>JAWIIS010000050.1:6382508-7712508 GCA_033682625.1 Helicoverpa zea x Helicoverpa armigera
CCTCCGGCGGCAAGAAGCCCCGACGGCGAGTAGCATCCGTCGCCCAGCGTCGCGCCGCCAACATTCGCGAGCGACGCCGCATGTTCAATCTCAATGAAGCCTTCGATAAATTGCGTAGGAAGGTTGGTATTCACTACTCAAGATAACCAGTGCGTGTCCGTCCCAGGTGGCAAGAAGGCGAGGCATCGCGTCGCCTCAGTCGCGCAACGTCGCGCCGCCAACATTCGTGAGCAGCGACGCACCTTCAACCTCAATGAGGGCTTCGATAGGTTGCGGAGAAAGGTTTGTATCTCTTCCTTATTTTTGCACAATCTTTGTTCCGTATTACAGAACTCTTCGCTAAATTCTACCTTATATGCTCTAACGATGATCATGATTTCGTGCTATTTTGTTGATTCAATCTAATTTTATGAAGTGCTTGACTCTTGTTGCAGGTTCTGCAATACGGAACTTAAACCCATTTTTAGGTAAAAATATCTGGCGTTTTCCGGCGCGATAAGTGATCATGTAAGTGATACTAGCATGCTTTTCTAAGATTTGACCCTAAGCAGCGGCAGAATTGTGAATCATAAATATCGGCTGAATTGCTCTTATTGTGTTAATGATGACACTCGAGCTGTAAGTTCATGATTATTACCACAAGTAAATAGAAAATATCAGGAGCTATTTCAGCAGTTGAAATCAATGAAGATAGGTAGGTATGTAACTAAGTATGTAGTAGGTACGCAATGGGTTTCTTATAACTTACTCCTGAGATCTACGTATGTAATCGGAAAGGCCAAGGTCAACTAGATCAACAGTTCAATCAGGTAGGAGTTGGATATTAGTGTGAATCTGCGGAAAAGTCCCCTTTCTTTTGAAACACTAAGTACCTATTTAAAAAAGTCTTCCATCCGTCTCAGTTATCATCATCGTGAATTGAATGAAAGGAATTAAATGACATACTTACAAATCATTCTGTAACAACTTTACCCATGAAGTCTATATCAGAAAGGTCCATTTTCTAATCTCCTCAATCTCACCAGGTCCCAACCTTCGCGTACGAGAAGCGCCTCTCCCGCATCGAGACCCTGAGGCTGGCCATCACCTACATCAGCTTCATGTGTGAACTGCTGCACGGTTCACCACAGCCCCATCACGCGGCCCATGGCATACACCCGTCACGTCACGTGTTTGACGGTGAAGTGCCTTGGTGCGCTTAGAGTGGTTCTAGAAATATGGTAAACGGTTTTGGCAAAGATGGAAAATGAAGGAAAGGAGTTTTGTATTCTAATCAGTTTAGTTGAAGTATTTTGAGTTTTCAGAGGTTTTATGTGTAAAATCTTTGAAATTGACATTTTCTTTTCAAGATTCAAGATACTTTGTTTATATCGAGTATGGTTTCGGCTGGAAATGATATGGAACCTTGTATAACGGTCGACTCCGATTAAATGAGTAGAGTGACTATGGCAAGTACCTACTCCTATATGATATTAATTTATTTAGAGTGTCCTATTGTTTTGTTTACTTAAGAGCTATTGCTTATAATTTATTTGAAGTTTAATTTGAGAAAAATGTGGCGTCTGCGTCTGTATCAGAAATGCAATCATCTAGTCACCATAATATTACCTATCTATTACTCTATATCGACATATTATTATTATTAGCATAATAATTAATACATAAGTTAAACATAAATACGTCAAATAAAATGTTAACTTTTGTCTTCCATTAGTATTATATCAATAAATATTATATTAATAGGAATATTAGTTTTATTTATCTAGGACCTACAAAGAATGCTTTTCCGTATGTGATTATGTAGGTACCGTAAGTGTACTTATACAATTTCTGCATGACAAATCTGTTTTACAATTGCCATCAGCCGATGGCAAAATTATCAACTGACTTCCAGAAATAGTCTTGAGGTTAGGTACTTCTGTTATTTGTGCAAAGACTTCTAGACCCATGTCCAAGGTATTTTTTTTTCTTTTCGATGTTATATGAAGTTGGTTGCTAATTTATTGGAAAGTTATTCAATACAATTTTATTGTAAAGTATCTACCTAAGTGGTTGTAATTTCTGCCGAGGTCAGGATTATCGTCAGTGTCATTAATTTGCAGCGAATCCTCAAAAAAGCGTTACTTTGTTTATAATGCAATTGTACAACTCCTGTTCTCATTACGGACGTTGCATTTTTGTATGAATCAATGCATTAACTAATTACTTCACCTCGTTATGTCCCTAAACGAGGGCTTTCTCTGTTAATGATGACAAGGAACCTATACAAAGTCAGGGACGGGGTAGTTTTTAGTCAGTATTATCTGGTATACCGTGAGTGAAGTTTGTCATAAGTGATATTAGTGGGCTCTTCAAAATGCGTCTGTTTGTGTTAAATGTGAGTATTCTGACTTCTGATTATTTTACTTTTCAAGTGGTTTGATAGTTCTATTTAGTTGTGTTTACCTTACTATTTATATTAAAACCTACTTATCTACATTATTTCATACATGTAATTTTGTCAACAAATTCTTAATAGTTTAGGCTTTCTTATGTTGTATTTTGGCATAGGATTAATTTTATTTTTCTTTTCAGTGCCTACTACTGGCAAGCGTCGCCTTAGCAACGCCAAATGGACGAGAGAAAAGAGACCTAGCATACTTGAAGAATTTAATCTCTTCAGCCATCTTTGGTCCTCAAAAAATCAGTATCCAACAGCCTTCAGTTGTAAAGACAGAATCTGAATACAAATTGTTTCGACTGCCCGGTTATGAAGATATGGTTAAAGTTTCACCTAAAAAGACAGTTGCTAAAGAATTTGTATATCCACCGGTAAAACCGGTAAACTTAAATGCTTTCGGATCAGTTATTGGTACAAAATCTGACGAAGATACACTTGTAGCTGTGAAAGGACTTGAGAACCTGCTTTCAACGGGTATTTTGTATGGAGGGCCTAACAATGTGATGAAAGAAACTATTGCTCCAATGTTCCCTGCATTAAACAAAGTCAAATATATAGCAGAAGAGAGAATAGAAGCTAAACCGGTGATTGAGACAAAACCACCTCAGCCACCGGTACTAACAGAGGTTATTCAGCCTTTTGAAGAAAAGGTTGAATTCAAAGTGCCATTCGAATCGAAATATTCATACAAACAAATGAAAAACCACGAGCCAATGATAACTTATACTTCTCACAATAATCCTGATGTGGAATTGGTAGAAACTGTGAAGACGAAATCTGAACTGCCGATGTGTATTAAGCAAAGGATTGATGAAGCTATAGTGTTAGGTGCTAACCCTTATATGCTAGCTCCTGTGCAAGAAATATATCAGGAACAAACTGCTCCGGTTGTTGACATCTCATATGGACAAGGAGAAGATTATTTTTATGTACCACAGCCATCCTTAGAAGAAAGATTTACAGAAAGATTCAGTGTTGGTGCTGCTTTCGGAATGTTTCCTGAAATGATTAGGCCTTCAAAGGATACTCCTGTTCGTCACAGTGTAAAACCGATGAAGAATCATGTTATGAATCGTCGACCAATTGCATCAAATTCAGACAAAGCTCCCAAATCAGATGTTAAAATTAGTGCTACAAAAGAAAAAGTGAACGATCAAAATAAGCAAGTAACAGTGTTTTCTAATTCAGGTGATAAAGTTAACATTGCTCAAACATTGGGACTTTTACCACAATACGTCGTACATTCAAGCAAAAAGCAGCTTTCTGTACCAAAAGAGAAAGAAGTTAATAAAATGAAACCTGTTCAACTAGCAGCATCAAAAGATAGCATTGCTAATAGCAAGATACCTGATACAGTATATCAAAACCAAAGGAATCCTAATACAGGGAAAGTTCTACAACAAAGTAAAGATTGGAGGACCAATTTGAAAACAAATGTCAAACAGTATATTGTTGTTCCAAATGCAACGAGTGAAGGACTTAGAAAAACAATTGAATTAGCAGTAGATGGTTTGCACACTAATGCAGTAACTGCCAAACCTCAAATTGTTACTCGTCCTACGGTGATTTCTGGTACCAAAGGACCAAAAGTAAGTATTTTGAGAGAGAATAAAGCTGTTGTGTTAAAAGAGAATCCAGTAGTTGCTCCTAAAGTTAAACAGTATTCATACCATCAGAAACATGCTGATGGTTCATCAACTGATATAAAGGGCAATAAACAAGGAGTATCTGTCAATATAAAACCATACAGCAATGTAGGCAGAGGCGATATTCCGGATCAAAAATAATTAAAAAAAAACGAATGTAATTAGTTTTTAAATATTTATTATTAGATTTACTTAATTAATTAAGTATATAATATTTCTAAATTTAAGCTTGTAATAAACAAATATATAATAATTTAAAGCCTGGTTTTATTTTCGTTGGACCAGAGCCTTCTTGGTCATGGCACAGATTAAAATAAGGGGTGGTTTGGTAAGCAAATCCGTAAACTTATAAATGCAGGTTTTGTATTTAAGACATTAACATTAAAAAATGTACCATACTATGATATTGTGAGTCAAATTCCATTGTGTGTAAAACGAAGCTACACGAAATGAATAATATATTATTTTTTTCGCTTTCAAATCTGGATCACAATATCATAATACGGCCATAGACAGAAAACATTAAATTTCAAATATCTATGCATCACATGCATTCACATTGGCAATATACATCTTTATACATTTCACATTTAGTTAAACTTTAGACTGACAATATCAATTTTACTATAAGTATTCTTAGAACGCATTATAAATTATTTAGCGTGTAACTGAACAGTTTTTACATATTGAAGTGTCCCGTTGAAATTATCGCTCACATTGACACAAATAACTTAACTTTATCAAAGTCAGAATATTTAACATTTATATTACAAATATTACTACACTCAGTGGCAACAGAACATACATACATTCAATATAATACAACGCGTTCTAAATATTTCAGTCAATCAAAAACAGTCACTTTCATAAAGTTGTAAACTCGTAAAACAGTAATGGCGGCGAGGGGTTTCAAAAGCTTACAATAGATGGCGCAACAGTAACTTAATTATTTATTTCTATTCTATTTTTTTTGTTTAATCTTTGAATTTATATTTAAAACTGTACAGTATGGCAGTGAAATAAGAATTTATTTTTCTAATTTAGATTTCTTATTTATTTGAAACGTGTGTAAAGGTTTTAATAAACTGTTTGAGTTGTTACTACTTTTGTTTATGGCAAGAAAGTCGGTTGGAGAATTATTAAAACAATCCTCAGCTGTTTTACTCCTCCCGTACAATCAACGGCAGATCGATATATCAGGCCGTGAGAACAAGACTTTTAGGAGCCGTTCGAGTATGAAAAGACTGAACTATCTTCGGAGTACGAAGGATATTAGGCCAGTTTTTTAAATCAGTCATTTTTTACATTTAAATTCTTAAAAGATAGTCAAGCTTAAATGATATGATTTCGTAGCCGGTCATTCATGGTATCGATGGTAAGTGCTAAATTTCCCAATCACGTTTTCAGTTACTAGCTTTTTTATTTTCTTGTATTCAGGGTATGACGAGATATAACAGCTCAATAGCTCCGAATACTTGAAGGCGGACTTGCAACGGCGGGGGAGTGGGGGCAGAGTCCCCCAACTTATAATTTCTTAAGCATTAGACGACACGAGAAATATTCGAAGACTGGTTAAAATGAGTTTGCAGAATGCGATCACAAAAGTAAAACTTCAAATGTTTTTCTAATTCAGCCATTCTATGGCAACTGGCGGTTTTTATGTTTTTGAACCCTTGCCTGTATGTCAAATATGATCAGTCGTTCAAACAGCGCTCTCTCTATGTAATGTTAGCGTGACGTCAGGGGGCGGAGGCTCCCAGCGCTCCCAGGCGGGCTTGCGGCGGCGCTCGGGCGGGGCGGAGTCCCCCGATGCGTCAGAGTAGCCGCTACTGCAAGAGCGCAGGCTGCATGATGCGTGCACTTTGTGCTCTGGAAAAATTGTGTAGCTGTGAGAAATGCTGTTCTTGAAATTTTCCGAAGACATTTATTTGTAAGATCGATGCCATGCCAGATACCATCTAGTTTAATTAAATATTTAAAGTGAAGATGTAAATATCTATAAATTAATTAGAATCTGTCTTAGGAAACGAAGAGGTCCTTAACCAAATAAACTAGACATATAATAATTTGCCAAAATACTTAAAGACAAATTCTTTAACTTCTTTGAAGTCAATTTATGCTACTATGGACACTTTAGAGACACTCAGGCAGATAACTTTGACACTACAGCTTGTTAGGTGTTTAAACCTGCAGGTCTCTCGAAGAAGTAGGACTACGAACCTCCAATATTATCCAGATAGTTCCTCGCCACGTCGTCTAGCTGCAGCACCTGTATGACAGGCTGCGGCTTCGAGCGCGGCCTCCTCGCTAGCCTCACCAGCAACACTGATGATATGATGAACACTGCCACCAGTACTACTGCCCCTATTGATATGCCCACGTCTTTTTCGAGGAAAACTGGAACAATAGAAGGACATTATAAGAATCCAATGTGCCTGCCTAAGTTAAATTGTGTTCGAATTTAAAGTCAGAAATTTAGATAGATCGGTAAAGAGACCTTGTTTTGAGTACCTAATAAAGTATATCTATATTATCTATCTATCTATCCGGGAAAACCTGTGACTAGCGCCATCTAGCGAGTTAAAAAGGGGAGAAAGTGCCCGCCCCCAAACAAGCGTAACATTTTACTGGTCACCCCCCAACTACTGTGACTCATGCAAGTGGTTATCAAAACACTCGCTAGAGGTCGCTAATACTAACTTTAATGTAAGATGGTTTTAAAAAAATAAATAAATTGTTGTAAAACATTGCCTTGGTTAATTACATACTTCCACCTTACTATAGTTACTATATGACCTAATATTTGGAATAGAAACACTTCTTAAAAACTATTGACCTATTATCGATCGAGTATTAATAAAACCCCTCATGCTTAGCGAGGCCATGTTTTTTTTGCTTTTAGATAATACCTACCTGCCTACACGGCTATTTACAATTCAATTTACACTGATACTCACAATACCACCAAGGCGGTTCAGCCGCATGCAGCAATGTATCAGTAGGCCTCAATAACATGGGGGCGGAGCATCCATATCTATTGCAAGCCCTGGCGCCCGCCTCGTCGCCGCGCCGCACGCTGCCCAGCGCTGCTCGTACTGCCAGCGCACCGCGTTCCATTGCGGCGCCTGACGCTATAGGGGGAAATACAAAATATATAAATAAATCCATTTGAATAAGAACAACTATTTCTCCCGGTCAACGGACTGCAAACGGTCTGCACGGACCCTCGAATTCTCCTTCCCGGCAAAAAAACATAGGACGTGGGACGTGGGTTTCAGGGACTGTCTTTTGTCAATTTTGACGAGTTGCTCTCCGACATGCGCCACACTGACACCTCGTAGTATGTAACATCCACACTCACCAACACCTCCCACACTGGCGCCGCCGGCAGCCAGCGCCCTGCCGCTGCCGAAGCCCATGCTGGCGCGTCGCTCCAGCACCAGCGTCGAGTTGCTCTCCGACATGCGCCACACTGACACCTCGTAGTATGTAACATCCACACTCACCAACACCTCCCACACTGGCGCCGCCGGCAGCCAGCGCCCTGCCGCTGCCGAAGCCCATGCTGGCGCGTCGCTCCAGCACCAGCGTCGAGTTGCTCTCCGACATGCGCCACACTGACACCTCGTAGTACGTCGCGTTCTCAACTGGAAATCAAGTTGAATGCACTTGAGCACTTTTGTTCCTTTAAGGCGATTAACACACGGCACCGCGCACCGCTGCGGTAGGAGGTGAAGCGGATCTCATGTCTCATTGACCTGTATTAAATCCGTTGATCCCTAACACACGTACACCGCCTGACCGCGCATTCGAGCGGTGCTCTTTTGTTCGAGCACCACCGCATTCCGCGGCGGTGCGCGGTGCCGTGTGTATTAACCAGTAGTATACTTACGTATTTAATTTAATGTGATCAACGACACACTTTGTATGTGTGTGTATTATGTGAATTAGGTTTGAGTATTTTTTTATTTCAGCAATCTGAATTTTTAAATTAAATCCGTTTATTTTCAATAATGAAGCACATCAGCATTGAAATAAATATTTACCTGGCATACACTTCATCTGGAACTCCCCAAACTCGTACGCAATATCACACTCTTGAGGCTGAGGGGGTCTTAAATGTTCGAAGGTGAACACTCTATCACAAGGTTCCTCTTGTGTGGCTACCCCATTACTGGCTTCACAACTAGCTTTCAGGGTCTCTGCTAAAGGTCCCGTGATCTGATCAAGAGGCAGTATAGGGGACCCTGTGGTCAGCTGTTGGACCTCAAAGCCTGCTGGTTGGAGGTACCAGAAATAAGTGTCTGGTGCTGGTAACGCTTTGACGATACAGTGGATTGTTTCCTTGACAAGTCTTATGCCGTAGCCTGTGCATTCTGGTGGGTCTGAAATGGAGGTAGCGTTTTTTAATTTACAATTATGCGAATTGGCTTTTATATCTTCTGTGGCAAGTCATATATCAAGAATGCAGATTTTTGAGAAAGAAGTCCCTGGTTTAATTTGAAAAAATGCTCCCTATTTCCCGTGGATTCTCCTTTGTCCATTGGGAAGAATTCCCTGCACCCATGTAAAAGGTCATCTATGTATATCTAGGAGATTATTTATTTTCATAAGAATGTAACTAATTGGCAATACTATGCATCAAAGCTAATTTGCCCGTTTACTAACAGCAAAACACAGAGCGGTGCAAGAGTGGACGTTTTGGGGCCTGTCTTTTGTTTTTGAAGTTCGAAAAGTCTAAAAGAGTAAAAGATTTATCAGCCTAATTTGAATAAACCTTTTTGAGTTTGAAGGTAACACAAATAATACTTACAAAATACAGTAATAAGTATAGTATCGGATCTAGTCTCGCCGATGGCGTTGACAGCCGCGCACGAGTATCGTCCCGCGTGCGCTCGCGTCGCCTCTTCCACCAGCAGCTGGTGAGACGAAACTAAGTCACCCCAAATACCGCCTGATCTTATTTTAATATCCTGTAAAACAATGTAGACAATTTAGACCCGTAAACAATAATTTGTCAACATAAGCGTCTGTTTTTCTACCTGGTACGGTAATTTAAAAATTGAACGTAAAATTTAAATCATAGGAAACGGTTGTTTTAAGAAAACTTATGTTGTCGGTGAATGGTGTCTGAAACTTCCATCACTGGGAAAACTCGTTGTCTGCCAAAATAGAATTTAAATTGAAAATCGCGTTATTCTGTAGTTTTACTACTTGTAGACACAGACGATCTTCATTGATACACTATTCTTAATTTCAGTCAAATTTTATTTGAATAAGGACATTATAGGCGTTACTTGTGAATGGTCATGTATTTGACCTGTATGTATCTGGAGATGGCACATGAATTGAATTTTGAATACTTACATTAAAATACCACATAAACTCCTCAACGGGCGGGTTGGCTCTGACGTCACACTCTAACTGTAGCGAGTCTAACTCCACTACCTCGTTCAGATTTCCATCGCCCAGTTTTATCACGTCCACCATTGGACTATCTGAAAACATAAGAAAAACATTTAAGTCATCGTATGCCGAGCCTTTTCCCAACTATGTTAGAGTGGGCTTCCAGTCTAAACGGACGCAGCTGAGCACCAGTGTTTTACAAGGAGCAACTGCCTATCCGACCAATCCAGTTACGTAGGCAAGCCGATACCTCTTTGGTAAGACAGGTTGTCAGACTTTCTGGCTATACGTAGGTAACATAATACCTCTACTAGACAGAAATAGCACTCAATTAGTTAAATTGTTTCTAAATTCAACATTTTCATTTTAAAACACTTCGTGAGCCTTATCAAAAAAGAACAAAAGAATTAATTATGTCCTAGACATTTAGACTGAAAAACGAATTTCCCACGAGACATAATTCAGTCTAGAACTAATTCACAAAAAGTGCTCAAAAGTGAAACCTTGAATTTCTTCCAAATTACTAGATGAACTATTTAGATAACTTGTGAACGTAATGACATTAATGACCTTGGAATCAAAATGGAGGTCCCATTACTGAATGTATGGTATGTAGGCGAGATTCTCATAATTATCTTCTTCAATAATATCTACTGAGGTGGCTTACATCATAGCTTAGCATAATAATTATTCTTGCTTATATTAAGCCTATTGTAATTCTTAACGTATAATTATGAAAAAAAAAATTTGACTACATTATTCCATCAACATAAAGTGTGAGTGTTTTTTGGATTTAAGGCTAAAACGCGACACCTATTTGTTCAATCGACTTTTTACTACAATTTCTGGTGCCCAACGTAAGTCCCATTTGGGTGCCATTACCTATCTATTTGATCTTTATGACTATCAAATTCATTATATTTCCAAAAACTGTTGTACAGAGACTAATTATTTATTACTAATATCTTATTTCTCCGGTTTCTTTCGAACCATGTTATTATTTATCTATTACTATCCGTATTACCTGGATATTCTGGAATCCTGAGCGCCCATTCTTTACGAAAGTTTAACCCCGTACGGTGTAACAAATGGTAACCCGTAACTTCACATTCTGATAGACGGACAGATTTACTTATTTTGTTCCGCTTCACATTTTGGTAGACAGACATACATATTTATTAATTTTATTGCTGAATGAAAACTTACATGTAACATTAAGCGTAATAACATCAGCCTTGGAGCCCCTGTTGGGAGCCATCACCGGGTTGGTGGCAACACACGCGAGCGTCGCGCCGTTGTCGCCGATAGACGGGCTCAGCTCTAGGTACGATATCGCTGTTAGAGATGAGTTGAACCAGGTCTGAAAGGAGAAATAAATAATAAATGAATATCAAATTATTATATGTATAATAATTAACGATTTGCTGACACTTTAAATGACTTAAAGGCTGGTTTGGTTGGCTGGGCAGTTTGTAATTATTATTACGTACAAATAATTGTCTATATTAACTTTATTTAAACACTATTTTTCGAGACTTTTGCTGAGATTTTGTTGAGAATCAGTGTTTTAAATGGAGCTAAATATTCCATGGTAAAACTGATTGTCAGACTTTCTAGCTTCTGACTATCCTGTAAGATTGCCAAAGACGCTCAAATGGCAGCTGGAACCGACCAATATAATGTGTCTTCCGAAATACAGTGGAAGTCGGCATGACAAGATTGCTTACCTAACATTATGATGGATTATGTGGCATCGTATGGCAGTTACATAGCCAAAATAATTGTGTTAACAAAATAAAAGAATTCACTTTGAACATGGAAATAAAATACTGTAGACAATACATTCTTATACATTAGTTGAATACTTCAGACTGTTTCAATCACTTAAAATAATGAAATAAAATTACTGAAACATAACCTAATATTCTGGCCACTGCATTTTTAATACGGTAAAAATGAATTACAGTGGTATAATGTTTTCTATTGCCAAGCAATTTTCTATTATTACTAGTAGGTTTACACAATCTATGGGAAAATGCCTTTGATGGCTTGATCCCAAGATAAAATTAAATTACAACGCAAATGATATTACGCTTTGGGAATTAACAGGATTAGTTTTATTATTAAAAGGAGATTGGATTTCTCAATTTGGGTTTAATTTAGAAGTACATTAAGTAAATTCACTTTAAACAAAGAATAGTAAAGATTAGTTAGAATTCAAGTACCTAATTGAAGTTAAACGTAAATGAGCTAGGAAAATATAAGAAAACCGAAAAGCAGAACTTAAACGAACTTAATAATTTTTGTTAAAGCCAGTTGAAAATAAATATTGGTTGGCCAGCATTGGTGGTTTCGAAATCGATTTCATTTGTCAAATGAAACAACTATTTGAATGAAGAATACATGGGGTTTTAAAAAAATCGCGATTATTTAACTTTGAATTCAGAATTCAATCCTCATTTGTTAAGAACCTCATCAAGGCGATTCGATATTTGACAAGTCACACACACATACACATTTACACAACTCATAAAACACATACAAGTGGTCACCCCTGTAGCCTGTAGTGTAATAATTACTTTTTTTCCCAAACCTACATAGTTTCCTAAGGTCCAAATACCCGCCAACTTCACAGCTACCCTTCTCAAGGGCCCTTTGTCCCTTACGTACGACACAAATCATAATTTTGTCGAACTAGCATCTTACTTGTTAGCTTGGCATATGAGATGATTGACACGCGCTAATTACCTGAATCTCGTCACTTAATTGATTTTCTCTTTCCAGCTTCCGGCTGCACGTTTTTGTGAGCATAATTGCCGAATGGTATGGTCGTTAATTAAGTGCAAGTTATCGTTTCTTTTTTAATTTCATTTTTTTAATCGTTCTATACTTACGGTAAGTAAGTAGGTACGTAAGTACGGGCGAGAAAAGTGTATGTACTTTTGTATTTTGAATGAAAACTACCAACAACAGAAATCTAGTCAATATTCTCTGCAAAGTTTCATTTTGCAAACACAAGGGATGAAAAAAGATAGAATATGAGTAACAAGCACTTTATCAAAGGAGCGTTTATTATTTAATTTTGAAGGTAGTTGCTGAAAAGTATCAACTATTGAACTACGCACACATAAGCAGTATCTACAAAGTATTCTGTTTAAAATGTTGACTAGCGTGAAGTCATTGGTAGACAACTTCAGAGCGGTAAAACTAACTGACGAGTACGAGTACCTACTGATTTATTTTTTGGTATTTCATCTCGCCTATGAGGCCGTGTATTGCTTAACCGACACTATTTGTAAATTATTAAAGATCGTCGTTATTAAGGTATCTAATAATAGTGTGTATTAAGGTAATAATAAACCTTACCTGATTACTATGAAGCGTGGCATGCTTGTGGTCGAGCCACCATGACAAATAGTAGTACCTAGTAGGTATTCTGTACATACATTTTGACCAGCGTGAAGTCCTTTGTAGACAACTTCAGATCGGCAACCCTATTTGGCGAGCACTGTAATTATTATTGAAGACCATCATAACAAATCTTACCTGATTACTATGATGCGTAAGATGCTTATGGTCGAGCCACCATGACAGTTCGGGCTGCGGGTAGGAGCCGCGCGCCGTGCACTGCGCGAGCGCAACGCCCCCCACTCGCAACGCGTCACCCGCCGTGCCGCGCACCCAGTGGATTGAGACGTTGTATGCTGGTACTGGAAGGTTCACAGGTTAAAATTAGGAGTGGATGGTATATTATATTGATTTTTTGGGAAACAGATTTGTACAATATATATATTGGTATCTTAGATCAATATTCTTAGGACCAGTTAAATAATATCATAGTCACTAGTCGTTAGTTGTTTTCAGATTTCTTCAACTTAGACTTTGAAATGTTTGAAAAAGATAATTAAGCAAATTATTATTTAGGTATATAAAATTTCCCCTCATTGAATTACCACCAAAATCCTACCTATAGTTATCTATATATATCATTAAGCCTCATAATCTCGTCATTTGCAGTAATTCAATCATACATAGTGAACTGTCTCTTTTAAAAGTTAAAACAACACCAAAGAATATAAACATGTATATCCCGAAGCATTTCTTAAAAAAACAAACATATGTATAAAAAACTTACAATACAATTCAACATCCAAGCTGGCAACTATAGGAGGCGCGAGGTGTGTGTTCGAAGCCCTACACGAGAGGGCTGCAGCATTGTCCCTGGTCAAAGGCAGGTATAGCTCGTTCTCCCTCACTGCGGGGATCTCGCTGTCGCCATCTGAAGCGTCTACTAGAGTGTCCCCGGAGTACCAGCTTATCCGGGGTGGTGGACGACCTGGAAACATAGGGTATTTGAATTCCTGTCGAGTTGGGGATTGTTCGAGTTACCGTGGTAAAATACACAAAGGGCTTCAAACGGAACAAGGTTGGGTTTTAGTCAATAGGTACAAGTCTGAAGTCATTATCATCATCATTTGCTTAGTCTTTTCCAACTATGTTGGGGTCGGCTTCCAGTTTAACCAGATCGAGCTGAGGACCAGTATTTTACAAGGAACGGCTGCCTATCTGACTTCCTAAACCCAGTTACCCGGGCAACGCAAACTTTACAATCTCGGAGTAGCATTTCTTGCGAAAAACTGTGGGGTGTTGCCGAAATTTTGAGAGTTATGTGTCTCAAATAGTAGGAGCAAAGTTATTGTCATCTGCCGAACACAAATCAATTGGGTTGATACTCAGGAAGTCCATTATGGGAAACTCATTAAAACTTAACCGGATCTTACAGTCAGCTCAAACGATATTTCAAGCAAACTACTTTATTAAAAATAAATCTGTTGTTGAAGTCGCTTTACCATAGACTAGATCACTTTCTTCACCAAAAGATACCAAATAAAAGATATCGAAATTCACAAACTAAGTATATTATAGTATATCTCAGAAACATTTATTCAATTCCAGAAACGAGGGTACTCCGCCAAAAATGAAGCGATAACCGCCCAGGAATGTGGGCTAGTGGAAAAGTTGAGAGTTCGACCCTCAGAATTACACCCGCACCCGCAGTGACGGACCCTACCCTCGCATAAACAGAAACTTATTTATTCGCGTTAGACCTGAAGGAATGTTTGTAATGAATACACGTTTGATATGTGGACCGAGGCCTTATTGTGGTGGAAATGGGTTGAAGTGGGGTGAATTAGAAATGTTTAGGCAGTATAGGTATCTAGGTTTTGCTCTTTCATACCTATTATATAGGTTTTAAAGTAACTATTGCAGCTTACGCAATATTTTGAAGAAACATGCAGAAGAATGTTGACATTTTCTTATTTTTTTTAGAAAGTCGGTTAAAAGTATCCTTAGACCAAACTAAGAAGTAAATGTCGTAGGTAATGTAAACACTTGACCACACTTGACAAAAGGTTACATTAGCAAAGAAAAAAAAAGCGTCATTAAAAACGAAACCTTTTTTAAAAACGTAAGCCCGTACTAAAAATCAATCAACATTCTAAATACACTACTTTCTCAAAAGGAAAAAAGCGATCCGAGTCCTAACGACAGTTTTAAAAGAAAATACTTTGGGAACAAGTTAAACCAACTAAAACGTAAGTGAAATAGTTGTGTTTAATTGATCTTTTACCGAGGTCCCAGAAACGTAGAACTTTTAAAGGAAAAAGTCCCAAAGCGCATTGCTGACATCGGGAACATAGTTTTTCTAAGAACGCTGCTTAATTAAGAATCGGATGTCGTTAACATGTAATGAAAAATATATCGAATTAAAAGAAATCGAGTCAGCTTCCTGCTGTTACCTTACGTATTTTAATTAATTTAAGAGGACCCAGAGTACCTAGCACATTACAGACTTAGTCAGCTGGCAGTTTATTCAAGCTCATAAATCAGTATGGAAATGAATGGTATAGCAACGATCAGGTATTTGACCGGTAACAGACCGGCTAGAAACTTTGATTGAATTCACGACTACCTATCTTAAAAAAACCTACCATCAGGCCAACTGCCGGCCGACTGTTTAGGCTTTAATGCGGTGGTACTCTGAATCTCTTATTTTAATACGTTGAAGGCTCGTGAGCTCATTAATTTGTCTAATGATACTATATAATTAGTCCAGAGGGAGCGAATTCTTGATTTCAATTTGTTAATTGAGTCTAGTTTGCCAGCGGTTGTGTGAGCACTGAACACATTAAATTATAATTTTAATATTAATGAGGAGAGTATTATATGCTATTGAAACAATAATTATAATGTTCAATCTACTAGTACAAAAGAGAATATGTAATCTGATGAACAATACAGCGCCTAAGATTATTATTAACTTGTAATTTATTTGTAAAATTAAGTAACATTGTGATAACATGTAAAAATTTACAAAATGAACCGTTAAAGTATTTATTTTTCCCCTTTTTTGAAAACAAGTAGGTAGCTTTATTACCCTACTGCTACGTAGCAAAAGGGTAATTTACCCGTTAATTCCTAAATTCATGTGTTACAATTATCCTTTGACACACTGCTCTAAGATCCCATTTCGAATTAATTTATATGAACAATACAAACTAAGTAATACAGATTATACATTTCAGCTGTTTTGGTGAAATCGCTGAGTTTGTGGGTGACAGCGCTTAACCTCGTAATTTGACGTTTGTAAATTGCAAGTTGCAATTGCCTTTCCAGTTAATTAGTTGGTACCATTGAATGTGAATGTTTACACGGATAATTTCGTCAAAAATCACGCTATTGTTGCTTTGCTAGGTTAAAATCAGAATTTGAATGGTTTTAAGACTAAGTTTTGCATATTTTCAGCATCGAAGACTATTTGCAAACGACACTTTGATTCGCTTTACCGCCAACCGTGGCGGCCCGCGGTTTCGTGTGTGATTCACCACAACTATAGGACCGTAAAAATCTTAATTCTCCACTATAACCATTTTATTGGTGGGAAATCATGAAATGACCTCGTTATAGGTGTAGCGTGAGGGAGTGTCCGACTTTTACTAAGTAAATCCTTCCTTCTGGAAAATATCGTGTATCAGGGCCGCGGCAGTTCTTTCCTACAGAACAGTAGAATCCTACAGACTTCGGCCCTATTTTACAATTAAATCTTAGGGGGTCATAAATATATTATGTTATAATAATAATACTACTGAGGAATATGTACCGAATATTCTAAAAGAACAAAGATTCCTTACCTCCTATAACTAGACAGCGTAACACCAGGGTGTCTCCATCGTGGTAGGGACCGACTCTGCCGACCACTTTGTTGCTCATCTCGTCCATGAAGAATGGTGGGCTTGGAAGCACTGCAAACAGAAAAGAAATATGGTTATATGTAGATAGATAGATATACTCTTTATTATGCACACCAATTAAAAATCAACAAGAACAAAACAATTTTTTTAAGTCGGTGACACAATGGGCGTTCTTATCGCTAAAAGCGATCTCTTACTGACAACCTTTGGATGGATTGAGACAAAAAGGAAATAACCATGTAGGTACAGTTGTCACAAAATTCAATGGCGGTTTGTAACTAAATTCAGAGCACAAATACGCTCATGTGGCTTATAACGCACCTTCGTCAATCGCTAATGTCTATGATTTGAGCAATACTCTGTGATGTCAAAAAGTTTGGAGAGACCCTATATGTTAAGAATATATATGTGTATGTTAAGAATAGTAAATAGTAATGTTAGATTTTAATTATAGAGTAGGTACAACTGTGTTGTTTGAAATAGTTATAATAAGGAGCTTTTTTATTTTATTTATATTAGTATGTACAAGTTTTCGAATTAAAAACTGTGAATAGAATGTTATTTCTTTGTTGCTAACACACGCAATTGAATGGAGAAAATAAATGAAACTATTGGAGGTGTGAAGCGGAAAACACTGAAGTTTGTAATTGGTTACGTACAAGTTCGCAATTTCATTTAATCTCTGAACTATTTTTTGTGTTCCATTTTATTGCAACTTTATGAAAAAAATTCACTTGGGGCTTTAAAAGCACTCACGAAGTTAAAAGAAAGGCTTCCTATGAAAATAGACAAGAAACTCTATTTATACTCTTTTTAAAATACATAGTTTTAAGCTAAAAGAATAGCCTATTGCGACGAGCTTTGCCATTTCATTTGTGCCATTTATAAGATAGAGAATTTAGAATTTCAGCTTGAATTATTGACGGGATTGTTTTATAAAAGAAACTGATAGTTTGTATTCAAATATTATGAATAGGTTTTATTAGTACAAAGAGCGTTATTCATTGCTAGCCGTAGTATCTCTGCACGCAATTTACTCACACCATAGAGGTGCGATAGGTTTGTAGATTAAACCGTAATTCTTATATAACAGGAAATCTGGCAACAACGCAATATATTTCCTCACCATAATTGACATTTATTACGAACTCAGTTAGTCAGGTGTAGTTATAACTCCAAGGTAAACCGGCTCCCGAATTTTTGCATTACCTCGCCTTACGACGCCCCTGGGAGTATACAGGGGTGGTTAAATTCGTTCTATTCCGGGAAATACACATCTTCGTCTGAACACCCTGGGGTATTAGGATCTACAGTACTTTCTGAAGTGTTTACACGTCAAACCTACGTTTTTAAGGGCTTGTGAGAGTTTTGGCAGACATCTGTTTCGAGTCAGCTAAGTTTTATTGAGGTAGCCTCAGTAGAAGTATTCTGGTCTATTTTTATTTAAGTCTTGAATATATCTAGTTAAATTAAGGTGTTCTATACCTACATCTATGCCTGTTTCATTTGGTTTAGGTCAGCTTAGTTTTATTAGGATTTAATTCTGAGTAGAAGAAGTATTCTGGCCTATTTTTATTAGGTTATGAATATACCTTGCTAAATTGGCGTCTTCTATTCTCACCTTCATCTCTATTTTATCGGCAAACTGCAGATAAAATGCAATTGTGCCTTATATGTTATTTATAGAGCCATGAAGTCCTCAACTCAAAGTTTGTCTGGCACGATCAACTAGAGCAGAGGGTAGGTACTGCTGCTTTGCATAGTCAAACTTCTCAAGTTGGTCAGCGAGATATATTTAACGTGACTGGGGAGTCTTGGATACCAGTCAATAACTTTCTACTGTTAGCATCTATTATTATCTATGGATATCGATTTCATAATAATGCATATGATTAAGTATTTCTGTTCGTACCTACTTACTTTTGTTGGCAAATTATAAGATTCCTCGTAAGTAAGTTTTTGTAAGCACGTTATAGGCAGATTTCGACGTCATTCATTATTTTGAGTCGTCATTTTCATTAATTTGAGCTTAATTACGTCGACTCGTGTTCCGAAAACCCACGACGATCGATCGCGATTTTTTTTGTGTAAACACATTTTCTTTGTAGCTGTAACAATAAAACTTACATGGGAAAATATTTAGCATTAATTCTGTTAATAATATTAAATTGTGTTGGATTTTCGCGAAGTGACGCCCGATTCCATAATTTATCTAAACTTATGTATACTGTATTTTCGACATGTATAATGTATAGTCTTAAAACAATGCCTGTGTCTACAAAAGATAGACACAATATAGGTTCGCCCGCATCGCTGTCAACTGACTATAGTCTAAAAGGCTGTATGTTTACAATTGTCAATGCTGATGTGCCTGAAATAATGGCCGAATTCAGTCCACTGAAAAATCGACCGACAGCCGTGATGTTCAGAAATAGAAAATGTCGCTGCGAATATCTGATATCCCGGTGGATGCACTTGGTTTATTTGTAGAATACAATAAGATATTACTAATACTATACATGGGAAAGCTTGTATGTGGATATTTGTTTCTTTTTCATGCAAAACTACTGGATGGATTTTGTTGCAGGAAAATAGATAGATCAGTTACTGTTACAGCCTTTGTATCGTCCCACTGTTGGGCACAGGCCTCCTCTCACACGGAGAAGGATTGAGCATTAATCACCACGCTTACTCAATGCGGGTCGGTGATTACAGACTATATATAGGTAGTCCAGGTTTCCTCAACATGTTTTCCTTCACCTTTTTATCAGCCATTGGTGTCCAAGATATACTTAGAAAGTACATATGTACATACAAACTTAGAAAAGTTGCATTGGTACTTTAGCCACTAGGCCACCACGACTTTTTAGATAGATCATTACCTGGTGAAAATTAGTTACCTACTCTAGTACATTCACCTCTGCTTACAAATCTCCGTCTGTTTCCAGTAGGTATTGTTTTTCTCTTTCCGTATTAGTGGTCAAAATAGCCCTTTATTTAAGTTAAAAAATACTACTGCAATCATAAGAAGTTTATTTAAAAGAAATAGCTACTTACTGCAAATATCGGGTTTCTTAGCATTAAATTAATCGTAAGATTACTTGTGTGGAACTTAATTAGCTTTCAATATTTGCTGTGCGTTTCATTGAATAGAAATGTACGTAGTTATTTTCATATCTTAAGACATTTTTTAATTAAGAAAAGATGCTCATTAATATCAAAGATTATAGCTAATTATCTACTACTTAATTAACTTATCCACAAGATCTTTTGCTCACTTATATCCTACGTTGAGATGATAAGTTATTTCGAGCAAACTTCTTGGAATATACATATACCTATGTATAGTAAGAAAAGCGTCTCTTGTAAATAGGTAAGTTATCGATTTTATTTCTATCTAAAATATAAAAGTCTGTACATATATGCAAAATATGCGTCGTACAAGGTACCTGCAATATGCAACGGACAGCGCGCTTTTCGTCCCAGATACGTGAATGCAGAATCACTGAGATTCTTAACATACTGCTTTTGCATTACACATTCTTTAATTCTAGCTACATTTACAAAACTAGCTGTTTTCCCGTGGATTTACTCGTGTCCTAGAGGTACTTCTTTCCGTGTCCGGATAAAATATAGCTTTCTTTTGAAAGATTTTTTCAAATCGGTTCGGAAGCGTTTAGGGTACAAATATCATCATCTTAATCATCTCAACCATAGGACGTCCACTGCTGAACATAGGCCTCCTCCTAGGGTACAAACAAAATAGACAAAAAAAATCATCTTCCTATACGTATAAGGTGAAAGTACAAAAAGAAATTATAAATGAAGAACCGCTCGACCGATATTGTGCAAACTTTACATTAACTATCTACTTTATAGTCCGAGCAAAGCCTAAACATTCGATTTGGATAGGTGAGCCCGTTCTTGAGTTATAAAATAATGTACAAGGAAAAGTGACATTAATTTTTATATATGTATTAGAGGATAGATATAGAAGAAAAGGCGTAACTACTCATACAAATATACATCTCCTTCCAATCGAATTTTCAATACCCTGAAGGCTAATATTCTCAAAACATGAACCCCAGATATTATTAGCATTTAATATTAATACAAAAATGTCGGTTCCTCTGTATCTACGTTCGCCGGAAGACATGACGTTCATCTCCCAAAGACTAACATTTTATTCCTTTGTGCATAACAAAGAAGGGATAGCTTTGAAAGCTTTTTTTATAAACAGGACTAATGTATCTCATTGTTCTATCCGTGTAGGGTGACCAGGATTAAGTCTTTATTCGGGACGGAGTACTTTTTTGAAGTCGCCCGGTCTTTCTTTGTTTTGGGTTTGGGTAAAATGTTAAGTATAATGTGATCTTAAGTTTATGTATTACTGATGTTAAAGTTAAGATAGGTTATAACTTGTATGTATTTTATATGAGATTATTTTTTATTTATTCTGAACCTATATTATACTAGCTGTTCCCCGCGGTTTCACCCGCATCCCGAGTTTTTTTTATTAAATAAAAGTATCCTATGTTCATTCTAGTACCACAAAGATATGAGTACAAAGTTTCATGATGATCGGTTAAGTCGTTTTTCATTGACAGTGTAGCAAACGAACGGACTTTCGTATTTATAATAATTGTAGGATTGAAAGCGTAGCAAAAAAACTGACTTTCGCATTTATAATTTTAGTAGGATTTTTTCCCTTTTTATTGTTCATGTTTGTGCAAAACTCATAAATTGTATATTACGATGTTTTGGACGTATAAAAAGGAGCGACTGATAGACATAAGTAGATAGGAAAACGTCTATCACGCGACATATTATAAGAGCGAATAAAAGTCTTGTCCCAAAATTTATAGATATGACTGAGGATGGATAGAATACAGGAAGGGACTACGTGATGGATTGAGACCAAAATATGAGTTGATTTGGAATAAGTAGGTGGGTCTACGAAAAGAGACATTATTTTGTGATAAAGTTAAATATGTAGTACAAGATGAAGTCGTTATTTTTAAATTTAATAACATGTGTAAATGCAGGTTCTAATTAACATCAATTTTAAATGTAAAGTTTTAGTTGGTCAACAGTTTTATCTTAATTATATTTGTAAACAACTGCGTCAATAAGTGTTGAATTTGCATAGGTAGGTATACTATGAATTTAAAGTCGGTAATTAATTTACAATTCAATGTAATGGTTGGTTATAGATAGATACCAAGTATACCAAGTTCTCAAAATAACTGGTATTGGAAATGAATATTCATAACCGAATATTAATTGGTTGTTCTTCAATAAATTTATAATCGTAATTTGTAAACTTTCGCCATAAGTTTCCGAAACGACTTCAAAACTTTTGAAGCCTGAAATAAATCCAAGAAAATCTAGACTAATGGGGATCCTACATAAATGTATTCGTTCACGGCCGATTAAAGTTACAAGACAAAGTTTTTTCCTTTGCTAATGCGGTGAGAAACGTTCATTCATCGTATATCTGTACGATCCGTCTGTAGTACGCATGCGTCAAAATAAACATGTCTGCCAGTGATATTTCCAACATGTTTTACAAACAACGTATTATAAACGATGCATTATTTCACTTTTAATTTTGGAGGCGGACATAAAAACAAACGGAAGCTACCTAAAAATACAATTCTTTGATAATGTCGAATATATTTAGGCACTTCATCTGCAAAACATGTTTTTAACCCCAGTACATGTTCGTACAAAACATCGCAGAAATAAGAGCGCAAAATAAATCTTCCTGGCAATAAAAAAAGTAATGTGGGGTTGCTACAAGTGAAAACAAAAAGCTCCCGATGTATTCAATTCCGCGGCAGCGCTCGGCGAGAACGCACGTCACTGGATAAATGATTACTTTACTTTCGAAGTCATTTTTTACTGTAAGTATGTGGCAGAAAGATAAAACCACGGCCCTTATTACATCCCTTAGAGATTTATTAAGCCGTATCAGGTGATCAATTTTAATGCAAATTTGTTTTAAAGAAAATATTTAGGCTAACGAAGGCCATAAATATTGAACAGGATTAAAATTGGGCAGAGTTTCGTGTAGAATTATACATCAGTATCTAGCTAGATAGACTAGAATTAAATTGGTGTCTCTGATGGTGTTGAGATTTCAATGAACGTTGAATATCTGGGTCGTGGGCCAACAGAAGAATAAGTAGGTGCGTTCATTTTATATAATGTGACCACAGAATTAATTTGTTTGTCCTTGGTTGTTGATACAAGCTGTAATGAAACTTAATTGGTCAGATTTTATGATGTCATCACTTGGCTCAAAGATCGAGGACTTACTGTGGATTTATATAACCTATCTATCTTGACATATGTGATATGGAGTTTACGTCAAAATTCAATATTTAATCGCAAGTCAATCGACAATTAGGTACAAAAAACTACCAATAGAGATTCTTCAAAAACAAAGCGTATTATTTTAAGTAAAAGTTTCTAAAGTTATTTTAAGTAAAGTCTTTTTAAGCCGTGGGACAAGCTGCCTAATTGACACATTTCTTGGTACTTAGAAAGTATATGAACTAATTGAAATAAATTCTTGGTCCTAAGTCACTAGGATTTTAAAAAGTTATTTTTTATCATGTCAGTAAGCAAATATTCATTTTTGTACAAGTAACTTATTAATTAATATTTTGTGTGTCTCTAACAGACCTCGGGACTATAGGATTTTGGGAGGCGAACGTGGGGCCGAAGCCAACACGCTGAAGCTCTTTTGAGACAACTTTAATGAAATGGCGACACAAATATTAATATTAAGAGGTTGATGTTATGCCTCACAATAATATAAATAGTAAACATGTGTAGAATTTTATGAATTCCTTGTAAATAAATATGATCTCTATTATGTATGTAACATAATAGAGATAATATTTTTTTCTCTTTATGTCTATTTTACGAGATCTGATAGGCAGTCGTTTTATGTAAAACAATATCCATATATCAATATATCAGTATATCAATATATCAGTTCCATCCGGTTGGAAAAAGGCTAGGCATATAATGATGATTCATATCTCCTTTTTAAGCAAATATAAAAAATAAGGTGTATTTAAATAATTTAAGACACTGTCATAGCTATTAATTCAAAAGATAAGGCACTGTTTATTTAAGAATTTATTAAATCACCCGTAAGTTAGAAGCAAAATCACAAAGATAAATGAAGGTGTTAACTGTAATAAAAGGGTCTATCTAGACTCTCTTTACTTTTAATTAAAGCGTACTGGAGGGCTGTAGTTTCAAAATGAAGTGATCTACCGACGGAACCCGAAACTCGTATCTCATTTTTTCAGCCTTGATAAGGGTCTTCTACTAACACATATGGAAAAGGCTTTCGACTTTCTATAATTCTATGAAGGTTTGACCCTAAATAGAATTTGTTGGAAACTAAATAACTAACTTAGAAATAGTGCTGGCTGGTTCAGTAATGAAAGCCGATATTTTCAGCGTTGCCAGTGGTCTGAAGTTTAAACTACGCTGCACAGGTGGTCGAAACGCTGGTCATTAAGAGTTATTCATTCCCACGTTGAAAACTACTTTTTTAGTAGATTTTTTTTTTTCAACTTCTCTATGGCACCTATTTGGTAGTCAAAGAACGTTCTAAAATCAAATTATGAATCATCTTTGGAATTTTGCGAGCTTTTTAGCGCGACTATTAATCCTTTTAATGGAACTATAATTTTAAATGGTAGCTATTAAATTTTTTGAATATGATTTATGCATATGAATTTGTATAATAGCAATATCGGTATTTGCACACGGATTATGTGTTTTTAGTAATGGAAATATTTGGTCTTGTGCTTAACTATTTGGCATTAATAAAACCACGTTCCATCGAGTAAACTAATGATGATGTGATTTTTTCTTTTCATTTTTCCCTAAAACAATTAATGTAAGGTCCCTTCAACTTTGGACATATACAAGTTTAATCAGGCTACAGTTAATTTCCATTACATAATAAAGGACATGAAAAAGTTATCCAAACAAAGTTTGGGTTTACTTAACTATTAATAGGTGGTTCCTATGTAACTGTAGTAGTTATCCAATGGCTGTAAAAGTTTATAAACATACTAGCCGTCTTCCCGCGGTTTCACTCGCCTATGGCAGTCGGAAAGAGTGTAGCTTTCCAATAGTGAAATATGTATATCTTAATTTTTATCGGTTCAGTAGTTTCGGAGCTCTTTGGGTACAAACAAACAAAAACAATGTTTCCTTTTCATTATATTAATTTTTCGACTTTTTTATATTTTTTGTAAATATAAGTATATGTAGATTTAATTTGTAATGTAGGCATGTAGTTGTAGGAATGTAAATATCATTATAAAATATAATAAAATAGTAGGTACTCATTAATATAAAAGTATAGATTTATTAAAAGTGACAGAAAATTCTTTTGTTTAAGCTATTTGTATCAAGCACATGAGATTCGCTTTTGTATTGTTTCCTGAAGCCTCGTTTAACGGCTTTCAAAAATAAGCCGACCCCTATTTTCTGGATAAAAAATCAACGTTGCCATCCTACGTGACAATGCTGACAACCTTTTGGACATGTAAGCCGTTGACAGCGATGTGGATGAATATTTTGTTGCTCAAGTTTTTTTGGATGAAATTGTATTTTGGTAGGGTTGTGGGCACATTATTCTTGCTGAGTATGTTGTAGAAATTAGCTGTGGCTAGCGGTTTTAGTTGTGTCTATTTGGAGCTACGCGCACCTGGATAAAAAGCGCATTGTCTCTTTCGATAAATGTACTATTTAATACTGAAAAAATTATCGAAATCGGACCTGTCATTATTATCATCATCAACAGCCTTTTTACTGTCCCACTGCAGTGCACAAGCGTCCTCTCATAAAGAAAAGGAAAGGGTTTACACGCTTACTCAAGGCAATCGGACCAGTAGCTCCTGAGATTAGCGAGTTCAAACAAACACTTCAGCTTTTATTAGTGTACATTAAAATGTCAACTAAGTAACTTAATTGAGATTGATATAACATAAACAACAGAAAATCAGACCCAACTTCACAGAAGTGTGACAAGATACCTGAAAAACGTCAATTTACTTTTGTTTTAGCGACCTAGTTTTTTGTTCAGGACTATCTTTATTTGGATCAGACCAAAGCATATCTTCTGCGTAACTATCTTAAATATTGATAAGCCCGCCCTTGATATACGTTCGTTCCTTGTAAATTATTTATACACCCCTCTGTCTTACTCGACAACTGAATCCATCTATATTTTATTTATGAATAAAAAAAAGTAAATGTTGGTTTGTTTCTAAATGAGTAACTTGATATTCTTCTTAAATAGCCTTGACATTTAGGTGTACTTTGATTTTCTAGAAAGGGTCTTAACTTCTTAATTTTATTAATGAGCCTTTTTCTTATACTTTTAGGCCTAGGTATACTGGTGAACTGTTTTGGTAATATGTACATGAATCTTACTTTTGATATTGTACTTGCAAGAGTTAAGAACCCAACCCCAACATAGTTGGGACAAGGCTCGGAATATGATTAGTTGCAAAAATTAAGAACCCTGCTTGTCTCTCGGGCTTTCATGCCAAAACTACTGAACTGATTTAAATAAAATCCGGTACATTGTCGAGAACCTGAAAAAAGACGCAGGCTACTTTTCATGCGTGGTATGTGACGCAGTTCTGGAGGACGTGGTCATAATTAATGAGCAAGAAGTCAAACAAAAGAATCTTCTAAAACTTACCAACTACTGTGACATTGATGCCCACATTTCTGGTGGGGGAGAGTCGGAAGTCGACCCGGCAGTGGTACATCGCCTGATCGTCTTCCGACAGCGAGGATATGGTGATGGAAGTCGGCTGGGAGTGAATGTTGGCTGTCAGTCGTGCACTCGTGTTGAACGATGGCTCCGACCATTGCTTGTCTGGTACTTCGAAGCTGTGGAGAGGATTGTGTTTTAGGCTTGTAATCTTGCTTATATATAAGTCATCTTATTTATATATAAGTAAGTAAGTTGTAAGGCATCTTGTTTATATAAAGTCTTATAGGTATAATAGAAGAAAGATGTTTTGTTTGTTTATTTTAACAGATTAAAAAAAAGCACTGTTCGGAAGTTACACTATCCCCGAGTGACAGGCTATATTTTATCCGGGTATGAAAATAGTTTCCACGGCACGCGGATGAAACCACGGAAAGCAGGTAAAACCGAGGGAAACAGCCAGTTCGAGCAAATTTTGGGCTGAGTAAGAACGAGTCAAAAATGAAAAATAATGAATGACTTTAAAGTTCATGAAAATAATGAATAATGGTTCCCTTATTCCCTGTCAAGTCCTTATTTTCGTTTCAGAGAATTGCTTTGTGTTTGGAAAGAAATATTTCTATACGATTTATAGTCAAATAATTTGCATGATTAATCTCGATGAGTATTATTGGTTAAACTCATCTGTCATATGCGAATGACATCCAATTAAATGTATTAATCCACTAATCGCTTACTATTTCGAGAAATTAGTAAGCGATTAGTGGAGTCCACTCGTGACCAAAGGGCTGGCCTATACTTCGGTCAAAGGATATGCATTGTCATCCAGCGTGGCAATGCAGCCAGCCTTTTGGGCACGATCCCAGCTGACAGCGATGCGGATGAATATTTTGATACCTAGTTTTAATATTTCCCTATTATAGATTAATATTGATTATTATGAATAAAAGTAAATTTTTCTTTGTTTTTTGAAAAACAAACATTAAATGTATTAACTGGTCAGTAATTTCTGTCCACAAGCAGTGAAATGACTCCGATGCATATTTTGTATTCAATAAATATCAAAGCGGAGTAGCCTTTTAAACTCCCAACTATGGTCAGAGCTACCTCACACTGCATACTTAAATTGAGCGTACTTAACTAAGCATCTTTTGAAGATAATCGTAAATTCATAAAAAAAAATGCCAGTCTTATACTGGCCTGATCCTTGTAATGTGTTCATTACCATTCATCTCCATGCAAATATGAGCCCGATTCAACAATAGCCCGACTAAAAGTTTGCAGTGTGCACCAGCTCTTAGTCCGACTAGAAACTACTCCCAAGTTTAAAATTAAACTTTAACTATTGGTAACTCAAAGCGGCCAGTGTAACACTTTCCTGCTTTTTTTTCCAAACACGCTAAAATCGTTGCAAATCGGAACTCAGTCGGTAACATGCTATTTTTGTTTCGTTCTCATTCCGTATTTTTGTTTGTGGTTCTGCTTAGTCTCAGTACTAAATAAATAATGTAAGTTTCTTTTCCGTTTGATTGTTTGTGCAATTTCAATAGTGGGTTTCAGAAATCCAATTTGGATTGTAGATGTGATCAATTCTGATAAAGATTGGAATAATATAAGACTTGTGGAGACCATTATAAAACAAATAACAATAAAAAATACTTTTATGTCATGCATAATTTAGTCATTTTAGTGTTGCATAATTATATCCTAAACTTACATTATAAAGGTTACATTATATTATTGGACCACAAAGTAAGAACATGATTTTTTTTATAAAACCTATTCAATTTTATATAAAACAATATATTATAATCCATTTAGTTGTGAATTTTACAGATAAAATTTCACCGGTAATTGTTATTTTAATGGTTATATAACAATAAAATCAAATATTATATAAGACTTATGTGAGAACATTACACTTTTGTATATACCTAAACACCTAGACGTGAAGGGAACTGTTTGCTCCAAGGTAAATATTCCTGCCTCAGTCTCGTGCAATTTTGGGCTAGCTTTAGTAAATACGGCGCAATACGTCCATGGGTAGACTTCCTTGTTTTACGCTTTTCAATTCGATTTTTCTCATAGACCGGCTTTAGCGCCTATGCACACAACGTTTTACTGAAACTCTGAGCGTTTTTATTGCACGCCAGTTTGTTTCGTCTACGAAGGTTCTTAGTTTTATTTTTTTTTGTGAAATAACGTGTGTTTATATTTTAGAGGAGCTTGTGGCTAAGATGATTTTTTTAGAGGAACTTGAATACGGCTAGATAATCTGTATAAGTGATTTCTCAGGTTATAACATGTTATAATGAGATCCTTCGTGTTTTGAAAGGCACGTTTTTGTGGGTCCACGTTGTCATTGGTTTATCTTTGACAGTTGTTAGTCGGGAGCCAGAAAGTCTGACCAGTGATACTATGGATCATCGGGTCGTCTAGATAGCTTGGCTGAGAAGATTAGACGGGTCGCAGTCGCAGTCGCACGCAAAAAAGCACTAGTACCTCACTGGTACTATGATTAGGCTGGAAGCATGCATGACATAATGAAGAAAAGGCTGGGCAGATGTTATTACCTGTATATGGGCATATTATTCTTGTACCACACGAGGATCATGAACTCATCGTCGGAGGAGTCAGGGGTTGAGTCGCAGCGCAGCGTGACGTCACCGCCCTCCAGAGCTTCCACGTTGGACACTGGACCTGAGGAATAATATCACTGATTTACTGTGGATTTCAATTACCTATCTATCTGTGGTTTTGCTTACTAAGGATGGTTTGGCACCGACAGCACTTGTTACTACACCCGGACAAAAAATTGCTTATATCCTTTCGTGGGCTTTAGACTATCTGTGTACCAAATATTGAAATCGGTGCTTGTAGTTTTAGTGCAAAAAAGCTGGGTAGACAGAGTTACTTAGGCATTTATAATATTAAGTTTGGATGAATAGTTGTTTTTAAACAACTAACGTAATTCTTGCAGTTTAATTTAGAACACCAAAATTTTAGTTGGCTAATCGTAAATTTTGGGTTTGACTACCTATAAATACAAGTGACTGTCACGCATTACAGACCTGAATTGTGTTGACACGAAAAAGATATATTAGCCAATAAATCTACTAGAGTACTTCGGATTGTTAGATTTATTTTGAACGAGACAGAATTTTCTATTGTCGCTTTATCTGACAGTCGCGGTTCTTAGCTGTCATCCGATAAGGGACCCCAAATGGGACCCGAAACTTGACTTGGAAATTAAAGGACGAGGTTCAATCATCTTATCATATTTTTTTTCCTATTTTTACCTCGAGGATCAGGAAGACTATATTTGTTGTACCTCTAAAATTAATTTACCAAAATAATGAGAATTCTGAACACTAGTAAGTTCAACTTGACATTTGAAGTAGCCTCTTATGAAAACGATACAAATAATTATTGTTCTATTTTTATATTATGAGGACAGTCTTCAGTTTATTTTTGTGCCTTTCATTTGTTTATTAGTTCTATATAAAAATTATGTTACTTTTCGTTGTAATTTTGTAACTCAAGAACGGGCTCACCTATCCAAACCGAATGTTTAGGCTTTGTTCGTATAAGGTTTATGAGAAGTTTTATCCTGGTACAGGCAGTTCCCAAGGACCGCGGGTAAAACGTCTAGTAACTTATAATGAAGACTAATAAAAGGATTTACTTTGAAATTCACATCACGACAGTAATATATATTTTTTTACTATAAATTAATTTATAAAACTTACCATCAACGCCAGGTATAAAAGCATAGCCACCGGTACAGATGAGAAGGAATATGTATATCGGCGCCGGAGTGGGGCGCATTCTACGGCCCATCCATGCTCCCGCGCTGCGCTCTCATTGGTCGAGGCAAGCGCTGGACACGCGCATCGGTCACAACTTGCGTCACGTCACCTAAAGGATTGACGTATACTCATTGTTTTTGAGGTTATCTGTAAAAGAAAAGAAAATTTTATCGTTAAATAGGGATCATTTGTATTAATAAACCTAATAGAGAAGATACATTTGAAAAAATATTTTTCTGCTAGGCAATATTTTATATGGTTATGAGCAGATACAAGTATACAAGTATGAATACCCTTATCAGGGATTTCTTGGAAATTCCTAGGGAAACTGCCGGTGCGTTAATTAACAACCCTTTATTTATAGTGAGGCGATATCAGTTTCATTCAACGAATTTCAATTCTAAAAATAACTTTCATACACTGATCAATTATTTTCTATACGTCTCATCTATTTACTTAACAAGTCTAGAATAACTGTCTAGACTAGACTAAATTGAAAGTTAGACATCAGATCCCAAATCTATTGTCCCAATGGATCAGGTGTACTTAGAGATCTAACTTCAAACTATGTAATAATTTATTAGGAGGTAAGTACGTAGGCTTATATACCTCGGTCAGTAGGTTGTCCGAAAGTTCTTTACAAAACTTTTTTACTCCATCGTAAAACTAAAAGGGTGATGATGTGCTTAACTAACAAATGTAGGTAAATGGTGTCCGTTATTTTCGCGTGAGTAAAACTGGACTTTGCTTATTTCAGTTCGTTACAAATGCAAAAGTTTGTTTTAAAACAAGCTGTATACTCGTGAAAATGTGACATTCATATGACAGAATTGTGAAAGCATAGTTTTAGGTGCCTGAATAAGTTTGTAATGCCGTAATGCCGTACAGGGTTGGGGATCACAGTTGATGTCGACCTTTTTCGACTTTTTTTTGTAAAATGGCCGCTGTGACGTCATCTCGTTAATGGCGGACGGGCCTCTGCTCTGTAACGCTTGATTACTACGGATTAAAGATTTTCCGACTACAGCTAGTCATAATTATGATAATCCTTGAAAAAGTCGGGTAAGTATGACAGGGTTTAGTTGTTAAATGTGATATTAAAGTTATAATGAGCTAGTTTTAAGCATTAACAAATAATCCTGGTTTTTAGTTAAATTATTCAGTTATAAAAAAACTGCTCACATTGAATAATTGAATAAATAAAAAAATATAATTTTCACCGAAAACCTTAAAATTTTTAATAATAAAAAAAATAACAGCATAGTGAATTTATTTTATTCATCATCTATTTTTTCAGTCAAAAATTGAATTATTATTAAAACTTTTATCTTTCAGTTTTAGCGTACGTGTAAATTAAAAACTCTTTGCTGAAAAAAAGTGAAAAGCGCGCGTATTTCATCCGGTGCCTATTGAATTAAAATGCTTTGGTGAATAAGTGGCAATTAACCGTATGGTACCTATGTCATAAAAAGCCAGGAATTTATTAAAAATAAACGAATTTATAAAAATATATAAGCACCTTGACCTACTTTGGTTTGGCTAGAAAATTCATTTTGAAGATCGGTCATAATTCCATTGTTTGCTTTACGAAAATTGTTGATCTGAAGTTAATTATAATTAATTTTGCTTTTGTTTTATATACCTAATAGAACGCAGTGGGAACCGTATTAATTGTTATTGACATTTAATATTGCTAATACTGAAAATACAGTCTATCTTTTTCTTGTTAGAATGATCATTAAGAACAATAGTTTCAATTGGTCAGTTTAAGATACTATTGCCGCGGTCATTTCAAGGATGGGTGATCGTTTTGAGATACCTAATTACTGATTTAATTTAATTCGTCCCAAAAATTAGTGTGACGGCACCCTTTCTCATCATCACCTGCCTAGCCTTATCCCGAGTAGTTGACTTCCAATCTAACTGGATGCAGCTATGAAGGTACCAGTGTTTTACAAGGAGCAACTGGCAACCCTTTCTCTAGAGGTACTGTGGCGGAAAAATATAAGCCATATTCAATTTCATATCGAGAATAGGTAACTACAAAATGGCTCCCGATCTAGTGAATAAAACACGAATGTATGCTGTATGCACCATTTAAAACCATTGTGCATTGAACCTGATATTTTATTGTTTCACAAGCTGAAAGGGATTTTGCCTGAAGGCTACAAAGTTTCAGCGTTGCACGGCTCGTTCTATTTGACTTAATGTATTACAAACTACTTACTAGTTTTGGCTGTATAACTATGTGAAGCTGTTTACAGCTGTTTTCAGTGAGTTAATAAATAAGCATTCTTTTTAGTGTAACTTTTTGATTCTTTTCTCTTGTCCATTATTTTGTGTAGTAAATAGTATTTAGAACAGAAGTCATGTATTGTAAATATATCTATGTTTTTTTTTTTCATTAAAACTCTGTTTATCTTTCAATGTAGCAATCTATTTGAAATATACGCAATAGGAAGACAGCGTTATCTCTCTCCACAGAAGATAATTAATTAGCAACGTATCTACAAGTAAGTAATTAAAGCCTCTGGAAATTACGACAAACTGCCATGGAGACTTTATGGGACATGGCACAAGATTATGTTATCTTATTGTTTCAAAAGTTAATTTTAACTGACATGTTGCTGGTATATGCATATTCAGACTCAAACCACCATAACCTCTGTAGAGGGACCGTAACAAACCTCTTCTGTTGATTGCGCAATTTAAATTTAGAACGGAATTCGCGCTTTTAATAAAAAACAGATTGCTTTGCTCTATGTATTCCACATTCAAATTAGGTGAAACCAAAAAGGTTATAAGTTTACATAGATTAAAAATAAAGTAAGTAAATGATTTATCAACATTAGGAGAAGGAACAACATAACACTAATGATAAAGTTATAATTTTAATTATATAAGTATTCTAAATGAATGTACACAGGCGGTCTAAATGTCAGAAGGGCGTTATGAATATTTTATTAATTTTGAATATTGCCGCGCAGTGTATAATATTACATTATTAACATATAGTATTTAGAAGATATATATCTTCATAGGTGGCAAAACAACGGGCCAAGTTGGACATTAATTGATGTAAATGCTAAACTGGTTTAGGCGTGGTCTTGTAAGCGAAATGGTAGATGGTAAAAAATGTGGTCGTCGACCGAAAGATTTGGAACATAAGTGGCCGATCTGCTGTTGTTTTGAAATGTTAGGATTTTTCCGTAATAAATCAAAGGTCTACCTATTATAGTGCTGTAACACTGGCGGATTTTGTCGTGTGTAATGCATTTTCTTTCTAGGCGTGATATTCAGATTTATATTTCATGTTCATGTTCATGGATGGAAAGTAATTTTTCCCTAGTAATTCAAATTTTTGGGTAAAAAGTGAATGTTAGTTGTGCGAAATGAGAAGAATAATTAGTATTCACATTTTACAATTATTTCTGTATTTTAGACTTAATAATCGCAATATACCACCTAAGTACGAAGGTCCTTCAATTTTGGAATCGTTCCAATTTCAAACAATAAGACCATGTTCTCTTTTTAAATTAATTTTTTAATTAAACAAAAAGTCTGCCATAAAAAAGGTTGCAAGTAGACATAGCAACATATGCTGCCGAAAAACTCCGTCTGAATAGGCACACATTGCGTGTTCGTTAATAAAGTTTTACTAATTATAATGTGTAGACGCTCATACGACCTAATTAAAATGACACATAATTAAAAAAAAATGTTGTGTTTTTCAACACTGTTATAAAAATTGTTAGGACACTTTTTTCGGTACGAAAACAGAATTTTTTGCTAATTATTTCAGCAATATTTATAAACAATCGGGACTTTAGCTGCTCGTCCATGTCCGATAAATCGGTGACTGATTTATTTGTAGGAGAACACTGATAGCAGTTATGCTACGCACCGCACGCCTCCTACAAACAGTCGGTCAGAATATCTTAGTACAAACGTCGACACATCGGAACGTCGGAAAATTGGCATGATTTTAGTTATTCCTACAAAAAGCGAAAAAAGCGTTAAAGGCAGGCTTATATTGCTATAAAAAACCCGAATGTTTATACATACCTATGTGTAATTGCGAAAGTTTAAAAACCTTTCTTTCAACAATAAATCAATCGTAATATGTAACGTAACGTAATAAATCATTTTATCACACACCACTTTAATACAATTATACATAGTTAAAGATGACAGATAAGTAAGATTTTGAAGTCACGAACTTATTACTGTTCGTAAAACAATACATTAGCATAATCTGATAAATTGAGATACGGACAGACATATTTACGAGCTTATCACCTTTAATTTTTAGGGATCCGTAATGAAAACTGGCAGTTTGAACAAGGCTCTACTGCCGATGTAGACTCATATATTAGAAGGCTTTTTCAGCAAAACATTTTATGGAGTGCAAGCGCCAGGCAGTAAATGAAATTTTTGAGATTTATCACATGTACCTAAGCAAAATAATTATTGTTAAAACAAGAAATAAACTATCTTTTTTTATTTAGTCTCATTGAAAATGTGGTTATGTGTTTTTTTAACCAATTTGCAAGATAGGTTACATAATTCATAACATAAAAAATATTCTAAATCTGCGTTTTTCAATCAAAAAGTAGTATTTACTATTAACTTTGTAAGAAATAATCAAGGAGGTGGGGTTATTCCAACTACGGAACCCTCTGTCTGCTAATCTGACTCGCACTTACCCGTTTTTTGCATACAATGGATGTCGTGAGTCGTATCGAGATGGAAATTGGATCGGCATCTGAATCGTGAGCCCTTTGTGTAATCTTATATACCTATGGATATGTGTGTGTAAGTAATATGTTACATTATTACCATACGATAACATGATATAATAACAAGAAAAGTTACCTTGTTAAGCGTTTAATAAAAATCTAGTTATGGCAAAATTTATCAGTCACGGAAAGTTTTGGTTGATGCAAAGCTTTGAACTCGCTCATCGGGCTAATTTCGGTTGCTAAAGTTCACTTATGTGTATAAACTTTTAATTTTGTACATAGCATAGCAACGGCTCATAACGGATTTCAATAACCTATCGGAGATTTCCTTGCTATTGATATTTTGCCCCATACAACTATCTCCTCTAGTAGGTAAGCAAATCGACAGACAGGTTATTGAAATCCTTTAGTGGATTGCAAATAGCCAGTTGAAATAGTACTTCGAAATCTACATAAGACTTGAGGCTACGCCTATGAGTATTCTGCCCAAACCTGGTGTTATGTTATGACAAATATTTATGCAAATCTCATTCGTAAACCCAATTGTGAGGTCGGCGGTGCTTGCAGATTTGTTCACGTGTATTCCACAGATACCTGCCCAGATTCAGAGTAGACCCTTATTCATGAGCTCTTCACACGAGGTCACCTCGAATTATGCTCGAATAGTCAGTATCATGGAGAATGAAATGAACAGCGGAGATGGCAAGATGGCAAAATGCAGGTGTTAGGAGCACAAGGAGCGTTACTGACTCCGCCTTTATATGCCTTCTTTGGAACCGGCACATTATTTTCAAAAATCAATCAAGACTAATCTTTGACGGATATCTCAAAGAACCTGAAGATCTCATTAGGTTAATAGTAACTGATTGGTTTGGTTACTTCTGCCGTACATTACTTGGCCTACAAGAAGGCTGACCTACCTGCCTTATGGCATCTCCGCTCATTCCTTCCTCCGTGTCTACACTCATAAAAATGAATGTCATTCAGAAAAGGGATTATGTAAAAACAATTGTAGGTCACGCTATGTCGTTCCCGCGTTGCGAGTTTAAATTAAATTTTCTAAAAAAAGGTTGAATACGTAATATTTGATTTAGGTTCGCTAATACTTTCAGGAAATTGAGAACTATTTTACACGTAGTTTTATCCTCGAGTTCTAGGAGATGAACGTATTGAAATAGTTTACATTAGTCTCCGTACAAAATTAGGCTGAAATGACTATAATTAATTTTCTACGTATTTAGTAGATGAGAAAGTTATTTACCTATTCTGCGTTAGTGATATTTTAATAAACACCGCTTAGTACAAAAAATGGCAAAAAAATTTCAATTTTTAATGACGTAAATCACAGTCACTTAGTAGTCACGAAATCTCATTTTTGCTTATTTCTTATTTGCGGTACCTATTTATTAAGCTTGTTAAGAGGGTAATTGTTTTGTTTTGAATGTTTTTGTATTGTATTTATTTTAATTGTATGTATCTTATTTCAAATTAATTTATTCGAATTGTATTGACAATGTTATCTGAATTAAAAATGAATTTGAATGTAACAATGTTACTAGGCATCAAAAAGGGATATTTTCCGAATGAGCATCATTTATAAATCCAACATGATCGAGCACTGATTCCCACCGTAGATACACACAAATATTTGCATGTAGCAACACTGGTGCGGGCCTAAACGACGTTAATTGTCCAGCGTTAGGGTTGCCACACTTCATTACTGTTTGTTGTGTGCTCATCAAGCGCATATTTTACAGTCAACATGATGAATGGACGGACATCAGTCCAACTAAACTGAGTCATTACGCTTGGGCGTATTTCCTAATATTATCTCTTGGATTACACTAGTCTCACTGTATGGTGTTAAGTCAAGGCTATACCGTGGGCGCACGGTAATGATTTATTTTTTTAATCTATTACGCAATACATAGCAAAAATGCTTTAAGTCCGATTGATGCGACTGTTTTCACAATCTATTTCTTTGTGTAAGTTGACAAGACAAGGTCGGCCATTAAATAAAAAAGAATTATAGGTACCTACATAATCCACAGTTTGAATTATGTTGTTGATAATTTGTCTACTGTTGTAAGTGTCATGTATTTAAATTAAATAAGATTGATGACACGTCGGCGTCGTTAAGACGTATTAAGAACAGACATTATGTTTATATTAAACTGTTCCGTGTGTGACCAACTTTAACGAAATAAATGTAAAATTGCGCATCCTGAATGTATTAAAACTTCATTTGACGTCTGAAGTGTTAATCTATTTAGAGACTAATTATACAATCGGGATCTGAAACAATGGTACTCAAAATTAAGCTCTAGGTTCGTAAGCATAAGATTCAATATTCCTTATATCTTGAATTTCAAACTCAGATTTATTATTCTTTATGTTAATGTAGGATATTTTAGTGTGCCTATAAAATAGAGTGTGTATCAGTATTCTTAGCAAAATAGTCATTAACATACCTTAAATGGAATACTGTTATTTTAAGCACTGTGTTAACTTTATCTGTAATGGTTTTGTTTTTCATATCAAGTTATATAATTTAACGGACTGACGACTAGAACTTGTTTTGGCCTTATTTGTGGCAAAATTCGACAGATACCAAGCTTATTTACATTTTGACAAGACTGCTGCTGTCTTGTCTACAAGTTAAATCGTGTAGGACGATGTTATATTTCGTGTTTCGTCCAAAATTCTGCGGCATTGTCCACCGAACTTGTTTTGGAAAACATGGTGGAAGATAACATTTACCCAAGCGGTAGAATGATCTAGATTTTAGCTTCCAGCTGTGATAATACTAAGTTGCTTGTAGGAGCCTTGGAAATATAAGTTAGTTATTTTGTGGATGAATGATAGAGGAAGGGGACGGCGAAAGAAACAATGGATGGATAATCATAACGAAGTTGATATGATTGCGAACAATTTCTTTGTTTGATGACGTCAGGCAGAGAAGAATAGAAGAAGAAGAGAGGATATGACACATCAAATTATAAATTCAGGTCGGAGGATGACTTTTATTGACTTTATTGGTATTCTATCCTTACGTCATAGCCATAGGTACAACAATAATTTCTGCTCCGTACAAGAATAAAAACTGCTGAAATCTAAAATTCCGTGTTATTCGAGATTCGGATTTAGAAAAACCTGCATTTTAAATACCCAGAATTCCATATAGGTGCGTTATGTTATTCACTATTGGTTTTTATTATTACGAATTTCGATAACCAATCCACTGTTTTGAGATTACAGATTGGGCATAATTTACAGGGAGCCTATTTCAAAATTTAATACCTAATCGCAAATCAAAGGATCGATAGGTTACAGGAACCGAACTTTGAAAAGGTAAATAGTTTAGTTTACATATTAAATCTGTTGAAGTCTGGACTTGTATCCGTAATTTTCGAAACGATGATAAATGAAATAGGGGCCAGCGTTGAGGTAAGCCGGCATTCCTCAAACTAGTCTAGATTGATGATCCTTCAGATGTACTCAGACCGTAAGCATGATATATTTTAATACCAGATGTTCCCCATAGTTTCAGCCACGTACCGAGGGAGATTTTTGCATTTGGATTTAAAATAGCCCAACCTTCTTTAAGGTTGTCACCACTTATAATACAAAGGACAATGGGCAGATTGGTATACCCCACCAATAGCAATGTCATATATATCATTGGATAGGCCTTTTTATGTAGAACAATATTTACTATGACAGCTTTGCTGAAATGTTTGTCGGTTCTGAGATATAGATCAAAAACTGTGCAAAAGTTAGAACTAATTAATCTATTGATAACTCAAGTTTTTAAAGGAAAATCTAAGAACTACTAAGTGTAAGTCTTGTATGAAAGAAAATCAGATTACAGTATTGATTAGCATCAGTTTTAAGATTGTTTGTTATCTATATCACAGAACGGACAAACAATAGAACAAAGCTGTCATAGTAAATGTTGTTCCAGTTAAAAAGACCTATCCAATGATATGTATGAGACTTTCCTATTGGTGCGGTTTCTCACTACGCCCAACATCCAGTTGGTACAATAAAAGGTTGAAATGCTACATAATAGTAACAATTATGGATCCTAACGGGCACAGTAGTACTTACAAGACTTAAAGTTATTAGTACTTAGATTTTCCTTTAAAAACTTGAGGTATCAATAGATTACTTAGTTCTAACTTTTGCACAGTTTTTGATCTATATCTCAGAACGGACAAACATTTCAGCAAAGCTGTCATAGTAAATATTGTTCTACATAAAAAGGCCTATCCAATGATATATATGACATTCCTATTGGTGGGGTATACCAGGTCCCATATATTTGTGCCCATTGTCCTTTAATGTCAAATAAAAATATTTCCCTCAAAATCTTGTAAATAGAAATAGGCTATTTATTATACTGTGTCGCATAATATTTGAGCTTAATTTTTCAATTTGTTAATTTCATATTTTCATGTCATATTTTCTTTTTAAATAGTTTTTTTTTTTATATAAAATGTTATCATTCTCACTTTCGCCTATCTGTTCTTAAAGAACCTTTCATCACCTCTCCTTTATTCTAATCTATCTGGGGTTGACGGATCATGTATTTCCCTCCAAAGATTCCGCCAGACGTCATCAGATTAATTTATCAAGATCCCCTTTTCTATCGAGATTGTCTTTCGTTGATATCCCTACAGTTTTGGCAATCTTACTGTACCGAATAAGTATAATAATTTGTATCTACAGTAATATTTTAAAGAGGGAAGATTTGATTGTTCGTTTGACATGAATAGGTTCCGAAGCTACTTGACCATTATGAAAAATTATTTCACTGTTAGGAAGGTACACCTGAGTGCTAGGGTTTTACAAGGAGGGACTGCCTATCTGTATCTGACCTACACAACCCGGTTACTTGGGCAACCCGATAATACCCCTAGGTAAGACTGAATGTAAGACTTTCTGGCTCTGGCGGTAGCATGTTCTCTCTTACAAATGGTAGATATGTGGCGCTTTTGACAATAGCTACCGTCAGTTTTGATGGTACATAATTGCTTACGCATTCTCCCTGCCATTTATTACCTATGTATATGTCGAATATTCCTTAGTTTGAATAAGTCAACTGTAAAAAGGGTTTATCAATATTTTTAATCTCAGAATATAAATTGGTGAATAAATAACGTCTACTTTGGAGATAAAACAGATCCGATACCTATATCTAGTAAATTAAAAAAATTTCGATTTTAAAATATTGATATTTTATTGCACCTAAAATAATAAAACGATTTTATAGCTTTCAATATTGATATAGTTTCTAGTAATAAAAAAAACATTAACTAAATCTTTTTTGATTGATTCAATAAAAGTAGTTTTTTATTGGAATTAACATTATGATAGGCTGCTCAGATTACTTTGGAATATTTTTGACACCAAGTTTTAAATTATTCCGTTTAAAATAACTAGGTATAATGATCTGTTTTTGATGTTTTCGGTAACATCAGGTTTAGTGTCTCAATTATTATTTTATTATTCAGTAGATGAGTAATAAATAATAATTATCCAATTTAATTTAAAGTATTGAATTGATAATATTTTAAGGCTAAGTTTATCGACAACATCTACGTCGTTTTACAACAACAGACTGTGTATTTTAAAACTTGAACGTTAAAATGATTAGTAAACAATTGCTTTAAGAAAACTGATCTTGGGCTTAAAATATACTTAATTACATATTTAAGTAAGCATAAGAAATTAACCAAGTTTGTTTTTCGCAAAACCATATCATGTTTTAGAGCAAGGACACATTTCACCATTCGTGTGTTCAAATATGTTAAATACGTTAAATTACTTCATTATTGACAAACAAAGTAACCTTCATTCATACATACATATAAGGAATTAAAATACAAATGATTGGTTTTATAGGATTCCGTACCCAAAAGGTAGGTAAGACAAGACTTTTTCCGCATCAAAATTGGGTCAGCCAAACTCGAGATAATCGCGCACAATCGTAGCTACCTTTATACTTGCAGGTCAAACTGACAACGTCCATTTCTGAAGTCGATTAAAAATGTATTTATTTAAATAATATATTTTCACAAATTGCTATGTTGACATGGGTTATTTTGAAGTGACCGATGACCTGAATCCATCCCTCGTTAAAAGATATACTTCTACTACCTACATATAAAAATACCGGAAGATTGTTGGAATGAACAAGCTGTGGTGACCTACCTTTTTCATGAAAACTCTTTGGTACCGGCCGGCTGGTTTGATAGCTACGTTCTAGAAGGCAAGGCTTGTCAAACCAGTCGGTTTCGCGGTCAGGACGTCGCGTCCACTTTTCAGCTTATTATCGCCCTTGACGGTCTCTGTAAGGGGGTGTCAGTACATCACCATAGCATACCATAATGTCAAACTCTTCAATGGCTTATGAAATGACCATAATCATTATTTCAGTGTATCCTATCGAATAAGGTATAACCTAGCCTTTAAAATATTAATTACGTTTACATTAACCCTACAGTAAGCCTAACATGGATTAGTAACAACATTAATAACAAATCAATTTAACAGGATTAAAATTGTAAAGGTCAAACAAAAGGGAATCCCCCTAAAAGTCTGCCTACTCAACCATTTTTAATTACTTACCTTTGAATAAAACATTTTTTGAGGAACAAAGATTTATTTAAGTAAATAGTACAAAAAGAAATATCCCCGTTCTTGGTCCCGGATCTAATCGAATTAATGTAAGGATTAAACGGAACAATAAATCTTTTTAAGTATAAACCTGGTACAAATAAATGTTTGTATTTACTTTTGAACTTAGTATAGATGTTGCTCCCGGCTCCGGTTGGATTGTATCATCAATTTATGACAAAATATACTAACTTTGTAGACAGTAAAGGAAATCAATTTAATTTTCTACTAGAATATAGTTATCGGCACGAATCTTGAGCTCTCACCTACATCTGCACAGAAGTGATTGATTAGCAAAGAACCAATCCCGAGTGATGGCTATGACGCGATGCGCTGCGGGCCAATCACCGCTTTAGCCCGCCCCCGCGCCTCACTTCATACCACGAAAGGGACCCAATAAATTACTTCTGCGCAGGTGAAGGTCAGAGCTCAAGATTCGTGCCGATAACTATACTGGTTTATTGCTAACCAAAAACAAGTTATTTCTTTATAGTATTTTTGGTCATAGACAAACTAAACCTCTTTTTATTTCAGAAGTACACAGATTACTGAACATTTTATTTGGAGACATCTCCAATACATTATCTGTGGACCCTTGTATTTCTTCTTTATTACAAAATTTTTATCTAGTCCAAACAATGTACTTATCGAAAATAGCCGATATTTATTGGGCAATTAGACATAAATTTGCTTCATCAATTTTAATATCTCAACGTATAGTTGGGAGTCGGAGTAATATTTAATGTTCTTACATATTTATAAGGGTAATTATCATAATGTTACATGGATTTCCGTAGAAGTGATTTAGTGTATGTTTGATACCCAAAGGTATATCTACGTGAATGGTTTAAGGGCTTGTAGCGAAACTTCTTGTTGAGACAAACGGGTTTGAAACTTGCTAGGTGCTAATGTGTTTATCAAAGTTTTAAGTTTCTGCGGAAGCCTCTACAATATGCTCTACATTACCATCGTTTGAAGCAAACGGTACTAGCGCAACCCCCAAGTAAAACCGTAGAATACAGTTTTCACATTAACAGATTTTTCTCTCGGTTTTTCAACGTACCACACATTTGACATAAAAAAATCTGTCGCACAGTTTCAGCTATCATTGTTTGAACCAGTAGTTGTCAATTGTTTTCTGTCAACCCAGACCAACCCAACGGAAAATCCGCAAGTCTAAAACCGCCGCTAGAATCCATAAATAAATCAACGTAATATAATCCCAATTACAATTTCATTACCATAACACGTCACTAATTAACTAAATAACTTATTAAGATTTAACGCACGTCAACACGTCTCTAATCTAAAATTACCATGTCAAAACAAGTTAATTCTAATTTATATAATAAAACAGTAGACTAATAACACGGATTTGTAAGCACAATTGAATAAAGAGTACCTACTGACTGCACACTAAAAAGTCGGCCGACAGTTGATCCCACGATAGGTCAGAATTTATTTTAAAGAAAATCTAGATTTCAATCAAAGTTTTCAGCCGGTCTGATGCCGGCTAAATACCTGATCTTTGTAATGTGCGTACTACCATTCATCTGCATACTGATTTATGGGCCCAAACAAACTGTCGGCCGACTAAAAGTCTGTAGTCTGTAGAAAGGGTAAAGCCCGCGAAATGTAAAATTAAATTCAAGACAAAAGATTGCGTCTGTAACAAGAAACTTTGAAACGAAAAGGAGTTTTCTTTTGATCATTTTCTCGTAAAAGTTGATATTATTTTTTATTTTTTTTCGGTCATTAGTCACTGACAAGGTCAATTATCCATTAAAAAGAATATTATATTACATTTGCTGCGGTTGATTTTTGAGTTCCCATGTGTTAAGTACCAAAAACCACTTGTGTTAAGGGGAACCGGATTTCTGGCTACCAGTTTTACCATGAGGTACTGTGGTTACGCAAATCTTGGCCGTGAAGGTTATGTAGGCTCTCTAAGTAGTAGATGAAGGGTTTTTCGCAATACATTTTATTCATGCGAAAGATGTTTTTTTCAATCTAATTTTATTTAGGCTTTTATCACATATACATATCTTGGCCACACTTGGAACATGTTAAGTTATATGCTGAAGCTGAAGGTTTGTTTATTCGTTTGCTTGAATGTGCAGAAACTACTGAACTCATTTGAAGAAAAAAAAAATTAGATAGGTCATTTAACGCTGCTTTTTTAGGGTTCCGAACCCAAGGGGTAAAACGGGACCCTATTGTTTTCGCTCCTCTATCCGTCCGTCCGTTCGTCGCGACAGGCTGTATCTCATGAACCGTGATAGTTAGGAGAGTTGAAATTTTCACAGATGATGCCCATTTTATTAATAATGGTACGGAATCCTTCGTACGCGAGTCCTACTCGCACTTGGCCGGTTTTTTTAGTGTGAAGAGTAGTTGCCACGGCTCACGGGTAAAATGGTAGGAAAATACTATGACACTAACGGTTCAAAACTCAACCCAAAGCTGATAAGTTAATAATTAACTCCCTCATTACATTATATCGTTTGTGTTATTAAATCAATATTAAATTAATGCCTAAGCTCGCATTGTTCCGATGTTTATTTAATGAGGATTGTCAGGAATGAATTTTGGATTTGAATAGATCGTTGTTGTGGTATCGTAATCATGTTTAGCATAATTATGAAGTTATTTTAACTACTAAACATAATTCATTATAATGATTAGGGATAACAGCGGTATTTGAAATTTCAATGTTGATGTATGAATTAATATGTTTCTAATATTTCGAGTTAGTATATGTTAGAAACACATTTATGGTTAGACTGGGAGCCGACTCCAACATAGTTGGGAAAATGCTCGGGAGATGATGATGATTTAGACTATTAACAGTGAGTAAATAGTCTGACAATCAGTCTTATGAAGGGACATAGCGTGGCTCGGATAACTGAGTTGAGGATAGCAGATATGTAGGTAGTTGCTCTGTGTAAATCACAGGCAGGCACCTATTAGGCCGTCTGGAAGCCGACCTCAACATAGTTCAGAAAAGCTATGCAGATGATGGAGTCAGTCAGAGTCAAATGTTTGGTAATGGTAATTGAATACCTTCCGCGTCCTTTAAATTGTAAGACAGAACTGCGGTCACCTTTTGAAAAAAAAAACAAGTGTCTAGCTAAAGTTTAGTTCACCCACTTTTTCAACCTTTTTCGACGGGAGTATCATATTCCAAAGTTTTCAAGAAACATATATTTTAAAAAAATCTCAAAGCCTCAAAGGTCAAAGTTTTTTTGAATTAGTAACAAAGTTCATGGGTACCTAACAGACGAGGTGTACGACCTATGACTCATTTTATGTAGACTAGACTATAAAAAAATATGCAGTGTAATCTATCAGTTGTCTGTCATTCGACATTAACTAATGTGAGGACAATAAACGGACAGTAAGCGATTCGATATACTGATGATAAAAGCGTGGTATTTATATAACGTATCACAACACAGTGAATCATCTATATAATTCATCAAAATTCATCGTAGTAGGCCCATTTATAAATATAGAAAGTATCCTGGAATATTAGGTGTCTGCTTTAAAATGCGATCGTTCCGCACGCAGTCTCACCCGTCTCCCTAGAAAACTACTTCTCGTACTTGAATGAGGATAAAAATACTATGTCATTTGCCTAAGCTAACTAAGCTAGTGGGTTTAAGCTACCTCCCCATCAATTTTCATCCACATCGGTTCCGCCATCGTCGAGTTATAAATAGCGTAACTAACACTACTGACGTAGATTTTTATTATCATATTCGATTGAAATAAACATTCACAACCATCAAACTATATAACAAAAAAAGGTCCTCGTTTACTAAAAGCAACGTTCAAGTTTCCACATATCTACAATGTTCTGATCAAAGCCAAGGTTTACACGCTTTCCCTAACGAATGTACTGGGGTGAAAATATTTGTAGTTACCAAACAAATAGGTAAGAAACGAACGAACTTCCTCCTCTGTGTGTTGAGGATAAACAATTGGAAAATGGCCGATGTAACACACCAGGAAACAACCCTTTTTTATAGGAAATTGTGTAACAAAAATCACAGTTCTTTTTGGAGATATATGTGCCTACATACATACGAAGCGGTTTTTGATATTGTATCATCATCAGCCTTTTTAGTATCCCACTGTTGGGTACAGGCCTCCTCTCACACAGAGAAGAATTTATTGAGCGTTAATCACTATGCTTGCTCAATCCGGGATGGTATATTGCGTAATGTGATACAAATAAAAATACAAACAAATAAGGAACCTCTTGGGGTAAACGCATAACACATTTTTGTTTATCGAAGGGGAATCTAAATGGTACATAAATACTGAATCAAATGAGTTCCGACTGCTCATAGACTATGCAAAATAACAGAAAGGATAAAGCGTCACGGAGTGGAAACATTTACACAACTTTATATAAAGTGTAATGTGACTCTAAATATCTGCTTTATAAGTTTCCCTACCGACCTAGGGATTATATCTGTATAATCAGGTTTAATATTTGATAAGCACAAGAAAGATAGAAAGCTATGACTTGTACATTTAGAAGAAGGTCTATCAAAAAACAAAGTCTACAGCTACGCACGTATATGCAGTAGACACAAGTATTCAAAACAAAAGGAAAACAAAAGAACAAGAAACAGCAATTTGTGGCACCATCAATGACGATTGAAGCATGAATATCGCTCTGTCATTGATCGATGCTATTTACGTAAGTATCACGCCTTTTCCCCAAAAGGATTGACGGAGGTAAAACCGTCCTATTCAAATTGAGCTTTATTAAAACCCATAGAACATGCGACGAAAGGAGGGGCTCGTGGCTAGCTGAAGTACGGAGCGATGGATCATAAGGTTAAGTGACACTAGGCGCGGTCGATTCGTAGATGGGTGACCATCTTGTTTCGGAAGTCACAATAAATTGGTGAGAACGGGCTGTCATTTGAATACCTTTGGTAGTCGTAGTGGGTTGTAGGAAGCTATAAAATCGGACAACCAGTTTTATTGAAAGATATCGGGTTGCCCAGGTAACTGTTGAAGAGGTTAGTTATGTATTCGCTCCACGTAAAGCACTAGTATTCAGCTGCATCCAGTAATACGGTTAGACTAGAGGCGACCCCCAACAAAGTAAAAGGTTGGGCAGATAATGAGAACATACGACAGATGTACAAAGTTGCAGCTCTAAGTAGGCGAAATCATAAAAAACGAAATACTAAGAATTTTTGAATTAGGTCATATTGGTATGGCATGTAGTGGTTGCCAAAAGGATAATGCCTTGAATAAAAAGCCGAATGTGCACTATCGAAACCTGGCAAGTTCCAATGCGATATTTTCTTCGGCTTAACCATTTTATGAGTGCATTTTGTACATGAATATTGTAAGACAATTGGACATACATTTACATTTTATATCATTGTAGAGCAAGTGTTTGTAAGGCGAGTCTATGTATTGTATGAGCTGTAATATCATTTAAGCAGAGGCGATACTTTATAACATGCATTGTAGACAAGGGTAACTGGTTCGCGTGGTTTTCGCACCCTTCATTAAATCTATTTACTATACTGTAAATAGATATAATTTTATGGCACATATACTTACATAGCTGTTGTTCAGGTTGAAGTGTGAAGGTTCACTTAGTTTCCGTTAGATATATTGCTTAATGAAAACTGTTGACCTGTCCTTTCTTTAATGCTAGTCATTGCATTAATTGCTCTCAAATTACGTTGTAACACTTACTTTTACAAAAAGCCTTTAATGGCCTTACTAGAAAAACTTAAAAATCTGTTGAACACTTGTTTAAAAAAAATATGGCTGCAAAATGACCATATTTCAACGTTACAATATGACATTTTTTTAGACAAGTGTTCAACAGACGTTTAATAGTTTTTGTGGTAAGACGGTAAGGTAAGACTTTAATCAATATAAATAAAATTACTAAGCTTTAATACAACATTTCAGTCAGCATCTCAGTTATAAAAGTTTTGCCAAAGGCTTTATGCAAGTATTTTGTCTCAGCTTCTAGACAGTAATCCTCTTAGCTCCTGAGCTGTGACCTTTTTGATGAACTTGCTCGTCTTTCGAATTCCTTCAAAAGGATTTCTATTTCCTACCAATAACTTTAATAGAGTGATTAATTACTTATCGCCTTTTTGCCGCTCATACAATTTATTTTATTATTTTTAGGATTTATTTTTTATTTCAGTTGAATCTGATTCTTATACAAGGACAAAGAATTTCATGCCCTAAACACTTTTCTTCCAAGTTGCAATATGGTTTGAAAACAAAAGAAAGACATTTATAAATGTTACCAAATTGTGTTCTATTAGTTTACAGTTCTAACCAAAAATGAAAAGCTTTTATAAAGTTCCATTCTTCACTTCCATTCTATTTTGAAAGTGTATAAAATTACCTGTTATTGAGAGTTTTGTTAGTCATGGAATTATGTAACTAACTAAAAGTAACTTGTGTATACTTAAGGGCCTACTTACGACAAAAGTACAGGTTGATAATTGGGCCAGAATCAATATTACCTTTCAGCTATAAAAAATGTCGATCGATCAAAATGAGGTTATATACCTACTTATTTGCTTTCATAGTTCTTTGATAACTCCTGACACTTCCCGTGACCCAAAGGCTACATTTTATTTCGCACAACGATTATGTACAGTCAACGTCAGGTCAGTGGTAACAGTTTCATTGGAAAATCGTACTTATTATTATTGAGTTAAGGTGCATGACAGTTACCACTGATGTGCGGTCTACCGTACCTACTACCATCAAAAGTGACAATGCTGCCAGCCTTTTGTTGTTTTACCAAGTGACAGCGATGAGGACCAATTTTTAAGCGTTTTTTTTAGTTTTAGGCTGTATATAAAATATCCTGTATTTCAAAACTTCCACACCAAAAAGGTAAATGTAATAATAATATCACAAACAACGTAAACAAAATTATTACCTAACTCATATCTTGAAAGCGTAAAAAGCCTTGATGGTAACTCAGGTCGGTCGTAACGTAATTTACACCGCCCAAGTTAGCAGATAAGTAGTTTTTTTTCGTTTATTATCATGCACATTGCGCGAAAACGGCTGATACTTTTTTAATAACGATCTTAAGAGGGTGCCCGGAGAATATTAATTTTGTTTCTCAGAGTTTCGGAGCAAGTTGTTTCTAGCCTGAGATGTTTATTAGCTTTCTTATGTTCGTGGTTGATGAAGTTGGTATAAACTATTGGGGTGCCACCTAATTTTCTGTTTGTTGGGGCCTAGTTTGCTGCATGATATTTTGTGGGGATCCAAATCAACGTTCTTTTGTTATTATTTCTTGACGTGAGTACGAATGAAGTGGTGAGTGAAATATGAATGAGTGTTGAGTTGACCCTTACAGTCAGGCAATAGAAGATACTTTTTCTTCACAATGACCGCTAACTAACGCGATATTTTCAACAAGGCGTAAACATAAAATATCGGTAGTCACCGGGCATTCTGAAGGACCTACAAATGCTTCCGTTTTCGGTCTTTGAAATCGTAATAAGATCCACAGCTAAATAATGAATGGGTGAACGAACAGTGCGACGGTGGCGCCCCCAATCTTGTGGCAAGTGAACTAGTTGTACAACAGTTACCGCCTTGATACAATACCTACATGATTGAACAAATGGCCAATGGGAATTTTGAAGCAGCCATTTATAGCTAACTGCGTCCTGAAGAAACTTTACGCTCTATGTAAAACATCAAATTCTATATTAATGAGTCAGTTCTGGACTATGGAATATTCTGGAAATAAAAAAGAAGCTTTTTGACACATTTTGAAATGAATTAAAAAAATGAAATAATATTTATTTTTCCTTCATTGGAGGATTGAAATTCGCTCAAACAACATTTTTCACCATTTTATTGTTAGAAATCCTATTGTTTTCGAAACTTTAGAACCACAAAAAAGGTTTACCAGGTAAGCTGCTGACCGGCTTTTCGCCAAACTATACGCTAATGGTCATTTTTCATTTTCAGTTTAACTTTTCCGCTTTTTACTTTCACGCTGGTGAATGTAAAATTGTAAAAGCTTTGCTGTGCGTTGCCCTGGAAAACAAACCATTATGGCCTATGGTTAATGGAATGTTAGATCACTGAGCTCGATTTTCTGATTTTCGTCTCTAAACATCATAAGGTTATCATCGATTTCTTTTACATTGTGCAGGGCATAGGCTTCATCAGATACAGAGAAGAAAGAGCAGTATACTCGCTCAAGATGGAGTGGCAATTTGAGACTTTCGGGTTTCTTAAGATGTTTTTTCTTTACCTTGGCTCAGACGCTGGTATACAAGTTACACTTGGAAGTACCTTTTTTTGGTGGTTACTCTTACTGATAAAAACCCATCATGTTTCTTTATGTATCAGGGCCGCAGTAACTCTTTCGAACAATCCCGCAGCCCATATTTGAAAGTACCTTAGGTCATTTTCTCATCATGTTTGGTACTACGAATTACATGTTACACTATGTTTGATACCTCCTGATATTTACTATTCAATCAGATGTCGGTTTGCGGTGTACATCTGCTAATACTGCATCAATTGATTGCAGGTTGCAAGTCAATGTGACTTGGCAAATATAAACGCACATCAGTCTCATTGGCCGTCGAAACCACGCAAACTGATATTCTAAGCTGCAAAGTCCACCAAAGTGTTTAGCTTTTCCTATTAGAAATATTACATTTCAGTAGTAGCCTGGAGTTTACGTTTCGCCCGGTTTAATGGTAATAGGTTTGTGTCACGCCATATGGGACTTCGCACGCAAAATATGCGCTTTGTAGAGGATTTGCGGAAACAATCGCACATACCTGGGTAAGTGCAAATCTGCGAAAACTAAGGGTATTCCAAATCGCCTTCTCCTATTTAACTTTTCAGGGAAAAAAGGTGTGATGTTAAGATATTGTTGTCAATTTACTAAATTCACAAAATTTACATAAACAATCTGACTTTTTGGCGCAATGTTGTCGAACTGTAACCAAGGATGGGATGCGAGACATCGTCGTTCTCTTGTCGAGCCGTGTTCTGCAGTCTGCGATAAACTTATGTAAATGTGACCCAGTTTGACTGCCGATCTTATTTTAGAGATAAACTGTGATAGCGTTGGGAGATCAGCAATAAATAAACCGGTTAACTCCTGTCTTCCATAGTGAATGGCGTCAGAAAATAAATTGACATACAAATAATTCAACTAACTTTTCGAATACTTACATTTTATTTCTGAAACTTTGAAAGTTTTAAATGAAATTGATAGCCAGTACAATCAATAAGAAAATAGTTAAAACAATAAGAGAGTACAAAAGCAGAAGCAATAATTATTTATCAACTCCTTGAAGAAAAGTATTTCAATTTCATTGCGGTAACTCTATTGGACTCAGACAGAAGTACTTACGTTCACTACGTGGAAATTATAAATCTCTTAGAAATAGGAGTTGGAGAAATACTTTATCACGACTGCCAGGATAGCTTAGCCGTATCTAATCAATTGAGACGAAGGAAAGTTAGCTTTCATTCATTATTGAGATGATGGAGTGAGATAAAAATAGTAGCAGTCGCCCTTAAACAAAGGGAATTAATCATTAGATTAGCATCGAACAAGATTCAGGTAATTGAAGGGAAATGCCGAGGCAGGGCCAAGGGTCACTGCGGTTCCGGAGCGTCTTGTGGTATCACGGTGTATTATTAATCGTGGGGCTATGAAAACAGCGGGTTTTTCCTTGTAAGGTCAATCAATCAAAATTATTTACGTATTTGTGAATGGTTTTAAAGTTTTTTTTGCATTGGTTTTTTTTATTAATGTTGATTTTGTCTACAGTAGTAATATAATATCTAGTAATTTGAAGCATTTAGATGTACTTGACTTTTGTACGGTTTTTCCTTGTTATCATTAATTATCTCAAAAAATTCAAAAGTACTTCTAGTAAAGAGCCCAAAATTGGATATAATTTTGAAATTGTATACCTTATTTAAAATGACTAGGTACATCTATTTTCACTAGGTACGTAGTTAGTAACACAAAACTACCAGCACATGGAAAGAAACCCTTGCTAAAAACGTGATTCGAAATCGAGATAAAATCCCAAACTAGATTTAGCAGTATTTGTAGTTCCCTCTAACCACGGTTCTACAAAAAAAGACAAATTGAAAGGATTTGGGTGGTTTGCTTGGAGCGAAATTTTCTCTTTTCACTGGTCAAGGCTTTGACAATCGTATTTATTTCAAAGTCTATTACAGCTTTTTTAGACAGACAATTTAACAGTATAGAAAAACCTGCAAAAACTTTATTGATGTTCTCTTGTACAAGCATAGTATGTGTATAACTACAATTATTGGCAATGCTAGAGGCGATAAGCAATCCTTAGTTTGCATGGGTCACAAGAGCCATGAGGTCACTATAATCTTCACTGATAGTTATTTTAAATACGAAAGTAACTCTTTTCAGTCTAGCTAGTACCTGAGCAAGGACATAGACTGCTTTATATATCCAGTTACAAGTGGTTGAAACATAGGTGGAACTGCGAAAAACAGTAAGTTCATCATCAGTTGAAAATAAATATTTTCACGAAATTCATATTTATATAAAAACGAATAAACTTCTATAAAAGTTTAAGAAAACGAATGCTTTATGAAATTGAAACTATTTGCTATACCAAAGGAGCTAACATAAAGGATCGCTGTATTTACTTAGTAAGTTCAACTCGTACAAAGGAACGTGTAACGAAGAACTTATCAAAAGAAATTAAAAGTTAATAACTTCAGCACTTATTACTTATACTTTAGTTTTTACTTTAGAAATATGAGCTTAATTTTAGTAAAAACTTTAAGTGTGGAAGATGTAAGAATTACTAATGTTTTAGTTCTAATGTTATGCATATTAAAGTCACTCTTAATGCTTTTACATAAAAAACATACCAACTCTTTCTTTAAAAAATCGGTTAAAAATCAATTCAGATATTCGGTCCAAAGGTTGAATCAATGAAGGCAATAGCTACCTTCTCCGTTTGCATGCATCGGTTTCCTAAGTGAAGTCCCAGTGTAACTGGTTTAAACGGCACTTAGAATTTAATATCAAATCCGTATGACCTGCAGGCTTGGAAAGCACTTAGCCGAACATATCGGTATTTTGGTACCGTGTCCAGTTAGTCCTATGAAATGGGGAGCCCATATACATCTATAAATACATATATATACATATCATACATATCTTAAACCGGTAGTCTTTACTAATATGTATAGTAAAGGTAGTATAGGTATAGTAAAGAGGATACATTTTTGTGTTTGTTTGTAAAGGCTCCAAAAGTACTGAAGCGATTTGAAAAATTACTTCACTTTAAGTACCGGGTACGGGAAGAAATTCACACGGGACTCAAGTAAAACAGGTAGCATTACCTAAAAATAAGAACGTGTAAGTGTTTATCGCAGAAACTAACCTAAAAGTCAGCACTAATTAGCAAGAGCTATGCCACTTACAATTTGTACGGTAGACTGCACATCAGTGGTAACTGTCATACACCTTAAACCAATAGTGATAAGTACGATTTTCCTATAAAACTGTTACCACTAACCTGAAGTTGACTGTACTCTTATAAAGACTTTTTGGAGCTCACATACCTTTGTACTTTCTTAATTACTATAAAGTTCTACATGATGGTTCAAAAACGATATTGTATTGTGTTCGTAATCGTTTTGTGGGACATTCAAGTAAAACTTACTGTAAGCATTCTTGTAACATTTCCCACAAACTTTAATGAAAATGTAGTGTTTGTAATTTCAGTTCCCTATTAAAGCCCTGTTGATGTCCCTGATGAAATTGTGGACGAAACCGAAAATTCAATTGTAGTGTTAATCGGATTCCCTCTTGAAAATTACAATCAAAATGTTGACCCTTTATGAAGCACTTTAACCACTTTTTCTTTGTCTATTTTACGGATTTTTAATTTAATTTTGTCTGACAAAAATATCAACGTATTTGAGTGTTTAATCTCTGGTTTAGTGGCCCGACGTTGTACGTGATCTCTCGAAAGATACTGGTCAAATAGAAACCTTTTTATGCTTAATAATTTTGTATGCTTAGGTACACCGTATCTTAAATTATATATACCGATGGGATCATTATATTATTTACGTAATAACAGTCATTATGTTTCGAGAGCATTTGTTTCCTTATTACTTTTGACGGTACCGGGGAACTTTTGCTAGGAGTGACTGAGTAAAGTAAGAACTTGATATGCCATTAAACAGAACTGTTTAACTATTTATCTGGTATGTGAAGCTTGGGAATTTGTTGAATTGTATTATGTGTAAGATAGTATAAAAACCACCGAAGATTTCAAAGAACTTCAGGATTATTTTTTATATTATTGATAAACCAAAAGAACTCTACCCACTATCAAAACTAATCTTCAGAACAATAAAACATCCAAATGAAGAAATAATAAAACAATATCATTTGTCGATAAAACTACTACTAATGATACTTAAAATAGTTTTTATGTCCCAAATTAATTGTCAGTCTAGACATGTTGAAACTTAACCTTTAATAAATAAAAGGGACATTTTATATTGTAATTATCTGGACCCCGACAGTTTTATGTTCTTTGGAGACCATAAATATCTTGTAAAGTCAAGTAGGTCTAACCTCCTTAGTATTGATCTATCGAAACTAAGAGTATCGATAATCTACTTACACTATAAGACTGAAAGCTAATGGGGCAATTGATATTACGATAAATCTTCTTCACCTAGTCTTATTTATCTCATTAAAATATACTTCCTAAACATGATTTTCTCGTAAAAATGTTCCTGCTTTTCATTACCAATATTTACATCCAGAGTAACTTAATCGTTTTTGTATTCAGAACATGTTTTTCGTTTATTATTCATGCCATTTTTCAAGTAACACCATCGCTTTTGGCCTTCCTCTCCCCATATCCAAAAAATCTTTAAAGTATGTCAAGTACATCAGCATGATAATATCAGAGTCGCTATTCTTAAGACCTTCCTTAAACGTACATAACATACAAATTAGCCGTTTGATTTGTTAACTTTACTAACAAAAAAATATTGATTACTACTCAAGCTTTGTAAACGTAAGACAAGTTCACCGCTTATCAGAGGCTTCGATCTCCGATCTAAGATAATATATCTACATAATTTGTACACCATATCTTCCTTATCTCATTGTTAGCAAGACAAAGTACACTCCAGAATTTCAAATTGTGTTTCGAAGTAATCGAACTTGCTAAGTAGGATAAAAGTTGTAGATGTTTTGAAAATAAATTAATGAACTGTTTTATGTAAAACAAGGTTTCCACCCGCAATTTGTTGGAATATCCGTTTTTCTCCTTCGCAAGCGCTTTTAAGGAATTCATTTCCTTGTATAGTAAACTATGTTATTTAAGGTTCCGCGGTTTCGTTCGCACCCTAAGGGTAAAAGTATACCCGGATAAAAACGATGTCCGCTTTATATTAGATCTAAATCCGTTCGACCACTGATATTATATACCTAAACATAAATACATAAGTACATATACCTAAGTTATTTTAATATTTATCCATACTAATGAAGCTGAAGAAATTGTTTGTTTGTTTGACCGCTAACGTTCCATTAGGATCTACTCCATCTATGTAAGAAAGTCTTTCAGTGTTGGATAACCCATGTATCGAGGAGGACTAAGTATAGGCTATTTTTATCCGTGTGAAGAGATTAGATCCCACGGGCCACGGGTGAAACCGCTAGCAGAAGCTAGTATGTTAATACTAAGAAGAGATTTGAGCCAAAATTAGGTAACCTACATCAACCTTGGTTTCCGTCAGTCATTTGTATATCTCAGACATTTGCCGACAGGTATAAACTCGGAGTGGTTTTGGTAATACAGCTAACAACAAGATTTACTTGACTGCACCTTGCCTTACTCAAGGGAACAGACTTACTAATGATATAGACTTTCTTGACTTGTATCGCGCCCCGGCTTCGGAAGGATTCCTTTCTGAGAAAATCGTGTAGAGTTGTTACATTATGGATCAATGAAAATTTCGATTTCCGCGATGTCACTCGTGTCTCCGGGGATTTTCCCAAACCCTGATAAAAATAGCTTGTGATAATCACAATTGAAGTAGCTTACTATACGTGGATAATATAATTACAGTATACTTTTACAACCTCACTTGTTGCGTATTTTAATAACCGATCCATCCGTTATATTGTAGATTGCTTATATAAATAGCTTCATCTAAATCATGTCTTTTATCCTCAGCAGTGGACGTCCCATGGCTGAGATGATGATGATGATGATGATGATGAAGTGACACAAACTTTATCTCTGTGGAATAATACTTTAAATTCAGTAGTTCCTGACTTTATCGAGGACACACCACATAAGTACGCGGAATTAGTTTTATAATAATGAAGTGATGAGTAAATAAGTTTATGCGGAACTGTACAAGATGAGTTCAAACAAATTAAAATGAATAATATATTTTTTGTTTAACTTCCAGGCATGACATCACATTCTTGTGTACGTCCCTTTAGATTGAACATGACTTTTCAATTTTCAATATTTATTTATGAGCCGTTGCTTATTATTTTTATTATTTTCGCTTTGTTGTAGGTAAGTATTGCATTGTTTATGTATGTATTTTGATTAACATACAATGAGGTTATGGGTTTATTTGATGCTTTGTTTTAAATTATATGTTATGTTAGTTATGTAGTAATTTGACCTTCGCAGTTATGGTAAGGTTATGTTACTGATTTATTATTAAGGTACGTTATATAAAATCTACTATAATAAACAGAAAATATTTTTTTGTTTGTTTCTACCCTAAAGGCCCCGAAACTAGTGAACCGATTTGAAAAATTATTTCATTCTTCGAAAGCTAGTTGCTCAGCGCGCGAGTGAAACTGCGGGGGAAAACGGCTAGTAGTTAATAAAATTGAAAACATTTGATTATAAAATATTATTCAAAATCCTCCCCTACACTAGGAAGGAAGATCTGGCCAAGGTCGCCGGGAAGCAGTGGTTGCGGGTTGCTTAAAACCGTGCAAAGTGGCGAACCTTAGAAGACTTATATTTTAAAGCTTAGAACCTTAGAGCTTTTGTTCCCCCGTGGAGGTCTTTCGGCAATAAAAATGGGAAAACCACGATAAAAGCCTTAATTTTGTATTCGTCGCAAGCACGTCTTACTAATATATTCCTAGATTCAATTCTAGGGTCGGGGAAAGTGTATTAGAGGGTTTACATGTAGCCGTTTTAAGTAAAAGCCCGGGGTCCGAATTTGTGATCAGTTGTCCGGGTGATAGTAAGTAATTTAGGTATGGAAAGGGACCGACATGTCTAGTTGTTCCCGCGGTCACTTATGTCCAAAGGGGACAACTTTCTGCACTCGGATAAAAAGCTATAGCCTAGCCTTTGTCAATTAGTGGCCTATCTAACACTGAACATATGTTACAGAATTACTGTAATGTTTCTGTCAACTTAGACGACAGACCCGTGTCGACGGTGCGCGTTGTTCCACGCGCTCCTCAAAGAGATGTCAGCCACTCCAGCGGGGCCCAGTAGGGCCAAGGCCTGCCGAGGCTGGAGGTTGTTCGAAAGAGTTACCGCGGCCCTGGTACATAAAAGTCCTACGACGGAACACGACGGATTCTTAGTCTGACATTCCCTCACCGCTGCTAACCCACAGCGGGAGGGGTCATTCGATGATTTTTGACGTCGTTAAAAAAAAGGTTGTACCAAATTCTGTTCAGTACTTTTTGCATAAAAATGTAACATATCCAATCCTTCACTTGAAAGACCGAATCCGCGAGCACACACTAAACTGCAGTAGTAATCACTTGGTATATCATAAAGTATGGTAATATGGTTTTATATTTTTGTATACTGTACCTACTGTAGTCACAGTATTAACCATCCAGGGACATTCCATTAAAGCAGATTACCATCATTGTGTCCAGGGAATATCCAATACGTCATCATAGTAATTGTATGTCTGTATGTCAGTAGAACGGCTGTCGGGTGCCATCTTATTTAGATTAGCAGCATTACAACCAGATTGCTTGTGCATGCCAGATGTTTGTCAGCAGAAGTGGGGAATAGGAGAATTTCTTGGTATAGGGTTGCTGAAGTTTTGAGAAGAAATAATGGGATTAATATGTGGTTGCATAATGTTAATTGTGTAGAATATAAATAATTCAATTGGGCATTAAATACCTATATAGATAAGTGTGCAAACATGCCATTTACATAAGCTGTTTATAAATATAAGTCTATGTATATAAGCATATTACATAATTTAAGACCTCAGGCTTTTAACTATTAATCCAGTAAGTTAGTTACTGTATCACGAGTATAAAGGATTAAAATAATAAAGTAAAAAAAAACACATGAATAATTAAAACGCATAGCTAAATCAGCTTCCATTAACCTTTGCTTTTGTCTATTATTTACAACGCATATTTTGCTACCAAATATAGAATTTGTAAACACTGACACCCACTGTGGCCACAAATATAAACTAAACTATGTTATTTAAAATTAGGCTCTATTGTCTAAACAATAATATTGACTTTCCTTTACACGAGATATGTTTGATATGAAATTAGGGTGCTAGGAAGTGTCGACTCGCGATCAAAACCCTGTAACTGCATTGAAATGTAATTTTCTGCAGATCAAAATTGACTCGTGAAACTAGATAAAGTTTGCTTCGGAATTCCAAGTAGTATTGGCAGATACTTAAGTATATAGATACAAAGAGTCAACGAAAGTAACCTTTTCTTAAAGATAAGTTTGTAACTGTTTAAGTTTTGCTGTCATTTATCATTTCAATAGACTGTATAATTTGTTCTATTTTTAGAAGGCTTTTGTTTCAAAGTTCTTTATATAAAATTGACATAGTGCAAGGTCATATCTTAAAAGTCAAATGAAGAAGAAGATAATGCAAATTCTAGGTATGTTTGCGAACATTTTCAAAACAGTAAATAAATAACAAACGGCTTTGTGCTTTACGCGGTTTTAGCAGTGAGGCGTGGAATGTTGGAATTGTGAAATTTATATTTCACACTTAAAAGGTTGGAATTCTCTGAAGTTTGGAACGAAAGGTCAAGGGTAAGTTTCTTAGTTCACAAGCCTTAGGCGGTATAACCTTTAACTTGCCTAAGTGTGTACAAGCCTTATTAATAAATTTAATTATAAGTTCGTTGCTTTCAATAGTTGTACACGTTTACACAAAGAACAAACTTTTTGGAGGCAGTTTCTTGGTCCTTCGGGGTTGTTTTTATTTTTCTTTTCTGGTCCTTTAGTTATTTTAAGGACCGCCGCTTGTGGTTAGAGAATAAGTGAGTATTTTCACCCGGGGCTTACAACCTGCCTTACTGAAGAAAAACAAAACAACATCTCTTGGATTGTTATTATTCTTCTTTTACATTCATAAAATGGAACAGTTTTTCTTTCAACTTTATAGACAAAGTAGAGAAGTATTTGACAATATTTGGAAAATCAGTTATGCAAAACTTACGACACGTTATTTCCCAGCAACACTGGCTATAAAATATGATTTATGCAGAGGGAATTATCACTTACTTCTATGGTTAGATTGCCTGAAAGAGAATAAAATAGTAAGTAACAATAAAATAGCGTGTGAGTAAATATTAATATGACGTCTGATAGATAGGAATGGACGTGAAAAATAGGTCTACTTATTGCCCCAACCCTAAATAAATAGGACACATAACAAGAAGTCCTGCTAATCTTTAATGTCACGTTAATAAAGTTCCTCCATCAACCTATAAAACAAATAATCGCGCAATATAAGAAGTCATTTAGCCACTCACATGTCTTTAGTATCATCCAGAAAGGATGGAATGTCTTGAATAATATATAGCAGGAAAGGAAAAGGTAACGCCATCTTTCACGGTGTGCACATTGAGTGCCAAATTGCGGGATTGATGGCTAGCTATGGAGAATTTGTGGTCACCCTAGTGGGGAGTTTAAGCGCAGTAGTTAAGAGAGGATTAAGGATAACTTTGTGTAAGTGGCTTGAGAAAAAGTTTTATAAGCACGGCTTGAAATTGTACCTAATGTAAGTTTTTTTAAGACTTATGTCGCTAGAGTTTTTTACAGCACTATCTATGACAACGGTACAATTTTTTTTTCAGTTTTATCCGTCAAGTGGTTAAGCCATTTTTTTATGTGGGAAATATCAGATATCAGCCCTAGAGCTTCAGACTTTTACCTTCTAAATCCCGCTCTTTGTTCCTTCGGGAGCCCTTTGTATACCAGGGCTGTGGTAACTCTTTCCAGGATTTTACCCCTTGCAGTAACATTCAGGCTCGTTTAAAGTAGAGATAGTTAAGTCTAAACCTAAAAATGTACTGCAAGTAAGCAGCTACCGTATAGTTCGTGGTAACTCGGATGTTGCTCGACCGTTCGTAAACGGTAAACAGAATCGCTTTGCTTATTTCACCGACAGACTTCTATACAGTTACCGCCCTTTAGAAGTAGCCAGACTTGTTTCAGCGTTTGTAGTTAGTGTGTGAATAGTTATGTATAGCGCATTCGGAAAAAATAACGAAATGAACTTGGGTAAAAAGGTTTTGGCTTTTGTGGGAAAACAGATATGTTTGTGCAATTTTTTTTTGCAATTTTAAAGTAAATAAGTAATTAGCAATTAAAGAATAAAATAAAAAATAAATGTGGGTAAACGTTTTATTTTGCAGATACATCAATACAAGTAGGTATTTAGGAAAATATGAGGTATGATTTGAACATTTTAGGCAAACTAAACTAAACACTTCCCCAAAAATCAACAATCAATTTCAAATTAAAAGCACGTTTCTCAGTAACTCGTACCGAAAACACGTGTCAGAGAGCGATGGACTTCTCAGGCGACGGAAACCTAATCTTTTCATAATGAAATTCTGATGACCGAAATGAAAACTGTGTATAGCTTGTCTCATTAATACTTCGGCGTTAAGTGCTTTCCTGGTTTCAACTTTACAGATTTTTATGAAGCCCACATTGTCATTACTACCCGGTTTTACTAGAATTCGTTGCCGTAAAAGCTGCAGTTTCCTTTTCGAAGTAATTTCCTAATAATCCATTAGAGACTGGAAATTGCCAACTGGAGAAAATTGTTTGTAAACAACTTTTTACGGGTTTTAGTTTAGTCAGAAAAAAGGCTGCGTAGACTAGTAAAGAAAATTGATGTTCTATATTTTTAAAGGATCTAATGTCGAGTATGAAGTTATGAAGCTAGGTATGGTTCCATATAAACAGCCTAAGCATAATTATGATAATTTTACACGTGTCTTTTGACCCGGAAATATGACTAACATACATAAAAATGTTATTCCTACAAACCAAAACCACAGCTGGTAAAATACGCCATGACAGAATATCACTATGACTCACAACATAGATCATTATAATCGCTTTGATGGCCAGAGGTGTTACTAAGTATATATTTTTGTAAGTCATAATTCTTCTAACTAATGTCTGATGTCTCAGCCCCCGCATATTGCAGACTAAACAGCCCGTCAATAGTTGACCCTATACTTGGATGATGGTTTTTTTTAATGATGATCGTGAACGCAATAAAACTTTTAAATCAGTCTGATATCGGTCGGAAACCTGATCATTGTGACGTAAGCACTACTAGCTATCTCCATACTGATGTATGAGCCCGATCTAAGTATCGGCCGACTAAAATTTTGCAGATGACCGTCGACTTTATACACTGGCAGCCTTACTTATAAAAATCAACAAATCATCTTCTAAGCAATGTTTTAAGTAATTACTACTTAAAGCCTTAAGTAGTGATTAAATTATTTTGACCTATAAACGTTGCTTAAGCATGTCATAAGTAATGAACAGATAATGACATAAAAACATACTAATTTCTCAACACTACCGGAATGTTGGTAGCTTAAAAAAATATTTGTCATCAAAACGTTGTGTAATGGCAACAATGGCATCCGTAAAATATAAAATTAAAAAGTTGAGCTGTCAATAAACCGGAAATGAAAAATCAGCTGGTAAGAATCCAGCCATTTTGATAATTAGCGGGTTAAACAAGGGTGTGAGGCTACTTAATTTGACAGCTCATTTAAGACATTGCTAAGAAAATGATTTATTTCAGCCACGTTTATAAGTAAGATTTTTTCTTAAACATCTCTTAAGTATAACTTATTATTTTATAAGTAAGGCTGTAAAACTTTAACTGTAAAATATTTCCACTCCTACACCTACTCAAAACAAACGCGAATCAATCAATAGCCCTCCCACTTATTTTCACCCCATATTATCCCTCTAAAAGAGACTGACATCCCACAATTTTTCCATTAACGGCTGCTTCAAAGGAAGTATCACAGTGCTTGCAGAGTAACATGAAACGGTCATATCTTAGCTAATAGCGACGAACAAGACCCACCAAGTTCTGAACACACGTGGTAATCGGATACAGACGCAGGCGGAGTCGCGGAACGTGACTTTATTTTGTATCCTGACCGTTTTTGCAAAGGTTTTATGGCTAGAATAACTTTGGCTTTTGGCTGTGTTGCTGGTTGTAGTTTTGTTCTGAGAAAACTCTCTGAAAGCAAAATTCTGTGTCCTGATATATCGAATGATCTTTGGTAAGCTAAGAATAGTTTCCATGGTACTTATACTTTTAAGTTTTGTATTTTTAATGTCAATGATAGAGTCCAGAGGAAGATGTCACAAGACGGGATAAACGCTAAGAAGAAGAAAATTTTTAATGTAAATATAGGATTGGCTTATTTAGATAAGAAAATATGTTTATTATGGAGCCAATTAAAATAAACTTTCCATGGCGAATTATTACTTCAGTCGGAGCTGAGAATGAGTAGAGATAAATTGACAATGAAGAGAATAAAGACAAAGGCACCATATGGATAGGTATATAAAGATAGGTGTTCTCACCCAGTTTTCCCCATCTACATACCTACATAATTAATTGACTTTAAAATCAAATTACATTGCTTAAAGATGATTGTTTAATAATTCTAAGAACTCGTACCAGTGAACTGGTTGCCTAATTTTCTATGTATTTTTACGATACCAATAAATGTTTAGTGTTTTATGGGTTTGGAAATCTAAAAGTAAAATTATTAATAAATTCATAGATAAGGATATTAGCTACACCTATGTCTAGATTTGAGTAAATCTAATTTACACATATTTCACATAAAACTGATACCACATTAGTCTATATGGTCGTTATTTTTTTATTTCTATTTTATGCGAGAAATATAATACACAGTTGTGTAAAAATAAAAGATTTACATAATAACCGAAATTCATTGTTCTTTTTAATAATACGACGTGACGAATCCTTGTAAACATATTACTTCTTAAAAAAAGAGTGTCCACGGAGTTTTCCGCCTACAGAGTTAAAAAAGCTTTCTTTCTATTGGTAAAATTATTTTTTCTAAAACGGTTCCATAGATTACCCCATGCAACCTTTACATTTTTAATGTCTATAAATAAGATTCGTGCATTAATATGTTGTAACAAAATAAAATGGTATGGAAAAAAACCTGTAGATAGATATGTTTAACTGTTTAACATGTCAAAATTAATACAAAGCTTACCCAAATTAGGTACGGGTTTTTATATAATCCCATTTTTTTTTCTTTGATCTTTACATTAAAACAACGTCCGTTTTTCTAATAACACAAAAAAATATATCTCGTCTTTTTGCTAATGCTAATTTACTGGCTGTTAATGCGGATTTCACGTGACTATTAATAATAATATAATTTATATTTATTTTATTCAAAGTTTTTGCTTTGATTATAATAATTTGTCGGATATGGTTGTGATCTTTTGTTGTATTGTCACGCAAAAAGTCATTTCGAATGAGCCGGTATTCTATCTCGCTCATTACTGCGTCTAATTATGTTTCCATCTCGCTTACTCACACGGCAATGTTTGAAAAGCATTGTTTCATTAACTCTGGCAGGTTTCACAAAGTTTTGATATTTATGCTCGGACTAACAAGTTATATTTTATTACTCGACTTCTGGACTAACGCCATAGAATATTAATATTATATTTAGCACGTTTAATTGAGCATTTTGTCTTAAAAAATGTTGCTTTGAGAAAACATCTTCATTTATACTATAAGTATACCGCAAACTTTTAGTCGGCCGATAGTTTGTTTAGGTTCATAAATCAGTATGAAAATGAATGGTAGTATGCACATTAGGTACAAAGATCGGAAATTCAGCCGTACTAGACTGACTTAAAACTTTGATGGAAACCAAGATTGTCTTCAAAAAAATATTTTTTGACAGTTTTCGGGTCAACTGTCGGGCAACTGTTTAGTCTGCTGTCTATATTCTCTTAGGTTACGAGCTTTTCCGGCTACGTTGTACTTTTTTAATTAAATTTGGGCTATTTTTTTGTGGAAGAAAGAAAAATGATTAAGGAATTCTCGGTAATTACTTGAGCTAGCTATCGGTGGCGACAGCTGAAAATAATGGTTAAGGGTTGTTTCGAAGATAGTTCTCGTTTTGTAGGTACAATGTACTATAAAATTTTGCGACTTTAAGAAAAGAGGTGGAAATTGAGAACCGCCAATATTAAAGTTTATTTGACAGATTAAATTAACAAGGCACCAAAAGGCGGTCGTTACCCCTTAGGGCAAAAAACAGTAGGTGTTACGAAATGTATACCTGCTAATTTCAGCTTCAGGTAGGAAATTCTCTAAGGACTACCCACAGCGACATTCCGCTCTCCACAAAGATATAAAGTCCCCAAAACGTCGACAAATAAAAAACTTCCTACCAAGCCCGGAATTATTGTATAAGTAGCACCATTTCTCAAACGATCCTCCCTACGTAAGGTCGCGTAAAAATGTTTTACTCAAGTCTATAAAAGATACACAAAGTTGCTTAGGTACCACAAATCATATTTATAACTTTTATAAGTATTACCTTATAACTTTGGCTGAGGTCAGCGTCTGGGTGAGCCAATAAATCTCTGTGGACATTATGGTAATGTTGGCGGCCACATATTGGCCCAATATTGGTTCGTTTGGTCCAATACGTCATCGAGTCAACTATGAAGGTCGAATATGTTGATATTAAACCGTATTGGGGAGCCTAATTTAAATTCCTTTTGCAACTATTGTGAGAGAAGTGGTTTGGAGTTATTTGATCGCATTTCACTGTTAGGAATTAGTGAACGCTTTGAGAACGCAGAGAATCCTCAATTCTGCTATTGAATGTAACGATCGCTTTGGAGGTATCGTCGTATCGGAAATGGCATTTGCAGTTCTACCTATTTGGTAATACTGTCTTTCTATCTCTATTTATTTATTTTTATCTCTATTTAGATTTTCTATTACTATCTTCTAGTACCTAGATAATGTTTGTTTCTTTTCGAATTCGATATACCTACCTACAATAAAAGTTTTGCGCATAACTTCTATTTGCAGGAAATTAATTTTGCGGTTGATTAGGCAAAGCTTTAGTTATATAAGAACAGAAAATGTATAATTACTAATGAACACTGAAGTAAAATCTTTGCCGAAGCAGAAATTGAATTCAAGACCTTAAGCTTCACATTTATCCTTATGCCTATTGTTTACAACGACACTCTTAGACATTTTAACTATTAAAATTTAAATCCGTTTATTTCTCATTCTGTATATTTCGGTTCCCCACCCCTTTCATCTCCCCTTCAATTGAGGGGGTGTTTGCGATGTTTCATTAAGATAAGTATTAGTATACGAGTATATGTAAGCAATAGCCATCTATATTGGGACCTGCAACATATCTGCTGACAATTCTCTCTCGAATACGACCAATTTAACCACGTAAGGGGCTCATGGTTAAGAGCTGTATTGAGCCACGAGCGTTTAGGTCCTCTGAATCGATTTGGTCAAACTATGCTTAAGATTCCTGTATCGAGTCCCATTCATTCAAATCGATAAGATTACTCACTTTGAACACTGCAGATTAAACAGTAGTCCGTCAGTTGAACTGATGGATGTAAAACATTTTTAAAAGTAAATCGTGTTTACAATAAAAGTTTTCAGTCGGTATAATACCTTTTCAAGATCTGATCTTTGTAATGTGCGTACTACCATTCATCTTCATACTGATTTTTGAGTCCAAACAACTATCGGCCGACTTAGTTTGACTGTATTTTTATTTATCTACATATATTTAAAGCTGTTTCTATGACAGAAAATCTGTTTTAGAATTGGTTGAAATAATATTAAAATCTAGAACTGTGACAAATTAGCAATTAAAAACCAGATAGTCTGACAGAGATTAATTTCCGTAGCTTTCCTACTGTGAGCTAATGAATTAATGTAAGATTAATAGTTGCTTATTGAATTTTAAATAGAGGCAGAATAAGGTTTTCAAGATATAAGAATACTAATTGTTATTTAAATGCCTCATAAATATTTGTAACTAAGTATTTAAATTTTCGCGAATTTTGTGTATGAATTTTTGTATACCTAATAAACTGCTTCTGTCAGTGCTTTGATAACTACTTCGTGTACCCCGATGAAAGGTACCTATACCTTTTGGTAAGTAGGCTATCTAACACAGAAATATTTTTTCAGATCGCTTTAATGGTTTCTGAGATGTAATAGTGTTCAAATGTGTTAACAAATTCGTCAGCTTTTTATATTATTAGTATACCTAGATTAAACTCGTATTATTTGGTGTAAAATTAATTTGCTACTGAGCCCTGATATTCAAAAAATAATCTAGTTCAAATCGTGCAGTTAAACATTAATATTTAACTTTAAGACAGATAGCCAACGAGTTCAATATAACCTAGTTCAGCTACGTCACATTTTAACCTTATAGTTACGAAAATAATATCAGCGAGTTTCCTCGATAGTTTGCTATGTAAACTGTAGGCTTTTAGTCACGATGTCCGTCTACCCCGCCAGTGAAATGTCAATGTCTGTCGATCCATATGTCTATCCATGTGTTTACTAGAGATAGAAGTGACATTAGTCCCGGCTAATGTCCAATTCATCATATCTTTAGTCATCAAAACAACGGATAGATAGAATATTGGGAACGACCGTAAATGTCTATCAATGTCATCAGTACAGTCGCAGCCAGAAATAAGTGACACAAATTGTCAGAACAAAAGCTATGATTTATTTTGTTATTGTGCCAAAGTTAACATTTTTAACTATGTTGTTATTAATAAGTTGGGTAAAATTAAAACAATAAAATGCCTGAAGATGTTATTAAATGCCTAAAGTAAGGTGAGGAATGCCTTTGAACAAATTTTCTCCTAATTTTTTATTGTTTTCGCGGGGCTAAAAATACAAAGGACTTTTTGATAGCATTATGTAAAGCCCTGTAGGACTTGAATATGTATCATTTTTTCAATCGATTGTTCATACTTTTCTTTCTAAATCGTCATCACACATGAATTTTATATGTCACAATACTAGAATTACTTATATATTACAAGTACTCAAGGTGACAAATAATTACAAAAACGTATACTAACGACCTAGCTCACAGTTTTTCTGACAAATGACTGTTATTTGATCTAATTGTATGTACAAATTGCGACGACGAGGTTTCTTAGGTTACAGCGTTGCCAAATATTAGTCTTGCCTCTGCAGTTGTTTAAATATGCATGATCTTAATAAAGCTCTAGTTTCTTCAGTGGCTTAACGAGCTTGCATTGTATTTTAATGCTTTGAGAACCTTTTAGATATTTAAGTAGATAAAAATAAAATTATTTTAATTTACATAATTCATAAAACTGGAGTGGTCAGCTATTTTTGTCCCTGACTGTATGTGATTATAGTAGGGTGATTACGGTGTGTTCGTAGCAACACTCGTAGCAATTACGCTACGGCCTACGCGCGTAGCACTAGTAAATTACAGTTCCTTTTATAATAAAACAATGTTCCTATTCAAAGATAAAAGAAAGAAAAAGATAATGTATCATCTGTTTATCATTCCGAGCAAGTTGTTGGAGTTAACTGAGCGCAAAGCGGTGGGCTGCGAAATACTGCGAATATGTATCAATTTGCTTTAGCTCTCGTAATATATGGGGCCCTGGTACCCGAACGTGCGTGTTTGTTCACGCAAATTGTGCTCGTCGCCTACAAACCCTCATTACACACAGTTATGTACCTGCAATCCTTTTTTTATGCAAAAACAAACACTTGAAATTAAAAATACAAAGGCCTCTAAAAAGTTTTCTTTGCTGTTTTTGGATTCTGCGAACCACTTTGGCTGTTAGTCATTCGATCTGCGTTGAAAAAACATCCTTAGTTAGATGACTCAGTATAAAAATACTTGTGAATGATCGTTGACGAGACGTTTGGTCATTTGAATTGCAAAAAAACTGCCAATTCAATGAATAGAAACAATCTGGCTAACATAACGCTTGTTTTTTTCGGCACAGATACAGTTACACTACAAATCACTATTTACCTAGCCTTTTCCTCAATTGAAACTTTTTAAAATGTTTCCAATAGAACGTATGCTGATTAACTGATACCACTATGATGACTATGTACTATGAAAAATAGTCCATGGGATCTTAGCAACCCATGTAACTATGACCTAATAATAATAATAAGATACTTCAGGTTTTTAGCTTTTTTATAAGCACTTGATAATGAAGGATTGTTCTAAGAGTGAGAGGAGGCCTGTGTCCAGCAGTGGGACGAAAAAAGGGCTGACGATGAATGAAAGATTTAAGTTATTTGTAAGACACGAAGAAACGTAAAGATGAAGCTCATTGGCGTGTTCTGGGCGAGGTATATAACCAGCAGTAGGTATGATGAAAATCTTACTTATCAAAATCTCACTCTACTATCTGCAGTTAAGATGAAACTTCACGCAATATACCAATCATATTGGCATCGACAAGATAAACATAAATAAATATACAGTAACGTGAAGAAAACCAATAAAACTTTGCGTAGCAGGGGAATCGAATCTCAGACCACACGCTCGACACACACGCTATCTACAACTAGATGAATTTAGTTTTTTTTGTTGCTATTTTAGCAAAGATTAGCTTTGGCTAGCGGTTTATCCCGCGAACCGTGAGAACTATTCTGAGCATTTGGATAAAATATTACTTAGGTTTCCTCTATAAATGGGCTATCATCATCATCATCATCAGCATATCGCAGTCCACTGCTGGACATAGGCCTCGCCAAGTGCACGCCACTGAGATCGATTTTCGGCCTTGTTCTAGTATTTCGTGAGATTAGCGCGTTCAAACAAACTGTTCGGCTTCATAAAATTATAAGAGATAACATAATTTGAAATTATTTCAACAAAATTAAATCTCAATTTCACGTTTGCAAGCCACTGCTCACTAATTTAAATACAAAACAGATTACCATAATGAAGGAGTAATAAATTGAAAAGATTTTGAAATAAAGCCTTTTGTTCTTCCCTTTGGGCCTTTTTGGGGCCTTTTGGACCTCTTGGCCCTAATTTGTGATGGCATTATGAGAAACGACCCTGCAGATAAGATACTGGATTTTATCAGTGGTGTTAAATAATATAAAATATATTGTATACTAGCCGTTTTTCCGCGGTTTCACTCGCGTCCCGTGGGAACTACTGCTCGTAAAGGGATAAAATATATGTCTATGTTACTCGGGAAGAGTGTTGCTTTTCAACAGTGAATGATTTTGTTAAATCGGTTCAGTAGTTTCGGAGCCCTCAGAGTACAAACAACAAAATGTTGATTCTTTATTATATTAGTATGGTATAGATTGTATATTATATAAAAAGAGCGAGCTAAAACATTAAAATTCACAGATATTTTTCAAATTAATTCACATCGTAGACTAGTCTGTTTATTTTTTATTAACAAAAAGTAAAGCTAAAGTTATTACAATATTTAAATATCAATAACCCGTCAAGCATTATGACCTTTACAAGCTAACTTGAACTATGTTAAACAAAAAGTATTTATTTTGCATATTAAAAGGTATTAATAGCTTCGCTGGCATGGGAGTGTACTGACTTATGGAAAAATGGTACTAATTGCCTAGGGAATTCATTTGTTTTTTTAGGCCAGCTTGCACCATTACGAAATGAATTTAATTACATACAAGGAAATTTTTACAAACAAGCAATCTTTATAACGATATTTATTTAATATTTTCCAATATCAAAATGAAAAAGAGAATACCTAGTATTACATAAACCATTTAAATGTTATGTGGCTTTTATAAGAAGTCGTAATAATGTCTGTGGTAGGCTTTACAATCTTACTTCGTAAAAGAAGAATTTGTATTAGGAATGGCTCATTCAAGCCAACTCATTGTGTGCAAGCATTTGTGGTTAAGCATTCCAAATTCAAACATCGTTTAAAACGTTTCAATACAGGCAATCATTTCGAACAAATGAACAAAAAAAAAACGAACGTGCAAACTCTTTGCTACTTCGAACTCAATGAAAAATGAGTCTAACATATTGCCGTCAAAAGTAAATTACTCGAGTAGTTTTTAGTAGTTTTCTCCACACATCAGTAACGAATTAAGTTCAGAGATTGTTAACTATCATTAGGCGACTTTGGCCCACAAAACTGTGCCCATTTCACCCATTGCAGTAATGACATTCTAAGAATTTCGGTATAATTGTACCCAGCAAATCGGCTATGCCAATTACATGGAAAATGTAGAACTAGTTTTTGTTTCGGTTTTTATTGCCACCATAGTTGAAGCCGGATACTTAAGACATACCTATGTTAAGGTTTTTGCGTCAAACAATATCATGCCTGATTAAGGACATTGTTGTAAGTAATTTTGATTGGAGGAAAAAATTGTGAAGTGTCATGTCATTTGAAGCGTTTCCTGGCTTTTGGGTGACAAGTTTTGTCACACCGCTAATTAGCTAGACTGACCTGTCATTCATAAGTTTCAAAACGCCAAAAAAATTAAACATGGAACACTCATAAATATGTGTCAAATATCTGTTTTACTTTTTTTTTATAATAACACCAAGAAGGTTTAAATTGAAAATGGTGAAACAACAGACATTTCCAAATTCGAAGTGCACCAATGCATGAACAGAGACTGGTATTATTTTACTCTCTGCATAAATATTTTGAGAAAACGTTATCCTTTGCTCCGCAATACGAAAGCGAACTCAGCTGTTGTATCAAATAATACGACGCCCGTACGAAATAAGATACTTAGAGAAACATCAATTACTTACATTGCTTAATAAATAAACAACGTTCTCTGTTCGGCAGACTTTGTTTGTGTTCATATCGATTTTCTTCAGCAAACGTGATTTTGTACTTAGAGTACGCGCACAGTTCAAACTTTTAGTCGGTCAATAGTTGGTCTGGGCTCATAAATCTGTATGTATATGAATGGTAGTACACACGTAACAATGATCAGGTATTTGTTTGGTTTCAGATCGACTAAAAACTGTTCACGATTTTCTAAAAGATTTTTCCAACCACCCCGGGTCAACAGCCGGCCCATAGTTTAGTCTGTATAGTTATCGGCACGAATCTTGAGCTCTAACCTACATCTGCGCAGAAGTGATTTATTAGCAATGAACCAATCCTTAGTGACGGCTATGACGCGATGCGCTGCGGGCCAATCACCGCTTTAGCCCGCCCCCGCGCCTCACTGCATACCACAAAAGGGACCCAATAAATTACTTCTGCGCAGGTGAAGGTCAGAGCTCAAGATTCGTGCCGATAACTATAGTGTGCGCGTATCTTATGTTTAACTTGCAGAACAATACAAAGACACTACTTATAGTCCGAAATAACAACGTAAGTACATAAAACAAGAACATAAAAGCCCTATTAAAATAAAAAGTGACTGTCGTAAAAAACGACTTTGGAAGAGATTTTTACATAAAAGGGTAGGCTTTTCTATGCAGAGATAGGCCCGTGAATACAGTTTCTGAAATGCCCAGTATTTTTATTTATTTTTTTACAGCCACTTGGTGTTGGAGGGAAAATTGTGTGCTATTTAAAACAGCAATAAAAATATTTTAAATTTAATTTTATTTTGGTTTGCGTATAAAATGTTTGTTTTTTTTTTCAGGACACCAAACATAAAAGTTACACGAATATTTTTTGGGTATAAAATGTGCAAGTTATTTTTTGTCGGAAGATGGGAAAATGTCTGTGTGTTATGGCAGATATAACTTATAATTTGGTTTGTAAGTATAATATACAATAATTAATAATAAAATATATTAACTAGAGTTTCCGCAAAGTAAGCTTTTTGCTACCTAAAGTACCTAAAGTTTTAAGCTACCTATGCACCCGGTCATTCCAATTTCATGTCTGAATTATCAAAATTCAAAGAGAGAAACTTTCCTCATTAATATTATATCAGTTAGGGTATTCTATTACGTGTACATACATATATTAACGTATTATACTACGTATTATAACTAGCTTTCGCCCGCGGCTTCACCCGCTTAGAGTTCGGTTATATCGCGTTTCCAAGAGAATTCTTCAAAGTCCGTGATAAAATCTATCCTATGTTCTTTCTCAAGATCAACTCTATCTCTGTGCCAAATTTTATTAAAATCAGTGGTTTAGACGTGAAAACGTAACAGACAGACAGAGTTACTTTCGCATTTATAATATTAGTAGGGATAATTCATGAGGCAAACATGTGGGTACACCAGACTCCATTACAAAGATAATTGTGAACTCCTGAATAGTTTATTAAACAATGGAAATTTACTAGCACTATTAAAGGCCTACATGTAGTATTTAGGCACTAAATTATACATCTAACCTTAATGATTTGGAATCAAAGAGAATTTGTGGCAAGTCTGGTTCGGCTTTTGTTCAAATAATTACACCTGGTTCAAATTACACCTGTTCATTTGTAAATAAATCAATTTAGGTAGCATTGATATTGAATTTAAATTGAATTAGGTACTAATGGAGAAATGTATCATGTTTTAGGTTAGATTTAAACAAATTGTAGGCTTAGACTAACGAGTATTAGAGTTGACTAAGCGTTGTGTTGTTTTTTATAAGCATATCTTTACTTCTATACTAATATGATAAAGGGAAAAAACATGCTCGTTTCTATCGTAAAGACCCCGAAAATACTGAACCGATTTGGTATTTTTTTCACTATTGGAAAGCTAGACTACATCCGAGTAACATATTATCCCGATACGGACAGAAGTTTTCACAAGACGCGAAACCGCGGTACAACAGCTGAAGTTATAAATAGCAAGTAAATGTGTATAGGATTGAGTGGTATGTACGAAGTTTGGTTGCTCTTGCCCTGGCTAAGTCTTGGATGGGTGACCGGAGTCAACAAACAAAAATGCACCATTCCCTCGAAACATCTCCATTCACTTTAATATCCAATTCAAATCAGATGGAACCAGTTTTATCTAGTTGTCGATAAGGAAATAGTTTCAGTTTCAGGGTAATTTAACCTATCCGATATGACAGCATATGGTGTCTCGACCCCTTCTGCAAATGGCTCATTCTATTGGACCCTATGGATTTTGTAATAGGCCACTTAGACTTACATATATGATAAGGCTATAATTTAGGCCTCACTTTTATGAGATAGAAAATAATACCTAACGCTTTAGATTACGCGCGGGTACACACTGCATTCTTTTAGTCGGCCGGACTTTTGGGCTTATAAATCAGTATGAAGATGAATGATAGTAGGCACATTATAAAGATCAAGAACTTAGCCGCTATCAGACCAACTGAAAACTTTAATCAAGATTTTATTTTAAAAATATTATTTGAAAACTGTTCAGTTTGCAGTGTCGGATACTCTTAAGCTATCGATAGTTGAAGTAATGATTCATATATTAAAATCTGTATAGGCTAAGTAAGCATTGACTCATAGCTTGCCGGTATGTTTTTCAAATGTTTAAAGAAAACTTTCGAAACACTAACTTTATGGGTACTTCGTGTATCGTAAAGACTTCGCATTCATACTTTTGGTACTTACTTGCAAAGATTTCGTAGTAGTGAACTGACCTGGATTCATTGGTCCCAAGTGTACGTAGCAACTAGGAAGAGTATTTTATTACCTGGCTCGTGTATAACATTATTTTACAGGCTTCGTTAAAACGAAATAAATTTTGCTTAATATTTTTAGAAAGATATATATGGGAAAGATCTCAGATTCGTATATGGTACCTACTGGTTTAATGCTCAAAGTATTTCTAATCCATGTGAGGTAAGTACATAGAAGGACCTTTGGTAGTTTTGTGATAAAAAAATATAGGCTTGCCAAAGTACTTAACCTTTTACTATTAACATAAAAAATCCTTAAAAGAATCTTCAATTCAGCTTTTTTTTCTATAATATTTCATACCCGGATCTATTATAAGTAATACACTTAGTACAAGCCTTCATTATATGTTATGGGGATTTACATGGTATGACGCACGCCATGGTGATTTTAATGACATAAGTCGAATATTCAAAACAGTCGATGACCATCCTTGTGGGTAGTAGTTCCGTGAATCACTCAAAACTGGTCAAAATACTTGAAATAACGGTGTTTTTTTTCGCGCCAAATGACTGTGGCAGACGTCTTGGAAATTATCAAATATGGTTTTGATAGCGGAACGGTATTTCCATTGATTCCTATTTTATGTAGAATTGTAAAGAGCTAAATAATGTTGTTTGGTTTTAATGAGAAATTTCCTATTTAGTTTATTACGAAATATTATCCGCGAGTGGTATAAAAATAATGCTGTACTTGATATAGTAGTCCCAGGATCAAGACAGAACTAGTTAGTAATACCTATAATGGAAAAATAATACCTACACACACGTTGATTATTTTCATTTAGGTGAATCAATTTTCGTCTCAAGGTCACGCGAAGTGCGAGGTCATTCTAACCACTATATTTCTAATTAACGAAACATGACGAAGTTTTTATACCGAATAGAAGATAGTCTCAACTGTTCGTCGTTGTCGTAAAAACGATTTCTGGGGAATTTAAGCTTATTGAGGCAAGTTTTCGCTATATTGGCTGGCAAGATTGTTCGTGGAAAGTAGAAAAAACTTGGCTCTGTTGTAGTTTTTATTTACATTGTTGTCTAGACAATATTCGTGCTTTGATTTTGATTACAAAGTTTAACGTGTGGTAAACTTAATTGCACTGCAGTGTTGGATTGAAGTGTTCTGACGCAAGATTTGGGGACTTTAAAGATGTGAGCAAGTTTGTTTTCCTCGAAGGAAGATGTGGAATCTACACATGTAAAAGGACCCGAAAATATTGCATTGAAATTGCGTAAAATCAAGACCAGATTATGCATATGATGTTTAGAATAGAATACCTTAGGTCCGAAACAACACATTATGCACATCTTTATAACAAAATGTTTAGTAAAATAAAAAGTAATGGACACACAAAATTATTAGTTACCTTGGAGCTCTATTCATCAATCTCACTCTAATAAGTTACTTAGATTTCAACACAATTACACTACACTTGACACCATACTATTAAAAAAATAGATCATTAAGGTGAATTTTGAGCACAATAATAACATAAAAAGGCGTTAGATATTGTCAAAGGGTAGAATCAGGCTACATTTCCTGTCAACGTGACCTATTTATAAAGGAAGGGACCCCGCAATGGAAACTGGTTTCAGGAATCGAGTGCGATTCTCCTTTAGTGTTTTGCTCAGAATTCTTTATTTTTTATTCACACTGTTTATGACACTTTTTTAGTGGAGACTGTAAAATTTTTCTTTGTTGTCTTTTAGTAATTAAGTAACTGTTTTCATTTAGAACTGTTGTCTATGTTGAAGTTGCTTTATATTTGAAAGAAAAAAATCTGTCTAGTATATGTACATGACAGTTTTATTTCTAAAGTTGAGCCTAGTAGTAATGTGTATCTTTGAAAAGCTGACGATGGACACATATTATGTTAGTATCATGCCTCTCCGACTTGATATTGTTTCTACTGTTTGCAGAAAAACAAAATCAATACTATTATAATAAAGAAGAATCATTGTTTATTTCTTTGTTCTCCTAAATGTTCCGACCGATTTGTAAAATTGTTTATCTGTTGCCAAGTTGAGATCGCTAGTAATTTTATGTGTTAAAAGTATCTAGTCTATGTTACAAATCATTAACACACTACACTAAGCTATGTACCTAATAGTATTTACTACCTAATAGTATAATTTATGTACCTAATTAGTAGGTACCTAATAAAAACTACAAGATAAACAGCCTAACGTCACACCATTGTGTCCATAACAAAGAGTAAGAATAATAATAACAACAGATATGACAGTAAGAAGCTTCTATTAACCTCATTAGTCATAATTACATAAGTGTACAAAAGAGCACTTAGCTACAAAGAATTTATCACAGCCTGTCCTCTAGCAAGCATAAGCTCCGAAGAATGTTCATGTCTTTTGTAAGTCTATTATAATTTTTATGAATAAAAGCCATTTGTGTTAATGTGTTTTAGGTAGAAAATATGACATTAAAACATCAGGCATTCTTCTCGGAATATTTAGACCTAGATTAGGCACTAATTTTGCTTTTATATGCTTAATTTTCACGTGTTAGGAGTGGCCAAATTATCATCATCTTCCGAGCCTTTTTCCCAACTAAGTTGGGCTCGGCTTCCAGTATAACCGGATGCAGCTGAGTACTAATGTTTTACAAGTAGCGACTGCTTATCTGGTCTCCTCAACCCAGTTACCTGGGTCACCCAATATTCCTTGGTAAGGCTGGTTGTCATACTTTCTGGCTTCTGACTACCCGTAACGATTGCCGATGATGGTCAAATGGTAGCATACTAATTGCTACACATGGTTACTCTGATTACGTCGCTTCTTTGTTTGTCAAAGAACACAGTTAATTGATTGTGAAACTGAAATACAGCAAAGCCTTAATACTGATATATTGATTGCTTGCTATTCCTTATTAATTATTCATGTAATTACTATAATCAGTCCGCTCATCTTTTATTGAGATAATTTTAAAATTCCGAAATGGGAGAGTTAATTTCATTGTATTTCGACTTAAATTTTTACGAAAATCTCATTTCGAATCTGAAAGTCGTCAGTGTATTGAATAAACAAATTAAAACAAGGCATATTAATATTTTATTGTTTTAAGATTTTAAAAGAGAATAATTAATATTTGATTTTTCAGTAAATATGTTCCAATTGAATGCCGCTGGCATGAAAATTTAAGATTTATTTTTTAAATATAAAATTGAAGTAAGTGGAGTGTCTGTATGCAACATATAAAAATCTGTGAAAATAATTCTACAAATGAATTTACGTGATGTACGTACACTGCATTGCATAAAAACCGAGACAACTTAACGTTACAAAGTAGTGTTTACTTTAACATTAGCCAAAGGGCAAACAGGTACTTATATATTTTATAGCCTTTCAAAAATCAGTTTCTAAACCACTATTATTTATTTATTAGATACATAAATCTATAGGGAGACAGTAAAAGCGTCCAATATTGATCAAATACTCCATTCAGAAAACTATTTTGTAATAAAAACGACTACAGTTCGGGGCTCAATGAAAATATGTATAATATGTTCGCGGAATTTTTATATAACGTATTCACGGCCGATGATTTATTAGACTTTTTTATCTAACTCTGTTTTTTTTTGTTCAAAAACTTTCAAGAATTCCGTAGGTATACTTTTGGCAGCGATGTATAAAGCTTATTATATGTATACTCAAAAGGCATAAAAGACTAGGTTAAATTTTTGTGGTCGCTTTTCAATACGTTTAAATAATGTTAAGTATTCCCCTTTGGGAGCTGACATATTTTTGATAAAAGCACCTAAATAAAATTAGAATTTAAAAAGTATGTCGCTTGTAAATATGTTTATTCCTTTTTATAAATATCTTTAAAAAAGGTTGATGTTAAATAATACTGATAATTTCTTCGTACACTGACTGAAAATTAAGTGGGTGTATACAATCTTAGCTATGGAACCCTACAAAACAGTAGAATGACCATTCCACCGAGTAAAGTATGCTAATAGAGATTTCATTATAATAAACGTTTATAAAAACCGACAATATTAGCATAATACTCAACAAAATTATATTTAATAACCGACTCGATGGTTCGTTGGAAGCCATTAATTCGTACTTGTCCACGACTTTGTGAACTCAAGGATTATTTACACGACTTTAGTCTTTAGTGGGGTTGTTTTTTATTACTTTGAGTGTAATATTGATTCAATAGTATTCATATCGGAAACTCATTTCAAGAAATTATTTTAATTATTGTATCTGTTCCTTTACTTAATTGTGATTGTTTTGTAAAGAATAGCTCTTCAATTGATCACCCAACGATTGAATTTCCATCACCATGGTAAACGAAGCATGACCGTAAAACTATACACCTACACAAAACTGTTAACAGCGCCTCAAAATATTGTACCTGGCATATGTCACATCCTATGAAAGGTAAACAAGCAAACTAGAACTCAAACTAGTTAGTGGTTTGTTTACACGGGTCGAGTAGAAAAGCCGCTGGAACCTCGGGCTTAACCAAGGAGTGAACGAGGCTTCATACTTAATTACGTTCAATACATTGTACAATATTCTATCGAAGTGATTAATGATGACTGTCAATCAACAATGCTATTTATTTGAAGTTTTATTTGTGTGAAATATTGTGATAGTCTTCGCAACGTTCGATCGGTTGTACGGTTGTACCTATATTTTTTTGTCATCAAATATGGCGGTGCGGATTGTAATTTTGTGCTGATTTAATTATTATGTAAATAAACTATGCTTATGTTACCTTGAGCAGTCATTACAGATACAGTAATTCTGATAACCGGTCTTACCTAGGGGCACTGGGTTGCCCGGGTAACTGGGTTGAGGAGGCAAGATAGGCAGTCGATCCTTGTAGAACACTGGTATTCAGCTACGGTTAGACTGGAAGCCGACCCTCCCATAGTTGGGAAATAAACACTCAAGGAGATGATGATGATGAATTATACTCACTGTGTGGGCTTACTATAGTGTGTTTTTCTCAAACAGAGATGAAGTTTGGAGGCAAGTTATATGCTTACAAAATGATAATAGATTATGTGCGTGTCAATAATAATACGCTACTGTAATTGCATGTTGCAAAAAAACAGATCCAAAGTAGGTATATTTGATTACTCTAATAAATCAAATCTGTATGAGACTAACAGACTGTTCCCCGCAGTTTTAGCCACGACTTGAGATAATCACTTTCCATAACCGGATAAAAAGTACTCTACGCCATTTCTCTATACTGTCTGTTTACCAAATTTTATATAAAGTGGTTTAGTAGTTTTGGCGTATAAGCCTCACAGACATGGACAGGCAGACAAACAGAGTTAGAGGTATTTTAGCATTTATAATATTAATGAGGAAATAAGTATTAGATTTCTATGATTTCCTTAATCATTTACAAAGCCTATGATTTGTAACTGCCTCTAATTGTCAGTCGACACTTGGTCGTGGAATAAAACCGGTAGTTATATCAGGTATTGACAAATAATTACATAGTATGCTGGATAATGCCCGTATTTTATGTAAAATGGACTAGAACTAGGTGTTTGAACCAACCCAAATACTAAAACTATAAATGAGTACTTCCTACTACATGAGCTCTTGATGATTTGAACCGTGATATTAAAAGTTATAGAAACTAGTTTTGTTCTAATGATAGTGGGTACAAAGGTAGTGGATACTCCATAAAAAGTTACAAGACATATATTTTCATGACTGAATATATTTATTATCATAATTATCATTCTTCACCCTAAAAGCCTTTATAAATATGTTTTTGTTTTTTTTGTAACCCAAAGGTTTCGAAACTACTGAAACGATTTGAAACTCACTCACTGTTGGGAAGTTACACTATTCTCGAAGACATATAGGGTATGTTATTTTCATCCGGGTATGGGAAGCACTTTCTACGGGACGCGAGTGAAACAGCTAGTAAAGAATATACGTGACGTCTTTCAGTGACTAAGCTACAAAATATAGCACCCGAAAAGAGTTGAAAGACTTACTAAATTACGGTTCAGTACTACTCAATAGTCGATTAGGCACATCGATTAGTTAACTCGCCACTCCATAATCGAGAAGCACTTACCATTCGAATCAAACAGCCTATTAGGGCCATACGTCTAGACTCGCCTTACATGCGAACTATCGAATCGGATTTTCGTAAAAGCTTATCGCTAGTGTAGACGTGACCAAGTTAAATCGATTTTAAAGTTTCCACCTTCCCAGTCAATGATCGATTTCACGCCCTACTTGTGAAAACTTGGAACTGTCTTTCAAAAGTAACTTTATATGGTTCGTATAGTGAGTACACAGCGAACATGCAATCCAGTAAGCCAGTTACTTTGTTTGTTAGAACATTTTGTTCCAACTGGATTCAATTAAACTGTGTTTGTTTTGTTTTTTTTTTTACACAGAGAATTACGTATGTTTGTTTACCTATATAGAGTGTTCGTAGTAGATTAAATTTTGCCTCTGATTTCGACTGTGTGAAAAAGTTACTTTGGATATATAAAATGTATGTGTGTATGATGGCTATTTCTTCGTGTTTTTAGTCGCACCCTGAGAAAATTGCTTCGGATACCAGAGTATAAGTACTTAGCTATCTCCAAGGTATCTTGTGTCCGAATTTCATCAAAAGCGGTTCTGCATGAAAGAGACTGTTATTACAAACTCACTTATACATTTCCTTCCTATTTATTACTAAAGATCTAAACTACGTACTTACGTTAATCTTATTATCTAGTCCAAATTAAAGTAAAACAACATACCTATTAGCTCCAAAGATGACTCCTTGATGATGTTCTGAAATTGTAACAAAATTGCAAATTAATGAATTATCGAGCTTTCGGCTGGAAATTGGTTGTCGGTGTGGATATTACGAGATGTATCCGATTATTGACAGAGCTGTCCTAGGGTTATTAAGTGTATCTGTAGTAATCAAGGATCGATCTTAACTTCAATATCACATTCGTGTAGTACGATGAATTTCATTTTACTTGTAATTGTTGAAATGGTTATCTTAGCTTAGAGTAGGAATATAAAACATTGGAATATTATATACCTTCCTATTTTGGCTCTGTTTTAATTAACAAAGAATAGGTACTTTTTGAACCCCTACTTGCAATTACGACTTTAATACAGATATCAGAATAATTCATGATGTTTGTAAGCTCCTGTTGTTTTGTTAAACCCACAAATTGGGCACACATTTCAATTTGCATAGCAACTCCAACAAAATCATTACAAACCCTGATAGATAAGTCCCTACCGCAAAAAACACGAATAAATCTTTTTTATCCATCAAACTCAATAAATTTTATTTCAAACGACACAAAGAGATACTCACACAAGTAAACAAAATACTCAAAAAACATGAAACCACATTGCTTAATACAAAGCAAATCATTCGAGTATGAAAATATGAAATATATCAAGAGCGATGTATCATGGGCGCTCTGAAAAATTATACGCTGACAAGCTAGGACATTCCTTTTATACCTATGATGGATTAGGTACGGGGTAAGGGAAAAAAGGGTTTGAAATCAACCTTGAGAGGTTTTGATTGGATACCAATCTAAGAGTCGGCACACACTGCAAACTTTCAGTCGGCCGATAGTTTGTTTGGGCTCATAAATCAGTATGAAGATGAGTGGTAGTACGTATATTAGAAAGATCAGGTATTTATCCGGTATCAGAACAACTGAAAATTTATTCTAAATTAGCATTTATCTAAAAAAAAAATTGCCAACCATCGGGTGAACTGTCAGTCAACTGTTTAGTCTGAAGTGTACTCTAAAATTGAGTACTTTTGCGGTATAAAAATCACACAATATTGGAAAACTTTTTTATTGTATTTTGTCAACATTTATAGAGTAAAAGTAATTTTATTTTCCGTACAGAGCTCTTTTATAGCGTGACGTGAAATGTTGATGACACGAAATGTCTCTTTAATTTTCCTGGTAAATTATTTCACAGTGCAGTGGTACAAAGGCCTGATTGAAGGCCTGAAAATCCAAATGGACTGGGAAGCCAACGAACTCATATTAACGAGTTACCTACGTAGAAGACACGTTTATGTACCATTAATACGACTACTACGTCGATTATAGTCTTACTGAAAAAAATTAAACACTTTAAGTATTAGGTACTTATCTAACGCCCGTTTTCATCGACAGCATAAACGTCAAATTTTCTTAAAACAACTGTATACTTTGAAATTCACAGTGAGCAGTTATTTAGTCTTAGTTGTGTTTTTTTTTACTAAATAATAAATTATCCAAATTCTGAAAACTAGTTCGAATTTAATAAGTAAATGTCAAACATTCAAATACAAATTTTCAACAATAAAAATCCTAACGCAAATAAATTGGACGAACATAATATTTTGATTTAGAAATTATAGAATAACAAGCATACAATTAAACGTTTTGTTTTTGTATTAAAATTAAAGTTTGTATTGTATTTAATAAATAAACATGCTTTTATTTCAAAATCTAATCTCTAGATTAAAATTATAATCCGAGTGACTAGCTAGGGATTTTTCATTAATTCACTAGTAGCAGATTTGAACATAGATGTAAATTTTTAACCACGGACTGGTTAACTGTAACTTATTATCCCATTCACCTTCTACCCTAGCAAACAGGCTACTTAATTAGTGTTTAAAAAGTTTTAGTCGGAATATCATATAATTAAAACAACAAACTAAGAAGAAAAATTAACATAAAAGATGCGTCACGCAATCACAAAAAGTTTTAAACGACGAGAAGAGCAAAAAGGTTCGTAGCATACACAACTTTGTTTCATATAGCTATAAAGGCGTATCTGCGCTCGTAAAAATATTCTCTTTGTGAAAAACGTTTCGCTGTGAAAAACCTATCGAATAAAACACTCGCGAAAATAATTAACTAAAAGCATCCAACGATGAATAAGATCGGTATTTGCAGTTCCATTTTACGTATATGCAGTTTGAATGGGGGAAACATGTCAACAAAATATGTACAAGTTTTAACAAGTTGCTCAAAGTTCGGCGATGAGATACGAGTTCATATATTCTGTTGTTGAGGGCTCGACATCTAATTATACGCAATCATGTTATTTGATATACATATAACAACAACTAGCTATTGTTCGCGGGTTTTGCTTGGATTTTGGAGCGGGAAACCCGGGATAAATGGCATCATACGTTTCCAAAAGTTTTCTTGTGGTAAGTAATGTAAAATTTTGCCTGATCAGGTAAGAATAATGAAAACTCCCAGGTTAACAATATCAAGACTAAGAGGTCAATGCTCTCCTAAAAATATGTGAAATAAAACAGAGCAAAGCAAAACAAACAAAACAAAAGACAAAATATTTTGGTGCCCACTCCAAAGATGTGCTAGGTACAGACAAAATTCATAATTTATTTCGGCGTATCTCCACCATTTTTTCGCTCCATCTTTTTAGTCTTAGACTCTGAAACATTTATTTAGTCTGACAACCCACGCATCTGGCCTGCAGTGTCGTTGACATCAAACAATTAGTTGCAGGACTACGCCGACAAATTAAAAATTTAAACTAAGAGCCGGCGACTAGCGGCTTTGAGAATACGAAGCGGCATTTTGTAACTTCATTTGCTTTAAGATACCCGTATAATGAGGAAATTTTATAAAGTTACACAAGAAATTGTATTCGCTTCTTGTGACGTTCTTTTGTTTTTTGAATGAGTAATGCTGATCAGGAAGTGTCTTTTCTGTGTTGTGTTTATTATGCTCTTTGTTACACAAAGAATAACAACAAAAATACATAAACACATAGTAGATCTATATTACAGCCAGAAGTAGGTAGATATATAATATTTTTTACATTCAGTAACATGAAATTATCCGTATTTATATTGTACCTACATTCCGTTGCAAATAAACTATTATTCTATTCTGTTCTATCCATTTGAGAGATAGTAAGTAGGTATGCGTTCTGACGTTCAAAACTCGAGAACAACATTCAATATCTGCTAATAAGTAAACAATAAGCTTTCCAAGTTATTTATACTCACGTTATGTCAAAACATTTCTAATAGTCACGTCGACCCCATAAAGTGAATGAATTCTGTCTATGTACAGGGTAAAATATAGAGTGGAAGTATTTATTATAACTGAAATATTGCGTGAAAACAGCCAAGGGAGGTAAAAGGGGAGAAATAACTATACATTGCGCGAAGAAAATTGTCCCTCGTACGCATATTAATTAAAACTCCACCTGCTTTATCGATATAAGTTAATAACAATATGTACGGAATACGTAATTAATTTATGTGGCGCCGGGACAATCAACAATTGGCTTTGCAATGCTGGCGCCCTGGGAATCGTTCTCGGCGCCCTAGTTTAACGAATTTACAGCGTACTTCTAAATCTGGTGACGTATCTATACTAATATTATAAAGCTGAAGAGTTTGTTAGTTTGTTTGAACGCGCTAATCTCAGGAACTACTGGTCCGATTTGAAAAATTCTTTCAGTATTAGATAGCCCATTTATCGAGAAAGGCTATAGGCTTTTTATCCGGGTTCGTGCCGAGGTTCCCACGGGATGCGAGTGAAACCGCTGGCAGAAGCTAGTAATATTATAAAGCTGAAGAGTTTGTTTGTTTGTTTGAACGCGCTAATCTCAGGAACTACTGGTCCGATTTGAAAAATTCTTTCAGTACTAGATAGCCAACTTATTGAGGAAGGCTATAGGCTACTTTTTGTCCGGGTTCGTGCCGAGGTTCCCACGGGAAGCGGGTGAAACCGCTGGCACGAGCTAGTTCATGATAAGTTGGTACCAATAAATTGTGTAGTAAACAAAGGAATCCCCTGTATGACATTTAAGTATATTTGTTTAGGAAATGACAATATTTATAAGACAACCGTATTGATTTATTTGGAGGTTTGTTGGTAAATATAACACGTGCCCACAAAACACTTATTTGATTTATCAAACTATTTTTATATAACCCATATAAAAAGGTCAATCAAAGAAATGACCATCCATTCTATTTCAATCACTCATTTCACAATTCAAGGTCGCTAGAGTGGTGCCCTACAAATCGATAGTTGCTTGCTACTAATCTCGATGGAGCACAACTCTATTCCTTAGGGATGGCGTGCCATGCATTTTCGAACTAATAAGGTTAACTGTTGCTTAGTCTAGTAAGTTGCCAGCGTTAATATTAGAAATAGTTCATAGAGAATATCTTAATAGACGACCAAGTTTCGTCCACTGGGTGGACCTTGTTATGCATCGTGACGAAAAATCTTTGAAGTCACTTTATTCCGACGTTGTTATTTTCTTGAGGTTTTCTTATGATTTCCTGGATAATATTAATTGTTTCGGTGGTTTCAGTAACACGGCTTTAACTACAATAGGTATACTTTAATTATAGTCGTGCTCAAAAGAGACCGAAAGTCTCAATCTCAAATCATCAAAACAGATTTTACCCCTTCGCAACACACCCGTTTATCATATCGACCTTTGAGTCGCAATAAAGATAAAATCGCGAGAACTACTCTAACATAAGTACTACAAAACTGTGTATTATATGTCAAGAAGACGTAGGTTGCGTGCCTACACAGCGGTCGTGACAAAAATATTACATAGCTTTGTCTCTCCGTCACAAACAGTAATGATGTGTCTAACAGGACAGCGAACAAAAAATTGATGTTTTGTGCCTATTTGGAGGCTTAACTAGACTGTGATACGCTCTTTTGCAGAGCACTTAAAGACTTTCTACTAAGTGCTCTTTTGTCGCAGCTATATCAAAAATATAAGCATTAAGAAGTTCGCGTTTGATACGCGAAAGAATTACAAAAATGAGCCTAGCAGTTCCAGAGATATATATAATCTATGTACGTACATAGAAACAAAAAGATTACACTTCAGATATGAACACAGATATGCCATTTTGGAATTTACAATATTAACCTTTTCGCTGCAAGATTGAAATGATGTAACTGCTATCGAAAGTTCACGTGTCGTAACATTTTGGGGCTACACTCTAGTTTGTTACGTAAGGGTTAAGCTGGTTCGCTATGTATTTTTAGCATATTTTAATGACATAGACAGTGTGTCATGTAGTAGCTATCAATTTGTTTACTTGGCTGACAGTTTACGTACTTCACACACTTCGAAAAGCCAGCTTAACAAGTTAGAAAATAATTCTAAGTTCAATCTTCACATTTCATCAAATTGACACGCAATAGACACGAGTTTTACTTAATGAAGATAATTACTTAACTGTTCCATCAATCAAGAGTTGATTTATAACTTTTTAATAGATTCCACTATTCAATGTCACACATTATAAGTGAAATACTAATTAACCTTTACGCCTTCCAACCATTTATCAATCGTAAAAGACTTAACGATAAGCAATCAGACATAATTCTTTACAGTTACAGAGTTTTAATTAATCTAGCATTGAAGTTCTAGACAATTCATGCTTGACCAGTAACACAATGAAAGAAAATTATAGTGTAAATGTACCTGCGTTAATAACTACAATTCATTCGTTCACAATCCATTCTTACGGACTTAATGATGTGGGAAACAGCTCAAAAATGCACTTACATTATTATAAGTTGGACAACAATGTAATAACGTGTTTGCAGTCGTTGGAAACGCATATATTATGTTAGTACTGAAAGCAAAAGAATCTAGTTGACAGGTAAATAATGAACTTGTGCTTAGGACTTAATCTAGAATTCTGTGTAAAAGGGATAGTATTATAAATCTCGTGTAGCACCATCTCTTTCTTTAACTTGGATGAGAATTGCTCTACTGCTATATGCAAATATTCTTGGGTACTGTCATCATTGGGTAATTTAGGAACAGTCACTGTTCACAAAAAGCTCTAAGCGTAAAAAATAGACCCATGATTCGCTACGGCGTCCATTCAGGCAGGATATCAGCGGGAATGACTTGCAGAAATGAGGATAATGGTGTTTTAAAAAAGGTTTTACCACTCCCAAAACCAATACAAGAGCTTGAATTAATTGAAGAGTAAACTCGTTCAATTAATTATCTAAAACTGGATTGGGGGAACAATGAATAAACTTGTGGTCAGGTCTGTGTACCGACCTATTCTGCCAACAGTACCGTAATATAGATTCAGTGAGGACAATTTATAATGAATTGACGTTGTTACGTTACCACTTACGACACTTCAAACGAAGGCCGTGTTAGAGGAACATCAATTTAGTACAAACCGCGGCAAACATTGCTTAACCGCGGTGATCTATCGATCCTATCTTACGACCGCCTGAGAGAAAAATAATCCAATACTGTCGAGAAATTAGTCGGCAAACGAGCGAAAGCTGCTTAGCGTTCCCGAAAGTTGTTTCCATCGATAATCGATAACATTAAATTTTAGTTAAGACATTTTATTTGAGTTAAAAATGCGTTAAGTGATTTATACGGCGTTCTTCGTTATTAATCTTGATTCTGACGCCCCGCTTTGAGATCAAAGATTCCGGTCCTATTGAAATAGCCCGTAGCCCTTTTTTACGATGAGCTTCCAAATTTCTAATTAATTCATCAGGTCGAAGCATTATATAAACATTATTGCGCATGTTTCGACACTGTTGGGCTGTTGCTATCGAAATATCGGCACGCACGATCGTTTTTATTACGATCCATTCAAATAAACTTGGTTTTGCTGACTTAAATCTGAGACTAGATATTTTGACATAAAGGTTATTCAACTCCCAAAATCTCAAGCAAATACTTACCAACCTAATATCAGACACGTTAATGAATAAGATTTCTTCCCAAGTAAAGGGTTCACCGAAGCGCAAAAAGGGTATATTTATTCCAATTTTATTGTGTATCCTAGATGTAATGTAAGGATTCCAGGAGCGCTGAGTTATAACATATTGTAGGAAAGCGTGAAATAGCGTCACAGAATTCCGGCACCAAATTCATGGTTGTAGTGAACTTGCGATTTTATTTGACGTTTCATTCTGAAGGTATACGTTACCCGAATTAAGCCATGTATTCACTGAGAAACAATTTTATATAAACACGGTTTCAGAAACAAAATCTACGTGTTTCTGAAACAAATAATTGTGTTTCAGAAACATATAATTTTGTTTCTGTGGACGATGTGGACGGCAGAGTTTCCGAAACATTGTTGCTGTAAACATCTACGTGATGTTTCAGAAACTGTGTATCTGAAACATTGTTTCCCAGTGAATACATGGCTTTACGTGAACATGTTTTATTATGTACGAAGTCGTGTTAATGCTGGTGGGAACTCGGTTTTAGTTAGCTGACAAACCTTTGTCCTCTGGGGGGTAGTTTCAGCTTATGGAGGTCAGGCTCTCGTGTCGAACATACAGTTTTACAGGTATGGCAGTTGGTCACGTCATGTGGACGTGAATTCCTGAAGGAACAGCTTGTAGGGGATTTTTGCAGGATTGGTAAAAGTCCTGCCGGGGCTGCGGATTGTTCGAAAGAGATACCGGGGCCCTGGTACATAAAAGGCCTACGACGGAACACGACGGTTTTTAGTCAGTAAGAGTCTGATACTCTCTCACCGCTGCTAACCCACAGCGGGAGAGGTCATTTGATGATTTTTGACGTCGTTAAAAAATAATTGGTAAAAGTTTTAAGGTTTTTTTCTTCGTGGAGGGATAAGTGCCTAGAGTTAGTCTACATTAAATTCCGAATATGTTATTAGTAGCTGAGTCTTATAACGTATTAACGTAGGGGCATTCTGTCTAAAACGAGTTAGTTATATATCGTAAGATTCAAGTTTCCTTGACTTATCGAAAGGAAACTTATCTCTTAAGGTGTCTACACACCAAAGCCGCTGATGCCGGCGGCACAGCCCGGCGGCCCAACCCGCCGGCCGTATTTTGTACAATCATGCCGGCGGCTTTCATAGAGTATTTGACAATTACTAGAACACCACATGCCGCGGCAGTCGTGCCGCCGGGCTGTGCCGCCGGGTCAGCGGCTTTGGTGTGTAGACCCCTTTACGTTAATGCCCAGGATCGATATTTCAAGTGATACTGAAGAAACATCATATCACGCTTCAACCATCTCGGACTTATAACCCTTTACTACTTTATAACATTCGCGCTTATGACCAGCACACCCAATATAGCGGTGATTAAAACCTGCTAGTTAAGTAATTTTTTTATAGCCTACGGACATACTTGACCCCTTTGATTGGTTACAACAAAAACTTTGTCAAAAAACCTGAGGATTTAAGGCCAAGGTAACTATCATGATGAATATTGTATATTCTGACAGTCACTTGTTTAAAAAAACCAGCCAAGTGCGAGTCGGACTCGCGCACATAGGGTTCCGTACCATTATTTAGAAAAAAAAATTTTTTTTAGCCCCCCAAAATATTTATTGTATTCTAGTTTTCAGTATTTGTTGTTATAGCGGCAACAGAAATACATCATCTGTGAAAATTACAACTCTCTAACTACCTACATATCATGGATCATGAGATACAGCCTGGTGACAGACGGACGGACGGACGGACAGAGGAGAGAAAACATTAGGGTCCCGTTTTACTCTTTGGGTACGGAACCCTTAAAACTAGTTTTGACCTCTCCTAGTATTGTGATTTGGTTGTTATTTGAATGAAACGAGTTTGATAGAATGATATAGCTTAGATGTGGCTGCCGGAAATTGTAATGGTGAGCGTAACAGAGAAAGTATCGTTAAAACTTAAATATTTAAGTGTTTACAATAATTTGGTATGTTAACAAAATAATTAGAAGGAAGTGGTAATTTTTTACTATCTATTTGTGCGAAGATTTTCCTTGGCGTTTTAAAATATTCTACATATTGTATCGCGTACATTACTCATTTGTAACCAAACTTAATTTTTAACCGACTTCAAAAAAGGAGGTGTTTTTGTGTTTGTGCGTTATTATCACACGTTTGGCTGAGCTCATTTTGATGGATTGGTTTCAGCATATTTGTCAAAGTTAGGAGAGGATTTTAGGTATTAGCATTATATTGAAGTCGGTTTATTAAAAAAAAAACTTTTTATAGCTTTGCATTTGAAAGGCGGGCAATTCCACAGGCATAGATATACTAGTCAATTTCATAACACAACCCTTTGGGCGTTTCCGATATAATAGCTATTACAGAGAGATAACAGTAGATACAATTGATTAAACCTAATTATAACAACACTCGGCTTCTATTAATTTCCAACTATTGAACCAGCTATAAATACAATTAAGTATGTTCCAAATAAATTATGTATTTAGTTTACCTGCACACTGCAAAATAAATAGTCAGCCGACAGTCGGCCGACAGCTGGCTGGCATTTTTTGGGGTTCCGTACCCAAAGGGTAAAACGGAACCCTATTGTTTTCGCTCCTTTGTCCATCTGTCCGTCCGTCTGTTACCAGGCTGTATCTCACGAACCGTGATAGTTAGAGAGCTGAAATTTTCACAGATGATGTATTATTGTTGCCGTTATAACAACAAATACTGAAAACTACAATTATGGTACGGATTACGGAACTCTTCGTGTGTGTGAGTCCGACTCGCACTTGGCAGGTTTTTTAACATCAAATCTTAATTCCATTCAAAGTTTTCCGTCAGTCTGGTACCGGCTAAATACCTGATCTTTGTAATGTGCGTACCATTCATTGCCATACTGATTTATGAGCTCAAACAAACTATCGGCCGACTAAAAGTCTACAGTGTGTTGGTACTCATATTTAGTGACTTGTCATGCGAACTAACAGGGTATTTGAATTATTAATAACGTATTTACGGTCATTCACTTTACATGCAGTTATTGATAAAAAACTGTAAGCTAAAAAAGGCCTTTAATTATGTAGAAAACGTACAACAAGGTTTTTTTTATCTGTGTAAAGTTTTTCTTATTATGTTGCTTGCTTATTGAATTTTTTTCGATCGATTGGCTGTCATATTCTAGATATATAACTTCCTTAATATTGTCGTTATTAACTGTTAATAATTGCGCTATATTTTCAGAGGGTTGGTGTGTTGTCATCTGCTCATATAGAGGTAGGTTGCAGATATTACATTTGGCGAGTAAGGCCCATAAGTAATTGTGTTATTTGTATAAATGGTCCAAGATTCTTTCTGTTTCACATTTAATAGGTAGGTATATTGGTTTTGTCACGTAGCTTGATTTTGTATTTACAGTGTGTAGTAATTTTATATTCTGTCTTATTATGAGAGATTGTGAGAAAAAAATGTTTATACAGTTGTGCCAAGTTCTCTTGTTTTTTGTCGTATTCCGCGAATTTTGCCCTCAAGCACATAGCTTCATAATGATCTCATCACATATCCCGTTTTACTTTGGTAAAAAATATGAGAGTAGCATATGATTGATTTCTTCATTTTATTTAAAAAAATATTATTAATAGGCAAACTGATTTGACATGTTATTTAATCTCATTCATAGCGCTCGCTGATCACTCGCAAATTCCACCAAAAAATATATGCCTACTAAGAAAATATATGTATATGTTTACACCTGGTTAACTTTGGCATCAACATGACCTACCATAAATCCCTCAAAACGTAAACAAGCCCATGAACTTGAAAAAGGCATAATTAATATAATAATAAAGAGGTACCTTCACAAAACAACAAAATAAGTACATGTTAGCGGTTTATACTGGGTCTACAAATAGGGCTGTCTCTTACGGACGGGTAAAGTGTTACTCGAATACTCGCTAAGTCAAATCCGCGCGGATTTATCGATCAGAAGGTTAAGCAACACTTGGCGGGTCCGGGGATGGGTGAACGTCTTGCCATGATAAGTTCTTCTGAGTTTCGGAAGGCACGATAAATTGATGAGTCCTGGCTGTTAATTGAACATCTTTGGCAGTCTTTACGGGTAGTCAGAAGCCAGAAAGTCTTACAACTAGTCTAAGTCTAACTGGGTTGAGGTGATCAGATAGGCAGTCGCTGCTGGCACACTGTGCGGGCACCATCAGTTGCAGAAAGGTCCATTAAAGTTAAAGCTTCTTTTAATCTATTGCTGACTCTTTCTTTGTCAACAAGATAAAAAGTGTCAGCAATAGATTTAATGAAGCTTTAATTTTAATGGATCTTTGTACAACATGGTTGGGAAAAGGCTAGGCAGATGAATATATGTTAGCGGTTTAACCTGCGTCTATAAATAGGGCTGTCGCTCTCGTCTGCGGACGGCTAAAGTGCTGGCCGTGTCTCGCTGTTGGTTTGTTTACGCTGTGTAAGCTCAGGTTTGCATGCTGAGGTAATGTGTGACCATTTAATGAAAATGTTTTTGCTTTATTTTTATGCAGAAAAAATATTTGACGCATTTTGATAGGATACTTTACAATTTTCGAATAGCTCACTTCTTTGCTTCAGAAATATTTTAACATATGTAGTTAAATCATACTATCATTTATTTTTATTTGTCAATTGTATATTAACCAATAAACGTATTTGTATAAAAATTCCTATAAGAACCTTCAATCATACTTATCATTTGTAGATAGCATACTTCAACTAAAGTAAACTGAACTAATCCTTGACAATTAGACACGATTTCCAATTACAAAAAAATAACACTTTTATATTGCCCACTAAAACCTTGTAACTGGCATTAATTGAGTAATCTGTGACATAAAACAATATTGGAAACTGCGACAGCCCTAAAATGAAAAGAGCTTTAAAACGAAAACGCTAAATCGATTTAATTTTAATTTGAACTTCGTGTTCTACGAAGTATTAAGTAATAGAATTAAGTTATTTACGGCTTCATAAGGCTGAAAAGTTTTATCAAGTAATTAAGTTATTTTGATCGTATTTAAATATTAATTTTGCATCTTTCCGCGGTTTTTGAATTGTGGAACAAAGATGGTGGTGGAAAATGTATCTCGATGAAAAACTTTAAGTACAATAATCCTACTTATATTACAGACGCGAAAGTCTGTGAGTATGAATATTTATTCCTCTTTTACGCAAAAACTATCACATAGATTTTGATGCAATATTGCATTAATACAGTTTAATTATTAGAATAACATATAGGCTACTTTTTATGGGGAAGTAGTTCAGTCAGAATGCGGGTGAAACCATGGACAAAAGCTAGTACCATGACATACAGTTTATCTCACTCTCATGATAGTGACGTTACAAATCAAATGTCACAGACACTGGCGCGTAACGCGTACGATAATGTCAGCGTACATTAAGCGTAATTAAAGTCTTAACTCACCTGTATATTTCAGTACGCACTGTTACGAATGAACTGATGACTTCGTAAAGGTACGTTTCCAAGGCCAAGGTCCGTTGGAGCTGCGGGATAGTTCAAAAGAGTTACCGCGGCTCTGGTACATAAAAGACCTAAGAAGGAACATGGTGGGTTTTAGTCAGTAAGAGTCTGACACTCCCTCACGCTGCCAACCCACAGCAAGAGTCGCCCTTTTTCTTGCGATTGCACATGCTCCTGTCGCTTCTATCCAAAACGATTTCATGTAAATACATACAAACTAGTAGTGCAGCTTCGGCACGTGCGATCCACAGCTCGTTTCGAAAACGTACCTTAACGAAGTCACCAGTTCATTTGTAAACCTAATTACAAAGAGATTAATTGATTGAATCAATCATGAATTGAGCTATAATTTCATTACAGTTAGTTACTTTTTACTCGGCGAAGCAAGAATTGATCACGAAGCTCCCTCGTTTTTCAAGACGCTCCATTTATCAACATCGTCTGGTATATTTCTAGTATAAAAGGAGTTATAGATGAGGTTAATGCATTCATTATTTCTATTATTGCTGTTTTTATTCAATATTTTTCTTGTGATTTATAAGATAGACTGGACTGGAATATAGATGATATAGCTCAGGGGAGGTCTGTGTTTATGACGTACTTAAGTTTTTGATGGCGTTAGCAAGATATATAGGTTGATGATGCTGATGACGTTAGATATGTTTTGACTAGCTTCTGGCAGCGATTCCACCAAAATTATCAACTACACGCATTCCTATAAAAAGTCGCCTCTTCTATACATAGACTACATAATATTGAAAGAGTTTTTTAAATTCGAACAGTATTTCCTGATTTTAGCGCATTGAAACAAAAACACTCTTCATATTTTTAATGGTTGTATAGATAAGTCAGATCTAAGCCCAAAATAGCGAAACTTCTATCGAAAAATTCTGTCTAAAACTTATAAGAATATCGACAATTTCAATACCTATTTCCCCAACAAAATGCCGTGCAATTGAGCGCACAACAGGTTGAAAAATACATTGCTGTTGACTTTTTAAGCTTCCGTTTGCCCCTGTCCTAAATCAGTCGTTTATCCGTAATGCCGGTAGCACATAACCTGTAATAATTACTGTTGACAAGGCTAATCTGTGTAATACCTGTGTTATTTCATCTCGTGTGTCTCAGCTTAATATGGCGTTAAACCTCACGTGCTAGCGTTTGTTTTTACTTCATAAATTAATACGTGACTGGTTAGATATTGTGTCGTGTAGACTGGCCTTTATGAATGAAGTATAGATTTTGTTACGTGTGTACTTATCCTTAAGTTTTTAATACAAGTGAAGGAGTTTTTAATTATTATTGTAAATGTCATCTAAATTAAAGTTAATAAAGAGGCTCCTGAGTTTGTTTTTGTATTTCTCAAGGACCGTCAGTTAGGAAATGCCGACCCCAGCGTTCTTAAAATAACTTGACGTGACTTCAAAGTGATGTAATGCCCAATTTGCTTAATAAATGTTTCCATTTCATTGATTAGAACACAATGCAAAAAATACAAGCTTCGGAATTGAGAACCTCCTTTTTGGCAAGTGGGTTAACAAGCCAAATGAAGTAAAGACTTCATTATTCTTTTATTCATAAAAATCAGCAATTTAATTTGAAAAGTTAAATTACATTTCAGTCTCAACTATCTCTTTCATGAACCAGCAGTTTTCCGCTAAGCTCAGAATAAAGTGGACTTAAGAAAACCAAGCTTTTCAATATGACCTAAAAATAATATCCCAAATAGGCCACTCTATAAATACCTGGAACACGTATTCAGTTAAATTACGTTAACAAAAGCACAAACTTATTTCAAAAAGCGATTATTAAATAACAAACTTTTCTTAGCTATTAACTCGAGAAATGTAGAAATATATTTTTTCCAGTTTCTATAAAAAGCTCGGCTAATGAAATTTCATGAATCTTGGACTTGAAAAAATCTTTATTGAACAAATTAGGCGGCCAAAGCCAATGGTTATTATTTGACGTTTCTTTTAATTATTCATTTGTTTTTGTTTATTTTTCTTTCTATAGGACGCCATTTAACTGGAAAATTAAAAAACTTAATTAATATTTTATGGAATTTAAGCCTGCATAGGCTACTATAGAATCTATTCTATCGTTTATCATAAGGTTATTTACTTACATACCTAAGATTTTCTGAAAGAGATCGCTCTTAGCGATAAGACCACCCATTATGTCACTTACTTTAATTAGTCTTCTATCTAATTATCTATGTACAAAGTCATAAAAACCAGAAATTTTCTTTCAACGTATTCAGAAGCCAGTAAGTCTGACACCAGTCTAACCAAGGGGTATTGGGTTGCCCGGAACTTTGTTGAGGAGGTCAGATAGGCAGTTGCTCCTTGTAAAACACTGGTACTCAGCTGCATCCGGTTAGACTGGAAGCCGACCCCAACATAGTTGGGAAAAGGCTCGGGAGATGATGAACAAGAAATTCTTTTTCACTCACACAATTGTTTCCTCTCGATTTAGCCATAAAACACGGCTAAAAACCATTTATCAAAGGAAATAGTGTTCAATACATGTTAGTGAAAAGCCTAGGTAGATAGTAACTAATAGAACAATGTAATTACAGCAGTATTGCAAATTGTTCAAGTCACATTAACGCGATTAGCTCGCGACAGCGCACATTGCACTGTGGCCCGTGTTTACGACATCGAGCATGTTTTTGGACAGAGTAAACTTTTGTACTATGTAATGTGGCATTTTGTTAAAAATATAAGGTACCTACCGTGTTTTTTACAACATTTGAAATTATAGAGTAACATAGTTCTGATTAAGAAAGTACAAGAAGTCATCTTAATTAACTGAAGAATGTGCTCGAAGATTGGGATTTAAATTCAGATTTGACATAAATTTGTGATTACTTACGCAAGAAAGAAAGGATTAAGGTACTAATTACAAATTATTGATAGTAGAATTCGACATAATGATACATTAATTTCTTGTTTGTTTACAGGCGTATACTACATCTGAGGAACAACCCAAGTATCATCTACCTACAAACTTCGTCATCCGTCAACCAAGAAATATAGCTCAGCTCGCTCTCTGTCAGCTATCTACTCAAGTGACAACACTGTATTAAGCGGTGGGTAGACAGGCTGCGGCGACTGGTTGTAACACCCAGCGATTGATTGCAAGTTCGTGTTACACTGTAGGGACGACTAGACGAGTACAGAGCGGTTTGGTGACAACCGTATTACGGTGTTCAACACAATGTACCTACCGTACAGTTGGTAAGGAGCTTAGGGATTTATTTGGATGGTAAATACGTGTATCGTGTTTGCTTGTCTTACGGTATTTACTTAAGCTTGTTTGTGTAATGCTTGCGGTGTGTGTAAGAAAAACGTTTTTAACACTATAGATGGATGTACCTATAGAGCGTTTGTTTTCTCCGGGTACTAGGTCAATAGTTACGTTCGTAATTTGTCACGTAATCGTTACACCAAACTAATCCAAGCTTAATAGTATTTAATCAGATAAAATACCCACTCTTATCTCTACTGAAAAAATCTTTGAAATATTTTATAGATGTAAAGAGCAATCGCAGCAAAAATCAAATCCCCTAAATTTATTACCTAAAACACAAACCCCGATAGAATAGCATAGAAATCAAAGCTAGTTTTTCTCGGTAAACCCACAACCAAAGCTCATTTAACTATTCACAGAATCCGCCCTCATTACGAGGTATTGTGACAAATATTCCGCATTGAGTGCATCAAATCTGCTAGCTTCATATTACTGCTCTATTATATTCACGTTATTAATCTGCGAGCTACGATTGTGGCTGAATGCATTGACTAGCGGTTTACTCATGGAGAATAAAATTAGCGGAGGTGCTATAACGGTGCTATAAAATCTTTTAAGAAAGTGGTACGCCATAATGCGAGTATTCGTGGGACGAGAAACAAAACAATATTTTTTTTTAAATACCAAAAGTCGCTGACAGATGTCCCAAAGTACCCAAACGCCTCGTAAGTTATTGTAATATAATAATATTTTTAATTTCTTTACAGCATAAATTAAATAGAGTCTTCATCATCATCATCATCATCAGCCTATAGCAGTCCACTGCTGGGCATAGGCCTCTCCAAGTGCACGCCACTGAGATCGATTTTCGGCTAAATAGAGTCTTACATACTTATAACCTAAAATCTTAAGGGCCTGAACTAGGATATCCAGTGTTTCTGGCAAGAAGGGTAAAATTATTTTATAATAAACAAATATTTAAAAGGATCCATAGTACAGTAAAATGTTTTTTTTATGTAACGTGGACAAATTGTAGGTACTATTATAATATTACCAAAGTTCAGATCGTTTTTATAATGTCCATTATTATTCTTTATTGTACACAAAAACATTTAAAAGACACACACAACACAGAGAAGACATGTATCGTATATAGTTTGACCTAGAAGAAAGAGCCTGACCTACATTATTATTCTTTATTGTACACAAAAAAACATATAAAAATACACACAACACAGAGAAGACATGTACAAAGGCGAGCTTAACCCAGAACTGGGTTCTCTAACAGCAAACCTTAGAGCGATAGAGAGATGCGATAGGGAAGAGAAAATTAAAAAGTGCACAACATTAAACAAAAGACAGATAAAACTACATAACATAAAATATATACCTATAAATAAAACATAAAATATAATAAATAAATAAATACATACATACAAATAAGGTCATGTTGACAGGAAATGTTCTTTAATTCGTCTCTTGAAGACATCTAACGATGTGCTGTCACGTATACTGTGAGGCAGAGCGTTCCAAAGCCTCACAGCGCGAACAGTGAAGGATCCATCATAACGGCTCGAAGTATGAGGAGGGACACGGAGTAGAAGAGATGAAGAGGAGCGACAGGGTTTGCCTCTAGGAACAAGGAACTCAAAGCGTTCCTTAAGATAATTTGGAGCGTTGGGATTGTGAAGAAGAGAGAAAAGAAAAGACAGAATATGAGCATCTCGACGCTGCCGAATTGGCAGCCACTTCAGCTGGCTCCGGAATTCAGACACATGGTCGTATTTCCGGAGGCCAAAAATGAAGCGGATGCACAGATTCTGCAGACGCTCGAGTTTGTTAAGAAGTTCCTCAGTCGCATCCAGGAAACAGACATCGGCATAATCTAAAAGAGGGAGAAGAAGCGACTGAGCGAGAGTAATTTTTGTCGGAAAAGGCAGGAACTTCTGGAGACGTTTGAGTGACTGAAACGAGCAAAATACCCTTCTGCTTACTTCTGCAACGTGTGAACCCCAGGATAAATGACAGTCCATAATTACCCCCAAGTTCTTGACCGTAGAAGAGTATGGGATTGCAACGCTATCATATGAGACCGGTGGTGGAGAAGACAGCTTATTAAGGAAATATCTGCCACCAATAATGAGAGCTTGTGACTTGGCAGGATTGACTAGAAGCCCGAAATCCTTAGCCCATTGACTTATGTTTCTAAGATCATTATTGATGGCATCAATTGCTTTCGGTAGCTCTTCAAGTTTGAAGTGTTGATAAAGCTGCAAGTCATCTGCATAGAGATGGTAATGCGAAACTAGTGACTTAGTGATGGCGTTTATAAAAACGGAGAAAAGTAATGGAGAGAGAACGCCACCTTGAGGAACACCCGCAGCGAGTTCCCGCCACTCAGAGGAAGCCTCATCAACGCGGACCGACTGTGAGCGACCTCGAAGATAAGAGTTGAACCACCCAACAGCAGAAGGAGATACATTTAGTGAGGATAGGATACCTAAGAGGATGTCGAAATCAACTGAGTTAAACGCACTGCTAAAATCCAGCAAAACCAGTACAGTTAAAAGCCCCTTCTCCATAGCCAGCCGGATATCATCAGTAATTTTGATGAGAGCCGACACTGTACTATGGCCAGGGCGAAAACCAGACTGGTATGGACTTAGCAGGCTGTTAAAGGAGAGATAACGAGAAAGCTGATTGTTGACAACACTCTCAAGGACTTTGGATAGAATTGGTAGTATGGATATAGGACGATACTGAGACACTGAGGATGGATTGGAGACTTTGGGCAAGGGCAACACATGAGCTTTCTTCCAAGCCGATGGAAAGGAGCTAGTGAAGAGGGAATAATTGACTAGGTGGAGAATGACAGGACAGATGATATTAAGGATAGGAAGGAGCATTTGTAGGTGAAGGCCGTCATCCCCGACAGCTTTTGTGGAGATGGATAGAATGGCACGTTTGATATCTCCCTCCGTAGCCGGGTGGAATGAAAACGAAGTACATTTAGGCAAAGAGAGGTTTGAGAGATACTGAATAGTAGACGATTTAACGTTGTCGCCCAGCGTTACTGGTGACTTCGAGAAATGGTCATTTATTGTGTTGAGGTTTATTTCGGGAGCGCTATCATTAGCGACCTTCCCGATACCAAAAGACTTAAGAAATTGCCATACTTGTGCTGTGTTGAAGTTTTTAATGGAGTTGTGAATATGGCGTCTCTTCGCATCTCTGCACAGACGACTGCAGCGATTACGTAATTGCTTGTAAAAAGACCAGTTCTCCTCAGTTGGATCCCTTCTGTAGCGTCGCTTAGCCTTATCCCGTCTTGACATTTCCTGTTTTATACTGTCAGATAGCCACGGGGCTGGAAGGTGTTTGACTCTGACTTTTTTAAGAGGCGCATGTTTATCGTAGAGTTCCAACACTAACTTGTTAAATTCAGATACCATGGAATCCACATCAGTGCAGTCGTAAACAGGAGACCAGTCAATTCTGCCCGCATCCTCCATCAAACGATCCATATCAATGTTCTTGAAACTGCGAAGGAAAAGAAACTTGGATTTACGCTTAGGAGGACGAATCTTATAAGATAGAAACAAAAGGTCATGATATGAGAAAGAGGCAGGAAGTTGACCATGAGTGGCTACTTTGCTAGGGTCTGATACTATTATAAGATCTAGAAGAGAGGGATTACAGTGAGGGGCGTGATGAGTAGCATTAAGCTGAAGAATGTTCATATTGACAGAAGAGACAAGAGATCGAAGTTTACGGCTGCGCACATCATCCTTAATTAAACAGGTGTTGAAGTCTCCGAGGATAATTGTGTGGTCATAACAGGGAGTGAGAGATTCAAGTTTCGACTCAAAAGAAGAAAAGTAGTCGAAAGTGCACGAAGGATTATAATATACACCTAAAAGTATTTTGGCACCATTAAAATTAATTTCGATAAAGAGATGTTCAGCGAATTTAGAGTAATCGCTCGGAGACTTGTCCACAATGTGATAGGAGATATCACCCCGTAGATAAATGGCGACCCCTCCGCCTCCCTTGCCAGTTCTGTCATTACGGACAAGTTTGTAGCCGGGCAAGGAATATTGGGTGGAGGGAAGTGCTGGTTTGAGGAAAGTTTCAGAGACAAGGATAGCATGAACAAGGTTTGAGTCAAAAGAGGACAGGAGATCAGCATGATGAGCGGGAACACTTTGAGCATTTATGTGGACCACATTGAAAAATTTACTGTAGGGAGAGAAAGTAGTAAACAGTTGATCACGCAGATGCACTGAATCATCACTGAACGCACTGGCAAAGCTCTCGTCAGATGCACAAGAAGACGAACAAGAAACAAAACTGTCATCAAAATTGTCGAACATGACAAATAATTATTGACAAAAAAAAAAAAAAAAAAAATATATATATATATAAAAATAAAATAAAATAGAATAAAATTAAAATAACAGTTACCTAATATTCAAAACATCCTCGATGCACTCGCTAGTTAAGTATAACAATACATGGATGAAAAGGTTCGTATCTGAATATAGTTTCCGAACGAATTCAGGCATAGAGGTAATCTGTGGAAGATGTTGTCATAAAAACTAAACAAAAATGTTACGTGACCGACAATACAAAACAAAAAAAATAAATAAATTATTTTGCAAGCCTTTTCGGTTTCTTCCCTGATGGAGACTTGTTGGACAATGGACTTTCCCGTGTGCCCACTGTCAACTCGCTAGCAGAAACAGCCGACGTCGGAAACTGCCTTGTCAATTGCTGCAGTTCAGCTGGGGATTCTATTTTTCGCCGTGACTTGTCTGGCAGCAGTATCACTACCTTGCCTTCAGACGTCCAGCACTGCCTCACCCCAAAATGCTTGCGAGCGGCAAGGAACGCATCATGTCGGGGCTTGGTCAGAAACTCCGTGAAAACCAGTCCAGAGCCCTTCAACATGGTCTTGCTTCGCCACACTTCACTGCGTAGACTGAGGCTATGGAATCTGATGAGTAGAGGACGTGGCTTACCCGTCGCAGTGCCCAGACGATGACATGAGGCTATATCCACCGCAGAAATGTTGGTCATCTTCAATTTCTCTGTAAGAACTATGACAGCCTGAGACACATACTCTTCATCCTTCTTTTCCGGAAGACCATGTAGAAGGAGAACTTGCCTGCGTGAGGCCATCTCATGCCTGTCCAGACCCAGCGTCAACAACTCCATCTGCAGTTTGAGGGCACTCATAGTCTTCCATACCAGACACTTGAAGTCCGTGTAATCCCTGGCAATGGATTTATGTGGGGCTTCATTGTTGCTCACACTCTTCAGCTCCTCTTCATATGCTGCCATCCGTGATGTGAATGTGTTGGACAGTGCTTCCATACTGCCAGCAAGTTTTGTGTAGAGGTCCATAGTTATATGCAATGTTGAAAGTGTAATTATAGTGATACACCTGAGAGTTTTATATAAGTGAGTGCATCTATGGATAATGCCACTATTTAGTGCATATGCACAGTGAAATAAACAATATTTGTATTTATAAACAAAATAAAACTCAGGAGCGATTATAAAAGTTGTGCTCTTTTCAACTACCCTCAGAAGAAAAAAAAGCACCTACCTGCATTATGCCATCTCCGCTAATCTTTCCTTACTCTATGGGCATGCATTGACTAGTGGTTTACTATATTCAGTCTGTGGTCGTGAGCTGTCTATGTATTATGAGTCTGTGGTAGCGACTGGTCTCGTAACAACCATGCAATTGATTGTCAGGTACCGTGTTTTGGTTAATGCGTTTCGGCTTCTGTATTACGTTCCGATTTACGAATGAATAGCGAACTTAATGATGTGACTAATAGCCTAGCCATTAATATGTTCTGCATGTAATAGATGCGTCTAGTAACTTTTTTTTTGTTCTGTTATCATCAAATGACGTTGTGGGTGCAGCGTGAGGGAGTGTCAGACTGTTACTGACTAAAACCCACCATGTTTCTTCTGACCTTTGTGTACCAGGGTCGCGGTAACTCTTTCGAACAATCCCGTTGCCTTGGCAGGAGTAAGTTAGAGTAAAATGGTCTTGTATTATGCGTTTTAAGGGAAAGGGAAGGAATTTTAAGGGAGGTCCGGAAATTAAAAGAACTCGGACCGGACTCGGATTTAAAGCTTGTCGGGTTAAACGATAACCCGTTAGTGATAAAATATTAGATATGTTTAGCTTCTTAAGATTTGTACGGCCTTGTACTTAGATAAAAAGAATGCAAGAATGTCTGTGAGAAGATTGCTTTGCAAACAGGTTATTTTTTATCTAGGTCTTCAAGATATGAATACTAAAGGTCATTGTCTTTTTAAGAGTTCAAATTACAACGTTATTCATTTGATAGCGCACAAACCTGTTAGGCGTCATCCTAATTGGCAGCGATCGCACGATGGCGCGATGCGTTTTTCATCTAAGACGTCGTCCTAATTGACAGCGATCGTACGATGACACGTTGCGTTCTCGTCGTGCGATGAGTTCAAACATATAGATTTCACCAGAGTGTCCTATTTGAACCTCGCAATTAAGATAGTGAGATGAAAAACGCATCGCGCCATCGTGCGATCGCTGCCAATTAGGACGACGCCTTATAGATGCATGTATTAATAAAGCTGGCTAAGTGCAATTCGGACTCTCGCATGATAGGTTCCGTACCGTATCTATAAAATGTGCAAAAAAACCGTTTTGCATGGGAGTCTCCTACTGTGAATTTTTCAGTTTAGTTTTCAGTACCTATTTGTTATTATGTATTTTTTTATTTGTTGAGGACACAAAAAAACTAGTTAGGTACATGCCGAGCGTAACTTAACTTAGGTATATCGGCAACAGAAATCTGTGAGAACTTTAACTGTTTAACTATCGAGGTTCATGAGATACAACCTGGTGGAAGACAGATGAACAGCAAAGTCTTGGTAATAGGTTCCCATCCCATCCCATTATAACAGCCATCATCAAAAACAAAATCAATCCACCTTTTTTGAAAGCTAAAAATTTTCGAAATAAAATATAGGTATACATTATACGTGCTTGTATACATTTTGACATAGCGCTATTTTTCAGGCTCCGGTTCAGGTGCGCAGTAAGCCGGCGTTTCACCCTGGAGACCACACTTTGTTGTAAAACGTGTCGATTTCCTAATACATTTTTGATCGCTTTCAGTTCTTCAGAAATATAGAGGAAATATGCAAATACATATTGAAATATTGAATTTTAGTGTTTATTTTTGTGGTTTTGGTGTAAAAATAAAATGTTTTTTAGAATAGTTGTGGGATTACTTTTTTTCAAAAGTATGTAAGTAGTGTGCAGTTACATTGGTTTGCGAAAATAGATTTTGGTGTTAGGTCCAGTGGGCTTTCACGCTTTCACTCGTAACCTAACTTTTTAAAACACTAAGTGTAGAATTAATACAGTGGTCTGCAGCGATAAGCTGAACATTTCAAAGTCAAAATTATAATAAAATTTTGGAATAAGAAAATCATTTTCTGAATATATACAGACGCCGCATCAAGCACATTAAGCTTCTACAACCTGTCGAGTTTATTCAAATAAATGTCAACTCTATATCTGAAGGTTAAATGTTGATTGGGATTTTACAGACTGGACTAGCTTAATGTACATACAAGTATACACATACAGAACAATAGAGAGATACCAAAATTCAACGCATTTTCCTTATTCAATTGCATTCACTGATTCGTATCTCATCAAAAGCAAAAGCATTGTAAATTTTACCTAACAATGCAGAAATTCCAGGTGAATTCAGTTGTAAAAACTAGTGCTACAATTCCAAAACTCGGTTTTGGAAGCAAGCATAGTGTTTAACTCCGTAAAGCTACAAACAAAGGCATTTGTGTTTCTATGTTTATGTTCGTAAATCATAACAAGATCCGACATATTGTTACTGAAATATCTAATATTATATACAGTTGGTTTGTTTATGTATGTTCAGTAATCTCTGAAAATTGTGGAATAATTATGTGAGGTCGTCACATTATAATAGGTACCTAAGTAGGTACTTAACTAGTATACAAAAAAATATATACAGGTATTAAAAACTTTTTATTACATTTAAGTCGGTATTGCTGGTGCCGCGACAAATAGGTACATCATCTTTATCTTTCCAAAGCCTCCTCGATAAATAGGCTAGTCAACACTGAAAGATTTTGTTCAAATCGGTTATATTTAATTAATTATTACTATAGATTAGTAACTAACAATTAATACATTAAACTAAAGCGTACCCAACAGCTAATAACTCCAAATACACATTACAACGACACTAAATAATTAACCCATAACACAAACTGGAATAAACCGCATCGAAGGCAATCACAATTAAACTGTCTAAGGGTAATATCATAAGATATGCATATCATTGTTAAGTGATATGTCGAGACAACCGCAAGTGTATTCAGCTAGCCACAAACCTTAGCCATGATGATGTATCGTGATAGTCATTGAAGATCAATCCATTTGTGTTAGATATCAACCATGTAATTACTTATTACTTAGGTATATAATGTAGGTTTTGTCTGCCACATTGGTCATATTCAATCACGTAATCTCCGGTGCAAGAGTGTACCACGGCCGAAACGTCGGGTAAACAGAAGGTCGTCGTCTTCGTTCTGCCCTTATCCCAATTTTTTTTGGGGTAGGTGCAGCATGTTTTCTGTATAGATACTCTTCTATCTGTCGTCATCTCACAAGTAATATTGTTTCTTTCTTTATAGCCATGTCGACTATCACAGAATTAATTTATCGCTTTCTTGGTCGTTCCGTTCAAAAAAGAAAAGGCCTTTATGGTATAAGTATAGCGTTTACATCCCGATTGTCCATAAATATTATTTGTGCAAGTCTCTTAAGTTACAAAGAAGCGATTTCTCCGAAACCCGAGAATCGAACCGGAGACCCCTAGCACAGCATTTGCTATACGTCTACTAGACATACGACAGTCGTAACTATAATCTCCTTAACCCAAAGGTTTGTCACATACGGAAATGAAATACTCTTTTATGCTGTAAATGTTGTCATAAAGATTATGTTTATGTAAGCAGATCGCGATATATTACATTGTATAGCCAAGCATGTAATAAGTTACGGGCGTACTCGAGAAGTAGCTTATATGCTTAGAACGTGTAAATGTCATAACTCATATTAGAAACGTTATGTTATCATTTTGTGAGTTTTCTTAGTGTTATTTTTTTCAATTTTGTACATTTTTATTTGTATAAAATGCGTCTTATAATTGATATTTAGTTTTTATGTCACATATTGATATAGTACCTGAGGAATTCGTTTGTGGAGCTACGGGATGGTTCGTAAGATTTACCGCTAGCCTGGTACATAAAGGGCTTAAGAAGGAACGTGGTGGGTTTCAGTCAGTAAGAGTCTGACGCTCCCTCACGCTGCCCCTAATATGTAGTCAATTGTTTATGACTGATGATTATTAAGATTAGTATCCCTTAGCTTTTTGTAACGTATAAATTATTTAGTTACCACAGTTATAATAAAAGCAATCTACCATAAAACTGGTTCTATTTAACTACCCAGTATTCAGCTTTTAGTTTCCAATTTATTATTAATTCAATATAGCTCAGCCATAAAAGTATTGGTTTAAATCGCTGTTACGCTTCTATGAGGCAATTTTCCGAAGATATTTTCAATATAAGTTGGAAAGCTAAAGTAGTCTCATTGTGATCTTCATCGGAAACTTGGAGTAGGTTGGGCTGAAGTTTCAGCGCTTTAAAGCGATACTTTTGCTTTACTTGAAGGACGATGAGTGGGAAAGACTGCTATATTACTTACATGTTTGTAAGTACCTCTATACCGCACTAAGTTCTTTAAACATTATGTTATACATGTTTCATCGCAAGAAAGTGGTCAAGCTAAACTTGTATGTGTACTTATACATGCACAATTTCTTTGTAGCGCTCATTGGTGGTTGAGTTAATCTATACTCATAAAATGAAGATAAAACATTTGTTTGTTACCCTAAAGGCTCCGAAACTATGGAACTGATTTTAAAAATTCTTTCATTTTCGGAAAGCTACACTCTTCACGAGTAACATAGGCTTATATATTTTAAGCGGACGAAGGAATTTAACCACTGCTTTGTAATCTTAGATAAGTAAATGGTTAGGTAAGTCTATTTGGGGTCATGTAACTACTTATTATAATACCTAATAGGTACAAAATTTAACAGTAAATTCAGCCTTTAAAATCACCGGACATTTACGGAAATAATTAATGTTGATTTTAAAATAAATAGCTCTAAATTAATAGTGGTTGGTTAATGGTTTCTATTTCATGACATATATCAATCAAATATATAATATATATAGTACATAAAATATTAATTGTTCCAGAGAAATTAAATAACCAATTCATATTCATTGGACGTATGTAAACTTGGTTCATAATACAATATCCAATTTTTGATTAAAAACCTTTTGCATCCACATTGTTAATTAACCTACAAAATATTGTTTTATGAAAGTGATTTATTTGTGTTGGTATATTTTTGTTATCTATAATAATTGAAGGAAATACTTCATATATCTGTTTATTGATATCAGTATATTCTGTCTCATTTTCATTTTAAAAGGCAAAATGACATGTGAGAAGACTACTTTTGCAATTTGTCAGATCAATAAGTGGGCTTATGACAGTAATATTAATTAATATATTTACTGGACAAATAAATATAAGCCTGTGAATACACTAATAATATTAATTTCACTACAATAATTAAATAGTTAAGGTTTTTTTTTGGCAAGACCCTGTCGCCATCTTAGGCTTTGACACAATGAAGTCATAAGAAAGAAAGTGTTGTAACAAATGTTTAAAAATTATCTGGTCCACCATGATGAATAAACAGTTGTTCTAGACACTTTAAATAGTAGGTAGGTATACAGTTGCATCTAGTTAGACTGAAATCTGACCTCAATAAATTAAGGAAAAGGCCAAGAAGGCGTTGATTTACAAAACGCAAGGAAATGTACTACTGCACAAACTTGGACTTTGAACTTTAACCTTGTATACTGCAGACTGAACTATCGGGCGATAGTTGGGCCATTAGTTGGATGACAATTTTGAAAGTAATCGTGAATGCGATGAAACTTTTTAGTCGGTCTGATACCGGCAGAATAGCTGACCGTTGTAATGAGCGCACTACCATTCATCTCTATACAGCTTATGAGCCCAACCAAACTATGGGCCGACTGAAAGTTTGTAGTGTGTAGCTCTAACTAAAATATTAAAATGTGTGTTGTGAAGTAGTAAACAACCATATCACGTAAACAACACTTCCTCGTATTTTTAAAACCTTTTAGTTTTCGTAGTAAATTATGAAAAAGTTTGTAATGCATGTTCCTTCTCACTACTAGCGAACTCAAAGGGTGTGAGTACATTAACTTTTTATCCTCGTAGTTAAAACTAACGGTTTATTGTGGCCCTGCCTTTGTGCTTAATTACTTAATTAGGTGCACAGAGCGATTTGTATTGAATAATTAATGTTGGCGTCGAGTTTCAAGCTAATCCAGACAACATTCAATTTTAATATTGTATGAATTACGTACATATGTTGTTATGTCAACTTATAGCTTTATGCACTGAGTCGTGTAATTGGGTCAGTTGTTTAAATTAGAAATGTTTTAAAGTGGAGTTGCGGACAACTGAAAAAAAACTATACTTTTACTAGTACATGTAATGAGAGTTAAAAATATTTTATATCTACTCTTACGTAATAGTCTGTTTCTAAAAATCTGAAAATACTAATTGCTAAATATAAACTGACACATAATAAAAAAAACTTTGCAGTTTTGTAACATTTCATATCCAAATTCTACAGTGTAATTTCAGATTTTTATTTCGTCCCAATAATTTTGCTCTTAAGTGTACTCGCAATAATTATAGGCTGTATATGAAGAATGCTTAAGATTGTGATCAGGTAAAGTTCCTTACAGTATATAAATGTAGGTTACGCATAATGTAATATGTCACGTAGCATATATGACGAATTAGTTCGTAATACGGGATCTAATTACCCAGCTTTAGGTTTTGTCAAAGTGAATTAATTTTACAGAATTAGTGGTTGGGCTTACAGTCTAGACTTGAACTGGAAGTACCTACTGCCACATATTTGAATAATTATTTCACTGTTGTAGGTACACTATCTGAACATGGGAAATCCCCAGGACCAGGGTAAAACCGCGTGGGACAGCTAGTAATAGGGTAGTGTCCAGGGTCGAAATAATGAAATAATATTTAGTCCGATTTTTAGATAATCAAAAAATATTGGATACGTATTTTTTCTTTTTTTAATTAAACATAAAATGACAAAGATAATACACTTCAAAAATTAGGAGTGGGGGCCTTTTACGTCACAGTGTCCTGAAAATTGTAGCAACTTGTGACGTCTCACTCAACTTTAACACGCTATATCTTCGTATCTTTTAAGTTCTGATCCAATTTAAAAAAGAAAAAATACGTATCGCTTAATTTTGGACAATCTACAAGACGGACTAATTATTATTTTTTAGGAAACTAGCCTATTATTATATTTTTGAAAAATAATTTCACGGTTTTATCTGTCCTCATCATCAAAGATTCGAAATACAATATGCTTACGATATGACTATAAAGGTACCAAAAAGTTTTTCATATATTTTTTTTATTATAAATTACCCAGGTCATTTTACAAATAACCTAAAAAAGTTTAAGACCTAATCAAAACCCAAATTCTAAGACAAAAGTAAGAAAATTGAATACAGCGCGTGGCAGGACGATTTTTAACCGTCACAGGGAAACATTTTTCAACCACGAACTCAATTTTTGGATCGCTAGTGCAAAAGTTTGTTGAATGGGCGTGCATTCCGTTGAGAGGTTACTCTTAGCGAAGAGTTTCCAATGAAAAACTATGTGTTTGAAAGAAAACTAACGAAATAGGAGCAAGCATTGGATAGAGGGAATCTTTGAGTGTGGCAGAATAAAGGATCAAATATCTCACTACTATTGAAAAAAGAAAAAAAAATCTTTCCCAGAATTCCAAAAACAGAAACGCTACGTATAGGTAACGATCCTAGGAACAGAAAATACATACAGCAAAGTCAAAATAAAACCGAATTCACAAAACTCAATAACCTAGCCCGATCCAGCAATTATATTCAGACCTCTTAATGAACCAGTCAAGTTTTGCTCATTATACTAAATTAAAATGTTTGATCAGATAAATCACCATTAATATCAAACAAACAACCCTATATTAAAAGACGTTAAAACCGAATTATGCATAACTGCAGCGGCAATAGGCCATTGCTTTCAGACAGTGACCCAATTCCAATTGTTTTACTAAAGAGAACGTAGACGGCAGCTGACACATCCGAGTTTTTACCCCTCACCCCCCAAACCCGACCCGCACAAGAAAGTAATACAGTTTTAAATCACTACCCCACTGAATATCGAGAGAATATGAAAATGTTATCGCAACACTATTAAAAGGGATTTCAATATCGAATTTATGGTACAACACTACGGGCTGCGGTAACTAGAGGACGCATAATGAACGCTCGGAAATGCTTTCAAAAAATGCAGCCCTCATTAATAAAAATATGTTCAAAAACAAATGAAAGTGAAAGACACAGTGCAAAAAATGAGTAATTAAGTCACCGAGTCTCTAGTGAAAAATATTTTCCAAATAAAAAGGTTCCGGAGTTTGATAAAAATAATAAAGTGGAAAATTTAAAGTTGTCGTCTAACTGTGGGTCATAGTCTGTCTGAATGGAGCGCGATGCCGGGATGCCAGAGACGAGAGATAACGCCCCTCTGAATAAAAGATAAAAACTTTATCTTGGAATGGTGAAAATCTCTGCCATTTGTTCAAATACGGACAGATCTGTGTATTTCATTTGTTTTATGCAAAATTGTGTTATTGTTTTATTCGGTCAACTAGTTTACATTTCACGTTCCCTTGTCTACGAGTAACTATATCTATACATTACATAGATACTCGGGTCGGACCAACTGGTGTTCGACAACGGGTTTGTAGTTTTCTACTTATTTTCCTTAATACTTGAGATATTAACGTAACTTTTTGGAGCAGTCACAAAGCCATTGGGTTTATCAAGTGTTTATGATAGACACCTAAAGAATAATAATGCAAAACCTCTATAACTTCACGAGTGAAGGATAATCAAATACAAAATAGTTTAGCTCAAAATAGCCAAATTTAGGATAACAATAATTTACATATTATTATATTTCGGCATAGTTTTTCGATCAGACTCTATTTAATCCCACGATGAAACGAAAACAAAGCACTTTGCCACTGTTTTTGTATTATTAAGAAGGGTTCTAGGGTTCTCAAAAAGGCACAAAGTACCTGAAAATATAAATATAACCTTTACGACAAATAAGGACGATTATAATACAAAAGAGTTTATATTTTTTCCATTATTTTAAGAGTCTTATACACACAGTTCTTCACTGTTTGATATTGAGAATGTATACGTGCTAGACATTGCATACATAGAAAAAGCTGCGGAATTGCTTGAAAGAATTAATAAGCTTGGCCCAGGAACATCAAGGATTCGATAAGGAATAATAGGTCAGTCAGATCTTCCCCTTCCGCGCCAAAGCCTGAATCGGCTGCGGTATTGACCGAAAGAGTCACCGCGGCCCTGGTTCACAAAGAGCTTCAAACTGAGGATAAGCTGGCAGTACAAATCTGACGTTCTGGCACCTATGGCGGGAGGGGTCAATTTATGATTTTCCACCTACCAAAAAGGAGAGAAAAAGCCCCAAAGTTTGATGTTGATGTATTGTGATGATTCCTAAAATAAACAAAAACACACATTAGGTACCGTTATGTGTGCAGCCGGCTAGACGTAATCAAACAACCTCAGTGAGCATATGAAATATTTCGTGAGACACGACAGTGTCTGTCTAAGTTAAGCACGCAACCGAAAAACAGTGAAGGACCAAATTGTAATCATCTGTCTAGTCCTTTTCCCAAACTATGTCGTGGTCGACTTACAATCAGTGTTTTTATATGGACTACCTACTTATATGGGTATCTCGGCACCTCCTGTAATGACTATTTCTAAGCTTAATATGAACAAAACATAGCCTCGAAAGTCGCAGATACATAGGTATAAAAAGTTCAAGCTATAACCCGATTTACTTTGCGATTTACACTCGTGTCCTGAAGGCAGTAAGAAGTTCGGTAATTCACGCACCCTCTATGTTTCCAGGATAAAACAGTAGTCTATAGGTACCAGATTGCCATGTACCACTCCTCACAAAATTTCATATAGGTACTCAGCTCAGTAGTTTTATTATTTTATATGCATTTATAATATTTTTGGAATGTTAATGGACTTTTAATTATTAAAAAATGAATAATATCTGACAAAAGTTCGTCGATCGTAAAACTGGTAGTGTGACATTAACCTAAAGGCATAAAGTTCACTCGTTAGTAGTTAACCTTGGAAGAACATCAAACCCATTTATAAAGAAACAAACATCTTTATACATATTTAAGGAAAATCATTGTGTAGAGTCAGATGCATATCAAATAGACATGTTTTTATCATCATCTTGTAGATAAAAGCTTATTGCAAGGACCTTATGAGAACGCCTCATCTAATCTCGTCAGTTAGAGACTTAGGCATATTACGACTTTTAAAATAATGCAGTCTAATACACCTACTTACCTATTTATGTATATGTTAAGCAACTATGCAAATCTCAACTTCAAAGTTGTGACTACAAATAAACCCGTAAAACCAACTATTTGAGTACCTAATATACCATGACCTAGGTATATCTCAATATAATAATTAAACAACCTGCAAACCTTAATTAATATCTTCCTGTCCATCAAAATATTATTATTGTCTACATTCATATTTCAATGTTCAAGTTAACACAACAAAGCTCTTAGGAACGCCTAATACGAGAATATATCGACATCGACAAGTTACATCACTACTCATCTTTAAAGATAAGACTGTAATTTAGCAGAAAATGTTACTAATTTAAACCATTCAGACACATGATTTGCACAAAAATGTCTTTAAGAAAATAATAAAATCAACATCTTTTATTTATATTTTCTACAAAACTTATGTATTTTATTAATGTATTTCGATTTTATTATGTGTAGTATTATTATATATTATTTAGATATGATCGAATTATACCTACCTACGTTGTGAGATAAAATACCAAAAAGTTCATTAACATAACCAACCTCATTTTGAGTTCATTTCGCGCCCTAATAATCGTAACCATAAGTTAGATAGACGTAAATAGCAATCCATAGATCAGCGGGGATGTTCGGGGATGCAATTAATCCAGCTTTCAGTTGCATTCACCCCATAAAGTTAAACGCGCCAACATTCGTTTTATCGCGAAATTCAGATCATGTAACTCCACAACTCCACACTTTATTGCAGTCAGGGAAACATGGCAACACTAGGTATACCTACTAGGTACGTTAATGTAGTTCCCAAAGTATGCGAACTTAAGTAATTATGCAAACATTATTAATTATATCGAACGTCTATCATTAAGCACCTACTCGCATTAGTGAAATTAATCTCCTCCTAAAATGTTCGAACAGTTTATAATTTATCAATAAGTACCAACAGAAATCGATACCACATTAAAATAATTACTAAACTCATAAATATTAATAACAAGTTCTAAAAGTATTTAGAGTACTTACTTAAAAGTAGTTAGTAGACAATTTGACACGAACCAAGGTAAACCACACCAATAATTCACACAGTTGTTTCAATATTTAAAAAAAAAAAATATTGCCACAAAATTCATTCATCCATAATAAACAGAAATTAAATTCCAATTTATTCACATGCACTGCAAACTTAATTGTTCGGTCACACAAACTGGCACAATATTTTTTAGAAATGATTTTTAATTCGAACGCGGCGTTCGTATTTCGTAAAGCACGTTCGTGTACGCAGCGGCACGCGTGCGTCTTGGCTCGCAGTCAGAATCGGACTGTCCGGCGTGAAGCGTGGCGTATTCAACTGAGTCATTACAGGATGAGAGCTATGAGAATTGAATGAGACGGCTATTATTTTAATAGATTTGTGTCCAGCTGAGCGTGTAGCAGGCTGGACGGTGGGACCTGTCTGCGGGCGTGTCAACTATGTGAGATATTTGCATAGCGGAAAGTGGCCGCGGCATAAATAACGCGATCGTACGGAAACAAGGGGTCTCGCGATAGGAAATATGTTTCGCTGAAAGTTCTATCTTGGATGCTTATTTGTTTTATTCGGTGTTACTGCTTTTTTTAATGCTGTGTTTTGGTTTTAGTTGTGAGAATTGGATATTGTTTATTTACTTGCTTTTCGTGGTACAAATGTTTTTTTTTTGTACATCATTGTAGTTTTATTCATAGGTTAGGTAATTTAAAAAATTACTAAAAAATAAATAAACAAGAAACTACATAACATTTAGGTAGAAAAATGAAAAAACACAAACATAAGTAATCAGAGCCTTTTATAGAGAATGAATATTGAATATCTACGTTGCAGAGTTTTTTAGACTACCAACCCAATTTGTATTTATTTATTTATTACACAACCCTATTTCAGTAGCCAAATAAAACCCGAAAACCGGATACAAAAAGAAAAAAAATATCTAGCAATAGGTATACTCAAGACATAAAAATCTTTTCACTAAATAGGTGCTGCAAAAGACATTGTCAGCACTTCACGGGCTAAAAAGCTTTTTGCTCAGGACTGGCACATACCTTCATACCTTCTAAAAGCATGCAGTCTTGTGCCAAATATAATGTTACAATAATCCAAGCGAGAAACCGCAGCCTATTAGGCTAAAGAAAATGTTAAAATGTTAATTTTAAAAATTTTCATCCCATTTTCTTTTCTTCCAGCGAAGTTTTTATTTTCTTAATTTAAAACGTAGTACGATATAGGTTATCATGAAATACAAGACCAAAGGTTGGATGAAAAAAGTACGTAATATTATTTTAAAATTGCATTTTGTTTTTGCAAGGTTATTTGTAGTTTTCAGAAGTAATGTAGTGGAATATTATGCGAGAAGCCGAAAATCGATCTCAGTGGCGTGCACTTGGAGAGGCCTATGTCCAGCAGTGGACTGCGATAGGCTGATGATGATGATGATGATGATGATTATACAGCTTTGTCTCTATGATGTAACTGTATTTTAATAATATATTATTTCGAGGAGGTTTTAGGGGCATCTAGTAGCTACTATAAACTTAGGGCCACCTATACTTATGCAATGTAGCTAGCTATGTAGTAGTAGTACTAGATTGACAAAAATGTAGAAAAAGTGTATAAACGTATAAAAAATAATAATTTTGTAAAAACCTGTTATAGGTCTATATAAAATTAAAACCTTATCAATCTAAGCCTTAAGTTACACTTAAAAAGTATCTAATTAAAATAGTACTACTATACTAACACATAAAACTAAGAATTAATGAAGGCGTTGATATTTGACACTATTAATAAAGATGAAGATTAAAAAATTGAATGGAAGATGTGTATGATAAATGCTTGTTTAATTGAGCCGTATAAAGGTGCTGGGTTGAAGGGCGTAGCGAAAGGGAAAAATTAAAATAACCGCCTAATAGCTTTTCAAGGTAATATTTAATGTATTATTTATAATGAAGCTGGTTTAGGCAGATGTCAGACGGGTTGTACATTTTGACAAAATGCGTTGATCGTAAACATTTTTGTGTGATTGATTGATTTGGTAATATGTATGTAGTTAAATTTTAGGGGTAAGCAGAAATCGCTTTGTGAGTTCATAGAAAATTATGAGTTTTAGTTTGTAGACTTTATTACAATAATATGCCATAAATAGACACATCATAAAAACAAAAAAGGGAAATTTGAAAAAAAAAAACATGAAAAAAAGAAAAAAATTACATTAAAAACATTATAATAATTATTCTGTGATTTTCACTATAGGACTGCGACCGAACAAATTAGTTTTTCTTTTTGTATATTTTCTCATAAAAAAATCGCAGCCACACGCATGCCTCCGAGCTTTTGCTAATGTATGACCACCCTTACAGCTTATTAATAACTTCAGTGCGTGCAGAGCTTGCTGTGTTCGTTCCTTACTTGTACATGAATACTAAAGTACTTTAATTGATTTATTCCCAAAAGTGCCTCAGAAATCGTTCCATACATTAATTCCCAGGAGTTTCAAGATTTGCTGAATATTATCAGAACGCTACAGAAATCTACAGTAACTCTGCTTGTTCGCGGATGGGTGGCAGTGACTTTTAATGCCCTCAGATTCAGATTTTTCATATCAGTCGTTAATGATTGATATAATCTTAATAGGTTACAAGATTTTATTAAATCGATTAAGTACCTAATTCGTCAATCACTCAGAAACAGTTGTTAAAAAGACGAAAAATCGGCCCGCCCAAAAAAGTTAATTAAAAGAACTTTGAAGACGTTATTACAATTAGTAATAACGTAAGTATTTACGGGCCAAAGGTCGTTCAACAATAAAACCTCCTTAGAACGTACCTATTTGCAAGATCATAAATGGTCAACTGTCAGATTTAATTAAAGTGCTTCCTTTTTCAAACGCAATGGAAACGTGATCAAGTGCCAAGCGCTGTTAGAGTTCGCGGGCTCCGAAATTCCAAATTCAAATTCAATTATATGAAATAGAATCACATCATTTTTCTACCGTAGATTCGTACCTTCATATTAATTGGAGTAACATTCAGAGGATATTTAATTTTCTATTCAAAATAAACGGTAAAGAGAAAAGCGTAAATACACTAAACGCGAACCCTTTGAAAGCCCTTGGGGATTCGTTTGTTAAAGAGTAATCAACCTGTAAGTCCTATTCAAATAATAACCAATCGCTCTAAATGAGAACGGTATTAAATAGTAACAACAGCTTCAATTAGCATTCGGTTCGTTCACCTCATTGAGTGAACGGTAAGTGCCTCTATATCTGTTGTCCTCGATTTATCTACAAAAGTGTGGCTAATTGGGTCTTGGTGTCAAAAAAACCTCGGTTTTCTCTCGAGATTGGAACACTGCCCGACAAATGATGATTAGGCCGCCTAAAATTGGGAGACCTAGCTGTCATTCACCAAGTATGTCCAAGATTTTGGTATGTAACGTACAAGTCTTCCTACATTAATCAATTGACGGTTATAATGTCACTCTATCGAAACACATCACATAACAATCAGGTGTAGCATCAATAAAATAAAAAAACCAATAAGTGGTATTGACTTCAAACGAGGCGCCGCAGTAACCACGCAGCGTGAGGGGCGCGCGACGTGTTTACGCCAAGCGCAAAGTTATTTATCGTTCCGGAATGGGAATTGTCTTTTGCCACTGCGTCTCATTGTCACCCTAATCAGTTGTTGTTGATTCATGCGTACTGGAAGTGGTAAATTGTAATTAGGATATTGCTAGCCAATAGGATTGCAGGATTAGTGAGTGTCGCGGTGTTTGGAATTATTCACGTGATTGATTAACTGTAGCTGATTGTTGCTGAGCTGATTTGCGGATTAATAATAATCGCGGCGGTTCGGCGGATTACACATTTGCGTCTACGCGGCTTAGGTGCGATCACGAACAAACATTTGAGGTAATTAAATGAGTAACTAATTACATTTACGTGTAATGACGAGAATTTAATGCTTTTGGTACGTTAGCGCGGAAAATTCGTCTCGTGTTGTGAGAACAGAGTTCAGGGTTGATACAGCCATAACGCCAACTGACGCGTCAGATGCTGATAGTCGTTTGCTTCACACAGTTACACAACAAATATTCAACTTATAATCCGGCATTCTACATGCCAAGCACGGGTTCACGATGTTTTGACAGTTGCGCGGAACAGATTAGCCGATACAACTTTAGTTTAAAACGTGCTACTACGCTTCAACTTACTAATTTCACAAACTACAAATATACAGATCACTATAGCAGTTTCAGTAAAAATAAAGGAATATACCGGCTGTGTCAGGTAAAAGCGGTAAGCGAAACTAATTAAAAATCGGTCGATTTTCACGAGTGGGTCGTTGGAGTGTATCTTTTCGTCAATTAATGGTCATGCGCAACAGGGCATGGAAATAAAACGCGTGTTAAGAGTGGCTTCGCACTTGGTTTTGCGAGTGGCGACAATGGCTTACCATGGGCCATCTGAAAACTATAATATAAAAAAGAATATAAAGATAAAAACGAATAAAAAAGATAAATATAAGAATAAAAAAGAAACTATAATATAAAAAAGGGCCCATTAACTATTGCTGTAGTACTTTCTTCTAGAGGTATAATAGGTGTGGATTGCATCGACTTACTATAATCGTAACTGGAGATTTTGACAATCAATAATCAGCCGTAGCGGCTTCACCAGCGAACGCCGAGCTCATGATCTACCAAAGTATAACGATATGCTTTGCCATAGGTAGGATTTCACAGGGGCCCCACGTTTTTATTTTAGTTTAATATGACCGGGACCACCTACGTAGGTTGACAGGTAAGTAACTATTTTTTTATTTTCTAGTTTTCAGTACACATAAGATAAAACCGTTTAACTTAAAAGTTTTTTTACCGATTTTTTATTTTCTAGTTTTTAGTATTTAATGAAAATGCCTACCGAATATTCCTCATTCTATCTAATTCATTTAGTGCATCATTATTACACGGTCTCTTACCTGACAATTTATTACAATCCCATTCCTCAATACATAGCCCTTCCAGATACTTTTTTTTGTAACAACCCCAAAAATCATCACATGACCTCTCCTGCTGTGGGTCAGCAGCGGTGAGGGAGTGCCAGACTCTTGACTAAAAACCGTTTTGTTTCGTCGTAGGCCTTTTATGTACCAGGGCCGCGGTAACTCTTTCGAACAATCTCGCAGCCCAGGCAGGCCTTGGCCCTGTTGGGCCCCGCTGGAGTTACTGACAGTTTTCTACTTGTGAAGCCCTTTCATTTGATACCCATATTGGTGGGATTGATAAAAAATTGTTATCAGCCATTTGGTAGCGGCGGCCATCTTAGATTTCAATTTTGCATAGTAAATTGTATTCTACTTGTTGAGACCTTTCATTTGATACCCATGTTGATGGGATTTATATTTAACCTAAGTTATCCGCCATTTTGTAGAGGCCGCCATCTTGGATTTTAATTTTATATAGTACATTGTATTCTACTGGTTGAGAACTTTCATTTGATACCCATATTGATGGGATTGATAAAACCTACGTTGTCCGCCATTTTGTAGCGACCGCCATCTTGGATTTCAATTTTTTATAGTATATTGTATTCTGCTTGTTGAGCCCTTTCATTTGATACCCATATTGATGGGATTGATAAAATCTACGTTATCCGCCATTTTGTGCCGGCGGCCATATTGGATTTACAATGTTATTGATATTACTATATTGTATTGTCATCGGAATTAAAGGTGTATACAAAATTTCAGATTAATCGGTTGACAGGAAGAGGGTGAAATTTGAATTACTAAATTTGACCCAAGAATGAATAAAACAAACGGGGTGAGCTAAATAAAACCGTTTAATAAAACCGTTTAAAAAAGAATCCGGTTTGCATGTTTCTATGTTTGCAATGGCATATCATTGGCTGTCTTACCACTATTAACGAAAAAAAGAATGCCATTCATGTGCCTACGTTTGCACTGAGGAACCACCAGTAAATAACTCATTTTGTCCATTTTGTTGTGGCATGTGTGTCTTCCATTCTTGCAGAAATGGCTTGAACGCTAATCCATTCAGTTTGCTACACGTCACATGTTAGGTTAGTTAAAATGTTTTCTTTACATTGAGAATATAATTATCTTATTATATAACTGTTTTTGCCCCTAACCAATATAAATCATGTCCACATCTCTATGTTCTAACTCTCCTACTACGGGTCTGCTGAAAGAGATTTCTTTTGAAATAAGCTGTACTATTTTATATTACTTCTTCGTTTTTCGTGTGTGTTTACTGTGGTAAATGGTTAAATAAATAAATAGTCATAACATTAGAGTAAAACAACGCAAATTAAATGCTTTTAAAAGACGGCAAGTATTACAATGATTTCCCAAAAACCCTGAGCTTTGTACGATGACAGAACAACTTTTTCTTTTTATAGTTCGCAACGGATCATTAAATTCTGTGTTCGAGTGAATAAACACCCTTTTTTGGTGTGCCGAGTCATGATGGATGTGTGAAATTATTATATTGTTGGTAATTTATTTTATGGGCCATGTAGCAGGCTTATTTAATTCTTGTAAGATTTGATTACAGTCATTATATCAATCATCTTAGTCATCATCTGCCTAGCCTTTTCCCAACTACGTCTAAGAAGCGACTGCCTATCTGACGTCTTCAACCCATTTACCCGGGCAACCTAATACCCCTAGGTAAGACTGGTTGTCAGTCTGGCTTCTGACTCCCCGTGATTGCCAAAGATGGTCAATGACAACCAATCAATCATCTAGGTTAATATTATATGTATAGATGAAGAGTTTATTTGTTTGGTTGAATGCAGTGCTCAGGAACTACTAGTCCAATTTGGATGTCAGTGTTCGATTTACCGAAGAAGGCTATAAGCTACTTTTTCTTTATGCGTGTTGTAGTTCCCATGGGCAAAATCGCAGGTGAAAGTTAGTCTGGATAAAGAATACTTTCCGTACATAAAAAGGAGTATTGATCGCCTTATTCCAAGTATATTGGCGATCCCAAACCTCAGAGGTTTTCTCAAGTTTTCTAACATTATTTTCCTTTACCGCCAATCAGTAAAGTCTAACACAAACTTAGAAAATACATTATATGACTTTGAAATTGTTGCCAGGTTTTGAAGCTACCTGTCCCCCTTAGGCCCAATTTCCCCTTGGGTTTTTTTCGTAATCGGTCGGTTAAACGACGACTGGATTTTTTAACGAAGTGAGAGTTTTCGTAAAACCTACTTCTAGTCGGCTGAAATGACTCCTATCCAACCTTTTCTTGGGTATTATCATGGTTTTAGGAATCACCATCCTCCGAGCCTTTTCCCAATTATGTTGGGGTCGGCTTCCAGTCTAACCGGATTCAGCTGAGTACAAGAAGCTTTACAAGAAGTGACTACCTATCTGATCTCCTGTACCCAGTTACCCGGGCAACCCAATATCCCTTGGTTAAACTGGTGTCAGACTTACTGGCTTCATGGTTTTAGGAATATAAGTACCTAAATAAACCTTCGAGTATTTTCGGTATTAATTTCCAATCCACGGCTGTTTTCCTTAATCGGTCGTTTACATTGTTGGTGAGATACGGCCTAAATACATTTAGGTTTGTTCTCAGGGATAGTACACTAATCTAATTCAAAACTTATGTACTAACTTCCTACAGTAATTTGTTGGGAAAATTGGATTATAAACCGTAGACGTTGTTAATCCTTTACAAGATATATAGTATTATAATTAATTATTACCTTAACCCTTGTAACTTACATGGTACCCTATTGGAGATAGTTTCAAGGTCCTTAATGCCTAGACTTAGGTAGGTTAAGTTCAAATATGGTTGCTATAGTTTGTTATCTAGTATGTCGACTAATACCATAAAGCTGAAGTTGGTGATCAAATTTGTTTTTTTTAGTTATTAAGTAAGGCTACTATTTATCAGGGTGCAGTGAAGTTAGTTTAACAATATGATTGAAAAATGTATAAATGTTAGGAGTTGACTATTATCGCGAGCATTTTAGAAAAGTTTAGACCCAATTAATAACTATGCAAGTGTGCGAGAGAAATCTCGTTTTTATAATCAGTTCCACTTTTCCTGAAATATCAATATCCGATGAAAAAGCAACCGTTTTTTGAGTGCCGATTTACATTATTCCTTCTTTCATTATATTTTCTCCTTTTAAGTTTGTTTATAAATAAGCTGTTTGCTTACAGATGCTCTACAAATTACCTTACTGAACTTTACTTATTATTTCCTTTTCTACGAAAATTTTAAGTCTTTCTATATAACAGGCCACTTTCTATGTATTACTATTTAAACATTTTTGTAATGTACATAATTTACCTAGCCCACTGATTGAGGTATTTAAATTCTCGTCACAGCTTACATAAGCTAAATTTTATCCGGATATGGTAAGAAGGTAAAGAAACGCGAGTATAACCGCTTACTACAATTTTTCTTTCATCCCTTTTTCTATTTCTTTGATTTTGACAGACAGATCTGAACTGAACTGAACTGAACTGTTTCCAAAGAAAAACACCCGGTTTCTAGATTCAGGCCATATCCAGCTCACTGTCAAGATTGATGGAGATAGCCTCAGTATGAAGGGATGTGTACCTATATTAATGATGTTCGGACTATCTAAGTCCACTCTCTTCATCTTGATATTAATGTTTGAATTGTTTACCTATTTCTTATGTAGTGGAAAGGAAATGCATAGAAAGTTTTTTGTGTTTTGAAAATCTGTTTTGAGTAAAGAAGTTTTAAAGTAATTGTTTATATTTCAGTGTTTGCATGTGTGTGTGTGTGTGTGTTTCTTATTTAGTTGACTCTGAAGGGATAATATTGCTAGTAGGATACTTGGTCAAGGTCAAGGTTATGGAGTTACCTAAGTACAGCATACAGACAATCAAACAAAAGCTTACTTGTACCTACTGCCATTGAAATGAAATGAAATGAAATGAAATGAAATGAAATGAAATGAAATGAAATGAAATGAAATGAAATGAAATGAAATGAAATCGTTTATTTTGCAAGTTGGACATTACATCACTTTTACACGTCATTTTAAGAACGCTGAGGCCGGCATTTCCTAACTGACTGATCCCTGAGAAGAAACGCCGAAACAAACTCAAGGGTCATAGTCTCTTTTTAAGTCCAAACATGTTATAATCCAATAATATTATGTGTGAGTGTCACCATGTACGCGGTCTGGAATGGCCTTTTGAGGAAAGAGCCACATCAGGCTGGAGCTGACCAGTCCCAACAGACGGCACGCATGCATCAGTCGTCGTGTAGCTCAACCATATCTTAGGGAGCTCAACGACCTGTCACACGACAATGCCAGATCTGCAGAACATTTGCGTAGGCCATTCAAAAATACTCAAACCCGCCAGACAGTATTTATGTTAGAAGAATATATAATGTTGCTCGCATACACGATACTCACATTCACAATAACAATAATAAATTAAAAAAAAATACAATTATAATATATAAATGTCAATAAAAAGATAAAAGAATGTCATTAACAAAATGTTATCTGATGATAATAATATTTAAATGTCAAAAGTAACAATACACAGGCATTTAAAAAGATATCACTCACTAAGCGAGCAGCTCATTCCCAAGCTTCTTTATCATTTAAATAATCAGATATTTTGTAATATCCTTTTTTCAAAAGTTTGGATTTTATATGATTTTTAAATTTCTTGATAGGTAAATCACGAACCGCTTTGGGTAGTTTATTGTAAAAGCGTATACATTGACCCATGAACGAGTTGCTTACTCTGTGGAGGCGAGTAGCATGTACAGCAAGATTATGTTTATTCCTAGTATTTATGCTATGGACATCAGACATTTGAACAAAGTTAGATATGTTTTTACGAACGTACATTAAATTTTCAAAAATATATTGAGAGGCAACAGTCAGAATATTTATTTCTTTGAATTTCTCTCTGAGAGAAACTTTTGGACCCAGATTATAAATGGCTCGAACAGCTCTTTTCTGTAAAATAAATATAGTTTCAATATCCGCACAGTTTCCCCAAAGGAGGATCCCATACGTCATTGAACTATGAAAGTAACTAAAATAAACTATTCTGGCTGTGTCCACATCGGTGATTAGTCGGATCTTTTTAATAGCATAGGCGGCTGAACTAAGCCTTCCTGACAATTTAACAATATGTGGGCCCCATTGGAGTTTGGAATCAACGGTCAAACCAAGAAATACCGTTGACTCAACAGGCTTCAACTCTACTCCATTTAGTTGTACATTGGTGTGTAACTGCCTTACGTTAGGCGTTGAGAATTTAATTAATTTCGTTTTAGATTCATTTAAAAGAAGATTATTGACATTAAACCAATGAACAACCTTAGAGAGTGCATTGTTAACTTCGTCAAAATTGTCGAGTTGGCGCTTGATTTTAAAAACGAGTGAAGTATCATCGGCAAACAACACAATCTTATGATTATCCCTTACGTGATAAGGGAGGTCATTAATATAAATAAGGAACAAAAAAGGGCCTAGAATTGAACCCTGCGGAACCCCCATGGTGACCGTAGATCCAGAAGACCTCTTACCGTTGACATCCACCCTCTGAATTCTATTATGCAAATAAGAAGTCAGAAGGTCAAGAGCCTTATTTTTGATACCATAGTGGTGAAGTTTCCTGATGAGTATATCATGGTGCACGCAATCAAAAGCCTTGGACAAGTCGCAGAAAATACCGAGCGCATCCTGCGAATCCTCCCAGGCCTCGAATATATTTTTAAGCAATTCCACGCCCGCATCCGTAGTAGAACGACCCTTGGTAAATCCGAATTGTTTAGAGTGCAACAAGTTGTTTCTATTAAAGTGGCTCAACAATTGACGTAATATTAACTTCTCAAAAATTTTACTCAAAGTGGGTAAAATTGAAATTGGCCGAAAATTTGATGGATCGGTTGTACTACCAGATTTAAACAATGGAATTACTTTACTAAGTTTCATCAAGTCAGGAAAAACACCAGATGCAACACAAGAGTTGAACACAGTTGCTAAATAAGGTGAAATTATTTCAATTATCGATGAGATTATCTGAACTGACAATCCCCAAAGGTCAGCAGTCTTTTTTACATCGAGATCTTTATACGCTTGAATAATATCCTTAGAGCTGACAACCGTGAATTCAAAACCTTTGTCACATTCCGCAACACAATTTTTTAATATTGTAAGAGCCGAACTGGAAGATGCCATCAGAGTTCTGGTTGTTAAAATAGGGATATTGGTGAAAAAATTTTCAAACTCAGATGCCACCTCCGAGTCTGACTTAATGTCTACATTGTTTATTTTTAAGTGAAAGTCTCGATTCCGTACAGTGGATCGGCCTATTTCTGAATTAATTATATTCCAGGTGGTTTTTATTTTATTTCCAGAAGCTTTTATTTTCTGTTTTATGTGTACTGATTTTGCGGAGGTACAGGCTCGTTTAAATATTTTTGAATAGTTTTTAACGTACTGTTTAAATGTTTCATCTTGATTGAATGATCTTTCAGAGTATAATTCAAACAACTTCTGTCTACTTTTGTAAATACCCGGCGTTGCCCAATCACTAAATGTTGCCTGATCACAAACAGATATGGACTTAGTAGTAAAAACTTTTTTAAATTCACAATTAATTAAGTTGAATAAAAGGCTGTAAGCTTGATCAGGATTATCATGATAAGGCAATTCAGGCAGTTTTTCAAACAAGTTATTTTTAAATTGTTCCAAACGATGTTTGTTTACAGGAATAAAGCTTACATTTTTTCTCAGAGCTCTGATAGTTTTCATAGGAAAGGTAACTAATTGACCAGAGTGATCAGAATCCAACACATTTAAAATTTGTTTATTTAAAGGTTTTAAGTTTGTAAAAATGTTATCTATACATGTAGCACTAGTGCAAGTTATTCTAGTTGGCTCGAGAAATGTACTGTACAAGTTGTATGATTTAAATAGAGTTATAAAATTATTAACAATAGAATTATTTTCCAGTATATTAATATTAAAGTCTCCACAGACGACAACTGTTTTATTATTATTAGAAATTTTGAATAATACATCTTCCAGATGCTTCTCAAAAATTGTATATGTTGCACATGGGGGCCTGTATACACTCATTACAATGAACTGCTCAAGCTCAATGCATGATATCTCAATTACTCGCTCAACAGAAAGGTTCACAATATCCTTCCGTTCTTTGTATTTAATATTATTGCGAAGAATTATTAGAGAACCACCACGTATTATATTTACTCTGCTGTACGAGCTGCCTACACAATGGTTCTTGAAGCTAAACATGAACTGATGCTCTTTAAGCCAATGCTCAGTTAAACATAAAATATCTATATTATTACAGTTCATGAACAACTCCAATTCCAATTCTTTACCAATCAAACCTTGAATATTTTGATGGAATATATTCAAATTGTGTTTGTTTCTAGTATTTATATTCAAAGTGTTTGATGGATCAGAAGTGACAACATTTTTTGTGGTATTTAATTGTACATTTGAAGATATAATTGTATTTATGTCACAATTCAAAATAATCGATTGACTATTGCTAGAGATTGGCTCTATTGTCTGGTGGTGGAATTTAAATCACTTGGAACTAATTCCAAGTTCTGTGAAAAAATAAAACTAGACTGCTGAAAAGGAGCAGTATCGTTAGCCAAGCATTTGGCTTTGTTAAAAATACAATAAAATAGCGATTTTGCTATTTGTTCTTTATAAAAGTTACAAAGATAATAATTATCTTTTGTCATAAAATAATTATTACTAATGAGTACATTAGAGTCAATAAAATTGAATTTTTCATTATAAAAAGTCATGGTTTGTAATTTGAGATTGCATTTATGTCTGTAGTTGTTTTCTGTCTGTGACAAGCCCTTGCCATAGGGAAAAGCATACAAAATTATTTTATTTACGTTTAATTGAGATAAACACTCAAAGTATTTAATTACTGTTTCAACAGTGGCATTTCCTCTTCTCCCAATTAGAACAACCAGTGTAGTAGTTGGACAGTAACTACTGCTTAATATTTTATCTAATATTTGTGTGTAAGAAGCCTCAGGCAAACAATAGTTTATTACCTGGTCACCTAAATATTGGTGTAATTTGTGACACATGTTTTGTCCAATTTCATCGCTATACATTACTATTTTGTTGCATTTATTATTTTCATTTTGTATCAATTTAATTGTTTTTTGTGTGTCGAAGGAAGTACTTTGTTTACAACTATTTAATTTAATAAAATGAGAGGATTGATGAGAATCATCTAACCCTGAACAGCCTGGCAGATCTTGTTCACAACCTGGTGTTCGATTGTTTGTCAATGAATTAAACATTTTTTCATTCTCACTACACAGATCCACCAAGCCGTTCATTGCCAGTATGTACTCACCCATTTCTCTTTGTGAGGTTTGATATTTGCATGTAACTGCCATCAATGATTCTTGTAAATGGAGAATCCTTGACTGCAGATGCTCCATATCAACCTCATATTCTGTTTTACTATTATGGAATTTTAATTGTAATTTTTTACAACTGTTAAATGATTTGTAGTTTTTGCTGAAATTATTTTTGTTACTTTTAATTAATTTTTGGGTCTTTTTGATAAATTTATTTATTTTGACATATTTCTTTAATTTGTTGTTGCTGCCAAAGATTTGCTTAACCTGAGATATTGATGCAAAACTATTATCAGTAGTCAGGTCAATAGTCACAATTTGAGAACTTTTCAAGAGTGAGTCAGCAGACCGCACCGGAGTGGTACCAACCAGTTCCTCAAACAGTGCATTGGTTTGCTCTGTTTGAAGTTTCTGGCTGGTACTCTCCATCCTAATAATAGTGTCCTGGGCCTCACTCAACCTACACTTCAGTTCAGCGTTGTGTTTGAGAGTTGTGTCAAACTCATCGCTGCACCGGTCAAACTGGTCAACAATGTGTTGGAGCTTATCCCGTTCTTCTGTGATGTTAACTAATTGACAGTGCAGTTCTGCCATCTCACTCTTTAATTTACTATTATTGTTTAAAATATTAAGTACTTCCTTCTCATTGTCATCCTGTTCCCTCTGTAGAACCCCACACAAATCCTTATATTTCTTAAGTTCCACTAGTGTTTGTTGAAGTTTAGCTTCCTCCAAACGTGCAGTGGCTTTCCTGGTCATTATTCTTTCCATTTTGCACAGAAAAAACAATAACTCAGGTAGATGTTAATGAAAGTGTTTTAGTTTGTGTGAGAAACTATTTTCTAGGCACTATTATGATGATAATTATTCTCTCCGGTAATCTCTAATGAAGAATAAGAATTCCCAGTAATAAATTAAGTTGAAAAAGATAGTACTTACAGGATTTCACGATGACAATGCACTTTAATTCAAAACTTTCAAAGATCGTTATACCAAGTTTCGAACTTTGACAGGTCGAGACTTGGTTATATTTACACAGTAAAAACACAAAGTATATCACAAAATTTACCGTCCCAGCAATAAGAGTTTATTATTATTGCGAATTAATGTTATAACTTATAAAATAACACTTAAATTATATTAAAATTAAATTAATTAATTGGGAGAAGTTTTGTTGACGTCTTGTCAACAGGGTTGCCACAGACCAAAAAGTAAAAATTGTATTTCAGTTTTTTTTTTAAGTTGTTTTTCTAATGACTTTAAAGTAGCTTAGATAACATATTATGACCGTAGGTACTGTTGAGTAGGTATTGGTAGGTATTATTATTACAAATAACTGCATTACATCACATTTTACTGTATAATTATACAAAACTCAAATGTTCAACGTAATAATTATAGTATATTAGATAATATATATAGCTTCATTACGCTCACATATATAATCCATTTTAATTAAATAACATAATAAAGTGGTTTGAGTTGAAATCCGATTTCAAAACAAAATAACGCGACAACCTTTGATATATAGGTTATGCAATTTATCTAATGGTTGTGATCTGATTTCATTTGGTTATCCAATAAAATAATTGAAGCGTTATATTTTTCATGGTAATCCAATTACGTATATTATGTGGGAATACTAGGTATATTAACGAATAGTATATACCTACATGGATAATCGTCAGTTTTATGTCACCATTTCATTAGAGTTGTCTCAAAAGGGACCTACCAAAAATTCGGGATTCCACAACGCCGTGGTCTGGTGGCGACATACAAAATATAAATAAGTAGTAAAGCAAAAATAAACAAATGAATGTTTCCTCTTTACTATATTAGTATACATTTGATTATATTATAAATAGGTACTAATATTATATTAATAGAATCATGGTAATATGTACTTCTGAAGAGCTTTTAATAATAGGGTCTTCCCTATTTTTAGATGTGCAGGCTTTTAAGGATATTCCCTTAGGAAATATTAACAAAAACTATGAGTTGACAAAAATAATATGACGAAATATAAATAAATTAATTGAAATTTAAATTCATCTAAAATTAATTAGGAAATATTGAATTATTCATTTGTAATATTCAAAGTGTGTCAAAACAATTTAACAAAAACATATTTCGCCATAGATACGTATGGACCTACCAATTAAAATAAATTCATAGGTGACACTGTTTTAATTTATTTTTGGGAATTATGCATAATTTTATGTTCCCTTTATTATAATTATAAGCTCGAAGAATATATGACATAATTAAAATTTAATCTAAAACTATTATTATTTAAAACACCATAGAGTTCGAGGTTGCATTTCAATTTTGAATATTTTAACTGTCTACGTTTTGAAATATGGGCTCATAAAAATACATACGTGTACAAAAATATATATTTTGACTGTATGATTGCGATTTACGAGCGTCTGTCGTCGTTTCAAAAGGTTTTACAGTATGCCTTCGCGTGCTGAATTTACTGAAAACTATCTTGGTATATACTGAAAGCACTTTGCTGAAGGGAACAAACTTTTACTTTATTGGAATGTAAGTATATAAAACAGAAATGATAGATTGCGAAGAAGGTTTAAATAGTTAGATAGTCTGGATAAGAAACAAATAAAAATCGTGGTATTGCATTTTCTGTATAAAGTAAATATTGCATTTTCTGTATAAAGTATTATGTAAAGAGATATGTCAAATAAACAGAGCTGCCCAGCTCTGTTTATTATCTAAGACTATTTGTAACAAATCATTAGGTACACCTGTTGTATTTTGAAAGTTTGGTGCTTCTAATTGTCTTAAATATAATTTTTTAATACTTTAAAAGACTAGAGGCACCAACTTACGACACCAGTTTTGTTACGTCTACTAATGGGGTTGATAAAAATAAATAATTTCAATTATTTAATGAACTATTACGAGAAATAGTTCTACCTATAATAAATCCTGCACAACAAGAAAGTGCAAACATCAAACCTAATTTTAATACTCGAAACTAGTCTGACGGAATTCTTTGCCGCTTCCATATTCTTTACATCAGCGCCCCAGTCAAAGACAAAAGAGGGTGGCCATAATGAATGAAGTGGTACTGAAACGATCGCTTTGGGAATTCCCACTGGGACAGCTGGGAAGAATAAACTGATGAAATGAGGCCCCGACAGTTTTACTGGGCTATTTTAGCAATTTATGCGTTTATAAAGGTAACTTAATGCAGGAAAGACAGCCCGTTTTTATTGGATATCTGAATAAATGATGCGCCACCTGCGTTTAGAAGTAGAATAGTTGTTTTAATCCAGGTTTGAGTTTTGGACAATAATTAAATTTTGGTGGACAACTTGGCTTTGCTGCCCGTCTGTTGGGTATACTCTGAATACACTGAAAGTTTTTTACGATGACACGTATTTTTTCATCCCACCATCTCGGAAAGAGTAGTTTTACACTTTGATATCTGAGCGCAAAACCCGTTTTTATCCTCTAGAGCGGCAAAGTGATTTGAATTTAGAACATCTTGTGCAAGACTCCATCTGTGACAATCTTGAGAAGACTTTTCAAACAAATACAAATTTAAACAAATATAATACGGCTTAAAATAATTATTCAATTAATTAAGTAATTTTAATTATTGTTTTTACATAGATTTTTGACCTCGTTTAATTTAAAACTTAGTTTTCAAATAAATGAACTTTAATAGGTACTTTTTTTTAATTTGACACTCATATGTGCGCGCCATTTTGTTTTTAAATTTCCTCGATGAGGTGGGATGAAAAGTTATGTGTTGCACTCGAGTGCAAAGATTTTTCACGTTGTGCTCTTTTGATTCCCTCGCTATCGCTCAGGATTCTAATTTATTGAAACACTCGCTACGCTCGTGTTTCAATTTTAGAATCCTTCGCTTGCTCGGTCATCAAAATTGAGCCCGCGGTTAAAAAGCAACTTTGCACTCTTGTATAACAAATAACTATAATTTATTATGTAACAAACATTGAATGCTAAAGCATAAAACATAAAACTAATATTGTTTTTATTTTATACTAGCTGGTGCCCGCGACTTCGTCTGCGCAGGTTTAGTATTTCGAACAATATGTTTACAAATTGTAGCCTATGTGTTATTCTGATGTATAAGCTATATTATTGTAAAGTTTCATTAAAATCCATTCAGTAGTTTTTGCGTGAAAGAGTAACAAACATCCATACATCCATACATACAAACTTTCGCGTTTATAATATTAAGTAGGATATTTTTTTTAAATTATTTAATAAAATTTGTTTGATGACTAACATTAATACCTACTTAGCAACAAAAAATAAGTTGAAATATTGCAGGCTATGTGATAGAAAAAAGTTTTATAATAAAACCTCCTTCTATGTTATATGGCTGTAGTTGGTTGTGTACTGTTGGGGACTTAGTCTGTAAGTTTGTGTGAAATGACGGTAGTTAGGCATGACAGCCTCACTCCGGGCTATCTGAAGGAACTGAAGACTACTTCGATGTACAACAACGTTGTTCAAATGTTATACTGCGATTGGACATGTACCTATAGAAACATCCGTTCTCATTGGTTTTAATATGAAATTGGTAGCAAGGTGGCTAGCAGTTGTAATAAGTTCATACTTATTAATATTCGAAATGCGAATCATAAATGAAAGGAACAAATATAGTCTGAAAAATATATACATAATATACTGCTTTTAACCAGCTGCGGGAGGTTATTCCCTCGCCTCGGGATGTAGGTGAAATCGCGAGGAACAGCTAGTTTTTAGGGTTCCCTACCCAAAGGGTAAAACGGGACCCTATTGTTTTCGGTCCTCTGTCCGCCCGTCCGTCTGTCTGACTGTCACCAGCCTGTATCTCATGAACCGTGATAGTTAAAAAGCTGAAATTTTCACAGATGACGTATTTTTGTTGCCGCTATAACAACAAATACTGAAAACTAGAATTAAATAAATATTTTGGGGGGCTACAGCCCCCCAAAATCAAACGTATTTTTTTTGTCCGTTTTGTAAATAATGGTAAGGAACCCTTCGTGCGCGAGTTCGACTCGCACTTGGCCGGTTTTTACTTAAGTGAAAGAGTTCCAAATTGTACAAGTAAATAAATAACATATATAAGTAATAAAATAAGTTTAATGTGGGTAATAATCAGCGCTGCAAATAAAACATTTATGTAATTTCAGTTTCCAGCAGATAAATAAATCTTTATAGAATAAACATCCATATTTCACAGTTTCGAAATTGATTAAACTGGGTACAACGTAATATTCAATAAAATTATCATTTGAGAATATCAAATTTCTCCGTAAGCAAGGATTTTCGCATCAAAGTGAAATCTGAAACAGAAACAGCTATATATTAACGTTTTCAAAAGGTTTCATATCGGATCAAAAACTCTATTCTGTCTGTGCCAAGTTCTAATATTATATTTAAGTAACTTGCTTTAGAAATGTGAGATTTGTACCTAGGACTTGGGTACTAATTACATATTACATAATCTTTATAAAATGTACCTACCTTTAATGAGCTTTTAAATAACAGTTTCTGACGACTGCCTATTCGTATATTTGGCAGTTTCAGGGCCATACGATACTCCTTGGTAAGGCTGATTTTTAGACTGTCAAGATTTTGGATTCCTCTAAGATTTTCCTAGCCTCTAACTAAGGTGACCGACATTTAAATAACAAATAATTTTCACACAGAAGAATGTACATATTATTTTTTTTATTTTTATTAAATGGTCAAATCCGGCCCGCCTGCAAGATATAGGTACTTTTTGGTCAGACGTTACGGCCTTGGTGCCGAACTCGCTTGAATGCATATTTTGGGAAATTTGTCTCCAAGGACTGGGAGTCAAGTGGCTCACTGAGGTAAATTTTACGATGCTATTGATGGACTACGATTACTATACTATTGACGGATTATGTTACTAAGACAATGCTCATAACCACACAAAAATAAAATACATCTGTTGTACCTAAGTACATTTTATAAATAGGTTTAGTTTAAAAAAGACAACAGTTACATGAAACACGACGCGAAACGACTCCGTTCACTGAATGTTAATGTACCGAACACATGAGCACAAATATATCTCGCTTATTTCACCAGGAATACCTAATTTCTTTGAACTTCCAAGGAATATTTCGTTTACGAATACTGGCAGAAGTTTGCTCAAATGGCACGCTTGTTTTCTTATGTATATTGCCATTTGCTGCCAAAGCTTGGCGTTTTTACTCAAGGAGTATTTTTCTCTTGCCTCTGTATTGGTTTTGTAAATACTTTTCTGGGTAATATTACACCAAATAAGTGGTTGGAATGGCTCATCATTTTTTGTAGGCCTGGAATGTACCTTTGCTAACTTTTCACTGCTATATAAGTTTTTTCATAATGTGGAAGTTAGTAATATGCCTAAATATAAATCAAGTCATCATTGCCAATGAGTCATCTAATACTTAATGATTTTCTGATGAAAAGTCCTGCAATTAATCACTCGACGTTAAACTGTACCGATTGCTCGTGACATCTTTCCTGCCAAAAAGGCTACGTTGCTTAAAATAGTCGACGCAAAACATTCTGTTATACGTATTTACCTAATAACTACACTCTGAATAGCAAATTCAGTTCTCAGGAAAAGCGTTTTGACCTAACTTTCGTTGCAATGTTAAAGAAACTTTTCAAGACAATTTCACGAATTGAACTCAAGCTGAAAATGTGTTAGTAAAATTAAACTGCAACTCAGTTTAACGTCATAAATTACTGAATGCAGTTACCATTACAAATGTGATGTTTCTACATTTAGAGTATTAAAAATGGCCAGGAAACGGTTTTTAGGGTTCCGTACCCAAAGGGTAAAACGGGACCCTATTGTTTTCGCTCCTCTGTCCGTCCGTCCGCCCGTCTGTCACCAGGCTGTATCTTATGAGCCGTAATAGTTAGAGAGTTGAAATTTTCACAGATGATATATTTCTGTTGCCGCTACAACAACAAATTCTGAAAACCAGAATAAAATAAATATTTTGGGGTGCTCCCATACAACAAACGTGATTTTTTTGCTCAATTTTGCTCTGGTACGGAACCGACTCGCACTTGGCCGGTTTTTCAAAACCATTTCTATGTCGCAGTCAGAATTTTAATTTGGAAGATAAAACGGCTAGGCGTTTTACATAACTGCGGCATTTGCTAGTAAAAGGACATAACGACGTGATTGCGTAGTTTAATCCCGTGATTCTGTTCTTAGGTCGCTATTTGAATTCGGTTTTATAGCATACGACTTAATAAGGTCACATTTCGTGATCCTCTTTACTTGGTCTATGATCAAACAAAAGCTTTTAAGTGTTTTCGAAAAGGCGGCGCTAGTGTAAGAACCTTTGTAAGTAGTTTTGGGTTGAGCTTCTTTTGTGAAAACCTCTTTTGAAAGAGTTAACTTAATCTTTCGTACTACAGAATTCATTCCAACAACAATTTCACGATGTTTGGTACTTACCTACTAGAAATCTGCGAAATGAGTCGTTTCATTGCTATTTTGTAGTCGAGATATTCTAAGAAGAACTCTATTTACCCATTTTGATATTTCATATTGCTGAAGTAAAACGTAAACTGTTAGTAACATTTCAATGGGACACAAAACATAGGTAGGGTGTGACTGTTTTTTGGTGCAGTTGACCATTCTGTCAGTCAGTACAAAAAATGGTAGTACCCCTATGCCTACTTTGAAACCGCAAACAAAAAAAATATGCGACTAACGAAGTCTACGTAAGAATACCTACTCAAGAGTAATCTCTAAGACTTTAATTATTCAACGTAAAAAAACACAGTAAAAGCCTGATTAGAATGAAAATAGTTTCAGGACCCGTAAACCATTTTAAGTATTCAAGTATTCAGGAACAACGGAGGAGCCAGGCTTAAAGGTATCTACGTGTTGGAATAACTGCTTTTATTTCTTTAATAGAAAAGAATTTGTTTGTAAATAGATCTCCTAGAAAAACCTTACCGTTTGAAGTACATTTTCGTTGAAAAGGTTGAGTGCCCACGGACACTTGAACTTGTGTTAGGAAGATGTTTTCACTTCATGTAGGGCTCTGTGTGAAGTTAAAATAAGTTATGCGTTTATAGGTATGTGTCAAAATTAATATACTTTATTAAAATATTTTTATTTATTTTTCCTTTCCGGTTTCAACTATAAATTATAATAATCCCAAATAAACACTTCTTCTAATGGGATAAAAATAACGGAAAAATGGGCTATAATATTACTTACATTTTTTTTAAATCGGAGCAATAATTCCTGGGATTGGCGCCTTTAAACTCTTCAGCTTTCGATGTACATAAAGTAGTACCTTTATGTACCTACATAAAGGTTTTGCTATAAATATGTAGGCTACAAAAATAAGCTTTATAAATGCGGTTGTTATAATTCAAAAATAATATTATGATTACTTACTATCTTTCTGCTTTCGACTAGCACATTCATTGAAAGACTGTCAAATCGAAAATAAAGACATAGAACCTATGATATTGCAAGATCATTTTCGGCAGAACCAATTCTCTATATTTTACGGGATGTCAATGAAAATGGCTTGTGGTTTATTGCACACTAAGATATTACTGGATGGTGCAATATCTCGGAGCAATTTCGATAACAAGCCTCAATTGGTATAATGGTTTTATCTCATTTCTGTGTGAAGGCAATTTGTGGTCAGAACCGACCTTTTTCTTTTGAGAATACCGAGAAGATGACTTGTATATTAAATGGTAAAAATGGTTTTTGAGGAAAATGTGATATTTTATTATTACTTGCTCGGTCACGTGTGGAATCAGATTTCTCGTATTTTTTTTGTAATATTTAATATAGCCTGGTATGTAGAATTTATAGTTTTGTCGGTTTTTGTACGTTGGTGGGCTGATTCCTAGAAAACACTTTAGTCGGAGTACATTCGCACTATTAACATATTTAAATTCAAAATCACTGGAATATTAAAGTTAAAAATGTATTGCAAAAATTAAAAACTCTTTAATATTTTTTTTATAATCCTGAAAATTAGTGGCTTTATCAAAAATATATAAAAAATACACTATATTAACATAATACAACAATAAAATAAATACAAATATCGGTAAATTAATAAGTCGTTTCAGAAAGTACAGCTAATTTTATTTTTAAAATACCTATTAATTTCCCCTATGTCTGACGTACGTAAGTATCTCTTTTTTAACTTCAGACCTGTCTTTAGAATATTCATCATCATTTAGTGTTTTACAAGAAGCGACTGCCTGATCTGACTTCATCTTCCTAGTTACCCAGGCAACCCAATACTCCTAGGTAAGACTGGTTGTCTAACTTACTGGCTTCTTACTACCCGCAACGACTGCCAAAGATGTTCAAATGACATCCGGGACCTACAGTTTATCGTGCTTTCCGATACACGGAGCGTTCATCCAAACCCATGATTGGCTATTAGAATGTAGTTAGTTATCTGAAAGCTATAAGATACCTGGATACCCACTTCAGTAACAAGATAGTAAATAGCGTCAATTACGACAGTTAACGCTTTGGCACTCAACGCATCAATTTTGTATAGCTTAGCCAGCTTACTTTAGGGCTGGCCATTCGAAGATTCGAAAATATTTTTAGGGACTGGTGGTGTCTTTAAAATAGTAGAGAAAGAACTAATAGAAAGTGTCATTTAAGTAAAAAGGATGTACATCATCTGCCTAGCCTTTTCCCAACTATGTTGGGGTCGGCTTCTAGTCTATCCGGATGCAGTTAAGGACCAATATTTTACACGAAGCGACTTTACTCGTTACCCGGCCACCAAATGCCCTTAGGTAAGAGTAATGGTTTTCACACATAGCTACTTCTAACTATCCGTCACGACTGCCATAAGCGAAACAGCTATTAAGCCCTTTTAAAATTCCGATTTAATGTAGGGATTCGTTTAAATGAGTATAGAACAATGGTGGTTGAATTACAACAATGACAATTAAGTTCTAAGATTTTACGGCTTCTAATGCCCGCAAAAGCAGAGACGAATAAAAGGCAGCCTGCACTAACTGCTTACCCAGCTATGCCGACAGAGGACCATCCGTAGACAGACCGTAAACGGCTGTAACTTAGCCACAACCTTCTCCAAATGTATTTACATGGGTTATATAACAACAAAACATAAGCTTATGATCTCGCAAAAACATTTACTTGTACATTCTCGACACATATCCATCTTGCCACTAACAAATGACACTATATGACATTTCTAGTTTGTCTTTTGTACGACAAAGCATTTGTAATTTCTCCGTTCACCGCGACGGTTAGTCGCCGGCTTACGTCCGGCGAATTTTCGGTATGGCATGGCAAGGCATTTTGGGGTAACAAATAAAAATATAACTTAATAATAAGGGAGTAAAGTTGAAATTCACCATTCTTGCTATTCGGGTAAAAAAAGACGATTGCAAGTTTTTGCTTAGTCAAATTCCATACATGTCAAACTATCTGTTTTAACGCGGTTTCACCCGCGCCCTGTAAGAACTACTCCCCGTGGCGGTATAAAATATAGCCCATGTTACCCGGCAAGAGTGAAGCTTATCGACAGTGAAATATTTTTTTCGGTTCAGTAGTTTCTAAGCCTTAAGGTAACAAATCAACAACTATGTATATTGCTATTAAAAATTTCAATTTTTATTCGTTGTCTAAAAATACCTTATCTAGCCGGGCCGAATATGTTCTACGAGTCCTATTGCGACAACCCTGGTATATCGTGTTCCTAACTCCAAATGCACTGATCGCATTTTAATGGCGTTCTTTAGAATGTAAATGCGGCAGTCTAACTAATGCCTTGTTTAAGTCAAAAACGATGCGTTGTCCTTACTACGTAGTACATAATGTATGTATGTACTGTAATCTATGTCCTCACGAAGGTTAGTTAGGGGTGCTTAATTCGAAAGTATTTTATATCGTTAGGTACTGTTGTTAAAAAACTTTAAGTATCTACAAGCTAATGTACTGTAATGTACCAATTTTTGTGTTGATTACTCCCAAAAAGAATAGTAAATATTGGTATTTGATTACTCCCAAAAATAATAGTAAATATTGGTATCTTTAAACTTGCTGATAAATAATTTATCATTATGGTAATCCATAAAAATTCACATGGATGCATTTTTATGAAAGACCGGGTGTATTTTTTAACGACAATTTTACTAACATATGTAGATTAAATATGAGATTCATAAGTGCTTTTTATCTAACCTCAATTAAAATCGAAGATCTAATGAATTAAATAATATATTTACTCATTACTGTGATAGACAACAAAAAACTTGTTAACCCGATAAAGCTTTTATACTAGTCCAAAATCTGTTAGATAGTCATTTCTTACCAATTTAGGATGCGCTTGAATCAGCATTAATAATTCATAACAAGCGAATTCTAAGTTATTATTGGAATCAGTGGAGCCAAACTTTTGAACACTGATGCAATATTCGGGGCGAGAGTGAATCCAAATAAATTCTTCTTTTAAACCAAATGAATATTCATATAGCGTTTCGTACTAATGGAAATAAACGCACATTCATTCGAAACGACCTTTGTACATATAGGTATATTACATATACTATATACTGACCGGGTCAAAATATTACGGACATTTTTTTGTCGCATAAACAGAATTTTTTGAATGAAATTAACATTGCGTGATGGTGGTATCAATTACAATTTGTTTTGTAAAACGGAACGTATTCGTTAACAATGAAATGGGACATTAAGTTTCCATTTCTGTTGATGTTAGCAGATTTTTCGGTTAATGGGTCAAAATTAAATGTAATTTTCGCTCTGTTAGAAATAATTTAATGTAAGCTACGAGTATACCTAATATAAATAATAGCAAATAATAAAAGTTCTTGTTTTAAACTGGCTTCACAGAAAAAGTCAAGCTCGGTCATAAAAACAAAACAAAAAACTTATAAGTATTCCCACTGGCCTATATTAGAAGCAATTTGGCGAAGATGCCCCAAAATAAATGACCCCAAAATAAGTTCACAGTCCACGAATAAATGTGTCAAATCTTTGTCAAAATAAATATGATGGGCCGCTAAACTAATGGGCCCCCGATCGCAAGCAAAACGTACTTTTCTCGAGATATTGGGGGTGCATGAACCCCTGAACCCGGTGTACCCCACGACCCCCAACTCTCCCAACTATATTCGGCTTATTTCCACAGATTGCCTATTTGTTATTTTATGTCACTCAAAAATGTAATATCATTTTCTGCGTGATTTTTTACGACTTTCGGCGGAAAATATGGTATTCGACGTTGATTGAAATGTGGAGGGTAATTAGAGCGAGGGTGATGTAAGCAGGCACTTAATTATTTTTTTTATTACGATACATAATAACTTGGTTTTATATACAGTCATGATATTTTAACAACAACTTAATTTACAAGTGAATATGAAGACAAGATATACGCTCAACCAAGGTGATCAGAAAAAAACTTTTCAAATTAAACACATTATTTAACCAAAGTCACTTTTTTAACTTACTAAACTATTACTCCGTTCCTACCTAATAAACTCTGCTATTCCACTAGTCTAATAATCGATAACATAACTCACAAACTGAATTTACTGCACTAATATATCAAATAGTGCTGAAAATTCTACCCAAAATGGTCTCTGAGCTACCCATCAGCATATAGGTACTATGAATACGATTCGAATATTCGATTCTATAATTCAGAAGCCAGTCTGACCACCAGTCTTACCTAGGAGTACTGGGTTGACGAGGTCAGGTAGAAAGTCGCTTCTTGTAAAACACTGGTACCTATAGTTACCGGCACGGATATTGAGCTCTCGGCGGAAGAGTGGGGATCGCTTTGCGCACCCGTACGCATAAGGCAATAAGGCAGTAAATCGCTTCGGCGCAGGTGAAGCTCAATATCCGTGCCGATAACTGCTGCATCCGATTAGACTGAAAGCCGACCCCAACATACATCCAAACTAATATTATAAATGCGAAAGTAACTCTGTCTGTCTGTCTGTCTGTCTGTCTGTCTGTCTGTCTGTCTGTCTTTTCTTCACGCCTAAACTACTGAACCGATTTGTGTGAAATTTGGTACAGACATAGTTTGAAACTTGAGAAAGGACATAGGATAGTTTTTATTACAAAAAATAAAATTTATTCCGGACATATAGCGCCATCTATTGGTCAAATCAAAAATCTGCTGGTAGTCACTATTCCAAGCGAACGAAGTTGCGGGCAAAAGCTAGTAGTTAATATTCGATTCTGTAACTGCTGATCCCACTCGATTCCAAATCGAGATGTTTAAAATAACTCCGTAATCAAGGTGGGATTCGATTATTTCACACATTTCGAGTACACAAACTAGGGACGCCTACTTTGATCAATCTCAGGGCTGTCATTATTTTTTTATGAATTTCGAGTAATAACAATTTAAAAGTAAATTAGTTCGAGTCAAAAGTGGCGAAGGTTGCGGTTTTCGAATCGGACTTAATTGAAATTTAAGGCAGGTTGCACATGAGAGCGTTTGGCTGTGTAATTTTTTGTTTTTTTTTTTCCCACGGTCGAAAAGAAATTGTGTTTTGAGCTTACATTGTTTTTGGCCAATTTAAAACTGTAGCAGATACTAGATAATCTACCTAGAGATAATCTACCTACGTAATGATCGTTGGTGCAGGTATTAATTTCAATTTTCAGTTGGCAATATGCTCTTCCCCTGTACCATTGGAGCCAAAAAAACTACTCATATGTTAGTACGTAGGTTCTTATTTATCTGAAGTTAATTCTGCCTCATCTTTCAGGTAAAACAGATCTTCAAAAACGTCACTAAAAGTTCCTCTTTGCAGGTTATAAATTCAAGAACCGTTCCACGACATAAAGTAACTTTAATTTCAATACCAGAAAGAACTTCATCTGGCAAGCCAACATGACTTGAATCGCGTTTCTACAACTTTATACACGTACGTAGAACAAGTATTATCCTAACTAGTTTGAAACTTTGTTTTAAAACATTTCATACAATATAAGTATCAACTTCGGAACAAGTTGTTTCAAATAGAAACGTTTAGTTTTAATTCAACTGAAAATAATTCGAACTATAAATATTATTGTAAATGTAGAATTATCTCTGTATATCTGTCCGGCTTTCACGCCAAAACTGCTGAACCGATTTTAATATTTGATACATAGACTAGACAGTCTAAAGCCTGAAAATGAAAAGGACGTGGGCCATTTTTGTCCAGGCTGCGAGAAGTACCTAATTCCTTCAATATGCGGGTGGCATCCCGGGAAGTAACTAGAGCAAAAAAATAATACTATTCTACAATATTAGCTTTCCCTTTCTTTTTTATGGAAGTTTCCAAGTCCTTTGCTTCCTCATTTCGTAGAAATAGGCAACCCTAATTCCTCGTCTTTCGTTAATAAGGTAAATTCCTCAAAGTTTTAACTTAATTAAAGTTTGTTGGAACGGAGTTTACAGTACAATTCACACATTACATTATTGGAAACTTTTTTATAGTACCTTAATACTGTGTGCTACCAATTTAGTATAAAGCATGGAGAACAAATTGACAAGCAGAGATATCATGACGCAAAATTTTCTAAGAAAGTAGCGCCAAAATGCGGCTATTCGAGGGACAAGGAATGTTTACTATACGCCTTCTGGGAACTCACCTATATTTTTTAAAATAAAGCTTCCAATTTTCGACAGTTTATTTTTGATTTGACAAATAACAAGACCACCACGTTAGTTCTTGAAACTGATCACGTATACCGCACGTTACTTGACCTACAATAATTCCCCTGACCTACCTTCCTTAAGGCAACTCTGCTAACATTCCATCCTCCGTGGTATAAAGCAGATGTTTCCATGTGAAACCTTCGTAATTACAATGTTACCAGTATAAAAGTCGAATAAAATACTGTGAAGCGGATACGTAAATGTTAATTAAGAAAATAAACAAATCGTGCACTTAATGACCCAAGGGGATCGTGTTTTATTTAATATCGATATTTGATGAGTACCTAATGAATTGTAAATAAGCCAAATAAATGCTTTTGGAAGCATTATGTTTTATGTAACAGTTGTATTTGTGAAATGTACATAATTTAGCAGAATTTAATACTGTGTGTTGCTTAGCCAAAGACAGTTAGTACCTAGGTTTGTCACACACACAGACTAAGATATGATATTAAGAAATAATGTTACCAAGGTTTAAGTTAGAAGCTTATATTTAAGTCTGTTACTGCAGATAATATTAGTAATAAGACTTGAAACCTTATACGCTAACCAAAACAGAATATTTAGTAGGACTTAATGTAGTCTACAAAAAAAACTTCCATTCACAAATAATGTATTTAATAATCCGCTGGGCACACCTTGTATTTGGAAAAAAGGCTTTTATTTAACATTCACAACCTCAACCTTTTTATATGAATTGCTTATTCCGTACAACGGGGAGGGTTATCTTTTTTTTGTAATTTTGATGCGAAACAAAATCATGGAAAAGACACATATATTATCTACTTTCACCCGCTTCCGTAGCGGACTGCTTCCCGAACTAGGATAAAAATAAACTTTATTTGTTATCTTGATGTATCAGCTGTATTACAGCAAAGTTTCAAAATACCTTCAGTATTTTTAGGGTTCCGTACCCATAGGGTAAAACGAGACCCTTTGTTTTCGCTCCTCTGTCCGTCCGTCCGTCTGTCACCAGGCTGTATCTCATGAACAGTGATAGTTAGAGAGTTGTCACAGATGATGTATTTCTGTTACCGCTATAACAACAAATACTAAAAACGAAAACAAAATAAATATTTTGGGGGGCTCCCATAGAAACAAACGTGATTTTTTTTCTGGTCTCATTTTTGCTCTGGTATGGAACACTTCGTGCGCGAGTCCGACTCGCACTTGGCCGGTTTTTTGTGTGAAACAGGACAAACATCGATATACATACAAACCTTTGCATTTATGATCTAGTCTAGTAGGATTAGTGGGATGCCAAAGAGAGGTGGAAAAATCCGTTGTAAACATTCCTTTGTATTTGTTTGTCTGTCTTATTTCTTCAGTTTCTTTGTAAAAAGCTCAAAGAGTTACTGTCAACATTTTATTATGGCACAGTCTCGTTTCAATGGAATACAACGTTCTTAGAAGATTCTCAGCGACACAGATTTATTTGCAAGCTAAATATTTAAATTATGCCTGAAGAATTACTTTACACTCGCTCAAAAGGAACGTATGTCGGATAGGTACCTACCTATCTATCTTTTGTTAAAGCTACATTTGTTTTACACAAATTGCACAGTTCTATAATTTTGAATCCTTTCGTAATTATAAATATGCAAAAGTAACTTTGGTCTGTTTGCCTGTCTATCCGGCGATAACATCAGAACTATTGAACCGATTGCATTTTTTTCCTGAAATATTTTAGTTGTTTTGTTAGTTTAAATTAAGATTGGTAGGTACACAGGTCGGAGTGGGTAAAACAGCGAGCATAAAATTATGATTCCACTTGACATTTGCTACACATTATCACATAATTTTTCGAGTAATTCCCTGTAATTTTAACACCTTATTATGATGAAGGAACCAACGTAATGTCACACTAAATAAGTCATTAACAGTTTCTTGTAATATTAAACTTGGGTTTAGCTTATAATGAAAAGGTTACACCTACGACTGAGGGCTAAATTAGGCACAATATTGTAAGTCCTTTTAATAAGGCTCCGCAATAATTTCAACTGACTTTCGACCTTTTATAGAAGACCTTAAGGTTCTATTTTCTAATTTATTGCTCGTCAATAGACTATAATACCTACTTGAATATTTCATACTTTTCCACAAATACTCAGCCATTTAGTACCTAATACGAAGTCTATCTTTGTTTAGCAGTGCCAATCAAAAAGCACTAACAATTCCTCTATACAGATTTTTTCTTCAGAAAAAACGTGTTGAATAAATCCTGGTACAAAATTAGCAGGTCATCCAATATTGATGAGAGTGCTGAACTAAGCAATGAATGCCATCACCAACGAAAGCATTATGACCCGAAATCCATGCTCAGAGTTCGATCTACCGTCCTTTGACAAATGTACGCAATAAACCACGCGTCGCTACAAATTACTTATTTCAGCTCAGTTTTTCCGCTCAACGCCATTTTGGGTTAGGGCCAGCCTAGGGATAAGGGTTGCTAAGCCTGCCATTTATATTGGACGAGTATCCACAGAAAAAACTACATACAAATGCTTCATATTGATGATGTTGGCTGAAAAGTGAGGCTCAGATATAGTCGCAATATATGGAGTAGTTTGACTAAAAATGTTATATTTTAAAGTGTGGCTTCTGTTGTGACGATAGCCAAGTTCTTTGGTTATTAATAATTTTGTAACAGCAATTATATTCTAATGTATTCGTTGAGTGACCGAGAGGGCGCGCAGTCATATGTTCACGGCTCATTAAACGACGCCCCTTCCATAAAAGTGGAACTAGGACCCCCCATGCATTCAAATCATTTTGATTGGAACCTAACCAAATTGATTCTTTAATTTGTAATTTTAGTGAAAGCAAGCAAAATAAATTCTACCAGCTTCCGGAACTTGGGTTCTTCTCTAAATAAACAAAAAACAATCGATCGAAGTTTCAAAAGTTGCCTACCACAACTAAATTCGGTTCCGTTGTTTCTGCCGAAATAAAGTTTGCAATCTTCTTTAAATTTTACGGACTTTACAAAATTACAACCTTACGAGTCGATTTCATCTCTTACTAAGCAAGCATGGTGATTCAACTATGTGTTTTTATACAAGGTTTTGATTTGCATTTGTGCCATAATTCAGGAGGAGGATATACAATACGTAAATAATCGATTGGAATTACAGTAGATGGGAAATAATAACTAATATGCACTGCTTTTTTGTCATTGTAATGTCGTGGTATTTCCGAAGTAATGCAATTTTATGAATGAAATTTATGAGTGATCGTTGCGTATGCTTTGTGTGAGGGTGCAGCACGGTTTTAACGCCAGTAACATACGCGCCAAGTGTAAATAAGGCCAGATGATATTTACGGAATTCCGAAAAAAATTAAAGAAAATAAATTACGTACCAATTTTTTTATTGATTTGCGTCGAGAATCATTAGCATAATTACCTCCTTGACTATGGCACGGATGCAAATCAACAGCTTGTCGATTTTTGTAAACTATGACCACACTCAAGAGCTTTGGTTTTGACTATTTTCGATCAAAGTCTTGTTTCCTTAATTTTGCGGCCTTTTTCGTGAAACAAGTTGAAGGATGTCTGTTAGGGTCATGAAGTTATAGTGAGGTAATCTGGGCCGGCTTATGACGAGTAATGGTCACCCGTATATTGTTGCTACAAGTTTATTTTCGCACCGTAATTGAATTATTGTGGGACGAACACCGGTGAGTAAAGTATGAAGTAATTTTTCTGGAAGAGATTTTCGTACAAGTTGATAAGGCGAGGAAGTGAGTTATTTGATTTGCTGTGTGGTCTTCATCATCATCATTAGCTTTTTTACTATCCCATTGTTTGGCACAGGCTTCGTCTCACACAGAAGGATTGAGCGAAGTTTGTTTAATGCGCCCTAAAGTTGTCCTAAGAATTAACTTAAATATTAAAATAGAGTGTTCTAGCAACTTTGACATATTTTAAACATCTAGATAACCTTTGTCTGCACTTGAAGTAACCGTGCATTACTCTACGAACAACGCAACAGAAGTCTTGTAAATCCCAAATAAATATTAATGGGGATCCTGGGAAGTATATATTTTAAAAACTCGGCAGCTACTCTACTGGAATGTTGCAAAAATGGCTATAAAGCCTTTAGACAGTTTCATCATAAATCATCTACGTAAAATTACGTTGCACCGACGTGGTTTACACCTTACATTTACAACGGTTAATCTTTCATCTTTCCTGAGAACTGGTAGAATCATTCGAGTTTGGAAGCCAAATTGGGAGGCGTTTACCCAGCATTGAGACAGTATCAGCTAAGGAAAAAAACTCCGAGGTAAAGTACTTGCAAAAATCCCAGTTTATAAGATCGATCTTCTTCTTTTTTTTTTCGCTTAATCGAGTCAAGTTGGCCACGAGTTGGTCGGAAGATTATCAGCGATCAAGGTAAGGGGACGCCGGTAAATTGTGCACCGGCTTTTTAAAAAAGGTGGGTGTCAGAAGTCAGACGCCCGATAGTGGTAAGCTGTGCAGATTTATAGGACTGTAAAAGTATTTCAATTATTCTTAAAGTGGTTTTAAACTGAGCTGTTTATTCCGAAGTTTTATTTAGGGATTAAGAGCATCAACGATAGTGTTCTTTCAGTGCCCTGGACACTGCATTTTTTTAGTGAGCTGGTAGTTTGATCGGGCTCATAAATCAGAATAGAGATGAATTATACCGCCCTAATTACAATGATTAAGCTCTAACCGTTATGAGTCAATACTTCAGACAAAACTAAGTTACAAAAGAATGTATAATGTCAATAATATGGTTGCTAGGCCATCAAGGTTTCACAATGAAAAAATGTGTCTTCAACAAAATGCTCTGCTTACAAAACTCCTGCACTCTAAGAACCGGCATTCTAAACGACATACTTACATACTTATTCCAACATAACGTTAATTCCCATTAGTTTGAGGACCGCCGCCGACGGAAGTGAGACCGCGTTTCATTAATTTTTTACTCGCTGACCACCTAAGAGCATTTAACGCACTGGAACCGCCTTGAGCCCAGAAAAAAATTGCCAATTTACGTTTGGCAACGCTACAAATGGTAGTAAGAGTACTTACAAACTTTTAGACATCCGATAAGTATTTTGTTTAAGATCAAAAATTAGTATAAAGATGTATGGTGGTACGCAAATTACGAAGATCAGGTATTTAGCCGGTATCACACCGACTGAACACTTTGAATGAAATCAAAATCTTCTTTAAAAAATCAAGCATCGGGGCAGCAATCCGCCGACTGTTTATTCTAAAGTACAAACGAATATGATCAACTCTCTCGTATCATTGGATGGCATGCTTCGTCGTGTCCAGTTGTTGTAATACTCTAAGTTGACCACCTAACACGGCCAGAGTCGCTTACTTAGCGTTTTATTTTTATTGTATGTGAACATCCAGATAGTGTTTTGTTTTGTTCTTTCATTCTTTTATATTAGTATGTTACCTGGCTTTAGTTTGTGCTTTGAGATATTTTTATAAAGTTGATTGTACTACTTCTCCTGACTTCACTACTCAAAATATAGTATTTTAGCTTTAATAAGTTTCGATCTCTGGAATGGAAAGTCCTTGGCAATTTTACCAACGGATTCAATTGTGACTATAATGCCGATGTCGAATAGGATTTTGCCGCCCGTTTACACCTGTCAAAACTGTCAATGTCATCAAATAAATATTCCGCGAATCTCACATGCGAAATAGAAACCAAGTCATTAATGTTGTATTGTGCCTATATTTTGTGTGTTAACCACAATATGGAACTTTTGTTATATTATGTAAATATATAATGTCAGATCAATGTCACTGTCAAACTTTGACAGCTGCTTCATCCATCGAAAATATAATATGGATAGCTCTTTTTAAAAACAATTTCAAACAACAAAGAATGACAATAAGGCACTTCAGAGCGCAATAAAGGAAACATCGTGAACAGTACACTGTTATGAATTTTAAAGAGTGTGTAATGACTCGGAAAAAACAATTGCTAGTCAAGCTAGACTCGTACCGAGAATAACGAGAAAACTCTGACACGAAGACAGTAAAAGTCGTATTTAAATGGCAACTGAGCGTGACTTACATCCTTTTAACACTTGCATTTATCATCAAAATGATTTTCTGAAAGCGTGTAGGTAGTTCAACTTATATATAAATTACGTATTAATAGTGGGTACTTCTGTACGCACGCCTGGTAAGTGACGGCACGCTCACGCGCCTTTGCAAAACCGTTGGAAATAAACGTATCGCCCAGAGGCAGCGTTCGTGCCGCTCCCGTGCCGCGTCGTATCCTTACCGCTGCTGTAGGATAGCGAACTGTAGTGATAATCCATCCGCGGGTGAGAACGTGACAATTTGTGTGTGTGTGTGTGTGTGTGATCGGAAGACCGCCGCCATCTTGTGAAGCCCAAAGCTGGAGATCCAGGTACGTGTGCTTTTCCTGATTGCCTTCATCGCTCGTTCATAAGCAGCCATCCTCCAACCAAAAATACAGTGCACTAAAAATTATTCGTTTATTTTCAACCCATTTTTGTATACCAGCCATATAATGTAGGTACAGCTTCAGGGCCGAGCCCCCCCTGTGTGCAAAGTTTGCGGCGCACATAGACGTGCCTTGAAAATACGACATGCCGCTACCGCTATTCTTATATCATTTATTTATTTATTTCATCATTTATTTATGTACACACACTATAAACAATCACTTAAAATCTCAATATACAATTGAGTATCACATTATCATATTCAGTGTGTAAACTGACCTAGTATCAGTAAATACTAATTTATTTACTAGTATAATTGGCCTTTGCTAATCCTTGGATTATAATGAATCAATACATAGTCCACGATCAACGATGAATATTTAGCATCAGGAATGAAGTGTATAAACTCAACATTGTGGCTGGACCAGTTGGGTAACTCTGTTAAAGTTTTAGCTGCAAGTACCTAGTGACATATTTAGGACATGCGGTTTAACTAGCTGGGTGAAACACTAAGGTGAAGTAACGAGATGTCCTGTCTTTTATTGAACGGAATAATCTAAAAAGAGATTATTTTGTTGAATTAAAAATATATTATTACGTAAGCACTAAATACAATAAAATAGTTATAGTGTAAGCTTTGTTAAAAAAGCTTCTTATAAATGCTCAATCAAATGTCTAGAATAAGATTTGTTTATAAAAGGTACATTTAATGAAAACAACATAAGTAGGCACTGCCTACTATCTTGGACTACTCAGACAGACTACGCTAACTACTTATACAGATCATTTGATTTCGAAACCCTTTAACCTGTACACATTGTTACAAAATAAGCTTTTTAATAGGCTCAAAAAACCCTTTGTTCCATTATTTGACAATCCCAACCCGTTCACAAAACAAAAACAAAATCTAATCAAAATCCTTTTGTGTATTAATTATTTATTTTGCAAAGTTAAACTCGCAAAGAATGTCAAAAAGACTCTCTGACTCAATTTACTACGTAAAGTTGAACAATGTGGAAGTTCAAGGAAAACGGGGGAAGTTTGTGACGTCACATTGCACCTAGCATGGCGTACTTGTAAAGCTGGGTACTCACTTAGCAGTGTAGCACGTAACGTATCAGATACGGTATCAAGTGAGTACGTAGGCACGAGCACGCTGCGAGCCGCTCGCGCGTGGAGCGCTGTAAGATCGCAGTGACCCGCCGAGTGGCGGTTTCGCTGTTAACACAAAGGCGGCTCGCAGTGTGCTCGTGAGGACGAGCCGTACCCACTTGCAGGATGATACCGTATCTGATAAGTTACGTGCTACACTGCTAAGTGAGTACCCAGCTTTAGATTGTTAATGGAACGTACAAACTTCAAGTATGGATCGCGGATTGATGCTAAGTAGCTCGAGCTTAAGTACGCCCACGTGTAAGGCTAAGTGTGGGCGAATTTAGGTGAATTCCTCGTTTTGCAACGTATAGTGTCGTAAATATAATGAAGTACTGATTTCACGTTTTATGGATGGTGTTTTTTATGTTGTTTGATGGCAAACAAGCCGACTGCCCACAATGTAGTCAGTCATTGTTAATGGACTTTTGGTATTACGTGGTTATTATTTTGTATAGCTTCCGCTAGCGGTTTCATCCGCGTCTCGAGTGAACCACTATCAGCACATGGATCAAAAGTCTGCCTATTGTTGTTCTAGCATTATGAGCTATTTTACTGACCAGTTTTATAGCTCAAGAGACAAGAGAACAAACATATAGACACAGAGAAGCAAAGTTTTACGAAAATGACATCTTCATGCAAAAGAAAATTGTCATTTACTAACAAACCATCAACTGTCACTGAAGTTGTCTCTTAAAATACACAAAATGATGAAAATCTGTATTCCACAATGCAGTTATCCAGTCTGTCAGTTAGCAAGACCTCAACACTCTAGCGACCGTCATGATCGTTGATTGCGATTGAGGCGCCGGCTTTGTTGAGGTTTGGCCTAACCCTTTGTCGCATAACTTTAGCCTGCCTGAATTTAGATCTAGACATGGAGTAAGAATAGAATAGAATAGAATAGCATTTATTTCTTAGTATGGTAACTCATACATTTAGGTCTTACAATATAAAACCGTTGTGCGGAATAAAAGATGAGTGGAGATGCCATGATGATGATGTCTTCCTAGCCAATTATCGGTCATGGCGGCTGTTCTCATATAAGGAGATCAGCCTACTGTGCAGGATATATTTATAGTGCACAAGCATTTGCATAGACACAGGTGCACTTACTATTCCGTCACTCTCATGGCCCGATGGGACGGCAATCCGACAGGACCGGATAGAGATCAGGCGCATGACCATTGACGAAGATGCCATAATGCAGATGGCATGACCAAAACTATCAGTTACAAGTAAAATAGCGAGGCGTTCGGGTTCTTTGATACATCTGTCAACGATTTTTGGTATTACAAAAAATGTTCCAGTTCAAAGAAGGCGTAGAATTGCGTAAACAAAAACGTTTCTCGTCGCCCGTTTTCCACACATTTTGGCGCACTAATTTCTTAGAGGATTTTTCGTTGTGGCACCTCCGCTAGTCATTTTGTTCTCCATGGACCAGGATTTCAGCCATGCTTTTACGTGAATCTGAAAGGTATCTGACGTTTTGAATGCTCGATTAGTTTTTGCTGAAAATAGAGATTGTTGAATGAAGATGGCTTTTTTTAGACCAATAACAATGATAAATGTACCTCTAAGTACTATTATTTCTCGGTCTGTATTTATTTTTCTACAGGTGATGCCGCGGGCAAAATTAAATCTTTGAAATACCTTTGTTTCTTTCTCGGAATTCTCTACAGAATAACAGAAACAGAAATATCTTTTCGAGTTCGTTTTTAAGTAACACTACAAATGGTTTTTATAAGTCTTAAATTCCAAGAAAATGCTCTCTCCCTGAGCTGGTGTGTTTTCTGTACATTTACGGAATTTGTGATGCTATACGACTTAATGCAGTTCAGAAAAATAAGCGAAAAATATAAGAATATCTTTACCTTCTGATCACAAAATGTGTAAGTCCATTATTACATAAACTACAGAAATAATGTTTCGTATCGCAGTTTCAATCTTTAGTAATATTTATACCTGAAGAGTTCATTTGTATTGGACGTGCTAATAGGAACTCCTAGACCGGTTGGAAAAATTCTCCCAATAGGTATTACCTAACTTTATCATTATACCCCTTTTCTCAATAGAGTTAGACATTAATTTACCTAGATACCTAGGCTGAGACAACAACCGCAACAATAGACCAATACTAAGCCCTTTGTTGGTTTACTGCTCTTGATTTAAATCCAGTGGTCTCAATTCAATTCTCAGATACCTATAGCAGAATTTTCACATTACGAAATATCTTTCAGTAAAACCTTGCAGTCTTAATTTCTGGCAACACCTTCTTACGTCATAAACAGCAAAAAATCTGGCAACATTAGCACAATAAGTTTCCCAGAGACAAATAAACCTGTATAATATCGCGAGCAGTAAGTAAGGCTTAAAATACTATAGAATGTAACAAATAGAGCTGAATGGAGGATAAAATAAAGCTATAAATAACTCTCACACAGCCCAACTTCAACGTTTCTAGAGCCTTGACAAAAGTGTAATTCTGTCCTTTTCTTTGTTTTATAAAGTCGGCTTTATTTTATTTTCAAAAATCCAACTTCAAACATATAAAAAAGCAACAAGAAAACAAAAGCAAGAAAGAAATTAAAAAGATGATAGGTGCATCGGTCTAGAAGTCGGTGTCTAGAGAATGCATCTATATTTATTTAACCACCGAGATCTAGACCGATGCATATAAACAGTTTTCTTGTTGTTTTTAGAAGTTGTTTTTTTTTGTAAAAAGTTTTTATTTTTATTTTTTCTGAAAAGTTCTCGTCAATACGAATAATATAAGCCCAAACAAGACGTTACTAAAACATACCGTTCTCTCGACTTTCTCACGTCTCCATCATCAGGTAAGCACTAAACCTTCACTGTTTGATAGTATCACCAGACATACATCTGAGAATCAAGTTTTAATCCTATGCATGCCTACAATTTCTGATAGTTGCCCTCGATTTCTCAGGATTTCCATCATCAGATCCTGACCTGATGACAATGGAAATAAACGGTGAGTATACTCTTTTACTACAAAGAAATGTTTTCTCAAATCCGTCAAACTTGGTCGTTTAAATTCCCCATTGAAATGAGGAAAATATTTGATTTGATTTGATAATATTTTAATATTTTATGTAACTTCGAATTTATCATTTTCGCAATTTTTCCTTTATCTGTACTATATAACGGTGCTTCTTGCCGAATTTCAAGATTCTGAGTTCACGGGAAGTACCTTGTAGGTTTTGATTCCCTAGCGTGTGACGGAAATTCGTCTAAGGTGTCGGTATAACTACTGTATCTTTTGATCGCGTTAACTTAGAAGTTTGATTTTTTCACTGCCTAAAGGGACAATAGACCTAGGTATTTGGTATAAATTTCAATTTGATACCTTTATTCGTTTGTGAGAAATAAGGTAGTAAGTTTCATTTTATTAAAATATTTTTTTTTACATTATATAACTAAAAAAATGAGATTTTCGTAATTTTTCCTATATTTGCATTATATGACAATGCTTCATGCCAAATTTCAAGACTCTGAGTTTACGGGAAGTATCCTGTAGGTTTTGATTCCTTTGCGAGTGTCGAAAATTTGTTGAAAATATCGACATAATCGGCTGTATCTTTTGATTGGCTTGGCTTAGAAGTTTGATATTTTCACAGCTTAAAGGGACAATAGACCTGAGTATTTCATGTAAATTTCAGCTTGATACGTCCACGTGTTCTTGAGATAAAGGGTCTTGACAGACAGACAGACAGACAGACAGACAGACAGACAGACAGACAGACAGACAGACAGACAGACAGACAGACAGACAGACAGACAGACGGACAACAAAGTGATCCTATAAGGGTTCCGTTTTTTCCTTTTGAGGTACGGAACCCTAAAAATCATAATAATAGATAAAAGTTGTAAGTAGGTACACTTACAAATAAAAACTTAGGAAACTAATACAATAAACAGTTACAGGTACAAGTCTGATTTTTTGAATGTCTAGTAAAAGACTTTTATAAAAGGTAGGTACATTTATTGATTCAATACAACATTTAGGTACCTGCTGCTTAGCGTCTTTGACTATACAGTCAGACTAGACTACGTTAACTATATACAGATCATTTGATTTCTAAAGCCTTAAACTGTACACATTGTTACAAAATAAGCTTTTTAATAGGCTCAAAAAGCCCTTTGTTCCATTATTTGACAATCCCAACCCGTTCACAAAACAAAAACAAAATCTAATCAAAATCCTTTTGTGTATTAATTATTTATTTTGCAAAGTTAAATTCGCAAAGAATGTCAAAAAGACTCTCAGACTCAATTTACTACGTAAAGTTGAACAATGTGGAAGTTCAGGGTAACGGGGGAAGTTTATCGTGACGTCACATTGCACCTAGCATGGCGGACTTCTTAAGCTGGGTACTCACTTAGCAGTGTAGCACGTAACGTATCAGATACGGTATCAAGTGAGTACGTAGGCACGAGCCCGCTGCGAGCCGCTCGCGCGTGGAGCGCTGTAAGCTCGCAGTGACCCGCCGAGTGGCGGTTTGCAAACACAAAGGCGGCTCGCAGTGTGCTCGTGAGGGCCGTGGACGAGCCGTACCCACTTGCAGGTTGATACCGTATCTGATACGTTACGTGCTACACTGCTAAGTGAGTACCCAGCTTTAGATTGTTAATGGAACGTACAAACTTCAAGTATGGATCGCGGATTGATGCTAAGTAGCTCGAGCTTAAGTACGCCCACGTGTAAGGCTAAGTGTGGGCGAATTTAGGTGAATTCCTCGTTTTGCAACGTATAGTGTCGTAAATATAATGAAGTACTGATTTCACGTTTTATGGATGGTATTTTTTATGTTGTTTGATGGCAAACAAGCCGACTGCCCACAATGTAGTCAGTCATTGTTAATGGACTTTTGGTATTACGTGGCCATTATTTTGTATAGCTTCCGCTAGTGGTTTCATAAGCGTCTCGAGTGAACCACTATCAGCACATGGATCAAAAGTCTGCCTATTGTTGTTCTAACATTATGAGCTATTTTACTGCCCAGTTTCATAGCTCAAGAGACAAGAGAACAAACATATAGACACAGAGAAGCAAAGTTTTACGAAAATGACATCTTCATGGAAAAGAAAATTGTCATTTACTAACAAACCATCAACTGTCACTGAAGTTGTCTCTTAAAATACACAAAATGATGAACATCTCTATTCCACAATGCAGTTATCCAGTCTGTCAGTTAGCAAGACCTCAACACTCTAGCGACCGTCATGATCGTTGATTGCGATTGAGGCGCCGGCTTTGTTGAGGTTTGGCCTAACCCTTTGTCGCATAACTTTAGCCTGCCTGAATTTAGATCTAGACATGGAGTAAGAATAGAATGGAATAGCATTTATTTCTTAGTATGGTAATTCATTCATTTAGGTCTTACAATATAAAACAGTTGCGAGGGAAAAAAGATGAGCGGAGATGCCATGATGAGAGATGAGATGAGAGATGTCCTCGTAGCCGATTATATATCGGCCATGGCAGCTGTTCTCATATTAGGAGATTAGCCAAATGCGCAGGACATATTATAGTGCACAAGTTCATAGACACAGGTGCACTCACTATTCCTTCACTCTCTTAGCCGATGGGACGGTAATCCGACAAGACCGGAGAGAGATCAGGCGCATGACCGACATTAACGAAGATGCCATAATGCATGTAGGTCAGACGCCTTCTTCTAGGTCAAATTCGTACGGTGGACATGACCACAACGATCAGTTACTAGTGAACCTTCGAGGTGTTAGGGTTCTTTGAGACATCTGTCAACGATTTTTGGTATTACAAAAAATGGTCCGGTCCAAAGAAGGCGTATAAGGGCGGAGACAGTAACGTTCCTCGTCCCTCGCTCACTCGCATTTTGGCGCGCTACTTTCTAAGGAGATGTTTCGTTATGGCACCTCCGCTAGTCATTTTGTTCTCCGTGAACCTGGATTTCAGCTATGCTTTCACGTGAATCTGAAAGGTATCTGACGTTTTGAATGCTCGATTAGTTTTTGCTGAAAATAGATATTGTTGAATGAAGATGGCTTTTTGTAGACCAACAAGAATGATAAATGTAACTCTAAGTACTATTATTTCTCTGTTTGTATTTATTTTTCTACAGGTGATGCCGCGGGCAAAATTAAATCTTTGAAATACCTTTGTTTCTTTCTCGGAATCCTCTACAGAATAACAGAAACAGAAATATCTTTTCGAGTTCGTTTTTAAGTAACACTACAAATGGTTTTTATAAGTCTTAAATTCCAAGAAAATGCTCTCTCCCTGAGCTGGTGTGTTTTCTGTACATTTACGGAATTTGTGATGCTATACGACTTAATGCAGTTCAGAAAAATAAGCGAAAAATATAAGAATACCGTATGATCACAAAATGTGTAAGCCATTATTACATAAACTTCAGAAATAATGCTTTGTGTATACCGCAGTTTCAATCTATAGTATTATTTATTAAGCTGAGGAGTTCATACATATTTAAACTGTGCTATGAGTTGCTTTTTATCCGGATACGTGGAGTTGTTATTGCTGGCTGTAGGCAGTAAACTGTATATAACATCATACCCATTTTCTCAATAGAGTTGGACATTAATTTACCTAGATAGAGACTACAACCGCAACAATAGAATAATACTAAGCCCTTCGTTGATTTACTGTCCTTGGTGTAGGTCTAGTGGTCTCAATTCCATTCTCAGTTATAACAAAACTTTATACATAGGTATAAGAACTTATACTCGTATGAGGACCTTTCAGTAACACCTTGCAGTCTTAATTTCTGGCAAAACCTTATGACATAAACAACAAAAAAACTGGCAACTGGCACAATAAGTTTCCCAGAGACAAATAAACCTGTATAATATCGCGAGCAGTAAGTAAGGCTTAAAATACTATAGAATGTAACAAATAGAGCTGAATGGAGGATAAAATAAAGCTATAAATAACTCTCACACAGCCCCATTCAAATTACGTAGCGTGTATGAGCCGTAATAAACTACTCGATGAGGTAACTAAGTAGAGAAAGCAGCGCGAAGATATTTATCTCTAAAGCTCGGCGTAGCGTGTGATAAATTAAAATCTTATCTACTCCGAAAAGTGTCAATAAAGCATCAATATTTAAAAAAAATACCCAAAATTAATTATTAAATCACTAGTGCTAAAAACCAACGACTTTTTGAACGGTATAAGATAATTACAAAATAAAAGGAATTGAATTATATAGGAATTGAATTAGGTAATTTCAAATACACATTCACTAGGCACTTAATATAAGGATGTTACATTTGGCAAGCGTCTACATAGTACGTAAATAAAAATTTATTCTAACGTAAAATATCGCTTAGCTTTCATTGGAACCCCACCTCAATATAGTCGCGGCACGAAACTGATAGGTTAATGCTGGGAGTCTGACCTGCGATATATTATCGACTCGCTGCGACGCTCAATCGATAATCGATATCGAGATGTTTTAGTGTTGTACCACACCGCGGCATTGTGGAATACAGGTAGTTTGTGTGTGCTGACAAATAAACAGTGTCAAGATAAAAAATACACGAGAATTCTGTGAAAAAAATAATGTTGGGACAGGAAAACTAATGTGTGTGTTTGTTTATGTCAGTGTAAGTACTTAAAGTCCCTTTTGATATGGAGGTGGATATCATGAAGGTTGAATTGAGACATTGTAAGCGGTAAGCACCTCTTTAGTAGGCTTGTGGTCGTAACTGTATTACTTACTGAGTACGGGTCCTAATGCCTAGGACGAGGGAAATAATAATTAGATAACAATATTATTCCTCTTCATGAGAATTTTATCAAGTTTTACAATTACAAGGAAGAACTGCCTTGGCATCCTTGCTGGTTGTCATTTTCTGACTTCTGATTATCCGTGACGATTACCTACTACGATGTTTTAATGAAAGCCGGATCCCACAGCTGGCCTTCCGAAACATGGAGGAACTCGTCATGTAAGATGGTCACGGAACGATGGCTCGACCTCTCTACATCTAGCCATGACCAAGCTGAATATTTTCGAAGAATCCAGCAGCTACGGAAAAGAAAACTATATTTTTATGTATTAATTGGTTTTACTGTAATCTGAATTAATTAAAACGATCATTTAGGTATACATAAGTTTTCCAGAATTCCCCTGGAGCTGTACATACGATCAACCTTTGTCCATTATTTTTTTCCTTCATTATTTGTAATACACTTTTCCGAGTGCAAAATAAAGTATATCATGTTGTGTTGTGAAATGTGAGCGGAATACATAATACGTTTCTGTTTAATGTTATTTTTTATGTTTTTCCTTATTATTTCAATGGATTATAAAAGCTTTTCAGTTCGCTCAAGCGTCCGGTCCGTATTTTCCGAGAAAAAAAAATCCTTTGTATAATTCCGTTCCAATACATGGATTACTTGTATGCTAATTATTATTGAACCGATAATTACACATATGTATTAAGTAGTAGCTGTTTTCCCGCGGTTTCACTCGCATTCCATGGGAACCACCTACTGCCCGTACCGGGACAAAATATATATTATGTATCCTCTTTATTATATTAGTATAAAATACTAGATTTCTCAGCAAATTAGTATCAGTTGTATTAGAAGTTCGATAAATGTAGGTATTAGAAATTATCAAAAAATATTCCAGAATCATTGAAAAAACCAACGACTTGATACCAAAGAAACATCTTATTAACTACTTATTAGGTACCTACCTACTTTCTTCTCAACACACGAGACCACCAACAAACTCATTTCAGACAAAGCTATACAAAATAAAAGAAAAACAATAAAACAAAATAAATAAATACAAAAAAAACAAAAGCCGGCGGGCCGCTCAGGAGTAACTTGTAATTAATTATCTTGGTCACATCACGTTAATTAGTTGCTGTTACCCTGCTGTTTTTATTGAGCCGACAATTGGTACTACTACCTGGGGCCCGATTCTCCTAATTTTACTTAAGCAACATACGATTCACATTCGACTGCGATCCAGTCACGACTCGATTACGATTGAAGCGTATGTGGCATTCCGCTATTTATCCTTTTCTGTCATTCAATAATGAATTATTTTGTTTGCAAATGATTTATGATTGCAATATTGTAGAGCACACTACCGTATAGACCAAAATCACCAAAATAGCAGAACAATTGCAAACCAATCGAATGTCGTTGGAATACGATTGGTCTTATATTAGTAGCAGAATGCCAGATATGGTTAAAACTGCTACTGCGATCATATTGCGATTCGATTTCTATTCAATATTGACATTATTAACTTAGGAGAATCGGGCCTCTGACCGACCACTACATGGTTATAAATAATGTTATCTCTTATCAGTGGAAAACAATGGCGTGGATGGTATACGCACTTAATGTCCAAGTAAGTGACAAAAAGTACCTACTTTTCTACAGTGGAATAGCTTTTTCCACGGTTGTACTTGCTCCCTAAACTATTAATTAAAGGTACTAACTTAGCTCTTGTATTTCTGTCTATTTTCTAGTGGTCGCAAGCGCGACAGCTATGTACGAGGTCTCGGGTTCGATTCCCGGGTTGGACCAAAATAGCTTTGCGGGTTTTAGAAACTTTCACAAAGCAGCAGCCCGTAGTCTGGAAGGTGGTGATTGATACACCCGAGCATCGGAGAGTACGTTAATGTCAGTCCTGGGCCTGATCTCTCTCCGGTCGTGTCGGATTGCCGTCCCATCGGACTATGAGACTGAAGGAATAGTGAGTGCACCTGTGTCTGCGTAAATGCTCGTGCACTGTAATATGTCCTACGTAGCTGGCTAATCTCCTTATATGAGTACCCAATTCCAGTACCAGCAAGTAAACCGGAATTTTTAATAATAATAACATAAAAAAACTTTTCTATATTACCACTTTTACTTCAACAAGAGCAAAAATTCTATCCCAAGGCTCCCACGTGTATGCTTCAACTCCGAACTTCCCGACAGTATAGGAAGCAAATTTCTAATAAATTAAGCAAGAATAATTGATTAATTAGTTCGTTTATTTAGGTCAAACAAACGGATCGATGTACTCAACGTATTTTTGGAACCTGTCCTTCATAATTAGAGGCAAGCTTAGAGCATCCAAACAAACGGAACCGCCATGGACACAAAGATCTCCATGACTAAAAGGCTCAATAAAAGTGGTCGATGCGAGGCATGCATCTAATTGACATTCATGAATTTTCAATCACATCGTAAGGTACACACGCAAAAATTATCAAACACAAGCATAAAGTAGATGCACACAATGTACTTACGTATAATGTAATGATGACTGGCTTTCTTGTATCTACCTTTGTCAGAGAAACAGCTACGCCAATGGCATTTCCAGTTGGGTTAATACTCTAAGAAGGTAACTCGTCGAACGAAACTCACTAATTTGTTGACAGTAGTGGGTAAATATTTTTAAAGATTTCCCAACCGACAAGCGTTTTACCTACTAATGAAACGGTCTACTTATTAAAACTAATTTGCGTTGAGAGAGTAATGCTTTCGATACGTGCTTTGTATATTTAATGATCAGTTGATACAAGAGTTTTTTTTTATGGGAAATTATCAAATGACCCCGCCCGATGTGTGTGAGTGTCAGACTCTTACTGACTAAAACCCATCATGTTCCTTCTTAAGCCCTTTATGTAACCAGGTCAGCGGTAACTCTTTCGAACACACCCGAAGCTCCGGCAAGTCAAACAAGGGTCTTGTGAACATCTTTTTGTAGTAGTTCATATCGCTTGCTCATAGCAATATTCTTCTTCTTCTTCTCGTAGCTCTCTACAACTCGAGGTTAGCCAATATACATATCGCTCTAAATATCTTTGCAATCCTGGAACTAAGTCATTCCTGAAAAGTTTTTTCTTCTGTCACTTTTTAAACAATGAGGAAGAGTTGCACCATTTTACTGTAACGGCAACCAAACCATGACCAGACAAACGTATACGACGTTTGCCGCCTGTAGGAGAAATCGACGATTTGACAGATAAAAATGGTTTCAATATGGTTACTCTCACTATAAGACATGTCATCGACACGGAAGAAGAAGAATATGGTTACAGTTTAAAGGATACTACTCACAGTAAATAATTATACTAGACGCTTGTAATCTTGAACTTATTATTGCTATGGAAGCTACCTGGTACTCGTGTTACTAGAAAATGTTGCTAACTCACTTCTATCATTAGGATAATTTGAAAAACTTCTCTTCCTTTACGAGAATTTGTTTTATCATTGGTAGAAGCACTTACAACATTATTTTGTTTCTTCATAATACAATATAAATAATATTTGGTTGTATTAAATATGTTATTTCGTAAGATACATTATTATTCCGTGTAGGAATTACCTGTGGTTCAAATATGGCATTTGTTTAAGAAGAGATCGTGGATAGGATTTATATTAATAGCATACTATATTTTGTTTGTCAACTCTTTATGATGTTGCTAATACATATTTTATTCCTATCCATATAACTATGCTAATTTCTAGATAATATATTTTTGGGATACCATGTATGGCAATTCTCAAATTAACCTTATTTATCCAATAGTATTTTAAGAAATAAATATCGTTTTGGCTTTCATATGTTTAAAAAATATCGTTAAATATGTCCGTGAAACGATTAGGCAATAATGTTTGAATATTTACTTCCTCCAAAGTTATTTGCTTTATACAAGTCAACCAAAACTCTATGCAAATATTTTCCTAAACAAAAATTACTTATTACGCAAAATTCGAGACGTAAATTCAAATTTCGTAACAGTAAAGATAAATGCTTGAAAACGTCGCAAAGAAAATGAAATACACCAAAAATTAATAGGATTCTGATGGGAAGCAATGACAAAGGGGGTCCTTGAATGGGAAGCTATAGAAAATGAGAGTAGTCAGGAAATTGCTGAGAAAACCTCCGAGAGATAGATTTATAATTGACAGCGAACGATCATCTACAAATGAAGCAGATTAATGATCGCACTGCACAGATAAATGAATGCTTGTTAACGTCGGTACTTTGTTAACAGAAAAAATGAATATCTACCTACTTTATTCATTTTCGTCAGCTGATATCTTTGGTACAAACAGCTAATCGGGGAGAGAATGACAATATTCTTTGTTACAGCATTTTGAATCATATGCTAAGTAATTAAAGTCTAAATTGAATAGAATACTGAGACGGTCCATCATAGGACGGCATGTATATTTTATAATAAAACCTACTAGGTTCCAACAGTATTTTTGCCTGAAACAAAAATTTGGATTAGAAGGCTTAGCCTTCTACAAGAGTGAGTTCCCAGACATGCTATGCTATCACATAATGTCACTTCGGAAGTTAACTCTATGCTTGCTTGATAGCAAAGAAATATATTTTTGTAATCTTTGTAAATGCAGTTATCTTTTAAGCTGTCTCCAGCCTCCAGCTGCACGAGACAGCTGGTATGTTCACTCGTATCACACCACTTTCTGTTATTACGTATTATTCTTGTCTTGTAGAAATATAAGGAACACTATTTTGTGGACGGAAAAAATACTGTAAGTATCCTCTGTTTCTGGTGCTGTGATTTTTTTCTTTCAATAGTTTCCGGGTAGTTGTATCCATACTATAAATTGGGATTTTTAATTGCATTAAGCTTAGTAGTTATTATAAAATAAGACATTGCAGACTAAACTATGGGGCATTGATTGACCTGAATATTGGCTGAAAGTTTAATTTGAAAGGCGATAGTAAACCCAATCAAATTTTTGAGTCAGACTGATACGTTCGACTGATCGTTGTAATATGCACACACTATCATTCATCACCATACTGATTTATGAGCATGATAAACCAACCAAAGGATTGCAATAGGTATGCTCTTATATGCTCTCAACGAACAGATGCGGTGGACAGCCTAAATGGCCAATACAAGGAAGTTTGTGCAGACTGGTGCAGCTCGTCGGTTTTCTGATTACACGCCCATATGCCGTCTACGGCAAGCGACCGATGCAATTCTGCAGAAAACATCTTGCTTGTATTCTTGAGATTTGGTTATTTAATTAATTTATTTGCAAAAAAATCTTGGAATATAATTGGTTAATAGAAAGTAGCATAATATGCTATGGGCATGTAATGAGGAGGGATGTTACGCATGCAACAAAGTGTGTGATAAGTATGAATGTAGATGGATGAAGAGGAAAATCTAAGAAAAGATGCATGGATTGCCTGAAAGGTGACATGAATAGGAAGGGAGTGAGTGTCAGTATGACGAGCAGAGCGTCATACATATTGCGTCGACCTCAAATAAAATTCGGAACAGGGCAGGAGGAAGAAGAAGATAAAGTAGCATAATATGTCCCTTCTTAGATTCTGACCTATCCTTGTACCAAGTTTATTTTTTATCGGTTTAAGAGTTTCGGTGTAAAAATGGGAGAGGCAGACAGTGTTTCTTTATTCGCATTTATAATAAGTACCTATTCGTAAGAATGTCAATATATTCTATAGTCTCGATCCATTCTAAGATTGTCTGGAAGAGATCGTTCTTAGATAACATCACCTACATAAATTTGGTTCTAAGATCAAAAATGTAAAATTGGTGTACCTAATAAAGTATATTCTCTCTATTTACAGTTGAAACCTTCAAAGTTTATCTGTTTACAAAACAACTATTTATAGAAGTAAACACTAATGCTTTAGTAAATTCTACAGCAGCTGACTGTAATTTTAATTCCATTTATTCGAATAAATTTGTAGTACAATTAAATAAACATTATCGTATTGTTACGTGAATACTAAACACTGAAGCAGAGAACATTTTGGTGGCAAAAGTCGCTAAATGTGTCCACAAAACCGAATTTATTTCGTTTAACGATCTTTTGACTTTGCCAAAAGTTTTCTATGTAGTTAGTTAAAAAGCACGTTTTAATAAGTATACCTACATTATTATACAGCTGTTTTCTTAAGTGTTAGATGGCCCATTTATCAAAAAAGGAAGGAAAAGTACTTTTTATCCGAATCTGAGTAGTTGTTGAGAACATCACTATGTACTTACCTTCGGAAGCGAGTTAAACCGCGAGCAAAACCTAGGTATATCATAAAGATAATACAATAATACCAAACAGATTTCAGAATATTATTAGAACAGAACATTCACTCGAATATATCCACGCTAATATCAAGAACAGGAGATCTAATTAAAACATTATCAGAGTTTCATTCCGTTAATTAACAATGATATTTCAAACACACGTTTCAGCTAGATGCTCCATTCAGATAAATACGTTCAAATTGAATGAACTGAAACTACCATTAGATTACCCATACTGCAGACTAAACAGTCGGCCGACAGTTCACCTGATGATTGGAAAAAAATTTCGGGATTTTTTAAGGGTAATGGATTATAGCAAAGATTTTGTAGACTAAACTATGGGTCATTAGTAGGCCCGAAAGTTGATTGACAGTTTACTTAGAAGGAAATATTTTTACCATGAATACAGTCAATCTTTTTGCCTAGGTATTACAATTGATTATGTTCTTAATAAATAAACAGCCGATAGCTGGCCCGGTGCTTGGCACAAAAATTAAAGGAAAATCTTGGATTCAACCAAAGTTTTCCGTCGGTCCGATAACGGCTAAATACCTGATCTTTGTAAAGCGCGTGCTATCATTCATCTTCATACTGATTTATAAACCCAAACAAAGTATCGGCCGAATAAAAGTTGGCAGTGTGTGAATACTCGTAGTATTGAAATAGCTCAATCCTTGGACATAGACATTAATTGAAAATGTTACCCTTTGTTTTATTTCTGTTGAAGTTTTTGAATAGCAGATATTACCTACTCGGTAATAAATGTAAAAATGGAATGAAGAGGGCTCTTGTTCGGGGTTTGTTATAGTTGGATATTTCAAAGAATGGGCCTCGCCTGATCATGACAATTTACCGACAATGTGAGGTTTATTCCGAGAAAATAAATGTCATGTCTCCATGTTATTTTAATTAGTTACGGTAACAGCGCTTTAACACTAGCTGATTTTTATAACGTACCTACTGACTGACTGTAAATAATTTTGGTCACAGTTTTTGCAGAATCTAGGTTCCAAAATATCTGAAATTAGCACAGTAGCACAGATGACTAAACAGTTACTACGTAAACAGTAGTCACAAAGATTGAAAACGCCAAAAAATCGAACCAACTTTCCCTCTTCATAACTAAGTATCTATAGATTGAATTGTCAGCATCAAATTAATAAAATATCTATCTATAAAGATACCGGCTTGGAATTTAATCCAGCCATCGACATCAATCAAGATTGCTTTAATTATTGAATAATGGAGTCAAAGTGAATTAGACAAATTAATCTGGAATAATATTTGGAGGGATTACGAGTAAAGCCGTTAGCTTCGTGGGCTGTTGTCACGATTCCAAAAGAAATATGTTTTGATTACACGAACTATGTTCGAACATGAATGAGTGAAGATTTGAATGTGTCAAATTTAATTGTTTCTTGTCATTGGTTGTAATAAGATAGGTCAGATAGGCAGTCGCTTCTTGTAAAGCACTGGTACTCAGCTGAATCCGGTTAGACTGGAAGCCGACCTCAACATAGTTTGGGAAAAAGGCTCGGAGGATGATGGTTGTAATAAGATAAAGTAAAAAGCTCAACTGTTCTTATTACGTGGCTAAAAACTAGTTTAACGAAAGTTAATGTATGATGTAGTGTCACAGTTAATAATAATAATAATAAGCCCCGCAGGGCATCTGAGGCGGAGCCCCGCAGGGCATCTGAGGCGGATGACGGGGAGTAGCGACCCCGCGGGGCTATATATCCGAGTGCTCCAGGGAGAGTATACTGTCCCCCATCTCCGGCTTGCCGGAGTGAAGCATGACGGGGGATAGGTCTCCCGCCTCTTGGCTTGCCTTCATCGGCCGGTTGGAGTGGAGTCGCTAGAGCAAGGTTAGTCCTGCTCGGAGGGTAGGTGCCTTGTGGTAAGTGGCGAGTGGGCCGGTGATGCTGGACCCACAGGGAGCGCGTGATCTGCGTTTAAAGTCCGCCGAGGTATCCTCACCCTTCAGCCCCTCATGTACCTGTTGTTGCGATTTAGCGACTGATCCCCGGGGGCCCAGTAAGTGAGGTGGCGAGTCTCCACCTGCCATTTTTACATGTATTTAATACATTGTCATCGGCAGGTGCCATAGTTCCCGTAGTTTCCCCATTCCTAGTCCATTAGCATCCCATCACAATAGCCCAAGTAGTTTTCATCCATATTTAGCAATAGTTTAGCACAGAACCGGGGATTGTCTTTGGGTACATCTCTATAGTGTATACAGGGATAATCGTCGGTTTTGTGCCACCATTTCATTAAAGTTGTCTCAAAAGGGCTTCAGTGTGTTGGCTTCGGCCCCACGTTCGCCTCCCAAAAATCCGGGACTCTATAGTCCCGAGGTCTAGAAGAGACATACAGGTATAATAAATCTTTATTTCAGACCAAGTTCGTCCATAGAATTCTTTACATAACACAAACACAATTACAAATCACAAATCATGTTAGTAAAACCAGTTAGTAAACATAACAATATGAATAAAAAAGCACATTCTGAGTACCAAAGTATTAGTAATTGGTTAGTAGAAGAAAAAAAAAATGAAAAAGAATAATGAAATCTCATCTAACAACAGTTAAGTATAGAATACAACGTCTAGGATAAAACGAAGTGAAAAAAATTGAGTTCGGTAATCATCATCTGGCTAGCCTTTTCCTATGTTGGAGTTCCAGTATATCCGAGATTCTCGGTTCTCAGTTCTAGTGTTTTACAAGGAGCAATCGTCTATCTGACCTCGTCAACCCAATTACCCGGGTAAACCAATACCTCTAGGCAAGACTGGTTGTCAGACTTACTAAGTTCTGACTGTTCTTGCTGTTTAGAAATGATGAATGAACATAATGACTTTACATAGAGGAAACTGATTAGAAAAACAAAGATTTTTAAATCGCAGATTATTCTCCTGTAAACCCGGATTATTTGTTACATACCTACTTACTGCAGTATTTTCAACACGCGGTATTTTTGTTGTTTAGCGAAATTAGATCTGGGTGTTCGTTAACTTTTATTAATATTTTGTTCTATATTCATATTCCCCGAAAAATATGCCAAATCTGTGCCAAGGATTTTTAGATTAAATAATATTGAAATACGAATACATTTTGACTACTAAAAAATATTATACAACACATTATGTAGCAGTCGATTATGTTTCATTTACTTATAACAAAAATATACAGATAGTTATTTGTTACAAAAAAATATGTGCATGTTACGCAGACGACACCGCGGGCAGAAGCCAATATTAATATATTAAAAAAAGTTATTAATGATAATAGTTATTTCTTCCGGGTTTAAGTTGGTTGGCGGGATATATAAATCATAATTCGGGTCTCGTTCATTAATTTTAGGCACTTATGTGAAATTGAAATGGGACAGAGTTACCGTTGCTTTGGCCCTTTCTAGAATTTTCCATAACACCATAATTATCGAATGCATCCCATTTGCATATGAAGTAAACATTTTAATATTTCTGTGAACGAAATAAAACCTATGACGGTTCCATAGACAATTGGCAGAAAATATAAAAAAAAGAAAACACTACTCTCTGTTTTACGATCCCCTGCGTATTGTTCTATCGTCGTAGTAGAAATTCATAGTTGTAGAATATATTCTATGCATACTAAAATATAAAAATACGTGTTTGTATAAGAATGCACTTCACGCCTTCTTTTTATAAGCTGGTTAAAAATAAGAAGCTTTAGTGGTACAAAATGTGACCTAGGTAATCTTGCGATTTCGACCAGAATAGACAACCAGAATAGCGTAATTGAAGAATACGGCCAAATTAGGACATCTATTAAAATAAAGGTTGATGTGAGTATTAACGTTTTGTCGTCTTCTCCTTCTTAGCAAGTCGATGGAAATCGATTTTTTGGAGACCCAATAGGAGGAATAATTCTTATGGTGAGTAAAAACGTGAATTGAGTAAAAACTGAATATCTGAGGGCACGGCAGTGCCCCAGCCAATAGTGTTTAACTTCAACCTATGATCTGTCAAATTTCTTCGATAGATTTTCAACATTATCACAATAGTGGAAGATTAATTTTCGATTGGTAAAATTTGACAGATTCAGGTAGGTTGACCTGTTGTCTATGTACTTTACATATTATTTTCTTGCGATCTTCATACCAAGCAACTTCAATACTTCAAAAACTAAGTTAAACATTAAGTACAACTTGAAACAAGTCAATTTACTTGAATGAGATTATAGTGTAGATGGAAGAAAAATAGTCACTTATCGGTGCGGCCAAGTTGTAAGTAAATTGTAGAAATTGGATTACTTAGATAGAGTCCGACTGGAGAATTCTTGTCTTTTGTAAACTTGCCGTGGCAATAAAGAATTAGTTCGAACTACTTATGGAGTAGAACGGCTTAAAAATAGTTACGGTTTAAAATAGTCATTGGAGCTTGAATACCTAAATTAGTCGACATATTCTTTCATTCTTTATAAAGGTTTATATATGTTTTTTTCTCATATTAAAATTATAAACAGCAATATTCTCTTTTCACTACGACTTATAAGTAACTACGAAAAATAATTAAAAATTGATTGGAGCCTGACGCAATAAAATAATAAAATCCTAGTCGTATAAAAATATTTCGAGTAAAGTAAAAGAGAATTCTCTATTTATAAATAGAGATATAAATGTAACTTAACTTACAATTTTATTACAAATACTTAATCTTTAATCAAACATTATTTTAACCCTTAAGATACTACCTGATAAATAATTTAATATGCCTTAATAACAGGTACAGTGACGCACATAATTAAAAGAAGAAGCTTACACTCGTCCACTCGTCCACTCGGCCACTCGCCCACTGGGCCGTAATTAATTTTTAATTACTATAAGTGATGATAACTGCTGATGCTTCGGGAATTCATTATGTTGGCTTGTGGAAGAACATTATAATTATGAAAGCTTTAATATAGGGTTGGTAGGATTAAGTTACTTATCAAAAGTAACGTAAAAAAATCATTAAATATTTTTATTGCCATTTTATTGACCTTTAAGAAATGTCAGTTGTCTAAATTGGTAAAAAGCAAAAACTTTACGTATTTTTTGTTATTTTTAAATATAATATAGTAATTTTATGATCGTAAACGCACTGAATATTTAATTAAAGAAATAAATGTATATACCCTAGAGAGCAGCAGCTAATTTAAAAACATTCTCCGTAGCTTTCTTTTTCCAGCTAGATTTTCTGAGCCTTGAAAATAATGAAACAATATTCTTTGCCTAATACAGTTGCTCGAAAATAGCTAGAGATGTTTTAAGAAAACTATTTTTTCTACAGTTAACTATGTACCAATCTATTCTATTTATTTTTAAGTCTGGTCGAACATATTTTCTTATTCTCTTGACCCTGGCAACCCTGTCTAAAGGCCACATCGAATCTACGAGTCATCTCAATTTGTGGTCTTATTTATTTTTACTGGCAACCCAGTCGTGTTGCAAGGATCCTTCTACTAATGACTATAATTGTAGGATAAGATGAAACATTATTATGAGAAACAGAAATATTTTTAGAAAAAAATATGTTTTGTTGCATTGCAGTATTATCTCTTGGTAGAAATTAATTGTGGTATAATGCACTAGCATTCTATATTATTATTATATGATTGCTTACGCTTCAACATATTTGACAAGAAATTAGAACTCTCTTAGAGTTCTTGTTTACGTAGTGGCTACCGTCTTTCCATTTAACGTATTAGAGGAACGACTTCTACTGAAACCGTCTTCATGAATCACTCTATCTTTGATATAAATTGCATGAAAATGTTACAGTAATTTTTGTAAACACACATACTGACATGCGGAAGACTTAGTTCAGTAATATATTGTGAAGTATCGGATCTATTTATCTCCCCAAGATGAGCTTAGTTTAACCTTTACCCCGTATCTAACCAACAGTTTCCTTTCACGGTCACTCGCTACTTACCTACATAAACAAATACTCAAGCCCGAACCCTTTTTCCGTAACCCTTGGCAATACAACTGCTTTCAAATGTAGATCTATTGTTGAACGTGATGAAAAAGTACCCTGGCATGCATGAACAAGTCCCTTTTAAAGCTGAATACAAATATTGATTGAAAGTTTTTTATTTTCGCAATTTTAATCCCAGCAGTCCCGATAATTAGCGTTTTTTAAATTAATTAAACAAAGTTACATCATGTACATCTTTTCTACACTGGCGGATTTTCCGCTCAGTTTCAGCGCGTAGCAAAACCGAGCGTTGGTATATGCGACTCTTTCTGAGCGACAAAATTCTGTCACGCGAATCAACGACATATTTGTATCCGTATGAACTTAGCGGCTTTCGCTCAGATAAACCAGGCTGAAAATCCGCCTGTGTGAAATGGCAGTAAGGGCCGCCGTACACGGACTGCTCGAGCAGTTAGCGGCTGAGTGAAATACACGGACCGCTCGATCTGTCGGCGTCGACTGCTTGAGCTGTCGGTTGTTGACTGCTCGAGCTACGACCCAACTGCTCGAGCAGTTGATTTTCTACCACAGTCGAGTCATGGATACTGACGAGGAAGCACTGCTTTTGCTGCTCCTGCTCAGGCGGAGACGACGGCGGCGACGTCAAAAGAGAAAATTTTGGGTTCATCCAATTTTGCAATTAAGAGAACAATTAAGTCGGAGAGCTGTCGACTGCTCTAGCGCAGTCAACGGCTCGAGCAGTCGGTGTATGCCTCGCAACCGCTCGCGAGCGGTCGACGGCACGATGGAATTTCATCATGCAGTTGACGGCTTGAAGCGGTCGCGACTGCTCGAGCAGTCGTGTGTACGGCAGCGAATGAATGACTATAGTTCACTGCGCGGTCGCGGCTTTAAGCAGTCGGTCTCAACTGCTTGAAGCAGTCCGTGTACGGCGGCTCTAAGTATAGATTCCTATGGTCCAATATCGCATCTCAGTTTAGTTTGTTTCCTAAGCCCCATGTTTCAATTCACCCGGGTTTTGGTTACGTTTTCATTTTTCTCATTTTATTACAGTATTTGGTTAATGAGAGTCGTGTCGTAAAAGAATATTTTTTTGCTTACCATTAACTTTAAAATGCGGTCTAAGTCTTATAATGATTCCTCGCGAAATTAGATGGGAGAAACGAGATGATGTTGTAATACCCACTGAATAGAATTTTGCTGCTCACAGAAAAATATAAGACTCGGTACTTTTAGATACATAGAGCTCTGAATATGTATATACCCTGTTAAATGCTAAGTTCATTAAGCCAACCTATTATGTGAGGCACAATCTACTGGTGGTAATAAAATTTCAATGAAATATAAAAATAAAATTCTAATTGACTTTTGACTGAACCATTTTTCTAAATGAATAACTGAGATGCTCAAAACGTTCAACATTAGGTACATACAGCTGTTTGAATGAATTCCTATTATAACCAGAACGCTGCACATATATTTTTATTATCTCTGTTTAAAGTCAAACACATGCGTAAATAAATGCATCTCACGCTCTAACCCAAAAAAACACTATATTGCGCAGGCATTCACTATAATCTAAAACCATAGATAAACACAATTAAATATCAATCAAGAACCAGCCACAGATGCGTTTAATTTGGAAGAAAATTCTTCAAAAGATATCGTTATCAACCGCCAATGAGTCCGATGGGTTATATTTCACGGTTCGTAATGAAATGGGAGATAAGACCGTCACCTATGGCGTTCTCATGGCAAACGTAACATTATGGAGCTAATAGCCAAACACGAGCGCTGTTTGGTCACACAGTTATATCAGATAGAGCCATTAAGTTCGGATGACTTCCAGTGAAGGGAGACCATGATTTTGTGCTTTTTTGGGATAGAAAAAATGTTTTATTAGTGATTGGTTTTTATCCGACTTTTCTAAATGGAGGGTTATGTTTATGAATGTTGATTGTTTATTGCTTTGGCAAGCCTTAAACCCTAAGCGGCATGTTACACTATAGCTTGAGAATTCTTGTTAGATTGGTCTTAGGTGAGTAGGTACGCCATTTTTTTTTAATTAAGCCCCAACGACACTAGCAAAAAGGATTTAGTACACTACGATTAAGAGTACTGGTGTAATATAATGAATATCGATAGGTACATTACCAAGGAAAGTAAAGTTATTCAATAATAATAATATCAATTTTATAAAAGGCTACCCGATTGCTTCAAAAATATAGAGATAAGTTAAACAATCGCAGTATCTAAGAGGTCCCAACATTTTATCGATTGTGTTTTTGATGACATTTCCTGCCGTTTTTACACATTTTATTTGGTTTTCCCAATGTTTTCCCCTTAGAGATTCTGTTCGATGTTTGCAAAGAAAAATAAAACAGTTAAACTTTCTGCGGGAAGTTGCCATTTTGTTTTCGAAGAACTTGGCGGGTGGTTGTCATAAGGCCCTTTGAGGAAAATCATATTTGATATTTATGTAAGTAGGTAAGTTGCGGTAAGTAGATATTTTTTAATATCTGGTATTAGGAAGAAAGTTATTACTGCCAGCTTAACGGCATACCTACGACGAACAAAGGGAAAAAATACAAAAAATAAAAACGTACATATTTTTATTTTTTTGCTAACGTATGCATTGTAAAAAAAGGGAATCGCAGAAATTCCTCAAAATATGTGTATGAATAATGAAAAAACTAAATTTCATTTTATTTTATTTTTTATTTTATTTTATTTGGGAAACAAACAATCATACATTTCTTATTATTTCTAAATTACAAAAACTATTACTAAATGTACAATCCACTACGTTTCCACATATTACTATTTAGAAAAAGATACAGTTAGATGAAACAATATAAAAGAGATACAATACAATTTCTTCTCGTTAACTTCAACAATACTGACGTTAGATGCAAAAGTTAAGCTTACAATACTAAGCTTACGCGCGTAGAACACAACAATCAGCACTTTTCGGCAAGGCGCTTGATTATTTGGTTTTTAAATTTATTTTTTGTTAGGGCAAATACATCAACATCGTTAAAGTTACCATTGTAAACCTGAACCAATCTCTGAAGCGGTGCTCTTTTTCCTGCATTTGTACGGCAAGGCGTTGTAGCGAACAGTGGATAAGAACGAGCCTCTCGTCTCGTTACCGTTCTGGGTACAATGTAACATAACGTATTTCAGGTTCTGGAAAAAAATAAATGTATAAAAAAGCTAAAATACGAAACCTCATTGTATGTTAGTTTCCGATAGATAGATAGCAACATTTTGCAAACGCTATTGGACACTAAACCTTTCAAATAGGATTGAAAACAGGACTAACAAAATGTTCAGGATTAGAGTTATTGATGCCGTTGCAAATCAGCGCTGCATCGCTAACTGCAGTGCTGTTGCACCGCTTTTTTTCCTATTTCAAGGAATTTGTGAAACAAGGGTACCTATGTTTTTAATTGGTGGTTTGGCGTAGTGGCTGAGTAATGACTGGCTATGGGAATTCCTGGTCTTAGAAATCTAAATAAAAGCGAAACATTGGTATTTTTGTTTGTGTAGATAAACTCAAAAACTACTGGATCAATTTTAAAATTTCTTTCACTGTTGGAAAGCTATACTCTTCCCGAGTAACATAGGGTATATTTTATCCAGGTACGAACAGTAGTTCCCAAGGGACGTTGGTGAAACCGCGGGAAAACGGCTAGTTAAAAAGAAAAATGACGGCCGACGGGTGATGTAGTAATCATATGATTTTAGGTACAGTGAATTGGATGTAACACTATCACATTTTAAAATACCAAACATATTTTTGTGTGATCAACTTATTTGTACATACAATACTTACATAGCCTGACATTTACATATAGGTACATATACATATGTAGTTTTATTCAACATTGTTTTTTGAACAGGAGTTAAATAGGATATCCTTTTTGTAAAAAAAAACCTTTCCCAATATTAATCAAAATATCGTGTTACCTACATTTTGTTTGTTTTAATTTTAATATACGTAAGCTTAATATTGACAGAGTTTGTAATAACTGAATGTTTATTTGATGTCTGTGATATTTGAAGTTAAATTAATATTTTAATATTAAAGTCTGAGTTTGATCCTTTTGTAAATATATTCGTTTTCCACGTGTTTATAATATGACTTTTCTCAGGCTATTTTAAGGTATAGAGTCTGAACCTAAATGTTTTAAAGATATAAGAGACTCTTTGAAATGGTAACTAAAATCTTTATTGCCTAAGACTTTACTAAGTAAATAGTAGAAGAAAAACACATTAAGTCACGGTTCACAACTTTATACTTATACATTCTCAGTTTATCCCACAAAACAAGCAAGCGTAGCCACCCTAGTTTACCGATATGCCAACTACAAGATATCGAACGACTTTCTAAACAAAACTATTTCTAAAAATATCAACCAGTATCTTCAATATAATGCGCTCGTAAAAGAACCGCCACTTTGATGAATAATCGAAAGGGTCAAACACAAAATAAATACTGTTTGTCCGAGCAGAAGTAAAGGTCGTATTACACTTATCTGAAATCTTGATCCAATAAGCTTTTGGTCACTTGAGCACTGCGTATGTGTATTGAAACCCCAAGATTTTACCGAATTTTAAATTGATAAAATGTTTTAAGCAATCAATGGTTTCTACTACTCATCACTAAAATGTTTAATTAATTCTAATAAAAGTAAAAATAAAAATTACCAAGATATTTTTGATAAGTGTGATGCGACCCTCACCAATGGTGATGTTTATCTAAAGAGACCCGTTATATAATGTGCTTTATTTTTGTATGAATCAGTTTTGTCCAAAACTGGGACTTAATATTGTTTGTGGTCTATGGTGGTTTTGATTTTCGAATTGGTAACAAAAGCGTGTTATGACTATGACTGATGAAGATGTTAATATTTGTTTACTAGCTTTTGCCCGCGGCTTCGCTCCCGTCAACTGACTTCTCTACTTTACCCTATTTTTTTGTTTCATGAACCTTCTCCTGACAATAACAAACACAACAAAAAAAGAATTAGCCAAATTGGTCCAGGCGTTGTTGAGTTATGCGCTTACCAACACATTTTGCGATACATTTTTATATTATAGATGTACACGTGCGTGCGTGTGTGTGTGTGTGTGTGTCAGTGTGTGTTTTTCATGGTTTTTGTGAAATACGTACTGACTATATTGTGACAGAAAAAAGTATGGCGTTTCATTAATGCGCTTTATACCAAGTGCACTTACTGTTTTCTAGCATACGCTCAACGCCGAGTGCGTATGCTATATGGATAGTTTTTTTTCCTCCCCGTGGTTTGTGTACTTCGAGTGCCTTTCGCTGTTTCAAATGTATCGGACGTCCCGTATCGGGCACATTTTTCGTATCGCTTTCTAGTCGCTTTCAATCATTGATGATATATGAAAATCAATTTCATTCATTGTGAATACCTGGTAAAAGTAACTAGACTATTAATGGTATTTTATGTATAGTTCGTAATAATCGTTCAAAACGCATTCCCTTTTCAATCTACTTACAGTCAACGTTTAATGCAATTTTCAAATTCTGAGAACGATACAGTCGGCTGTATGTAAAGGGCCTAACACGAATCGAGTTATTCAATAATGAATGAATATCCTCCAAGCCGATTATCGGCCATGGCGGCTGTTCTCATATAAGGAGATCAACCAGCTTCGCAGGACATATTACAGTGCACGAGCATTTGCGCAGACACAAGTGCTCTCACTATTCCTTCACTCTCATAGCCTGAAAGAGATCAGGCGCAGGACCGACATTGACGTGCTCCTGAGACTCCAGGCTACTGTATGAAAGTTTCTAAATCTCACAAAGCGATTTCGGCCCGATCCAGGAATCGAACTCAAAATCTGGTGCACAGCAGTCGCGTTAAGTGACAACTAGATTAAAGCGACAGTTAAATAATAATCAAATTGTAATCACTTAATGGAGGCCCCGTATTACTTAAGCACACAACAGCTTGTGACATTCAATTCAAATTAGACATCAATGTCGTAACAGACCACACAAGATATCAACGCAATCTGACGCTTTTCAAATCGGCCATTTTCACCTTGCTCTTTTACCTCACACACAACTTAATTTCAACCTTATATAACAGCCCATAGATTTCAAAATCATCTGTCTTGAAGCAGTCACTTCAGGTTCGTAATTGGTAAGCTACCGTTGGCTCGTAAAATAGGGCTTTCGGAGTTTACGGCCTAATTAAAGCACTTGAATTAACAACCTTAAGGACATTCGTGATAGTTGACACTTAATTTCAAATTGTTCTGTTGCATCATTAAACACTGTTTTAAGTTGCTGTGACATACGGTCGTGAAGATTCAAGGACTACTACGTCCCAATATTATATCTACCTATCCATTGACTTGCTTACTGGAGATAGAATTTTGGCACGTTAAACTGTAGGTCCCGGCTGTCCCTGGCAGTCGTTACAGGTAATCAGAAGCCAGTAAGTCTGACACCAGTGTAAGGAGTATTGGGTCGCCCGGCTAAATGGGTTGAGGGGGTCAGATAGGGCAGTCGCTTCTTGTAAAGCACTGGTACTCAGCTACATCCGGTGAAACTGGAAGCCGACCCCAACACAGTTGGGGAAAAAGGCTTGGAGGATGATGACGTTCTGACTAATTCCTATCTCTAGTGCGCAACACAAAAGATGGATTGAATATTGGAAATGGCCATTCGCTGTCAGTCATTTTATGGTTTTTTGAAAGGATCGCGTTGATGGGGGCACGGTAATGGGTATTAAATTGCTTAATTTGATATTAGATTATAATTGACGTTGATAAAACGATGCAACTTTATCGAACTTTGTGGAAACTACTATATTAGTGTATTGTAAACAACACATACTGTTTTGTTTTGACATAAATTACTCTGATTTTGAACTGTTCTTCAATCCATGTACCTATATAAAAAAAAGTCGTGTTAGTTGCACCGCTTATAACTCAAGAATCACTGATCCGTTTTAGCTAAAAATTAGAGGGGCGCTAGTTTTCCATCACCCGCCTGCGGGAGTTAGTTATCTCTGGAGGAGGGTGAAACCGCGGGCAGAATTTAGTTATTGTCAAATAACTCTAAATTCGTTTCAAACCCTTGAGAAATATTTCTCTAAAATAGATGCAGTAGTTTATAAGCTTCACCAAATTTTAATAATCCTGATTTCTATACATATATTAGTGTCATAAATACCTGTATGATTGCGTTTAAATTAAGCAGTAGTTTATTCAATTATGGTCAATATTGTGTGCAATAAAATAATTGGTACGTTCAACACAATTTGAACATTTTATGGGTGATAATGATCACGTTTAATGTGATGATAGGAATCCGCCTCAGGGTATCTATTCAAATGAGTCAAGTACTGTAATAAAACCATTCCATACAAACATACTATCAATAAGTGAAAAGAAGTAGATACCTTGTATACCTATATCATGAGTATAAAAGGTACTCGCTAATAATTAGTTGAACATTTAGACTAGACTTAGATAATTAGGTACCTATCTATGTACCTACCTTGTTTTAGTCGGTATAGTATTTGAAAATTGGACTTTTCAACAGAACCTCGATAGTTTTAATGACTGATTTCGCACCAAATACAATAAAACATCGCAACCCGACCTTTGACAAATGTATACATATACCTATGTAAAATCCATGATTAGATAACAAAACTTTTTCCATAAAAAAACCATGTTCAAACATAACTTATAGTATAGCTACCGATTGTGAATAAGATTACGTAAATATACATTATTTCCACACAATTTTTCATTGACACCAAACTTTACATTTGACTATGCATTTTTGGTAAACTTTCGAGAACCATTTAAATATCATCAAAGTCAAACTACATTTAACTGAAAAAACTAAAGAATTTTGTCAAAATTGTTTGCTGCACATCAATTGAATAACTTTCCCTACCATTTTCCAATTTCCCATAACTTTGAACCACTAACAAACTTTGTCAAAACATTACCAACAAAGTGCTATTAGCGCATAACCTGATAACATGCAATGGTATGTCACCATGGGATGACATGAATCATGAATATAATCCTATTACTGTAACTTCAGTGTACGGCGGATAATTTGATTCCGTGGAATGACTGCTGTTTAGTGTTGCCAACTGGTGGTAAGCTTTCTCGTCAAAGTAAGAAATAGCATTAAATTCGCATTTAAATTCTTGAAGTTCAATCAAGACGTTTTTTAAGAAGGCAGTATTTTTAAAAAAATTGGTGTACTGTATATGCAAAGATGCAAACATTAAACCTAACTGGCTGTCATTGAACATATTTGGCAGTCACTACGGGTCAGCCAGTCAGCCAGAAAGTCTGACAAACAGTCTTACCAAAGGGTATTGGGTTGCCCACGCAACTAGGTTGACGAAGTCAGTAAACTGGAATCAGACCCCTACATAGTTGCAAAAAGGCTAGGCAGATGCTGATGGGAAAATACCCTAAAGTAATCATCACTACATATTTTACCGTGTCATTATTGTTTGTTAGAACCATGAACCAATGGTTCTGATGACATATTTCAGTGGTCAGAACTAATATGGTATGCATTTGATTATAGCTAGCCACAATTTTATAGAATGCTTTGATAAATAGCGCTTGAAATAGTTATTCCAAATATTAATTGCAAATGTATGTTTATGATTGATGTTTCGCTTATTTCAGTTATTATTATTATTTATATTAATTGTGTGGTAGTTTAACACATTAATTTATATTTAAGGCCAGTTTCACCGGTCGCTGAAAAAGCCTTACAGGAACTTACCTGACAGATGAACTATAGCTTCTGGTATCACATGTTTCGAATAGCAATATCTGGCAGAAATTATAAGCTTACTTTATGCGGCAGATATTATTCTGTCAGATAATTAACTGACAATATATCGGCAACTAGTGAAACCGGGCTTAAATTTTTCAATAAACACTGCAGTTTCTCAATAACAAACAGCAATTCATAAATGTAATATTATTTAACTGACTGCCTATGAAAGAGGAGTTCCTAAATTCGGATATTTATATTCTTTTTTTATGTTTTTAAAGCAATACCCAATCGAAAACAGTTTCGGGTATCCGAATTTTTCTCATATCTAAACTGTTTTATGTTAACGATATAGATAACCGATATACGTTATGTATAACAGTTAACTATCTCGTTGTGAAAGCATGTTTTTTTACATTTTACATACCTTTGGATAACGAGTAGCATTCTAAAACCGTGCTCTGCATACATCTGCTTAATTATCAGTATTAAATATCTTTGAATTCAGGTTACATACACTACTAATAGACAGCATTTTGTGAATATTTTCGTGTAATTAATAGATTTTTTTTTCAATTATACCGTGGTTAATTAGAGTAGAAGATGGTATTTTGTTAGGAAATCGATAACGGATTTGAGATGCCTTAAATTTTAACTTTGAATATAGATACTATAAATATTATTAAGCAATATATTTCACATGTTAAATAGCGTCAACGCATTTTATATACGTAAAAAAATGTTAAATTGAAGCAAGAGCAAACATTTGTACGAGTATTAAAAAATATGCCACATAATACAACTCAAGATAAAACAATCCAAAAAGTATTTAGCCTCACATTTTGACAGATAGTTGACAGCTGTCATTGCTGTCACAAGAAGTGGTGTGAAAGTAAATAAGTACTAAAAGTCGTACAATCTTTTACGTAACTCGCGATCCGTCTAATAAAACCTTTACGAGCGAAGTAAGAAACTTACGATATAAAGTAAATATTGAACAAAGTCTTCGGGGCAAAACAGTAAGTGTCTTCTATTATTTATTCTGTAGTATTAGGTTGTATGTTAGTATTTGTTTTGTGGAGTAGCCATTGCTGTGATGGCCTCTCTGGGACGTTTTTGTTGTTAGTAGGTACTTACCCAAGGATAACGGCCGGCGTTTTTAGTTCCTGAGCTGCAAATAAGTGTGTCTAGAGACTGATAGTGACGTTCGTGAGTGCTGATTGTCTTTTTAATTCCTTCTTTTGTTTTTGTGTGATATCACGTTGAGGTGCCACATAGTCAATTAATAATGAGCAACGCTTGACGCAGTCGGTCCGTGGATGGGTGACATCTTGTCATGATGAGTTCCTCCACGTTTCGGAAGGGAAGTTAAATGGGTGCATCCAAGCAGTAATTTTAAGATCTTTGGCAGTCGTTACCGATAATTAGAAGCCAAAAACTCTGAAAACCATGTCTTATCAAGATGTATCGGGGTTCTCCGGTAACGAGGTTGAGGAGATCAGGCCCCCGATTCTCCTAATTTTACTTAAGCGACCTTCGATTGACGTTCGACTCGATTCGACTGAGATCCAATCGCGACTCGATTACGATTGAAGCGTATGTGGCATTCCGCTATATTTTCTTTGAAATAAACGTTTTTATCCTTTTCTGTCATTCAATAATGAATCATTTTGTCTGCAAATGATTTACGATTGCAAAATGATTGTACAGCAAACTACCGTATAGACCAAAATTATCAAAATAGCAGACCAATCGCACACCAATCAAATGTCAATCGAATACGATTGGTCTTTTATTAGTAGCAGAATGCCCGATATGGTTAAAACTGCTATTGCGATTCGATTTCTATTCGATTTTGACATTATTAACTTAGGAGAATCGGGGCCCAGATAAGCTGTCCCATGAAAACACTGGTACCCAGCATCTGGTTGGACAGAAACCCGACTGAAACACAGTTGCGAAAAAGCTAAGCATATGATGATGACATGGCAAAATCAGGTTGGTCCCTTCTGCTGATCTGTTCATTGTTAACACTATACGCTGTTCCATAGATACCTACATTTATACGTATATGTACCGATACATGTAATTACACTGAAGCGTCAGAACCGGGAATCTAGGACACGTCAACACGACCTGGTATCAGACATATAGCCTACAACTACAACAATGCACTTTAATTTGCATCTTTCTGAAATAAGTTTGTGCACTGAAAGAACTTGATACTTAATAGATGACTTCAACTTTGTGATTGTCTATAGATGATGATTTTGAGATCCGCTTATAACAAGGTTCTCTGTTAAAAAATAATACAGATAGCTCATGCTTCGATGTTTTTGTAACTCAAATTATTTCACAGAATTGTGGCGTACTGACAGGTTATAGTTCATTTTACTTGATTGTTGTAGTTGTTCGATCCACAAAAGGAAATAACAAAGGTGGCTTTTATAGATTTACTTAACTCCCTATGCTTGTTTGCCTAATGGACCCGTGCAAAGAATGTCCATGGAGTTTCTTGCCGGGTCTTTTCCATGAGACCAATATCTTGGAACCGTACAACTGGCTTGATAAGAACAAGGTTACAAAACCCTATATTAGGTCTATTTGCAATCGAAAATTACTTTAACTTTGACAATATACTTAATGCTAATATATGTTGTAGTCGTTCTACTGTCAAACCATACAAAAATACTAGTTTTATTTAATGGTGGTAAACTGTTCAAACAGCTGAGTATTTATTTAATAGGAATGGACCATTTTTATTGATACTGGCTATCATTTGCGGTGTCACGTTTTGAATGAGTAAATATTGTGTGTCAACTTTTTTTCAACCCCATAAAAATCTGTGGGTTTGTTATTTTTTCAGACGGATAAAATATTCGCATAGATAACACAAATATGTATATGCTTTTTTTAATGCACATTGGTTATTTAGTGGTGCGTACCAATGACTAATATTAATTAATAGATTAACATAATATAAATAAATAAAAGTAAATAATACCAATAAATAAATGATAATAATATCAGTAATAAAATATGAAATACATACATAACACGCGTATTAAAGTATTAAGTAGATCCCTATTGCGATTAACTAGTTTAAAACGAAGTTATAAAGAAAAACAAAAAATCAACTAGGTACCTACCTACGACAAAAAACATCAAGTCAAATATAAGAATAAGAAAAGAATAAGAATATACCTAGAAATAAGAAGATAGTTTTGTAACTACATACTCCATTTAGCTTGATTATTTGCACTGAAAAATCAAAAATTATATCATGAATCCATGCTACGAGTAATTGATCAACCGTATATAAAGTCCTTTCTTTCATCCAAAGAGTCCGTATGTCACAATACAAGACTTTTATTTCCCAAAGGTTTGTTTGCCTAATGACATTTTAATGACTTGGATGTTGTTTCAAGTTTTTTTACGGCCGCCGGCTATTCCAATAGTAAGACAGACCAAACAAACTTTGAATCGGTATTAACATCTTTTAGAACCGAATATTGATTTGTTCGGTTTAGCCAGTGAGGCAATTCTGTACTGTCCTTGAAATTTTTGAGGTTCTCAATACAAGTAAAGTAAGGATATAAAAAGAGGTATTCTTGTTATGTTGGATTAGTTATCTATAGTAATTTTGATAAACAATAATAAAATATACCTACTTACGTAGTTTTTGAAAAGAAGTATAGAGAGTAAACGAGCTACTCCAATCAATAATAATTGCAAAGAAACTCTCCGCAAACTCTTACCGATTATTGAAATCAAAACCCTAAAGGTTTTCCAGAAATCTTAACGTAAACCTTTAAACTAAATGCGCTTCTATCGTTATTTGAACTACTTATATAGTGTACAATATGCCATATAGTAGAACTAATTATGCCATAGGTACTTTTAAACTTCTGTATAACCTGCACTATAACATCAGTCACTTTCCATTTGTACAGCATCTAAGCATTACACGCAGAAGCATCATTAACTCGTTTCCAATAGAACTTGTAATTGATTTCTAATTAACTTCAAACAACTCGCTTTATTTCGGTAGCTTTCACAAAACTTCGTTTGTTTGAACCCAAATTAATTACTTAATTAAATTTTAAATCAAAAAAGTTTACGACGCTGCTAGTTTTGTGGTAATGGATCAATGGGTTTAATGATTTATTAACTATTAAATAAATTCAACCAGATGACTTTAAACTATTTGAATTAAATGGTAGATAGATAAATACGTTGAAACTCGGATGCAATTTAGTAAGCTACTGCGACACATTTGATCACGTAATTAATGTGATTTCTATTATATTCTCTATGAGAAATAACAGTAAATACAACATTTAATACATATTTTATTCAAGTTCTAAATATAGTATAATATCTATACTAATATTATAAAGAGGAAAACTATGTTTGTTTGGTTGTAATGGATAAACTCAAAAACTGCTGGACCGATTGAAAATATTCTTTCACCATTAAAAAGCTATATTATCTGCGAGTAACATAGGCTATATTTTATCCCGGTGCGGGCAGTAGCTCCCACGGGACGCGTGTGAAACCGCGGGAAAACGGCTAGTATAAGACAAACTTCAGATTTATAACGGATTTTAAATATTATGTGTTATATTTATTGTTTACTTCTACTACGATACACCTTAAAATTCTCTCACGTCTTATAATAATCCCCCAGTAGGTATCAAGCCAGTTCTAATTTTGGAATAAATATCTTACACTGCCCTTACCTAATGAGAGGACGAATGATATAAAATTAGAACAGATATAGATATTTCAGGCAGTGGTTTTCAGCTGTCAGATTACAGTCGTTTCTAATATTAGTTTTCGTTCTATCTTATCCGCGAGGAATACAAAAATAGCTTTGACCCGATAAATATATAATCCCAAATCGGCCAAAGGATCTTCAGGTTCCTATAAATGAGTTATTTTAAGTATGTTTTATATTAGTTTAGGTATGTACAAAGGTACATTCTCTTTATATGCCTAGGTCAGTACCTACTGAACTTTCGCTTACAAAGACAATGTGCATATATGCATTTCCGCAAACGAGTTTGGCTCACCCGCTTTCTTGAGTTAAAACATCTGTATCGAACTACATACAAAAAACAAAAACATGCAGTCAGTTGTTTATTTATTTCACACAACAAAAAGGCCAGCAATATATCCTCATAATTATAACTCAAGTAAACTATTCAATTAAAACATAAACCCAAAATTATGTGAACCGACCTTAACAGTTATAACAAAAGTTTAGGGGAGGGTTCAAAGTGCTATCAAAGATCGGTCGACCGTCATAACTTGTTTCATGATAACATGACAAATTGCTAGACATTGTAAAACGAACATTTTGGCTTCGTTCCACTTTCAAAAAGGTAGTAAAATATATGAAAAAGCCTATGTTTTTAAATAAAAACTGGTTTATTGGCAGTGGAAAATGAATTACGGCTTTTATCTGTGTACATCAATTTTTAGAAAAAAAAGCACAAATTTGATTGTTTATTTTAAGACTTTGAAAATAATCCGTTGTGGCCAGACGATGGCTGAATCAGTCGCGGCAAAGAATACCAAAAATCAAATCATCAAAAGATAAAAATGATAGTCGAAAATAGACGTGCATTGATGCCAATTACATTAGCTGAAGAATGCAAATAAACTGCAATAAAGGAAACTGAGGTGCTAAACTCTGCACAGACGGGTCCATTAAACCCGATTAGACGCAACCTTAAACTACCGTCAAAGACTTCCACCGTCATCAAATTAAAATTCCAAATAAAATGCGAAAGGGTTACCAATTAAAGACATCCTAATTATGTTCTAAGCTTAACAGTCCATCAATTTGGTGATAAAAGGCTGTTTTTGCGGCTTGTTCCTATTTACTCCAAACCTATTGTTTTCTGTTAGCAAAGTTTTCATACATTCCTTCCGCTTGGGTCTAAAATGTAGAACAAAATAAACAAATTAAAATATACCTTCAAATTTCCAATTGACGACCTCTGTGGCGCAATGGTCACCAAGCCGGACTGCCGAATCTGAGGTCCCGGGTTCGATTCCTGGTTCGGTCGCCATTTGTGTGATGAGCATGCTTGTTGGCCGTGGTCTGGGTGTTACAATATGTATTTATAAATATGTATATGTGTAGCTATAGGTATGTAGTTTATCAGTTGTGTTAGCACACATAACACAAGTTAATTAATAACTTACCATGGGGCTAACCAACCGTGTGTGAAAAGGTGTCCCGACATTATTTATATTTATTTATTCAAATTCTTTCTTTATGGCTACAAAAAAAATTGTGTATCTTCAGCAAAATATCCAAATTACGTACATTACTTAAAATCTTTTGGAGTTTGCGGGAAGGATTTTATTATCTTTAAAGAACAGTTATATTTGCTTCGGACCCGTTGGGAAGGAATTTCTAGAGCAGGTGGGAACAAGCCGTTTTTGCTACCATATCCCGCTGGCTGATCCGTCGTAAACCACCATGGATGAGGTCCTAATTTCATGGAACAGCCGTAAAGAAACCGCCAAAGTATTGATTTCTTGCAAGTCGTAATGCTGGATAGAAATAAAACGCGTTCGTAATGATGTTGTTTGCAAATTGATTTAAATTGATAGCCTGTGCAGGATGGTTAACAGGTCGGGTTAACCTTTCGGTTTGTGAATAGAGACTGCTTTCGGTTTTGTGACTTATATTGAATTGTAGTTTAAAGAGAACTTGTGTCTCTATGAAACATCTCATCGACTATAGAGTAGTTTAATTATATTTCTCTGAACGGATCTGGAACTATGTAAAGATATGTACTTTCAGTGCCACTTTTTACATGTGTCAAGCCATTTTACTGCAAGGCATAGGCCTCTTCTTTATCTAGAGAAAGAATAAGAAGTGTCAGTCAGTTATTAATATGAATCGAAGTTTTGTTAGAATAATAAGTCATTCACCAATCTTTTCTCCCACATCATTAAGACACGACAACTGATCAACACAATGTATTTAAAACTGCAGTCCAGCATTAGTGGCCTATTGACAACGGTCCAACTGGTTCTCAGCCCACGCATACCTCACCTTACTTTGCAATTTATCACCTTTACTTAAAAGCGTCCGAACATCTTCAGGAAATTGACTTGACTTGCCAATTCGAAGGCTTGTTTTCAATCAATTGATGGACGTGTAGGTACCTACATCCCGTATTAGTTCCGTCTAATAGAGGCTGAATCTTGAACTTACGATTTCTATAATGATAAAATGTGTGTATGTACAAAATGTGATGAATCCTTGAATTGATACAACTGAGTATTTTCCAAAAGAGAAAATACTGCTCAATTGATTTTTCGGTAACTTTTTATTTTCTCGTAACTTTGTTCCTGCAAATACTTATTTCTAAGCTTGCGGCTATAAAATAACCTTCCTTGATAGGTAGGTTATTTAACACTGGCATCATTTTTAAATCGGACGCACACAAATTTTTCGGTTCTATAATATTAGTACTGATTTTGAGCGAAGAAACGAGCGTATCGTTTTCATTTACTTGGTTTACTTTTAGGCTTTAATTATAGATTTAAAGACGGTAAACCTTGGCTTATGTTTCACTCCCTAGGTTACCACAATACCCAAAACACATCTTCCACTAGGAAGTACTACTAAAAACAAATGAAGATACTTCATCATAAAGGAATGCTTTTACCCACGATGACGTTACTAAGGGAACGGTACACAATAGCTTGATAGGCAATATTATTTACTCGGTAGCTTTGTTTAACACGAGTTCTGTGGCCACGTGTTTCCAGGGCCACTCGAATTGTCCCTGTTATTTGACACAAGTGGAAATGACCACTTTTGGGGATCCGTAAATTATTTTTAAACGTCTAAAGAATATTGTTTTGTTTTCTAGATTTTTTTTTGTTGAATCTTTTCAACGGAAGATACTACTTTATAAAAAGAAAGGATGAATAAATAAAGTATACTATATACCTTCTGCAACATATGACTTTATAAATTGTTGAAATGTCAAATCCATGGCAAAGAGTCAATTTTACTTAAGTAAATAAAGTCACAAATAGAGAAAATTATCCTAGATGTCGCTAGCAAATGTTGTATGATGCTAGAAAATTTATAAAACAAAACTAAAAAATGTAAAGGCACAAACCATTTCAAGAATATTGTATAAAAAAACTCTAAGTTCACCATCTCATAATTCACAAACTAAACAGCCTACATAAAATCAAATGTCCACTACGGAACCCAACGCCACGGTCGGTATAGCACGCTATATTATGGGATATTTCTTATTTATATAACCAACAAGCGTGTCCCACGTTATATAATACCAGATGCTATGCGATAAGAGCGCCCATTAATTCTTTTGATGATCAATTTTCCGGAACGTAAGAGTTGTGAAAAATGACATCACCATGTGAGATAATATTAAGTTGTTAGAACGTGGGTAGTTAAATTGATTGGCTGTATTTTATGTTATTAACATGGTGTGCTAAGTTTTATTTGCTATTGAATGAATTAGAGAACATTTTGCTGATTGGGAGCTCTTTTATGCTTATTGGGAAATCATCAACTGACCCCTCCCGCTGTGGGGTAGCAGCGTTAGGGAGTATCAGACTCTCACTGTTAGAAAACCAATCATGTTCCTTCCTAAGTATTTTATGCAGGCAAAATTCCCGCAGACTTATCTTGCTGAAGAACGAAGTTATAGACAAAACAATAACATACAAACATCCAAATTGAATACTGCTCCCTTTTTGGGAAAACATCAGAAAAAATAACATCTTAAACCCAAAAGTTAATTGCATCCTAAAAAGAGAATAAACAGAATAAATAAGCTATAAGCTTCTAAAATCATAAAGATAGGTAAGTACTTATTGGTAAAACCTCTTTTGAAAGCTGTAGTTAGTTTTATGTCGTTCTCTGCTGGCTAAGAAGACTTATATTACTTCTGACTTATATTATCTCTATATCCATCTCTCCGGCATAATAAAATATCATAAAACATGAGATTTCCATATTAACACCATTCGCCCATTACCCTTAACATTATCCACAGACAAACACAGTAATAAGGAACAGATAATATAACAAACATTAATGAGGTACTTAGCCAACCATAATTACCGACTTACAATGTAAGACCATACGTTATTACTAAGTTTACGGCCACTTTCTTCATATACACCGTCAAAATATTCACGTATTAACTATTTTATTGATAAACGGTGTTCATAAAATGTAGGTTTCTTTAAGTTAAGCCATTAAAATGACCATATATCAGCTATGTTTGGTCGTATCCACATTATGCGGCGACTATATTCATCACTATTTATTGTGTACTTAGGAATAAGTACCTATAGTACATTTTGAATTGTGAATATTTAGTTAGGTAAAATCGATATCAACCTAGGTATTTGGGCCTACCTTAATAGTTACTCAAACTTTAAATCGTTTATTCAAATTAGGTTCAGCAAAAATAAAAATCAGCAATTTTCGAAATAGGTACATCCTTAAAATGTGGTGAAGGGTGGGCCATCCACAAAGGAAGTGGTGAAGGGTGAGCCTTCACCACTTCCTTTGTGTTTTTGCCGGGAAGAATACAATAATCAAGCTAAGTTTCTATTAAGAGACAACTCTTAATACTAGCCTAAATCTATCAATTATTTCCCAGACTACAAGCTACTCTATGTAGTTAAAAAACTTGGGCAGCGTCAAAAGCAGAAGCTAGTTCAATAATTCGACTTAATGACCGCCTCGTTGGTATAGAGCGGCCATTGACCATTCATACTGCGGGCGACGCCGCAGGGCGAAGCTGGTTTATAGCAATAGTTTGGACAATAAAGGCTCTGTTATAAACATGCACGATCATAACGCAAGGGACAGAATGCCTCTTGGGTAAGACTTCGAGCATTTGACCAACAGGAACCACCAAGTGCACAAATCTCTATAAAGAAAAATATTTGCTAATTTAAGTGCGGGGGCGAGGAAATCACCAACTCGAATTGAGCAAGCGTGGAGATTAACGAAGACGGATTGAGTCCTTCTCTGTGTGAGAGGAGCCCTGCGCCCAGCAGTCGCAACGCAAAAAATAGTGCAGATAGCTCACTCATGTATTTTGATCACAATGCCAAAAACGAACTTGAAGGACATGCGATGTTAGGTGAACTAGACGCACATAATTTCGATTCACATACTCCAATATGACTAGAGCAATTTCCTATTTTTAGCAGAGGACGCTGCATGGCGTGTCCGGTTGGTGAAATGCGCAAAGGTATAAGCACATAACTTCGCTTTCACTTAGAGTGGATGATAAATCTTCAAGTTATTGTCAAATTGTTTATTTAGCCACTGCCCTTTAAACCCTTGTAGACTGGACACTAAATTGTAGTCCAACTATCGTACAGACATCGGCCGATCCCTGAGCGGTGTCATATGCGCAGTAACATACAATGCTACACGGAAAAGCCCGGCCAAACTATCGGCCGACTAAAAGTGGCCGGTCTGTCGGCCAAAGTTATTGTATCGAAGCTTCTAAGAATGCTTTTATAATGCTTTCGATTACAATTGTATTGAAAAATGTGGTGATGATAGTCATACTATTGTATATTAAGTATGTTATTTTTCTCTGCTACCGGTTTGCTGAGTGTATTGGAATTTCAATAATATGATGTACCTAGAGGTTACGTAGGTAACTACTGGTTTTCCAATTTGTAGTATGTTGTTGTCGGTAGATTGCAGTTTCGTTTTTAGCTGAACAGATTTGGTTAAATTGGAATAGTAGTGGCTACTGTTGTAAAATTATATTCAGTAATAGTGACTTTGGATTTAAATCTGCTTTGGACAATGTAATAATTGCATGCAACTGAAACTGAAATGAATGAACCTTCATAGGTACATAATGTTGCGAAGTACATAAATGAAAAACGATGTCAATAATCATTTTTTTTTGCACTTAGTTAATAAAGTGATCTGTCATGATAATAGGGTTGTTTCCAATTTTCGGAAATCTATTTAGATAGCTTCTAAATAATTTTAAGATCACCCTCTCTTTCATTTTTCGTCTCAAATCTTTTTATTTTTTATGTATTACATTTTTTTCTATTTCTCTTAGAATATTGCTCGGAAAACGCTAGATCACGTGACTGTGACGTCAACGTTCTCTGTTCATTCCTTTACATTTTAAAGCACATCTAACGAGAAAAAACTAACATACCAACTAATGTATTTCTTAATTTTTATAATGTATTTTTATAAAATAGCTACAAAAACTATAATTATTTTATACATATAAATTATTTTTATACATTTGCACAAAAATAAAATAGCTCAAATGTTTTGAGTTGTGTACGCGGAAAAATGAAACGGTGCAAAGAAACGTAAAGTTTGTGTTTATTTATATTGAGGTTATGTTTGTGTCCGCGTTCAAAAAGATTTGATGCTTTTTCAAAAAACTTAAATTAAATGAATGTCTACAAGGTTTGTGTTGTGCGAGACTGGAAATACGACCATTAGTGCTCCAAATGAACTGTTCATCCACGTTCCGCTGAAAAATCTTGGTTATTGGCAAAGAATTGAGCGACCATAGAAGAGTCTACTCTTGGCAGATTGGAACTATAAGCTTTCATAAATCCTTTCTCCATAATTCTTTAGCAGTTGTATCACTTAAATGCAATTAACACACAGAACTTCACAGAAGCAAATAAACAAAACATTAATTCTGAGGTTTTTTCGATATATCTGTCACAGAGAGAATGACGTCATCGGTCTCTTCTCGTCGTTTTTAATGGCGTGACGTCATAGGCTCTAAATTAAGATTTCATAAATTAATTAAAAAATATATGGTCAGTTATAAATAATATGATATAACTTATCGTGTTTCTAGTTTTGTGAACTTTCGGTGCATTTATTTATTTTTAACTAAATGAATACTAGGAAACAACCCTATTGCTAATTTTCATAATACAAAATATAAATACTTAAGTAATTTATGTACTTCTGTCAAGTTAATTTAAGTTTCATTGACAAAAAAGGGCAACATTTTTCACGCGGTGTCTTTAGTTTTCCAAATACGTCTGCCACACAAGTTTATCCACATTGGCAAGTTAAGAATTAACTGCTCGTCGCGCCCTTTTGTGCTCTTTTATGTTCTACCATTAATTATAGAAGAAAAATAATAGTTTTTGTCTGCGTAAGGGAATCGAATAAATTGTCCGTCCAACTAGTCTGTTCCCAAATCAGTTGAGGTCAGCTTATTTCGAAATTTATACGATCTTTTAAAGTAACAATTCTTTATTAGGCGCAGGCTTTCAAAAATAGATTTTCAAAATTTATGAGTTCTTTAATGTATAAAATTGAAATAGGTATATAACTGTTGTAGAATGGCTATAAAGCAGTGTATTGATCAGTAAAAAAAATTGCTTTAGTCTAATTCTGTAAACCTGAAAAGTTTCTCTATTCGTTTGGTTACACGTGCTAATCTCAGAAATACTGGTCAGATTAGGAAACATATTTTATCGAGTAAGACATACCTATTTGTTCTGTGACGGGAAAACTTTGTAAAAGCTTCTAAAACCTAAACCTTTTCAAAAACCCACTGTAACCCACGCCTACTACCGGTGTGACCAACAGACCATGAGAGGGAAAATTCGTGAGAAAAACGGGTCTCTTTAAAAATGTTGTCTATTATGGTCTTTTATACATTTAGTAACACAAACATAAAGTCATTACTTAAAACCAGTCACGCCAATAGGTTAAGTGTTCGTGACATCGCCCAGACAGTTATCGTCTCAATTTATTAACTTTGAATTAATTGCGTTATATCTGCATTCACTTTCTAGTAGTATCAACAATACCTATTTATATTTTTTAAGCAACTTTATTATTCTGCTGTTATATTTGGACTGTAATGCTTATACTTCCTGACATCGATGAAATGTAGTAGGTATGAAATAAGTAGCTTAAACCCGTAAGAAGGTGAAATATAAGTAAGTGTATTTCGAGTATTTACCAGTTCGCATGGTAGTTAGCCAGCTGATTTTCCAATATTTATAAAGCTAAATAATGAATTTATCTAATCTCAGGACCAGCAAGATGCGATTAAAGTTTACATTTTATTCTGGTATTCGAAGTAGTCCACACGGGACGCGGGTGAAACCGCGGGTTGAAGCTAGTATCATATAAAGCACGTAAAAATAATTACATCCATCTTTCATGAAAGCTTCCTCTGAAATTAAGTTAGTTCAGTCCTTACATTACGACGCGTCGCTCTAATAATATAGGGTAGGTACATAATTTTCCAATTAAGTTATGATAATTCCTCAGTAATTGGTATGAAAGACTATCTTCTATAAAATTAATTAAGATTTATTTTCTAACGGACAATTCAATTAGTTACCTTTAAGGCAGAAGATTGAATTTATGATGAACTTGAGATAATAAGATTTTATAATAATTCCTGTAGTAAAATACTACTCTATGATGTTGAAGGCAGAATTTCGCGAAGGAATTTATCAGTCGAATATAATTGGAAAATAACTTGTCTTAATATCGAAGGAAAAAAGCTTCGGACAACTATACTCCATTCAAAATAATATTAGAAATTTGAGTAAACCTTTTTTTACTGTTTGTTCAACCGATTTTGACTTCTATTGCGTTAGTAGTATGATTAATGGCGGCTGCAGTAAATACTTGGTATTGTAACCACTATTTTGCTTTCAATTCCGTTCTTTTGTCTACGGAATAGAAGTCAAAATCGGTTGAACAAACAGTAAAAAAGGTTTACTTAAATGTCTAATGTTATTTTGAATGGAGTATAGGTGCTGTTAGATTGTCAAAAGTGTCAAAACTTCGTCAGAATATGTTATTCTTGAACTAGTTTTCTATGACGAAACTTCGTCAGGAAACTTATTTCAGACTCTTGTCAAGATTTCATCATAACTTTTGCAAAACTCGGTGAAATAATAGTCTTTTTTTCGGATTATTTCAAGTCTTGACATAAGTCATCATCATCTTATCTGCTAAATGTCGTTCGCTGCTGAACGTAGGCTTCTCCCAACAAACACCAATCATCCTGGTTATGGGCAGCTGGCATCCATCTACTACCTTCTTTAAATCATCAGTCCACAGTGCACCAGGACGACCTACTCTACGTTTACTCAAAAACACACATGTACTAAGTTCAATAAATATGTAGATATACTAACGGCTGAACACTGGAACGCCACTCAATTTAAAGTAGGTACTGCTCAAACATCATTCTATATCTAGGTATCTGTCACATTAACGTCTGCGTAGGACTTAAAGTTAAGTAACCATCGAGTACCTATTTCGAGGTTCAAAACATAACTTTCCTAATGTCGCAGTCGGGTAAAAAGAGGTAATCCATGGCGCCAGGGTTCCTAAGTAGCTACCGACTTTCTAGGACTCAAACCAGGAACAATTACAAACAATTGAGATATCCAGATGCCCTGAATCTGTAACTTCTTAGGATGAGCCGATAGCATCGTTTTATATTAACACAAATTAACTAACGGGATTTTAATGTACAGCATTTTAGACGCAATTGCTTATCCTGATGCAGAAAGTTCGAGAAATAAAGGGTACTTTCGCTGGTTTAATCTTTTAAATTAACTTCGTGGAATTCTGCTGCGATTTGCTATTAGAAACTTCATCAGATCAAGGAAGGAGAGAAACAAATAGCCAATATTAACTTCCATTAATGTTCAAAAAATAAGAACCTACTTATATGAACAAGATAAAACAGCATTTTACAATATTATTAAACCGAAAAGTTAATCTCCAAAATCAAATAGGTACTACTAGCAAAATCAAGTAGGTACCTACACTATTATTACATAATATATAATTATTATATCATGACATATACTCGTGGCACTAAAATCAACACAAGTACAATAATCAAGGAATATCCCCAAATAACAGCCACCCAAACTAATGAAAGTATGAATAAATTACATTTAATTATATTAATTGACCAAAAAGGCTCAGTTCCAAGGAGTATGAAGTATTTCGTCTTATATGAACTTAATAACTTAATTAAATTTAAAACTAAAAGGTATGAGGAATCGGGGACCGTTAAAGGGGAACCATTAGAGGACTGAGAACCGCACACTACAAACTTTTAGTCGGCTGATAGTTCGTTTGGGCTTATAAATCAGTATGAAGATGAATGGTAATGCGCACATTACAAGGATCAAGTATTTTAGCCGGTATCAGTCCGACTGAAAACTTTTATTGGAATTAAGTTTTTTTATTTTACATAGATATTTACATATTTACAATACATATAAGAACTAAAAAATAAAAAGCGTCGAAAAATTACTTACTATTCAACAAAAAGTCGGCCGACTGTTTAGTCTGCAGGGTACTATAACTTAAAGTATGGGGAATTGGGCACCGTTGTGGGAAATGTTTAGGGGAAACCATTAATCTTGTTTTAGAGTAGGTAAGTGTTTTCGGCTTTTAGTAGTTATTAATTGCTACATCATAGTTAGGAATGGTTATTGCAAATTTCGGGCGTAACAACAGTGTGTGTTTATATGGATTGCACCAAAGTAAATAAATAAACTGGTATAAAATACTCACGTCATTACATGCCTTTTTTAATGTCTTAATAATATAACACAAAAGTACTGTAATCAATCCTCTGTTGACTCAGATAAATATAAAAAAAATAACCATTTAAGTTAGTCGCCATACTTTAACTTTGAGCGAAGTGTACTTCTAATATTGTTTCCTATGTTTTTTCATCACTAGGAATACATTCTAACAAGTACTTATCTACGTTCCGTATATCTAGTTCAATTCAATCACCCTTCATTTTCAATTGATATCAATTCCAAGTAGCAATGCTAATCATTGATAGATACGATTGACAATTGATATCCAATTAGTGCATCTCGTCTAATGTCATCAATGACATATTAATACGTCAGCGGTCATTATGTAGAGTAGCCAGACATTGTTGCACAAAGCGGATAATATGCGAATTGTATCATGTTTCATCATCTGCCTAGCCGTTTTACCAACTATGTTGGGGTTGACTTCCAATCTAACCAAATGCAACTGAGTAACAGTGTTTTACATGGAGCGACTGCCTATGGGACCTTCTCAACCCAGTTACCTTGGCAACGCGATATCTCTTGGTAAGACTGTCAGCCTTTCTGGCAGAAACTATCCGTAACGACTGCCAAAGATGTTCAAATGACAGCAAGAACCCACCAATTCATTGGTTTTTGACTTATCCATGAGCTCTTCAAATTGTAACAAGGTTGTTGTTAGGAAATACTTTGTATCAATACTGATTATTGATCAATACTACTAGCCTGCACTAAACAGCCCACAAAAAAACGTAAACTTAGCACATTTCGGAACTAAAACTAAAAATATAAAAACCTTTGTGCTTAATCTGAGGTACCCAAATGAAACCGAGAACCATTTCCAATTAAAATATTACCAAGGAAATATTTGTTTGAACTATAAATAACTTGTAATTATGCGTGATGTAATAGTAATGAAAGCTCGTTATACAACCATTAATATTGTTTTTAGACCATTTCATTATGGTTTTTAATGTTTTGACTGCGTTCATAATTACTAGAATTGCTGTATTTTTTTATTTATTTATGGTTCGTTCGGAAATTATTTGTTTGTTAGTTTTAATTGGGACTGCTTTTGTATGGATAATAAATATTTTGACATTTTTAGATATTGTTATTCGCTTTAGCAAATAGAAAAAAACCGACCAAGTGCGAGTCGGACACAAATTTCAGCTCTCTAACTATCACGGTTCATGAGATACAGCCTGGTGATAGACGGACGGACGGACGGATAGAGGAGCGAAAACAATAGGGTCCCGTTTTAGATAGATAGATATACTTTATTAGGTACACCAATTTCACAATTTTGATCTAAATCTAGTTAAGGTAGGTGACATAATGGGCGGTCTTATCGCTAAGAGCGATCTCTTCCAGACAACCTTAGGATGGATTGAGACGAGAAGGAAAAGATTATACGGTAGGCAGTTAGGCTAAGTGTACACTTGCTCCTGCAATTTGCGCACCTAAATATTATTACCATAAATACTTAAATTATAAACTAAATATATATACATACATATATGTTTATATATATATATATATAAAATAATAACAATAAATACATATATACCTTTAAATAATGTCAATGCTAGATATATATACTTTTTATAAATATTATTCTACCGTTAGGAGGAAAGGTAGTGGCTTTTTAACATTCTCTTGAAAACGGCTAATGATTGAGCCTGTCTTATCGTAACGGGCAATGCGTTCCATAGCCGAACAGCCAGAACAGTAAAAGATTTGTCGAAGAAGCTAGTGGAATGCATCGCCATCTCCAGCCTCAAATTTTCTGATGACCTTAGATATTTTGTATGTGTGTCATAAAGGAACTTGAAACGTTCTTTAAGATAAGGGGGGTTAGTGGGATTAAACAAAATGTTGTATAGCAAAGACAGGATATGAGCATTCCGGCGAAGACGTATACGTTTTACCCTTTGGGTACGGAACCCTAAAAATATTATAGTGATGACATGGATGCGTTTAGATTTTTAAAACCGGCGAAGCTAGATGCGGGAGTGTTGGAAGAATAGCATCTATAGAAACCAACTACAACAAGCAAAAAACAAAAAAAAATGCATGTGCATTAGGAAAATACGTTTTAAACCGTCGCTGGAAAAATGACGTAAAATTACTTCCTTCTAGAAACAAAGTTACTAGTGCTGTAACGTTTTCAAAGTAAAACCAATTTATGGCGCGAAGTAATTAATATTGACTGCAAGGCACGGCATGGCATTTAAATACAATGCTTTCAAAACTACTTTGAAATGGCGATGCCATGAAGAAGAAATATTAAAGAGTTTCATAGTTTTCAGTAGTCCTAAAACGAATAGTTAAATATCAATTTGTTATTGGTTTACCAGCTTTTTTCCGTGTGCCTGAAGAGGATAGATTTTTCTGATGGGAAATCATCAAATTACCCCTGTGGGTCAAGCATGACAGAGTGTAAGACTTTGACTGACTAAAACCCATCATAGTCCTTCTTAGGCGTTTTATGTACCAGAGCCGCGGTAACTCTTTCGTTCGAACAACCCCAGTGCCCAAATAGGTAGTGCTCACAGGATGTGTATGAATTTGCGGTGGGAATCAAGTACACAAAAACACTAGCATCATATGAAGTTAAATACCAAACAAAAGTGAAACTAAGAAAGAAAGTATTCTAATTGAAAAAATAACCGTTGTATCCCCAGTGATTAATTGACAATAGAACTATAAACGTCCATTTTGAATGTATCTATTAATCAAAAGAAATAGTTAAGCACGCGTAGGTTATAAATAGCGAGTGACACATTATGGAATTTGAAATTAACATACAATCGTATATTATGTTGGTAAGAAAGTATGTTAGCAACTTGATGCAATGTAAGCTTGTACTGTACCGTCTAAACGAAGCATAGATTGATTTCATAGACAACAATTTGAATTTGGACAATGTTGTTCTATAATATGAATCAATTTAAAATAAGAATTTAAAACATTCGTCTCCTATATAAAATAGAGCCTTTAAGTACATACTCTTAGTGAAAACGTTTTAGGGTAAGAAAAAATATTATTTATGTTTCCAGCACTGTCTAGGGTTAATGGTAAAGATGGTTTAAGATCAGGGAAACAGCAGACGACAAGACAACCGACTTACTTGGCTATCAGTAAACTGGGAATCTCACAATATTAACTTTGGTAGATATTTACGGGCTTAATTACAGATTGCAAAAACACTGGTGCAGCCATCGAAAGCCAAACCCACTTTTTCTCAAACCAGGCTGCCGTCTTTAAAGTTTTCTCATAAGACCAAGTTTGTATATCACGTCACACTACAGAAAAACCTTAAACACACATTCCACTACAGCGCGAGCGGAGCGGAGAAGTTTTTAAAGAATCAATAGGATTTCTTTATATTAAGCATCGTGTTGCCACTCACTCGGTAGTACCCCTAAGATTAAAGTTTTTTTTTGTTTGTTCGAAAAAGTCTCCGCTACGCTTTGGTGGACTGTAAGCCTAACCCTTGTAGATAAACTATAGGTATACTTTGTACCTAAAAGCCACAGCATTAAATTAAAGACAGGAGATTAACCAAACCCCTTTGACGTTCTTAGATTTCCCATTGAGCGCTGAAAAACATTCCCCGATAAAAAAATCTCTAGTAATTAGCTTTGTAAGTGAAACTATGTAAATTAGCCTTTGTAACAATGTTCCGTAAAAGCTCTTAGGCTTAATTAGTACCGTTATCGCTTCGTCGTGTCCTCGTTCAGGTAAAATATTGGCTGAGGAACGAACAAGGGGACTCATTGTGATATTGATCCTTCTCATACTTTGGGCTTGAGACTGCAATCACATAGTTTGATAAATTCCGGTAAAGCGAGCCTTAGAACTTGGTAACTGGATAATTATTTAAATTAATAGGTATTATGATGCTGAAGAGTTGGTTTGTTTACTTGAGTGACCTCAGAAAATACTGCCGGGGCTGCAGGTTATTCGAAAGAGATACCGCGGCCCTGGTACATAAAACTTCTACGACGGAACACGACGGTTTTTAGTCAGTCAGAGTCCGACACTCCCTCGCCCCTGCTAACCCATACTTAGCGGGAGGGGTCATTTGATGATTTTTGACGTCGTCGAAAGCCATAGACTACTTTTGTGGAGTGATTCCAACGGGACATGAGTAAAACCATTGGCAAAAGCTAGAGGCTTCAAAATAACAGCTTAAATAAGTACACAAAGTTTAATTAATTTGAGTCCAAATAAAGTTTTAATAAACATTCTTTGTAAATGTGTGGACTTAAAGTTGTAAATTAATTCCAAACATAATGAATTATGTTACTGTTTGTAATTAATGAGTAAACTAACAATTCAAATAGTGTGTGCATAACTACACATGTGTTATTCTAAATGGAGTCTTTGAAGCTGCAAACACTGCTAGTACAAGAAAATGGTCATAAATTGTTAAAAAGTTATTAAGTATGTGCATTTTGCAACCGCTTATATTGAGCGACTGCTGAATACGAGGTCTCGGGTCCGATTCATGTCGGGTCACTTTATAGGTTTTGAAACGTTCACAAAGCAGCCCGGAGTCTGGAAGTTGGTGGTGCTATACCTACCCGTGCCTAGGAGGGCACGTAAAGCAGTCGTTGTTACAATTCCACGTCAGAGGCCGTCAGGCAGATTTGAGAAAACTCTGACTCTAGGCCCCTAGGGCTTATTTAGAGATTAAATCTTAGAAGATCGCTTGCATTATTACCAAGCCCCTACGTTTATCTTTCAACAAGATATTAATGTTTATGATAACAACTCTATTTCGTATTCTATTCTTAATAGTCCAACCACGGAGGAAGGAAAGATAGCGGAGAGGCCAAAAGGAAGGTAGGTCAGGCGCCTTCTTGTAGGTCAAGCAACCATGATTAACGAGTCTCTCGGTCTTTTCAAATCAAAACCCATCTGTCAAAGATTGTTTTGTTTAGTTATTTATTGATACACCAACAGCTTTGATCTTTTCTGATTGGTGATTTTATTTTGAAAATATCAGTTGGGTTCCATAGAAAACATGTAAGGGCGGAACTAGCTAGCTTCTGGAGCGCTAATTTCTAAGAAGATTTTGAGTTTTGACATCTCCGATAGTCATTTTGTTCTCTATGAGTCCAACAGAAAATATGCAGCCAATACAAATGGCTTGTGAATTAAATTTACATAATTAGAAACATATACTTATCTCGTCTATCGTTTTAACAAATGCTTTCTTTTATAGCTGAATAAAAGTTTTTTATTGTAATATGTAAACTCTTGGTGATTTCTTTGGGAAACACGTTTGTTTGTTTATTTATAGTGCAGTATTTAAGTATTTGTGTAGAAGAAAATACCTTTTAAATAACACGTTTACGTAAATTTTCGTAGAAATTGGTTCGAATAGATGACGAGTCGATATGCTATGTTTATTTTATCGCTTATTATCTGTTCCCCGCGGTTTTACTGGCGCCTCGAGGGTAGTACTTTCGTCACCCGGTTAAAAAGTAGCCTACCTCCTTCTCAAGGCTCTACACTTAAGACGATATATGTATGTATCTTCACATCGGTTTCATGAAGATCGGTTCTGGTGTTTTGGCATTATAGCCTAGACAGAGTAACTTTCACATTTATAATATTCTTAATTATTTACTGAGTATTATTTATAATAAAGCCTCCCTTTGGGGGGAGGCCTACGTTTAGCAGTGGACGGTAATTGACTGATATGATGATGATGATGAAGTAATTCGTTGACCTAAATATTACAAAGTGATTATTTTGTAGTCTACTTTTGTTAAGGTTGATCAAAAATTGGACCAATATGGCGTACTAGCAAATAATATGAAATTATGCGTTCCATAAAAACTGTACCTAGTAGATATTGTAAGTACATTACATTGTATTTTGATCAACAAAATCAGTTATTAATCACCTCACAAGCAATAAATTACTATGTATTACAAAGTACTTGTAATTAGTGCTATAATAAATTTATTTAAACAACATTGTTTGGTATAATTAATAAGTTTATGTGAACGTTAAATAGTAGGTGCCGTTGACCACCGACGTTGTTAATTTATTCAGATAAGTTACCTAGCATATTATACCTACTAAGGTAAATAACGGTATTTGTTATAAAACGGTTTTACAGTAACGTTAAGGTAGGTTAATGATTGCCCTTATCCTAGTCGATGTCTGGATGGGTCACCGAATGTTATGGAGTTATTATGACCTTCCCTAGATTCGAAAAATAGGCTTCTACATATATGCTTTGTTAAACACTTTTTAGGCTAAAATACTGTTCTTGTACGTCGAACATACCTACATAATAAACACGAGGCACAAGAAAGAGGACGATTATTCCGCTATAAGGAATTTCCCTAGATTTTTTATAAACAAACTTGAAATAAAATTACCTATATAATTTTAATAATTTTACAAGGTAACTTATGAATTTATACTTCACGGTAAGTTAAGCAACCGGTTTCATTCCCTAGGGGTGGAAGTTCGATTCAACCCATGGCGTACAAAATCAACCCTTGTACGATCTCTTACGTCATGCTCTATGCCCTTACAAGTTATAGGGATAAGGGTCGTATCATTGGAGCAGTCAGTTTTACCAGATTTTAATCATGTTAGGAAAGGTTGCTCTATTTGGAGTAACATTATTATTGGCAGAGTATGTAAATAGTTCGGTAGAAATAGGACTTTGAAAGACTGTGAATTTATTATTCAAAATTAAGATAAATATTCTTAAATACCACTAAAAGATTCCTGAGTGTTTACCTCCATCATTCTATATATTGATTCTTCTTTAAACATTACCAGTTTTTAAGTTCGGACTTCTCGTTCTAGACTACCGTATTACATAACTGGTCTATTGGACACAGAATTTTGAAACAACAGGACTCTCAAATCACGTTGAACTAATAAATGGAACTTTCTAATGGAATCAAGTGTTCATTGTTAAATATTGACAAGCGTTATGCACAACTAGTAACCTATATTCAAGCATTCTATATTTTAAGTATCAAATAGGCTCGCCAATGCACAACCGCGCGCTCCTATATTTTAGACGTTAATGATAATTTTAAGCATAGCGCATTTCCCCCACCATTTACCGACAAACGCATACTACCCACAAATAAGTATTATGCACTTGCATGTGCAGCAAGTAAATAAATAGATACCATTACACGTACATTTTGCTACTGTAACTAGATATCAAATATTAAGACGTATAAAATTGAGATTTTTTTTCTGAAATCCTGCCGGAGCTGCGGTATTGTTCGAAAGGGTTACCGCGGTCCTGGTACATAAAGGGCTTAAGAAGGAACGTGGTGGGTTTTATTCAGTAAGAGAATGTCACTCCCTAACTGATGATGCTTTCCCATCAAAACAAATAATAATAAAAGGCCAGATTTTTCCTTACGATTTTCAAAGACAATTAATTAAGAACTTAACAAGTTATGTAGAACAAATAAACTCGTATTTACTAGATGAAGTAAACTTAATTAGTTTTGTAAGGATTCCCAGAGCCGAGGTACGGAATAATATTTATGAAAGAAAGTGGAATTACTTTTCTTTGGTCCTTTCATGGAATCCTATGGGATTGAAGTCGTAGATCGGACGGACCTTTTATTGGAAGTATATATATACAGTTAGATGATGAGAAACTACGGAGTTTCAATAGACAGATAAATGAGCCTTTGTGGTTTGGTAAGGCCGCATTGATTGTTGTAGCGACGTTTCAAGTTACATCACATAATTTGTTAAGCTTTCAAAGTTAGGTTCCGGTTTATCTATAGCAAATCAACATTTCGAAAATGTTAGTATTTTTGAACAAATGCTTCAAACAGGCAGTTACTAGTCGACCTAGGATTTAAACATGGAGCAATATGTTCAGCTATAATTTTTTTTGAGCCTATTTAATTTATGATGCTTGTTTTTGCACCATAAATAAACAACTGAACTGAATTATTAAAATCACTCATGTCAACTATATTTACATCCCAAATACCACAGTTGTCATACAGGTAAATACAATAAATAAAATACCAGTGCATTGTAAAACAGACAAAAAACATTTCGTAATATCTAGAGCGAATCCAACAAACCCTATAGTGAATGCAAATAATTGCATTGCAAACCTACATAGTTGAAGATCTACAAAAAAAACTCTCATATCTGACAGATGCCAACTATTATTATATAGCGATTAAAATAAACTTAAACATACGTCAAACTAGTTATTTAAACTGGTCGAATAACGATGCAGTTTCATAGCTAGAGCATAAATAAATGGAATCTGCGTAATAATACGCTCGCATCGGCGCGCGCGCAGCTGTATTTATTGCGTTTATTGCGCATGATTGTACTTCGTCTGCGGGATTATTATTACATGTCTTCTACTCCATCTTGCCCTTTACTTAAGTAGCTGTATGCAGTTTTTATTCTTTTTATAGCCCTTTTTAAAGATAATTGTGAAAAGCTCTTTGATAAGTCAAAGCCGTACCTACGGATCGATCGAACATAAGGTTAAGCAACGCTTGGCGCGGTCGGTTCACAGATGGGTAACTACCTTATCATGACGAGTTCTTCCGTGGACCCGGCTATTATTTGAACATCTTTCGTAGTCGTTATGGGCAATCAGAAGCCTGGATGTCTGACTACCAGTCTTACCGAGAGTATCAAATTACCCAGGTCACTGGGATGAGCAGGTCATATAGTCAGCCGTAAAATGTAAAAGACTGGTACTCAGCTGCATCCGTTCTCACTCCATCCTGCCCTTTAAGAAGCTGCGTGCAGTTTTTTATTTCTTTTCTTCACCTTTTTAAAGTTAATTGTAAAAAGGCTCATTTACTTGGCGCCTTCAGTGACAATGTGATGGCATATTTGTTTTTTCTTTATGATTAATGTTCGTCTATGGAGCGTCTTGTGTGGTCCTTATAATTAGTAAGAAAATGATAACCTCCATTGGTTAAGGTTTTAATGATTTCTTTTAAATTTTAAATCGACAGCTGTCTATTAAAGTCAATGCTTATATGTTTGTCAGTTGTATCGAAGGTTTTATGAATTGAAAAGACATGCTGTTTGCAGTTCGTTATAGTTCAATATGGAAGCTAAATACTTTATCTATGGCCAAAGTCATTCTTTTTACGAGAGGTAAACAATTTCGATTTTTTTTAAGTATTTATTCGAATTCTCAATCGAATACCAACGCTTCAGTAAGCAGAATTTATTTCTTAATTGCGATTTACAGATTTTCAAGTACGTTACAAGTGTACTTTTACCGATTCAGTAGCTAGGTATGCAAATTAAAAATATTGCTTCGCCTTTTTTTCAAGTACAAATAACTCTGAACCAGTCTTTTTATGTAAACCTTTTCTCAATTAAATTAAGTGTTCCTGGTTAGAAAAACAATGTTAGTTCAGATAAAAGTATTTCTAAGGTAACTTTCATATATTTTTTTCATGGAACTTGTTGTTTTCTGAGAAATACTATAAAAGGAACTGAAGTCCTTTCAGTGTTATTTTCAGATTCAACGTACAAGTCTAAGGAAATATGAGGTAAAACGCAAATAGTAAGCAGATGAGATTTATTTGAAAAACATTACGACATTCTCTTGTACCGTGAGCTTGCTAACATGACAAAAAATCACAAAATATTTTTTTCCTTGTTAGAAACGGACTAGCATTCTACAAAAGTCGACTTAAGTAGGTACTATCAATTAATTTCAATCACAATAAAAGTACAACCACGGAAATCAATAAGTACATACATCATATTTTTTCCACATCATAACCTTACCACCTAATCACGGCTTATTTACAAATCCACCGTCAATAAAGCTTATGATTAACCCACACTTTTTACGCCCCAATAAAATTACAGGGTTGTTGTTCAAATCCCCAGGGTTTCTTCCCCGACCCGGGTGAATCCTGGCCACCTATAACTTCAAATACCGCTGACGCATCAAGGATTGATTCCATTCGCCCTTGTTTGCCCAGTTACAACAAAAAGTACCCTTTTTCACGAAAGAAATGTTATATTTCTGTCCGAGGTCGTAATATGGTTAGAACGGATACTACTCTATTACTCGAGGCGATGGCATAAAACGTTTTTGTGGGAAAGTAGGTTCTACTGTGGGAAAAGCCACATTTTCACTTATGCAAATATTAAATCGAATTAACCAGCCAAGATGTTAATATATCAGACATTTAATGAATATTATATTCTATTCAAATGTAAATACCTACCTATGTAATTTGAATGAAAAAGTATTTTTCTGAATAGAACAATGAAAAACAAAAGACTGTTAAATATAATTTCCCCGACATTTGCAAGTTGCTATCGGTCTCGGCTCCCTGTCATTAATTCTCAAAAAAGTTTGGTCGCAAGGGAAAATGCGACGCTACAACTAACTTTTTCATAAAAATATAAAAAGCATTTTCAAATTTCGAACTCAATAATATGGCAGTACAAATGGAATAATTAGACCTTTGGAATTTTATTTTACTTTAGGCAGATGTACATTGTACATTGAGAAAATTATAACCTCTTAATATTTTAAGAAGGCACTACATAAGTGCTAGTTAATGCATTGTAATTATAAAACAAATGAACAGCAACATAAGTACATTTATCATTATAATTTCTTCTTTGGACTGACGGATTGAGAAATAGAGAACACTATTATATATGAAACACCAGTTCATTCAGTACTCAACAGGTTTAAATACGCTTTACTTCACCTCGTAAAAGATCACCGCACTAAATGCTCCGTTTGATCATAAAATACTTAAGTAGGCATTAATTACTGTTTGGAAGTTACCCGACTACTTCTCTTTTAGATATAATGAAGAGTAAAGATTAAACAACTCTTTTATATTGTAGTTTTGCTATCGTGAAGGTGGTTCTGAATAGAATACTCGCTTCCCCACTGTTTCCTCTGGCAATTTTAGAAAAGGCATGATGACAGGGTTTAAAAATAGTGTTTCTAATAATCCAAGTTTTATGTTACCAAAAATATTGGAAACGTAGGTATTTTTATTCTAATGAAACAATTAAAATAATAATTGGATTTTGAATTGAATAAATATAAGGTATTATAAGTTGAGAGTGGAGATTTGTGACGGCACGTTTTGTACTTAAAAGTCACTTAAAGCAAAATTCAATCGTGTTGTATCTTCGTTGTTATTTGTTTGTGAGAGAAAATAAAAAATCCGTGCTTTGTTTTAGGGTTATCTAAAAGACGGACTAACTTTTTTTCAGTCCTCATGCCTATTGCAAAGTTATTTAGCTAACCATATACTTATTATAATCCCTAAGCATGGAGTTTGTAGGTATTCTAGTAACAGTTTGGATATTCCTTACTAAGCGATTGCTACATTAGGCTAAGTGTTTGGTGCATACAGATCGTGCAATGAAGCAGAAATTATTGTGGTACATTAATTTTTGCAGCCGATTTAGGTACACAACTACATTTGTAGAAATGCCAATATTTTTTACTGCAGAAAAATTAAGGCTTTAGCTATTCATCGCCATTGAATGCCTTTGGATAACGATGTGTATCGAAAAATACAGGACTCACTAAACTAAAATAGTTTTTTTGAAATACATATGAGTAGCCTTAATTAAAGCACAGAATCTGATATCAAACGTACCTATCCTACATACCTACATACTTTCAAAAAGAGTATTTTAATCACTCAATTACCAGTCGTCTGACTACCCAATTACGGCTGAAATTAAGTGACTTTACGACACACAGATGATATCCATTGATATGATGAGCAATTCATTATCAGGTTCCAAGCTGCCGCCATGCCGCTAAACAGATAGTGCTGTTAAGTGGATTAAAGGCCGGTACACATAGGATACAAACACGTGAATAGTTTTGATATGTTTGGAGCATAATTTTTATACATAGAATGTATAGTTTATGAATAACCTCATAATCAAAGTGTTAGTTGAATAAATCTAGCTATTAATTGCACATTACGAAGTGATATAGTTTCTTATGTTGAATCCAATTATTGTAAAAAGTACTCTCTACCCAAAATTCAAACTGATATGTGTGTAATAACCCTTAAATACCATTGCAAGATATTCCTATCAGAAATGGTAAAACATATACTTACTCAATGTTTATAAGGGAATGTCGAGTTTTCACAGTAAATAATAAAAGTAAAAATTATAAATTTTAAAAAACCCCCGACCCAAAAAAGTACGCAATAATTATTTCAAAAGGTTAAAAACGCTAAAACCTATAAAAAGCAAAAAATAACTTTTAACACTACGTAAACTAAATTTTGTCGTGTCGGGGGACCGCTCTAATTCATTACCTACTTTAGATACGTGTTTTTTTTTAACGAATGTTGTAATTAGGTAGGTGTCATTTGATTTATGTAGGTAAAAAGCGGTCCCCCGACACGTCAAAATTTAGTTTACGTAGTGTTAAAAGTTATTTTTTGCTTTTTATAGGTTTTAGCGTTTTTAACCTTTTGAAATAATTATTGCGTACTTTTTTGGGTCGGGGGTTTTTAAAAAATTATAATTTTATTTTATTTCATGCTTTTTAAAGGAGCTTCTTAATTTTTCCTTCTTTCATTTAATTTATTTTATCTTAAGATGGGGTCGCTATATGCGATCTCGGCCAAAGGAAGCTGTTTAACAATCCTCATGACAAACTGGCTCTGGGAGAATTGCACAGATTGAGAAACAATAAAGATTAACCTTTGGACATTCTAGATTTTCAGCTAAATTATAAATCGGTTTATCCGTTTCATTCCGGCATTCCAGGGTTTCATCCGCCACATCCCATTTCCAGCATCAGGTTCTCGTCAATCAGAAACATGAAGAGAACTCGTCAAGACAAATTCAACGAGCCCAAACTCGATGGGTTTACTAAAACGCAGTTCAGGGTTACGTCTCCTACTTTCGTGCCCTAACAGCAGACCAGCTCAGTGGTTCCAAAAGACATTAGTGTTTTAAATTTCAGATCCCACATATACTTGCAAGTCAACTGAGCGTGTAACATTCCTATCACATCTATCATACGAGCTGATGACCTTGAAGACCTGAACCGATTTCCACCAAACATAGCTAAGAACACTCCCGACTGACATACCTTTTAAACAAAAAAAACCGCATTACAATCGGATCATCCGTTTGGGAGCTACGATGCCACATACACACACACACACACACACACACACACACACACACACACACAGACACGTCAAACTTATAACACCCCGTCGTTTTTGCGTCGGGGGTTAAAAATAGCACTATTTTCTTCAAATGAGACGTAACTGAAAAAGGTTTTCTTTAATATCCAAATGGGACATTATTTTAATGTCGAGATAAGTTTAAGCACGCCATTTTGACTAATTTAAATTTTATGATCATAGGCAGATGCCATCTGATTTATATAAAGACTTGAACTATATTTTATACCTCTAGATTTCACAGATACTATCTCAAAAAATAAGTTTAATATTGTAAATGCTTGAAATTACTCTTGGCGATGAAATAATGTAGGTAGGTTAGTAGTATAGTTATCGGCATTATCGGCACGAATCTTGAGCTCTGCGCAGAAGTGATTTATTAGCAAAGAACCAATCCCGAGTGACGGCTATGACGCGATGCACTGTGGGCCAATCACCGCTTTAGCCCGCCCCCGCGCCTCACTTCATACCACAAAATTTTAAGGGACCCAATAAATCACTTCTACGCAGGTGAAGGTCAGAGCTCAACATTCGTGCCGATAACTATGACGTTATAGTAGCTAAAGGTACAACAGGTTAAAACACTGAAAAACCGGCTCTTTCTTTCCTTCCTTCATAGAAAGGAAGAACTTTGGATTATAATAATCCAAAGTAAAGGGACCAAAAAGACGACATACCTAGAAACGGGTTATTCCGTCAAAAGCGGAACACTATGGTTTGTAACACTATTTTACGACTTTATTCACAAAGAACGTTACCACCAAACCCATATGTTCCCACCTTAACAAAATAATCTACCAGTTTTACGGAATTTGAACTTTATGTTCTACTGATAAGATACTGTTAAAGAGCTTTATTAAGAGTACGGGCAAACTGCAAACTTCTGGTCGGCCGATAGTTTGTTTGGGCTCATTAATGCGTATGAAGATGCATGGTAGACGCACGTTACAAAGCTTGTATCAAACCGACTGAAAAAAAGTGGAATCAAGACTTCCATTTAAATAAATATTGCCAACGGTTGGGGCAACTCGTTTCAACAGTCGGGCGACTATTTAGTCTGCAGTGTGCTTACTTAATCATAGATATTGAACGGTAGGGCCATGAAACCAGCGAAGTATGCAGTAGACAGTAGCGATGAAGAAGTGTTTTGACACGAATTTTTAAGTGTGGGAATTAGAAATAGATGTTCGGATTAGTATTGGATCTTATGGTTAACTGTTTTGACTAATCGACGTGATTGTGAAGTGTTTTAAACGGCTTTCATATTAAGTAACTTAGAAATCTTGTCGAGTCCGAAGACGATAATATAAAAACAAAACACTACTCTGAGCATTTAGCGCGACGTCTAATAGCTTACTTCGGAGATAGGTACAATGTTCAACCTTACGAGAACTGTACCTTAAAAATCTTAATACAGAATGTGTGCAAACTATGTTAACATTAAAGTGATTAATGTTCGCATTTGTAGAACAAATTAAAGCATTCAGTTTCGCACGCATCCTGAGAACCAATATACCTTCGCAGGTTATAATTACTAATCTATCGACATAACAAAATGTCATCTAAATTGTTTTAGTAAATTATCATGACAGTCATGATATTTATTACCCATTTGTTTGGGAACACACTGCTGTATACGATTAGACTGAAGCTGACCCCAACATAGTTTGGCAAATGCTAGTCAGAAGATGATGTTTGGGAAAATTGACATTTACACTGAATTTGCAAAATTTTCTTCATACATATTAATGTAAAGGCATTCATTACATTTACAACACATGATCAGCATGATTCTTATTCCTATATAAATTAAAGAAAATTTGAAAATATATAGGTACCGACTACAGATGACTTGGGAACAAAGCAGGAGAAAAAAGAAAATATTTAATTAAACGCTGTGCAGCGAATATAATTTCCATAGGTACAGATATATTTCGCTAACATTAAAAATACATGTATAGCTGGTAAGTTCATGTGAAGATTACCTACTGAAGCATCACATACGCGCAATCTTATAAACTAACTAGCTTTTGCCCGCAACTTCGTTCGCGTGGAATAGTGACTACCAGCAGATTTTTGATTTGACCAATAGATGGCGCTATATGTCCGGAATAATTTTATTTTATTTTTATTTTTTTGAAATAAAAACTATCCTATGTCCTTTCTCAAGTTTCAAACTATGTCTGTACCAAATTTCACACAAATCGGTTTAGTAGTTTAGGCGTGAAGAAAAGACAGACAGACAGACAGAAAGACAGACAGACAGACAGACAGAGTTACTTTCGCATTTATAATATTAGTTTGGATATGAAATATCCCATGTTTCTGTAAGTAGATACAGCGGTACCCTGCACAGAAATACAGAGGATCACGTTACCTTGAGACATACAATATTTTGTCTTTATGTCTCAAGGCAATGTGTCTATACAACAGACTGAAACTTGAAGATTTTATGTTACAAGCATATTACGTACATACTTATAGCTTTAAATCAGAAAGTTTTAGCTTTACAGCCAATCTGATTCAATGAAGAAAGTTTGAATCCAACGATATACTTACTAATAAATGCCCCATTTTTAGGGTTCCGTACCCAAAGGGTAAAACGGGACCCTATTGTTTTCGCTCCTCTGTCCGTCCGTCCGTCCTTCCGTCCGTCCATCTGTCCGTCCGTCCGCCCGTCTGTCACCAGGCTGTATCTCATGAACCGTGATAGTTAGAGTTGAAATTTACACAGATGATGTATTTCCGTTGCCGCTATAACAACAAATACTGAAAACTAGAATAAAATAATTATTTTGAGGGGTACCCTTTGGTGCGCGAATCCGACTCGCACTTGGCCGGTTTTTCAGAAACCAAGTAAGTATAGGTACTTTACTTACGTATATTGGTAACTTTTAATTAGCCCTAATTAAATAATTATCCTCATCTAATTATAGTTTGCATAGCATGTTAATACAGGCTGATCCAGCTCCACCGTAACTTCCATGGTGTTCCCATCATTAATTATTACAACAACGGGAAGCCAGTATCCACTTATCGGTGCTACACGCAACTGCTCTACGCACTTACCTGCCCATTAACAAAACCAATTTGAACCTTATGGCTCTTAAAATAAAGGTCATCAACGTAATTCAATATTGACCAACATTTTTACGTCAATTTCGACTTTACTGCGCTTAAAATAAAGGTGTTTTATTCAGTATTAATTACTGTAGATAAGTGAAGTTAACAAGGTGATAAAGTCTGTTGGCATCATTTCATGTTTCGTTGCGTTTCGAGTGGAACTAATGGTTGTAGGTCCGGGGTTCGAGTCCTGGTAATTGTATTTTTTTATTTTACTGTCGGATCATGGTGCGTAATGAGTTTAAAAGGGATTAAAGGAGTTTTAGTTTTATTGTTGGACAAAGTATGGTTTAAGTTTGAGCTGTCTTTATGCTCGTTTAATTTGATTATTCATGTTTTATTGTCCCTTTACATTTATATTTAGTTATTGAATTACGATTGCTAGTTTGATGTTATGCTTTGCGAAAATTTACCTAAAGATGATAGAAAAACGTAGCAAATCCCATAGAAAAAGTACTAAAGTATAATATTTAAAGATAATTAACAAAACCAATGAAAGACGTAAGAATGTAACAGCTGCCCATATTCCCATTGCGAGGTAGTGTAAAAATCAATTGAGAAAACAAGCTGAGTTACGATTACTCATAGTTAACAGAATGACGATCCTCTTTTCACACGAAATAACCCTTTTCTTGGACTCTTAACCCTGTTGTAAAGAAAAACAGCTGTAATGCAATTTATACCTATTTACTGATACAACGAAATGGTAACATTTCTTTGTTTGTTTCTTTGTACACCCTTGTGTGTTTCGAAACTACTGAACTGATTAGAAAAATTCTTTCACTGTTAGAAAGGCAGACATCCCTCAGTAACATACCTATGTACGCTATAGTTTATCCCGGTACGGACAATACTTCCACGGTTTGCAGGCGAAACCGCGAGCAAATATCTAGTAGTTGATTGATCCTGATGATGATGATGATGATTCATCCTGGCCGATTTCGGCCACAGCGACTTGGATCTGCGCTTAATCTGTAACTAAAATGACAATAATATTTTTGTCACTAAATAGCCCTTTCGTTCTAAAGGGTTCAGACCCTTTAACTAAATTGCAGTACCAAGCATAGCAATAAAAGGACAGGTGTGAACAATTGCTATAATTTTAATTTTGTCATGATTTTTATCAACGCTATAAAAATAACTATCACTGTTATATTGAACTATCAAAATAAAAGCGATAAGTAGTTAGTGAAACGCTTCGTTCGTCTGCGTTTTTACGATACCAATGACTATTGTTTTTATGGATAAACCAATAATAGTTGGAAATTAAGTTTCTCGTTAATGTTTACGGTTTTAGTGTGTTTGAGTTTTATTTTCTATTTTGTTTTGAGGGAACAAATTATAAGTATTGTATAACTACTTAGTATGTGTTATTATCATAAAGATCCAAGAAGTAAGGCATAAAATAACTATGTACTAATGTTTAGAACGTAAATTAATTAATTTCAGCTATATTTAAAGGTATCTAACACTTAGGACACCACAAACAGGCAAAAAGTAAGTACATGCTCGTGCATAATTTGATTTCTTTCAACCATTTTACCGGACAAACTTGTACAAATAATAAGAATTTAGTAAATCAGCATCGCTTTGATTTTCATTTCACATCTATTAGGACGTTCGTTTATAGCATGTTATTCTAGATCTAGTAAGTACATTGTAAATAACCCTGGTGATGCTGAGAACTTTGCGATGCTAGATGGCAGTCACTCCACGTAAAATATTGACGTTCGACGACATCTAGTTGGATTGGTAACCGACCCAACTATAGATTACATAGGCACAGTTTCACACAGGTTTCTGTATTTTAGAGTTCTTATAAAGGCAATATGCCAATACTTTGATCGAACCTATAAGACAAGGGCAACACACGTGTTGTAGTTGAACAGCCTACTGAAAAGATTATAAAATCCAGAACACTACTGAAAAGGGTAGAAGATTGTAAAGAAACTACTTAGGTACTTAAATTTTGGTCTTTCGCCTGATCTTTCTCCGGTCATGTCGGATTGATGTCCTGAAGTGAAGTGCATTTGTGTTTATGCGCAAATGTTTGTGCACTATAGGTAGTACGCTTGGCTAATCTTATCTTCATGCATGAGAACAGCCGCCGTGGCCCATAATCGGTTAGGAGGATATCATCATCCCTACTTAAGGTTTTTTTATCATCTTAATAATTTCTTTACATGCATTTAAAGGCAACACATGTAGATTTAAAGTTAGAACAATCATAATGCAACTCACTGAAGCATTTTACGGGTTACCGCCTGAGTGGAAATTCTTCATCCATATCTGTTCCTGGTTTTACGAACAGTTTATTGCTTTTTCACGCTCAATTTTAGAATAATATTTCCTCTTCATACTTACTACCTCATCTACTACTTAGTACTTTCAGTTAGTACGGGTGGATTAGCAACACTATTTAACTACATAATTATAACGTTAACCAAACCATAATTAGGCATCACAAAGGCGTATAGGCTGGTTATGTTATCATTATATGTAGTTAGACGGTGCAACTAACCCTTGCATTGCTCCTATAAATAACAGGGAAAAGCAATGGAAGAAAATGACGCTTCTAAGAGACCAGAAACTTCATCATAGTCAATATTGTAGGTACAGTCAACTTCAGGTCAGTGGTAACAGTTTTATAGGAAAATCGTACTTATTACTACTGAGTTAAGGTGCATGACAGTTACCACTGATGTGCGGTCTACCGTACGAGCAAACATAACTGCACGCGCGGAGCATCAAATGGTTGTTTTCAGAATGGCAAGCTATTTACCGTAAATGCTAGCAATAGCGACATTTCACTTCTAAAACTAGCTATACTTATTTTATGTCGATGTATTTTCAAAGTATTGAAAGAACAAAAGTTTCTTTCATAAGCCGCTACAATGCCCGTTTCCTGCGCAGACGCAGCCGTTGAAGCCTAAAAATATTCGCAAAGGAATTTATTTACAGTTCTGTAAGTCTCGAACAGTAATACATTGTACATTGGTTACAGAAATACGGAATAGTGATGCGATAATGTTGTCGATAGATTGATGTGTTTATCGATAAATTATTTTGTGTGTGCAACTGAATGTGTACCTATTTATTTAATGCTTTGCTAGTAACAGGCTTTCGAAAATGTAAAATGATGGAAGAAAATGTTCGGCAAATCTTCCATAAAAATGTACAATTTACAAAGTTGATTAATTTCAACAAAATTCTAATAACTAAACGCTACACATAAAAGCTTATTATATCATCAATTCCAAAACATATCGATACTTTAAAACTAGAACTTTCTCTACGAAATTTTGAAAGTACCTCTACCTCATAAGTACCTTAACATTACTTACCTATAATTCAAATTTTAGTACTTAAACAACAATGCTTTGAAAATAATAAACATTAGTACAGTCAGCTGCATAAAGATATGGCAACAAAAATATATGCCTAATATAAATAGAACCTTTATTTTATGATACTTCTTCACCAAGCGAGTCCTTTTAACCCTGGTCTGTTCTCAGTGATATATGGTTAGCCGTACATTAGTACCTCGTAAACCAAAAATATTAATGTTTTCGTTTTAATTAAGTTTCTTTAGAATTTATAGTTTAAAACCGTAGGCAGTAAAACTAAGAATTCTGTGGAAATTCTTAAGATTTTGCTCTTGACAAAGAACTAAGAAGTGTCGTTAAAAGTTGTTGAATCTTTGCGTTTAAATAATATTTAAGAGTTGGTATCACACCTTGAAAATGGCAGTTTTGCAAGATAGGACGGTACAGGGGGATCTGTTTAATCTTGGTGACAGTTTAGTGTACAAATCTTGAGTGATAAAATCTTTTTATAAGCATTCAAATTTATTTTCATCTTATTAACTCACAGATATAGGAATGCATAAATCCCATAGTACATTCGATTACATAGGTATGAATCAAATAGCAATTTTAACAGTTACATTGTTTTAAAGACATTTTTGAAAAATTCGATGACATAGGTACCCTCCCATACCAAACATTGTCTCCTTTAGTTATAGACTTATAGACAGTACTCACCCCTGTTCATTTGTTTACATTCCGTTTGGATATTCGAATGATGTCGTTAAATAATATTAAACAAAAATGTTAAATTAATTGAATTGATTAGGTTGATGTGCTGTCGAATGTACATATTTAATAAATATATACATTCGACAGCACATCAACCTAATTAATTCAATTAATTTATCATTTTTTTCTATAGATTTTCAACTTCATGGCAATAGCGGAAGGTTAATGTTCGATTGGTAAAATTTGTCAGATTCGGATAAGTTGACCTGCTGGCGGCTGTACCATACCAACTTTGAATTAGGATTATTTTATTCAAATAATTAACCATCTAACAATAACCCAACATCATTATATTTCCTACAAGCTAATGATTCGTGTGAACATCAGCCGCTATTTCTCGAGTGTCGCGTCAAATTCTCCGCGCCCAGTCAGCTGTGACTACAAACATGGCGGACGCACTTGACCCGCGCACGCGCATGTCCGCGCAGCCAGTTCGGCACCTAGCTGTACTTGAAATTATAATGTGAGAAGATGTGTTCTGTTGATTGAATATTGTTTTTTGTGCTTCAAATACTTACCAAATCAAATCAAATACGTTTATTCTCAGGCTTCAAGGCAATTCAAATAGTTTGTACTGATTTAGTTTTTATTAGGTATTTTTTATTTTGATAAAAAGCTGACTAAAAAGGCCTAGTTGTCGAGATAGATTTTTGTAACTTGAATACCAATTTTTGTAATGAACATTACTAACTTTAAAGTGGTATTTAACTTCAAGAAGCTAGGATTTTAAGTTAAAGTCAGAAAAACTTTTAGACACACATTTTATAATTTATGTTATATGCCATTTAAGTTAACAGTTTTGAGTTAAATTACGTACTAACGTAGGCATCATGTGCATTTGACTTAAAAAAATATATTTTGATAATGTTATAAAGATCGAGAGAAGTCGTGGTGGCCTAGTGGGTAAAGGACCAACCTCAAGTATGAGGGCGCGGGTTCGATCCCAGGTCAGGCAAGTACCAATACAACTTTTCTAAGTTTGTATGTACTTTCTAAGTATTTCTTAGACAACATTGACTGTGTTTCGGATGGCACGTTAAACTGTAGGTCCCGGCTGTCATTGAACATCCTTGGCAGTCGTTACGGGTAGTCAGAAGCCAGTAAGTCTGACACCAGTCTAACCAAGGGGTATCGGGTTGCCCGGGTAACTGGGTTGAGGAGGTCAGATAGGCAGTCGCTTCTTGTAAAGCACTGGTACTCAGCTGAATCCGGTTAGACTGGAAGCCGACCCCAACATGATTGGGAAAAAGGCTCGGAGGATGGAATGTTATAAAGATCGATCCCGCACTGTAAGAGGGAGCAAGACATCACACTGGTGCATAGAAACATAAAATAATTTAACAACCAATTTCAACACCTGTCAAATATTGTTTTAGCCCCTATAGTTAGACGTATTCACAAATATGTATTAGACAATGACATTAATTAGCGAAATTATATAGACACGTAAGTTCATTTGAATAGACATGATTGCTATCAGCTTCAAACAATAGAACTAATTAACAAACAGAGTTCATAATACACCAGTTAACTTCATCAAATTAATCCAAGACCTACAGTATACAGCTGTAGATTAAATTTAACGATACTTTTATTGCAGCTACCCCAACAATGGCTGATATAATCATAGGTTTTACTCCGACAAAGATAATTGTGCGCCCCTATTTACGTATAATATGTATCTCACCGTTAATAAGGAAAAACCTTCAGCCCTCGAAACCGTAAAATTGTACGATAATGGAAGCCAGCTATAATCATTACGGTACACTTAAACACGGAGCAGCAGTTGTAATATCTTAGCCAGTACGTGCTAAAATACCAGAATACAATTTGCGAACCAATACAACCTCGTTGGGAGCGAATAAGCTGTTATTTATTAAGTGTAACTACAGGCGTTTGCAGTAAATCAAAATGTCCATTTGTCGATGCTAAACTGTGTATTTTGAATGGACGTGCACGGTTTTGAAAATCACAAAGTTAGACTAAACTCGTCGGAACATGTTATTCTGAGAAGGGTGCCCATAAACTCTTGGTAGGGCGGATTGTTCCTTCCAGGAGCCGCGACTTCCCATCTCGCTACGAAAGTAAAGGCGTTTTTATGGGATAACAAATCATTTTGGCTCTTGTGTGGATAACGCCAACAGACTCATGCATAAGTAATGTACATACATACTCGAACATTTTGTCCGAACAAATTTATGGCCTCCCAACCGAATGCATTCGAGGCCAGCTGTTAAAATTTGGAAAACAAAATAAAATTTGATCGTGGAATATTAATAAGGGGCAATTAATACAGCGAGGAAATTAGTTATTTTTGAATAAATATTCGGAATTTATTTGATTTGTTGTTGTGGCTGTTGGCAGATTGTTGATATTTTGTATTAATATATCGATAGCACAAAGCGACACGATGTGAAAAATGAGAGGTCTATAATTACAAGCAGAATCTAATTTCTCATCATTTAAAATTGTAAACCCAAATACTGGACTGAAACAACAAAATAATGGAGGCTTTTCAGAACAGTACACCCACATACATAATTATTAAGCTCTATTAAAAATAGGATATTAATATTCCCTCAAATCACCAAGATAGTTTCTCGATTCAACAAGGTCGTAAGCGGCTGAAAAGGTGCAAACTCTTCACTACATTTCCCTACCCTATTATTGTAAGAAACGAATTTCAATTTTAAATAAGCATACCTTAACCTTTTGGTTCTTCCAACACTCGATCACGTTATTTTCTGAGGTCTCTACAAACCATTTTTGGTACAAAGACCTAAAATAACAATGGACCTGGGCTTTGTTACATTAGTGCTTCAGAACTACTTGTATGTAAAGGTTAAATAATATCATTGGGTATAGTAAAAACTGTATCTCAATGAACTAGAATATTATATATTTGTGGTATCTACCTCTATTTAGGAAGGAGAGATACCGGCAATAGCTCTTCATTAGGTAACTAAACATAACATATAAAGAGGTACCTACTGATTTTGAGAACCCTTTTTCTATGGGAAAGCCACGTTATTTATAAAATACTTTATCTTATTGGAACTGAAAGCGTGAGAAATTATGCGAAACAAGTAGTAGCTAAGTAATTCTTAAGAATTGACAAGAAAATCTTATTCAGCGTCTTTGTGTATTGAAATATTTAGCTACGAAGATGTAACTGATTTCGCGGGAATATTGTCAATCAGAGACTTTTTCCAAGAACCAACATTTCTTATGAAGTTAATGCGAAATCAGTCTGGCAAATCTTATAAATATCTTCGAGTTCTCACTATAGAATATTACATTAACTTGTCAATTCCAAAATAGAAACCGAATTCCCAAAAATATACCTCACACCTTTACTGCTCTTTCGCGAAGAGCATGCTTTCGAACTTCCCATGATATCGAAACACCATCAAACGATTTACCTATCCAAATATTGCTCAAGCCGAGCAGTTTTAGATCACGATGTGTGCCACACTGATGTGTACGAAACTCCTCGTAAACAACATATGCAGGTAAACAAGCCGATAGTAATGGCTGCTGACAGATCTCCGTTATGTAATGACTTTTTTATGCCTTACGAAAGGGTGAGGAGATGTGCTCATGTGTTCTTAATAAGGTGATTTGTTTTTTGATTAAGGTATTATCCTGGTGGCAAGGATTTAAGTAATTCTGATACAAGAACATGTTAGGCAATAAACCTATAGCTTACTCGATAAGAAGAAGTGGTTTAAGCTATGTATATCTCATGTACGACCGTCCAGATCTGACTCCAGGATAGGATCTGACTCTGTTTTTAAGTTATACGTTTGTATGTATGTTCTTCTTAGTGTATTTTGACCATTGTCTAGTGAAAGAGAGCATCGTGACAAAACCTAGAACCGGTGAGTCCTTCTGGCGACCCAAAAAGACAGATGATAATTTTTATGTTTTATTGATGATGGATGTCAAGTTGTACCTACGCAATAGGTTAAAAATAGGACCCCTGGTACGTGGAATTTGCTAAATAAGGTTAATAGAGCAGGTGCTTTAATAGACTTGATGCTTTAGTAGTGACATTTGAATGAACCCCGTGGCGTGAAACAGTTGCACCTTTTCATTCGTACCATCAAAAGACACCTGACATCTAGTCTAGCTTTAGAATACTGAACATACAAATCTAGATAAAAGTGCCAACTTCTGTGACTAATTGGCTCATTTCGCAGGAAGACGCTATCCAGTTAGTAGCAGGGTTAACTTCCAGCAAGCATATTTAGGTAAGAAGCTTATGAAATACATTTTCAATGATATTTCCTGGTTAAGTTCTCGCCATTTATGACTGAGTTCATAAGATCAACGGAGCTATTTATTTTCTTTATAACAAAAAATAAGATATTTCCATCTTCATTTCACACAAGCTGTTGACTGCAGTTTAACCCGCGACCCGGGAAACTACTTATATGTCCGAATTAAAATTCTAATCCCTTCAAGCAAGCCTCAACTCAAATCGGTCCTGTTTTTTTGAGTTTGTAGAACTAGCAAACATTCAAACTCATATTAGTATAAGTAGTAATTAGCAGTCACATTAATCAATTCTAATACAGGTATTATATTGAAATCTGTCCATTTCCTTGTAGCTCATAAAACTCTGTACCACCACAAACCTGCTACCTACAATACAAAAAAAAATGACAATCGGACAATCGGTTCGAAGTTCGACTGCCCCCGGTTGAGCGGGTAAGCCCCATGGGGCCAATTAATAGTTACCTCTGTCATCGACGGGATAGCTACGGATGACAGAAAACATCTGTTCCCGTCTATAGGGAATATAAACATGATCATACAAATTATTGTTTTTATTGATCTTTTAAGATGACATCAGACAGGGAAGTATGAAAGAGCAATGATATAAATGGGAAGAAGGCAGAGGATGATGATGATAAGTGTTGCTCTTAGGTTTGAAATATATTTGTAGAGGAAAGTGTAGTTTTAACAGATACAGATAAGGTTTCCATTTTGTAAGAAATAGCATTTTGTTTATTTGTAGCAGGTAGTAAACCACAAAATCCTTTTATTTCACATAATATTATATCATTTTTACTTTTATTGACTTAACCTAAGGACTTTTGCAAGATTATTAGTGGGTTCTATTTTCTTAAGGTGCTAAGAAAAGGAGAATCGTCAATTTTGTAAACGCCATTTCTAAGCCATTTTGCTCAAACGATAACTTTCTTAAGACATACATAATATACCATTTATTACCAAAGTGCAGTTTTCAGACGTAAATATAGAACCAAGAATGTTATTGGCTATATATTTTACTAGACAGAAATGGTTTACTGGCAAACTCATAAATTGCTCGTAAGCTATATAATATTGGTGCTATTTGTGAACTCAATTTATTTATCCCATGACTTATGGGTATGAATGTAGCTTAATTTACATAGGCAGAAATAATATAAGTGCATATATTATTTCCCTACTTAGTAGTTGTTTTCCCGCGGTTTCACCTGTGTCCAATGGAAACTTTGGCCCGTACCGGATAAAATAGCTTATGTTGCTTGGGAAGAATGTAGCTTTCCAACGATGCAATAATTAAAAAAATCTAATTATTCGTTTTGAAGCCTTTAGGGTCCAAAAAAAATGTTTCCTCTTTAGACATAATATACTCTTTAAAAGTTTCTTTGAACATTTGTACAAAAGTAGTAAAGTAGGTACTTTCTGTTGACTTGCTGATAAATAATGCCTAAATAAACATATATTATTTATTCCAATACAAAAAAGGAAAACAGAAAGGGTTGGTTCAGCATTAGTATACTTTAAGGAAAAATCTTTGATTCACTAAAAACGGACTATTTTCCTGCTTATATTATACTTTTTACAAGAAATAAAAGTAAAACTGAAATAATGCCTAAGAAAGCGCCTTATTTATCACTGTCAGTATAAAAAATAAAGACATTACTAGACTCTCAAAGAAATTAAACAGTTAGTGTGCTTTTAATTAATGAAAATTAAGCTTTAAGCGAGGGCAGGCTGAAAACTTGCAGGATCCGACTTCCGCAAACAACTTTCATTGTGCAAATAGACAGCTAGAGAAACTTCAAAAGTTTCTTACTAGGGAAATAAATTTACTGTTTCTTGTAAGTATTAAATGTTTCAATTTTCATAATATTTATATGAAATTAGATAAGGAGGTTCTAAAAGTCTTCCTTCTTTGTAGAATGGGTATTGAAAATATTTTTAAAACTACTGTGTATTTGTCACAAGGTTTCGTTTATAAGTAAAGTAAATTATTAACTAAATATAGTAAAAAAAGTATTGTAAAGACTAAAAACTAAAAGTAAATTACTATTGGTACTTATGTAAGCTAAATAAAATAGCACTTGAATACTAATAACAGTAATTACAATGCATCATTAAGAATATTACACTTCTAATGCATAGTATAAAATGCAATACTAATTGTATTTTTTACTCGCCAAGATTATATATGATAGGTAGGTAAGTGTGATTCTAGCTATTTCAGCGTATGCAGTTATTACAAACCTGCTTCATGATTGAATTTAATTTCAACTCAATAGCTTTAGTTGTAAAATAATTTAGTAATAACCAAGTGTTCGATAACGGTGTTGAAATTATGAATAATGAATTTTAATACTGTAATGAATCAATTAACCTTAAAAGAAAAATAAAAGGGGACTTAATTGAGGCTAGGTTACGAGTTTATTATTTTATTCTAAGTCAGTTTTTAGTTTAGTTTTATAAATATTTGTAGTCTAGTAAATGAATCATATTTCAAGATAGTTTCGAAAAATATTGTAAGAAAACTAAACGGGGTATATTTTATATGACATACAAGAAAACATGTATGTAGCTACATATCTTCGCTTTTAAGATATTATTCATGTCAAGCATACATGGTGTTTTTCGGTCGGTAAAACACATTTTTGTAGGTACACCTATTTCTGGTGACCATAAATTTCGTGAGTCCATAAAAGTCGGTAGCGATACTCGTTACATAAAACTATGATGAGGGACCAAAATCGTATTCAAAATGGAAGAAAAAAACCGACCAAGTGCGAGTCGTAATCGCACACGAAGGGTTCCGTACCATTATTTAGAAAATTAGCAAAAAAGTCACTTTTGTTGTATGGGAGCCCCCCAAAATATTTATTTATTCTAGATTTCCGTATTTGTTGTTATAGCTGCAACAGAAATACATCATCTGTGAAAATTTCAGCTCTCTAACTATCACGGTTCTTGAGAGACAGCCTGGTGACAGACGGATGGACGGACGGATGGACGGACGGACGGACGAACAGAGGAGCGAAAACAATAGGGTCCCGTTTTACCCTTTGGGTACGGAACCCTAAAAAAGATACTACTATAATATGGCTACTATAGTGAACAGCTCGTAAAAGGAGAGGCAATATAGTTGAAAACGAGTTGCCAGCAATATAGTCTAAGAAATTACTTTGTAATCGCTTACATGTTAACTCTTTGGCTCTTTTGACGCTACCGAGGTATGCGTCGTAAAAGATGGTGCAGGTGAAAATGAACTTTATTTAAAGGGCTAAAAGTTGAAAATAAGAATTTATAGCATACTCTGGTGTTCTGAAGAATCAAAAAGGATTCAGCTGTTTCTTTGTCATAATAAAGAACTTTAATTTATCTGGCAACTTGTATTTGATTGGGGGACAAAATTTACTTTCGAATGTTAATTAAATAATACTTCACCACTTTTCCTTTCGACAGAAAACAGACAAGACATAATTAGGAACTTAATACTATCTTGGTTTAAATAACATGGTAGATTAACCATCAAAACAACTTTAATAAAACTTGAAAGTCTAGCTGAAAGCTAAAGTTTCGTCTTGTTAAAAATCATTGTTCTACAGCAGATTGGAGTTATTAAATCTAAGTGATAGTCTTAATTAGCATTCTGAGCCAGTTCGCGTAAATGTCTAACTATAGGAAAACTTTGTCTAATGACGCTATCAGAAGAACTTAGACTGTTGCTTATGTTATTTACTTTTGTCATCAAAACGATGTTTCTTGACATATATTCCCAATGAAACCGTGGTTTATCTATTTTTATAATTTACATATTCGACTATATGAAACATTATACCGGGTTGATTTAAAGGTTATCTAATATCCAAAATTATCGTTACAGTGAAAATTCCAACAGAAAACAATAGCATAGTTCACTGTCAGTAAAATTGTCAGAATTCACTAACAGCAGAATAACATCAGTTACACAAATCACTGGTATGAAATATTTGTTTGAATCCATAAACTATTCGACATTAAAAACAATTACAAGAGCAAAACCATAGCCAATAAAATCACACATAAATCCGCATCATAAACATAACTCTAGTACTTATAATTACGGAACAGCCGTTTAAAAAAAAACTAATAAACTTCAGTCATGGAGGAAGGAAACATAGCGGAGATGTCATAAGGCAGATAAGTCAGCCGCCTTCGGCTAGGTCAAAAACCTACCTTGGGGCGCTTTCCACTTATGCGTTTCTTGACGGCCTGATGCGGTGCCGAAGCGGTGACGTACAGCGTACGGACGATCCTCTACCTATCCTACCGAGACGTACCTTACTGTTGCCGTACCGTGCGTTTAGGCGTGATCAGTTACTAGAACTAACGAGGCGTTCGGGTTCCTTGTCAAATCAAAACCAATCTGTCAAAGATTAGTATTGATTGATTGGTGTATTTATTTTTAAAATAATATCACGTTCTACAGAAGGCTCTGAAGGGAGGGAGCTAGTACTTACATATGAACGTTCCTTGCCCTGCAAATACGCATTTTAGCGCGGTACTTTCTGAGGAGCTTTTGCGTTATGGCATCTCCGCTAGTCATTTAGTTCTCCACGAATCCAGTAACTTGCCAGCATGAAAGTTTATTACAAAATAGGAAAAATAAACGTTTACTGGCATTGTACGCGGTAATCGAGGAGCGGGGCAGAATAAAGCAATTAGATCGCTTGATACCATTTAAAACCATCGTTAGAGCTGGCCAATTTACCATGTTTATGGCCACTGTGAACATGATGAAGTACGGCTGCTAACCACTCAATTTGAAGATCTGACGATGAACCGAAGCTGGTAATAGGGAAGTTAGAAAATAGATGTGTGAAGAGAATGCAGTCATAAATATCTAAGGATAGATGATGCCTTAGGGTCATAATTTGAGCTACAAATCTTAATCTGAAGTGTTGTAACTGCAATCAAAAACGATAGAGTTTAAATTGGTACTTTTCTTAGTTATTCTTGTATTTGTTTTTTTTTTGTGGTTTTGGTGAATAATCAAATCTATTTCATATGACTGTTGAGAGATTGTGTAAATAACCATTTAAATCATATCGGTTGGGTTTGCTCGATCAATGCAGATAAAGACTTATTCATAAGCTATCTATTTTCATCATAAATCTATGCAAAGAAGCAAAGTTATGAGACAGACATTGAATGCGTTTTGACTGATTTATGAAAATTGTATTTCAATCATAATATCAAGTTTCACTCTTGCTTTCAATACACGTTTTATTTACATCGCTGTTGAAATAAATTGTCTGCGCAAGAGACCAATAATTGGTTTACCACTTTAAATTCCACAGTACATATTTAAAATTCAAATAATGTTGTAAAATCGATTTCTTGACACAATTCTATCCAAACAAAATTTTGTGATTACCATCAGTGGCGTGTAATAATTGTTGGATCTAAAATATCAAATGTCAAATAAAATAGACTTCGATTCAAAACCAATACGTGACTACACGAAGCTGATATAAATCAACTTACACTCTAAAACCGTGACAATAAGGTTGAAAATCCTTTGTGTTACGAATGAAAAATTTCCAACCGACATTACTGGATTATTTGATTTGAACAATAAGATTATTTGTTAATTCAGTTCAAATATGTGGAGTCTCGTGTTAGTTTTCAAGTAGTTCATGATTACGTACACACCTTACATATGTACGGTTAAAACAAATATGTACAATTAACTTTTTACTGAGAAACTGAGATCATTAAATATGCCACCAGCTTTATTTATTCTTAATGTTCTTATTGCTTCATATGGAGTATAGTACGTGTGTTGACTGCCTTATTTCTGTTAATAGCGGGCATAATTATCATTTACGTTGATTATTTATTAGCTTACTCATCTAGAAGATGCTCTTTTTTCCTTGGGTTAAAATATATATTCCAAGTTATGACAACTTCATTAAACATTTTTTTACAAGTAGGTCTCTTTCTCTTACTATCGTATCTTATACGTTACGTGCTACACTGCTAAGTGAGTACCCAGCTTTAGACTTGTCGATTGCAACGTTGCAAACGAACGTTGTTGTGAAACAAAATATAAAATTTAGAGGATGCCGTGGGTAACAGTCAATTTACCTCAGTTCTCTATACATATACAACCATAGTCTAGAAATCCATGCATTGCCTATATCTGACGGTTTCGAAACATTAAAAACTGTCCCAAAATATACGTTCATTATGAAACTTTTAAACAAAAAAGGCTCCAAAAAATTGCCACAACAAATCCTAGGAGCTGTAATCTACGATACTGCAGCTGCAACGGGAAGGATTGACGCAAAACACAAGTTGGGCCAACTGCCAGTTTCTGAAATACTCATAAAAAACCAGGTGTGTCTGGGGAAATATATGGGTGTCAAAGCCTTTTGATCGCTATGGCTGGCTATGCATTTGTATTGCCTGACTTGACTTGTGAAGCTAGTTTGTTGCAATCTGCTCTGTTTGTGACTTTCTTTTGAATGGTAAAATGTAGCTAGAAGGATACTTTGTTTGTACCTATAGCTTTCAGGAGTTTGTAGGTAAGCAACGACAAATTAGCAAGGTTGATCTCTCTAGTCAGTGATTCAGATTGCTACACTATCGAATTCTAAAAGAAAAGAAAATGAAGAGTGCATTCGTTGAACACATTTATTTAACAGGAGATAAGAAAGTACTTTTTAGGACAACATTGTTCAAGCAGGTATGTTCTTATCTACACACATACCAGCTACATTCATGCATTTTGAGAGCTAATATAACTCAACAGCCTAAAATCTTACAGCATCTCCCAAAATACCTCCCCGCCCTCCTTTCTCAAAAAACGCCGCGCCAGAAACTTCTCAGAGAATTTAGAACAACACGAACAAGAAACGTAAATAATTTACCTCGTTCCACAACAAACCACAGATCGAGTATCGAACATTATAATTAATCCCCAATAACAAAGTTTTGTTTGAATAACAGATATTTAAATCAATAAACGTTGGGCCCTTCTATTAGAGCTGAGGTACCGATAATTATCAGGCATTTTGAAATTAATTACAAAACAAATGCTTGGCTGTCAATAATTTATTGGCTCTTCGATCACGGTTGAGCCGAAAGGAAAACCTTATATTGATTATTCAAAATGTTGTCAAAACAAGGACTTAATGAAGGAAGCAAAATGGTGTTTTGATATCCTAACACAGAAATTTTGTTTGTGTATTTTCCCGAAAGAAATTAAATTTTAAAAGTACTAGTAGTTGGTCGGTAGCGGTTCGGAGGGGTTCCAAGAAAAAATATGGTGGACTGTAAGAGTCTGACACTTCCTCACGCTGCACCCACAGAGAGAGGGGTCAATTGATGATATTGCTTGGGAAAAAGGATGGTTACATAATCCCTACATATCTCGAGTAGTATTCCAATAACATTAATCAATCCTGCCTCCCATCAAGAAGTCTCAAATGAAGAACTGATCAAAACAATCACAAACCACCAAAAAGGGTGAACTGAACAATAATGACAGCAATAACAAAGACATCAATAAATCGATACTTACAGGAACTATTCAAGGAAACTTCACTGTTCCTGAAGGCGATGAACACGAAAATAATAATCGAATCCATAACAATCAGTTTACGCCTGTTTCCGAGTAATACTCCTAATATCAAAGTTTGGACCTTTGTCAGGAACTTGCAAGTTTTCGCCAGCGTTATTGTTCCGATAAATGAAAACTTTAGGAAGCCTCCCCAATTGAAAACATTACACTACGCTTGAAATGAGCAGAAGTTTTCGTGTTAGTACTGTTATTGCTTATTTCAATAATTGTTTTATGGTTTAGATTATTAGGCATTTGCAAATTGTCCAACGTTCCAAAACGTTCCCTTGTTTAAAAAGCCCTCTTGATCTCCCATACAAAGTGCGATACAAAACACCATACAACCACATACAACCATAATTATTATAATCCCGTCATTATTACCACCTTTAAAATTCATCTCATACTCACTTTACGCAACCACGCAGAAATTGAAAAATCTTTATAAAAAAACTTAACCACGACCATATTTTTCGAGCTTAATTAAATTTCACGAAAAAAAAGATAGTTACTGGATAACAATACTCTTTACACCTTCCACGTTGTTCGTTAATGATTATACGTTAAAACCATGGTGTTATCGTAGCCGTCGATTTCTCCCGGACCCCCCATTACTCGGGCTCCGAGATCGTTAACCCAGGATCAGTTATTATTTCAATTACTTCGACAATAACGAGGGAACTATTGCTGTTGTTATGTTTTGATTGTATATCGAAGGTTTAGTCTATTATTGTTGAAATAACACTACAGGGCAAAGGCCGGAGAAAAGGTGAGTTCACCCTGAGAGCGATTTATGTTGGTTTTATTCTTCGATATACTCTTTCAATCTTATAATAGTTAGTATTCGATAAACATTTACAAATGTCAGCTGACTACCAATAACATAACGGACGATATCATAATTTAAAATTAAATTCTCAGCCTAATTTTCCCTCCACTAGGCACGGCCTTTATTTCATAAAGAGATAGGCAAACTTTACATTGGCAAATTTTAACCGTCCATGTATCAGCAAATGTTCCTATCACTAAAAAGCAATAACAACTAGGTATTTATTGGACACGCGAATATTTGTTCCGCACAGGAATCGAATTTCCGCTTTGCAGTGGAGCAGCGAATAGCTACGGAAATCCTTCACGTCAAACATAGACAACATGATATTCGTATCTACATAAAACAGTTCACAGCGAATTTAGGACACCAAATTCGAAATATTTATTTCATTCCAGCCATTATCTAGCTGCCAGTCACTTTATTCCACTTATCAGACTTGTTTTTGCCACCTATCAGGCCATGTGACAGCCCCATCCGACGTTTTTAGCCGGTCAGGACGGAAATCTGGCCGAAACTAGAATTCCAAATTGAAATAATACCAAACAGCGCCACATCGCTCGAAGAGACACGATATCTAAATATTTATATACAATAAAATGTAATGATACGTCTCTATTATTGTGTGGTATACCATAAAAAGAGAAAACACGCCAACAACAAGATATAATGAAAAGCGTGTGTTAATACCCTCTTAAATGACAAAACCCTATATAATTTGAACCTTAAACTGACGCAACAGAGTCGTATTTGTCCCCACCCGCAGCGGTATTTACGTATTTATGCAACTGAGTGTCCAAAACATCATCACCTGTCAATATAATTAAAAAGACAGCATTTCACGGGCGATGCCAGATGAAAGAGCTTGTTAACCTGTCGGCGGGGGCTCATTAAAACGATATTTTATCGTAACGAGCGTCCGTGTAAAGGAAGGTTAAATATAACGCTGGATGGTAACAAAAGGTTAATATTTTGACACGAGATAAGTACGAAGTGCAGTTAAGTACGAAGGAAATTGTTTCAAATCATCAGTTTGATGGTGATTATGGGGTGTGAGGTGCTGGCAAGGAGATAGTTGCTTCTGATCCTTTTGTAGATAATCATCATGATTTGTTTAACAAGGTGTATGGATAACTCTTGCTTTTGTGTTAAACTGCATTGCTTATTATCGTACTGAAGGTCACCAAAAGACGGGTCCTCGAAAGGTTCTATCTCTTCCAAAAACATCACCTCTTTTGAATCCATTCTAGGCAGCTAATTATTGAAGTGTTGAGATAAGTGAGAAGAAGTATCAAGGCTTTTTACACACAATATGTTAGGCACATACGTATCATAAAGTTTAATATACATTAATAACATTTACCTAATTCCCAAAAGCTTGTTTTACTCGTGGAGGAAAAGGCTCTCTCTGTAAACTGAATTTAACTCTGGATGGAAGTATGATCTTTTTCCTATTAATTTAATTTAAGTATTAGTTACTTAAATATTCCTATATCTACACATAAAACAGAAAATCATTTATATAAATATGAAAACAAATATTACCTACATAAAATACTGTTTACATAACTTAAAACAATTAACCCTAAACTGAGGCGCAATTAAAGCAATCAAAACAGTTTAAAAAAAACAAATCATCGTGAACTATTACAGCCACTTTAATGGTATCTTCATGATAAATATGTAAAACATAATATATTTTTACTACACACCTGCCCTACACTGACATTTGAAGCAAATGGCAGTTTCAACTTTTAAAACTCCGTAATGACTTTGATATTATATGCTAACAGCCTTCGCAGACTGCAAACTTTTAGTCGGCCGATAGTTTGATCGGGCTCATTAAACACTTGATGAATGGTAGTGCGAGCATTGTAAGGTCAGGTATACGGCCAGTATCAGACCGACCGATAAAAATTTTGATAAAAAATAAACTCAATAAAATCAACTTACGACAGGCCGGCTTCTTACTTATAGTTACACCTTACAGTTAAACTGCATATTTCAATAACCTATCCACACTTTATTTTGCGCTTACAGATCGAAAGACGTTTGTATGGATCTACTGTCAAATTCGGTAATAGATAGGTTATATAAATTCATCGTCAGTCAGCAGTGTACGAAGGCTCTAAACAAACATTATGCAAATGTTACATTTCAAGCATTTAATTAAAGTACTCCGATAAAGTTAATAACTAAGAGATAGGGCTAAAATATTCATTGTAAAGAAACAATAGGACCTTTTATAGAACGAGTTTAAATTGATATCTTCACAATTCGTTATTAGGTTAATGTGTACTTTAAAAGTCATTAAAGTGTTGTTCGGAAGGAAACTCAAACGATCAATATCCAATTATTCCAATTAATTATTATGTACTTCCAAAGATATCCATGATAATTTCAATTTTGTGAACGGTCTTCTATAATGGGACTAATTAGCCCTTTTCTGAATGGGCCAACGTTTTGTTTTAAAACGGATTTTGTCTCAGCTGAAGCAAATAATCATTAAAAGTTCTATACCTTACGATAACTGGATAACTCTTGTATTTTTTTACGAAAGAACCTTTTTTCGGGGGTTTGATTTCCAGCCAAAAACCACGATAAGACTTAACATAAAACCTGACTATTAATCTTTCAGTCACGGGAAGGGGAAATAAATACATCATTGGCGAATGTTTGTTTCCACCATAATTTATCATGGTGTTCGACCTACATCCTTTGTACATTCATCAACATACGTCACGAAGCTATGATAAAAGTCACACAATTAAATTTATGGTCCACATTCCTGGAATAGAGATATAACTCTCATTGGTGTAACAAACGGACAAGACCATAGATTACGTGGAAGTATGAATTGTATGTAGATCCTATTAGACCTATTGGATACTAAAAGAATGATGTGGGATTTGTACGACGAAGTTGTATGTATAAAAGAATCAGTTTATATACCTATACTCCATTCAAAATAACATTAGAAATTTAAGTAAATCTTTTTTACTGTTTGTTCAACCGATTTTGACTTCTATTGCGTTGGTAGTATGATTAATGGCGGCTGCAGTATATACTTGGTATTGTAACCACTATTTTGCTTTCAATTCCGTTCTTTTGTCTACGGAATAGACGTCAAAATCGGTTGAACAAACAGTAAAATAGGTTTACTTAAATTTCTAATGTTATTTTAAATGGAGTATAGTAGATAATAATAATCAAGTAAATAAGATATTAAATAAGGTTCTTATAAAAAAGAACACCTAGGTTATGAATTTGTATTTTAGCTTTCCTTGTAAGTTAATAAAAAATAAAATATTTACCTGACTTTGACATACATAAAACCAAAGGACTTAGTTAATTGTAAACCGATTTGCCTGTCTTCTATGCCAAGCATTCTTCGAATAAAGCTCACAAAGGAATGCATTAGTTTTTCACTTTTATTCATTCAAAGTTGGATGTAGTAATGAAGCGTTCTATAAACTATTGATACTCCAACATAACAAAAGCCGGTGTGGGATGATAAACTTTCACTGGGACCTATAGAGTGTTGATTCAATTTTGTTTGTCGGTACAGCAACACTTTATTGTGTAAACGTTTCAACCAAAAGTTTATGCTTTGTTTAGACATTGCATTCCACAAAATTCGGTCGATCGAAACAATGCAGCGAGCAGCCTAGCACGTTTGAAACCAGAAATGAGAAAATTTTGACTTCGTTTGTCCTAGGTAGATATATCGCAGGAGAGTAGCAGAAATAGCGATTTATCCATAAAATGTCTCAAACCTTTAGCACACTTTTTAAAATGTCTCTTACTTATTATTCTCCGCATTATCGAACACTCCGAAAAAATATATTGGAATGCACTCAAATCTAATCCCATTTTCTCAGCTCATGACTGATAATTTTCCCCAAGGCATGATTAGATTCCACTTTTAAATCTGATTTCGAATTTAGAATCAAATAAATTTAAAAATAATCAAATAAAGTTTTTATCATATCAGCCAGCTAGACTTTTACAAAGATTTGATTCCCTCCAGCCTATTCTCATGACTCAAACTTCGAAGATCAACGGCCAGCATTAACATTCCAATTTTAAATCATTAATAGTACAAACGACTTGGATATTCCAAGTTCTAATGCCTCCCAGATGGATTACTCTCGAGTCCAGATCTACAGATAAAAAGTCTTTGTAATTTATTCGGTACATTACGTTTTGGATTTTGGACGAAGTTTCGACAGAGGGAGCCGAATGAACGATCTCTTTACTTAATATTGTTTTAGTACTGAAAATATTTTTGTATTTTTAAAAGCTCTGCTTTACAAAATTCGGCCGGTTTTGATGGAAATAAACTTTTTAGGCGTTACCGAGAAATTCTCATTAGGTCAGGGCTTTATTATGATTCTGTCCATGATTTTCCTGGAAGTCAGGTGGTCAAGTAGGTACTTCAATAAAGTAGATATTGACTTTCTTTTGCATAAAATTCATCCTGCCAGGTCAAGAGGGCATAAAAAGCCAAAAACATTTTTCGTTTTTTCAGTAGATGTAATTATGATCACGTAATTTTTTTTTATTGGTTTCGAAAGTCTTTTGCGGTCCAATCATGATTGATCTGACTTTTTCATTAACTTAAACCGAAAATAGGTACTTTAGTACCACAGAATTACATTGTGTGCACGTGTGTTCAATAAAAACGCCTACTTATGTATCATAAAATATCGTATGACGTAAATACACCCTCAATATAAATTGTATTCGACCACAAAGTTACAACCGAACTCATTCATTTCACCTCATTATTTCCGGGGACGAAAAAAAACAATACTACGGAAATAGATCGTAATTTTCTATCCGGACTTACAAAACTTCATTACTTTTTCTTCCTGGTTATTAAAAACAAATTATCCTTGCTGAGGCATAGTATAAATGTGAAACTAGCTGACTTTCTGTCTATTCGGCTTTCACGAGAAAATTTCTAAACCGATTGAAATGAAATTGAGTACACATACATTTATAGAGCCTGAGAAAATAGTATATTTTTGTAAGTTTGTTTTAGTTTTTTGTTACAACCACTAAAATTATTTCAATATTGTAGGCAAGTGTCAGCTTACTATAAAGATTAAGGGCGAATACAGGTGCTCTTACATAGGTATAGGTAATTCGGTATTATTCTGTAAATAAAATATTTTAGAAACACGAGGAAAATAGAACAAAAACTAGTTTCATTTTCATTCTAAAGCCTATTCTCCTTTTTACTTATCAAAGCTTTTCACTGGAAAGCGTACCAATCATTGTGTTTGGTTATTTAAACTATTACCAGTTATTATGTCTGAGTAGTTTTTAGACAATAGGTACCTATTCGTGTTTGTGGTCGTTAATAGAGTGACAATGCAAAGTGGGCTATTTTGAGTACCCTTCCTTTTATTTGTCGACCTTTTGTTTTATGAAGAACACTAGAATTTAAACCTATTACTACATTGTAGGCTGGGCTCACAATTTGTAGACAGGGCCTAGGTAGTATGTAGGTACATAGACCCTGTCTACAATTCAAATCAGTTCTTAATAGCAGTACCTACTGTTACGAAGAACTGATTTGAATGAAGTTATCTTCCAGTTATGGTAACGGATGGAACTTGTCAGAAGGTAGGCCACTTAGAAATAGGAATTTTCAATTGATTCAAATTACCTATCTATACCTATTAGGTACTTACATATACCTAAAGCTCACAAGTTTCTTGGTTTGCTCGTATGACTCTCCCATAACGGGTATGCTGGAAGAGATTACTTATGAAATAAGCTGTGCCAATGTACTCTATCTACAACATGTGTTCTATTTTTATCTTCTTGACCGTTTTCTGTGTGTGTACATAAACTATTCAATAAATAAATATACACTCTTTTGCAAAAAAAACGGGCACCTATGCGAAATCTTAGTTTTAAGGACTTTACGTGTATTTCAAAGGGTTTTAATGATTGTAGTATGTTTCTAGCATCAAAAGAGTTAGCCGAGCATGCGTGAGAGTGTATTCTAAATTTGAATTTTGTACAATTGCTAAGAAATTGGTTAAACCTTGTTTTGGACTAATTACTGACAGAAAGTTCGTCGGTGTTTTGAAAAGTTTTTGAAGTGATTTTCAGGAAAATGATAATGCAGTTTTAATAAATGATTAATGTACTTTTTTGTTAGATCAAAACATTTTTGAAAAACTATGCGTATTTGATAAAATTTTCACCTGCTCTAAATGGGCTATACTGATGATTGATGGCAATGTTAAGAGTTTCGGTATTTTAGTGTAAAGCGTTCTATTGTTTAGATATTGTACCCACGTGTTTTAAAATATCGCTTTTTCATAAATAAACACTATTTAGAAGAGTATCAGTACCTTTGGCTGCGATTAAACCAATTTAAAGTAAGCAGTGCCCATCACAACTCGTCTCCTATAGGACTTTGACATTTTTAAAAGTCTTGATTTTCCTTTTCTTTTTTTTTTTTTTTTGATTGTCTTGAGATTCCATTTAGAGTAGGTGAAAATTTTATCAAATACGCATGGTTTTTCAAAAATGTTTTGATCTAACAAAAAAGTACATTAATCATTAATTAAAACTGCATTATCATTTTCCTGAAAATCACTTCAAAAACTTTTCAAAACACCGACGAACTTTCTGCCAGTAATTAATCCAAAACAAGGTTTAACCAATTTCTTAGCAATTGTACAAAATTCAAATTTAGAATACACTCTCACGCATGCTCGGCTAACTCTTTTGATGCTAGAAACATACTACAATCATTAAAACCCTTTGAAATTCACGTAAAGTCCTTAAAAATAAGATTTCGCATAGGTGCCCGTTTTTTTTGCAAAAGAGTTTATAAATAAATAAGCGACTGGTCCGATGTAAAGAAGTATTTCTGCGATGTTAGCATATTCATCCAGGGATGCTCGCTACTTTTTACTAAGCTTTTTTACTCGTGTATTTCAAATAAACTGTAACTGCATCATATTTTATTCCAGGGTATTTATAAAATAAATTATTTAAACTTTCCATATAACCTATGATATCTACAATACGCAATGATAGGGTAATGAGTCATTTATAAGTAAGTACCATAATTAAACAGAATTAACATTAATATGACAATCTGCATAATCCTTACTCATTAACAAAATGGTATTTATCAACGACATGAGAGCAGACATTGAAGGATGGGGATTGTGAATATTATGCTGATATTATGCATATTTTATTCAATAAAATATTGGGTGCTATACCTAATTAATTTGGTATAAATACTCGCGTAGGTATTATATTACGGATAATTTTTGGAACATCATTCAACAGATGCGGCCAGTAATAATTATTTTAGTTGAAATGCAGTTTCAATTATATTGACTAAGTATTCAAAATCGAAAACACTGAACTGTTAATGTGATAATGAATTGAGTTCTATGCTATCTTCTGATTATAGGTACCTCCTCCAGAGGGGATACATTCTTACATATACAACATGTAACGTAATTAACGCACACCCTCAAACACCCCAATTAGAATATTATGTTATAATCATAATACACACACTGAATTTTTAATTTAACATGTATATGCATTGTTATTTATTTTATGCCAATAAAACATTTATTTATTATTATTTATTTACTAACAGCCTTACTTATAAAATAATAAGTTATACTTAAGAGATGTTTAAGAAAAAATCTTACTTATAAACGTGGCTGAAATAAATCATTTTCTTAGCAATGTCTTAAATGAGCTGTCAAATTAAGTAGCCTCACACCCTTGTTTAACCCGCTAATTATCAAAATGGCTGGATTCTTACCAGCTGATTTTTCATTTCCGGTTTATTGACAGCTCAACTTTTTAATTTTATATTTTACGGATGCCATTGTTGCCATTACACAATGTTTTGATGACAAATATTTTTTTAAGCTACCAACATTCCGGTAGTGTTGAGAAATTAGTATGTTTTTATGTCATTATCTGTTCATTACTTAAGACATGCTTAAGCAACGTTTATAGGTCAAAATAATTTAATCACTACTTAAGGCTTTAAGTAGTAATTACTTAAAACAATGCTTAGAAGATGATTTGTTGATTTTTATAAGTAAGGCTGTAAATTAGTTATACCAATTCTTGGAGAACTTTTTGGTCATACTACTACGCACGCAAATATCGCGCCGCGCGCCGCTCGACTCGACACAACATAACGAAACTACGGAAAAAGCCGACAATACACGAAGTCTTATTACTTTGAGTTACGGTCTATTTGAATTTGTTTTGACTGTACAGGGTTAATATGACAATAATTCCCGTAGTTTTAATTATTTTTGGGATAAAAAATTACCTATATTAAAAATGATATAAATCGATTCAGTAAACGATTCTGAACGAACTAATTTCAGGATGTGCGTTAATTAAGTTACATGTTGTATAAGTATCATCATCATCTTCCTGCCCTTACCTATTCGATATTTCTTTGAGATAGGCGGCGCATGTTTCCTTCTTCCATATCTTCTATCTGCCGTCAACTCTCGCTGTCCCAGGAGCCGTGAGAGCTTTGGACTACGATCCACATCTTACATATGAGTGCCTAAATAAAATTCTCTAATAGACTTTGTATTTAAAGAGCAGGGTAGAGGATCATACACTGCGCTACACTTTACTCCTTGCCCTAACTCTCAAGCCAAACTACATACCCCTAATCTCTATTCAGTTCCAAAAACAAAACACGCGTCAATAAATACTCCCCGGAATTGTTTTCCGTCCTAATGGTAGGGACAGATCATCGGCATGACAGCAACGACACTTTGTTTACACACGTCGATCGCGTGTGACAGTAATTTATTGCGTAATAAGCGTTCCCTTTACGCGGGAACACGTCTACAAAATGGTTGCCTTTCGTGACGCCTACAATGTAGGAGCATTTGAATTGCTGGAATCGCCATGACATGAAAAAATGTTGGGATACTACATTCTAACAGTGCAAAAGAGTCTGACAATGTTTGACTGGAGAACCAGGCAACGGAAATAGTGACAGCTCAACTTACCTATACATTTTTTATCACATTATAACGCGAATACGCACTCACAAAATTGACAAGAAACGTAAGCATACTTGACACACAAAATACATGTACCTAATGTCATGTCATGAGGTTGATATAGGTATGAGTATGACTGATGCTCTTGGATCTCTCGCAGAAAGGAAAGCGCCTCCAGTTGGTTATCTGAACTCTGAGCCCACAACACGCGAAACCATTCTTTGTCATTGTTTTCTATTATTTTTCATTGTAACAGTTCAATTTACTCTCAAGTATTGATCGGCTGTCCCTTCCTTATCAAAATATTGTTGATTCCGAAGATCGGTCTGTCTGCTTTTTTTCTCTTGTATTTTGGGGTTACCTAATATTTTTTGTACAATAATGTTTCGGATAGGTATGATACTTGGGAATATGAGGTAGACTGATTGTTTCATTGTTGATTTGCATTCAAGATCAGTCGTTGTAATCTTTAGGCAGGTACTCTAGCAGATGATTGTTTTTTTTTTGCAATTAGCTACTTGGGCTAGTGTCCCACGAACGCAGGCTAAATGCTACACTAACGAAAGGAAAATAAGTATTTAACACACCTATATACCTGAAGGTAAATAGCTATTTCAGCATAAAAGTATCTTGGTCTTAATTTAATCCATTCATTTAGAAACCGAGATACTTAAGAAATAGACCTTCGTAACACAAATGTGGGATTTATTTACAAGCAATTAGTATCGTGACAACAGCCACAAAGCGGTAACTAAGTATTGAAATGTAATACACTGAAGAATCTCAACTACATTTAGCGAACACGCGCGACAACCGTCAGCCCGAATTTTTGTAGGAGAAAAATAGAACGTACATACATTGTTGATAACAAAAGTGCAACGCACACGTCCTTCAGAGAAAGAGTCGGTCAAAAAATCCTAGTCAGAGTGTCCTACAAGAAATTGGCCCGATTATCTGTCCTACAGAAACACAGACGGTTCGAGAATCGACTCCCGAATAAGCGCGTGTACGCGTGACAGATTTCTTGGCACACGGGCTATGCCGTGCCTAGTAAACGCGTAGACCAAGCCGAGCGGCAAAATCCACTAGTGACGCGATATTTACGAATATTATTCTAGCGGAAACCTTTCCTGATATTTTTTACAATAGGCACCTCGACATCAGTCGCTCAGTTTAACATCCCTTAGATCTATGTTGTTTGAAGAATCTTTGTTGTCAAAAATAAAATCCTTGAAAACGAACAAGGAATAAATTCCCTTGAATTTTTATTCAGGATTTACAGACTTAATAACCACCAATTTGGAGCTGTGTTCAAATCGTTTTTGTTTTTAAATCACCAATAAAATACAGGTAAACTATCTAGCTGGTACAGGTACAGTAGGTATTTATAGCAAAACTTTTATTGATTTGATGATACTAACGTGGAGTCTTTCCGTCAGCATCATTTTATAGTTGCAGAAAACAATAAAGTACCTATGTAAGAACCAGACAGGTAAATTGATAATAATAGACATTAGTACATTGTATATCTGATATCCAAAACTATGCCTTAATTCATTGACTCAATTGTAAAATAGTTGCTACAAATAGACAAAGATAAACTAATTACTTGCTACATCAAACTTGCACTTAGGAACAGGCTTCCAGAGATAATACGGATATTTATTTAAAGGCTTCTAGATACCAATGCTGTTTGCATTACATTTCAATCGATAAACATATGCTAGCATATGCAGATATATGCAAACGATGTGTATAGCTAAGAATGCAGTTTTGAATGTCCTATGTGCATGAATGGTTGCTGATAACATGTAAATAAGACAAGTTTCTTGTTAGCAAAGTTTTCTGTTAGCTGTTTTATCTGTTTGTGATATTGGCGCTCAATTAATTGATGATGACTCTGGGCCTCTGGAGAAGGTACCTATAGGTAGAAAATATTACTTTCTAGTTTCACCCGCATTCAGGGATTAGGTACTACACTGGGGAATCCTGGATAAAAAGTAGTTTGCCTTTGACTTTGAGTTTAGCGAGTTCAAGCACTTCAAGCAAACCATCAATTAGTCGATTTGAAAAAATATATCAGTGTTAGATGTCTACTCAGCCCATTTACAAATCTATCGAGGACGACTAAAGATAGTCTAGTTTCTATCTATACATATTTTGTTTCGAACCATTATATTTTGTAACATTGCCTCCAAAATTTTGTAGATCGCTAAAGTTGCTTGTCAAGTCGTGATCTCCACTCACATAAACTTGTAACCCAATAAACGAACCATAAATAAATAAAGTCCACGCCACCATGACTAATATTGCCACCTGGTTGCACTTGCACCTTCAAACCTGCCCGTTCAGCTCATTACAAACGATTATTATAAAGAAATGTGCTACAGGAAATAATAAAACTTTAAAGATACGCATCTGATCGAGTTATATCGCCATAAATATGTCTGACAGGTAATTAGAGTGACTTTTGTGATGAAACGCTCGTGGCGAGTAGATAATTAAATTAGTTGTAGATAAATTGGTGATAGTGTTCTTTAACTTTTTTATTACACTGCAAGTTATGGCGCAATTTAGAGCACTTTGAACTGAGAAAGTTAACTAAGGTTATAATGTGAAGAACAAAGAGATTTGGAAGCAAAAGATTGACATTTCTGGAGCCTACTAGTCAGTATTTGTACCATTTGCTAACGCTCTTTGGCTCTTTGTAGAAATGTGGTTTGCGGTAGAACAATTTGATTAATGGGTGGTTTAGAATAGTGGATGATTTGACTGTGTGTATCTTCAAATGCATAAATAAGTACTATAAGCACTATAAATAAATAATACAACAACTGTGATTAATAAACATGTTTTTTTTTTAAAGTAAACTGACGCTTATGTAGTCGGTGCACTTGGGTCTTAACAGTATACTTTGCTCAGCGATTTTTTTTTTCACAACAAAGAATGCCCCCCGGCCAACGTTAAACTAGTTAGCACTTACCTATCCGTAAAAGCAGAGTTTTACTACAGGTGGCTATTAGCATATCTGCAAAACTAGAGGGTTAATAAGCCTGGCTATTTTCCAGTGGCTAATAAGTAACCTGTATCCTGTATTGCATGTCATATGGCTATTAAGATATCTTAAGCTCCCTATAAAAACACCCGTTTATGGCTGTTGATACCTCTATCAGTAATTTAGTAACGACTTTAATAACTATCTAGAGAACAGTTTAAAAGCACTGGGTTGAAGCTGAAAATAAAGCAGCAAAACTAACGTAAGGCTATTTTTGACTACGTAAATACCTTTCTTACTGGTGGAGACTTAAAAAGATATTCTTTTAACGGCGGTCCAGCTTCAATCAAGTATATATGCTACATACATACTAATATGGCCAGTATCTGTGCACCTTTATAGTTTATCGGCGGTTTACCTATCTTATAATTTTCCCATAACAATTGTTCGTATGCCGGGCATAGGACAGTTTCTGTAACACAAGATTAAGTTTTCAAAAAAAGAAACACCCAGCACCGCTATCAAAAGTAACCAATTAACATGAAAAGCCGTCAGATTTCCGATTGTCATCTTACATTCTGACGAAGAAATAGAGGTCCTGCCTCACATAAATATACTCCAATTGAGAACAGAATTTGCTCCAGAATTTGTAGCTGGAATAGAGTAGCTATAGTCCATAGACTGGGTTAACAGGCGCCGAATAGCCGACCTGCTTATTAAGTATGATAAAAATATGTCTAGATTCTACTGTCCAATGTAAATTGGACGTGGTACCTAATCTATAGATATTTAAATACATGAACGCATAAAAAATAAACATACCTACATATTTTTGAAATCCTATTTGCCAACCTTTCAGGCAGCAATGAGATTTGCATTTGATTACCGTATTATTCGTGTATTTGTTTTTGTTTGTTATGAAAAACATAAAAAATAACAAATATTTTTGCTTCGCTACAGTCGATTAAAAGGTGGGAAACATTAGCGTTTTAATTAACATTTTAACTACTTACCTAAGTTAGTAAAGTGAGTACTAAAATATTCACGTACCTGGCTGTGTATATGTTTATTTTAGTTAGCAAGTCAAAATATTCTAAGTACTGAAAATGCCTGTAAACACACCTTGTGTTGTTACTTACATAATTATCGCTCAGTTGTTACTACGGCCCGTAAAATTGCTGTGAATAGCGAGTTTGTAGTATTTACTCGAATGATGTATGGCGAACCGCGACTATGGAAGGCGCCTACAGTCTATGGTTTGGCTTTGTGAGAATGAGTGATTGCTTGCGTGATATGCGAAGGGTCGGAAATCGTTTTTGGGTAATGTTTTTTTTTTTTTGTAAAATAAACTTGGTAAGTATAACAGTTAGGCAATCCTTATAAAGCGACAGGGTAACTGTCTATAAGTTTTAGTAACTGAGTAAAATCATTGACTGAAAATGTTTATTAGGAGGAGAATAATCGTTGTAATTTAAAAACTATAAAATCTACTACAGTACCCACCCAGAAAGGCTAAAGACTTTAAATGTTAGGTACATGAACTTACCAAACCATTCAAGGCATTGTTTAAAAATAGATCAAACAGATAGATAAGTAAGTATGTGTTCCAATTAAACACGTAGCTAACAGTGAAGTTTTTCTAATGATTGCAACTATGAAGAAGAAGGGCTTTTACAACTGGTTACTTCTACCTATAGCTTTATTTCTGCCTAACCCATTCCCGTTCATATGATTTAACATCATTAAGTTATAAATAAAAAGTGTATTTTTTGCATCTTACTGACAGCCGCTATACAGCCTCTCCAAAGTTTAAATTAATGGCATTCATTAGAACCCGCGTGTTTCTAGCACCAATGCAATTATACCGTGATTTATATACCTCATTGGTGCAGTTTGTTAATTAAAATAATTAACAGACTGGTGGTATTTCATTTGTATACCTATACCTAAGTATCTACTTATACCTATTCAAAAGGAACTCATTTAAGTGAGGAAAGGTTGGCCCATATCTATGTTAATTAAGAACTGACCTAAAGGTAAAATACAGAGATTACCGACACAGATAGGTAGTCCCTAATTACATAATTAATCAACAACTGCTCCACAATCACAAAACGAAATATTAATTTTCAAGATGGCCACCTCTAAACACATGATGGATCACAGATAAAAATAATAAGGGCATTCTTCTCATTAAAATCACCTATTTGTCACTGGCCAGTTCGGACGGTTGATCAATGATCCAACGAGTCCCGTGATCCCATCCGACAAATGGACCATAGAGATCTCAATCGCATAAGTAATGAGTCCCGGTGCGATGCATCAATAGGTAGATACCGGGTACTTTCCTAATTTTATCTTCACTGAGGTTTCACCCGGCGATTATAATAAAATAAAAATTATGTGATAGGTACCTTCCTAACCCTAACCGAATGTGTGGGTCATATTTTTTTAAGTTGTGCTCCTATGTAGGTACCTATATCTGTCAACTCGTTTATTACCCTTACAATATTGTGGACACCACTATCGAATTGTTTGTAAACTGTAGTGATAGTGTGTATTTTTTTAAATAAATGAATAAATAAAAATATGTATTTCAGATCTAACTTGAACCCACAAAATGACAAAACTATCGAATCGAGTGAACCCACGGAATGTACCTACCTATCTTGTTATTTATCATAACTTTGTGAATGGTGCTGCCATCTGTTCTTTTAACACAGTACTGCGTAAACATTAAACGATGTCAAAACAATGTGACGTATCTCTAAATAAAAAAGCAAATTATAAGAAGCTTATGTAAAAAATATATATCGTGTAAACGAAATTAACATTGCAGCCTTAATATTTGGAATAAATATTTCATTTGCATGTTCAGTATCGACATCTTTTGGTATCACTACACAAACATCCGACAATCCTAGCTAGCGCCATCTTTTGTTGCTGTTTAGTAGTATTAGTGACACGTAAGATTGTTTTTGTGTGTCTGTTGCTAAAATATGATTGGTGATTACAGTGTACGGACCAGTTTCTAACCAATCAAACGGCTAGTTTAATATTAATTCACCGATATAGGAAATTGACCATAGAATCAAGACCAACTTCTGTAATAAACTTCGTTTTTGATCTCGTGTTTCTACTGTGCAAGTTCACGATAACAAAGTGCATTTTTAAGTGTAGTGCATTGTAAAATGACCTAAATTGTGATTAGTGAAACTTAATTGTGGTGAATGAACAGACAAACCAAAAAGGATAACGTGGAAAGCGATATGATACTCTCCTTAGCAGTGTTCTAAGATTGTGTTCGTATCGCGAAGTTTCATAATAGTGTCGAATGATAAAAACCGAAATGTCTACGAAACCAGCTAATCAGAAAAGGAGGTAAGTGTTTATAATTCTTTAGGAGCTGTGTTTAACATAACCTAGCTATTAAGTTTAATGAATGGTTGCTATCTGTTTTCGCTGTATGATTTCTAAATTTTCCTGTTAACTTGGTTGCCAAGTGTCACTGCATTCATTGAACTTTCTCTTTGATTTTTGGTTATTTGAACAGATTATATCATACACAGAAGGCAGGTTGACCTTGTAGAGGTACTAATTACAATGTTTTAACAATTCTTGTCAGTGGTCGATGCGGCGCAGGTATTGTAACGGGACCCACAGTACCATTCTATTCCAAGTTTCTTTTTACACAACTTGTTTGTGTTCAACATTTCCTGTGATTACATGAAGGTTGGTGATAAAAAAAATGACTTCATTGTAAACAAATTGGGTTGATAACACAGATTATGAGTTACTTCCCCATTATCATGGTTATTTTTTCTATGGGAGCCATAACAAAGGGTTTTGGTACGGTTTTTCTATCATGTAACATGTGTCTTTAATTGAGTTTGATAGGTTGTACAATTTTACAGCTCAGCAAAATTTACTCTAGCAACACTAGGCTCAGAGTTAGTTTTTTGCCAAAATATCCATATACATTTGCCTAATATAGGTAAGACTACTTCGACTTTGGACTCTACAACTGTAGAACAAAATTACACCAAAATAAATATATATTTTGGGAATAGAATGATGGCATGTGTATTGCATCATCAATTTTTAGCCATGATTTTGTGCAGCCTATGATAAAAATATTACTCTGCATTGTCTTTGGTAATTCATGTTTCTGCGATTTATCGATTCCACAAATTAAGAAACATATATTTTTTAAAATTTACTTTCAATAACAGATATAGTTGAACTGTTACTATTCATGAAACATGAAAGTACTTAAAGCCTGAACCAATAAATAAACTTTTTCATCTTTCTGTCCATATTATACATCACTTCGTCATGTGCTGAACAATAGACAAAAATGGCCTACAACATTAGAATTCATGAATTTTAATGAAATACAATACTTACCTACCCAATTTGACATTGCGGTGTCATACTGATGTAGCATAATAACACAACAAATGAATTTGATGCAGGACGCTATGTGGCAAGGTGCAAGGATAAGCTGACATGAATAAATAATAGAATAATTGATAAAACTTCTATGTAAATCATTTACTTACTGTCTGATATAATAGTTGAAAACAACTGCTTGTTGTTAGGAAATAATTGTGAGTAAGTATTGACTATTTGGGCATTACATGTAGGTAACTTTCAAGAGTTTTCCTTAAATTGATTGTTGTAATTTTGGGCTTACGTATTTGTCATCGATACAAATAAATTTAGCTAGGTAAGCACTTACCTCTTTAATATTTTAATGTAAATGGGAAATATAGTTAGGAAATATGTAATCACACTTTTTTATTTAAGGGACAAAAGAAATCCCTAGATCTTTAAATACTGATTGTTCAGAATAAAATCATATTTATTCAAAATCAATAATACATATAAATAACAAAATTTCTAGGCTCCAGTTCCAATAGTGATCATCATTATTTCAGAAGAAAAAATTATCTGGCAAAAAAAAAGTCTTAACGGCGAGTCACAGTGGCTGCTTTGTTGGAATATAAAGACAGGAGACTCCAAATCTAGCATAGGAATTAAAGGGGTGATAGCATCAATGCATAACTCCTCCCCTTGCCAAGTTAAGCCAAATGCCAGTTACAAAATCACAGAGAGGATCTCACTTTATGTACCCTGTGTGTGATTTTATATTAGGGCCTCATCATCATCATCATCTCAGCCATAGGACGTCCACTGCTGAACATAGGCCTCCCCCTTTGATCTCCACAGATACCTGTTGGAAGCGACCTGCATCCAGCGTCTTCCGGCGACCTTTATAAGGTCGTCTGTCCACCTCGTTGGTGGACGTCCTACGCTGCGCTTGCTAGTCCGTGGTCTCCACTCCAGCACTTTTCGGCCCCATCTGCCATCTGCTCTGCGAGCAATATGGCCTGCCCATTGCCACTTCAACTTGCTAATCCGGTGGGCTATATCGGTCACTTTGGTTCGTCTACGGATCTCCTCGTTTCGGATTCGATCACGTAGAGAAACACCGAGCATAGCCCTCTCCATAGCTCGTTGAGCGACTTTGAGCTTTGAGATGAGGCCGATAGTGAGAGACCACGTTTCGGTGCCGTAAGTCATCACTGGTAACACACATTGGTTAAAGACTTTCGTCTTGAGGCACTGAGGTATGTCGGACGAAAAGACATTGCGTAGTTTCCCGAACGCTGCCCAGCCGAGTTGGATTCGGCGGTTGACCTCTTTCTCGAAGTTGGACCTACCTAATTGGACTACTTGTCCTAGGTAGATATATGAGTCAACAACTTCGAGTACCGAGCTTCCAACAGAGACTGGGGTGGGCTGAACATGGACATTTGACATAATTTTCGTCTTGTCCATGTTCATTTTCAGGCCCACCCGTTGTGAAACTCGGTCGAGGCCCTCGAGCATCATACTGAGTTCCTCCATCGACTTTGCCATGACTACGATGTCGTCGGCAAACCGAAGGTGAGTGATGTATTCGCCGTTGATGTTGATGCCAAGTCCTTGCCATTCCAGGAGCTTGAAGGCGTCTTCCATTGCGGCGGTAAACAGTTTCGGGGAGATTACGTCCCCCTGTCTTACGCCTCTTCTCAATGGAATCGGCTTCGTGCTATGCTCCTGTACTCGGACCGACATGGTGGCGTTATAATACAAACACTTCAACACCTCGATGTACCGATAGTCAATATGGCATCGTTGGAGTGACTCAAGTACCGCCCATGTTTCCACCGAATCGAAGGCTTTCTCATAGTCCACAAACGCTAAGCATAATGGCAAGTTATACTCCTCGGTCTTCTGTATAACTTGCCGCAGCGTATGGATGTGGTCTATGGTACTAAAGCCTCTTCGGAAACCGGCTTGTTCGGGAGGCTGGAAGTCATCAAGCCTGTGCTCGAGACGGTTTGTGATAACCCTTGAAAACAGCTTATAAACATGGCTTAGAAGTGTGATGGGTCTGTAGTTCTTCAATAGGCTGTTGTCACCTTTTTTGAAGAACAACACCACCACACCCCTGCTCCATGCTTCAGGCGTTTTGCCCTCGGACAGGACGGAGTTAAAGAGCTTCTGGAGGACTTTAAGTACCGGTGTTCCACCCGCTCTCAGAAGCTCTGAAGTGATTCCGTCCTCACCCTGCGCCTTGTTGTTCTTAAGCTGCTTCAGGGCCATCCTAATCTCGTACAGACTGATGTCCGGGATATCTTCGGTATAATGTCGGGACAGCTTGGCTCTTGGATCTCCTGCCAAGCTGTCAACGGACTTTGCGACCGAAGTGTATAACTGTCCATAGAACCTCTCGATCTCGCCTAAAACCTCTGCCTTGGTCGACGCTATGCTGCCATCCTCCCGTTTCAGCTTAGTCATCTGGCTTTGCCCAATAGACTTGTCCTTTGCGAACACTTTGGAGCCTTGGTTTCGCTGTATGGTCTCTTTAACACGATTTGTATTAAAGAGACGCAGATCGTGTCGCAAGGACTTGGATATTCGTCTATTGAGCTGCCTATATGACTTCGCATCATGGGAAGACTGCAACTGTAGCAAGCGTCGTTCAGCCATGAGGTTTAAGGTTTGCTCGGTTAGTTTTTGAGGTCTATTTTTACGGCAGGGTCTAAAAAACTTAGATCCTACCGTGCGGACAGTTTCCACTAGTCCGTCGTTGATCTCGTCCACTGACACTAAGTTCTCAAGGCAAGCAAAGCGATTAGAGAGCTCGAGTTGAAAGCTTTCCGGGTTTTGAATATGGGACCGAGTAGGTCGGAGCGTAGACTTCATCAGACTGGACCTTTCAAGTTTAACATTGATATTCAGTGAGGCTCTTACGATTCGGTGATCGCTTCCGGTTTTTACCCTGTTGATCACAGAGACATCACTGAATATCCGTCTCTTGTCGGTCATGAAGAAGTCTATCTCGTTTCTCGTGAAACCATCGGGACTCAACCAGGTCCATTTCCTATGAGGCGGCTTCTGGAAGAAAGAGTTCATCATGAAGAGTTCCTCTTTCTCCAGAAAGTCAGCCAGCCTCTGTCCCCTAGGGTTCCGTTGCCCATATCCAAATTGCCCCACTCTCAACTCATCACATATTAGGGCCTATCAGGGTAAAATAGCCCAAATCCCTAATTACTGATGTCTTAGTTGAGTCAAAACCCCCGGGAATATAGTCTACGTCAGCTCTTAGGAAGGTCAACAGCCTTTGCAAGAAATAATGCTAATTTGTCTGACGTCATGGACACGCTTTAGCGCTAAGCGGCGCTCATTCATTAGGCGCCAACGTCTTTTTCTAATAAGTAGGTAGGTAGGTATAATAAATACTACGAAAATCCATAGGTATACTTACTATATGCAGTCTCGGATTTTCGTCTCAGTTTCCTCATGTCCAAAGTACCAATGAGACATATAGTTGGCTATCATTAAACTTTGAAACGGCATGGAAGGATGGGATTTCCACTCAGAATTAACAAAATACACATTAGGCACACAAACCTATAAACACACACCTTAAAATGGAGGCTGAACAGAATTTTAGATCCTGGGCATGACTCTTCAGCCACTACAGAATCAATTACTTCTTATGATGCATCTGGGTCTCCCCCTAGAGAGTTCAAACGCCCGTTTGGGCGATCGTTGCCAATTACCAATTCTGTAATTTGCCAAATTGTTCCTGTTGGATGCAAAGGCACGTTGCACATCTTCGTGGAAGAACAGAATAAACGTCCAGGTAAGGATTGTGTGGAAACTATCTCCAAGTTTCCAAAAAGTCTATACTAAAAAGTCTATACGCCGTATCATTAAAGACGATCCTCAGACATCAACAATAACACTCTGAAAGCCATAAAAACGATTGGCGCCGCGCCATTTTCACTGTTTGTTTAACCACTTCCAAATAACAAAAACACGCGGTTTTCACTTACTCATGCCCAGACAGAAGAACTTATAATTAAGAAGTCTACTCATCCACACACAATAATTGTGTCCGAAAAGATAACTAGAGGTAGAAAATTTCCCAAAAGGATCCTTTGCTGACATTTCATTTACTTACGAAATATATCTCCCAATCATTTCCTCTTAAGTCAGTAGACACTACCTTATTCCGACTTCCGATATAATAAGGATATTGACATTTATATACAGTTTGCATATCAACAAAGCTTAACTTCAATTTAGTATTGAGAGGGACAAATGCGTGACGTCATTTGGAGGCCGGGGATTAAGCGTGATTGAGTTTATTCTGGTACAGGAATGAACGACCGAAACCAAAATATAGAAGATTTTTGTCTGAGGTTGTGAATGCTCTAAGTTCTTACGACTATATTTCTTATACTATATTTTTATCTTCCATGAGTGCCTGATGGAAGATAAAAATAAATGTTTTGATTTAAGAAATTTATATTGTAGAAAGTTATGGTCAGGAACAATTTCCAATCATGTCGTTAACTCTATGTACTTTCGTGTCTTTCTTAATAATGTTTAGTCCCATCTTGATAGTTCTGCTGCCTATAAAATTGAGTAATTAATTAATTTGACAAAGGAAACACACGACTTTCTAGTTACTGCAAACACAGGCTGGCTAATAACTTATTCTCATCAATTTACGAGAATTGAGATAAATTATCTTTTCGCTGAATTACACGTTTTCTAGGTTATTGGCAGCTGAGGTTTATCTTTAAATTATTTTTTATGTATTCCAGAAACAGATAAAATCCGTGCAGATTTCAATAAAGTAATTGAGAACGGACTTTTTATTTATCTTACTTAATGGGCGTATTGCTTTGTTCAAACATATAGTAGGAGGTAAATAAGCAAAATTGATATGCGGGGTCATTAGTATTTGAGCTCAACATCATACCAGATTCATGGAATTGTGGTAATTGATGTTATGGATGCGGTGAATCCCTTGCATAAGGCAATCCCAAACTACTCAATATTACTAAAACTGCCTCTTATATTCCGGTTTTACTCCGAACATTTGAAGGATGCAACTAAAAGCATTTCAATCGATACTTGAATTATTAATCGAATGTTACGTTTGGAATAATAAACATGTTGAGAAGAACTTCTGATGTATTTTTATTCGTAGTACTGAAACGTATGGAAAATCATAGTCAATAGTATAGCTTTATAAAGAGGTTTTACGTCATGCACTTCAAAAAAACTTAAGTACATATTATTAATTAATTGTAATCAATATTTTATTAAAACGTGACAGTCAGGAAAAACTAAGCTATAACGTTCATACTGATCTCTATTTACATATAATTATATCCTATAATTACGAGTAATGAAATAATAGATATTTATACACCAGAAATAATGCTATTTGCATCCAGAAGCTAAGCAGAATTTTCCATATTAGTATCAGTAGATATTTTTACCGTCTAGTTTCCTCAATTTTTTTTTGTTGTTTTCATGTAAAATATTAAAAAACGAAATAATGAAAGATATACCTACATCCTTTTCGTGATTATGATATTTTTGTTATGTGAAGAACCACAAAATAAATACATGGAAGAACTTTGTTGTTATTTGGTCAAGAGGAAAGTGTAAGTTGAGCTTTCCCTAAAATTTTTCCTTTCTATAATATCTTTAATAAATAATTCCTGACATTAATCAAACGAGATTTATCCCGAAAGTGGGGCACAAAACGGTAAACATTACATTAACGACCCTTTCTATTGCACAATAGATACATTTTCCAGCCAATCATAAAACAGGTCAATAAGCAAAAATAGTTTTCTTGCATTTTCCTCGTGACATTTCTCCAGAAACATTTCCTAGTATTATTTTAAGCATTACTAATCGTTTGTGTTTATTATTTGTCAGCGCTTTCTCCAGAATATCAAGGAATTCAGTCTCCCAGGGACCAACATTAAAGAAAACATATAAAAACCTCAGTACTTACTAAATTAAAGAAAGTACCAACCATCAAATACGGTACATTATTAAAATCACGTAGGCACCAAAGATAGAATATTTTATTAGAATGGACGCCTAAAAAAATGTGTAGTCCTACGAAAGAACCGGCGTCGAATTTATCACAATGATCTATTTATTTACTGCGCAAACGCCGACGACCGTGAACTCTGTTTGCGACTGTAACATGTTTTTTTGATGGCTCCGTCCGATTGAATGCCGTATTCGGAACTGATTATTTGTCAAAATGTACGTGTAATTTCTTGAGATCTATATTGAGCTGGTTTCTAGGTATAGTCATCCTTAAATTACTAGGAACTTTTTACTCAGTTTGTGAGAAACCGAATATTTGTCAAGTATTACATAACGGTTTCAAGACAGAAGACGATAGATAGAAACTGCTAGCACGTCGAAGATTTTTTGTCTGATATAAACAGGAAGACTGGTAGACGGTGGCGAAATCTACCTTTAACATGACATAGCTTCAAGATACTTGCCTTACGAGAAAGAACCTCCAGGGTCAAATTCCAAATAGTAACGGAAAAGTTAAATAGGACGATTATTACCACAGCAAACTAAATTCTTTACACATGGCTCTAAATCATACTCTATAATAAACACAATTTGCAAACCTATCAAGATTTCAAAGGATGTAAAGGCAAATTATCCAACTGACGTTTTACCTACTGGTCTAAAGTAGTAATTTACTTTAATGATACATATGTTGTTACAGCACGCAAGTGCAATTGTCTGTATCAAATGCATTCTGTTGTTAGTCTCGAACCAGTGTAATGAGTTGGAAACTTACAGGAATATAATGTAGCAACTGCGTTGTAGAAGCACCGTGTTATTTGAGAGGATAACTTCCTCTAACAGGAGATTTGATTAGGAAGCCTGGTGACCAGTAAACTGCCTTGTGTGGTCACACACAAGCGCTATGCCGTGCATGGTCGAAATTACTTATTGGGGTTACAGAAACATTCACAGATAGAACAGAATCTGGAGGTAGACAGACACACAAAGCCGGCGTCACCAACTGTTATCCCGAAGTAGTGGTTGTGGATGAGAAGAAACTCCGGAACAAGAAATAACTAAGTATCTTGTTGACTAGACCGAGCATCAAACCATTTCGAGATGCATTATTAATTTTCTAAGTCAAGTGACTAGGTTTTGTTGAAACGCTTGAAGGAGCTTTATGGTTATGTGCATCGGCCTTGGTGACTAAAGCACTAAGCTCTGTATGAATGTGTAGATATTGTCAAAAGTCTATCTATATATTGTGCAAGAACATGATAAAATATTTTGTATTCATTCCATCATTAACTCAAATTAAATTTTTCTTCTCCGGTGGACCACACATTGCTTCTGACCTACAGCAGCGGTCACAACATATTCTAAAACACAGCAATATGATAAAGAAATCAGTTCCTTATCATCGCGAAGAAATGGAATTTTGTGAAGACACGTGATAGGCGGCGATAGCTAATCTGATGTTATCAACATTTTAGATCTGCAGAAAGCTTGATATTGCTAGACATTTTGTCTTTTTGTAAGCATTTAAAACATTTTAATTTATTACTTAGATTGTGTCCTTAATAACAAGAATATTATAAGCAACGAAGACAGCTGTTATAAATAAGCAGATTTAGTTATATTTTTTCTGGTATTAGTTGTCGTTTTCATTTCTGAAATGAAACGCAAGTTCCATTAGTCAGCTAAGCTTAGTTTAAAAGTTATTTGTTACTGTTATCAAAATGGCGTCATTGATAAGCCTGATATGAGATTTGCTCTATCTAATGGGGTTTAGAACAAAAAAAAGTATGACACAATTGTGTAATGACTGTATAACTGGTATAATGTTATCATACACCTTGAAAGAATATAATTAGCTTACTATTAAAGACTTACGACTTAGAATAATATACAGCGAAGATCAAGTCAGACATGTGTAGAAAGAGACTTTGCTCAAAAACATCAACATTTAAAGATGACGCCATTTTAACATCCCATATTTTCATGGCGTGGAATCATCGTGTTTGATAAGTTATGTACCTTCGTTTACCTGCAGTAAGAAAGCCAATAATGCGACCAGAAATTGATAAAATATTCTAGCTGCATCAACCTGTCAAGGTGAGATTACATTCTAAATATAATTGTGACTATCGATTCTTATCCATCTGCCTACTGTTGTTTCCCGCGACAACTCATGCATCAAAAGATTCGAATTCGACACAAAAAGATAGTTCACTATCAGTGGTCGACAAGCTTGCTACGTCGTCAGTTTCGTTATTTTGACACTACAATAGATATGACAAGTAGATTGCACCTATTTTTTTACTTTTATCATTAAGAAAGTATCGTGATATCAATTTGATGGAAACCTGCGTAGGAATCTAATTGGTTAACATTCTTGGCATGAACTACGTAAGATCTCGGCGTTCTAACTTATCTGTCGCAAGGCCTACCTGTTTTCCTTGTACTATATTTTATCTTCCTAGCTTTAAATTTTGTTATTTAAAACATCAACAGCCATTTGAGTCATAAACGGTAATTGCTTTTTAAGTAAACATTGAATTAACTGCCATGCTTGTCAAACAAGCTACTATTTACAGCGGTTTACATAAAAGATTTAAAACTTGTAACTTTTAGTGATGATAAGCTTGTTTGGCATACGTCTAGAGCCGTTTAGTTAGCAGCTAATGCTGACCACTATCTGAATACACATATTGTTTAATACATTTATTATAATGTGCACACAGATAAACGTGTTTAAATTAAACCTTTGTTTCGAATGAGGCGCCCGGCGGCCCACAAACGCGTTGTGTTGAATATCTATGAGTTTTGACGGCTGACACAATAAGCCGAACGCTGCGATACATATTTATGATGCGCCCCTTCTGGTGAACTTTCAAGAAAGTCAGAAAGGCGAAATAAACATTAAGAACACTTGAATTAATAATTCAAGGTTTATTTTTGGAGAACACTCGAGTTTTCGCCTTCCTGAATAGCTTTAGCTAAACATATAATGAGGATGTAAGAAGTTCATGAGGCTAAACCAATGGGCGGTAAAGCGTAGCCAGTTGAAAACTGCCAGCAGAGGTTAAAGATCTTGAGAACTCTAGGTAGATCCAATCAGAACAACTCGACGAAGCTATTATGTCTTCACTCCTCATCTCGCATCTGCGGTACAATTTGTGTGGGATGCGTTGTATGCACCAACAATATGATATAATATGAACAGTAATGTTTCTCATCTCAAACAGATTGGGCAGACCAAAAAGTTCTAGAAACTGTTCAAATTGGAACCAAAAATTGGCTGCCTTTCTCTTTACAAGTAATGTGCTTCTTCTTCCCTGCTGCCAAGTTATTTGGAGCTATATGTTTTCCACTTCCATTCCTCTTTGTCTGCCACCATAATTATATCCTCTCCCTTCTTATTCATGTCCTCTTTCAGGCAATCAATTCATCTTTTTATTGGTTTAGGCCAGGCAGATCAAGGTAGAGGCAGAAGTCTGGTTCTTCATCCATATTTAAAAAGAAATAATGAATTAAAAAAAGCCTTGGAGTTTCATATCAGAATGTCTGGCCATGTTCAACAATTACGATGCAGTCGACAACTTGCACATTTAGGTCAGTTTCGTTTGACTCCACGTGTGACATATTTAAATTCGTATACTCGTAAATTATTAATTTGGCTTCTGCATTATTTGTCCTCATTCAATTGAGGACTGCATCAAACTCTGTTCCAATTTATTATTTCTGCTTTTATTAAAACTACGCATGTTTTAATTGGCAGACGGTTTTTTTTGAGGACGCCTCGAAACCATTTTGGGAAAATTATTCAAGCATCTTATTCAGAATGTCTTGTTGACGTACATCTTGAAGGGGTTAATTAGGACTAAATTGCCTTTACTGGTTAGTTAATGGAGTATAAAAAAGTTACGTTATATTTAATGCTTATTTAAATTTATGTGATTATTCAAAGGGAGTCCAGTGTCTCGCCTAGTCGTGTCATTAACCAGGGAATCGCATCCTGTCGGTGTCGACTTCGCTGGCTTGTTTTTATATCTCCATCGGCAATACTATATTTACCGCATACATCTAAATAAGCATGAAACTAAAAACTTTAAATGCTATAAGTAAGTCACGCTTAGTTACATTTTTTCATCCGGCATTAATCTTCATTATCCTTGTTTAATAAAAATATCGTTTTATTTACGCAATAATCGGACATTGATCGTGTTAGTTTAACGATTGTCCAAACAGATTATACGAAATCGATAATTTTATCACACCTTTGACGTTGCTATATCAAAAACTTTCTGAAACATTGTTGTAGCATAATTCTAGACTCTTCTTAGTTAAGTGGAAAATATAATCTTTCATCATCTCTGTTACATCCAATAAAGATAAGTTTCGTTACAAGATTGTGGAAAAATCAATAAATAGCTTATTATCGGGTTTCTCGCTTCGTTTTAAGAACAGTTTAAAACATTCAATATTGAATTCACAAAAAAAATGATAAGGCATTCGATATCAACCGTCAGCTAGACTTACCAGGGTCGAGTAATTCAATGTTATCTAATAATTTTGTTATTATCAAGTTTTTGCTACTATGGCTTTTATCCTCACTGAAGATAAGAACATCTTTGCTGCTATCAGTAGCTCGCTGTTTTTGTACCTCGATGGACTGTTTTGCCGTTCCCTCTAAAACGAATGTAAAATTTCGGATACCAAAATGCTCGTGAACGGATTTGGCGAGCAGTATCCTCAGGGATGCCCTGTCGTGGGGCCCTTTGAGGATGGGGGATGGAAAAAACAGTGCCCGATGGCTGATCAGTGGTCTAGGCAGGCAATGAACTCTCAGTGTGCTTATGGTGATTATAATTCGAATCTTCGAAGTCCCTCAGTGCAGTGTTATAGAAATGTGCCTTTTGTACCGTATATGCACGAAAATGTGCATCCATACTATCCGGTTCATGAAGTGTATCAGCCAGTGAATTATGTGCCCCCTAGCCCTATGATCCACAACCTGCCTTGCAATCAGGAGCCGGCATGGGATTATAATAGCATGTGCTATAATGTGGATGGACAAGCGTGCCAATATACAACATTTGTTGATTTGGAAGATTTTATGTAAGTTGTGCGGCAGCTGTGAAAACTGCTTGAATATTTTATTTGATAAGTATCCTCAACAGTTTAAAAAGTTTAGTAAATATATATGTTTTATGACGCCTTTTCGTAGGTATCGATTTAAAAGTTGAATTCGAGAATTGTTCATTCAGAAGCAGAATGTGTAGTGTTACGAAGCCACCAATTAGTGAGAAAACTTATGTTGATGATTCGATTGAGGCTATTTAAGCGTCAACTGCGTAGACGCAGCGTTCGTTCAACTTGTTTTTAGTTTATAACATGCTTCAAAAGCTGTTTTGACTGTTCAGATTTCCGTTGATTTATTACTTGCCGTGGATATAAACGGCCATTTTAACCTCCTACATATTATATTTCTTAGAAATGCAAAAGCTGATGACGCCTAGTAAAGTGGTAATTCCGCTTTTTCTTTGCTTAGAACTTAGTCCCCGTATTCTTGGTATTAACTTGCACAAAAAGAGAGTTAAACACATCTTTAATGGCCTACTTTTGATGTTTTGTGCGTTATCTAATCGTGAACTGAATAACTAATCTTATTGGCTTGGCAATAAGGTTGAATATTATGCAAGACTAGAAAAGATAATTAAGTACGATGGCATATGGTCCCCCACGTGGTTTCCATGCAAGTTTGATTTTTATTGTTTGAGTAATACATGGATGTACGCCAAAGATTGTATCAGCTGAAAACAGCGTGATTGTTGCTACATAACTTTCCCGGTACATGGCTTTCTCAGATTCTGAACCTCGTGATGAACTAAAAATATACGATTTTCGCGAAGCATTCGGAAGTCACATGAGAATATTTTACGATTTGTCGTCGTATCCCACTCTATTTTTTTCGTAAAATTCTAGTTTTTGTGGTTGATATGTTGAGATATCAGTATTAGCGCCAGCCAATACTGCCATCGATAAATAAAGAAAGTCAAATCGTGATTCATCAATCGATAACGAATTTATTTCCGAATCGATTCTATAATCGGCTTTAGAGTTGTCAAGAATCGATAAATGTACGAACTGCAAGCTCCTGCTTCAAAAGAGGCTTCCAGCTACGGTAAAACGTGGAGAAGACACGCGTCCTGTTCTCCAACAGTTGATAACGTGACCTCTGTCCAAGTGACCCTTGCAGCAAGGTATCAAGAGCATGTTTGTATGATAACTCGCCTTTAAGATAAACTTTGTCACGTATTTAGGTATCTTGGCTTACCGTTTATTGCTATTTTGACGGCAATCAAGCGTGATAAACAATTAATATACTAGAAATTCTAATTTATGAGTAACGCCCTACAAGAATCTTTGCGTTAAACAATCCAGTCTTGACATGTTTTCGAGATATCGATGCGGAAATGAGACCAGAAATGGACATCTTGATATGCAACAACAAATTCTTTGGTTATCGTCAATTGCACTTCAAATAATCTACAATGTTGCTTGAAGTAGGTACAGTAGAAAATACCCAAAACATATTTGAGGGAGACTCATAATTTTTGAGGCCGCATGTTTTATTTAGTTAGAGCGCCTAAGATCGTTTTAACACAGTTAGGGGACACAGCCCAGACCTATACACAGGTACTAAATACGATCATGCTGCTGATGGTTGAACTGGGAACTTTCAGTTACTTCTTATTTGTGAAGAAAAACTTCGGCAAGAACATGTCTAGATAGAAAGCCTTGTATGAAGAATATTTTTTCCAAAGCGGTTGAAAATATCATTAGCTTTATCATCATCATCCCAGCCATAGGACGTCCACTGCTGAACATAGGCGCCCCCCTTAGATCTCCACAGATACCTGTTGAAGGCGACCTGCATCCAGCGTCTTCCGGCGACCTTTTTAAAAGGTCGTCTGTCCACCTTGTTGGTGGACGTCCTACGCTGCGCTTGCTAGTCCGTGGTCTCCACGGTACTTTTCGACTCCATCGGCCATCTGCAAGTACTGCATAGTCATTAGCTTTATACGTCTTAAGTTACAATTACGGTCTAGACAATAACATGATAAATGATATTCGTCGTCGCCTATAATCACCGCCATATTAACTTGATCGAGGGACTAACAAAATGGCGCCCACGTACACGCGTCACGTTTTCCAATGAGATCAATTAGTTTTTAATCGCATTATAATAGTTTTTCATAATCAAAATATGCACCTGATTGAGGAAAATATTGAAAATAATATAAAAATATAAAATGTAGCTGTTGACAGTTTTTTTAAAAGAGATTAATGATCTATCAGATGTTTTAATTGAGTCTAGAAACCGTTTTGATACTCGTAACTACGGAATTGTTTTTATAATTTGATCTTTTATGGCCTGGGTGCGTCTGTTTACTTGTATCGTCTTTATCTATCATCTTGTTTCTAAGAATGCTATGATTAACATCGTTAATGGCATCATATTAATTAAAAACAACATTACCTACGCCTGCTTGACTATAAACATGTTTCTAGTTTTGTTCTTTGTTCTATTTGTACGAAAGATATAGCTTTGTCGCCGGTTAATTTTCTGCCTAGCCTTTTCCTTTAATGTATCCTCAATTTATCCATAAGCTTATCACATAACAATATACATATTATTTACATATGTAATTTCTAAATTAGGACGGAAATACTTTAATTGATAAGCAGCTAAATGAACTTTATACTTAGGTAGGTATAGGTTGTGTGCACCAAAATTATTGGATATTTCCTCCAACAACCTGTTTATTAATTAATTAAGGAACTAACTTAATTTATCGTTTGTTATTGTTGTTATTTTAATACAAATATTTACTAACTTCCATATGTAAATGTTTTTGAGTTTGTCACGTATCATTGAATTAATTGGTATATTATCTCCAGTCATATATATTATCTTCAGTTTTTGCAGACCTTGTGCTAATACATAAGAAATTGGAGACGTTAGGGCTCCGGGGTCCTGAAAGCAACTGAGATATGCTGTAGCTGTTATGAGAGCGAATGATAGACAAAAGTTAATTTCAATACCCCAAATCAATTGTTAAAAGATCTGCCCTAAGTATTTAAAATTTAATGATCAAGGTGTCGTGAAATAAACATGTTATTTTTCCTAACTGTACTATTTTAATATAGAGTCGATGACCTTTCTTCAGGCAACAATAAAAACTTGCTATTCGGTTTTTTGTTGTTACTATGGTATCAAATACCGGAGATTTAGCTCTTGCTAAATAAACTTGAGCTTATTTGGTAACAGGTGTTTGCTTATACTTTCAGCATCTTATTTTTATAGTATGAACCTATTCAATTTCGAAAATATGTGTTCTTATATGGAAAATAGTTGCTGTATAATGTTTAGATAACAAACTATGAAATACAACGTCTTTGTTCTATCCATTGTAGACACAATATCCTTAATCTTACTCTATAATCTCGATAACTTCAAGCGTATCTATTAAATGTGTCTATTTTGCGTGCGTGACTTGAAACGTATCTCGTCTGGCTTCCATTGCTGAACTAACGTCACAGCGGACCCTCAATTGATAGACGGGAACGCGATTATTTTTGCAATCAGCGCCAATTGTACGTAGTTGCACCTCTATTGGCTTCTGACGGTTGGTCTGTTCCTCGTTGACATTGGCCTAAAAAAACATGGATGCCATCACGTATCACGTGCTTTTCGGAAAGTAATGAGTTCCAGCCTCCAGCTAAAATCTGTTTCGAGACGTTTATGCTTTGCGTTTTTGGCGACGCTATCTTTGAAGCTGAAATGATTAATTGTAATTCTGTTTCAGATATCTGTAGACTACCTAATTATCAAAATAATCTGTCGCACTCAAACTTACCTATATGGTAGTGGATGTACCTAACCTAAATATCAATGGATCACCTGAGCGCTAATTTCTGAGAGACCTTCCTTCCATTGAACTCTTGAACTGTGTGTGAATGTGTCAAACTCTTATTTTGCTTGTAAAATTCCACTCGACGATCTGTCTTTCTCATAACGCTGTTGACTATTATTATCTTCCCCTAGTAACCGATTGAAGTTGGAGCACTTAGATTTATAATCATATCTGTAATGTTGCTTTTCACGCTATCGATTTCCTATAAACATTTTTGCTTCATATTTATCGTGTGTACAACCATCACTCAATCACATGCCCCACTCAATTAGAGCAAAAATGTTTTTCTTCGCTACATCCATGCTTCGATCGCGTTTCCAAGAACCATGTTTATTAATAATTCTATTAAGCAATTGTTTACGGCTTGTTGCGCTTAAATTCCACTTGTTCATGTATTTTCCTCAATCTGTTGCATTCTGCCATGCGGCTGTGGGTCTTATCGGTCGCAACACCGAAATTTTGTTTATCGTGCCTATGTAGTTCATATTTATTTACTTTTAAACATACTGTTGTGTAACTTTGTATTGGTGCTTGGATATTATTTATTTAAGCTTCTCCACCATTAGCAGCATTCATTTTTTGGATTTTGTCGGCCTTGCTCCTCGAACCCTCTTGTGCATTAAAATTCCTGATTTCACTTACAATGTCAATTCATTATGCTTTATAGAGTGTAACTAATTGCTATCAGACCTCATTACATTAATGCGTCTTTTAAAAACAGGTTCTTGGAGACATGGTTCTATATTTTTCCGCTCCATACTTTTTATTTAATGATGGGACTTTTATTCGCCAATGCTATGCTCCTTGTGTTGTACATGAAAATTCTATCACGTTCATGTTTTCGATCCATATTTATTTTGAATTTTAAAAAATAGGTCGTAAGTTATTTTTAAAATAGACTAAGCTCGCACTGTAAGCTAACTTTGCTCTTTATTATAACAATATTTGCAACCAAAATCTAAGTAGGTGTAGCATGAGCAGGTTAGTGCTATTTTACTCAACCCGCATCGGAAATATGTACATGACCTGTTATCATATCATCATATGAATGGGCATTGTATTGTTAGCATCACCCACTCAATTTTAAAATTCTCTATCGTTTGCTTTTTCTTCTAGATGATTCCATTGCAAGCACCCATTTTCCTTCTAAACCTTCTGAAAGTAAACACTCATTACAATTATTATGTAAGGTGACTTATTGAGCAGCAGTATCCAAATTTTCCTGTACAGTCATAAAAGATTAGTGATAAACTGCACGCGTGTCAAATAACTTCTTATCGACGAAGGCTTAATGCACAAAATTGCACGATAGGTATCAATGATTGCAAACTTTCAGACACAACAATCGTGAATAAGAAGTTATTACTGAATGTACACGGCCATTGTATGAGTGTCGTGAAGCGCCACGAATTCTCACGAGCCCTATTGATAAATAAATTGTGTCTAGTTTGTATCGGCCATATCGAGCGAATATCTTCATTAATTCTAGACACGTACAACCAACTTGCGTCAATGAAGCAATTCAATGTTTAGACGTCGTTTCATAAAGTGTGTATGTGTGGCCATATTATGAATTTACGACTTGTTAGTTCAGATTCTAGTAAGAAAACAAGACGGGGCTACTGACCTGATAAATCCATCTCTCATCAAAATGGAACGCTGTACGTACAGTGTGAGCCGAGCGGTCCAATACCGCTTCGAAATTAAAGAAACTTCGAGAAAAAGTCGACTTTCCACGACTCGGTTATTCGATTCCAAGGAGTTTCGAATTAATACAACTTTGTTGTGTAGGAAACTGTGTAATTTGTATTGCCAGTGGCTTGACCGGTATCGGTTTGTGTTTGAAATGCAAGATAAGCCTCGTATTTACTAGGGATCAAAGTCTAGGGCTTTGTTGGTTGACAACAATGTTTGGAACAATATCAGCAATCCTCTTTGTCACTCAACCATTTTGGACCATAGCGGCTTAGTGTGCAGGCCATGTAAGTATAAAAATCAGGTGCAGACTGTTGAAATCAGTAGAAAAAAATGTCGGCTGACTTTAGAAATGTTGATACGCATATTAGTGATTGGAATACGTTAACTCAGAGTAATTTGATGTTTATAACTAAGCAAAATATGCCTCGTATGACAGCCCTAGTCTAATGTGGCGTGATTGTTTTCTTAGTATTGTTTACGTGTAAGAATAATTATTAGGTAATTTGTGGTATTATATTAAATACCTTTGTGATTAAAATAGTGTTGATGACGTCACATGAATATGATATTTAAGTAATAGGTTATGATTAGAGCGACGCTGGCTAGTCTACATTTTCTTCCATTCAATTGTTATCAAATGCGATAAAAGTACCTATCGATAAATATCTATTGAAAGTTGAGCAAGTCCCCTTGGTAACGTCGATAAATTACGTCGAAATCTCGAAATAGTAACATCTACCATGATTGTTTACATTTTTGCTGGCCTCCGAATAATGTGTTTTTGAAGGTAGCCGATTAAACCCTTTGGACTACCTGAGTTTTTGTACCGTCAATCCGTTTTGAATGAAGGACAGGTTAAAAATTAATACGGTAGGGTTGAAAAAAAGACCATTGCGTTCTCGGGTTTGTATTTATGAAAAAAAAAACTTGCTTTGTATAACAGCCTATTTTTTCCAAGTCTAAAAAGAAGTATCGATGTTAAACACGTCGCTTTCAAACCGCATCGCTCGTTAAAAACCAAACACGACTAAAACATTAGTTTAAAAATGCATTTGTGACGCATTTCTTAAATGCGCTATTTGGAACAGCGATAATATGGCCGACGGCTCTAATGACAAATTAATGGAATAAACTTAAAATTACCGAACACACCAGTTAGTAGATTGCTATAGTAGTGTCTTGTAGTCTCTGCGAATTGTTTTAAAAATATATTTTTTCCTTGGTTGGTGAATTTAATGAGCTGTGACGCGAGGTAGCAAAAATGTGCATACCGGGAGTACCAGAGGTGGTTGACGATAAAGATAAACTGTGTGCTATTAAAAAGAGGTAGATACTTATTTTAAGTGACTTAACTTCACTCAACAGTGCTAAGTGTTTTTTAAATATAAATAAAAATCAGTCTTTCCAATTTTCTCGACTTTCTTCATCTGTTAAACATTGAAATATAAACAACAAATCTTTAATAATTAATTATTGAATGGCATGCAGATAATTTCTTTGTTGAATGTCTGCGTGCCGGTTACCGACTTAGCGTGTTGTTTTTGCCTTGATTGAGGTAAAACAATGGCCACCAGATTTGCTCTATTTTGCGATGAGGCTGTTCAGCAGCATAGTTTTACATTTTTTCATTGACTTTTCTGTGATTTACAGCTTTATCCTAGTACCTTGTAAGTATGTATGATGTTGGGTTTTTAGATAACGAATAAATGTTATAAGAATTCAATTGAAAGAATGCATTGATAGGCGAAGAGTATTTGGGGCAACCACAAGTGCAGTTTATTTACCGACAATTGCTCCAAATATATGTTGTATAAATCCAATATTCAACTTCCTTGTGCAGTGGAGAATTTTCTAAATTAATGAACCATAACGAATTATGTGTTTTGCATAAGCGATGGTCTATATTGCCACATAACGAAAAAAGTTCCCAATTCGTAACCTAGTTCGTCGAAGTTAAAACGATCCTTCAAACAGATTTAAAGTCTAGCCACTTCGTCCGCTGAGTTTCTATATACATACTTATAAGATCCCTGAAAGCTCTTCATTTAAAAGTAGTTTCCAAAAATCATATTTCTAAATGCCCTTTTTCTTTTGTCACAGGAATAATGAGAAACGTAAGGAGAAGTCGCGCGTGGCAGCACGATGTCGACGTACAAAGGAGATGCAGATCTTCGCAGAGCTGACTGCAGCCCTGCCCGCCAGGAAGGAGGAGGTGGAACAGCTTGACAAGGCTTCTGTCATGCGCCTGGCGATATCCTACCTGAAAGTCCGGGATGTTGTGTCTTTGCGTGAGTATTTAAACACATAGATATGTTTAGGGTCCTACAGAAAGTTCGAAAAGTCTTCGACCAGCATTTACCAGAATATTAGCAATTTAAGGGTCCCAAACAACATCCAAGAGGGCAAATTGCTGCAACATTAACTAGAATAGTTGCAGTTGTTAAAGGGACGCACTCCCGATCGTGGATCGATTAGTCTCTAGACGCGTTTTGCACTAACTGTATCTTACAAAGCAACAGAGACAGATATAACTTTCAAATTAGTGTTCGTTTTAAATCAATTCCAGATATTATTACATACAAAATTAGTCATATACAAGTTAGGTACCTATATCTTATTCAAAGTCTGTCTGTATCACACTCTACACAGCTGATTCGCTTGTCTGCCGTCACAGTTTTTGATTAACGTCATAGATTGGTAGCCTCTGCCCCCTATTTCGCTATAAAGGTCACACGCAGCTCCGGCTGCTACCGAAAGATAAGTCTCGATTGTAAAATAAAAACCTGCAATAAACAATCAATATTTTACCTACATTTTAGTGCAATTGCTTATCAAGCAGACAAAGGCACCTATCGCCATATTATTCCTATCCACAAAATAGTATGCATTGATTAAGTATATCTCTAAGATACCGAACACAGTATTGCCAATGAATATTGTACATTTTGACTTGATTTGATAGCAGGTGTTTGATAGAATTGATACGCAAAAAATGTGTCTGGTCTAAAGCGATATAACAGTTTCTAGGCTAGATATTGGAGCCAGTTAAAAGAACAAACTTAATGATTAATATAGAATGCAGTTATTGCATAATACGTTTTCTAAAGCGTAGACAGATAAAAAGTTCGCCCTGAGGAACTTTCACTTGGTTTCCTCGAACGCAGAGTTATTGACAAACAAAATACATAACGCATTCGTTGATTAATTTGCTTCATAATGCTTACGAATAATGTTCACGAACAGCACAACTTAAAAATGAATGCTAGGCCCTTTGCTTATGTTCCAAATCTGACTAGACATTAGCTAAGTATATTACGTTGGGCAAGATTAAAAACTTTCATAACACCGTACCTAAGCATGATAGATTATTGACTTTGATTTATTATCTGTGTAGACCTGTACTTTGACCTGGTCATCAAATGACGTTCTAATTAAACCCTCCTATTTATTAGTAATGTATTGTGGGTAATTTTCCTTGTGTATCGATTAACACAAATCAAATGCTATAACATTTTCAGTGGCCATTTTGGGCTTATTTTAGTAGAATACGCAATTTTTGAAATAGTGATAATGATGTCTTAGCCGATTATCGGCTACGGCGGTTGTTCTCATACAAGGAGATCACTCAACTGCGCAGGAGATATTGTAGTGCATTTGCGCAGATACAGGTGCACTCACTATTCCTCCACTTTCATAGTCCGATGGGACGGCAATCCGACCCAACCGGAGAGAGATTTATGGATCATTTGAAATGGTACCTGAAATACTATGAATTTAAAAAAAATACAGATAGACTGATCAAGGGATATTCTTCATTTCGTCGTTTCAATGTCAATGTTGACATCCTTAAACTCTTCTTCATCCATATTTAATGCTTAAAAGTGAGTAGGTTTTTCCCCGCCTCCCGTGTGTTGTATGAGTAAGAATGTTATGTTCCGTTCAGGCTAAACTTTAACCTTAATTAATACACAGGTTTTCATACCGTATGTTATAAATAAAATGAGTCAGTCAGTCAAAGCTTAGATAAGTCGGAGCAAGACCTAAGTCGTAAACATTGACCATTTTCCTGAAAATAGGCTGTTAATTATTTAAGTTACATTACCTAAACAAAGCACGAAATCGAGCCCTCAGCAAAAAGTTTTAATGATAAGTTATTCTTAGCACAATCACAAATATCGACCGGTATTTTGTTATAGCCGCCGAACTATCAAAAATAAACAACAAGACAGAAACACGGCTAATAGATCGTCTCTGCTGGTTCTTAAACAGATTCTAAGATGGCTAGTCACATATCAATTGCAGCAAGTCTCCAACATAATCCTAATTGTTGATACTTCTAAGGTCCCAGAACGTTGAACTTTGTTGGCTTAGACGCAATGATAATAATTAAATTAAACAATCGCTATCCGTTACTGGATAGCAGCCAAGTTGCGCCACACACAACCCATACATTTAATAGGAATTTACTACTAACGTTACCTGATAAATGCTATCTTAATCTTTGCCTGCACAATTTTGAACTGTACTTACCTATGTAGGGCATTCTCTAATCCAATAGTGAAGCATTGTTCAAGAAATGTTAGTTCATTGGACTAAGGTAGTCAACAGTAGAATGAACTTTGACCAAAATTAATCCAAGAACTAGTGGGAGATAAACGTTCTTGAGAATTTCAGCGTAGTTTTGAATTTAACTTTGATCAGTTTTCAGAACAAGGTTTACGGAAAAAATACATGTATGAGCTAACACAGCATCATTTGAAATAACAATGTTTTCAGACTAAATGCATTTAGCATTAGAATTGTCAATTAACAATAAGGTTATGTTTATGAATACGTACTACTCGTCCCAGTTTCCTCTTATTGCAAATTATAAAAACATTTTTTGCTATGCAGACCACAGTCAGACTTATTTGCAAGTGTAGCACGCGCGGATTTTATTTTACATGGCCCAGCCACGCGCTTGAAACCGCATTGACGTCACAACACAGCATGTTCATACAAATTGAATTGCATCCTTGATTTTTAACTCACTTTTTTTCACTTTAAAATGCAAATTTTACTTTACTACCTTTTTAATGCGGTACGTGTCCTGAATAATGTTAGTTCAAGGTTTTTATTACACAAATAAGATCGATCTCACGCTGATATCGATCGGAACAAAATGAGTCATTCCTATATTACGTCATTAGTTTTTCCTATGGGATTATCCAGAATAATATCCCTTGGTCCTTGTTATTCTTAATCAATATTAATACATAGTTCCATAAATTAGGGAAAACCAGGCTGATCATGAAATGTTTTCTGTGCAATCAAAGTCTCTAAAACTTTTTATTGCCTGAAATGTATCCAGAAATAAGCGGAGCGTTAACTCTGTTTCTATTTTGGTTCGGATTAACGTCCTCCATCCAAATTCTAGCAGTTTGTTGGTAGATGCAAAATTATTTAAATATGTAAATATAGCTTATTCATCATCCAGCATGTGTGGAATATGGCAGTTTTAAGTAAATTGCAGCTCGACCATGCATGAACGTGATTTATAAACGTTGGAATTGTAGCTACAGCTGCATTGCAAACGTCCAATTTGTCCTTTAATTGATAAGGACCGAATGACGCTGCTGGTGCTGTTTGCAAACAAGGCTGTTTCAATTTAAATATGGTGAAAACTCGGTCAAACAAAGCTGAAATACACCATATGCAAAGCACATTTCATAATGAGAAAAACTTACCTCCCAGCTATTTGACAATGAAGCGGCTTTTCGAACGTCAATCAAAGAGTATGCAAAATTCCAAATTTTTATGAAATATCCCTGTCTGCTGTAAGAACCAGAAATTATGGAAATCCATTGTTGCGCTCACAACATAATGTGACTAATCTCATGTCCTCATTACAGTTCCTGAGTCGGAATCTGAACACCCGAAGATGCAGAACCCTGAAGGTATGGAGGAGGTGTCCACCGAACTGTCGTACATGAAGGCTTTGGACGGATTCGTACTGGTGCTGTCTCAGCAAGGAGACATTGTGTACTGCAGCGAGAACATTGCTGACCATCTGGGCGTTTCTCAGGTAAGAACATCTTAAATTGCGTTTTATCGTAAAGATGAATACAGAAAAGTGGCATAGTTACAGACATTATATGAGGTTTTAAAGTAATTCCTAGGCGAAACATACTTTCATCCAGTGTAGCTTACTTCTTTATTTATCCATATTCCTGCAACGTCCTTAACTCATATTTTGGCGTCTACATTTACCAGTGGTTAACCAGTTCTAAATTGTTGTAAGATTTCCCAGATATTAAAGCATTTCAGAATCAGCTGATAGGATAAAAAGTTAATATTAGGAAACTGTATAACATGTAAGACGTTGATATCAGATAAGATATGGTAAGCCCTCTTGACCTTATTAAAGGTGCCGAAATTTTCGGTTCTTAACATCGAAGAGCCGGCATTGAGCTATCTATATCAATTAGATAGTTACTCGATTTAAAAAAGATTTTATTTGCAGTTGCTACATAGATTACCCATGTACTTCCGTAATGTTGTCAGCTCATTTTATTCTGCTCTCAGGAGGTCTATTGAACGTTTCATTAGGAGGCACATAACCTCACCGTCTCCCCGCAGCGGTGTGTGTATGCGTCAGGCATTTTCCTCAGCTGAAACAAAAAAAAAAGAGACAAAAACAATATTTGAATGTCTAATATTAAATGGGCTACAAATTATAACACTACACTATTGAAATATCTAATAATGTGAGAATACTAATAATAAAATTATCATCTGTAAAGGAAAAATCCATAAGGAAATCGGTACCTATAACTGTAATGAGCGTAACGGCGCGTGCCGCTAACCAATTTAATTAAACAAGTAGAAGTTATAAATTAAATGGCGCTGACTAAAGCGTCTATATAATATCTATATATAGTCTATACCTATAGACAGATAGTACGCCTACATAATATAAGTACACACAATCTCTCACTCTATTTTAGAGTTCAGTTGGAAATCCTACAGGCGTCTGCGGTCTTTTAAATAAATTCGCCTAAAAGTCAATATATCAAAAGGCAAATTAATTGGGAAAGCAGGATTTGACTGCGAAGTCGATTAAAAACTGAATTCTATTAATAACAAGCTAAACTAAATTGGAGTCTTGTTGATTTACTATTCTGGTCCTGGTGCTGGCAATTCTCAAACTTTTTAGGTGATATATAACATCACAAACATCAAAAAATCAAACTTTTCTGGTCTGCTTGCGTAGGTCCAGATTACACCTGTGTATCTGAAAAAGTAATTTGCACTGATCTTATCACTGTGTTATCTATTTCAAAATCACAATAAACATAAAAACAAATTAGATATAATCATCATAACATTGCGTCATGATGAAAATTGTAATTATGTATATGTATGTTGGGTTGCCGGGTACCCTGGGTTGAGGAGGTCAGATAGGCAGTCGCTCCTTGTAAAGCAACGGTACTCAGCTGCATTCGGGTAGACTGGAAGCCGACTCCAACATAGCTGGGAAAAGGCAGATGTAATTTCTTGTTGTTATTGTGAACCCACCCTATGCCTTATTGGCTTGTGTAACTTTAAAATATAGTCCTTTCTCTAGCGTTATTTAAATTATGTAAGACTTTATCAAAGATCACATAATTTTTATTACCCCTTATACTATTTACTACAATTTGACGTCAATGTAAAATCGTACGATTCACGATATATTTTTAAGTACAATTTGCCAATGCGATAATCATAGATAATATTTTCCTTGCCTCATCATGACGCGACTAGTTTTTGTGATTTTCAAAATATGCTATATAATTAAACAAAAATTAAATACGTTAATATTGTAATCTTCATTGTGTTGTTAGGTTTTTGTAGCTGACTGTACATATTTATTTTTTTGAATAAGATTTCATCCACAATTGGGACTTACATAGAACAAATGATTCAAATCGAGAACTGACTTTTTAAACCTTTTCAAAAATGATTGAAAGTGCTTTTCGCAATTAGGCTTTGGTTAACTAATTTGATTAAAGCGCTTAAATTGGATTGAATTTAGAAGTAAATGTAGAATCCGCCTATTTAATCGTAATATCGTTAATCAAAGTATTTTGAGGGTTTTCCCTATAGCTGCTTTTATTTATCTCCCCTTGTTTCCATGAAGTGAATGAAACGCTCAAAATATTAGGTACTGTTTTGAATTTATCTTAGATTTTGTTTCGTTTAAGTATGAGGAAAATTCCGTTTTCTTGAGATTAGGCATAATTCTCCAGACATGGATAAGCTTCGTATGATTCTTATCTGTCTTGAGAGGAAAGGACATTTGTAGTGTATTTTAGTTACTATGTCTAAATACACAACGAAGCTTTTGCAAATTGGATGCTATTTCAAAGTGCGTTAGGCTCATTTTCCCAAGTAATTATGTCCGTATTTGGAGCTGTTGTTTAAAAACAAAAGCAAGGCTCCTACATATTGACGTTGTGCTTTTATTTCATAGAAACAAAACAAAGGCTAGTCAAGCAACCAATGTCATGGTTCAAATGGCTGCCTTACGAACCTGTTCAACCAGTTTGGTTAAAGCTGTCATTTGTATTTGTCTCAGAAGTATTTTAATCCCAACATCGACTTCTATACCTAACTGATAAATTGTTTTGTTGGTTTTGTTGTGACACTGACGTAAAACGTAATCTATACTGATGTAATAAAGAAGTCTTTTTTCTTTGCACCCTTAAGACTTCGAACCTACTGAACTGATTTGAAATTATCACACAGTTGGAAAGCTGCACTCATCCGGAGTAACATAGGCGTACGCATTTTATCCCGGTACGGGCAGTAGTTTCTACGGAACGCGAGTGAAACCGAGGGAAAACAGCTAATAAAAGATATAGGTATGAACCGAAGTGAAACAGGTAGTAAAAGATAAATTTATGATGCTCATGAGCATCCGTGTCGCCTTTTAATTCGAAAAACAGGTGTGGTATCGTATTTCCCCAAATGGTTATGATGAGATAAACAATTACGTCTATGTGTAATCATTAACATCATCATTCAAGGATTAAAACATTCCACATTTCATGCACAGATTATTTTATTTTCAATTTTAATCAATACGCAACTATATCCGCAAACAAGTAGTGTTATCTATCTTATCTGACGTAATATTACAGTTGAATAACAGCCCTTAAGGTCTTAGTCATAAGGGTTTTAATGTCTAGAGTGTAGAAGCACATGGTTTGACACGAGTGTTCACTAGAGACGCGCGGGCGCATGTAGGTCGACGAACGTTCGACGTCATTTTAGGCGCGCGAATGGAAGATTTTGTATGTATGCGTTTATGTTTGAACCTTGAGTAATATAGGTTATGTGTTACGTTTGTAGACGAATTCGACGTTTTTAGTGGTTTCAAGTTTGACGACCTCTGATAATTTTGTAATAGCTGATTCCCATAATTTCCAGCAACCGGGTAAACAGTAGCCTATGTATTTTCTCAGACTCAGAGCTATCTGTGTACTTGACACTTAAATTGGTTCAGTAACTTTGGCATGAAATCGCGACAGACAAACATAGTAGCTTCTCCTTTTACATTGAATTAGAGATGAACTTTATGGTAAATGTTATGTGCATTTCTAGTGCGTTTTAACATCTGTGTAGCCTCAACCCGCATTGTACAATTATAACATGAAGCAGGAATCTGAAGTAGCATTTCCAGAGATAATATTTAGGTGCATTCCTTAGCTTACCTACTAACTGCTGATTTCAATAATCTGTGTATCTGCATGTGCATAGCAGAGATAGAATTTTGACATAAGCCTCATATACGTAATGTCTAACTCTAGTAAGAAAATCTTAAAGACAACTAAAATCTGCTCTGAAACGAAGACAACTCTATTAATTTTTTGTATGATAACTTTTTCTAATCGTAAAGCAATGTTTTGTATTACATACGCATTTTACACTATATTAGCATACAATTACATTTTCTGATGACGCAGAGGCGCCTAGATTAATACGCATACGCGACGAAGCGTCAAGACATTCATTCTTAGAAATTAGCTGTTTGTTTTCAATTTGTTGGCAAGCGTTTTTATAAGGAAATAGGGGTTTTGTGGTCAAAAGTCTGTTGCATTGTTGTATGAAGTTTTGTAGCTTGATTTATTGTATGGTCTATGCTTCCTGCTAAAATTATGAATTTTGTGCAACAAAATATTAGACTTTCATTCTTTTATGGCTTCATCATAAATTGGCAACTTAAAAAAAATGGCAGTAAAATTCATATAAGAAATGTTAGGTGAAACGAACCAACAAATAAGTAGGTAAAACTTTTTTACCAGTCCACAATAAAAGTTTCAGTTTTATTGATTTTTTATATACAATGGAGTGATAGATTGGTCTCAGCTAAAATACTTCTAAACTCATTTTATTGAATTTTATTTTTATGGGTGGTATTATTTATTCTTTCTAATGTATCTGTAAATCCTACTAATATTATAAACGCGAAAGTTTGTATGTATGGACTATGGATGTATGGATGTTTGTTACTCTTTCACGCAAAAACTACTGAATGGATTTTAATGAAACTTTACAATAATATAGCTTATACATCAGAATAACACATAGGCTACAATTTGTAAACATATTGGTCGAAATACTAAACCTGCGCAGACGAAGTCGCGGGCACCAGCTAGTATGTCAATAAAACTCATAAAAAATATTACATCTCTTAACTTCAGATGGAGATAATGGGCCAGAGCGTCTTCGAGTTCAGCCACCCTTGCGACCACGACGAGATTCGCGAGGCTCTGCGTTCCACCAGCTCTGGGCGCCGTGACCTGCTGCTGCGCCTCAAATGCACCCTGACTAGCAAGGGGAGAAATGTGCACCTTAAATCTGCTTCTTATAAGGTACGAATTTGATTAGTGATAAATTAATGAGTATCTGAGCTAGCGCATCTGCAATACATAAGGTGATAAGTGTCTGATCATCCAGAATAAGCAATCAAATGTCCCAGATAGATTTATTCTGGATAGGTGAAAATAGAGCCCCACTCTTCATAATGCTGTTTATGGTATTGTTTATCAACAATTGCAAAATTAGATAGCAGATTATGTCTATATTGTAGAAAATATAGTCTAAAAATACTGTCTAATTGGAAAATAGTATGTCACAGTTCACTGTTCTGCTGAATGAGCATCTTAATTTTCAAGTGTCCCAATATCAAAGTTAGATAGATATAAAGCTTCAAGATGTTCAACTGACAATGTTAACATACATTATTCTAATCAAATACGTTACACCAAAGATGATATAAAAATAAATACATTGCAAAAATGGTGTCTACCCTTTCACGACACCATAAACCTTGGGTTGTAGACGTCATTACATTTAAAATGATGAGTCATTCATACTTATTGTCATAACGAGGTTTTATATGGACTGTCTAGCCCATTATTTTAATCCTCATTATAATTGCATATTGCGAAATCAATTAGTGTTATGCGCTTATGGTTAAACTGTACATTAAATTTTGATTTTAATACAGGATGTTTTTGACATCTATAAATTTGTACAAGGATAACAGCTCGCGTGTTAATTAATAAGTATATAAAATACCATTAATTTTAATGTGGAATTACAAGTTTATTGCAAAATCATCATACATGTAATGTTGTTAATATTGTGGTCATTAAATATCTATAAACTTTAGCCATATAAATGTTAAGTTATAAAATATGTGAAATCATTTTAAATGAGACCAAAGTTATGAAAAATTATAGGCCATAAATTGAAAATGTCGTCATAGAAACAGGGTAGGGTGTAAGGTATTTGTGTATACTTGCCATAGAGTAAAATTAAATGGAACTGGAATTATACGTTACACATTTAATGCCAGGCAGAATATTGTAGTAAAGAAAATCTTCCTGAATTAAAATAACAGTAACTATAAAAAAAATAACATGTATCTATTGATTGAAAAATATTGTGTAATGCTAATTGGGTAACCAGTTCTCGAATTCTTAATGTAGAATTAATTAAGTTTGATAAGCCTTGAACTCTTTGGCAAAAATATTGTGTCCAAGGAAATAAAAAAATATTACTTCCTAATATATTATAATAATCTTCTGATATCATAAAATTAAAAGTTTTGAAGATATATTTGCAAAATAAGTAAGAATCATTTTTACCTTCAAATAATATACCTAAATTACTCAAAAAATTACATACATTCAAGTAAATATTACATATCTCATATATAACCATTTATTAAGTAAATTGCAATAATTTGTAACTGTCTTCCAAGTCCATTTAAAAACTGCAATAAGTATACACATGGACTTCTAAATGAAGGCCATTTGATCGTGGTTCCAGGTTTGAAAACTTATAGAGAAATTAAGAAGTATTTTTATTTGTTTGGATGTACAGACCTATGTACTTTGTTACATCCTATGTATAAGGTTAGTATAAATAATAAGTACATAAACATGAGCTTACAAGTCTCACGAAAATCAAGCCTTTGCAATATTATTATTTCTGAAATGTACGTAAAATTGCCATTTAGTAGCTTCGTAAACTCCAGATTAGTACTCAGAAGTCATTGACACGAACACAATACTATCGTACGATACAATCCTGTGCTGGGTTGCACTATTGCGTAATTTGTTTACGCATTAGTAAATTACCCACTAATGTGCAAAAGCATTCCTCATGTATTACTCATTTTAGTTGCCAACGTTACTGCTGTAAATTTTTATTATATTGGTAAATATATTGTAGTTTCAAAATAACCTTTATTGCGGGAAATTAAATATTTAATATCGGACCATTATGAGTAATTACATCTGCATACATCTAAAATATTGTTCATTTTTTTAGTGTTAATAATTTTCCTGATCATGTTTCAGGCTTCTACATGTACTTAACATGATTTTATTAATTTAAAGGCTTATTAAGACAATAAATGATCAATATAACTTCTGATAACTATATAATAGACATTTCAATTTATAATTTAAAAAAACCGGCCAAGTGCGAGTCGGACTCGTGCACGAAGGGTTCCGTAAATTACAGTTAAATCAACCTATCTCAAAAACTATAAGAGATACTTTGATCAAACCAAAAATCGTTGAAAGAGTTAATTAGCATGCATCACCTCTATTTTTTTTAGAATTTTATACCCCGTAGTTATAAAAATAGAGGGGGGGGGACATACTTTTTACGACTTTGAGAGCTGATATCTCAAAAACCGTTCACTTTAAGAAAAATGTTTTTTAGAAAACTTTATATCATTTTAAAAGACCTTTCCATTGATACCCCACACGGGTATGTACATCGAAAAAAAAAATTTCATCCCTCAGTTACATGTATGGGGGGCCCCACCCCCAATTCTTTTTTTTACTATTTAGTGTCATATTTTTGTAGCGGTTCATACAACACATATTCCCATCAAATTTCATCACTGTAGTACTTATAGTTTCCGAGTAAATCGGCTGTGACAGACGGACAGACGGACAGACGGACAGACGGACATGACGAAACTATAAGGGTTCCGTTTTTGCCATTTTGGCTACGGAACCCTAAAAAGCCAAGAATAAATCAAGGGTTCAATTTAGGGGATCATTTAGCTACAGGATCCCATTATTATATGTGGAGGGATCTTGATGAAAATAAAAGATAACTTACTGCATAAAAGTACTAACTTTCACTTAAGAACTGTAGTTTCTATAACCTTGCTAACGAGTACGAGTGTAATATGCCTATATTGATTTAACCTAGAACCAAGCTAAGGTTAGGTAATCATTTATACCGTACATTTTGACAAACATTTGGCAATGGACCTGAACTTATCGAACTTTCTAGAAGTATTAAAAGTTAGTCACCATGTAAATATTACAAAAGGTAAATTATACGTAAATTCATGATCATCAATCAATATTGCAGAATGTATTTTCTAGAATTTTATCACGGAAAACAAGCATTTTATTGTTCTGTTTCCACCTGTGACACCAATATTTTTCTGCTTTATTACTAGCCTAACAACCAATTAAATAAAGACTGACTGTGAAAAAAGTTAGGCAAATGCGTCACTGTTTTTAGGTAGAATGAGACCTTTTTATGTACTTACCTGAAACATTGTACGCACCAGGCTACCAAAGAGGGCGCTCAAATCAGTAGCCACTACGTGATTCAAGTACAAAAACTGTGCTAAATAGTTTGTATTTTGCATCAAATACTTGTTGTTTCCCGCCGGTTCACCTGTGGCCTAAAGGAACTGCTTCCCGAACCAGGATATATTTAAAATAACCTAAGAGACTCAAATAACGTGGCTTTCTACTAGTAATAGACATGCAGTAAATTCTGAAATGATTTGCCTAAAAGTGCACAATATTTACCTCTTAAAAATTCAGATCAAATTAACGACTAATAATCCTCTTTTTCTTGCACACAGGTGATCCACATAACCGGTCACATGCTGATGCCTGGTGACAACAAAGCCGAACGCAACAACAATGAAGACAAAAAGCCTGACGCTGATGATAAGAAGGCTACCAGGAATGGGACCTTGGTGGCTGTGGGCAGACCCATCCCGCACCCATCTAACATCGAGATACCGCTGGACAGCAAGACTTTCCTGTCCAAACACAGCTTGGATATGAAGTTCACTTATGTTGATGAGGCGTGAGTACAAAATTCTATTAAGTATTTGTTGCAGTCAAATGGTTTGGAATAGCCGTTCAATGAAACAGCTTGTCTGATCATCGCCATTTAATCACTTGTCAAGTCTTATAAATTGAAGTGTTATGTGCACAGATTGAATAGCTATTTCAACCAGTTGGCCGCGACTTATCTACGATGTAGTGAGTCCTGTTCTCTCTCAAGTTATAAATAACGAGCAAAACCTGAATATGTAATGGGCAGTGCAATGCAAAGGTTCCTTGGCAAGTTGGCCCTATGGGAACCTATCGTCTATTGAAAATAAGGGCCCTCTCCTTGCGTGCAGAAAAATCTAAGATAACGAGGGCTCTAGAACTAGTTGTAAAGTAAATAAATGAAGGCTGAAAAGTGCGAGAGTGATGAAGCAAGCGTGCTTTTGTAGTTTTTAGAATTTAGTATGGGCCGATTCTTACAAGACAACAGATATAATACTTTCTATCTAGTTAATTTAATAAGACTAATCAAAGTAACTAGCCAATGCGAAAAAGCTCATTGAAATTTTGAGACTAACTGAAACATAGCGGCATAATACCTACTCGTACATTTGATACATTAAAAACGAATCGATCAGTTGAAGTAGGTTGTATACTTTTTTAACGTCAAAAATAATGATAGTGATGTGACACGTTTTTTCATTGTATTTATGTCGACAATATACAGTTTATGAAAGTTTAGAAAATAACTTACTTAAATATCGCGTATAAGGTTTTCAAAATTTTCTCGACTGAAAAAGGCTGAACAAAGTTTATTTTTTCGAGCGTATGTGGTTTGTCCTTCATAAAAAAATTACAAATCACATTTCTTGTGGACAACACGTGCATAGCTAATGTTTACGAAGCTGAAAATGTGATCCTGAGCCCACATCAGGTGACGGTCAGATTTCACCCCAGAACCAAACATAGTACTAGTTCTAATTTTAACACGTTCCAAAAGATGGCGCTGTTACCAACTCCGTTATCCTCAGTATTACCTGACCGAATTTAGGTTGCGCGTCGCCTATTGTGTTCTAGTATTTACGACGCGCAACTTAACCCAGCCGTGTAATATCAACAAAAATATCACCTTCAAATGTATTTTGTAGGTTAAACATGAAGCTATTTCGCGGTTTTGTACACAGTCCGCGATAAACTGACGTGGAAATAGTTTGATGCTCGAGTAGCTCCTTGTTTCTATGTGTGGTGATGTGTGCCAGTTTTTGTGATAACAAATACAGTGTTTGTGTTCAAAATAGTTCGTAATTTGTGTGTTTCTGGTTCTGGATTCTGTGACAATGGCGGGATATTTGAACTTAACAGCTGTAAGTAGTATTTGGGAAGGATACGTTGATGTTAAAGCTTAATTATGTTAGGGATTCATGTTTTGGAGTAGTTTAGATGATGAAATATTGGGTATGTGCAAAGGACGACGATGGGAGTGGCGGTAGGTCATTCAAGGTTATCTATGTAGGTACCGGCAAGCTATACCAGCATGGGTTTTGCAGGTCACATTGGAGGTGACCTTTGGAACTTTATGGCTTCCTGTGGCCTAATTTTAAAGATGTGTGAACTATGCGTCGTCTGTTATCGTTAAACGAGTTTGTGAATCACCTAAGTTTGAATGTTAGGATAATAGCAAAGTTTTTATCTAATTGATTAAAGTCGATCTTAATATTTTTATATATTCTTGTTTTAGTATTCTCACCTTAATATTATCCCTGACATTTGTTCCCAGTATTTACTTAAATTTTGCAACATTTTGATATAATTATGAAATATGGCTTGTTTTTATGTTTTTAATGTAAAACTAGAGAAATATATTTAAGAGCCCATTTCAACACGTATCCATTTCAATTTAAAAATAAGTTCCGTTTAATTAAGTGATAATATTCGTACGAATTTGTTCCAGGTTGATGAACACGCTCGGCTTCGAACCCGAAGAACTGGTTGGCCGTTCAGTGTACGAGTATCATCATGCAGCCGACACCGGCTCGTTGGTCCAGCAGTTCAAATCACGTAAGTAATCAATCAATTACAAAAAAAGTCAAATACTTATTGCTTTACTTAACCCAATTTTAAAGCAGCGCCCTCTGTTGGAGACGCGCGTAACACAGTGCCAACGTGCTTGTGACGTAGTTTCGTATTGTAACAACAGATGGCAGCACTAAACCGAAAAGAGATTTCTATCAAGTTTTTCTGGCATTTAGATTTTCTTTCATGATGGTTGTTTTCACGTAGTGTGCATAGGACAAAAATGACCCAGACTGGGAAGGGCACATACGCTATTAATAAAGACACTTTGCAATTAAAAAATATATATATTAGTGTTGTATATTGTTGTTTTCGTACTCGATATTAGTGAAAAATTTGTCTTCAGCACAAGATAATAAATCAGTAATTCAGTAGCCTACCCACTGTCCGTACATTTCTAATAACACGTTGTAACATGTGTACTGAAAAGATACCAATCTTTATCGTTTATCTTGTAATTATTCCTATTTTCGATCAAATGGCCCCAATACTATGATAACAACGATAAGTTACTGCTATTCTAGAGCAATCGTCATAATCGTATGTTTTAGTGCGTAAGCAATTGCATAGTTAATTTAATTAACCGGATAAGGATCATAGATATCTAGATGTTATAAAAACATCCATATTTTATCTATATATTTTTATGAATATAATAAATGGATGGTCCTTTATTATGGGATTAGGATTAGTGCCTCTTTACGTACACCATAACTGCGTATATTCTTTTTTAAAATAGTTTTCCTGTATATTTTTAACCGACGTCAAAAAGGCGGAGGTTCTCAATTCGTCGGAAATACCTTTTTAATATTTTTTACATAATGTTTTGCAATGTAATTGAGAAGTAGGTATACTTTTTTGTAGCTTATCAATGCATGATAGGTGCTATGTAATTTAGCTCCGCAGATTAAGTTTCGAGTCAAAAAAAGTTCTTAAGTTTCTCATGTTTTCTTTTCATAGATTTACAGTTTAGACATAGGTATTGATCCGTGAAACAAATTAATGTAAATAACCGAATTGAGAATCTCCTCTTTATGAAAGTCTGTTAAAAATAAGTTAACTTGAAAATAAATTAAGAAACCTTAAGCCCACTATCCAGTGCAAGTTTTTGAACAAAAACCAATAAAGTAATGTCATTTGTAATTCTGAGTAGCAGTTTCGACAAATTGTTCAGTTGAACTGGATGTGTTCGAACCAGACTTCGAACCTGTTTGGGACGTGTTACATGACGTGATGTAACTTCCGAACCTTTATTCTGTTTTATATTTATTACAGGCCATTTTACTAGATTGTGAATTCAATTGGCTTGAGATTTAAGTAGAATCCTGTATTTGAGAACGAAGTTATTGTAGTGAGTGTCATGTAATGGATCTTTTCATCTGAGCAAGATGTTCCTGTTTTATTGGTCATAATATATTTTATGAAAATTTATTATATATTTTCATGCATATGAACCTCTTGGGATACCATTTCTGGAAAAAAGTGAAAATCTCAAAAATGTCGATTACTGCATTCTTTGTTATCAGGGCAGCTTTGGCTAGGATAAATACTAAAATTTTGATCATACCTTCTAAGTTCTGTTGTACTATTACGTACATGTTTTTATAATGAAACTTCTAGTAGTTGTCTCATGCACTCATGCGCATACAAATCTATCGTAGTCCAATTAATAATTGCACTATATCATTGATGAAATTCATCATAATATACTGTAGTAGTAGATACTTGAGAACTTGTTTTCCCATTGATTTTCTTACACTGTAAGTACCTAACTGTGTACCTACGTGAAGCAATTAGGTGCCTACTACGTCTTGCACGTGCTGATGATTAAGCCGTTAAGACGAGGAAATGACAGTCGCCTGACGGCACGGTCATATCAGTTTTATGATCAGCAAACCGTTGTGTAGCCGGTATTGTTTTATGTTGTTGTAGGGACATATTGCTTTCCAAATTGGTAAGGAATTATGGGCCTAAAGATAATCTTTAATTTGTGAGCTTCGGGTTTATTGAATTAAAAGAATAGGGTGTGGTAAGTGTTAGGTATCCTGCTTGATTTTTAGGCACACTTCTTCCTTGTTAGTTCTCATAAATTTTGAGAACAAGTACAGTAGACTGCACATCAGTGGTAACTGTCATGCACCTTAACTCAATAGAAATAAGTACGCTTTTCTTATAAAACTGTTACCACTGACCTGAAGTTGACTGTACCTATACCGGTATTTAACTAATTTTGTAGGACACGTGCCTTCTTCATAAAACAGTAATTAAATCTTGACCGTGAAAGCAACTCTATTTTCAAAGTACTACTAAAACTATCGCCAAGATCTTAGAGATGAAATAATAAATCATTTGTTACGGTCTCCAACGGGAGCCTGTAATGGTGCATTCAAACGAGACGTTATCGTAAAGGCGCGCATTGAATATTTATGATCGGCCATCTTGGATTACTAGCGTGCAACGGAACGTCATTTTTAAACGTCACAAATAGAGTATTGATAAATGAGGTGATATAACTAAACGTAGTGTATTCGAAAATGTTAAATGCGTTTATAAATAATATTATAATTATGCATTCATATAAACAAATAATGTCTGCAACAATAATGCCTTTTCATGTTGTCTTGAAACTGGCATCTTTATGAAACCTAAAAACAATGTATCATTAATTATAACATTTGCCATCTTAATTAAGTTTCTCTTAGGAGTAAAAATATGTTACCTTAACATAGTTTCGCTTTCTAAGAACTGAAATTCAATATTGTTAAATACTTTTCAAAGAATATTAATTGTCTCAAGTCATCAAATTGTTGGAATTCCTCAATAAAGTACTAATTGCGTGCTAAGTGAAAGGTTTCGTAATTATTTTTCGCAATAACATCGATTAAGGTAAACACTACTTGCTTTTCAATTGTTTATGACAAATATTACGTTGTGAAATACCTGTATTATTTATTGTACTTAGCAACCTCAAAACAAATACTTAGTTTTTCCTCCACACGTTTTCCTTAGATAATTATTTGCCTGTACATATATCTTACCTACGAGTATTGTTTTACTATAAAAACAGTTTACATTATGGACACGTCAACAGTCAACACGTAAAAGTCGTATATGTTAATAAATTAATAAGTAATTGTGTTGCTAAGCGGGTAGGATATTGTTTTGTTACGTTAACTCGGTCGGCAAAATTTAATTTCATACGTTTCAGGAGACCCAAGGGCGCGGTAACGTTTTGAGGGATTTTATATAACTTTGCTTTGTTCAATTAATTGCTGAGTGATTTTGTGACTTAAGTATAAGTTCTAATTATGTTTTAAACTTTAAATTATCTTTTTTTGTGAGCAAGTTTCCTTATGATCTTTAGGTACCGGTTAATCGAACACTGGACATTACATTTTCCTTAATGTACAAAAATATACAAACTGACCACCGATACCACAAATAACACCTGTTACAAAATATACTATTCTTAAGTTATGCAAATAACAAATCGTTCTTACGTTAGCATTTCTAATTCTGAACATACACTATTATGCTTATAAAATACCTATCTGTTTTTTACGTAAATAGAATCGTGTTTGAGAATTCGGCTTCAGCACGTGTGATGAAGGGGGAATAAAAATACATTTTTATTTGGGCCGGCGTTGGTTGACACTGACGAAGGTCGCCTGACTGACCTAGGCCGTGTTTAGAAGCTGATAATGAGGTTATACGATATATTTGCCAATTTAAAATAGTTCATCGGGCCATAAGAAGTGGGCGGAAAATTGCTACTCAGCTTGTTGTTTGCATCCGAGCTGCATTTGTTTTTTAGACGAGAATCTGTCTGTGAATTCGTCTTCGCAATTCTTTGGCGAGTTTTGACCGCAACTGTGTCCACATGAACATTATTGTCTTACTATCCTATAATTCAGTTTTTGATGCTTAAATATAGAATAAAACATCTTGTAAAGCAGTCTTCCAGATGCCTGAATTGAACCTCTCAATGTAGAAACAATTGTCAAAGTAACCAAAGTCCCAGCTTTGCAAGAAGTTGGTTTTATGGAGCCGTTCAGAAAGCACTCAAGACAGTTTCTGACTTTGATAAAGTGATAGCATTTCCAAGGGTCTTAAATGTCAATTAGCGCAGCTATTATTTTGCAAGCGGCACGAGGGGGGTCACGGACGTTCGTCAAGTATTCGCGCCTCGGTAACAGCTGATCAATACTGATAATTTAAATAAACTGGTAGCTATCACGCCACTCACACGACTGCTGCGCGTGATAGATAATAACCCACCTACAACTTCGCACGTGTTCCGTGTAAACACCTAAACAAATAATCATAAAAAACTAACAGCCAGTAATTGCCAAAATAAAACTGAGTCTTATCCAATTGAACGCTTGTAAATCTTAGCCCATCCTTTAAGTGGACAATAACAAAATGATCCTAGATAAGTCCCCCTCCGGTTGAACTCCCAGTCACATGATGTAGTTGAAATAAACGTTTTATGACGACACACATATCTGGATCGCTCGCCAACGTTTGTTTATTACAAGATGCAAAACTCCAAATCGAAAACACCTCACGTTTCATCATGCATGGAGTTTTTAACGTACATCGTAAATCATTGCGAATTCTAGTTTTATCTGGTTTATTGTTAGTACTATCAAGTAATATACTGATAAGCGAACAATGGGCCGATTATAATGCAATAGTTATATGTTCACGTTTCGATCACGACTCACGATTCTACGTATAATTATTAGGCCATGAACTTGTGAACTGATTCATTTCAGTCATTTATCCTTTTCATTGGCGCATCTGCCAACTTTCACCTTTATAGTTTTATGTAACGTGTCTAATAATATAAAGCACGTGCTTTTTAGTGTCTGCATTCCAATGTTAATAAAGATGAAAGGGAAGGTACACACGTGCATAACATTTCAAAATAGCAGCAATTCCATTCTGATTCAAAAGATCACAGATGGTGACGGATATCGGGAACGTGCGTAAATTAACAAGCATCGCCTTGGCTCAATTGCCCCTTTTGTACATGTAATTGCTAGCAAATGGTATTGATTAGCCTGAAGGTAACAACAACCAAGACGATACAAATATTAGCAAAAGAATATTATTCTTTGAAAAACACTTCCGCTATTTAATTTTGGCAAGTCAATCAGCAACACGCCAACGTGAACACACAATCCAGGAAACCAGTTTAGTTTTGCGTAATTTTTTTGTCCACACCACAACACGAGAATTGGCATACAGCTGAAGTCAGCCAAAAACATCTTTAGAATCAAACCACCAGACCTTCGGGCATCTATGAGAGGTCGAGGCGTCGGTAAAAATATCGTTCACACGTAACATATACGTCATGAAAACTTGCCACTAAACAATAGCGTGATAAGGAAGGAATTTGCAAAGAAGCGGAATACATTAACTTTCACGTTGACCACTGATGTAATAGATAATGTAGTGCTTAGAATTAAAATATTTAAAGTCCAGTTTAATTTAGTATTCTGCCAATGTTCCAGGTTGGCATTTTCAATAATTCTCATCTCCAAAACTCGGAGGTGCCTTCTTTACGAGGATTTTTAATAATGGTCGGCAAATATTTGATTTACCATTAGCATTCCATTCGGAGACCGAAATCTGGACACATGATTTTCTATACAGCATTTTAATTATTCAATTTCAATGCCAGTTCAATTGGTAATGTCTTTTACCATTTGTTTCTATTATATCGCAGGGCTTTTAATATGTTGTATAACGTGACCAGGCGTACAAATTCCGCATTATCCCACGTCCACTGTTACGCCAGGATTATTCAAATCAGCAGATTCCTGTCCCATTCCATAAAGTATAAATTTTGTATGACCAACCTTTTCTAAAACAATCGATTCTCATAATGATGTTCAAAATGAATTCGATTGTCTGGTAAAATTTGGAAATATCAATGATAAAGGAGCGTATGTAAATGATGTCGTTAAGGAAAATAATAGACAAGTTAAAACTAAATCCACAATAATCAATTCAAATTAATTCACGCTGAGAACTGGCTATATCTTCTCTATAATAATAGATCACATCATTTGAAATCTCGTTTGGCGCTGTGGATCCAGAGGACAATGTAAATTGCAGCCCTAACATCCTTTACAAGTGAACCATCGACCCATGAAATTGTCAGGCCACATTGAAAAGGTTTTAGATGGAATTGGATGTATTACAGTACACGACATGCACCGTAGATTTACAACGAATTCCAGAGAGTTTAGAAATGGGAGCAATACCTTATTAACTAACAATCTAACTGCAAGGTTTCATCTACTTTATGATCTAGCAGCTCTGAAATGTTAATCCAGTTGAAGTTTCACTATAGGCAAGACAAAACAATATATTATGATTTTATTGCTATCCTCGGTTGATATCAGATATCTGGCTTCTGGCGACTATTTGGCAGTTTCTCATTTCAGTTCAGAACGAGATAACAAGCGGCAGCAAATTTTACGAGTGTCCAGAATTGTTGTGTGTCGCCCCGGGAATATTTACGTCCGACCGCCACTCACTGGATTTTTCTAGAGCTTGGATAGTTTACGACTTCAGAGAGATCATGTTATTTTACTGCAGAATAGACCCGCCAGAATGACGTCTTATTTATAAAATCTATATTGCTACGATCTACAATTCCAGATATTCGACTGCGTCCTTTAAATTATATCGCCAAGGGGCATTCACCTTCCAGAATACACGCGCCTTTATAAATCACGATAATATTTTAATTTCTCGCGAACAGTTCATTGGTTTATGTTTTAACAACTCTCTAATCTCGATCTGTATTGTTTCTTAACGTTTATAGCTAGGAGAAACGAGTATTGCGGTCAGCTATACCGCATTACATCGCGACAATTACGGTTTTCTGGAACTCATTCGATTTTATTATATTCTAGCTAGCTGCCAACCTATATTGTTGGTTCCGTTAAGTATTTTCCCCGATAACTACTTAATGTAGGGATGAGAAATTCGCCATTCTAAGAATACTTGGAATTTGCAATTTTTAATTCATCTCGTTAACTTAATTTATTACTGCCGTTGCGTTTAGAAGTTATTACATTGCCCTCAATTACCTCATTTTTATTCAACTCATTCTCCGTTGATTAATTTAATTGCTCATAAAGCTTGGTTAGTTGTGGCATATTCATAAACTGATAAACATTCCTTGAATTACGGCCAGTTTCTTCATCAAAAGTTAAAGTTAAAGTAATGTCTAAAGTTAAAGTAACGGTCAAATCCGTTTTTTCAAGGCTAAAGTGACAGCAAAACTAATAGAAAAATTGAATTTGACCGTTACTTTAACTTTAGACATTACTTTGACTTTTACTTTGGCTTTAACTTTTGATGAAGAAACTGGCTGTTAGACACAATTTCTCATCGTAGCCACTTTTTGTTGTATAATTTAATATTCCTAATTGAGAATTTAGCTAAATCTCAAATGGTTTTGTTTACGCAGGCATTCCAAATGTCTGGAGTGATAAATTTATGTGCGTACACAATCTTCAGGATTGTTGGTCGTAAAGGTTGCGTGATATGTCTCGGCACCATGTCGTTCGGTTTATTAACTCCTATCTGCTTCTTTCCCAAGAAATAAGCATAAAACAGTCGCAAATATGAATGGTTTTTCTTTATCGTCAGTTAAGTTTATTGTGTGATTGTAATTGTCGATAATTGTATTAAGTCTTTTGCTGCCATCAGCTATTTCTTTATCTTTTGTCAGTTTAATAGCCTGATGTTTCGTGAAATATATTGCCAGTAAGTAGTAACCTATTTACTTGTCTACCGTCCACGAAGAGGACCACAAAGACATGAAATTTTTCAATCTACTCCATGGCACTTGCTCATGCAAATTTTGCAAACCATAATGAAAACTATCTGCATATGTCGGTAAAAACAACATAAAACGAAATCAGATATGGACTAGCTGAGCTCATGAATAATATAATGCAGAGGTACCCACTGAAATTTTCATTACTTCACTCATTCTCGGAGCATTGACTCTTGTCTCAGGTTTATTTTCCTGTCCCACTTAGGAAACTGAGCAGAATACTCACTGTACCCATATTATTAAGCTTAATTCGCTCCGGGAGCAAAAATGTTTTTACAGCATTATTCAACCTCAATTCTCTGTATACTTTTTAGTGCTTTTTAATGAAGAACTCTGTCATTGGCTTTATGTGCGCATTAACATGTCCTTTGTAATATTTTATGTCAGTAACAATTTTTATGTAGTTACCTACTTAGGCTTTGTCATGACTGTCATCGTAAACCTAATTTTCTGAAATATAATTTACTAGCAATAACTGACACTATTCTATAATTAATTAAAGTAGGTATGGCTGAAGAGATTAATATCGTTAATTAATTAAGTTGTGTTTTGAAAACCTGGTGAAGGTTGTTAAAACAAACTGACCCTAATAATAAAGTTATCTTTCACGGAAACGGTGACTGCTACCACGCACGGGTCATGCACAATCGATAATCTCTTAATTATGATCTCACAAACATTTTTGTTTTCATACATTGATATGTGTTTTCTATTGATATTAAACTATGAGACGGTGATAACAAGCTTCATGTTCCGGATCCATTAGCACCTCCGTGTTACTTACGTGTGATCATCTGTATAACAAACACAAATATTGATATTATTATCTCTTATATTAGCTCTGATACAAATAATGATTTTGAAACTCTCACGGGTGTTCCTACCTTAGTTACAGTAACAGTTATCAAATAATGAACATAATCTCTATCGTTGAATCATTGCCTGCTATTAACTTACAATGGGAGTGTTCTACGACTGCGTATTTCGTTATCTAATCGCTTACTAACGGCTGATAAGCACGTATTACTAAACCCTTTAGATAACCTGCAACTGGGTTCCTATGCAAATAAGCTACCCTCTGTTACACTTCCTGGTGAGAGTCCATCTTGATTAAATCTGTTTTACACCATCATAATCTATAAATTAAAACTGACGTATTTATAAAATTACTTGCGTATCATTCTCGTTAGTACTTCAGTGTTTACGTTTATATTAATTCCTGTAACATTTATTTTTAGGCAAAAATACAAACAGATTTATATCAACACTATTTTGGTTGATATGATGATTATTTCATGTAGCCTGATCGTATTAGAGAGTGTTTCAGTGTTAATGCCATTGGAAGCCACACGCGCATTAGCTACATCAGTAATCCCTCTATATAGAACCGTATTGACTGATTGAATAGTCTGCTTCGATTAATTGTTAAAGGTATACAACGCGTTATTAACGTTAGATTTTACTCGAAATTAGCTTAGTCATAAAATAATACCAGTCCACCAAATCTGGGAGTAATGGCGTCTCGACGATAAAACTTAAGCATCTACACTGTAGGTCCTTAGTATACTTAGCTAAACATATTCGCCTCGCAGAAACAGCAAAACCTCTAGTCAAAGCGTCACTATCAGACGAGCTCGCATTACACGGCCCTTGGTTCGACGACCCTGGTCTGGTATTCGCAATTTATAGCTCCATCGGAGTTCGTCGCTCTATCTTTTGTACCAACTCCTCCCTTTTTTCGAATCGACATTTCTTGAAACAATTAAATGGCACTTAACAGTCGATACTTCAACAAGAGGTCCTTTATCTTTTTTCTCCAATCAGAGTTCGTGTTTTCGCAATAAAAGTTTCACTTCCACTATTAAAGTTTAATGGGCGTACTTGCGATCTAAAAGGTAATTCATGTTACGGAATCCTATAATATATCTTATGGGCCAATAAAGATTTTTGAAGACCAAAGCACTTCAATGAATTCCCTCTAGGCACCTTCTCAGTGGTGTAAAAAATATAGTCTAGGTACTTCAAATATATAAAGTATGCCGACCTAAGTAAATATTTGGACTAGTTTTAAGACATTCTGGAAAGTTATGTTTGCTCAGGACGTAGTTTGCGTGTGTAAGTGTTTGCTATTACAGGTACCTACGTTGGCTTGGTGGGCTACCTTTTATCCAGTTCAGACGTTCAATTATTCTGAGGGAATAAAAATGTTCTCCTAGCTATATTTAAAGTGCATTGCAATGTTTATTGCAGAGCCTTAACGTCTCCATTTAGCAGTTTCATTGGCTTCGCTTTCATGTCCCTTTTCATAAAACGTTTTATTCCAACTTTGTACAAACGCTTGACTTACTACTGCCGTGTTGCAATTCACATTTTCACGAACTTACTTGGCATCATTCACAAGCCGTAACTCCAATAGCTTGCATTAGACAGAGGACATTGCAACAATTTGTGAGTGTTAATTATATCATGCACTTACATTTCGGTTGCAATAAAATTTATTCCTTTGTTTTTACAAGAGCTGTTGCTAACTGGATTACTGGCGTTAGTCCAACTATTCTGTTTTCAACCGAACATGCGAATATTAGCATGCATTGGCGTACGTTTTTAATTAAACGCATCTACTTCGATTCATTCAAGTCACCGCAAATCAATTCGTTCACTTATTACATTGCTTTCTTGAGCTGTTACTATGGCCCATTAAAAAACAGAGTTATCTGTAAAAATATTTAACTTCAATACTTAATTACTCATAGCACAGTTCACTGAAATAAATATCTTATCACGTACGTGAAGTAAAGTGTATTAAGTATTACAAAATTTCTTTCGCGATAAGGCAATCAGCCGTTGCTCTTTTATCTGTCTGAATATTTCGCGTGACTCCTTTTCTTTTGGGGTTAAGTCCGTGAAGCACGCTATATCCGTTTCTACTTACACATTCCTGACCGAAATGGTTTTCTTGTATCCCGGGTGTGGACTCCACTTTATATGTATTGGAAATTGGATGTGCCTTTGAATCAGCGCTGTAGAGCTGTCTTTTTAGATGGCACTCTTACTGGCTAATATTTTATTAAGATAAATAAGATTTATTTAATTCTTTGAATTATGGTCTCATACACACCTTCAACACATTAATCTTTTTGACTTAACCAAGCTAAAGTTAATACCTTTGATTGTAACTGTTACTGTTACAGCCTTTTTATCGTCCCACTGCTGGGCACAGGCCTCCTCTCACGCGGAGAAGGATTGAGCATTAATCACCACGCTTGCTCAGTGCGGGTTGGTGATTTCAGACTTTATAGTCCAGGTTTCCTCAAGATGTTTTCCTTCACCTTTTTATCAGCCATTGGCGTCTAAGATATACTTAGAAAGTACATACAAACTTAGAAAAGTTGCATTGGTACTTGCCTGACCTGGAATCGAACCCGTGCCCTCATACTCGAGAGGTTGGTTCTTTACCCACTAGGCCACCACGACTAACACACACGATTTGATTGTAATATGGGGACCAATTCATATTCTACTAAGAGTAACAAATACTTTAAGACCTTGCTACAAGTATCTCGCGTAATATTCAAATCATAAAATGAATCCTGAAAAACCATAACGTCATCTGTTATTTATGTTGGCCCCACATCCTTCCACAGACTGAAGCTGGTTTTCCCATTTATACAAAACACATCCCGCGTACTCAAAACAACTTTAAATATCTCTGAAACTATTTCTGTCTCAAAAATGTTTGCTTGTCTTTTATGTGGTACATTACATCGAGTATGGCACGCCATATATTCGCAAGTACGAATCGTTCGTGGTTGCATAAATAAAAGTGTAGCAGACGATAGACAAAAGTATGCATAGTCTTACGAACGTATGCACGTAACAGAGTAGACGCTCGCGCGTCAGTAAATGCGAAAGCTCTGTTAAATTAAAGGATAGCTCGAGAAAATTACATTACTTGGAATTGTTTGGACTTAGAGCAATTTGTGGCTATAGTCTCAGATTTGGAGTAAAATATAAACCACATTTCAAATTCACTCTTGTAAATATTCCCAAGGGATATGCATTCATTAATTCATATTTGGTCTCTCTGGAATTCTGATACTTAATTTTGAGGTCAAGTTTTAGTGAGAAGATATTACCCATGCTCAGAAAGCTTACGATCAATAAATCCTACATTTTAATGCACCCCGCGTGATATTAAACGCACTATTAATCAGTGTTCTCTAGTTTTATCATCCACATCCTCGAAAAAATGTTCGGCTCAATATCACAAAGAGAGAATTAACTGGACCCAAGAGAAATGCCTTTATTACGATCCTTGCTCGTTGTGTCGATGCTATTAATCTTTATTAGTCTCACTGCATGGGACCAAATGCCGAATATTGAACGATCTCGAAGAAATATTCTATCTTGTTATATCGAACCCGTGTGTACATAAGAAGCAGTGTTGACGTAAATCGAAGGTAAAATCGCTTAAAAGGGTTTCGTGTTGTATGAGAAAGCGGAGCCTGGTATCGAGGTCATGTCTAAGATAAATGACTGAAGTAATATCGTAATTTTGTCACTCGAGTATCGGTAAACAATCGATTGTTCATCTTATTACAGCATAAAGCAATTTATTAGACTATTTTGGTGCTGAGTTAAACAGATATTGTTTTCCTTGGACGCAAACTGTTTATGTTGTCGTGCTGGAATGTATGTTCCAGCCAGATTACTAGAATAATCTGTGGAAACATACCTACATTACGTAATGTACTTCTTACCATGATAAAACTCCCCCGCTGTATTAACCTCCATACATAAAGTAGTCCCTTTAGAGACGGTAAATCTCCAGATTTATTACTGGAATCCATGTTTTATTCATATTTGTATCCTGTAATTCAATACCAATTTATGACCTGTTATCAATGCCCAATTGGTGCGCGAACACCGATTTTATTCAATTTAAAACGTAATTGGCAGAATCACATGATATTAGTTCCCCCGAGCGTTCTTCTGGCGTCCATATGAATATCTGCAACAAAGTTATTTTCGCTTCTTATATCATCGAATGTGTAATTCTGAAGATATTTCGCGTGCTTTAATTTTTTATCATAAATTCTTCCTTTTCTTTTGTTCTTGTTTACTTTAACATCTAGCTTTGTGTTGTGTGGTCTTAAATTGCGTGCCTTTCGTATATGTTTTTCTGTTATAACATTTTATTCTTCGTTTGTTACTGCTGCTCTTGTTTTTTTTTTGTATTTGGCTTGTTACGTATTTACTAATAAGTTGTGTTTTTTTTCTTTGTACATTTATATTTTATTTTTTTGATAACTTCAAAGACTGATTTTATACTCATTATCGTCAGGAACATTTTTAAAACAATCTGGATTTATCTGCTTCGCACAACATTAATATCTTTGAAAGGAAAAAAAAAACATTTTCAAAATCTTTATTTATTATCATAGATGTCCTTGAAAGTGATTATTACAGTTGATTGCAGATATTTGTGAAGTCTATCGTGCGTTTTATCACGTATAATCGGTCGTGATTACCGCTTACGATGACGATAATTAATTCTGCTGATCTAGTTACAACCTGTCAACATTTGTGTTCCTAATTGATAATCACCTACAGAGAAAATCTTCGATCTTGGTGACAACAGTATATCATGCTTAACAGATTTTTACGAGGGACCCTTAGTCATAGCAAATGCGCTGACTGTAACTATTACCTATGAGCACTGTCTGCCAGAATAGCATTAGCATATGCACCTTACAGCTCCGCGAACACCGGTCGATTTGTTTAACATGACACGTTGCTAGGCAACAATTTTACACAAAGCGAAATTTTTGGCTACCCATAGCTAATGAAGAGCTAATGTATGAATATGAATTGAGTGCTTTGCAATGTAACATGTTCCCGTGTTCTAAATGATATCAGCTTTTCTACAAACGACATTATGCTATAATGACTGTCCACACAACAAACACCAACACACAAAGGCTTAGTGTCTACACTAATCGATAAAAACTGGTTATTGACCTAAACCATATTGTTGCAGTGTTCTCAAAGGGACAATGCGAGACTGGGCGCTACCGCTTCCTCGCCAAGACTGGCGGCTACGCCTGGGTTCAGACCCAGGCCACTGTCATCACCGACAAGCAACAGAAACCCATCAGCGTGGTCTGCGTTAACTACGTCATCAGGTAGGCCTAGATATAAGTCGAAATTATCAATTTCCACCGTGTCTTGTGTTTTTTTCAACGGATTTCCAGGAATACTAACAACATTTTCGTTTAATAAAGAAATGAGCTTTCTCATATTTTTCCTCAAGGTAAGTAACATTTTATGTTTTTTCTTGTTTCATTTTGTAAGTTTACTTGAGGTTGGTCTATCGTCATATGTTTACCACGTAAGTTACGTACGCAATAACGGACGTAATATCCGTTGGCGCCCATATCTTTCACGTGAAAGCCTTATCGCGCCGGCTCACCCGCGTTTACGGCACTTTCACTAATTTAATAACTATCAATTTACGAATTAACTAAGTTAATTAGTGTCTGGACTATAAAAGAAGGACTGCAATAAAATGGACTATAATTTTCCTTGGAAACGTCGTAAAAATAGTTAGGTACTCGGTACATAACTCGATTTTTGTGTGTTATGTAACCAGACCGAAATGTGTAACATATTGGACTGTAGGTTCTTATTGAACACTTTTGCATAAACTGTTAATAACATTGAATACGCTTTTATTTTTAATAGTTCTTCTTCAATAAACAATGCCATACCGAAAACAATAGAATTGCAAAATCACTAGTAAGACTTTATGATACATATTTTATACACATATAGGTCCATCCTCTGTTGTTCCATTATCATCTTGAGACGTCTGTCCACCTCCTATGGTGCCTTGACTATTCCTCGACTCGCTCGACTCGAGGATACAGTGAACTACACAGTCCATCTTTCTCACCAAACTATCAATAAGCAACTTCAAAGTAATCTGATATCCTTGTCATCACGTAACTTTATCGTGGATGATATAGAATGCAGAATCTTTGCTGTAAGCCCAACAGATAACGCGAACAAATCCTTTGATGTTACGCGCTGGTATTTTCCGTTCCATTTCCTGACCGACTCAAGCGGTAAAGCAATTTGAAGCTCCATATTAGATACTTTTACATTCCGATATTGGTTTATCCACATTTGTTCAAAATGCGGCTACTTGTCTACTTGTGAATCTAGAGACCCGTAGTGTGAGGGACATCGATTTTTTTGTAATCGATTGAATACGATATTAAGTACACCAGTTGTTTTGGTCTAGGTATGTTAATACGTATTCTGAATCTTCTAGCTAGACATGAATGTATTCGTAATGAAAACGAAATTGAAAAGCTTTCGAATGTGTCTCAGTAAAGGGAACAAACAGTTTCATAGCCGGAGTTGTTCATCGTCAAACTTACAATGGCTTCTGAGTAATATAATTTCGACCAACACCTGGCGTATTTGCCGTGTGTCAGGGACAACCTTTTGGCGTCCACATCGCATCATCGTACCTACGGTACTTGGCACAACACTAGCGAGTTACGTATCGATACTCCTCTATTGTTACAACATCGGTAAACAAATGCGGAAAGATAATTGATTCATACGATCTATATTCAGCATTTGTTATTTACTTTTCAAGTGCTCTATTGTTAATGGCTATTAGAAATCACTAAATAAACATCACGTTATCATCATCATACTTTGTATCAACTTCCCTTGATCTATGACTCGAAAGATATTGTCTATTATTCGTAGGCAGCTTGTTCTCTTATATAACTTGATTGCGACAGTTTTGATACAATTAATTTTCTTTGCTATGAGAATTGTGAAGTCAAAGGGACTGCATAAGGATTCTTCTAAATGAGTACTTTTATAACAGTTATATAAAATGTTCAAATTCTAATTTTACAGGCTTCTTGACACGCTTATTTTTTAAGGTAATATTTTTCAGCGCTCAGATTGTAAATGCAAACCAACGTAAGTTGATTTTATTTTATCAAAAATATTTTTTTGATTTTTTTTTCTGCCGATAATAATCGGCTTGATCAAAAAATCTTTATTCCATTATTTCCTGTCCCATCTTAAATCTTTAATCTAACAAAGTATTTCAGCGAAGTGAAATTGTCCGTGGGAAAGAATTTTCCGATAGCTACCCCCGCGATTGACTGATTTGATCTAGAGAACTTAATACCTCTTACTTAATGAACTGCGAATGTAATATTCTTAGAAATTCAACAATCTACTACAGTACAACTAAAATCCAATTATATTTATGAACGTCTGTCATAGTCATAAATGACGAGAACATTTCATTTTGGTTTTACGACGCCGTTCCTCTTAGCTGTTACTTTGTCACTCAACTCCAGAGCCATTTCTAACAAGAAAATATTTTTACCAAATGTTACAGCTTTTGTTAATGGCATTTGTTCGTCAGAAATTCCGAATATTGCGTACTTTTTCTTTTGACTACGGCCATTCGCTATATTATTCAATTGCAGTCTCTTTTTACCCTATTTTGAGTTGGGGTCTTGAATTTGAAATTGATTTTTCTATTATTTCAGTAAATCCCATCGCGTTTATGTAGTCTCTCAACCGCTTGAAAGCTGTTAACATTTTGAGGTCACGCAGATTGTTATACGTTTTTCTCTCTTTCCGCTTCCCTTTAAATGCGACCCTTTCCGTTTCATTAATTTTTTGTAGGTTCATCTGAAGGTTCTGTTGTGGAATTTACATTGCAATCTGTTTTAAACTTGGTTTTGGCAAACATGTATAGCTGGTTTAATATTAGATGAATATTATTTGAATTTGTAGGTGATAAAATTAACATTACTGGTTTCTTTCGTCCAAGGTCAAGGAGGCAGTCTTCAGACGTAATGGCTTTGTGAATTTGTAAATCTTCTGTTAGCTTTCGTTCTGTAGTGATAAATTATTCACTTGGGAACTACGAAGCCACGTTCAAGAACCTCGATGGCAAGATAAACTTTGTGTTAATACAACCTTTGTACTTTATGTTGAGTATTTAAACATTACCAGTTGAGGTAAAAAGTCGTGGTGGCCTAGTGGGTAAAAGACCAACCTCAAGTATGAGGCGCGGGTTCGATCCCAGGTCAGGCAAGTACCAATGCAACTTTTCTAAGTTTGTATGTACTTTCTAAGTATATCTTAGACACCATTGACTGTGTTTCGGATGGCACGTTAAACTGTAGGTCCCGGCTGTCAGTGAACATCCTTGGCAGTCGTTACGGGTAGTCAGAAGCCAGTAAGTCTGACACCAGTCTAACCAAGGGGTATCGGGTTGCCCGGGTTACTGGGTTGAGGAGGTCAGATAGGCAGTCGCTTCTTGTAAAGCACTGGTACTCAGCTGAATCCGGTTAGACTGGAAGCCGACCCCAACATGATTGGGAAAAGGCTCGGAGGATGATGAGTTGAGGTAAAAAATGTTTAACCAAATCAGTAAATGGAAATGTTATATTCATACAAAATATTCCGCGTTTCTTAGAGATTCTGTTCAGAGGTCAAATCTTTTTATCTTTTACATGTCCAAGACGGCGTGGTCTATTAACTTGTAAACCATGAAAAACATTTGGTTTTATGTTATGATAAATACTCTTATCAGTTCCGAACGTGTGTATCACGTTTGTTTTCTTTTTTTGTTGTACAGTAGGCAATAAGCATAAAACTAATAATAGCATATACTCTTTGCAGAAACGAAGCAACTGAATTAACAACATTTAGAAGCATCTGTAATTTAAAAAAACTACAGCTTTTCTAAAGAAATAATCTCATCTACCACACCAAATTATAAAAGCTTCACTGTAATATTCCTAAAATTTCTTAATTGTGGCTATGTTTTAAATCTATTAAACAAAGTGGTGCTAGTAAAACTAACAAAATCTTTTTGGGAATGCAATTAACGTTTAAATGGTCCATTTGTCTTTTTAGGGACATTAATCTGATGAATTCGCCCACTGAATCGGTATACACTGCTGATGATGTTATTTCAAAAGCTTATACTTCTCTAGCAAATTCCTTTTCTTTCTTCAGTGTTAAGCCCTTGCTCAAATAGAATCTTCTAACACAAATATCTCGTATGAGTGTTTGAACACGAGCTAATCATCTCCCAGACCTTCCTCACTATTTTCCTTAATTAAGTCATCTTGTTTCATCCGCAATAGTGTTATGTTCATTTTACCATCAAACATTTTCCTTAAACTTTATTACATAGTCAGTCTTATTATGCCAAATCCCGCACGTAATGGACTTTATAATTCTCATTCATCAAGTCCTAAGCTGGTCTCAGCTTGATTTAAGCATAATCATTCTAAGTTTGCAATGACAATAGCAGAATCATCACATAAAAAACTTAATGCAAACATCATTCATCAGACTGTAATTTTAATGTCAAGGTGTTATTCTTGTTTGAGAATCATACAAATTCACCTTTGTTAATAGCAAAACTACATAGAGACATACCTAATACAATTCATATTAGCTTTAGTTTTCAGCTGTTGAAACATCGTTTCAAAGAATTGTGGTAATGCATGATTTGTATTCGACGTAACATTAAATACGCATTTAGTATCTTTGCATTCGTAAGCACTTTATCGAGCTTGATATGACAAAGACAATTTTTGCATCATCATGCATGCATTTGTGGTAGTGTCTGTAGTAAAATCATTTCTGCATTATCACTTGTATAATAGTAATTACCGTAAATACTTCATGTAGGTGTTAATAGGTTGTTTTCTGTGACACTAACTCACGTTTCACAACTATCCCAAGTTTTCTAAACATACTTGACCTACGAATACGATTAGAAATTGCTATCTCCGTTAATTCTATTTCTTACACCGTTATCTTCAAGTACTAAAGCACTAACACGTCTTTAATCACATTTATTATATAAGTCTCAATTAATTTGTGATCATTAATTAGTTATTTGTACAACTTATTGACTATTAATTAAATTGGTGACCATTAGTTTAAATTGGCGGCCTTATTATTAGGTATGTTGAACAACTTCGATGGAAAATTTATCTTATCTGTGTTGACTGCAGATAGTGTACCGACAGTTAATGTAGTAGCATCAACATCAGATGCGTTTGGGGTTATCTTGGGTGTGCGTTGCTATGCCATATTATCCTTCGTTTATAATTTTCTAATTCATGGAACATTTTTTTACATATTTACGAAACTGCGACACGAACTTATAGCTATACTCTAATCACCATTACTTGTCTAATCAGGCTATTGTTAGTTTAATTCTCAATCTTATATAATACGATCTTGTCCTATATTATGATGCATTACTTCATAATAAATAGTGTCAAGTTGGACATAGAGGTGAAGTGAATGGTCCACCTGTTTGCTAGACATGATCTAATATGTTATGCTAAGCCATTTGCTCGTACAGGGTCTCGGGATTTACTACTTGTGCTTGCGTTTGTGAATTTTATATCAGTCACATTTACACTCACATATTTATCTTCGGCCAACCTTTCCAGTTAACTACGTAACTTCTCTTTGTCATTATCAAGCTGACCAATATCTCCACCTTTCAAATGTTTCTTGATCAACGATAAACTGTTAACAACCAATGTAATTGCTCCATAAACGTGAGCTTTAAAATGCAATGTTGTTTATACGATCAAGATAATAAAGAGCCTTTTAAACAGGACCTTATCAACGAGATCGAGTACATGGCAACACCTGGACATTCACATGACTTAATATCTTTGTCGTGTGTTACTGCACCGCAATTTATTTTCACACCGCATGTAGGTCAATGCAAGAACACGTAACTGTATCCACTGCATATGAAGGGACACACCTAGATTTTTTTCTATAATTAGAATATAATCGTGTCTTTAGAACGATCGATGAGCTTTGTACCAAATTAAATTGATGAATGTGATGTGTGTACCTACCAAAAATGTTTAAAATGAAGGCTATATTTCGTTGCAGCCATAGAGGCAGGAAAATTATAATATAGTCTGACTTGTAGATTCATACGGTGTTTTTAAGTTTTTCCTGTGTGTTCTCCCCATCACCATTACTTTACCTTTGAATCATGAGTCGACAGTTCCGAAGCGTAATTTTTATTATGTTTGTATCATCATTCCATGCCACTTGTTTCTTCAATATAATATGTTCTGATTTTTTATTATTCGATGTAAATCTATCTTGCCTACGAATCACATGATTCATAATTATGGTCTTCTTTGTCAATTTTGCACGCGTTTATCATCTTCACAAATACAAATTCGGTGGAATCGCAATAATTTGTTTTATCAAACGTTACATCATTGTTGAGTGTTAATGGCATAGTCTTTTTAACGATTGAATCTTATCTTTTGTCCAAGATTTTTATTGTTGCTTATTTTTTGCTTCAGAGGAAAAATTCAATTGCTTTTTCTGTCACGAAAATATAATGTTCTACGTAAAGGAAAACTAAACAAAACAGTAAACAGTCTCTAACTGTTATTATTAATTATCTTTTCATTTCATTAGCAGATGGTGCACGAATACAAAAGAAAGTCCTATTAAGGTTGTTTTCGTTCTCCATGTGAATTTCACGTTGTAGCAATATTGCCTGGATAGTATGCGCAGCTCTGCGGTCGTCGGACGGTTTATGCAACTCTGGGCGAGTGCACCGCCTCCTCCCACCCCAGGTCGTTCACCCCACCTTCCTACTACCGAGTAGGTACATAGGTACCTACATTGCAATTTTAGTTTAAGCTTGAATGAGGCGCGTGGGTGTCCCGCTCCCGCCGTTTGTTCCTCAGCTTCTGACATAAGCTGAAACCTCTCGAAACCTTTTCTTTGCAGTGTATTTTTAGCATTCGTTTCATGAACATTTTCAGTTTTCCATTTCACTTTTGCAATGCTTCGTATACTCTTTTTAAGACTTTCTGGATTTTTATCTTTCGCATTTTCCTTTCTTCAATTATGGTTCTATTTTATCTTAATATAGAAGAAAATTGTTACTCTGAAATAAAAAAGTCAACTGTGAGCTTTAAAACCTAATGATGGTGAAGATAACCCGCAATTCAAGATTTTGAAAAGGGCTGTGAAATATCGTTACGCCACCTTCACTTCAGCTAAAACAAGATTTTATTTATTTCATGTCAGCTGCGGCAAAATCACTTAATCGTTTCATGCTACCATCAATGCTCGCCTCTTTGCAATACCAATCTTGAGGCTATTGTAATAAAATCAAATTTTCGTCAGCAGGAGCACCCATATAATTTGCAGACCCGTATCCAGATCGCTTGGCCTAATTCAAAAATACTGCATATTGATTTTAGTACGGGCATGTGCGCATACATGCCAGCGTTATTTTAAATTACGTCTGTAACTAATATCTGGTATAACCGGTTTGCACTTTTTATGAGACGAATCAGTCTTGTCATTTCAAAGTCGACGACTAATTCTAAATAGGCGCCTCAGGCTATTTTGATTGTCTATTCCAAGTCTGGTTTTGGCTCCAAGATTGCCAATTATTTTTTTATGTCGCTTATCTAGTTCTAAATAGAAAGTCGTTCGTACAATTGCTGGCGATCGTAATGTTTTATTAATAACGAGTAAGTGTGCATTTAAGTACGCTATGCACGTGACATAATACTAATATTGATTTATATTTTGACTTCCAATGAACAACACCTGGCCACTACAAATAAAGCTATCAATATTGATGAATGGGTTCACTGACTGCAAGAAATGTTCAGAACCGGTTCAAATAATATCCTCATTGTATCAGTATATATTTCAGTTTCAAGAGCTATTTTCGAATCATAATTGTAATTTTAGAATTGACAGTCTATTCATAATTTGGCAATTCACTTGTGTTGAAAACAATGTTGTGTTTTGCTTTTAATATTTAACTAGCTTAAAATAAAAACATTTCAACATATTATAGTGATTAGTTGTTATCACGTAATTACAGTCTATTGTCTATCTATACAGATACTACAGTTTTTTTATGATTACTATTCATAATCCTCATAAACGCCCCATGTCATGTCAGCTTCTAGAAATTTCTAGTTATTTGAAAGATTCTTTATGTCCCCAAAAATTCACTATCAGCAAAATCTAGCGAATCATTTCATTTTATGGTTTCGACGAGTCCAATTCGTTCTAACATAAAACCTTCATAAATCTCACCATAATATATGAATAGATTACATGGTTTTTTGTTCGAAACATTTGATTTATTCTGACACATATTTGTAGTGTCCGGGGTTCTGATTATTTTTTCACCATTGTCTGTTCCTAGAAAGGCTTGCATTTCTATCGCTTCCTGTTTGTTTGGTAATTGATAAGATAGATATGTTTCCGAGGATTATTTTTTGTGTCATTAGTACTTATGACACTTGGCTTTCAAATTCGTCTCTGTAAAATGTATTGTGGGTGCTCTCATTCTGCACCGTTTTAAAATTCGTGATTGACGGCCGAAATGGGAGTGCACCGTTGTTCACTACATAAACTCGCTTCTGACATACGATATCTTTATTATAAACTGTAACAAGCGTTGTTTTAAATCAATCCGTGATGTGCGATCCGTATTCTGTATGTGCAACGTGATGGTCATCATCACACATTGTTATTTAAGTACACTTGTAAATGGAAGGCATAATTATATCCATTTGTCATGACGTGTAGGTAGTATTTATTCGTGTCCAGTGTTATTTTTACATTTTAAATAATATTGTATTTATGCAATACTTGTTCCTTGTATGCATGAATAATTAAACAGCGGAATGCTTCTTTCCTGTATGTATTGTAATCTAGTTTCATATCGAAGTTCTGTTCATTCAACATTCATCCGGTACCCGTCACTAAATGCTGTACGACAGTTATGTCTTGAAAGCACGATGATGCAAGGTGTGTGCAATGGCGTCCGAGTCACGTAGCCCGTCAGAACTGCCGGAGCCGGGGGTGGGGCCGGGTCGACGGCCAACAGGCGGTCTCCTTTGGCCCTAATTGCACAATAGCTTGTAGCTCGCGAAACGCACCGCGAATTTCACGAAATGCAGCTAAGTTGTTGCTGACCGACCAATTAGAGCCGCCATCTTAAATGCAACATGCTAACAACTATAATTGTCAGCCTTACCCGTTCAATTAATACTTTCTAAGAGGATTTCCATGTTGTCTCCAAGTTTGTAATAAGCTCGGATATGAATAAAGTTTGATGAAAAGTGGAACTCAAAAGCTGGGATAGGAAAGCGTTCAGTCACGTAGTACAAGCTCTCGGAAGTCGACTAGCAACTCCCAAAAAGTTAAGAGCCGGTGAATCGATTTGAAAACGTTTCTTGAATCACGTACGCACCAAAATTCTCTAAACATGTGACTAATCTCACGGCATAGACGTAGTGCGACTATTATTTTATGAGAACCTCCTTGCTGAGTATCAGGAAAATACCGGTTCCTATTTATTCTGATTTATTTTTAGTCGTTGCTGAGGTAAACGTGACTCAAATAGCGCAATGCTGTTGTTTACGTTGCACCAAATTATATCTAATGCTGCTGCAAAAATTACTTATAATAACTACCATGTATTTATATTAAAAAGTTATGGTATTTTTACCATTGACTTCCGGTTATTACATCAGACTATTACGACAAGTTGTAAAACGGACTAGTCATCGCCGCGCATGCTCTTTCATTCAAATTCACGTACGCCGGTGAACAGTCTCATAACTCAGAAATACTTCAAACAGTGCACTAGATTTTGTCCTATTGGTTGGCAGCAATTATTATAATTCAGATATAACAACAATCCCATTGAAGTGACAATATTGTAACGGGATATTTGGCAATGAAAACAAATCAATTGAATTTCGTCAGCAGCGCTTAAACGCTGTACAAATTGCTGTGTGACAATACAATAAATCATAATATCATAGTTGCATACCATAGTGGCACCGGGGCCCAGTAGCTGGCATCGTCAGGGTCCATTAGAGCGCGGTGTTGAGTTACGCGGCTAAATTGTGGAACAACGCGGCTTCATCGTCCAAACGTATCGAGTTTCGCGTCTGCAACCGTTGATGGATTGGCAAAGTGAACCTATTCATTATCAACAAATACCTTGATTAAGGCAAGTGCTCCACGTGTTCTACTAACGAAGCTATTGTTCGCCTTCTTTGTTTCACATACACGAAATTTAATTAAGAAAATCTTATCATGTACTTAGCTTTTACTATTTCTGGAACATGCTCATGTGATTCTTACAGAAATGGTTTTCTGACGTTAAGTAATTTAGCGTGCCTGCGATTGAATAACTTGATAACATTGTCGTATAAGAATTCGCTATCCCAGAATGTTGTTGTTCAATTCAGAAGAGATGTCTGCAATGTTTTTTTAAGAATTTTATTTCCACACAGCTCATAAAATTGAATCAAACATTTTTATGGCTGCGAATTTTTATGTGTACAATTTTGGAACTGGTAATGGCTCTCTTTAAAGCACATAATGCCATAAATTCGTCAAGATTTTTCTTATCAAACTTATAATATGTGAAGGCAAGAATCCCGAATATTAGAGTCTCCTTGCACATCAAAAACATGAACAAGTAACGATCTTACCCCATATTTAAGCATAAAACTTTCCTCTTGCTTTTATTTCGGGTTAGCACAATATGTCTTCTCTTTCCATTCTTCTCTGTCAGTTAACCTACTTAATCAAATGGAAGTAGAAAAATTGCTTCAAATGGCCTGTTTTACACCGACGTTACACAATCGCAATGTATGACTTCTGACACATCGTTGCATATAGATAAGTCTGTTTAATTAATACGATAGTGATACTAAGGAGAATACTCGACGATGATAAAATTCAGGATTAAGTCATTCGAAATGTTACTTAGTGCTCAAACAGGAAACAAACCACGGTTAAATGTGTCGTCGTTCGTTGGCCTGTCCGGGAGCCATTGTTCTTAAAATAAGTTCTGCTGAACTTATTTAATCAATTACATGGATTCAAGAGACAGTTTTCAAAGTTTGAATTCGATTTGGAAACTAGGACATGCTTTCTTTCTGAAATGTTGGACATTTACAAATGGATCTTGTTCGTCTGCCGGAGAAGTTTAGTTGCTATGCAGTTATGATCTCATACCCCTTATCAATTGTTTTATGAATGGGATCAGCTATCAGGGTCCTAAAAATCCCGACCATGTGGTTATCACTCGTAGGTAAAGTGATATCGCGTTAACCTGATCGTGATAGGCTTCGGTAGATTCACCGGTGCTTCGTGAACTCGATTACGAGTCGCGTGGCTGCCGAATGAACGCACCGGCTATCCTCAAAAATTTATCATCAGTTGGTATCGCGCGACTGTGTAATGTATGTGTTTAGGTGGGCCGCGTCACGAGTGCGCCGCCGCCGCCGCCGCGCGTATCATTCGTGCTACAGACTTCGACGCAAACGTACACCCCACGCGGCCACCCTACCGCCCCCGACGAACTCGCGCTCCCGATCAGCTGTTCACTGTACATTGAGTAACACGCCGGCGTCTCTCAACATAGACAAACTTGTTTGACAACACATCGTTACACCTAACGCATCATGGTAAGGATCAGTGCCATGTTTAGTGACTGTGATAGTGCATAAATAGTGGATGTGCCTCCTTAGTGCCTGTTTACTACTTCGTGATCTAACATACAAATATTCTAGTAGCAAAAATCATTAGACTGAATCAAAACGATAGTGATTTACACCAGTGACAATACGATAAATAAATTAATATCGGATTCTTAGATCGATTAGATTTAATGCGAAACTTTTCCACTAACTCATTTGGCGTCTATTTTTCATTTTCAATGCACACTGAACATCTTCTTATATAATATTGATTCTTACCTTCATTTTGTGAAAATCGATTACTTCTCAGAAACGTATACTACTAGGGTACTGCACCGCGTTGTGTTTATTTAGTCGTTTGCAAGTGATAGAAATGTTAGCAAAGTGTCGTTTAGTATTTTTGTGTGGATGCATTCCCGGAGCTTGTGGCGAGTGCGTTTGCGCTGATGCGCCGTGTCAGTATGTTGTTTGTGTGAGACCCGCTAATTTTAGCGTCCCCGTCCCCCGCGGCCCGCGGCTCGGTTACATAAGCGCGCCACCGAGCCGGCCTTGACTCCCGCGCCGCACTTCTCGCTCCTCGATTGGCAGACCGATGTGCTGATTCTTCTACTTGATTTAATTTAAACGGCCGAGATCTATGAATTACAAAATTGATAAAGTGCATTGTTAAATCGTACCCACTAGCTGCAATCCTTGTAGACATCTTTTAACTCCTCGATGATCGTTGCTCGGTATCCTATTTGCTTTTCTATGTTGATTTTTCAATCATAGTGAAGTGGCCACATCGCTGGTGACTTGCAATTTCAGCACACATTGTTCGAAGCACGCCTGTTTAGTCGAACGCATGGGACTATGGTAATTTTATGACCCTTCACGACGACGACGCTCAATATAATATTGTATGAGCCCGTACACAATTTATCGTTCCAAAATTTCCATTTTTCTCACCGGCTTCATACCTATTTCTCTTGGAAAGTTGGCGTGTATTATTATTAAAATGCTGAATTATCTAATCTTATCTGCATCATCCTTCGAAAAGGTTATAACCAAATATTTATCAGCTGTCGCGTCTTCTTCGTCTGGCAAGCTTACCCTTTGAAAATTATGAATCTTCTGTCAGTCAGAAATGACTAATTCATCATCTATGTGTTGGTTAATTGAAGGAAAACAAAAGCACTGCAGTAGAATTTCAACTTAGAATTTTCCATAGTGTCATCTATGTATTCCTTATAGAGTGATGTATTTAAGACAATTGATGTCCAATGAAGCTGGTGCGTGTACCGTCACGCGTCGACCTCGACCGTGGAACATGTAATTGTTGAATTGCGTTGCCCATTGAACGGTATCACGGCCAAGGTTACCCGAACAGCTGTTCTCTATTTCTTTCGTGTCCAAATATTTTAGTTGCGCAACGTTAGAATTATCGCTATCGTCGTAATCTAGTTTTATTTTTGTATTTTATGCAATGCCTGAGAATTTTATCTGGTTATCAGCAGTTTTGTTGTAGGTAAGCATAGAAAATTGTTTGACATTAGGTGTTGTGTACTTTATGTTAAAAACTAGTTTTTCTTGTCTAAAAAACATACACGGTATCAGGTTTACGGTTGCTATGAGTCTTAGTAGTACGTGAGATGATTTTGTATTTTATGTCCTGTGAGTTTATTGTCTGATTCATTACTATCAATAAAAGGTTGTGTATTTAACACTTTGCCCGCTTGACTATAAATTGATCCAAAACATTGTTAGACCGTGACTTTTATTACCATATCTAAATTGATTTTTATAGTTTCATAATTTTCTTCAATGTTGTTTTCTGGCCAATGTAACTGAAGCATAGCAAAATTTGTTGTTACCTTACGTGACATAAAACCTGTTTTCCATGGAGGAATGTAGACTCATAAAAGAGGTGGTATTTCGGCGGCGTCTGATTGGCATCAGACGGATCTGAATCTAAAACCTTCAATCGATAGGGACCTCGTGGTGCGCGCGCAGTAATCCCTTCTCGCGCTCCTAGTGAATGGCCGGTCTGGAGAAAACAAGGGGGCTGCCTGCCTAAGGGGTGCGAGGAGCAAGGTCGTCAGCAAGGCCGCACTTACTACCATCAATATATCTCTTTCCCCCATCTAACATCGGCCACCACACCCATCTCACTCGCACAAATTCACTTTCAAAAACATTGCGTAAATGCAAGGACCAAATAAAACACCCTCCAAGCACTTTCTGTCTGGCCTGCGTTATATTGTCTGGTTTGAAACGTAGTTTGATACTGTGACGTCATTTGTGCTAGGCATTACTGTTTGGGTTGTAAAGATAAACCAAAACTTCCGTCACTATAAATAAGTAAACTCATTACGAGAATAGTCGCGTTGTATGTCGAGGTGTTCGGCGCAGAAACTGTCACCTTTGTTTATTTGTAATCTATCGTTAATTAGTGCAAATTATGTGTAGGTAATACGTTATTTTCCATCGCAGGCATATTTATAGTGTCAATGAAAACTTGAACCGTAACTATTGTCAACAATATTTTATCTTCTAACTATTTGCATATCAATATCTGTGTTGATTTTGATAACATTGACGCAAATGTGTTCTACAGGGGCTATCCTTAGGTTATCTGATGAGGGATGCTTATTAATTAATCTCAGTAATTTAATCTCAGGCTTAATAATGTGGCTAGTTAAGCTGTCAAGTACGTTGTGCATATTTGAGAAGAATTAAAACAAATTGTATCAAACTCAAAATTAAAATAGACACATGCTAGGCAAACAGAAGAGCATTTTACACCGATTCAATTTGTCTAAGTAACATGGAATTTCGATTTAAGAGCATTTGGAGCCAAATCGAAATTTCATGTAACCGAAAATTCTAAACAGTCAATAAGTTCTCCATTTCATAGACAGGTGACGTTAGCACCTACAATTTATTTGATCTTAGCGTAAAACCCACCTATAGTAATATTATTAACCTAGGTTATATTAATTTTGCTTCAAAACGCACTTTCTTTGCTAATTACGTACTTTGTTTTTAAGGCGCAAACAAAATAGATTATCTAGTCTAATACATAACAATGTTTTGGTGGGATCTCCGTTATCAGGTATCACTTCAGAATGGTCAAACGGGAGTCAGCTGTGGTACCGTGCGCACGCGTCTGTTAATGGCTCTTCTCTCAGTTTTATTTGCTCAGTGCAGTTTGTTGTGCTAAAATAAATCTATCATTTACCTTACGTGTCAAAACTTGCTCTCAAGCATTGAAATGTAAATTTTTCTCCGTCTCTCAATTGCTTTGTCAGGTCTGTACCAATATATTTTTTTATTTATTCATCAGAATAATATCATTAGTTTTTATCAAACTTAGTTTGCTTATCTATTTCAACGTTTTCCTTACTATCTAAAAGTTATGTTGGTAATATTCACCAAATCATATTTTTGTATTTTTCTGTAATTTAATAATTTCCTCTTGCGCTCAGTGCAGTAGTTTAACGTTCGTACCAATTTTATCCTGTGACGATTTCCTTAATTGCGGTTTTGAATCATGCGCCTATGCAGAAAACAATGATCTGCAATACGGTAATTTACATAGTCTAGACGTGGAATAAATTAATGTTTATCCATGTGTACCCTAACGTGTAAGATCGAGCTCGTCTTTAGAGTAGTGTAGCCTTGAATACTGTTGACTGATTACGCGCTATTGTATATCTTACACCGCGACTCCGATATGATCTAACTAGTGTTCTTATGTAGCTGTATTCACACTTCCCGCGTCTTCACACGTAAAACCGATTAACACTGGAATGTTTGATTCTCTCTTAACTAATTACCGTGCAGTTTACATTATAGTCCATTATAAGGAGGCACTTGTATGACATACATCTGATTTATGTGTTAACGTTTTGCCGATAGACCATGTCACCTCATTGCCATTATGGCGTAAGCCATCCCGCCCCGTGGGGCATTGTTTGTTATCTATCAATTGTGTTGTTTACAGTGGCATCGAGTGCAAAGATGAGGTGTTTGCCGCACACCAGGTGCAGCACGCCGATCTGAAACCCGTGCTGGCCCCGGCACCGCCCGTGCCTGCTCCCAAGGCTCTTGCGACCGAGCCCGCCCCCAACGGCGCTATAGTCGCCATCATTACTCCTGAGGAGAAACGCCCTATACCCGTCACAGAGCTAATATTCGCTCCGCGAAAGAAAGAAATGAACAAAGGCTTTCTCATGTTCTCCCAAGACGAGGGACTTACAAGTGAGTGGCACTCGAACTTCCACAGCTTAGGTATCCGTTGTTGCTTTATTGGAATTCTATCGCATGACAAGGCTTTCCACACAATAATGTCGGTGTTGTTTACAGTGCTTAAAGACGAGCCGGAAGATCTGACGCACTTGGCACCCACCGCTGGTGATGCTTGTATACCTCTAGAGAACAGTCCTTTCGACATGTTCGACGAATTCATTCTGAGCGATAACTACTGCAGTCTGCTAGGAGATGACCTGGCTAACGGATCGCCGGTAGACTCTTTGACGCCAGATTCACTACTGCTGTCTTCTCCTGAACCACAGGTAAACTTAAACTAGATCGCAATATTGCTTTTATTATAACTTAATTTTCTTCAAAATTCTAACAATAAATATGTTTCAGGAAAACGAATCGTCATGCGAACAGTCGTCATTACTCACAGAGCTGTCACTAGACGCTTTCGACAACAGATCAGATAATGACATAGACGATGGGAACTCCCCATTCATCCCGGCGAGCGATGAGCTGCCGGTGTTGGAGCCGGCAGTCATGTGGGGGGCCTTGCCCGACAGCGTCAGCATGGCGAGACCACAGCCCACAGAGATGCAGACTACATCGCCTGCGCCCGCGCTGCAACGCTTATTGACAGCCACCACCACGGGCCCCCCGCCACAGGATCTCATAACCAATATTTACTCGGACCAAGGTATTAATGTCATCACGAATAAATATATTACTTGGTGCTATTATGGTCGTCAATTTCTATAACATAATGATTGCCAACAGGTCTAATACCAAGGAGTGTTGCATCATGGGAGACTGGAATGAAAAGAGTAATGAAGGAAGAGCAGGAGCCGTGTGCAAAACGTATAAAGCGTAGCCCGTCCCCGGTGCAGCCGGCGACGCCCACGCAGTCGTCGAGCGTCCTCATGAACCTCCTGGTGAGCGGCTGCGACGTCGACGCCGGCTACATCTGCATGGTGCAGTGCCGGCCAAGACAAAAAGCAAAAGCCTGAGGCGATCGCCTCCACCACTCTAAATAAACTGTGATAATGCGCGTCCAGTGTTCAAACTATTTGCCTGTAAACCAGTGCTATCTCACAGAACTTTACTCTGGTCGGTTTAATACGAATTAATGTTAATACAGTGCCGTCGATACTTGTGATATTACCGTATACATGTACCAGTATCTGACTGAGAATCGCATTGTAATGGGGGTCCTACGAGACAATAAGCGTCGCGTCGGTACGAGCCAGATTAAAGTCTGCTAAAGCAGGGCTATTTAACCGTCAACGACCAGTCGGGGGGACTTAGTGCTAGGGCTGGTTAGTTTAGTTAATCTTCCACGGTCTTGCAATCTCGTACTTGCGCCTCGAGGCGTACCAGAATTAGTTTTAGATGTCTAGGTATAGCATACCTACGTTTTAGTCTTAATGGTGTATATTTGAAGCAATCGATTGTTGAGTTTAGTGGTTAAGTTGATGCATATCGTGTTGGTTATGTGAAGTATCGGTATCGTTCCTAGGTTACTTAGTTACCGCGAGAGCCCGCCGCGCACTCCGTCTTATGTTCGTAGCTGGAACCGAGTCAATATTAATAGTTTTAATATCAACCCTGTACTCAGAGGTTATCGCTATTTATTCGTTACTGTAAGCTATGTTAGTTGATTACAACTAATCTTATTTTTCACATCGATAGAGTTAGCGTCCAACATAGTCAGATCATGTTTTAGAAGTATTGTTCCGATCGTTATGTATTTTATTGAGAGTTTATGTAGCGTGCGATGTTGTCCCAGGCAGTTCGACGGTCGATGTCTCAACAGTTTCCACTGCCAAATGATACAAAGTACAACTTAGAACAAAGTGTAGTTGTGTTGTATTACGGTTTATGTTCGTCTCTTATACGGAATATTTGGATGCCTTTACACAGTGAGAATGTATTTATGATAGGAACGAGTCATGCAACGATGAACTATATTCTAAGCAATCATAAGATACTCGAACTTTAGATTACTATTTGCTTGGCAATTGTCGTCGCAGTACACATATTAATCAAAATTTAAAAGACGTAACATAGATATCATATGAATAATCGTCGTTGTTATTTTAATATATTTATAGTGTGTGTATATGGATGATGTGTAATTAGAGGATATATGGTTATTTATTTTTCTGGAGAGAAATAAATATTGTGATGTTGAAAGAAAATATCTAAAAATAAAAGAGACAAAAAATAGTTCTGGTTAAAATGGTGCACGTTGATTTTTTATTGCCCTGTGTCCTATCCTTGATTCCTAACCGAGTATTTGCTTTAGCGAAATAAGAACTATCATGAAGTGTTCACACGTTTTGACTTCATAGATTTTGGAGCATTTGGACAAATAAGTTACCTACCGAAGAAGACCGAAATTCTATTATTATTCAAACCACAATAGAATATGTGCAAACAACGCTTATTAGCGAACTATTGACGCATATTCAGCCATTCTAAGTATTCTGTACAATTCAAACATTTTTACTAATAGTTCATGCAAAGACAAGTTAAACATAAGTATGTATATTTGTTTTGGAATATTTTAGTATAGCTAGCTTATTATTTTGATACGATCTAAAAAAGCAAAGCAAAGCAAAGGCTTTAACCAAACACGCCAAAGAAACCATTAGTCTACCCCGAAACCTACTAATTTCAGAATACATTTGGAACACAAAGCCAAAGAACTTATACTTTACGTGTTAAATTATAAAATAACAAGTTTATTCCATCAATAAATTAACATATAGAAAGAAAATTACGTGTAATTGACCAAGTTACAAGGGTCACATTTTGGACAAGTGTAGATTCTTGATAATGTTACACTAATTGAAAGACGCAAGCAGTAATTTCATGAATTTAATGAAACAAATAATTCTGAAGAGGTTTTATTACTACTTACTAGATAACTAGACAAAGATAGTAGAGTAAGTGGTACATTGTTCAACCTTCAAGCAGCTGAGTATCTCTCATTCCCATCGTACCGGCCGCTGCCAAAAAACTAGTTACCCGAATATCAGACGAACAGAATTATTAATAAAGGCCTCATTGCCTTGCAAGCTCTCGGGAATTTAATTCTAGCAAACACGTATAACTTCCAAGTTAAATTGTTACTGGATAACTTTTTTGCGTCGAGACGAAATTGTTTGTGGAAGTCTTAAGGGCAATAACTAAAAGGAAAAATCCCTTCTAAGCCGACCCTTTGGGCCTTATGGCCGTCCGTAGATAGCGTACTATAAAACGACTGTTAGGGGCCCGACTTTGGGTATCTTATTGTTTTTTTTATCCCGTTTTACTACTGCGCGTCTAAAACTTTTCCTAAGATCAAGGTCTGGCTTAGCGTCACAGATTGGCCACATGATAGGGAGAAACTTTTTAGGTACGGGTCTAGCATGATATATGGACTGTTATGATCCAAAGTTTACTCCCGATAACATACTGACGTTATGACTGTAATATCACGCCGTATTACGTGGTAAAGTTAATAATGATCTCTTGACAGAGGAGAGCAAGATGCCCGAGAGATAAGGTCTCGATAACGGATGCTGTAATTATGGATAGTGAGGGTAAAGCTCAGATTTACCCACACACGATTATCCTGGGCGTGATTGAAACAAATCGCTCTACTTACTTAGTTTGGAATTAGTTACGATAGAAGGGATATAAACTTGTATGCTTCTTGAAATAGAAAGAATATAAAGTTGCAAGTATGGTATGTAAGGTTTACGGTTATTATATTATTTATAATAGTAGGTATTATAAACAAATCTTTACTGTGATATGCAAGTAACTTTTATGACAACGTATTTCCATAAAAAGTAACCTATATGTACCTACTGGAAATACATAAGTTATTAAATAGCGGCGCGGAGTCTTACCTCAGTTTTCTATTTTTTCGTTGGATTGGCAACTATACCAATTATAACTTAATTTAAAATCTTTATTGACATTTAGCTTGGTAGTGTGGTGTTAAAACCTTTATTTATTCGCGAAGAAGAATTGATTAAACTGTAAACAAGATATAATGGCAAAATATCTCAATTAGTTTTTCTGACACTCGCTCTAATAAGTCTAGCAAACAAAAAGAATGGGATAGTAACAAACATAAAGTTCAAACACACAATACTCACATATTGCGTAGTTTTAAACATTTGAATTACTAAGCAACCCACTGCTATTATTTTAAACAGTCTGCCAAGAAATGTTTTCACTTAAAATCTTATAATCTAAGATTACTAGGACTAGGAATATGTTTAGGCGGAGAATGCAACGTTAAGATGACTGCTGAAATAATAAGCAGTTCATGATGAATGGCTAGATTATCATCCTATATTTTGTTTAGTGTCATTTCTTTTTTTGTTAAGTTTTGAACAACCATAGAGGTTGTTAACTAGCTAGCTATGTTGTATGCATATGCTTACCTAAAGCATAGACTGACTACGATTACTGAAGAAATTTCTTTTCAAGATAAAATGAATAGGTACTAAAGTTGATATTCAACCCGAAAAATCAAAGTCCCTAAGCCCGCATGCAACACGTTTATTAATATTAAAAGCACATAGCATGCACTGCTAGTGGGTTATTTTATATCGATCAACTTTCTGTCGCTACTTCGACCGCAATGCACCAACATGACAACTTGTCAACGTCAAATTGTGTTTAAGCACTTTTGAATTAGGCCAGCATCGACATGAAATGTCAAAGTAGATGGTCGCGGGTTAAACGGACAAATAAATTGATCTACAGTCAAATAACAGTGGTCAGAATAAGCTTTTGTATGAACAAATAGTTCATGTAGACACGAAAAGAAAAATGGATGTAGAAATAAGAACGAATTGGTTGACAAAATCTACTCACGTTGTGTTAGTTAAAATTCTTATACAGCTTGAGATGAGACAACTTAATCTGAAACGAGATGAGACTCTTTCGCAAAAGCCCGTGCTAAGTTAGGACCTAGATCTTGCAAAATTTCGTAGTTTATTACCGACATCCCAAAAAGGAGAAGGTTCTCAATTCTGTTGTATGTTATTAACAGGATGATTCTGCATGTCTTTATATTGTGTCTCAGTTCTCTTGTCTACATATAACTTTCTTAGATCCAGTTCGTTGATATCAGGGTCGACTTTTCAAATGCCAAGCAAAATTAGTTCAAACGGTAGCCTTAAATCAAACATACGAGTACAGAACTACTTTCTCATTCTTACCGTTACTTTAAATGTCAGCTGATATTTAAATATTAATTGTGTAGTCCTAAGAATGGTAAGAAATAACTAGAAAGTAAGCTCCATTTAAATTAACAGAACTAGAATTGAATAGAATTGCATTTCGTCTATGCACGCTTGGAAAAGCATTTCTACGAACTTAACATCAACTAAAAGCAAAAAAAATACAAATGAAAGCTACTGCAGAACGGAGAAATTCCCGGAAAACCTGTTACATTTTCACAATTAAGTTAATTTTACTTCCATAAAAACAGAATTCAGACACAGTCAAAACTGTTACCAAATGCAAAGCACAAAAAATTATAAACGCAGTTTTTTTCCTCAACTCATCATATGTATGTTATAAAATTGTCGTAAATCACGCAATTTACGTCGTATATATCTTTAAATACGTCATCAGCATCTACCTACATGTTCATATCTCTGAAAATATACCTAGCACTCACTCAACTTGTTTACTACGTAATGTTTGCAAAACAAAGATTGTCCAAATGTAGCCAGCTTCCGAGATTATGTAAATGACGAATGTTAAGTGGGGCATTTGTTACAGCTAATGTTTCAATGTCAAGGTTAAAGCGAATACTCGGCTCTTCTTGTTTAATGACGCCAATATAACGTGCACCTTTTTTATTTGGAACTTTTTGTGTTTGTCGGTTTTTCCAGACACAGGTCATCGTTGCATCTCGTGAATAATGATAAGCTCATTATGTGTTTTCAATAAGAAAATATTCTGTGTACTAATACGTTTTTTGTTGTGTTTCCAGGATCTGCAGCAGCAACTGCCACAGCAAATCCCCCACCAACCCAATTACCAACTCGTCAGGAACCCCCAGACTATCAACCAGAACGCTAACCGAAATAACATCCCATTGCCTGTAATAAACTTACTACAGGGCATACCAAACAAGCCAATAATACGTTCAAACACTCCAATGAACAATGTTATGCGCACGAATATTGCTAGCCCCATGTCTCCGTTGAGCCTCAACGTGAGCCCCATGTACTCCCTACCATCCAGCCCCAACAGCTACACCCATAGCCCTGCCATGAGCCCAGCCCAGAGGGACCGCGTCATGAGCCCATACTCCACTCCTCAGTCCATGTCTCCAGTTGGTAAGTTCCAGCAGTATAGCCCAGGCAGCAGGCTGATGTCGCCTGTCGGGGTCATGAAGGGCTGCGACCCATACCTCACCACCAAAATGCAACCGAGCCCAGGCTTCCCGCTCCAGACCCCGGACATCATGCTGGATTCTAGCGCGCCCCTCACCACGACGGACTTCTGGACCGAGTCCGACATGCTGCAGGGCACGACCGACCTGCTCACCGCTTTAGACGACGTTAAGTTAGGCTAAGTAACCTCGCGTGTCAATGAGTGATTGAAGAGTGATTTCTGTATTTCCATTGAAACAGTTGTGGATTGATTGAATACTGAAATTCAAGTGTTTTCTTCTACCATTTAAACAGTTGAAATAACGTTTTAGAATTCAGTTTTTCACACAAACATTCCAATAGAAATGTTGTTACAAATGTTTGTTTCAGAAATCACTCGAATGAATGCAGGGTCGCAAAGGGTGTAAAACAATATAAGCCAAAGGGATTCCATGCGATGTTTCGCTGTAGCAGTCACGGGGCCGTCGCCCACTTGTTTAACATTTTCGTTAATAAAAATCTTAGTTTTCATAATGTACAGACATAAGTTGTTATTAACTTAGTAAAGTTTATTTAGTATGCGTGGAATCCTCGGCAATGCAACGATGTGACTTAGATTAACAGATATTCTATATTGTGTACGAATTTACATATTCGTATTATGTATTTGTATGTCTCGAGATATCTTTGTTGGATGTGTGTGTGGCTGTATCATAGTTTTAGTGTAACTATATCTATGAAACGATCTGCACTAAGAAATCAAGGCAGAATTTAATGTTTGGACTTGATGCCAATATTTTTTAGAGAGAAATTATTGCGAATTTTATACGGAGTTTTGTACTAAAATGTATTATGTAAATAAAAATCTCTAAATTGTTTTTATTAACATTTCGTTGTTATTTCTGTCTTGCTTTTGTTTGCAGATGCTTCGTAGACATATTGTGTCAATAAAGAAAATTGGATAACGGTATTCGATATAGTTTCATATAATTTTGTATTATTCGGCATGGATTCATTAAAATATTATTCATTTGAAATAATTCTCAAGGAGTTTCGTCGATAAAGTTAAGTAAAGATGCTACCTATGTAAGTTTTAATTTATACTTTATGATCAAATCGTATACTCATTTAGAAATTAAGGGATCATAATCTTGTATACTTGTATTTTCTGTTTTCCTCAAATCATTTAACAAATATACTATTTATTTATTCGCTATCACTGCCTATATGTCACATTGAACAGTATGTTGAGGCGCGATTGAAATCGACTACGACGATTTTTAATCGATTTTCCATCGATGCCTAGTGGTCCACGCACACTCGAATAATATTATTTATATGTTTGTTTAATGACAATTAAAATAAGAGACAATCATAAACGTTCCTCTATTTTTGTCAGTGAAATATTTTACCAGAAAACAGATTATTTCTTTCAATATTAATTTTAAGAGCTAAAAATGGAGGGAAACTTGATTTTTGCCAAAAAGATTTTTGTTGCTGAAAATAGAATACTGTTGCAATGATTTTACCATAGAAAGTTTATTCTAATTATACCTAACAATAGTTAGACAGAGCTGATAGTAAAATGTTTGTAGCAAACGACAATGTTTGCATTACATGCCGTACATAATAAGTACAATAATATAACCCTCTACCATCATATTACGAATTAATGCAATTATTTTCTTATAATTTAAATCTCGGTAGATTAATTATTTACACATAAATATTTAGCTTAAAAATAATCTTAAGATGGGATTGTTATAGATCGATTCTTGATCAATTAAATTTGGTTTATAAGAGAGAAATATAGAATTTCAAATAATTATATGAATGTACGAAATGAAATATAAATGTTTTATGTAAATTGTTCACCCAATATTACCATACTTAGGTACTTTTTTTGACCATAATTTCGTTTCAGTAAACTAAGTATAATTTTAGTGTGTACGATTTTGTTTTTAAGTTTAATCTGATATAAGATTCTACTGCCAATTTTCATACTTATGTCTGCACTTTATTTTGTGTTGTTTCTGTACAAATATGTTTGCCTTCTTTCAATCAATGTGCCATAGAGTTTGTAATACATTTTACAAATTCTTTAGCTGTGTCTTCATGATATATTCGTCCAATTCATCTCGTAACGATTCACACCAATTTATATAAATACATGAGAAAAGAAAATGTAAATATAAATCAAATTGTTTTATATATTTAGAGAATAAATTTCTGTCATTGAAAAGGTACTTGTTTTAATTATCTCCTTCTGCCAATTTTACGAAAAAGTTTAGTTGACTGAAATAAAGTTTCCTGCCTGCTGTGTGACCCGTAATAATGAAGACTGAATGGTCCTCTGTTGACCTACCTACCTTATAACTATATAAGTATGGGCAAATTAAAGAAAGGAATACAATAATACCCTCATTTAGGACTGAACATGACCTTAATCAAAATGGCTAAGTGACGTGGGTAGTACGAAGCTATTGAAATACAAATCGAATATATTGCAATCTTTTGACAAGAATTTCTAAAATAAAAATTTATATCTACATCTATATTTTAGAGATTTTTGTTAACAGATTGCAATATATTCGGTTTGTATGTACGCCGTACGGGCAGGATGAGTGCCGCCGAACTCTGTGAACAAAAAATGTAAGTATCATATCTAACAGACTTAAGAAATTGGGCGCTGATTTATACGTAAGTATTAGCATATCTACATATTATTAAGCTGGTAAGCACAACTTCTGTTGCAGTGTATGTAACGTATTCAGGGCAACAGCCTTACATAAGGAAAAACTTAACCAAGCATATAAATAAAGAGTAATCATTCAGTATTTGTCTTCAGGCGCCTGACGTCAAGTTATGCTACCTAAGTATATTACTTCGATATAATAACTGCCTATACCTAAATTGGCCCGGCATTATCGCAAAACACTTAGGAAGGTAAGGGAACCGATCACTTAAGTTAAGCAAAGCATTGGCATTCAGCCAAGAAATTCTGTTCGTCGAAAAGACCATACTACTCTGATGAAATGGTGCATAAGTAGTTTCACAGCGTTTGCCCTCATTCTCTAATTGTAGCTAGGTGTTATGTAGGTACCAAAGTAGCTAGGTTCCTACATAATATATTATGTAGGTACGTAAGCTGCAAAGATCGTTATCTGTACAAGGCAATCAATCAATTAACTACACAGTAGAGAATTAATCCATCAAAAGCATTATTATCCCCTGCCTTACCTACATTATCACAATACATTGTTGTGGTACCTACATGTAACTATAAAATACAAATTACCACTACCGCCATCTATTTATTTGTTCAAACAACATCATCAAATACTATGCCATTGTAGTTGAGGTTTTAAGCAATAGATGGCGCTACCGTAAGTGCAAGAAAATTTTTAATTAGAATAAATGGATACTTTGTATGGATTTCTGATAGTATTAAATTAACTATTGATAATTATGATCCAGATTTTTTGGGATAATATTTTTTCTTTACTCAAAATAAAGTCTGATTGTGAAGTATCGTTATTTCTTATCTGTATTAGAAATTACAAAAGCAAAATGACAGTAAACGTCATTTTATAATTCATTGCCCAAGTCGGTCGAATTGAATAAAGTTATTTTTGTGCGCGATTTTAATAATTCAGCGTAAATGGAAAATGATAGTGCGTTGGTTGTAGGAAGGAGGTCCTAAAGTGCAGTTTTTGTGTTTCATACTGGTGCTTGAGTGTATTACAGTGACATCAATGGCTTCTACACCAAAACAAGTGAACGGCAAACCGTCGAATAGTAACGGCTCCCTGGGAAAGCGGAAGAAATCTCGTGGGAGCAGAGGTTCGTACCTGTCCAAATGGCTAGACAAGACGATGCACCACATCCAGGAGTCCACGCCCAGTATGGATACGTACGATACATTCGTTAACCCGAACGTGAACTATTCGATGGGGAGTTCGCAGTTCGCACCCGGCTATGATCCTTACAGACACATGTACGGATGCGCACCTGAGCCGATGTCTCTGCCCACGCTGCCCTCTTACTGCAACCCACCAATGATGCCCTTCTACGGGCCCGAATATAGGTACGTGCAGAGTGTAAACAAAAGCATCCAAGTGCAGCGGCCGCGACTGCGACGCCGGAGCGACAACAAGGCCGAGGAGGTGAGCAGTACGCCAGGACACGGTACTCCGACCCATTCAGCCAACAACTACTTGCAACCAAAGAATCTTACAGACAGCCAGGACTTTGCTAGCTTACCACCTATTGTCACGTCTGTAGGTGACACCAATTCCAACAGTGACATGAATTTGAATGACAAGGATGAAGGGAGGGATGGCAGGAGGTACAGTGACCCTTGTGTGAGAGGCTTGCCTGACGTAGCCAGGCCTGCTAATGGAGACGTGGAGTCAGGGTCAGAAGCCAGTTCTGACATGTCTGGAAGTCAGGTGGGCAGCAGGCTACTGACATGTCTTCTTGACCAAATAACTTCCCTGAAGATGGCAAATGAAAGACTGAATAAAGACTTAATAGATACCAAAGGTAAGGATTTCCTTCTATTTATAATTAAATACTGTAAGATGCAATTTTCAATTTTGGTTTTTGATTTATTTAATAGGTAAATAATCATTACTCATTCATCCTTATTATGAACAAATCATAAAGTACTAGATACTATGTCATGATGATTTTTTCAATATACAATGGGAATCTAGGCTCAGCCACATAAATTGATACATAAAGAACATTCCTACATCATTATAATAATTTAACAACCTTGAATATTCCACCTGCAACAAAACTTTTTGGTAAATCAGCCCACAACTTAAGCATAAGGCCATCCTTTCAAACGAGTACACCTACATCTGATCACCCACACAATGCACTAAGTTTCAAGGATATGAGACATACTTAAACATGTATTCCATACTAATGTTCACAGTTTAACATAATTTAGGCCTTCTTCAAACTAAATGATAGAGTAATCTCAATAATAAGCGACATACTTAGGTTAAACTGTGGCAAAATTACTCACTTATGTCCGAGTGGTGTGCATATTATACTTGATAATGTTTCTCTATGGGAATATTAAATTCACAGTTAGACAGCCTATTGTATTATCCACCTAGGTCAAGCCCCAAAGGGGATTGAAGCGTGTTACAAGCCGAACATTTTAACTGGCAATTGTTTTTTATTCATAAAAAAAGACAACTTCTTTTTTTAATTTGCTCGAAATGACGACTCTATTACGAAATCTGGGCTATTGGCTATCATTTAATTGTAGCCCAAGAACTGTTTCTTCACTTAATTCTTGGCTGCTGATTTACCTAATTTTGCCATTTATTTCTTTTAACATTGTCCAACATCAACTTTCCTAGAACAACTGGTTTTTTAAATCAATATTCTTGCTACAGGTAAACGATTATCTACAATAACTCACCATATTAAACTCATATTGTTTTTGCCGTACAACGCTTAACGAGAACAGTTAGCTGCCTGTTTTTACAGTAATTAACGATTACAATGTGCTCATGATTATTCATGCATTTTCCTTTACTGCAATTATTGGTATTTATTTGCAGTGGAACTGGAGAACTTGAGACAACACAATGCCATATTGAAGGGATCTAATTCAAGTATTGGTGCGACACCTAATCACTCACTAAATGATAATGGTAAGACATGTTTTGTAACTATTAAATTTTAAGGCTAAATAAGCTTAAAATGGATTCTTTGAGACCATTAGAGGCCCTCTTCTGTACTAATATTGTAAAGCTGAAGAGCTTGTATGTCTGGATGGATTTGAGAAATGATTTTTGTGATTAACAGCCTATTTATTGAGGAAGGCTATTTCCTACTTTTTAATCGAGTGTGTAGTAAACAGGAGACGAAGATGAGACAGCTGAAGGATGCTAGTGGTAGTATGTCATATTTTTTACCATTTTATGTATTAGTTATTAGACAATCAAAAAGTTATAACAGCCACATCCTGTTAAGAAGAGTTTCAGTTAGTGAAACGATTTTATTTAACAGGATATTTAGTCTGGTATTAAATGTTTAGTTTCTGTTTTCATTTACCCGAAAATAAACCACATAAATTGTTTACACTGGATATTCTTATATTATTCATTCCAGACAAACAAGTAATAAATGCTCAAGTAAACCATATTTATGTATCTGCGACATATCACGCTATATTCGGCTCAACCCTAAACACACGACCTTGACTGACATTGGTAAGAATATAGGTCAAAGTAATTCATTGATTGTTTGTTTGTCTTCAATTCTGAGTCACAAATATACAGTGGGAGACAGAATTCAAGCTTGCTTAGTCAGCTTATAATGTGACTAATTCCTTTACTGTATAGATCCCTACTTATATGGTACAAATACAGTAGCAGTTTAAACATAATATGTAGCATCTTTCCACAAGGCCGTTGCCCGCATAAAGATCTTCACACTAAAGTGGCTGTCAGTAGCTGCAGTTTATATTGCAATCAAATATCCGTACTAATTGTATAAATGCGAAAGTAAGTCTGTCTGTCGCACTTACAAGCCAAAACTAGTGAACCGATTTAATTGAAATTTTGTGCACACAGTTCATAGCCTGAGCAAGGACATTTGCTACTTTCTATCCTGGTGCGGGAAGTAATTTCTTTAGGACAAAATTGGAACCGCGGATAACAGCTATATCAACTGAGAATTAGTTATCCTCTCAATGAAAGCGTTTTTAAAATTGGATCAGGAGATCCTAAGATCAACGAACAATTATTATTTTGTACCTATATCATAATGTTTGCGTTAATCCCCGCTCTTATGACCCCTGTTAGTGCTATCGGCCTCTGCGTCATTTCACTCTAAGTACATTCTTTATTGAATATTTGAACTGCATTTGAATAAGTATTTTTATTGCACATTATAACAAATGTCTTTAGAAGGTGTCTTGGTATGACCATGGATTTTCTTCATGTAGTTCATTGAGAGGCCATGATTTCAAACATCATTTTCACTTTGAAATTCAAAGTTTTCAGTACCAATTCTTATTTTACCGGCTTCTTTGCCCTTCCACAGTATTTTGGGAGATTATCAGCCGTTGATAATGTAGATAGATCGTCCAATATACTTATCGCGGTCGATCCAATAATCTTAATGCTAGCCTACGTTGTGTTAGGAGCAGATAAAACTGCGCGCGTCATCATCCGACCTTGCCTAGACGTAACAGGGGACTGAGTGTTACATGGCTCATAAATTATGTATGGGGCTTGCTTAGATATTCTTTGGTAGTTTTATTGATGGGCAGATACCTGTTATTTTGTTAGTGTCGCTGCTTTAATAAAAAAACGAATCGGCCAAGTGCAATTTGGACTCGCGCATCAGGGGTTCTATACTGTACCATCTATTAATGAAATGCCCCATTTCCAAAAATCATGTTTGTTGTATAGGCACCAAAATATGTTTTCTAGTTGTTGCAGCAATAAACATCTTCTGTAATAATTGAACAGAATCTGCCTTACTTCGGTTCAAGAGATTAACGGCTTGGTGACAGACGGTAATCGAAGTCTTAGTAACAGGGTCTCCTTTTAGACTTTGCGTACGGAACCCTAGAAATTAAAGCTTGTGTTTTTTTCGAGGAAAAAGTCGTTTGGCGCCGGCCAGAGGCTAACGAACTCGCAAAAATTCTAAAACGTTACCACAAGCTTATACTAATATTATTGAAATGGTAATAAATTAAGAAATGATTGTGACTGCGAATAGCTTGTTATTCGAGATGTTGATAAACTTTGGCCCCGCGACAAAATAAACTTTTGCAGTTATCAAACATACGTGGTATTGGCTAATGGATACTTAGTTTCTTATAACAAAGTTAACTAGGGGCTCATAGAATCGGATAGCACCTTATTACAATATTTTCGAGACTATCCATATGACCGGGATAGTTAGCGTTCCTTGGGGGAGGCCAACGTTTAGCAATTGGATGATGAGATGATATCTATCATAGGTATTTTAAAATCACTTAATATCCATTCGAAAATAAACCCTGCAATGGAGTTACACTTTCAGCTACTAGTTGACAATTCAACATGGAAACCATACAATGAGACATTACGAATATAAAACCATGTAATTAGTGTAATTAGAAGTGTTTATGTTATGATGCCCATATTTGTGAACTGGAACATTCTCAGACAACGTATTAAAACAAAAATATGAAAAGTTGTGCCCACTATGCATCAATGGGTTCCACTCCATGATCGGATTTTGCCAATTTTCCCCTTTTCCTCAACTAAATTAATGAAACCGGTCAGTCAAAAAACAGACAAACTTTGACGCATATTATTTTTATTTTAGCTCCAAGTATAACGGGTGTTGTCACCCAGCCAAAATTGTAAGACTAAGAATGTGCTACAATTTTATTTGGCATTGTGTGCTCAAAAATAGAGTAGTGGTGATCCCACACATCATCATAAATGCAGCGAAGATGCAAATACATAATTTAGATTTTATGTTAGAAATGTTCTTAGTTCTGAACTTTATTCTAGATCTCTCCTCATGACTATGATCCCTTATTTGCAATTTTTGAAGCTATGCCAGATTTTAGTCAAGAGCACTGTTTTTAAAAACAAAAGACGTTCTCAATATGCAAATTACAATACCACTATTCGATGAAGCCCAACGTTAATCAGCTTATTTTATCGAATACAAAAATGTGTCAGCACAAGAATGTGATAAGAATTCAATTAGGACTTTAAAGTGACGTTAGGAAAGTAGGAGATCGATAGGTGAACACGTGTGACGGTTTTATCGATGTATCAAGGCTGTATTCAACATTCTGCCTGAGAAATGCGACTACATAGGTATTCTAAATATTCACACGACAGCTGAGAATCTTAGACAATGCAAATGTGCCGTGTGAAACCCTCGCTATCGGCCCATCATTGAGATTGCTTCCTGAAGCTGTATCACATCACATTATTATATGTGGTCATATATTTATAGTAATTACTGATACATAATATCATGAAGAATTCCTGTCAGTTTGTGAAGTTTTAAGGGATTATCTCTGGATCTACTGAATAGTATTTTATCATATTCGTGCTCTGTTCCTATCGGAAGAATTTATCTCAGAATGCGGTATGAAACCCAGTGAAACAGTTATTCTCTCATAATTTTACACAGAGAATTTTCCATAATTTTGTAGATATCCATCAGGGAAATTCATGACTTTATCTACGTGTAAACCAATATGGACATGTGCATATTTTCCTCACACGCCGACTAGCGTTGAATATTAAACGTCAATCAGCTAAGTATTCGTTAAAGTCTGACGTTGATACAAGCAGTAGAAACTGCGGCGAAATCGCGTGCGTTACGTGACCCGAGATAGCTTGGCCGATTAGCTGTTGTTATTTCTTTTGTATCGGAAGGATAGCTATACCTGTAATTTTGATTTGATGCGCTAACTGTAAATGTTTGTTTGATTTTGGTCGTACACATAGATTTAGGACACTTCTTTTTAGATTAATTGTCTTCTCTATGATCGTATATGTCTGTTTTGTCTTTTGGCTAATCATCATTCTATACCTGTCAGAAGTTTTCTGCGAACCTTTTGACTATTTCGAGATTAATTACATATGCGAGCGTCTATGTGCTTAGATTATTAAAAAGCTATGAATTTTAGTGGGGCTTACGGTGACGGAAAATATTTGTCAAGGAATTTTTGCTGCCTTTTAAAAGAAGAGCCGTCTTTTCAGAAGTATTTACAAAAATTAATGACTGTTGTAACCAGTAGCTTAGTCGTAAAATTGGATAGCATGACTAATTACGTAGTTGTAACTTCCTATTAATTTTGCAAGAGGTTTGTCTTTGAATTGCGATTTTTTACTAAATTGATGCGTATGAGGCAAGGATACATTATATTTTTTTGTTTCTGACTTCAAATTGTTAACTAAAACCTTTTTTATTCCCCAATGGGCTTCATTTATGATAATAGTAGCTTTCCACCAATTTCGCATTGCGTCGGATATTGTAACAGCGAATTTTCGCGAAATGTTTCAACAGTTGCGTGCTAACTTAGCATTGACATTACTTAACCCGTCAGTGAGCTAGCTATTACGTCCTTGTGGAAAAAGTACTAAAACCATAAACACTGAAAGAATTTCGGTCGTCTGTACTGAAATTAAATGACTGTTATTTCGGTTTATTGCTGTAGTTTCGTGAAATGCTAACTTTTCACTTACAAGAGTATATTTTTAAGGGCAAAGTATGGTGTTTTTGGTAAGTCTCGAATAGTGGTTTTGTCTTTCATGACACGTAAACCATGTGGTTCATTATATTATTACCAGAAGGACTCCAGTAACTACAGATATTTAAGATTACCTTCGTTGAGTTCTGCTTAGCTATAGGTAAATTCAGACATGGACATAAATATCTTACAAACATTAGCAAATTTGCCAACTGATACTATTTTCTTCGGCCTTTCTCAAAGAAAAACTTGCAAAATATTTATTAAAGTTCTTTCTCCTTGCAGCATTCTTAGCGGGGCAGTACGCACCAGGATTCCTGACCGACTTGGTGCGCGAGATCAGGGATGCGGCGCGCATGCGCGAGGACGCACTCTACTCGCGAGTGCGAGCTATGGTCGTCGAGAGGAACGATGTAAGTTTACTAAGATTAAAAAATATACATATCACACCCCCCGGTGTGACACTGTCACTTATGCAAATATGTAGTTTTTCAGGAGATGCATATAGAACTTTGACACCTCATACAATCATGTAGCAAGAATATATAGATGAGATGAACTATAATGCGTAGGTACTACAAAAAATTTACATGTTATTGCACCAAGCAAAGGGCTGCTTTTGGATTTTTTTTCCAAAATTAACTCATTTTTGCAAAATTGACAGTGTCGCGAGCAAAGTTTTTTGTGGTCTAGTAGAAGCTTTTATAATGCTAGGTTAAAGGTACCGTTAAATAATTTGGGATCATTAGTATGATTCAATGATTAAGCACTTTCTAGCATGGCAGGTTGTCTAGAGGACAGACATAATTCGTTAGGCTCTTTTTTGCAACCCTATTGTCCCATTGTGGATAGTTACTCTTCTGTCAAGAGTTAATGTTTATGTATTGGTAAATAATTTGCAGAAGTCACATGTAGGTTCAAGGAAAATTCAGGTATAGATTCAAGGGTCCAAATACTTCTGATTTTGTAAATAGAGGCAACGAAAAACTTCTCAACTATCCAATAGTGAAAAGCATGATCCCAATATGTCATTGGGCTCCATACTTTCTCTTGTATTCCGCAAAACGGCTAGGTTGAACTTTGCCATTTAAACTATTATGGACGTAACCCGCGGCTAAGACTCCATAAGGCTACATTCCTACTTCTACATAAATAATCATATACCTATTTTAAGTGGTGTATTTGCTGAGAGATTTGCAATCAAACTGTTTATGATGACTGGTCTTAATTGACTAACAGTAACTGTTTACTGTTTGATTTATATCATCTTTGATGACATTGAGTGCCTGTAGCTCATCTTCTTAGTATGATAGAACCTTAGTTTAGCCAAAACCTACAATATTAAAATGAAAATTCCTAACAGGTATTTGGTATGTCAAGAACCGAAAAGCAACTGATTTCAAATGATTATCGCGATCACGGCGTCGGCGTGTATACTGTAAGCACAAATATATTTTTCTTGAATTGAATTATTATTCACTGAAATCGATACTGCTACTTGAAGCTTCGACATATTGACAGTTGATACGAAGCGATGGTCTAACTCTTGGCCTTGGGGTAGGAAAACAAAGGATTTTGTTTTGTAGGAAATATCAGTTCAGTAATATTTTATTATTAGTGCATGGATTAACAAACATCCGTACATCCATACAAACTTTCGCGTTTATAAATATGAGTCGGGTGTCATGATTAAAATATCGTTTCAGTATCTGAGATCTATGCTAAAGTAATAGAACCTAGGGATGAAAGATGAGGTGTCTTGCGATAGACATATCCGTTTGCACATAGGACCATTCCTTTTGTGATTGTCGATTGAAAACTGTAAAATTCATCATCTGTGATGGTTGTAACTAACTTGAGACACTTGTACAAATAGTCTTATTAGACTCCAAAATAATTGCATCACATCTAATGACCCATCGAATTGTTAAAACCACTATTACTAAGACATAGATAAATAACGGTTTTCCGTCGTCATAGTTACTCGCTACCGGCTTCTATGAAAGCCATGACAAATATAATATTAGCTACGGAACCGATTCGCGAACGCGGAATCGAAGCGGAACCAACCAAATTAACGCTTACGCTATACTTGAAGCAATTCTTTTATTGTATCGATGTAGACTTCGTAAGACAACAAACAATTTGTTAAGTCAGTGATTGCGGTTTAGTTATTTTATAAATTAGCCATTCTTTGAACAATCTTATTAACTTCCCAATTATTATTATAAGTTACTTTTTGCAGGTTGAATGTTTCCAGTTTCCAAACATTTAGGTAGAGTTACCAAAAAACAAAATGGAGTCATTTTGAAGTTACTTGCTTTCGCCAGCTATTTTACCCATGTTCCGTGAGTACTACTCCGCACACCCGGATAAGTCTATGGTCTTTCCCGATAAATGGGGCACCTAAGACTGAAATAACTTTTCAAATCGGTGGTAGTTCCTGACATTAGCGCGTTCAAGCAAACAAACTTCACCTTTATTACATTAGTAGGTATAGATTACGCTACATATAAATAAAACAAATGAAGGTCAGTTCTAATTCTGCCTTTAGAAATGTTTTTGCTTTCGTTTGGAAAAGTGCTCGGAGTGCCAACAATTTCTTCTAGGAATGTCGGTCATTCCGCAAGCTATGAAAATAATATATTGCCGTTCTCATTGAATATTGTGTATTAAATAACGGAAACTTTATATTGCGCATCACATACTCGTACGCTGTTGTATGGTTTAACGGCAAGACTTAGGTGCATCGTATCGTGGTATTTTCTGCATCACTTCAAAAATATTTGCGGTAACATCGCATTATTCGTTGTAGTTCCTCCTCGTATTGAATAAAACTGAATTTTCATGATATATTGTTATTATTTCATCTATCTTAAATCCGTGGACTACTTCCAGAGGGCAGATTGGATCCTTACTGATATTTTTTCACGCCAAACGTCGTACACAGATATGCTATAGCCTGAGAAAGAACGTAGGCTAGTTTTAATCAGCGTTCGTGAAAAAGTTGCCTCGGTACGCGTTCGGAACAGATAGTATGTACCTATCTCCGCTTATCAATGAAAATGTTAGACGGATTGTCAGACTTCTGCATATCCATAAAAATTGACTTCACAATAGGCATAAAGTCCAAACTGGACCTGACATTTCCAAAACGTCTTGGCTTCAATCCAAATATGTTGGAATCGGGCCGGTGTCGGCTTCCAGTTCAATGACCTTCCATTATTACGAATGGACATTATGGCTTTGGTATTTGCGGTAGCCATCTTTATTATCTATGGGTGAAAAAACGCGGCAAATACAGGTATGAGATTAAAAAAGAGCAATGATGCTTCGGAAGATTAAATTATTTTAGAGCAGTTTTTGAAAAATGACATAGCAGTTTCTGAAATTGCTCAGTAGCTGATCAATTTAATATTATAGTACTCGTTCAATGCATGAGCTGATGAATCTTAGATCTGTCTTTTTGTTACACTTTCGGGGTCTTTATTTTTGCACATATTGATATACATAATACATAAGTATGTAGGGATAAAACACATTCCGCTAAGAATAAGTTAAGTATGGATGTATTATTATGTGACCAAATCAAGATTTACTCTATGGGTGCTTTGGTAGTTGAATGGCAGCAAAAGCTACTGTTGAACATAAGATTCTTAGGACTGGTCGAGCACAATGTCATCGTGAGTGTTGGTCTAGTATAGTTGTAATCCGGTTGATAGACACACATGTTAAATGGGATTATGTAGTTCCAATATGTAGCTGTTGCGTTGACAAACTGGTAGAATTAAGATGATCTATGTACTTATGGAGACACCAGAATATATTTTTCGAGCCCTATGTGTACCAGGCTCGCGGTAATTCCGGCAGGCTTTGAAGTTTGACCCTAAGGTAGCACGCACCGTACTAGGTAACAATTATTTCAAAAAGGCTTTATCATTTACTAGCTTCTGCCCGCGACTTCGTACGCGGATCCTGTCCCTTATGCCAGCGACTACCGGTCAGCAAAATCAAAGATCTGAATAGTCTGATATTGAATTTTAAGGGACCGAAGAGAAACGTTCTATATACTTAATTTTTGTACTTTAACAGCAAAAGCACAGCAGATTGAACAAAACGCTGAGAACTGAACCGCAATAGACGTGACCATAGGGATAAAAGTAGTGATTCTAATTAGTCCGCATTTGTGTGTGGCAAAAATATTACACAAGTATTATTACGTAAAAAAACATTAAATAGATGACAAAGTCGTGGTGACTTAGTGGAAGTCGTGGTGGTTTAGTGGGTAGAGAACCAATCTCTCAAGTATGAGCTGAAGGGTGAGGATACCTCGGTAGACTTTAAACGCAGATTACGCGCTCCCTGTGCTTACCATGAGGCACCTACCCTCCGAGCAGGGCTACTAATCCTGCTCTAGCGACTCCACTCTGGACGGCCAAGCCAAACCAGAGGCGTGAGACCTACCCCCGTCATTGTTCTAGCTGGGCTCCTGGAGTTCCACATCAGGTGTAGGTGTGGTTCAATTTTTATAAGTCAACAGAGAGTGCTTATCAGATTGAACAACTTTTTCTAAAACGTCATACCTCTATATGCTATAGTCTAGCTGGGCCCCTGGAGTTCCACATCAGGTGTTTTAGATCTTCAATTTGTGTAAGTCAATAGAAAGTGCTTATCAAATTGAACAACTTTTGCTAAAACGTCATACCTGTATATGGTATAGAGAAGCTGGGCTCTTGGGGTTCCACATCAGGTGTTCCAGATCTTAAAATTTATTATCTCAGCTGAAAATGCTCATCACATGAAACAATTTTTGCCATGGCACCATTTTTGTATCTCTTATAGTTTTGTTGGTCTGTTGGAGTTCTGCATCAGGTCTTCAAGTTTCGAAGATAAATTATAGCCTATATGTTGACCAGGCTTAATACTGATACAACAAAGAAAAAATCATTGAAATCCGTTCAGTAGTTCGGAAGATTAGCGTGTACAAATCTAAGAAGATGTATACAAACTTTCATCCCCTATTTTATCCCCTTAGGGATGGAATTTATCAAAATCCTTTCTTAAGAGTTGCCTACGCCATAGTAGCTTTATGCATGTAAAGTCTCAGTCCGATCGGTTTAAAATTGACAAAGTTTCATACAAACTTTCATCCCCTATTTTATCCCCTTGGGGGTAGAATTGATCAAAATCCTTTCTTAGCGGATGCCTACGTCATAACATCTACCTGCATGCCAAATTTCAGCCCGATCCGTCCAGTGGTTTCAGCTGTGCGTTGATAGATCACTATGTCAGTCAGTCAGTCAGTCACCTTTGAGTTTTATATATTTAGATTTTTATGTAGTACGAAAAATATTATTTCATCTTTTCTCCAAAAAGGCCGGGCAGGATACTAGGTGATAAAGATAAAATATATTATCTTTGATAGCCAAATGAGGCACGTAATAGATACTTACACTTTGAAGTTATGTATTTAGTGATAGCAATATTTATTTATCACCAATACATTGGTCGATAAGATTTTTTATCGCACTAGTTAGGTGTTAGAATTTTGGTTGGGTAAGATAATGTTTTGGATGTGGGAATTTGTTAAAAACATCAGTGTTTTATTTTTGACTGTAGATTTTAATATAGGCTATGGAGGTTATGTCCATTCAAAGACTAAGTAATCCGAGAGTTTATTTTAAGTGACTTGGATATAGCAAAGATCTCGACCAATGCCTGAATGCCCTCTCGATAATGCTTTAATGTTTTATTATCTCAAAACATCATCCTGATATTTTTTAGATAGGTTTATCCATTGAAGGAGTAGGTACAAGATAGCGGGATTCTTATCATTGAAATGTCCTGTCATGTCCTTATCGAGTCTCATGCCACTGATAATCTTCAGGACATATCCTGGGTGACATTAGGCCTAAACTGTCGAATATTGTATTTCTACGGCACAGGAATAGAGTCCTATTCAGAAAAGAAAAGGTTTACTAATGCTTACACTCCAAGGTTTCAGAACATTTGAATTCAGACTTATTTTTTTATAGTAATTTCAGAACTATTCGATGTTGTCCATGAACCTGATATCCATTTTAATACATCACGTACGATCCTCCAAAGTTGACTTGCCACTACTGTGCTTCCTTTTCGCTTTATACGGCAAAACTAATCGCTCCTAGTTCCGTTTGGTGGCCTAAATACTTCCCTTTACAATTGATAAAGCGATCCCTTCCTTAGCTAATTAGTTTGGCAATTTGTAGCTGTTTTTATCAATTAGTGAATCGACACTGATTAGTCGAATCCTTCGAATGGCTTTCGTCAAACGATTAAAAGGGGTTGTACATAAACTGCGAATTGGCGTGACGCGAATTCACAACCCAGGAAACTGCAAACTAAGTAGCTATGACTCCAATACATCCTACGTCTATATGTTTTACCCTAAATACAGTCAGTTTAAAAATCCGCACAAATCACTAAGAACATGTTATAATCCTACCGAAAAGAAATAGCGCAACAAACTTTCCCGACCGCATTACCATTTTATTTTGATTTATCAGAATGCTATAAAATTTCCTAATATTGTTCAAATGGTCCATTTAAAAGTGCACGCATTATAAATCTAACATCATTGTTCATCGATCAGAGAATCTGGGTCGCTTTTATCATGCGGCCTCGGAGCGTGCAAGGAATTTACGACCATAACTTGCATATAACACATTTTTATATAATTACTTATAGTGGTTTTCTTTTTCCACAGAACGGTTTGACATCTTCGGAAGCTAAGTTCACGGAAAAAGCTCTTGAAGAGATCAAGGTAGGTCGTCTTTTGTTTATTACAATAGCATTTCTTTTTTAACCTTAGTGGCGCCATCTATGCGCGGACCTTGTAACTTACTGCGCACGTAACTTACTGGTAGGTCTAATAGATGGCGTTACTACCAAAGAGGTTTTGTTGGTGAAGGCAGTTCCTGAGAAATTGTGCAGATGGCGCTTTATATTTTTTTTTTAATTTTTATATAGGGAAAATAATGTCGATACTCTGCTACGAAACGGAAAACCCAACAAACAACTTAGCCTTAATATGTAACCACATAAGTTACCAGTATCAGTAAGTTCCCAGGTACCTTAAATTCTTAGCAATTCATCATAATAAAAATCACCATTTTCTTTAGGAAAATACTAGTTTCAGTCTTTTTAATTATAAAAATTAAGAAATCTGATCTAAATAAAAAAAATCTACCTCTATAGGGGTATATTTCTTGTTTCTTAGTTTTCCCATGTCAAGTATTAAAATTAACTAAAACCTGTCCATTTAGATTAACATTAATAAAACCTAACACTGTTTATCTACTCAAGCCTCCTTTGCATAAAACCTCAGGGAATTGTTAAACCAATATAATTTTTTCATATTTCTCAAGATTTTTTTCCTTGAGTTGGTGTTTTTTTGGTTTTCACCTCAATTCGGTGCTATTAAGCGGTATTTGCGTAGCGTGTTGGGTGGTCCGTGGAGGGCTCTTCACGCCTTCACGCACTAACGTACATCCAATATGTAGGTAGGCACAGAAGGAATACTTTATATGGACGAAGTTTCTGTAAAATCTTCTTATATGTATATAAAAATGAATTGCTGTTCGTTAGTCTCACTAAAACTCGAGAATGGCTGGACCGATTTGGTTTATGGTCCGGGGAAGGTTTAAACGATACGAAGTTTGTTGGGATTTTCAGAAAAAAAATTGCTTTCACAAAATTCCTTTCCCGGGTATATTTCGAGTCCTGTCCTCTTTCCTCCAGGTGATCGATTCGAAAATTCATTCAAGACCATTCAAGCTTGATTTATGCATGTGCTATCGTTTACCCAGCTACAACCAGCCTTGAGATACTGTCGTCAGCCATCTCGAAATTCTACACGATTATATTCCGAAGAATATGATTTTGTAGGTGTCACCAAAATTCTTCACTTTAAACCTTTCACAACCATACTTGCTGTTGGCACCACTTAGACTTAGGCTTGAACACTTGCGTTCGTTGCTATTGATGCGAAACGCTCTCCGTGCTGTGTGACTTGGCGAATTATTTCAAGCTTATTTTTTACTATTTACTGTATGTTTGTTTGTGTTTTGAGTTGCTGTTGTTTGGTAGGAATTCTTTTAGGAGGTGGGCGGGACTGCATCAATCGTGGCAGATGAGGCCTAAGATAGTAGTTGAAATCGAGATAGAAGTTTTGGTTTGAATTTAACTTAGTATCTTAGTAATCCGATAGTAACTGTCGCATTTTCAATGTATCTAGCATGCAGCTTTGACATACAGATTGAATTTGTATTCTCTAATAGGTGTACTTATGTATTTTTCTTAAATAGGGATAAGAGCGAGATCTATTACACAAGGGAACAAGATTTTTGTTGCATGAAATATTACGACTAATATTGTATATTTTTGGGCTGCTAATTGAAGATCTGAAGTCAGAATTTCTGTATCAACTTTAGTTTTTGAGATATCAACAAAACGTGATTTTCAAGAAAAACACAATTTTATTAACAAAAAACAGCAGAAGAACAACATCTAAGCATCAAAAAACTTTCTTTTATAAGATTTTCTAGCTTGATTGGGTTCACTAGGGCTGTCTTTAATGCTGCAACAGTAGCTCGCCATCATGTTGGCATTCCAATGACCCTGGGACCGCTTTTCCATAGTCCGAATATCTTGATGGAACCGTTCGCCTTGTTCTTCGATGAGATCACATAGATTTTCAGGGAAATGGTCGAAATGGCTAAGGAGGAAGTATAATAATAATAATAATAAATCATTTATTTCGGATTCATCCTAAAATTACATCCATATTTGTTAGTAAAATTACAAGCTTATAAACTAGTGTTAGTAACTACTAATACCTAAAACATTTAAATCACAATAAATAATGAACTGGCAGGTTCGGTTGGACAGCTAGACGATTGCATGCAACCGTATCCAGCGTGCCAGTATCGGAGAGTCCCACCGATCCACCAGCGCGCGCAGAATGCTGTTGGGACTGTCGCGCGTGCGGCGCATGATAGAAGCGCACCGCTTGCGCATAATGGCAGCAAAGCCGTCTGTGCCAGCCGCCGCAAACATCGCGGAGGCGCTGCAGTGGCGCGGCAGCCCCATCAGCACCCGGAACGCGTTATTGTATTGAACGCGCAGATCGCTGTACGTCCGCTGCGTATAGTTAACCCACAGGGTACAGGTGTAAAAGGACTGACAGTATGCTTTAAAAAGCGCAACTTTGACAGTCCCTGTGCACCGTGAAAACCTGCGGGCCAACATGTTACAACGGACGGACAGCGCTCTGCGCTCCCTTTCAATATCCTCACTGTCCTTAAGATCCTCGGTGACCCAGTGGCCCAAATACTTAAATTTTTCAACTTTATTTAGAGCTGTTCCACTTAGAGTGAACTTCGGAACGAATGTGTATCGCTTGTTGTCCGGTCTGAAAATCATTATTTCACTCTTTTTTGCGTTATATTTGAGCCCATGAGCCACCGCATAGGACTCACAAATTTTTAGGAGCTTTCGTAAGGCACCAATCGATGGACTCAGCAGCACCATATCGTCTGCGTAGCTGATGTTATTCACGCATACTCCATCTATATGACACCCTATGCCGGTGCTGCTGAGCTCATCGATCAGCCCATTGACGTACAGGCTGAACAACGTGGGAGAGGTCAGCCCCCCCTGCCTCACCCCGCAATCCAGCCTATATTCCTCCGAAAGAGAGCCTGCCCATCTTACACAATTCTTTTGCTTATTATACCAATACATAAATAATAGCACAAATTCCCTAGGTAAACAAGTTTCGTCCTTTAATTTATCCCATAGAATATCGTACGATACTAGATCGAATGCTTTCGATAAATCTAGGTAGCATGCATAGACTGGGGTCTTTCTACTCGTGTAGTATTGTACAGTCTGCTTGAGGCACAGGATAGCACTCTCGGTGGAAAGCCCAGGCCTGAATCCAAACTGCGCATCATTTAGCGAGACGTGTTTATCCAGGTGCTGACCAAGCAGACTGTCCAACACTTTGGCTATCACTGTGGCTAGTGAGATCGGTCTATAGTTGTTTACATCCGATGTATCACCAGTTTTATTTTTAATGACAGGTACAACTATAGTGCGCATTAGATTATCAGGCAGATGAGCGTGGCCTAAACACAGAGTAAAAAACATAGCAAGCACTCTGGGTAAGTGTACACCTGCGTGCTGCAGGTGCTCGATGCTGAGGCTGTCGTGACCCGGGGATTTACCCCTCACCATGCCTTTGATCACCGAACGCACTTCCTTCGCAGTAAAATAAACACTACGTTCACCACCTTCCTCAGCATCGGGCTCCTGCCGCGCTGGCCCCAGAGGCGAGACCACTCTGAAATGGTGGGAGAACATAGTGGCGATCTCACTAGGCTCGTGCATTCCCGCCACGCTGACGGGGAGGCCCGGCTTATGATTCATTTTATTGGTATTTTTCCAGAACTGACCGAATTTTTTATTTGAGTGAAGTTCGGCAATAATATCCATTTTTATCTGTTCTTGGTTCTTTTGACACCACTTTAATTTTGATTTAAAAGCGCGCCTTGTTGCACACATATCATCATAAAGACGTCCCGCCTCAGGCTTACCCCCATACAGCCAAGCCAGAAAACATATCCGAGCCCTCTCATGAGCGCCTCGGACATGCCTATTCCACCCAGTAATGTGTTTACCTCTACGCTTTTCAGTAACATTATAACTACTTAAAGCGGCCTCCGACATTATACAAATAATCTCGTCATACATGTTATCTAACAGGATTTTATGACTTTTGTTACAACACATATTATCTGAGCAACTTCTTAATTCTGAGGGAAAATCAATTTCACGAAGTCTAGAGTGACATACACTATTATATTTCGCTATTTGAGTCGAGTCACGTTCGCCCCAGACTATTCTATTTATACAAACAGTGGGTATACAAATCTTAGGCTTAATCAAATTAAAATTACAACGTATAGATATGGGGTAATGATCAGACCAATAAGTATTATATAACACGCAGGCTGCGGACACGGACTGCCGCGCATCACCTGTCACAAGACAGTGATCGAGCCAGCGCCGACAACCGTGCGCATCACTGACAAACGTATGACTGTCCGACGGCATAAGTTCTAGGTCTACACAGTACCACGATTGTTCTGCACAAAAAGATAAAAGTTCGGTAGCAAATGACTCACCGGGGTGCGCATTGTAGTCCCCTAACATGAACACTGACTGTACATTGTGACTGTCAATTATAGCTGTCATTTCACTAAGACACTCTGTGAATTCCACTAAGTTATCATTGGATTCGGTAGGCATATACACAGAAAATATTAAGATGGAACGATCACTGAGCTCGATTTTTATCGCGGCGAGACGCACACTATCGCACTTTACTACGGTTACCGTCGGAAACGCAACCTTTCTCCACAGTAGGGCAACTCCGCCATAGGGCCTGCCGCGTAACACTCCTGCCGCTGTATCCACTGCAGAGGTACCCGTGCAGGCGAAGTCGTTGTCTATCGTGGCCAGGTATCCAAGGTCGTGCGGCATAAGCCACGTCTCCTGCAGCGCCACAACATCTGCCGAGCGACAAAGCTGCCGCACGCATTCCACTGACCTCGTCACATTTTTGCAGTTAAAACTTATCAAGTTGATATTATTCATAAATTATTCGATTTGCCTATATTCTCGCTAGTCACACGGACATTTTCCTTATCACGTTTGATAATGTTAACAAATCGACGATAGGCTACCCCCTTTGGCCAGAAGTCATCATTAAGGAAATTTATTAAGGAATGTTTTGGTACGAATATTTTGTATGATTCGTAATCCTTCGCTAACTTCATGTCCATTTTTTCAATTTTAACATCCATGTTAGTTTTTTTCTTTATGTAGGTATGGATATCACACACAGACACGCCCTTTGCCACATTATAAATGTACATGGGAACCTTAGTTTCCGCTGCCATAAAATTACATCCAGGCTCAGGCTCCGCTTTTCCTCGCTTCCCAACGAAACGGTTTCGAAACCTTTTGTTTTGAACACGAATCCACTGTTCACTCGGGGCCTGTGTCTTCCAATTCCCTTCTTTAACAATCTCCGCTAAGGATTTAGGCGCCATAGGGCTGGATCCATTTCTATCGACTGGTGGTGGTAGCGGCGCAGTACTGGTGGCCGGACTAGATAATGTCGGCAGCTGAGCGGGGGACAGGGGACCGCGGCCGCCGGTCGCCGCGGGGGACGGCGTCAGGGGCCATGCCCCAGCGACCGCCTCGCGCACCGGCGCGGGCGGTAGAACGGGCGCCGACTGCGCGTGCGGAGCCGCAAGCGACTCGATCAGCTGACCAGCGACATGCGTCATCGTAGCCGTTGCTCGTCGTTCGACGGTAGACTCGCCTTGATGACTTTGACTATTACCCTCCAATATTTTATTATCGATAATAACGGTTTTTAATGCTGATTCCAACGTAGATTGTTGTTGATAACATTCACTACTGCCTTCCTTGCACTCTGGCGGCAACCCGATGGGACCACTATCGCACTCAAAGTTTGCAAGTCTTGCGACATTTGCACCTCTTTTGGTGTTTACATTGCGCCATCCTGATGAAAGATTTTGCACCTCAGTTCTCAACTGGTTCATCTGTTTAACTGTAGCATAATCTTCTTTCATCATGTCGAGATCCTGCCGCAGCTTAACAATATCTTTCAGTAGCCTCGTCACGTCAACATGATCGAACAGAACCGGGGGTAACTTCTCAAGATCGCGGGCCACGAAGACGGGGATATCCTCGGAGTCGGTATCGCGAATAACACAGATGATGTCGTCTATGTTTCGAACACTTTTACCGGCCTTCCTCCTCGTTATCTTACGTTTCTTTGTCGGCAACGATTCGAACAACAGATTCTTCGCCGCTACTATTTCACTCTCAGAGAAAGCGCTCACACAGATTCTGCTAATACTTTCATCGTCCATAACAGCAATCTTATTATGGACGAAGGCCAAAACTTCGTTGATCACTACATTGCAGTTTGCACATTTAACCACAGAGGACATTTTTAAATCCGTAATACCACACCGTCACGCACAATATCCAACCGTACGCATACGCGCGCGCGGCGTGACTGATATATGAGTATACCTTGATGCTTATATTACAACCAAGCCAACAACATCTGTTCAAAGTGATTTGAATAAGCTTTCATCCTTTTTGTTTGATAGAAAATTTTGTGCAATCCAAACGAATTCGTTTAAGGCATTTTTTTCGATATCGGTCATGTAATTATGAAACTTAAACTTACATCAACCACCTTATTTATGGACCATCAGAAATTCCGGCTTTTAGTTTATCTATACTCAAATTATGGGACTTTTTAGATATGTATTGAGCATTTTTGTTCAGAGCTTTTACAAATTGTTTCATGAGCCCAAGTTTGATGTGCAAAGGTGGTAGCACCTTTTTTAAGGTAAAGTAGTAGATAACAAGTTAGGGTAAATCCATTTGGCCCGTTTTTTTTTGTTAATACCGTTCATATTAACCACGCAGAAAAACTACCTAATGATTCGAGGGTTCTCGCCAGATCATCGGTGTTTGTTACTTGAAATGGGGTCTTTTCTTATTTTTCCATAACCTTAAAGACTCGACGCATGTTTTCCATACCATTTTAGACACCCAGTAGGTACCTGTCGCAGATGTCCAAAGAAAATCCAAAGAACTCAAAGTACAACCTTTTCAAGAACTCCGACACGCTTAGTCTACATTCTTTAAATATATATTCACCATAAATATTACAGAAATAGTTAGTATCATTTTTACAATTATTTTGCAACATAGAAATAGTAAAAAATATATACTTTTTAAATAAAATGCTCTGTTTTATGAAATTTAAGTGTAACTAGTTCGAAAATACGGTCAATAGCTGTATCTCAAAAACTAAAGCTGTTAGAAAAAAAATGTTGGTAGATTTGAAATCAGCGACCTCGAATTAGTAAACAAAAGTCATAAAATTTCATGCAACAAAAAAAAAGTCTTATTTTGTTCCCTTGTGTTATTTACGTACAAATTGCTCATCGAGCTTTTAAAATACTATTTACCTTTAAAATACAGGTGATCTAAATTCAATGCCTTAAAACAGAACTTTCAACCTGAATATTAGAGATACATGTAGGCAGATACGAACTACCGAATGTGAAAAGGGAGCGTGTCCATATAACCGTTTGATTTTCATACCCGTATGCACACGTTGGATTATAAAATCAGCGCGGCTGAATAAAACGGAACGCATCGATTTAACTCAATCGTGGCGACTTCGCACATTCAATGGTTTGACGAGACCTCCTATCACACCGCACTGTAATTGTTTGAACGAATCTACATGAAAGAGTCGTTGGAATAGAATATTATTTACCTACATCGCAAGGATAAAACAATACAGGACAATAAAACAAAATATGTAAGAGTTCAAATAGGTGGTCTTATCAAGGAAGGCAATTCCAAACAATCCTTGCATGGAGTGAAATTGTAGAAGAGTGTTATTCTGGGCCTTTCTGCTTAGAAGAGTATGTTTTCTCACTAGTGAATATCCACTTGGAAATTGTGCAAAACTGTATGATTGTTTTTCTGTACTCTTCAAAAGGCTGAAAAATTCTAATATAGGTAAAGCGTTTGTTGAATAACAGCTGTGTCGATTAGAGAAAAAAACATGTTTGTGAGGCGAAACTTTATGTTTGCCTATTTTTTCGGTCCGTGATGACTCTGTGATTGAAATAAATTCAGCTATTTTCTGGCTTGTCACCTGGAATTTATCATATAAGTGCTAAGTTTTTTAGATGGAAACTGGCAATTATTTTAAGATTTTTCCTTGTTTTGAATTTTAATAAATATTAAGTTAATTCACTCTCCGGTTCTAAAGAATGTAGGTTTCCAATTCTTAGTATACCTATTCATAATATCGACCCTAGATACATAGTTTTAGGAGATATCAAAGGAGGCGTATACGCACCCATGTTTTCATCTCAAATTACACTACGGTGTAACACAAACCCCAGTAACTTTGTATTTTGTAGTGTTTAGTGTCACCCCACATCATAGCATTTGAAATATGAACGGGTGGTGCGTGCGAGGGGTTGCAGGGGCGAGGGTAGGAGAGCAGGGGGGGTGTACTGAGCAAATATTGGCAGATGTAAGTGGATGGCGGTGCAGTGAGGCGCCGCCACCCTTCGCGTCGTCACGTGATGCGGACGGTGACGTCATCAGACACGCCGTCGACAGTTTTTTTTTATTTGTATTAATAGTAATAATTATGTTGCAGTTACTGGTCATTGTTGTTTTATGGAGAGTAATTGTTGCTGTTTGGGACAGTATTTTTGTTATGTTGTACGCGAAGTTACGGTGTCGTAAAATGGTACAGCTGTATGTGGAAGTTAGCGCTTTTGTAATATATTTTTAATAGTTACTAGACTAGGAGAAAAGATACCTTTGGTAACCTACATTAGGTCAATAAGCTAAATCAAAACAAACATTTTGATACAGATGCAGACTGACAGACAGCAATTTGATTTCGAATCATGATCTGGGTACATAAAACCAAATAAAAAATGTTTTGGAGAAAAGATACACAGTAACAAAACTTTATTCTTGATCTGTGCACCTACTTCATCACTACAATAGGAACACAAAACATTGGCATACTTTATTCAAATGACCATAAACTGAAACGCTCCCACATGACCTACCAATACACATACATACTTTACAACAATACATACATACATACACACAATTGTACGTGGGTGTCGGTACGTTTGTCCTCACCATTAACACTAGCTCTCGCCTCGTAATAAGGTAATTGAAGTGCAAAAAACTTACGGCAAGCCACGATTAACACTATAGGGTTAATGCGTCAATGGTACCCGCTAAATGAGCGGTGAGGTACTGGTTTTACTGAAAAATATACTCGTGTACGTGGGTTTCTTAACGGGTTATGGAAAGAATTGAAAGTAATTTGTCGCTTTGTATGATGACTAATTCATGTTATAGCTGCTCCAGTAGTTTCCCGCACTCTGATAAAATGTACTAGAAGGCCCACAGCCTCCTTCGGTAAATGGGCTATACATTAGCGCGTTCAAGCAAACAAACAAATTTGCACAAAGACTCTTCAGTACAGATAACAGAGAAATCAAATAACTAACAATCAATATAGCCTAAGCAAATTCTAAATATTGACTTTCTAGATACCTACTTGCACATATATTTTCTTAATCACCAGCTTTTCAATCCACCTGTCAGAGCGACAAGTATGACAAAATGACAATGTGTCAACGTTACGGCACGGAACAAACAAAATTAGCCGGTCCGGCTGTCTGTCTGTTTGTGCGCGCATATAGACTTAGTAGTGTAATCTTACTTAACGCCTGAAGTTCTTTAGATTAGCGCGTTCAAGCAAACAAACAAGCAAATGAACAAACTCTTCAGTTTTATAATATTAGTACCTATATATTTTCTCAATCATCAGTTTATCAGCTTTTCAATCCACCTGTCAGTAACAACTATGACAAAATGACAATGTATCAACGTTACGGCACGGAACAAACAAAATTAGCCGGTCCGGCTGTCTGTCTGTTTGTGCGCGCATATAGACTTAGTAGTGTAATCTTACTTAACGCCTAAAGGATGTGCTGCGAGCGGACGCGAGTTGAGGATGGGATAGCTTTTTAATTGCCTTTTTAGCTGACAAATGTTACGGATTCTGGGTTGTTTTACATCGTTTAAAGTTAAGGATAAGGTTACAAGGAGGGTTACAAGGAAATGTTCTGGTGAGCTAGTTGGTTGCAGAACTTGCAGTAGATCAGTGAAATTATTTTTTTATTTGAATTTTCCAAATCGGTTCTTTAGTCTTGAAGTCTTAGGGTATAAAAAACAAATGTTTGCTCTGTGTAGAATTGGTCAGCAAAGGGTTTGAATTATTTTTCATTGCACCTCTAATTCTTGAATTGATATATTTTATCAAAAACATAATATTCTGTTTTTTTTTTCAGCTTATAACTTGCGCCACAATGAAATGGCTTCATCGCTCGCCCATTGCTGGCTAATTTCTCTTGTCACAGATTATTAAATACATAGTTACTCTCATGTTTCCAAATCACACACTGTTTGCATTTTTCATTATGTAAGTTCAAAGTTATGGTTTTAAAATAATGTCATTTTGAAAATCTTTCCACGTTCTCCTACATTTCAAGTGTTTAGATTGGTTGTTAATTTATTACCTACGTGTTTAAGTTTTTTAAGACACTGTCATATAGGGAGTTTAAAAAAGGCCTTTTTAATGTCGCCTACACTTCATAATGTCCACATCAGCCACATATTAATATCAGTATGTAGCTTAGGGCAGCCGGTTCCGGTGTTAAAGATAGAGGCAATTTCGGCTTTAACTGCTCTCGCGGACTACGGCGCGGGGTGAGGAAGTTGCGCCGCTAAAATGGCGCTCTTGTTACATTGGCAAACCTTTTATTTGTAAGTGAGAAAATCATCATATAACCCCTTCCGCTATGGGTGAAGCAGAAAAATGTCTCTTTCTGGCTACAATCTAGCTATAGTCTTCGGGATCGTGTTGTTGGGCTAAAAGGCAACTCTTTCGAGTACCGCAGCCCCTGATGGTTTAAGCGTCATCAAAAACTTGCATATTTTTATGTCACGCAAAAATTATAAATAGAAAAAAATGGATTCTCTGGATTTCTAATGGTACTAATTAAAACCATACATTATTCCCAAAAATAATGTTTCCACCTTGCAAGTATTCTTATTTTTTTTTAAGACTATTACTATTCCTTTCTAAATTACTAGAATTTAATTAGTACTAGAAGTATTCGAGCCAATCGTTCGAAAATGCGGCATTTTAGCACCCCTGTTGAAAGCCGCGTGGTCAGCGCGCCGTGTCCCCGAATACATTAGCCGCAGCCGACCAGCTACTGCACTTGTAACCCGTGTGAAATACGGCCTCTTTGCAGACCAGCCTGAAGGATTTTTACACAAACTTCGTATTTATAGCCCAAGAGCCCTTCGTTGTTTTATATCTTCTTAGTAGACAATTCTTCATACAACTTTACGCAGAAACGTTCCAACCCACAAGTCACCCGAAATCGAGTTATTGTGATTGAACAGCCTAAAATTTAGCATATGGTTATCTAAACTCAATATAATTCAACAATAAAACCTCTAGTACCTTTACTAGTTACAATAAAAAAGAATACAACTGAAACGTGGATTCCTACCTACACATACGGTCTGGCAGTCGTTGGCTCAATATCTATTGTGCTTGGGTTGTAAAAATGTAACAGTTAACAATTTATTAGGTATTTCATTTCACCTGGACAGCTAGCCAGCCAGCAGGTCTACTCTTACTCGAGGTCCTGTGTTTTATCGAAAGTTATTATGTAGCATCCAAACAGTAGACAATCCAACTTCCAAGTTAACATTCTGCAATTTTACAAGCAGATTTTTTCATTCTCAAAATTTTAAGACAGACATTTGTCCTTCTTTTTCCCATGGTCCACAATGTTTGACCACACAATTAGCTCTAAACACAACACTAACAAAAATAACTTATAACAAAGTATACTTTTGTTTCAGAGTTCTCTGCGTGCTTCGGAAGCGGACAAGCGGCGTATGATGGATCGCATCGTCAAACTGGAAGACGAATTGCGCGTACTTAGACTCACTAACGGGTAACTACTGTTTGTGTACTTAATTACTTTGAAAATGTCGGAACGTAGGTTTGGCCTTTAGAGAGTGGGGTATTTTCTGGAAATTGAACTGCACTAGACAAGTTCATGGTAAAGTAGACAGTAGCTGCAAAACTCGTGTAAGAAAACTAATAGGGTACAAAATAAAATGTATTTTTTTTTATTAAGTGTAGCTCAAAGAATTGTCATCATCATCATCATTTCAGCCGAAAGATGTAAACTGCTGAAGTTATCCTCCCCTAATGGATAAAATAGGATAAAAGGACCCATTTTAAGCCGTCTGCGTGTAGCGCCTACCTCTGTATACTACACATAAAGATCCAATCACATACCTATACCTACATATCAATTTAATTACAAAATTATAATGTCCAACAGTATGGAGTCGAACGAGAACAAAATATCGAACGGTAACGTTGAAGACGCCGACGCCGAGTGCGTGCGCCTACGCAAGGAACTCGCCGACATGCGCAAAGCCAAACAGAACGCCGAAGAACATTCGCTTAAGTAAGTTTATTAAATCACTATGTAGAAAAAACATAAATTTTATTAAAAAAAAATACAGAAAAAATACTTTTTGACAATAAAATACATAACTTTTAATATATTGCTTATATAAAATACTGCTTTATATTGGTTTTGGTAAAAGAGAATGCTGTACATATTTAGTGTGGTGGCCGGTTTGAATGTGTGCACGAATGCTTTTATTTCTATACTCTAGCGACAATAGTTAGGCATATTTCACTTAGTCTAGACATTTATTCAGCTTTGCACCTCCAGGTACCTAGTCTAAACTGAAATCGTGTTGCAGACTCGAACGTCTAGTAACACAGCGTTCCAAATTCAACGGGCTCCAACTGACGAACGGACCCGATTCGTTGCCGAGCGAACCCGAACACGACACGAGCGGGCGCGCGCGCCGAACGAGCGTCAATTCGACGAACAACTCGACCGTCGTGTTTGGCCCCGTTACCGATTTGTAGCGAATGGAAATCGCGAACGCGGCCATTTTTGTTGCCGCTGATCTATTCTGGTCTATATTGTATAAGTTTTCTTAACAGACTTGAAATGCAGTAGTTTAACCGACTTTTCAATAAGGCGGTTATTGTGAATACGGCTTGGTAGAACGAGACAGTTTTGAGTGTTTCGGATTTAAAATAAGTGTTCTACACTTTTGCTTGTCTTGTTGAATCTCAGTCACTGGAATTGAATAATTTAGGTTTTCTATGTGCCTTTTATGCCCTCGAATAAACAGACCCAATCACATTTTAATTACGAAAGAACATATTGATTTCATGATGGCAGAAAATATATTTCTACCATATGATTCGGTTTTACTTTTATATTTTTTAAAATTTTGACATTATTTCAGTTCACAAACTACAAATTATTTTTTATTTTTTCAATTGAGTTCCCTCAATATATATGTTACCGGCCGAACCCGATTTTAGGACAAACCAGTTTTGCCTAGGCTCAACTAGTTCTTCCTATACGCGTTAGGATTAACTAGTATAGCCTAGTCCAAACTAGTTTGTCCTAAGCCCGATAGGACGGACCAGTTTAGGCTAGGCAAAACTGGTTGATCCTGATATAAGTACGCACACTCTAGGATAAACTGGTATAGCCTAGTCAAAACATATACATATCTAAAAGTCTAAATAAATAGATGAACTAAATAAACTACTCCGTGTTTAGAAGAATAATCATCTTTATACCTATAAATCTTTATACATATAACTATAATGATTCGTCGTTATGGATAAATTGATAATACGAACAATCATACTACATATATGTAGCAAACTAACAAATAATAGGTAAGTATTTTTTTTTTATAGAAGCAATAATCAAATCTCAAATTAAAATTGTTGTCGTTAAAAGTTATGGATAATAATTGGTAATACAAACAATCACTCTATAACAAATAATACTGTTTTTTTTTAAGAAGCAATAATCATACGAGTATTATGTTAATTATTAAAATTGTTATTTATTTTTACACGGTTTGCTTTGGTGGCACTTAGAATTGCAGAGTATCATTGCCTTCTTGCACTGGCATTTGTTTGTGAAACAGTTCTTGTTGCAGCTGCATCTCACAAAACCTTGGCCTGATCATACCATACCAGTTTATCCTAGAGTGTGCGTATTGATATTAGGATCAACTAGTTTTGCCTAGCCTAAACTGGTCCGTCCTATCGGGCTTAGGACAAATTAGTTTGGACTAGGCTATACTAGTTAATCCTAACGCTCATAGGAAGAACTAGTTGAGCCTAGGCAAAACTGGTTTGTCCTAAAATCGGGTTCGGCCGGTAACATATATAAAAGATAAAAGAAATATTTACAATACCGCTATGTTTTTGTGTTCTGTAACATTGGTGCTCACATTTTCCTACAAATAACTCTGTATACGTACTTATATGTATAATAATTAATACATCACACAATTTTAATAACTAATTAATATTTGCTCACATTGCGTTACCTATATTTTGGTCTCAAAATTAGGTTTTAGTGTGCTAAATTATGTAACTATGTACTATGTGTTAAAATATTTATTTACAGCAAATAAAATCATTTATTTGTTGATTTAATAACTAATTGATATCATACTGTAATGTTTAGTTGTGCAAATGGTCCAATTTTCAAAAGTACAGTCGTGTTGAAAACGCATTTAAATAGAAAAAAATATTTGGAGTCTTAAACAAGAATCATTATTTTTATATTGATTTTGTCGGTGTCGATATTTTTTTAAATACATCTTCTGAAATTATTTAACTCGACAGAAACGCGTGTCATCCGTAATCTACCAACAAGTTATGATGACATTTCGTCAATTTACCCAACTGATTATTACCAAGCAATAATGTCGCGATCATTTAACGATTACAAACACAATAACACTATAACTTGATCGTTTACACACCGATCGGTTCGTATTTACTAACTTCATGCACGCCTGTTGGCGTTTGCAATTTTCGACCAATTGCCTTTTCACACCTTTTCATTAAAGCATTTTTAATGTTTGCCATAAGTTGCGAGTTGTTTGTGTGCTAATGATTTCCTTTGTTTTTGCGTGTAATCATGAAAAATATTTTATTTATATGTAAACCTTTTTCGTGTTCCAAGTGATGCTGAAAGCAGTTCTTGACTGGTAATGCAAAAATGTAGGTAAATCGCATCCTTATTACGGATCGTCGAATAGTCTCCATAACTTTCATTTATAGATAAAAAAAATCACAAAATAAGTATGTGACTGGTTTGTGAAACGGTGTGTGTTAATTAAAAAAAAGCCATGATCTATGTCATTAAGGTGCATTTTTCTATGTCCAGTTTTCTCACTGCTCAGCTGCTAAAGTACTTGTAACAATGCATAAAGTTCTATTAGTTTCTAACGAGCTAGCTGAAATTTTGCGCACGCAATTAAAACTCGCCCGAAGTACGGTGTTTCGTTAATTTGTGTTGTTTGTTTGATAATTAATTGATCGATTGCAGTCTTCTGTGAATATTTTGTGTCTATATCAATCAGTGAAGTTTGTTCTAGCTGTTTGATTTAGCTGGCAAACTATGGTTTTGAGTTTGAGATTATTGAGATAATTTTGATTAATTGTTAGGGAGCTGGATATTGGTGAAATTGTCGATTAAGGTTTGCTCAACCGATTGAACGTTGTATTATTTGACAATAGTTAGCCGCAATATACAAATATACAATAATACTCTTACATAAAAAAAATAATAAGCCAACACGTATATTTTATTGTTTTGTGTAAAAATGCTCACATTTTAGGAATTCTGTGTTAAAAATTAACGAGTGGCTCATGTGATTGTGATGTTTATTATTTTATTATTATTATTTAGCGAATTTAATTCACTAGTTAAGTGTTTTGTGTGTGATTGTACTTGTTTGCTCTCTAACGTTTGCATGTTGTAATGAAACACGAGTGAAATTATTAATTGTAATTAAAATTTAATATTAATTAACGATTTGTATAGTTTAGTCGGCCAACGTATACTGGTTATTGTATATTATAGTTAAAATATATTAAAAAGCCTGTACTTATATTGTAATGATAGAATTTAATATTTAAAATAATATGCAGTCATGTTACTCTTTCTAAGACTAGTTGACTAGACTTATGTTTGCAAAAATCTAATACTGAAATTGTAATTCATTTAAATTAGATTATACATTTTGCTAGATAGAACTAAAATAAAAACACGAAAGTAAATTTTCAGATGTGTCACAAAAAATATTATTAACATCACATTATATTTAGATTATTACGTAATTGTTGAAATAAACAGAAACACTTCATAATACAAATTTAATAGATGAACAATACTAACCACCGATTTCATCACATTAGACTGATTATAACATTTATAGCTAATTTATTAACTAAACGTAAGACACATACCAAATTGGATTCTAAGTAGGATCGGTTATAATGTAGCGATTAATTTATTGAAACTTAGGCCTTATAGTTATGAGCATAGAGTTTAATTTGCATCTAAAATAATAATTCTATTAAAACTGTATCTAGCTTCAGGCCAAAACTCCACCAAAACAGAGCGGAGAAGTTTTTAAGCAACCAATAGAACCAATCGTGTCCGATTGCCGTCCCATCGGGTTATGAGAGTGAAGGAATAGTGAGTGCACCTGTGTCTGCGCAAATGCTTGTGCACTATATGCCCCGCGCAGTTGACTGATCTCCTTACATGAGAGCAGCGGCCATAGTCGATAATCGGCTAGGAGGACACCATCCCATTTTATTGGTTGTTTAAAATCTTTTCAACTTCACTCCGCTTAAGTGCAGTCTGGCCTTAGCATAGTCGATAAAATCTATCGATAAAGGCGTTTATATTAGATGCAAAACACTATGCAAGTAGCAATATAATATGCGAACAATAAAAAATATGCTATCGTAAGTAAACATTGGAATTTAATATGTATTCTAAATTGATGTGACATATAACTTGTAGCTCAGATTATCCAATAGGGAAGCTTACACTTATGTATTGTAAAATAGCTATATATCTAATCATATATTACTCAGTAAACTTAAGTTTATATTATAATATGGCTCGTTTTGAAGTTGATATAAATTCTAGTATTCTTAATTCCCAGTACCCTGTTGTATTTTTAGCACCACAAAAGTAAGCTCAGAATAGTATAGTCCAGCAAAGTCGATATTTCGATATTTAAAAATAATAGTGCTTGCAATCTCTAGAGTTTTAATTACAAAGTCTATATTTTTAATTATTGTCGCAGTAGTCAACTTTAAAACGAGTCATAATAAATAAAAAATGGTGCCTTAACTACGTAACGTTGTCCGCCCATATAAGCATATTGTTGTATCACTGTTGTACCGTGCCATCGCTATGGCGAACCGCTTCTTATCGATAACTAGTGTTGTGCATACTATCGACTATTGTTCCCACTAGTGATGTATGAAAAAACGCATGCCTACTCCTCAGCTAAAGTCTGTATATTGTAAAATATATGCACTTTTAGATATTGGACATTATAAATTGTAATATCTCATTGTATAGCTGCATAGAATATAATATGTAGGAAAGGTTAAAACGATAAGTAAATGCCCAAAATATACTCAACTGAAATAACTAAACCAAATATATCGTGTTTTTACATATTTCTACATTTATCCATATACAGAAGACAATATGAATCATCTTAATTATTTTTCAAGAGTTGTCAGTTATTTTTAAATCCAAATGTACCTAAGTATAAAACCATTACTTACTGCCAGTTGCGATAGTCCAAAATACTCGATTGGTGCTATTAAACTCATGTTAATCGTATCACACACATTTTCCATGTTATTATATAATAGTTATTGATATAGTATGATGGGGGTTTTAATAAACGATATAAAAACTAATATGTATTTTATTTTAAGATTGGATCAGACCACAAGACAACTGCTAGTACTGGAAACTTAAAAGCCCTCCTACCTTGACAAAAATATTTTAAAATGGTTTCCAAAACGACAAGAGGGTTTTTTGTGACAATGTTTAATACTGTGAATAATTTTTATTTATTGATCCGTGAGGATTATAAATTACAACTTCTCCCGAACTGTTCTGTACAATGCTTTTCGAAACTTAAGAAATATGAAGATCATTCATACGTTTCTCTTCTCATAAATCATTCTACAACTTTATGCGTTAATAATGAGCAGTTCAATTACATTTTAACCCCACCCTTCCGGAACTAATTTATTCGAGAGCACACCGACAGTATTGTTTCTATTATTTTTGATCGTTTCCAATAAAAACAGTGGAAGCGTGCGGAGCGCACGCGACTGTCACGTGGCGGCCGCGTGCGAGCGCCATCTTGCGCGATGGGTGGGAACTTCCGTTGGAAAGCGTCATCAAAGCATTGTTGTGGGAAAACTTATCAGAGGTGCGATGCCGTAAGTAATTATATGGTAAAGTATTCTTGTGGTAGAGTGCTCATTATGTATCTGTAATTGCGATCTGATGGATTGGTCATTTTTGCAGCGACAGGTTGTGGGAAAGTTTCTTTTTTGGGGACAGGTTTTTATAGGTAGGTTATTAGGTACCTACTTTATGGCTGATTTACATTGAGTCAGTAACTGACGTCAGTCCACTGACAAGTCAGTGCTGACCCGGCACTGCCATCGTGTAAATTGATTTGAAGTCAGTACAGTACTACTGACGAAACACTGACACTACACTGACTTCGTGTAAATAGCACGCGTCAGTTTTCGGCGCCTACACTGACGTCAGTTACTGACTCAATGTAAATCAGCCTTTACTTATAGACTAAGCACCTGCGCTTAGAATAGTTTCTGTTACCACATGCATACATTGAATAGAGCACTTTCAAAATAAAGTAGGTATGTAGCAAGAGGTCCATCTCAGTCCGATCTTTTAATTCTCTATACAGATGCTATATAGGGATGCCTGTGCCATCATCAATCATTTTACTCATTAAATAATTAACTAGGTAATACGAAATTGGTATATCTACGCCTGTTCATCGCTTATTATGACAATGAATATTTGAGTTGTGGTCTGGCAGACATGTCAGGTTAAACGCCACCACAGCATGGCCGCATGCATGCATGGCCTGGACAAATGTGCACAAATCAATTCCCTCACCGCATCGCTCGTCGCCACATCATTATTGATCATGAATTAATTACACTTGTCGATTGTTTTTAGGGATGCGCTGGTTGTCGATAAAAATGTGACATGCACATTTTTTTGGTACCTAATCAATAGGTACTTTTAGTGCCTAATATAGTCATTGGCAAGGATATTGAGCCCTGACCTTCACCTGCGCAGAAGTGATTTATTAGTTTGCCTTAAGTGTACAGTGCGCAAAGCGATCCCCACTCTTCCGCCGAGAGCTACAGATAACTTTAACTTGCCCCGCCTTATAGACAGGTATCAATCTGACCGGCAGTGTACACCAATAGGTACTAAGCTGATGTTTAACAATCTGGCAATCCTCACATTTACAATAAAGTGGACAACACACTATACTGTAGTTCCTCTAGGCCTCTAGATGACTCACTTGTTGTTATAAGGTTAAGTAATTCTTCAAAAACATGTCCCTTACCTACTCACCAATTGAATATAATTTAACATTCAAGTTATCCCAATTTTAATGGCGTGAAAAAAAGAATGGACGTCTAAATTCACCCAAAATCCAATACCTAAGTACCTATGTAAGTATAACAATTTAGTTTCCCACCTACACATACAAACGTGCACATTTACAGAAACTCGGTACTCTGAAACGTAAATTGTGAGACGGGGCGCCCGCGTCCCTATCGCTATGAATATTGTATGTTGCAATTTGTATAATTTGATTAAACCCCACCTGTGCCGAGCTTCCAAATGTTCCGTTATGTAGGCAACGTTATTTAATTTAGCTTGCCTATGAAATATTTTTGGACATTTCTGGTCTGTGGTTCATAGACATGGCGGTTATTTTTCATGAATTAACGTTGCAAAAATCACCATTCACTTATGCATGGTATCTTTTGGAATTCTGGTTCCTGGTATGAAACTTCAAATATTCTGGAAGTCTGATTGTAGAAAAAGCTGACCAAACTTTGCATTTTGATACATCCAAACCTATTAACTGATCATTTTTTTTAATAATATTAGAGAAGCCCCAAAATAATTCGAACCTTTCGATATCGTGATGCAAAAGTAGATTGATTCGTATAATTATATTAGGGAAGTGAGAGTGCATTTTGTACAATATGGCACGTGTCTGCTCCTATTATCACACCTGCTTTTGCGCCCTACAATGCCATCTATAGTATCGCAGAAATATTTGAAAAAATATTTGCATAGTTGTTTGAAGAAAGAATTAAAAGTTACATGAGCAATGTAAATGAATCTGAATAATAAAACTCTCAATGAAATCGTGCCTATGTTGATTAAATACCTACTGAATAAACCGTTAATATGGAATTACATTAGCTTCGATAAAAAACGACTACATAGACCTACTCGAAGTTCCTCAACAGTTAAATAAGTACGTATGTATGTATGTGATAAATAATGCAATGATCTATCATTAGATGTTAGAATAATTTTATGAGCACGCTTACATGCATAATTTCCTCCCTTATCATTTAAACACGTTTAACTGGTGGCTATCAGGTCACCGCACGCGTATTTAATCAATCAGCCACCCCTTATGCTTATCATGCGTCCCATCCCTACAAATTACATATTAAGTGCGCTGGCAACACTAAAAAAGCGCGCGCTGTCAAACTGACAGTTACTGTTCTACCCTCTGTGGTTTTAAAAATATTGCCGCCTGATTGGTGGTTGGGGTTGTACAATGTTAATGTGGTTCCGTATTAACAAAAATTAAAGAACAAGTAAAATAGTGTAAACTGAAGTTTTACAGTGTATATCTTTCGTAAAGTTAAGACTAACTTCGTAAAGTAAAAACTACTAGTTAAGACTAAGAATTAATGCAGAGAATATGACAAAATTTAAACACAGGACATTGTATAACGTTAGTTACCTATAGGGACCTGCTGCATATTTATTTTTATTCGTTAGTGTTTCAATTATATGCCTGTTAAAATACTTTCGGATAGTGAGATGCTACGCGTTTGCAACCTACCTGTTTATGTAACGTGAGTTTATTTGGTGTTATTATCTCAACCCATTTTTTTGATGGGCAAAACGGCACAAACTTTTGTGCAACCCTACGGATCTCCAAAACCCTAGTGATGTTCCAATCACACAGCGGAAGCATGAAACGCATATGATTATAATTATATTTTTACAAGCATTATTTTATGACGAGGGTGGCGTGTGACCGGAGGGAAGAGGGCGCCACTGTCACAGGTACAAAGGGGTGATTGCTTAGAACATCGAACCAACCGGAGCCGCCATGAACACGAGAAAGTCTGGCAATTTACGCGGCGGGGGATGAAGCACCACAGCAAAAAGTAATTGTACACAAGAAAATTGTCAAACAAAAGCATGAACTTCATATACCGTCAGGTGCACAAAGCTCCATTAAAGTTAAACCTTCATTAAATCTATTGCTGACACAGAAGCTTTAACTTAAACATATATTGGATACTATATATAGGATAGACCTGTAAATACTACAATAAACTGTGATTTCGTACGAAGGTGCAGGGGAAGGCACAACAATGACGTATCCAGTTGTTTTCATGCTCTAAGTGTGAGAGGGATGAGCACTATGAACAGTAATGTGCTTAGAGGCAGATTGATGCGTGAACACCAGGTGATTATAGTTCGGAGGCAGATGATAAAAGCTGTGACTAATGCCATTTGATACGTTTATTTAGCTGTTACTTTGTGAAGTCAGGATAGTGTAACCGAGATACAATGCGATGGGGTTGGCTTTTAACCGACTTCATTGTTAAGGTTCATTTGATTAGCAATATTTTATTGTGGTATCTATATGTTGCAATTTAATATAAACTCCGCCCCTAAGACGACCCACGGACCAAAAGTTTAACTTGTTCTTAAGAGGTTTTTAGGGACTTATGTCCAGCCCTGTCAATTTTTTTATAGGATTCATAGTATTTTTCGCTCTTTTATAGCCACATGCAAGATATGTAGTGGTCGTGGTAAATATTCCAAGTAGGACCGTTTTAAAATGTTATTGACAAAAGATAAACGTTCTTGTTTTAAAAATAATAATTTTAGGCAATAGGTAGGTACTCGTGTTATAAATGAGTTAACTAAAATCGAATCTTCCGCAGACAGGCGTTTCTATATCTTTAAACCCATAGCAGAAATTCCAAAGCCAAAGTTGGACACATTTTAATCAGACACCCATAACAAAACATAGACAATTTAATTACTATATCAATTATGCCTCAAACTATTAATCAATCACTACACTTTACATTGTTCAAAAGATCATTATCTATTGCAGACCCCAATATAAACAAAATGGTTGTTCAATTATATCAAGTGTGTGACCCATTTGAGGTTATTTTTTAAAGCACACTGCTTTATACCGACCACAATTACTTAAAGCGTGTGAAAATACAACAAAACAGGCGATTTTAAACCTTATCCCCATTAAATAAAGCTGGGAATTACGTAGCATTAACATGTATAGGTTATAGTACAAAAATATTTTTGCGCGGGAACGTTGCGCGCGCTTTTTGTTCAGAAATCGGTCATCCGAGTCGGTTGAAGTGCGTGCGTAGTGTCCGACACGCGTTGTTTTTTTCTTTATTTATATTTAATTAATTTAATAATACTTGTGACGAATTGAATGAGAAAATATTGTTTTTTGAATGGATTTGTTTATTCTTTGAAGTGCGGTAGTTCATTTAGATTTTATTGCGTCTATGGGAAATTGATAGGGTAGGTAACTACATAATTAAGTTTAATCAAATTAATGAATAAAGATATCCTCTCTAGATTATTAATCTGGCTAAATATGGTGGTGTATTATAGGTTAATGACGATTATTTTGACACACATGAGACAGGTTAACAAAATTACATAAAAAATCAACCCCAAAACATTAAAACCCTTTTTCACAAAACCACAATATTGACACGACTCACAATTTTCAACAACTAGACGAAGAAAAAAAAAGGAATTATAACACGCTAGTAAGAAAACGCGAAGTCATGTGATTTTGAGCGGGAGCCTACAGGCCACCCACGGTATGTTTGTGGGAGCCCCTGTTTAATTGTCTGAGCAAACATTTATTAGGACCCTGTTGGGGCAGGTCGGATCGGCTACTTTGCAGACTCCGATAAACTAGACTGATGTGGGAGCTAGGTAAAGTTTCAAAATGGATCATCAAATACATCCAGCTCAACATAGTTGGAAGCCAACCCCAATATAGTTTCGAAATCGCTCGGGAGATGATGGAGATGAAATACCTACATAGGGATATAGTAGCCAAAAGAAGATTTATGTTAACAGAAATATGTTTTTTGAGGCAAGCTTGCTAGTTATGTCTTATTATAAGCCACTAATTTACTAAACTAGCTGACCCCGAAAACTTCGTATCGTTAAAACCTTCGCTAGACCTCTAAAAACATTTTAAAACCAAAATATGCTTAATCCGTAAAGCCATTCGCGAGTTTTAGTGACACTAGTGACGAACAGCAATTAATTTGTGGGTACAAGAGGAAGAACAAATATTTATTTATTTATTTCTCAACCTTATCACTAACATTACAGATAGGTCCAATCTAAAGCGTTATCTAAGTAATTATAGAAAAAAATGATATCTTTATTGCCAGTTACCTTATGACTGTTCTAGATTGTTCTTGTTATAGATTCTAGATTTTAAGTTTAATATATGTAAATTTGTACGCCTGACATGGCAAAACATATTGAAACCATAAATACTATTGTAACACCTTTGTAACATATGTTTTAAACAAATAAATTTATCTTTATCTTTATCTTTAACCAAAATAGCAGACCAGAGAACAAGCTAGACATTTCATACAAAAACTAAGGTGTCTATCTGAGGTCCTATATTTGTGGAGGACGGCTTGGGAGGCGCGGGCGAGTCCTGGAGAGACAACTAGTCGCTCGAGAGTGCTCGAACACGGGTGGTCTTGTACACCGCCAGGAAATATTTATACTATATTTATGTATTGAGATAATATTTTGTGAAACGTGACTTCATATTAGTAGCATAATTTTAGTACTGCTAGGAGAGCAAGTAAATATTAAGGAATTGTCAACTTCCATTTAGGTTTCGCGCAGCTACAAATGGTGGGCCGATTTCTCAATAGAATAAATGCCATTGCACCTGAGGTCCAGTCGAACTCGGTTTATGTGTGAGTACCTCAGATGTAGGTAAAACCCTTCGTGTTGACGTTATATTTACCTACTTTGCAATCACTAGGGCACAATCCAGCTCAGGTAAAATACGGTTTTCAAAATACCTAGGATCTGAAGAACATTGTGCCTGTGTAATTTTTCTGACCAATTAAATGCAAATGTATAATTCCATTCAAAAAGACCACGTACTTTTTATTCCATTAGTCTCTCCTTCACCAGCATCCACGAAACCCTCCACCTGTACCAGTTATAGCGAAGACACAAGTTTATGATGGTTTTACTGCGAGAGCCACTTAACGCCCGCCATAGCTACCGTAGCCCCCCTCAGCCCCCCTCAGCCCCCCACTTTAATTAGATGCACCACCTCACCCGTGTTTTTATTCCGGAGTTTAACGAGGTGTGTATGATGCGTGGGACAGTGTGAATTTACGTAGGTTGTGGGCTGTATGTCAATTTGTAGGTGTATCTGTACCTAATAGTTACCTATGGGTTTTATTAGCTTTTCGATTGGGTGGAAACAAAAGAAAATCAGTTCTTATTTGTATGGAAAAGGTTAATTGATAGGTACAATGGATTACGACATTTTTGGTATATATTTATCTGTGTTACTTACTCAGACATTTACAAAAAAACATCCTTTTTTGTGTAATAATATAATTTTAGTTTATTTCCCCCTTCGTAATATATTTTAGTTTGTTACGAAAAGTCTAAGAGCTTCTGCACACTGCAGACTTAACTACCGATGGTTGATGGATATTTATTTTGAAGGTTATCGTGAATCAAATCATATGCTAACATTTTAGTTAGTCTGACACTGGTCGGATACCTGATCGTTGTAGTATACATACTAACATTCAGTATGATTACCTACTGGTTTGTGAGCCGGATCTTTATCAGCCAACATGAATTTCCTTCCATTTGAAATTTCATTCTTTCATAAGGTAAGTAATAAGCTAATATCGCATGTAAGTAAGGTCTTTATATGGAACTATTAACGAACAATTTGATCGCTAGCCCTACATCGGAAGGGCGTTGAGGTAAACCACAAGTTTAATAATGAACGGTAACTGTTCCTAATAGACTGAGAACAGGGATATTGGTGACAGCTGACGTTCGTATGAACTGGATGATATAGATGTTCACAATATAATTGTGTAGGCTTTGTATGTACCTATGTTGAAAAGATATCAATTCTGAAACTACTAGCCGGATATCCTCAGCCTTACCTAATTATCAAGTTATCCAGGTACAAGATTTTTTCTGTGGTGTGTATTAAATTCTGTAACGGCTTCCCAACCAAGTCATCTGAGAGTTCCATCTGATACTTACCTACTTGATACAAAAAAATACCTTAACACTAAAAAAGCAGCCAGTTTAGCCTCAAAACGTACGTAACAAGAAACTTACTTTCCCTTTACATTTATAATATTAGTAAACATTCACTTCTAGGAATATCTTCGCAATTCATTCTTGTAATAGATATCAATTATTGCTTCTATCAAAACATGTTGAAAATCTATCGACAATGCTCAAGGTCGTCTAAGAAATATGTGTTGACGCAAAAACTACTTGATATTCCACTTATGAACAAATATTCATGAATAAGTACTTCAGGCAAAAACATTCCGACAAATTATGTTTTGATGGATTTCTTTTTAAAGTCAAGATGTTCAATTTTGAAGTTACTATACCATATCATCATAGATCAGTTATCATAATAATAAGAATTCTTCTGCCTATTATTTCCCAACTATGTGGGTTTGGCTTTTGGTCTAACCGGGTGCAGCTGAGAACTAGAAATTTTGTTGGGAGTTGTCATACTGATTATCGTTCTTAATTAAGGGGATTTCATCCAGATTTCGGATATAGGCGGTGATTGATTCCCAATTTTGATTTCGCTTTCAATATTCCAATTATTCAGGAATTTTAAACCTCAATCTGTAGGAAAAATCCCAGTGACCAGATTTTTTGTACATTTCTTTATTTTGCCATTGTAATGAAGATGTCAAAAATCATCACTGATAACGTGCCAGCTAAAAAACAACATCATCATCATCATTAGGAATTATTCCGCTGAGAAAACCAAAAATGACAGGACTACAACGACACTTTACAAGCACGTATTGTTTTAACTATAGGCCCACTAACTCACAAAGATCTACCACAATAACCAAATTCTCCTCTTTTCTATAGACTTAATATTCTCAATACTGAAGTACACTTTAGCACCGTTTACCAAAGTACCTACTATAGTCTTGTTCTCATGCGACCCGCGATCCCCTGCGAGCGGCGTGTGCGCACTTGAAAAACAATTAAAGTTATGCCACAAACTAGACGATGAGGGGCTTATATGGTAGATTTTTAGGGGAAGGTTTGTACAGAAAATGTTAAAACACTTTTTTAAATGGAACATAGAGGTAGATCCTACTTATAATAACAATTGTTACCTATATATTACCTAATAGAGAGCAAGCGTATATGTCCATCGCAATTAATGTTACATAATTGTATATTAAGTAGTTTCTCATAGATGCGAATTAAACAGCGGTAAAGAGACATTTAACAATTACATAAAACTACAACATTCATGTATCCACTAATCAAAATGCTACGCTCAAAACCATGCTAAAAATAGATAAAGTCATGAAAACTTCACTAACCCCAAAATAGTGTTCTCAAAACCAAACTAACCAACACACATGTAAACCGCGCCTCAAATCTCGATACGGCTCGATATCGCGAATCCCGGGCATCGCTCGCGGCCTAATCCCGGCCCGTAATCCCGGACAAGTGGCCGCCTCAGGGGATCTCTGGGAACTTTATTACGTTCCTACTTACGCATGTACGCGGTTCGTCCCTGCTTCGTATGATATTTAACAGTCGTTATAAGGAATTAATTTGACCGCCCCCGAAGCAAGATTAGCTGCGCCATATTAAAACTTCTAGAGGGATAACGACCCTTTTATTGTTTTGAATTTGTTGTGGGATGTGAATTTGTCTGTCGCGGTTTTGACTTGTGGGAATTTGTTGGCGATTTTATGTTAAGGAGGTCGTAAGGGATTCAATAAAGTATACCTATAGAAAAGATATGGACTACTTTCTTTCCGGGTGTGGGAAGAAGTACCTTGGAGACGCGAATGGAAAAGCGGGAACAGGTAGAAGTTAATTAGTTACTAATCATGTTAAGGATTACTATTAATAATACCATACTTTAAATACAGACCAAAAGAAAAAATAACATTGCAAACTCAAACTAGACAACCATAAATATATTTGACTTTTACTACAACTCAAGCACATATTTATTTACCTTCATACCCTTATCATAACACGTTACTGTCAAAGGGATTCTTCTAAAACCTTGACGTTGTTCAAAAATCACGTTTTACCCCATTTTGGAAGTTGTTGTTTCATTATCGTGTGAAAAGGAAAAGGAAACGGGCTCTCAAGTCTACGGGGACGGCCATACCTGTGCGCAGGCGCATCGTACCTGACCTAGGAAAACAAACATGGCGACCGTGAGATTAGCGTGGACACGTCTGGTTGAGAAGGGATTATGTCAATGTTTTGCTTGCGTAAACTGAGATTAGTTGAAAGGTGTACTGATTATACGTGACATACATTTAAGGTCTTGGTACTGAAGTTAATCTTTGGAAGTCCCAAGTATCGACCCACAATGAGGCAATTTAATGTTGGCTCTTGATAAATAATAAAGAATAAATAGGGCTGTTTTTAATATTCACTTTTACTAGCTTTATCCTGTTTTCTGATACAATAACTTCACATATTTTTGCAAAAATCTACCTTATACTCTTTCACAGGTCTACCAATATCTTTAGACACACATTTACACGCTAAGTTAAGATTGATAAATCAGTAGCTAAACATAGTCAAATTTTGATCATTACAGCCACATTCATATTGCAAAGCATTGCCACAAATCAGTTTCAATCTTCACTCACCTGATCTTATCCACGTTACACCTTACCCCAATCGAGTGTGATATTTTTCCTATTATTTTTTCCATCCATGTGATTTTTTGTGTGACGCTCTAAGTGGCGTGATAGGACCACCCACGGAGCCAGGAAACCAAGGTTACCTTCGGATGATCATAAAATATTTAGTAGGTATTGGTTTAGCGTTTAGCTGTAAGCCGAACTTTATTCTCACAGTAGACTTAGGACTTATATGTCTTATAGTGGGTAGCTCTTATTTGGAGGTCTGTAAGGAATACTGACTATAGTGGTGTTGCATGAAGATTATTAATATTATTTTAATTAATCTTAAAATAAACTTAGGATGAGGTAGATAAGTTACAAGAGATGTAAAGTAGCCGAATGATTGCTGATAAATTATGAATTAACTGCAGTAGGTTTGGTCTAAAAGATATTAATTGCATTTATAAATTTTCCTTATCCTCAAGAGTTTTTCCACTCTTTCAATATAATAATAAAGTAATATGGGCATATATTTTTAATGGTCAAAAGATCGTGCGTAATTTTGAGTTGGATAGTCTAAACTCGAGAGAACTTCAAGAATTGAAAGTACGAGTAAAAGATTCTTGTCATCTTTGTTTTTTGTTTATTGACGTCATTAAGCACCTTAAAACAAAGGTGTTTTAGCTAAGTCATTGAATACAGATTTTATTAATGGGGTTTATCTAATACACTACTTGAATTTGGCTACTGTACTTGGGTTTGCTTACATTTTAGTACCGACCTATACTTTTCTACTTCCTGCCTAAAAATAATTAAAGTTGAATCTCTACACTAATATAACAAAGAGAACACATATTTTGTTTGTATGTACCAAAAAAGTTTCAAAAACGAATGGACGGATTTGAAAAAGTCTTTATTTTTTTGGCAGCTAGGCTATCCCCGAGTATCTAATATAAGCTATTTTTGTGCAAGTATGGGAAGAAGGTCCCTCGGGATTGCGGGTGAAACCGCAGGCATCAGCAAGTATTGAAATAAATTAAAATAAAATCATCGTAGATCATTACCACATTGATATCGCAACATACAACATATAGAGTGTAAAGTGTTGGTATTTTTATGTTTCTCAGCCGAGTGGTCCTTCAGTGTAGTATGTACAAAGTGTAGTGGCCCACTGTGCAGGCATGTCAATATGTTGAGATGGCTACCGGGTGGAGTCATGGTTAACTGATATTTGGAAGTTAATTATACATTAATTGGGATAAGTTCGCTAATGAAAAACTTAAGAATTGAAAGCACAAAAAAAATGTTGAAATTTAAAGGTGATCACTGCGATTTTATTACTTTGCTTGTATTTAAAAAAATACTAACATTCTATTTTAGTTTAATTTTTTGAAGACCTCTTTTCTTCCTGTAAACTATACAAAAGTAAACTAAAATTATGCAATTATACATGAAAGGTAAGAGGATGAACCCGCATGTAAACTGTTTCAAAAGCTTTGACATCAAATACTTAATTGAAGCTTGTTAAAAGAGCTAATTAATATATAAAGTAATCTCCCGCTTAAAGTAGACTTTTCCATCATTGTTTCAACAATTGTCAATAGATGGCGCTACTCTGATATAACTCGAAAGAATTTAGGTAACAAAAAGTCAATACATTCTAAGAGAATCCTGTTTTCATAAATATGCCTCCTTGCTCTTTTAATACCCATAACTAATATAATTTCTTTAACATTAGAATACCACGTTCACAGCCACGGGAGGTCTGAAATCGCCATTTTTATCAAAGGAAAGGATTCCCCAATATCAGTCTCGTCAACGCGAATTTCTCACGTCAATTTTAGTTCGATCACTACAACAAAAGGGTACATTTATGACACGTTAGTAAAAAAAAACTATCCTTTGAAAGTACCAGTATAACTTGACCTCTTAACGCAGCGCTGCTTGTAAAGACCAACATAATTTGGTCGTGGAACGTGGTAGATTTTGGTAGTTCGGTCTTTCGCCGCGGTTCAAGATAAACTGGTGGCTTAAACGTGATCATTTTGTTAAGCCCTGGCTTAAATATGTACCTGTGGTTATCGGGGCCAGTGTTAATGCAATCACGTCTATTGTCTATGCCTTTGTTAGATTATCTGTGGTTTTGTTAAGGTTTGTCTTGGGCAGGTTTTATGCGATAAGTTTTGAAGGTGTGACTTTTTTTTTAATTTTGTTGTGTATTTTTAAAAGGATTTGTGAATGTGATTTTGATTATTTTTCGGCTTTGAACAATTTTGCTTAATAAAATATAGGTGTTTATGTCTTAATTTCTGTGTTTAAGACTTTCTGTTTCAAAAAGAGAGTACCAAAGTAATATTCAAAAACTGAAAAATATCTACAATACAATTCTTTTGCTTGTTCGCATCAAAATCCCAGCTTAATGCTGAGCTAATTTAGATGTTTGAGCACAGATTGATATTGCATTATTTTTGAGATAAGTTAGACAGTTCAGTTAGAAAAGGAATAAACACAATTTTAGTTTTTTTCATAATAATATAAGAAATATCCCAGCAATCTATCAGTGAAGCATTGCTATGAACTTTGTTGTTTGTTCTCGATTACAACTTAATTAGTGATGTTTGTTCCCCAACGACTATTTACTTAACAAATGTTTTGTTTATCACTTGCCGCTGATAAATCTGTTACGAACTAGATTTACTGAGAATTAAGTAATGGCTAGATGATTCACCAATATCCCTTAATTTTAGAAATTCCCGACTAAAAATCATTATGAGAAAAAAAATATATATGTTGTTGGCTCTCTTCTTCCATTCTTCTCTACCTGTCTTGCTTCTTACAATGATGACTGAGACTGTATTTACAGCTATAAGGTTTGAGTTTAAGAAGAACTCGTTTCGGATTCATGATCATTATTTAGATATTGGAGTCCTTTTTAAATAAATAATCGAAATATACCACAGACACATAAAGGTGGGTTTAGACTAAACGAACAAAGAACTATACCTAAAATATCAAGAACGTTAAGTATTTCGCTTCATTTTAGCATTATTTCTTTACCTCATTATCATTACCTTTAAAATTTTATTGTTGGACCCTCTAAAAGTATTTGAGATAGAATGAGCACTTGAACATTTGGTTTAAAGGTACGCTTAGTAAATGTATAACTTTTTGAGTACATTTAGCATACATTATAATAATTTAAATATTTTATTGTTCAAAACGGGAATCCTCCCATCTTCCTACTTACTTGCAACTTGAATACCTTAACATCGGCTACCTAATTAAGTTATTGTCACTTGGCGTACTTAAGTTGCGAGGTTTTTATACTTTATAGCACATTTAAGTGTTTTGCTCATTGTCGAGGTACCAGCCAATTAGCACCAGCCAAGTATGTGCGGACATTCTAGCGTGGTACAAAGTTCGGTTCTGTTGTTCAGTACTTACTTACTTAAATTACTTGGAGGTATGACTGTGGGATGAAGTGGATGAAGGAATAATGCTGCATAAACCTTAAAAAATAGGTAAACTGTAGAACTAATGATAACTTTTTTGGGTATATAAATACTGACAGTAAGGGTGAATTGCAACATTTGACTTAACGATAACTAAACCAAAATCAGCCATGTATTTGCCGCTCATTGACTTGAATCAGCGATTTGACAACTGAAAATGGTTCGGTAGCCGTAAATGTATCATGGCATATATGCAATCAAAGCAATTGAAACAGTTTCATAATCCATTCCATCTCTAGCTTTATCCTTTACCATAATTGGTCTAGCCATCTTCAATCAACAGATGCTCCCCTTAGAAACACAATACAGTTCAATACTCGTACATGAACAGTTAACAATATAAGGCTCGCTACACACGTCGCGACTGCCGCGAGGGCGCGACACGCATCCACCATTAACTGAGATCCGGTGTCGTATTGCACATGGGGGGTTTGTTCTGTTTGGGTCTTAGAAGTAAAACCCTTTTGGGGTTTAGAGGAGGTATGCTATGTAGATTTGTATGCATCACATACAAAATAATGAAAAATAATGGTGGTAAATAATGAAATTATATAAAGAAATTTTTATAACTTACGCTGTTAAAGATTGCTATTTAGGCAAGTGATAGTCAAATAGATTATTCCCTTAAAATGCTCTTCTGTACAAGAAACTCCACATTACTATTTGTAGTTTTCATAACTTTATCAGATTGGTACAGTTCTGACTGTTCAAGTTCAATAAACTTACCATACATTACTGATACTTCCAATCTTGATTTGAGTTTGCTTATCAAATTGCAATAGGTATCTAGGGTCATTTCACATGTTTTCTGTCGTATGAATCATAAACAGTAGTTGTGAATCTCATAATATTTTATCTGAATCGCGAACAGTTAATTTAGGGTTAAGAAATAACTTTCACATACAGCTAACATTTCTTCCAAAACGACACTAAATCAGGGTGTACTCCCCCAGCTACAATAAGAACACAGCAGTCGATTGCCTCGGCGGCCGCCCGCGCGGTCGACGTAACATTATATCTTCCATTTACTTAACATTCATATTCTCTACATGTAGGGTAGGCTTATGTATATGTAGGTATATGTTGTATGTCTAGTGATGGGAGATTTTCTTCTTTCTTCTTTTATTCATGACGTATTTTTATATTCTTTTAACAGTAGGTACCGACTGTGTGGAAGTTTGTATTGTGAAGTTTTGTAGCTTACGCTGTTAATGTTTTCTATTTGCATGATAATAGTAACTAGTTACACTATCTTTTGATTAATTAAACATTGCCTACTAACGAAACATTACTGTCAGTTTCATGAGACTCCGTACACAATCCAACTATTAAACCCTGAAATATTTGTCGTCACAAAGGTTTGTTTTAGTTTTACATATATGAACTGGAGTTTCTTAGTTCTTCGCTCACAGCAAGATCATATGTGTGTAATTACTTATGTAATTAAAATATTTACAAAATCAAAAAACTTGTGTAAAAATTACTTTTTAACTACGTCGTAAAGCTCTCTTTCCTATATCGACGGTGGACTATTACAATAATTGCCAACACACGAACATACCACACATACCATTTACAACATAGGATACTTACATACTACGTACATATACATAACTACATATAACCTATTCTTCATATACACACAGTGACATAACAAAGCCATAAAACAAAAAACTATCGTTTAATAGCCCGCGGCCATTTCCTGCAGGTTTACGAGCGAACAAACATGTCTGTATCTATCTATACCTAGCTTGAATAAACATGTTTCTACGGTGTATGGGTATGTATGAGTTTCATGGTAAAATGTTGGTGTAGTGGGTCATGGAAAAAATATGAAGTTAGAAACTGAAATGAAATAGCTTCGCTACGGAAGAAATGTCGGGATATTATTTTATTAACATTATTGAAACATCATCATTATCCTTCTGCTCTTATCTCAATTTTATTTGTGGTCGGCGTAGCATATTTTCTCCTTCCATACTCTTCTATCTGCCGTCATCGCGTCATCTCACAAGTAACATTCTTCGTTACCGTATCGACTTTCACACAATCCATCCATAGGTTCTTTAGTATAACATAATTGGCAAAGATGTTTGAGATATCTAAAGCATAGTATGGAGACTGAAAAACAATCAGGATGAACGATAAACTCATGACTGTAAAACAGTTAATTCAACTTAACTTCATTTTAAAACCGTCTTCAATGCCTACAGATACGCAGACAACAACACATCAGCATTAACAAAATACATTATAAACTAGCCGCTATTATAATTTATTTATTTTCACATCTTCTTTAAAATTACCAAAACAATATTATCAGTGACTTTTCAGTTCAATAACAAATTTACTTATTTTTGTTATTGTAAAATGGCCATCATTACTAACTCCACTAAGCGACTTCCATTAATCACTAAACAATACAACTAATTACCAACGGATCTTGTCGTTAATTAAAGAATAAACACGAGCTTCACTAATAGCTATCATTTGCTAATATGTTTGTCTGTCTGTCACATAAACAATGTAATTCTCATTAAGTATAATATCTATATTATCTACATATAATTAGTGATTATGTACGTATGTTTGTTCTAAGATGGTCCTATGACGCACTTTTGTCAAAAATATATCCTGGATTTGTTTTTCCAAAATACGGCAAAGTACTTCGCTAGTTTTTTGGAAAGATAATAAAAACATTTACATCTCTCATCTTCAAATCTTTACTAATATTTTAAATGCAAGAGTCCCTCTATCGATATGTCTGTCATTTTGTCAATTCAAGATGTGACATCATGTTTGGTTTTAAAGACTTTTTTATCGGAAATCATCAAATGATCTCTCCAGTTGTGGGTGCAGCGTGAGGGAATGTCAGACTCTTACTAACTAAAACCCATCATGTTTTCTTCTTAAGCCCCTTTATGAACCAAGATCACGGTAACTCTTTAAAAATTCAAATGATTTTTAAGACATATCTAACGTATATTATAGAATCTTTAGCTTTCAGAAAGAAATTGTAAGAATGGGTATGAAACGTACCGACGGCAAGATCTTCTGTTCGCATCATAAAGATATAGTGTTAGAATTAAACCATATGACTAAGGGTAGGAAAAATTTTTCAAATACAATTTTGTTCAGATAATTTAAGGCTTCTTGAAAAGCAATGCAAGGAGAAATGATATCTAAGTATTCATTCATAACATCTCTTAATTAAAGTTCATTTATCTAGTCGTTTATATATCCATAGCTTATTTTGATTCCAATTATAAGATATAGGTTTCTGAAAGTATAAAAATATCTGTCCTTTGTTCATAGTAATTCAATCATATACATATTTTGCTTTGTTTTATTTACTAAGTATGAAGTATGACTATTCTCTTACCTATAAAAAGTAGGTACTTTACTATTATTTATATAAGTACTTGTATTCAATAGCCATTTGTTCATTTTATGTTAATATAATAAAGTAAAATTTCTAATAATAAATATTATGTTTTATCTACTTTAAATTGTCTTATCATTTCGTAGCGGCGCGTAGCTCGTAGGCGTTGCTACGAGCGTTTAATACAATTACCAAATTAATCAAAAACAAAGTAATAACTTGTAGAATAAACGTTTATAGGTATTAGTTGACAATAATTTAAATTACTGAGAAAAAAAATGGCCTTCATAGTTGAACAATAATTTACTCAAAATTCGCTTAATTGTACTATATACTTTTTTCAAAGCGTAGGCCTATACCCAGGAACAAAACTGAACGAACCAACGCACATTTCAATTCAATCTAGAAGCTTATACGACCACAACAAAGGACAGACGAGTACGCGTAGGTACTGAAAATATCGTTAGGCAAACAATTCACGAGCATTACTTATCTCTGAAAATCATTTTCTAAGAAAACGGATATCACCACACCGTGAGCGTCTCAACGGTCACACATTCCTGCCGAAACACTTATGATAATTCCATGGTTTTATCGCTTGGAGCTGCGGTATTATTAGCGGCTCGCGCAGCCCGGCGCGCAGCCGGCGCGGGGCGCGGGGCCCGGGGCGCGGGCGGGGCGCGGGGCCCGGGGGCTGGGCGGGTCGCCAGGCCCCGCCCCGCCGCGCGCCAATCCGCGGCGCAGTGGAGGGGAGCGCGGGCCCCCGGCCTCTATTTACTCTTTCAATCAGTGCGAGTGTTTGCCCCTGGCCGGCGTGCACGCGCGGGTGATGCGCTAGCCATGATCTCGCAGAAGCTGTCGTACGGCGACGTGCCGACGTCCGCGTCGCTGTCCTCGCTGTCGCCGGGCCTGGCGCCCCCGTACGTCAACGGCATGGGCTGCATGCCGGCGCAGCCCTACCCCAACCTGTACTCCAACAACATGGTGGCGGGCGGCTCGTGCATGGGCTCCCCGGGCGTGGGCTACAGCCCGCCCAGCACCATGGCGTCGTGCATGGGCGGCGGCGGCGCCGTGCCCTACGGCTCGCTGCCGCGCGAGCAGGAGGCCGCCTCGCCCACCTCGGCGCTGCAGCGCGCGCGCAACGACAAGACCTACCGCCGCTCCTACACGCACGCCAAGCCGCCCTACTCCTACATCTCGCTCATCACCATGGCCATACAGAACAACCCCTCGCGCATGCTCACGCTCTCCGAGATCTACCAGTTCATCATGGACCTGTTCCCCTTCTACCGACAGAACCAGCAGCGCTGGCAGAACTCCATCCGCCACTCGCTGTCGTTCAACGACTGCTTCGTGAAAGTGCCGCGCACGCCCGACAAGCCGGGCAAGGGCTCCTTCTGGACGCTGCACCCCGACAGCGGGAACATGTTCGAGAACGGCTGCTTCCTGCGGCGGCAGAAACGGTTCAAAGACGAGAAGAAGGAGTCGATCCGTCAGGCGCAGAAGGCGCACACGGGGCACGGGCACCACGGCGGCGCGCACGAGAAGCGCGGCGAGCACGCGCACGAGAAGGGCCCGGGCGGCACTCCCGCCGGCGCCGAGGACAAGGAGATGCGCGACGAGCTGCTCGCGCAGCTGCACGGCGCGCCCGAGCTGTGCCTGCCCGAGCACACGCCGCTCGCGCTCGAGCACTACGCGCAGCTCAAGCAGGAGCCCACGGGCTACGCGCCGGCGCAGCACCCCTTCAGCATCACGCGCCTGCTGCCCGGCGCCGACACCAAGGCCGACCTCAAGATGTACGACGTGAACTACGGCTACGGCCACTCGGCCGACAACTACTACCAGTCGCCGCTGTACCACCACCACCACGCGCACGCGCAGCCGCCCTTGTGACAGTACCCGCTGGCGTAGGGCGGGCGGCGCGCCTGGTGCGTGCCGCAGGGCCCGCCCGCGCCCTAGCCAGCGCCTCTGTGGACTCCAAGTGAGCTCTGTGTTCTGGTGATATTACTGCGCCCGCGCCGCCGCGCTCGTCCCCAACGCGCTGTATATTGTGTAAATATTCGCGATTATTTTAAACGAGTCCATTTTGTGTGCGTTTTATTAGTAGGTTATAGATGTTTAGTGCACGGTGGACGATGTGGGACGCGCCGGGGCGGGCGGCGGCCGCGCGAACTTAGGCCTAAAATGTTTTGTGGAACTTCTGAGAAAGTGTCCTTTATAGTCATTATGATCGGTTTCCCCTTGTATACCAACTCTTAGTTGCACGGTTTTGTATGAAATTGGCGGAAAGCTGAGTGGGAGCTTTGTCCGCGTAAGTCGCGTACTCCAGTTAGATAACCGCGAGCGTGTCGATCAATACCTTATCGAATGTTTATCTGTTGTTGTTTAGATAAATTGTTGTGTGGCGCGTTGATGTCTTTTGCTTAAATAAACACTGTGATTTAATTCCTCCGCTATAGACTCTCAATAAATAAACTCATTCTGAGAGAAGAGCTAAATCAGTAAAGTCAGGCACAAAGAAATACTTACTGTTATGAGTCTCATGATTCTGTTACAAGATGTGGAAACCCAGTGATTCACATTAAACATACAATATCTAAAGTACTGATACCAATTTAAATAACAGGAAAAATCTTCTCTAAAATAAATAAATAATAATCTGAACATAATTATTCTGTCAGAGATACTATGCAAACAGACATCAAAAAGTTTTTTTTGACTAAACCTACAAACAAAAAACAACACAAACAAATCGTGAAGAGTTGGTATACGACGGAACGAGAAGTGACGTCATATCGTGGACGGTTCAACTGTGCAATGTCTGTGTAACAAATTGTGTATAAAATTTTAAAATACAATATATATATAAATATTAAATATAAATTAGATAGGCGAAAATGGAATCTGAGTTCTGTCATCGACCATCGATAGGAGTGTAGATAAGTTTTGTATATATACTCGTAAGATAATTATATGACTCTAAATAACGGTGTTTGGTGTAAGATAGGTACCTATCTCGGCTTCTGCACATTCAATTTGAATATATATTTATATGCAAGCGTCAATTTAGCATTTATGTCATCATTGGCAAGCGCGTGAGGTGAGTTCTAACTTTCTTTTTCTTATTTAACACAACTTAAATATATTCCGAATTTCAATTATATCGAATTCTAACAAAATAATAAGAATTTATATACCAATGTCGCGGTCACAGGGTTAAGTACGTTTCTTTTTGATTTCTTTGATAACATATCTTGTTTTAAATTGTCGCTAACATGATTTTTACTGACGCATATAAATTTTAATTTAATGATGCCTTTTTGCCATCACACTTTTTTTCTTAACAACTGATTATTTCATTTTCCATTTTATTATTGTTTTCATAAAACCATATTAATGAATTTTATAAATGTAGTTATCATAAACAACATCATATTTGCCTAAAGTCCAAAAAATGGTTTATAAAAATTGACCCAGAATTAAAACAGCCTCTTTAAATGACACTAAAATGACAAGGATGTTACACTGGCGGGAGGCTGTCAAATATATCGTAATAATGACGTTTGCCTTGGACGCACCGATTTAGATGAAACGCCTTGAAAATAACCTCAGTTCTGTAGAGGTCTTATATGTTACGTATAAAACCTTCTTTGTAAATATTGGTTTTATTTTTAAAGCCGTCAATTTGTGTTTTGAATTTTTTTGGGTCATTTTTTTTCTTCAAATTTTTTGACATGATATTTGTCAAATACACATGAGTATTTGAGGGTTAAAAATACTGATATTCAAATGAACTCAAGTACAGACTTAGGTACTTAGAAAAGGATGGCTTAAGTTTCATTAATTCATACAAAAACTTGTTCAAATATACTTTATTTAATTATCATTCATTAACATGAAAACTATAATTTAATTCCTGCAGAATAAATTATAGAAACATACAAAATAATGGCAGAAAAGTTTTATATAAAATCAATTTTATTTATTATATTTTCAACTTTATTATTTTGTATAAGAATAACATTTAAATACGAATTTTATTCTTTTAAAAATTATATAAATTGCTCAATTTAAGTTAGGTTCATTATTATTTCGAAATGTACACATTTATTTAAAAAAATGGACCTCACACGCTTTCCAAAAAGCTTTGGTTTTTAAGCACTTTTTGATAGGTGTGCTAAATTAATTCTTGTAGCTATAAATACATATTTATGTCGTACTACTCGAATCTAGATAGGATACTTATATATCATCTGTTAGTTTCAGAATTAATAAAATTAAGTATTTACAAATTACATTTGTTTTTCTTTGTTTCATTTATAGTTATGATCAACTAGATTCCGACAGAGCGGTTCCAACTGCGTTCCAGGAATAAACGCCTTACTTGATAAATGGGCTATCTTGCATGAATTTTTTTAATAGCCCAATATTTTCGGAGATCAAGCAATTAAATAAACTCTTCAGTTTTATAATATTAGTACCTATAGAGTCTTTTAAAATCTCGAAAAGGGAACTACAATAATTTACCTCTGAAGAACATGAAATTTAGAACTTACAAGTGAAAAAGACGAAGAGTGAAAAATATTTTTTCTACATAAAATCTTAAAATACCTAACTATTACATTATCTTTTCAACAACACACAATCTGATTCATAAAGCGGAGACAAAGAATTCTAACAGCAATCCTTAAGACTTGCGTCATCTCGTGATTAATCGTCATTATGCGTCAAAAATAGCATCATTTGAGTATCCTTCTCACAGATATACCTACCTATTATAATGCAACTACATTACATGCAACTGGATTCCTTCTTGAACTATTTTGCTTAAATATATGAAAAGTATAACCTTCTTCGATTAATTGGGCTATCTAACACAGAATGTTTTGAATCAAAACACACAAACAAACTCTTTAGCTCTATAATATGAGTAAAGTCTTACTAAACCAACTTACCACAACTAAGGACAAGGTTTAAACCATTCTTAAATTAGTATCTTTAACCGCCAATAGCTATCTTTATTCCTCGATTTAAAAATGTTGAATCCTTCAACCCTTTGCACAAAGGCAGTAAAATCACTGTTGTAAATGTACCTAAAATAAAACAGAAAAAAAAACGAGTACTTATCGCATAACTTTTACTGTCGGGCAATTTCACTTTTGTCGGCTTGCGCAACGCGGCAGTCAACGGGTTAAGAACGACAAAAGGTACAATAAAGCCATAAATGTACACAAAAGGGTTAACACGTGGTCGCTAGTGTTAATTTGTTTAAGAAATCGGCAAAAATAGGAGAACAAAATTCTGGGTTTTGTTGTTGAGAGTTTATCAATGAAACAATGTTTTTGATTTACTTTGTTTGATGAACGATATATTCTCATATGCCACATTTCTTCATGAAACAGAAAACAGTGATTCAAAATTATTCCAGTCGTTTCAATTTTTGTACCTCGATATTTTTGTATCCTACATATCATTGTAAAACAGAAAACTCTAGATTAACAAAAATAGTATCAATTTCTAACTGCTATATCTTGCAAACATAAAAAACTTGGCAAGTACTTTTTTATAATAAATATTAATTTACAAGTTAAGGCTTCTGGTTTTGAAATCAAAATGATTGCGCAATTATTCCGTGTTAATTTGTCTTCTAATTTAATAATTTACGAACAAAACTACAGTGAGTTGGATTTGCTTTTAGCGCTGCCATGATATTTTGTACTATTTTTTATTACATAGAATAATAAATAGATAATATTCGATAAAAATATTTAATCAAAATATACACGAGAGGTTAAATCAAGGTTTAATATAAAATTATCAAACTTTTGAATTATTATTACATCGTGCTTATAAAAAAACTGTTTTTGAAAATCTCAAAATGACAATAAACAAAAAAGTGAAAACAACTTCATACACAAACAAACATTTTTTATTCTTAAAACAATCACAATTTCATACTTCATTAGTGAATCCATTCATGTTACTATTTAGCGCCCGGGACTCGAACTCGGGACGCCGCGGGTGGTATACGGCTGTCGTAAAACTAACCACAGTTGCTGACCCACTGAGAGAACAGACTTAATGACAGGTATCCATTGTTAGACGATACGATTCATAACTGAGGAAGTTTTTTTTATGAGAACAAAAAATTAATTTTCGGGCGTTCAGAATGACTGGACCGATTTTGTTTGGGGTTAAGAATAGGCATATGGGGGAAAATTTATGAGTCCAAAAAGGCTTTTTGTCTACGTGAATATCTAGGTAGGTATGTAATGTAAATATTTATTCGAGAAGAAAACATTTTATAAGCTTTCATTGATGTCAGTAATTATTGAGTAGTATTATCGTATCGATTGGCAGATTAATAGAACTTTTATATGATTGTGTTTACAGATAAAATATAAATCAACGTATCATTAGCAAACTATGTGCCTACATATCTTTCTAAGGTCTATATTTTACCCGTCGGCGGATAGGCAAAAGCCCGCCGTTCATGCATAATCGGCCTAAAAAGCTTTACGTGTTTATTACAAAATATAGTAATATTTTGAAGTCAGTTTTTCCTATATGTTTTGTTGGTAATAAAGGTTAAGCTGCACTTAACATAAATCATTTCATGGATAAGTGACTTCATTAAGAATTTTGAGTATTTCCGAAATACATAAGGTTAGGTTAGCTTTGGTTTACTTGCAGACTGATTTTGGGTTTGCTATTCAATATCCTCTTTCCCTATAAGGGATACATATTTAAATAGGCGCAAAATATTAGCGTACTTATTTGGTATCAACTTCTATTTATTGAAAGATAATCATTAAATACAAGATCAATAAATACTTTAAAACAATTTTAAAGCAAGAATTCCAAATGGACACGCGACATCCAGTGTGTGGGCGACGTTGTATTTATTCACCTTTTGATTTTGTCTGTCATTCCATTCATCTTGTTACGACGAAGCTACCGGGCTACCCACCTCCCAGTGCTTTGACAGCCATTCAACAGCTCAACAATACCAACTTAACTTTAACACCGAAAAACATGCTTTAATTAGGAAACACATCCTTATATTGAGAGTAATAAGCTCTATAGTTTACGACGGTCGAGATTTTTAGCTGTAATTGTAAGTTGGTTCAAAGGTTTTATAGTGAATCACTTGATTTTTTTTTGCGTGTGTCCGAAGTTTTTTTGTAACATTTTTATTTGGATACGTGTGATATTATGTCGGGGGTTTTTAGTGATAATAAACATCTTTATTGTTCGGCTAACGGTGTTTGTTTTTGGATTGTGATGTGATGTGTGTTATGGCGTTTTGGTTACGATTCGTAACAGTGCACTCTTTCTTCGAATTCTTTGTTTAATTTCCAATGTGGAATGACATTCTTGTACAGTAAGTCAGTGAAATTGTATATGCTTGGTCAAGAGTATGTTATATTATATTATGGCCAGGGTGTGTATGTTGAATTATGGCTCAAAGTAACAGGTTTTGTTCAAGGCATATGACTAAGTTGTCCCATCTCATCTACTTTGTCCACTTAAACACAAACAAGAATTTGTTAATTGACTTTTCATGTCACTGAAAACTGTTTAAGACATTTGTTTTACTTATTTATCTTTTTCTCTATATGAGGAAAATATATTTCAAAATAAAAGCCTTAATAATTTTCTATTCTTCGGTATATCCAAGCGTTAATTTCGACACACATTTACCTGTTCTCCGAATTACGAACAAGTCGACTTATGTGTTACTATTCTGAGAACTGATTCGAGTGCTAAGAGTTATCTCACTAAACTTCCTATATTTTGTGGTTAGAAGCAGCTGGAGTTATAATACTGTTGTGATGTAAGTTTCAACTAATTGGGAATCGAGTCTTGATAAACCTCACCGTTAGTAACTTAATATGTATAACTCTACTGCCTCGTTGGTCTAGCTGTCGCAAGTGCGGCTGCTGAGCACGAGGTCTCGGGTTCGATTCCCGAGTCGGGCCGAAATCGCTTTGTGGGTTTTAGAAGACTTTCACAAAGCAGCCCGGAGCCTGGAAGTTGGTGATTGATACACCCGTGCATCGGAGAGCACGTAAATGTCGGTCCTGCGCCTGATCTCTCTCCGGTCGTGTCGGATTGCCGTCCCATCGGATTATGAGAGTGAAGGAATAGGGAGTGCACCTGCGTCTGCGCAAATGCTTGTGCACTATAATATGTCCTGCGCAATTGGCTGATCTCCTTAAATGAGAACAGCCGCCGTAGCCGATAATCGGCTAGGAGGAGGACATGTATAACTCTATAGGTAGGTATGTCATGAACAGACATGATTTTCCAAAATGCCTCTAGGATGATAATAACTCGTTTCTTCTGTTGGATGTGCTGTGAATTTTCTCCTGAATATTTACAATCGAATCAAAAATCGCGGAGGCAATTTCACATAAAAATATCAGTTTGTACGACCTTTTCTTACTATATTCATTTCATCGTTTTTAAGCAATCATTTCTGCACAATTTAATTTTCTCTTCCATAATAATATTTTCTCCGCATCTCCGTCTTTTAGAATCTAAAACACATTTTCATGGAATATTTAAGTTTTTTCTCTACAAACCGTTTACCAAGAAGTTTTTATCTCTCGATCACGAGGGGGTGACGTCATGGCATTAATTTGTCTCTGATAAAAAGCTCGTCTGTCGGGTAACGTCTTCACTGAGATAAGTCGTAGATACGTGCTTGATATATATGTATATTTATATATGTAGCTAGTTAGTATCTGTAGTGGGTTGTAAATTATAAGTCGGACGGTTTTATGTGGAAGTAATCGGGTGTATGTTGCGGGTCGTTCCTTTCAGGGACTATTTAGGGTTTAGAATTATTATTGTTCGACCTACGTTATATAACGCCCACATGGGGTATATCTTTTGTAAACAAGAGTATTAGTGTGATCGTATTAGAAAATTAAGTTTCTAACTAATAACTGTTTTAATTGCTTGTTTCAGTGACCAGCAGAGATATACTGGTTACTCAATTAAAATTAGGTTATTAGATAGGTATTACGTACTGGGTACTATGTTAATATTTATGTGTTTGTAAGGAGTATGTAGGCTTTACTTTTTCCTGTTTAGTGTCAATATATCCTATGAAAACTCGACAAGCAGTTTTCTATATCACGCCAAATGTCTACCATCAAACATACATACAAATTATATCTCAATAACAGCGACAGTGATTCTAAAATCATGATGATTGCAAGTTGTTTGGACAGTTACGCGTCCAAGTGGCGGTTACGTCATTATGCGACTGCGCAGACGTTTTGACGTGTGCGTGAAATTTCGTAATATTAGCGTAGATCATTTAAATAACTGGAACCGTTAAAAGCACCAAATCTTTACGTGAAATTCTGTCTAATTTATGAGTGGGGGCGATGACGAAATTAACCAACAAAAGTATTTTAAATTGACGCACACATAGGTATAGTCACGTGCAATCAAACGTATGTATTTACAAATGCAAAAGCGATTTGTCCGTGAAATGTTGGTTTATACTTAGAGGAGAAACCTACTTTGTAATATTGTAGCTTCCAAAATGGCAAATGAAAACGCTGAACTTCAATCAATACAACAAGGTAAATCGCTATATTATTGATCTATGCGTGTACTTTGTCATATATTATTGCTCGTGATTGTACAAACGAGTCTGAGCTGCATTCTCTTACCTTTAGCAGAGGGGAAGGCCCGGCAGTGGCGTCTCCAGTTGGTTTAATACTCTAAGAATATCAGCAATGATTTGAAATGGTACTGTCGGACTGTCGCATCGATTTGTGACTCAATTCAATGAGTATGAGTTTCTTAATCGGTTTTGTAATATGTAGATTGGGTATTATTAGGACAGTGTGTTAAACGGGACAGTACCTAATTTTGGGGTGTAGGTATTTTTTGGTTTTGGTGATTTTTATTAACTTTTAATTAATGAATTTGATTTAAACGAAGCAACGATATGATGTAAATTAGGATAAAATACTTCATTAATTAATAATAACTCTAAATAGAACTACAAGTGGAATATATACTTTGTTAGAAGGTTTTTCTTGTGAGGTCAAAAAGATTGAAGTTAGTGGTTGATTTTCACAAATTAAGTTTATCGCAAATTGCACCACAATTAGATAAAATGACGTCAGATTTGAACTTATTTACCAGAAACCTTATATTCACAGGTGTTCGATAACAGTATCCGGTGAGATAAACTATGAGTATCGGCGGGAAATGTGTATTCTTGTCTATTGCTCTCTTCCGGCAGGTTTATTTACTGAATTTTAAAATATAAACTTTTCTCTATGATTTTTAGCATTCGGGTATTTTTTTAGTCTCGATGATACCTACTTGATAATACATCTTTGTAAAAATTAAATTCTTATTGCATTGGCTAAGTTTAAAATAAAAGTGCCAAAAAATGATCAGGCGAACGTAGCACACAACATGTAATGAGCACCAATGGAACGGTTGATCTATATTGTTCGCTATGAGAACAGAATATTTTAAAATACAAATTTTCTTTTATAGATCTGCCGAAAAGCTCAATTGTGCGCTATCTCTGCTTAATATTATAAAGAGGCTTTTTGAGAGGGTAATATTTAAATCTACTGAAACGCCATTAAAAAGTATTACCAATACAAATCGACGGTAATTTTCTTAGGCTATATTTCATCTCGTTACATTAAGTAGTTCTTCCACGACCTCTCTGACACCACGAAAAACAGCCAGTTTAAAAACATGTCCCACTTCTATTACCTACATACTTCTTTTTCTTAACACATTAAATTCATTTCGAGCATATTTCCTGTGGCATTGTTTTCCATATATTTACGTAGGTAGGTGCAGTTGGTCGTCGGGAGTGCACTTGAACAAACATCGACTGCATCGCGGACGTTAGAATTTCTTTTGTTAGTAAAGAGTTGCTATGTGCTTATGATCAGCTGATTGACCGTACTTAGTAGAATTTGTAGGTGGTACACTTGTGACCAATAAAAAAAACTTTAAAATATTTACTTAAAAAAAATCTAGACACACGGCAGTGTGTCCGCCAAGTTCGAGCAAAAAAAGCGACACACCGGCCGTGGGTTATATTACACGAACCATTTCGCGCCAAATTCGACCCCCCTGTAACTCAAAATCTATTTTATTTACGCATATCAAATTTCTAGTATCTGTTGAGACCCCCTCACTTATCTAAAATACAAAATTTCATTAATATACCTATTGTAGGTCTTGAGATATTGACGTCAGAAAATGGCTATTTTTACTATACACTCACTGACTGATTCACTTATTCACTGATTCACTGATTCACTGACTCACTCATCAAAAACCTAGACCACTTCCAATGGTCGTATTGACTTGAAATTTGGCATGGAGGTAGGTCTTTATGTCAAGGTAAAGGGAAAAATCTGAAAATGGCCAAGTGTGAGTCGGTTTCAAAATAATGAAGGTGTTTATACCCCTAAGGAACTAAAACGAACTAAATTTATCTATATTTACATAATATATCTTCGAATGGTCGTACCGATCTGAAATTCGTTACAAAGGTTTGTATTTAGTCAAAGTAAAGTAAAAATCTGAAAACGGCCAAGTGTGAGTCACTTTCGAAAATAACGAATGTGTGACTTTGATCCACGAACATAATATATGATAACATGTCATATCAGTCAGTTGGTAAATCTAGTCCATTTAGTTAATCTAGTTCATTTCTTTGTAAGAAGCAAAGTGCATATTCAAAAATCTGAAAGATAGTATAAATGAGACATTTACTTAACTAACTTAATCATAAGGAAAAAATAAAATAAACCGCCTTACAAAAATAAATGAAATCCCACCCAAAACAAAAATGTGAAAGACTGCCAAGTTCGATAATATGGGAATGCTTCGCCTATAAAAGAAGTGAGATCTGAGTAAGTACCAAGTTCCATACACATACCTCAGTTAAAAATAGTTACTTTTTAATGATGATTACTTGGCAAGTTTTAATAGAAAATTAAATACTTGATTCATTGCGTTTAGTAGGTTTATAACAAGGTGTATGAAAACTTGCCAAGTAACATCATTAAAAAGTAACTATTTTTAACTGAGGTATGTGTATGGAACTTGGTACTTACTCAGATCTCACTTCTTTTATAGGCGAAGCATTCCCATATTATCGAACTTGGCAGTCTTTCACATTTTTGTTTTGGGTATATATATACTTAAAATATCACTTCTTCAAATGCTCAGTAATAAGATCAGGCAACTATTTTATCCAAAGACTTAGGCACAGCCTGGCCTACGCATAAAATTTTGATGTCAATATGTCAGGACTTGCTAAAGAATTTAGTATGAAAATCTCACTATCACTTAGTCGACCCATTACATAAAACTTTTAAATAAAACCCATGTTCAGTCATTTGTTTCTATGGCAATGTTAAGCAGAAAACAAAGAAAACACGTCATAGCAATATCTAAAAACTAGATATTTATAGAAGCACTAGCTAATCTATAGTAGACATCACTATGTTAAAGTAAAACACCGATACTTGTCAAAAGTTATCTTTGAAATCTTTAACAGAAAGTTTAGCCTTCACTTATCTAACAATAATCAACTTCTTTATAAGTTTTTGACGTACAATTTTCTAGGCCTATACGTCAGAACGTGGTAAGTCATACAAAGAAATATTTACGACTAGCTGCTTCTGGTGGTTTCACCCGCACCCGAGACAACTTTTTCCTATAAAATATATAAATATATGTAACTGAGGTACAATGTAGTTTTAAAATAGTTTATAGAGTTCCGTACCCAAAGGGTAAAACGGGACCCTATTGTTTTCGTTCCTCTGTTCGTCCGTCCGTCCGTCTGTCACCAGGCTGTATCTCATGAACCGTGATAGTTAGAGAGTTGAAATTTTCACAGATGATGTATTTCTGTTGCCGCTATAACAACAAATATAAGCTATAACTAATATATAAATAACTAATAAAGCTATAACCGAAAACTAGAATAAATAAATATTTTGGGGGGCTCCCATACAACAAACGTGATTTTTTGTCCGTTTTATAAATAATGGTACGGAACCCTTCGTGCGCGAGTCCGACTCGCACTTAGCCGGTTTTTTAAAGCAATTTTTGAATCCTAATTTTGCAGTTTACATACAAACTTTTTCACCTATCACAAGTATTAGTTCACTCTACATAAACGAACCCTCTTTTGGGCAATCGGGTGCGGTTCTTCTAAGTTCTTCGTAAAATTGAAAACTATTTGCTGAACAAACGCTATCCATCATGGGCCGCCACTCGCTCGTGTGTTCGGAATAACCTGCTGGCGAGGGCTAAGAAAGTAGCTTTGGACAGTCTTTGGTAATTTTCATAATGGATTCTGTTTAATTTCGGCAAGTGTTCGGGGTCATGTGTCGTGTCTGTGTCCAAGTATTTTGTTAAAAGGAGATGTAAGAGGAGATTAGATTTTTGTTGCTGGTTACTGCGTTTTCAATTTGAAGCGTAGCGCTTAAAGATGAAAATATTATGCGAAATAAACATGATGTTTCTGAAATCAAGGGCTCTGTCAAACTTTATGATTGAGGTTAAGGCACTGTCGCCAAAAACATAAAAAAGTTTACTAAAAATGTTGGCTGGTGGTTCTCCTAAGTCTGACAAATACTATGCTTAAAATGGCATCAAAATTGTTCAACCAAATGCGAGATAATCGCGCACATACCTACAACTACATGTAGGTCAAACTGAGAACCTCTCTTTTTGAAGTCAGTTAAAACCCCATTTCTTTTCCATATAACTGTTTTCACCTACGACCTTTAACCCAACTTTCTCCTATTTCGATAATGTATCATCTACATACATAATATATATCAAAAGGTTTCCCTATATAAATCCTTGAAGCTGGCAACTTCCAATCAGAGCGGACGGCTGCTGATGATTTATGGCGAGTCCAGATATATCGGGTAACGTCGACCGCAAGATGAATTGCTTTGCAAAAACTTTCATCGTAAGCGGCATGTGGTAATCCTTTTCTTTTGAAAAGTTTAATATGCGAAAGGATAGATTTTTGGTGGGACGCTTTAATTTGATTTTGTCCCAAACTATGTTTTGAGTCGATCAGTAGAGGTGCCTATTTAAAAGATAGTATTATGTCGTGTGTACAGTGGTTTAAATCGATAATATAGGCAATAGACCTTTATTTTACTCTTGTATGGTTTTATTTTTCTGAATGATCACTTTATATACATAAATGCTATTTATTGTAACTAAGACATTTTTTCGGCTGAAAAAAATTGACATCCCAGAGTGTTCACAATCCGCTTCAAAATTTTCAAGTACGTTCTTATAAGCAAAACAATTGCTTTCTTAGAAATAGTAAAGTATTTCGCAGTTAAGCCAAATGTACTCAAAGATAGCAACAAAAATATCGATTAAGTATGTATGTAGGTTTTTGAGTCATAGCTACACCCACAATGTTCAGGGTCGTCTGTCTTCAGGATGATACTGGATTCATATCTAAGTTCTATTTTAAGATTTATCAAGTACATTGTTTTCTATATTTTCTAAGTGTTATGGATAAGATTTAGCAAAACATTTCTAATGTTACGGTCGCAATTAATAGGCTGGCTAATCTTTTGGTAGATAAGATAGTTGGAACTTAATTATTGATAGAATTTTGGCAAAACTTGAAGGACATTACGAAATTATACTCATAGTATCATCTACGCAAGCAGGTTATAAGCAGACGTTCGTTTTTCCTTTTTATCTGTAATTTAACACCATACGGTCAGCTCAATAGGCCTTCCTAAGCGATAAATACTTCATTCAAATTACTTGTGAATACTATGGTTTTAAACTTCAGACTCTGTGACCGATTCTTCCTTGAGAAGAATAAGAAAAACCAACCAAATTAAGTAAGTATGGTACAAGCATCGATCTCAATGGCAAACAAATTCTTATTGATACTATGTATAGATCAAATATTCTTTGTCGGGGATAGGGATTTGCATATGCGATAATATGGGTTTAGTTTCTCAGGTATTTTGCTCAATTATGTTCTACCTAATGTCCTTTACTCAATTATCAAACAAAATAATCTACAAGTACATACACAGATACATGAATAAATCCTGCACTTTTCTCAGTGCTCAGTTGGCGCGCAAAAGGCGCGGGAGCAATGGCCGCGCCGCCATTTTGTGAAGCTTCTAATTATTGCATCATGGCGGCCAGACTTAGCGTTTTAATGGACGCTCGCTAATCAACGCTCATTAATGCCAGCGTGTATGAGACAGCAAATATTTGATGCTGTACGAGTCACGCCGATTGATTTACGAATTTAATTAAGCAATGCATTGTTTGGAGTTCGTGATTTCAGAAAAATATAGACTGTTTGTTAGGCACGTAGCTCTGAAAATGAAGATTGACATAGTTTATTCAGTTTGAATTAGTGGAAGATGTAAAAAAAATTGTTCGTGAGGTAAAAAAAAATAGAACGATTGCACTGAGTTCAATGATTTGAAGTCCCTCTAGATACTATGAGCTCTTCTTCTTGTTATAATAAGGAGCCCTCATATCACTGCATACTACGGAATACTCATCATCACACCAGTTGGAATACTGAAACTCTTGGGAACACAGCAGCCTTCAAGCATCGTCACAACAACAGGTAGCTGCCATCTCCTGCAATTTACTATATTCATTGTTGTATGTAAGTATCAATTAAATAAGTATATTTAGCAGACATTGGATAAATACAGCTATCTCCCATAGTTAGTGTCTATAAATTGACGATAACTTTAATTTCTATCATCGTGAGACGCGGGTGAAATCGCGGGAAACAACCAGTCAAAAAAATAGCTAGGTACTGCATTCAAATAGATCTAATTAGAATGTATAAACAAAGACAATTATAATGACATCATCAACGCATATTTTCAGGTACTTTATACTAAAACTTGAAGCTACGACTCAATACGACCGTTTTAACATCAGATAGACTGAAGGTAGAGCCGTCTGCATTCTGTTAGCTTTGACAGATTAGATTAGCAGGCGTTTCAAGGGTGTTTGTATCACATTGAAACTTTTACAAGTAGGTACATATCTACTTATTTAGTAGGTATGCGTATGGACATGTAGGTATAGACAGAAGGTAATTTTAGACTGTAGACACTTATTTTGAGAGAGTTTTCCAAAGTGTTTCTTGTTAGTTCTTCTCCGTGAAACCAACTTATTGTAGTCCCTGTCTTCTGAAGTTTCTCAAGAACTTGTACCTAATAGGTTTATGTGAATGTTTTATTTGGGCGCGGGAAGTACCTATTTCGAAGATTCATGAAGAACTGTTGTCTTATTATTTAAATTATCTCAAGACATGAAATATGGAAAATAATCTTCGGAACAACTAGCCGACGGCAAACCTAAAGTGTAAGTATGGCTTTTATAAAAAACCTCTTCTGAAAATGAAACACAATATCTGTCTTATTGTAGCACTTTCATAGGCTCTAGACTAGATTATCCGTGAACCAAATTTCAGTTACATCGTTTCAGTACTTTTTGAGTTAGTTTTTAAACCACACAGTTGAAAAAGCATGTACCATGTGTAATCATTGACTATTACGTTATCAAGAAAAGTTTGGCTACAACTCGATGCTATAAAACCAATATTTGTTTAACCGATTACCTAGTATCGATCGGTACATCAACAAAATTTCACGAATCATCACAACAAAGTCTCGATCGACGGTTGAGCATCATTTAAATCGATAACGTAATCAAACACGCTGATAAAGATAATATGTGTACGAATTCGTATTGCGAACACTCATTCAGGAAGTTTCGCTCCATTTTCTAATATTAAAAATGGCGGCAAACTGCATAGACAATTCTTTTAGAATGTTTTATTTATTGGTGTTGGTTCTGATTCAAATGAATTGTGTCAATAAACAGTTTCATTCAATTAGGTACTTCCATTGAAACCAACAACAAGTCGGCTATTTTGATTTAACGTATTTTAGTTTCTATCATACGAGTATTATTATATACCAATCCATATCACAGAAAACCTCAGACGAGAGAGCATGTCTCATGCAGTGTCTCCATAATATAAACAACTCGGACGCCATTAACTTTTGAAATAAGAATGCGTTCTTCACGAGAGGTGCGTTCCGTTTTTATCACACACGTTATTTGCCGATCGTCGCCGTATCGGGTCAGTATCGATTCGCGTCGTTATCGAATAGTCGATATATTTGTTTGCACAGTCCCATCAATGAGAGAGGCTCGAGTGTATCTTGCGTATTTGAGCAATAACTTGTTTGATAATGCTTTACAGTGCTTGTACTGTGATTAGTCTCGGCCCTCTAGATTGTGTTCATGATTTTTTTGTTCTATCTATTAGAGCTTGATTGTGGGTTTTGTAATGTTTGTACTTTGTTATCGGCGATGATTTAACTATAAAAATGTTTAACACGTTCTCCTATCACGTTTATAGCCACAGAAATGATGTCTGAATACATTTTGGGTTGTTAACACAGGTAGTTGTGTATGTACAATAGATTAGACCGTTTATTGGGAATTCCCCGACAATACTTTATCAGGATACAATTTATACTAAAACAAATTCCCACATCATATAACCAACCTAATTATCCCAACCCAAAAACAGATGAGACATTAAAATAGGCCCAAATCTCCTCACATTAGCCGTCGTAATCGTGCAACAAGAAGTGGTGGCCGGCCCCCTATCCCACAGACGGCGGCCACTCAAGACCGCATTTCGGTAATAAAATACCTCCATGTAATATAAAAGCCGATCGCATTATCCAAAGGAGCCATTATTAAAAGGTATCGAGTTTCGGAACGCACTACGGCTGCGCGCCGACCAATCACATTCTCCCGCCAACCCGCCAGCCAATCAGAACGCGAGTTGTTTTTTTTTTATTGTAGATCCAGTTAATGGATTGTTCTTCATTTTGATTTATGTATTGTTTCTTTTTTTGGCGTTCTGTTGTTTTAAAATGCTGCTTTATGGTTTTATGTTTTGTAAATATAGACTAACCTTATATCTGATGTGAAATGTAAATGTTGTAGGATTTTCTATCTTTAAGTCTATAAGTTAAGTATAGGTAATAAGAGCGTTTTCATAATAAGCTTATTACATGTTTTATGTTAGACTCTGAGAAAAGAGAAGCTTTCAGTTTTAAAAGTATTTTTTTAAGAAGCTTTGTTTCGATTTTCAAATTGTATACTTGGTGCCTATTTTGATTAGTTAAATAAAATTGTATCTTATTGTATTGTATTATTCTCGTTGCAAACGTAACGTTAAATACTTAAACAATAAATAATATTACATAAAACAACTACTTTTCTTTTCTTTGTCAGTAGGTATCCTAATTTTTTTGTAGTGTTTCCGATAAGAATTCATTTCTTATCACACAATCACTATAAGTAAGAAACTCATTCAATAAGATGTAGAAAACATGAGAACAAACGGGTTATTATTTATTTACAATAGAAAAATAAAGTGTTGGTAAGTAGAAACTCTTCAGGAGTTTTGTTTTGTCTTCAGGAGGAACGCAATGTTCTCAGCAACAGAAACTAGGTACACTAAAATATGAATGTGAAAGTTTGTTTTTTTTTTTCAGGCAAAAAACTGCAAAAGTATAACAATTATATTGCGACCTATGCACAATAACTTAAATACAACCTGAAATAATGTTTAAGATGGCATTCTATTATCAGCAATAATTCTTATAACAACCAAACAGAGCCGGGTAACAAAGCTAGCATCAATTAAATACTTAAAGATTTGTCCTTCATCTACGCTGCGCTTAATATTTACAGCAATATTGTTAATTTCAGTTTGCGTTTATATTTTAACCCAGTTTAGTCTCGTCATACTGTGCCGAATGCTGAGTTTGTGCAAAGATGTAAGGAATCTAGATGTGGCTTGTGGGATTGTGATGTTATTGAAAGTTTTTACAAGCGTAGTTTGTTGATTTTTTCTTTATGCTACTAACTAATTTAATTTTGAATGTTTTGGAAAGTATAAGCATAGCCTTTCAAAAACATTTTAAGGATACTACCTAATATTGATGCATTAGAAAACGTAAAAAAAAATTCTAGTGTGTGATAAAATGCAGTTGGATGAATAAGAGTAAAGTATTTAAATATAAAAGTACTAAGAAATAAAAAAAACAGACGTCGGTAAATTACTATTTTAGTAGACTTGGCATTTCGTCCCTTGTAGATATTACTTATCTTGGTAGACTTTTAGTTGATAGGCCAATTTTATATTTAAGATTATTCTTAGAGTTGCATAACATTGAATCTATATACCAAAATTCCCAATAAAATTACTAGGTAAGTCGTATCAAAACTGAAAGTCACATATGGGCATATGTGTTTTCAGTCATGAAACTAAACATCTATCCTTATCCCATCCAGTGACCCTACATCCATTCTAAACCCGTTGTTTGGTAGGCATGCGCAATCGGTACAGTCAATACCACGGTGCGTGTTCGTGCCTCGCTGCCTCGGCCTCTGCCTCGTGACGACTCGGCTGCCTCGCCTCGTCACGTTTGCACTCTGATTTTCCTGCTAGCTGCTACAGGCTTTTGGGAATTCGATGGCGGATTGGGTAAGAATGGTTTCCGTAAATGTTGCAACTAAACCAATATGGGATTGTTGAATTAAAGATATTAATTGACTGATTAAAAATTGTATTTCTTCGTGTCTATACTTTATGTAGCTTGTATCGATATAATACAAATTCTCTGGAAATTGTAAACCCATTTCAGAGATTCTGTCACGTGTTTGGTGTAAGTATGCAATGCAACCATATTTTCAGAAGCAGCTCGATGTCAATGTCTACTGTTGCACCCTTTTTTACATATTATGCAGGTTAAATATATTAACAGATAGAAGAATTCTATACATATAGGTACGTTCTCTACTTTTAGCCGTATATAATAAAACCCCACTATTTGCAACCTCTGTATCTCCTGAAACCAAGATTAAAGCACTGTAGTATCGGATGGAATACTCTATCTATCACGATTTTGAAAAGGAACAAGTGAAACACAAAAGGGTTATCTAGATAAACCAGACTTTTGCCTATACACCACACATAATAGGAAAAGTCTTCTGATGTCAAGGCAGAGTTAAATCATTTATTTCATTTAGGTCTTTACCTACAAGCACTTATGAACGTCAAAATTTAAAAATAGATTTGATTCTAGTTGCCCATTCCAAAAGTAGCTTCCTTTGAAGATCGGGCAAGAAACTCCACGGTTACTCTTTTACAAAATAATAGGTATTACAGATGATTTCTAATACCAAGAAAAAGATAATCAACTCTACCATAATCAATAAGTATATTACTCAACACCACAAAGATATATCAAGGGATAGGTATAGGGATACAAAATATCACGTACTATCCCTTATATTACCGTCACGTAAGTTCTTATTTATTAGTATCGCGCCAAACGTGCTGCTGTCGCCATCTGCCGTCAGTTCGGAGCACTGTCCCTATTTATTTGCTCGGCGGATATATCCGCGTCGTCCGTATCCCACCTCTATTGTTTCATCGTTAAGGAATATTGCAAGGATAAAGTTTTGTATAGGTATGCGGATATTGGGGGACTTCTTTGTGGGTAAATTAGGGGGAAGACATACCTACATATGTACACCTCATAATGTTTATTATATCATAGCTAAATTGTTTTTTTTTTTAATTTTTGTGGTGAGGCTTAAGTCATTTCAATATGAGATTTCTTTTACAGACAGATATATTTGTGGTCGACGAGGAATATTATTAAATAAGTAGTTACCTAATATCTGGTCTTCCCACAATTACCTACAGAATTTTCTTTATCGTATCCCACCACTATTGTTTCATCGTTAAGGAATATTGCAAGGATAAAGTTTTGTGTAGGTATGCGGATATTGGGGATTCTTTGTGGGTAGATTAGGGGGAACAATATATAGGTGTACCTTTAGGGTTTATTGAAGGAATAGCTAAATTGTTTTTTAATTATTGTGAAATTCTTATTATTAGCGGTTGTGGATCCTGGAAGCGTAAGTTATTTCAATATGAGAATTTAATAATGGATTAGGTGTAATAGACATCGATGGTTAAATTGTTTTTTAAATGTTGTTGAATTAATGTTAGCAGTTTTAGATACTAGGTACTGTAGGCAGTTTAATGTTATAAATACATTATAACCAACACTAATAATTTTGGTTTCATGACGTATTGTTATTGTATTATTAGATGAATTAGCAAATCAATGAATAACAGAATATTATTAAATACGTAGTAAATGTATGGGCTAGCTATAATTACCTACAGATAGGGTATTAAGCTGGGCTTACATGGTGGAACAACTTATGTTCGGATTTTGATAACTGTGAATTCGTTCCACTGATTTTAAGCCCATCACTAAGCTTAGTAGTTATAATTCCATATTTAAGACTCTATTTTATTTTTTAAATAATACATTCTTTCTACATATTATTAATTCCTAAACAAACTCGTCACGGAAAGTCAGAAACTAAAAAGAATACTACTAGAACAAGTACAGGACTATTCAAAGGGAATGTTGTTACCCCTGTTAACTTTAACCCAGTTAGTCTGGTAGGCCGAATAGTTTAAGCAGATGATGATGATTCTTTCTTTCCTTACTTTAAATGGCCAATAATAAGGGAGTTAAAATTATCTTCTATAATATAATTTGTCCATCATATAAGTCCCCCGCTCTGGTAGACGTGGCTAAGCCAACAGCGTTTGTTGGCTCATTATTGTTTAAGACCGTCGCAGCTTAACTCGCCTTTAATATTAGCTGTTTTTTGCAAAGTATCCTGTTTTTACATTTTTAAATTTGCTTTTTTGTTTTATGTTTTTGGAAATCTCTCCTATTTTAGTTGATTAAAGCAATATAGTATTGAAATCATTTGTGTGTTCTTTCAGTTGTGTGCTAGAGCCTAAAATGTTATAAAAATTTCTTATCTTTCATAAAAATCTTAAAAAAATAAAAGATCAAAAACCTTACTTATTTTTCATAACATATTTGGTTTCCCGAAATGCTTTATTTATAGAATATTTCAGTAGTACCTACCTTTATACGTAACGCGAACTAAGTATATTCAAAAGTTGATAGTATTTAGTTACTGCCTGAATTTCAACAGATAGGTACTTCGTTGCCATCTTTCAACTGGCTAAATAAATTCTATTTTTATCTAAAACAATAAATTATAAAAATATCTCCTCGAATATTTCAAATATTTTCCACGACCATCGTCCACTTGATCAGGCGAGTTCAGACGGACGACAAATTTGTCGCAGTAATGAGATCAAACAATCATTAGTATGGACGCGACTCCGACGCGACGACGCCGGGCACTTTTCATAAGTTCAATTGACTGGAAGAAATCGCTCCAGACTAATCACTACGGTAATGGTATGGATTATGGGAGAGTGAAATATTCAGTATATTAAAAACCTTACCTATGTACGATGGTTACATTAAAATAAAAATTATATATAATGTAGTGTATACAGACATTAAAATGGCAGGCATATTTGCCTATTTAAAAGTAGTGCAACTGTTGCCTTTGCTCCATTTCTCTCTGTTTTGAATCGCATACAATCATTATTTTTAAAGTAGCCATAAGCTAGTACCTACATTAGTTTATCAAAACTATTTATAATAAGTTCCCTATATGTTTCAGTAACAACAAATATTAGCTAGCCAATTCTCGTTAAACTTAAACTTATGTAAGTAAATGACAATAAGGTCGTATTTATTCTTACCTTTACCTTGATGTTTTCCCACAGTTGGATTTGTACAATAATAAGTGGAAAACCCGATACACTTCATCCGACCCTGAAACTTCATAAAGGACAAAATGTAGCTGCAAAAAGTCCCTAGTTTTTTTATAGGTATTATTCTTAAGAAATATGTAGGTATATTCGATTTAATAATTCCTTGCTTCCCTCTTGGAGAATACTCTTCGGCTAACAATTAAGGTTGAATTTAAAAAAATCTCCTTTATTTAAGAGCACCTCGCAGATCGCTAATTTGTTGAAATTTTTTCTTTAAATTTTTGCTCCCTTTGTCCCTAATGGAGTGCTTCTAACTTCGGCCTTATGTTTATTCTAACTTTGGGAACCAATTGAATTGTTAAGTTACATGATTAGATTAAGCTCTGATTTTGTTTTCTTAATTACTTTCTGAATAAACCTTTTTGTTTCTATGCGGATATTTCCTAAAATAAGACACCTTTTTGTAAGCTGCGGGCTGCGGGTACAGTTTCGGCTCCATAAATAACACATTTAAAAAATCAAAAAATAGGTAAATAAAATATTCTTAGTTTAATGTAAACGCCAAAAAGAAAATAATGGAATGTGTGAATTTTTCAAAGAGGAAAATATATTCGTGTTTTCTGCTCTTATAATAAGTATTTTTCTTTAATTATTCTTCAATGATAACAGACACATTTTATATATAAGAAACCCAAGTGACATGAAACTGCATTAGAGGTGGCAAGCCGTTATCAGTTGTCATTAGATAAGGCAGGCGACATCCCGGAACCGCAACGCAAACACGGTTATCTTGGGGAAAGGGACGGCGCGGGCGCAGCCGAGGAATATAGGGACAACTGAGGCGGGTGAGTCGTAGGTATTAAAGAAAATTATATAGACATGCAGAACTTAATTATAATATGTGGATAGGAAATAGAAAGGAGAGTAAATTCACACACTGAGACGCCCTTCTTTAGGTAAATAAAAAAGCGAATTTAAAATCTATCTCATAACAATTTTATGTTTATGTGATCCCCACCCACACAGTGAAGAAAACTCTACTGTTTTAGTCCGAAAACGTAACATAGAAACAGTACTATATTTATATATTTTTTTAATAATTCTAAAGTAAACTGAAAGCATCATCATCATTTCTGGACAACCGCATTGCATTAGTTACAAGCAGATACATATAGTAGAGAACTAGAGTGAAATATTGAAAAAAAAACAAGCACCCGTGGTTTCATCAGCTTAAGAGCTACATGTCCACAGGCAGACATACAGACAAACACACATAGATGCCAAACTTATAACACCCTCTTTCTCCTGAGGGAGTTACATATTTTTTAACTTTCATTCTGAAACAGCGTCATTCCTAAGAAGAGTTATTACTTAAAAATACAATTACTACACGTCATACAATCTCATGGCTAAGTAATCGTTCAGAAACACGTACATATGAATATTTCGGTATGTATTAACAAATGGGTATGTCTGTAACCAGTCGGCGGTTCCGCGCCGATGCACCGCCGCCATCTTGGTAATGCTTGTACAGATAGCAGCTAAGTTTTGGATGGAAAATGTTAGTATGTAGGTACTTATATTGTCAAACTTTTTTTCCTGTGGAGTTAAAGGAGGGTGTATGGAAGTGAAGGATTATAAAGATGAAATGATTGTTAAAATATGGTAAGGAAAAGATTTTTGCATGAACTGCACATTTTTGATAAACGAAGGATCATAGGAATAATTTGCAGCAATAAAACTTTAATTTTAAGACCCCTTTGCTGTGATATAAATATGAACTTGTCATCCATCACAGGTTCCTTTTAGGATCATGAAAGCTTCTGCCACCTCTTACAAACCATTAATGGGTTGTAAAACTCTTCTGAAAAAAACTTTGAAAAGTAATGGCACAGAGTTTATTTAACAGCTTGTTTTTGCAACCACTACTAACAATATATCATGAGAAATATTTTCGAAATCTCGAGCCGGTTTCGGCGTTTTTTCGTCTTCACTCGCCATCTGAGTTGAGCAAACAAACCGACGGTACGCTTCAAGCAACACAGATATACAGAAAATGGCCTTTTTCTGTACTTATAAAGCAATACCAACTCACCTATATGAAACTGTCATTAAAAATCGTCATTAGTGTATCAGTAATAAGGTTTAAATTCGATTGTAAATGTTGTGGCCAAAGTCACAAGGTTCAGCATGAGTTAATTTCGAAATGCGAAATGAATTATTTTAAATGGCATCGTTGAATTGTTGTGAAATGTATTGGAAGCTGTAATTCTACTTATTTCTTTAAAGTTACGAAATAAAAGTATGAAATCGTTTGGCTAGTGTTTTGGCAGGGGCCAGTTAGTGACAAAACGTCCTTACTTAATACCTATTATAAATTCGAAAATAACTTTGTCTGACCAACTTGAACACCTAAACTAAAAAACAGATTTAAATAAAACTTGTCACACAGAGAATTAAAGGCCCAAAAAAGAAAATACATTAAGCAGGTTTTTATCCGGGTGCGGGAAATATTTTCCTCGAGACTGGTATGACACCGCAGGGAACATCTAGGAAAACATAACAATATTTATCTAAATAAGAGAATGACGGTAAGTACAAATCTTCCCATCCCTTCAAAAACAACAAGCATAATGTTTTTTAAATAATAAACTATGTATGTACCAACCATTTATAGAAAAATCCTGAAAACGTTTTACTAACATTACCAACGATCAATTCGCCATATTTGTTTCAGAAGTGCAACGTAAATACTAACTAACTCGATAACTGAAGTATAAGATTACTGGAGTGCAGTAGACGCCTTGATAGTAAACTTCGACGATATCGGGGTTCGATGCCCGATACGCGCATTGCACAATGATACGGGTGACACTGAATACGGTTCTAATTTAAACCGTATCACAGTTTATATCAGGTATTTTATTTGTGATAATATCGATTGGGTATTTTTAGTGTTTTAATGATAAAATGTGTTTGAACTTTTTTAATTTTTAGTTGTTGATTATTTTGATTGGCGGTGTCATGTAAGAAGTATAAATACTGATAACTAATAATGTATAAGTGTATGTATGTAAAGAATCTGTAAATTTTTACTTATTTATTACAAAGATCAAAAATCTTAGCGTATCTAAAAATTGTTTTATTTTCACTGAAAATCATGCATAACTAATTTACTCGAATATTTTGCCTCCAACTCCTTTCTGTATCACAAACCGAACCTAATAATATCTTTCAGACTCTAACTGTGTACGAAATTCAGTAATTTTGACAGATAAAGGTAACTATCGAATTTATAATTTTAATAAGGATTTCAATAATTAAACATGAAAAACCATTTTAAACAGACAGTAATATTATCATTAGCTATTTTCCCTTGCTTACAATATTCCTTACATCAGCACAGAACCCAAAATATCTTAACACCCAAACCAACAGTTTATTAAGTACATTTAAAAATAGCTGCTAATAGTCAGTATGTAGTCATGTAAGTTTAATTTCCGTTAAGTGGTTGCGGGCGGCCCCGCGCGGCGCGCTAGTGGGGGATCAAAGGCGCCGACTGACCGACGCAATAGAAGCTTATTATCTAAGTTCTGTGTGGTAGAAGTTTAATGGTTTTATAGCTAAGGTTTTCTATGTGATCTTATGAAGTTAGAGATCTGGTTAGGTGTTTATGTGTATGTATATAGCTAAAATAAAAAAATGTGTGAGCTTTTTCGAGTATATTTTTTTGCTAAATTCAGTATTCGGTGATTCAAACAGCCCATATTACTCTACAGAAGTAAATATACTGAAAACCTTTTGCACATAATTCAACGGGCAATAACCTTGACGTAGGTATATGTTTAGTACAACCTCTTTTGAAAATTAAGAAAAGCAAAAGCTTACAAAAGTTTGAGAATATGTCTATTACTTCTTCACACAAAAAACTACTCAACATTAGTTGAAACTTGATAGTATATAGCTTACACATCAGAATAAAATAAGACCCAATTACTTTTAATCGTGATGCTGCAAGTGTATTTGAAGTCACGAGTAAGTAATACGAGTAAAGGCCTATGACGGAACACGACGGTTTTTAGTCAGTAAGAGTCTGACACTTCCTCACCGCTGCTAACCCACAGCGGGAGGGGCATTTGATGATTTTTGACGTCGTTAAAAAAAAAAAAGTCACGAGTAAAACCGCAAAACACACCAAGCCAGCAACATTTTAACCACTCTCAGAATAACCCCGTAAGACATCAGCCTCCGAACACAGAGAATATTAGATGGCACATCTGAAGCAGAGCAGACCACAGCGAGATTACGCCCCTGAGAGCTTTGATGCCGACTACGTTGCGCATCGCTAATGATGGCCGGACCTGAGTTGCTGGTTTGAATACCTGGCCAATTGATGCGCCATGTTCAAAGTGATTGCTGAATGTATTTTTACTCGAGTGCTAAAGTTTTTGAATTGAAGTTATTAAAAGGTATGTAAAATGAGCAGTGAAAGGGTTTTTGTGAGTGCTGTCCAATGTAATTTGACGTTAGCCCAATTCAACTTTCAAGAAGTAGGTACTCGACGTTGTATCATGAACATTTATTTATTTTAAGTCTTATGATTAACCTAGTTGTTATTTGATTCATTACTATTACACTGTTTGAATTCTGATGATGTTTGATTTTATTTTGAGAAGAATCATCTTACATGTTTCATAGTAAAGCGAAATCCAAATTAATTAGACGTAATTTGGGTCAATTCCTAAACGTTGGACGCTTGTTTTTCTTTCAGCCTGCTCGTTTAGTTTAATATACAAACGACTTACGATGTTATAAGTAACCAAGTACGTCGCTCAGGAATTTTAATCTAGAAGTGTCCATAACAAGTCTTAATAATTTGGAACGATATTTGAAAGGCTGAAAATCCTGAAATCTTTACGTGACGGCATTATACAATTTTCTTTAGTATTTCATCAAAGCAAGTCCCTGCACCTCACCCTTATCTTTTAATATACCAGTGTTAAACTGTTATGAGAATACACGCCAAGTGGTCAATTTTTTTTTTTTCAATTACTATCTCTCCGCTACACTCCTATCGTTCAAGCCTACTCCTAGAACCCATACGCCCATATCCCTTCCAGCAACATCTACAACAATTCTAACCACATTCGTATAATTTTTAAAGCAAAATCGTTGCACTGTCGCACGTTCTCGCTAACGACATGTCAGCGCTTCGAGGAACGTACGTGATGGCTCTGTTTGTACATGACACATGCACATAATATACATAAACACCATGTATTTACATAGCCCATATACTGAGAACGCAGGTATATTTCACCTTAGCGGGGAAACTAAGGAATTTCTCACTTAGTGATGTTGTAGTTTGGTGTGGGAAAATGGTCCTTAGTGATTTCGGTTGTGGTAATTTTTGGGTTTTATTTAGACCCACCTGTTTTTTGTATTCTTGTGTAGTGAATTAAAGACATCATCGGGCCTTTTTATTGTACCACTATAGAGCTTGTAGTGAAGAAATGAGCGTTAATCATCGAGCTTTACCTAGAATAGTTATATTAATATTTGCCTGACCTAGTATCGCATATTCGTACTTGAGAGAATGGTGCTTTAACCAAAGATCTGTTGTCAGGATGGAAGGGATAAATGGAAAGATGGAAAGTCCATTTACCAAATTGAAACTACACGTAAACGTTTTTTTTTATTTTCAATCCGATATTCCACTTGATCCAATACTTAACAGCCATGCCTTGGATTATGAAGCCAAGGAGGCAGTGTCTTATAGACTTTGAATAGAAGATTAAAGTAAACTATTTACCTGCACCATATCAATCAAAAATAATTCCCAAAAAACAGTCATCCAAGATTACCGGACAATACAACAAACGTCGAATGTTCCCGCCAATAACTGGTCAAAGTAAATATTGGTCGAAGCGAGACAACGCCGTGGTTTTTGAGAATTTCCAATGAAGGTCCGTTCGTGTTTTGTTTGTGTGTTTGTCCGGTTGGACGGTATCGTGTAATCTCGCTGTTTGCCGGCAGTTCGAGCATTGCCCGGTAATACTACACTATTGGTATTGCCTCCCTCGTTGTTCGTTATGTTACGGTTTTTTTGGTGCGTGACGTTTTTGTGTTGGCGTTGTTTTATCCAGGTGTAATGTCACAGTTGTGTAAAATAAAAAAGCTGTAAAGGTTGTGTCATAACTTGAGTGCTGACTACGATGTTAATTAAAGTCTAGTAATCTCTCTTTACTTTAGTTTTCTCCCAATTATTATCATCATCTCAGCCATAGGACGTCCACTGTTGAACATAGGCCTCCCTCTTACATCTCCACAGACACAGTTTCTCCCAATACTTTGCACAAATTTTCTGTCTTGTCTGCCGACTGCTTAAAGTTAACTAAGTTAAAGTGAAGATTATAACCTGTATTATCAACCTATCACAAATTATGATGGACTTTATGATCTTTTGTCTAGTACATTTTCATCTAAAATTTTGATCTTACCTTAAAATCCTTTTCACTTCACTCACACTCGAGTGAGTGAACGAAAGAACGAAAGCATAAAAGCAGGCCACTAACAAGCCGCCTAGTTCGTTCACAAGGCAAGTGCGCATGAGTGGCTCACTCGGTGCAAACACTTTGCATGCGATATTGCCTATTAATTGTACGTCGTTGATGAGCCTTCTATCTTCGAGAGCCTTTAATCATGATGGGTCATTTACATAATTGTGGGCGAGCAAATTGGTTGGTTGGAAAAATATCTTCAGGATATATCTATGTGAGTGGCAAAGGATTTGCTGGCAAATATACAGATATCCTTACCATGAAAGTGTTTTTTTTCTTCTCAAGTTTACTGTAGAAAAGTGCATCGTGCTTGCTTCTACAGTTATAATTTCTCGGACAATAATGTACTGATGATCTGATGACAAAGATCTGTCTTCGGAGAATAATCATTTTTTTTATAAATTCATAACGCTGTTTCTATAACTAGTACATTATCACTTGTTGTACTATTTCTTCTTCCAAGCAACTTTAAAGTCCCTTAATAAAATGCTGGTTTTAGTATTTTCTGAAATAATTACTTTCTTATCTCATACTGTGTTCAGTGTTGACTCAAATAAACACCAGTGAGACAGACCTTAAACTACAGCATAGGTACTTTTAAAACTACACACTTACAACACAGACATACATCCAACTACCACAACAGCTTCAATTAACCTAATTCCTTGCAACCGAACAGCACATACGTAGCGATTTCACAAGGAGCTACTAGATACGCTAGACTACTAAGTATAGCATAGTATATTGATCAGAGCGAGGCTGGGACAAACACCGCGGTCGTTGAAGCCGGTGCCCTTTGATCACGACCCGCCGACCGAACGCCACTTGTTATCGTCATGCTGTGGGAGTAACAGAAGGTTAAGGGTGTGGTACTGGGGTATTGTTTAACGGTATGATTGATAAAGTGGTTTAGTTATTGTGAGGTTTGATCCCTGCATGGACTAAACTGTCTGTGTTTTTAGCACGTGGTATAGGAGTTTTTATATTTGGAACCAATGCAAGGAGATTAAGTAATGAGTTCGTGTAGGAGGCAGGTAGTCTCCGGATTTAGTGGATTCCGGTCTCCTATGCTATCGGAACCATTAAACAATAGCGACATATGATAGTCGAGCTATAGACATAATTTTCAGTTAGCAATGTGCTTGGAAACTTGCACTAAATTCCTTGAAAAAGTTAAGGATTCAGGTCTTATTCGTAGTTCCTGTATATAGTTGGACCATATCCATGTATTCTACTGTCAATTACATAAAGTACATTTTATTACAAGACTTTATTTTCTACCATATAATAATCTTGTTCCATGAAACTTCTGACCCTACTTCCAGTGGCGCCGTTGTCTCATGCGGCCCCAACAAAGTGCTTCCCATGTGCCGCTTTGATGGCAAATGTCTACAGTAATGCAGTTTTTGATATGTCACTAGCGGCCATCTTTGTTCGTGTAGTACCTTTGTGATTATAATGCGGAGGCTTTGCGGTGATGCCACTCTAAATATATTATGTAGGAGAGTACCTGCCCTTATTTTCGTTCTTTTGTTTTTGTTTTATGTGAATTTGTGTGAAGGAAATTTTAATAAGAGAAGAAGGAGGAATGTTTCAGTTTCAAAAATATAAGAGCTCTGGAAAAATATGTGTTTAGTACATTATCTAAACATGTTTTCTGCTAGCAAGAAGACAAGAAAAATTACAAAAGAAAAACGCAATTCATGTTTTTGCAACTTAAAAGTTGCCTGAGGACAAATAATCTGGAAAATTACTGATCATGGCAACGTTAATGTTGCGTAGTGGTATTCACTAACCCACTTCCTCGTCTTCCTCTTTCGAAGAGTGCAGTTTTTGTTTGAGCATGAAATTCTGTGAATAAATTGCTTGAAGCTGGAAATCATAACTGCTCACTGTTTATTTTAACTCCTACAGTACATAATACTACATAAGGCAAGTACATCCATCCATTCATTTTAAATACCTACACAGGATAATCTGCTAAGACCCTTAAAAGAGTGGGGGTAGAAACAGCAGGCTGGTTGCAACAACGGCAAACAACGCCCTCTCCTGGTGATTTGGGCATTTATTAAAAAGCACACAATACCCAGCCACTACACTGAGATCGCTCTTTTCTATTTTATTTTTAATATTAAACCCCCCGGCTACTGCTCGTCTGTACAGAGTAGGGGTAGGGCAGAGAGCGCAATTAGGATTTTTTTATTGTTTTTGTATCTGCTTTATTGAAGTGTTATTTTGCTGCATAGAGTTGATAATTCTAGGTATGATGTAGATTCGTAAGCAATCTCAGTACTTTGATCTCGTAAGTAGCAGCTATGATATCATTATTTATGTAGCAATTCTTTATAAAATAGGGTCCAGGAGTTTCAAAAAGTTTATAGTAAAATATAAGCTTACATTTTCTGCGATAGGCAAATCTGCAGGATTAGTGAAATTCATACAATTATATATAAAAAAATAATATATTTATAAGGAACCACTTAAGCAACATAAATAGATACCTTGACACAATTGTTAAAAATTATAACCCTTTCCTTAAAAGAGCATACCCAACAAGCATATAATGCATACAAGTACCTACCACATAAAAAAATTGCAACCTCTATTCCTCCCTACTCTGTAGCCATCGCTTTCCAGGGAGGCCGTCGGAGGGCCCTCCACAGCTATTATTGAGATTCAGACGGCGGACTCTTCATCATATCTCCTCACTGCCTGAAATGTGTACTCTTGCAATAACTGTTTATGTAATTCGCAACTTTATTGCTATGTCTACCTACTGAATTTTGTAGAATTTTGTACATAGGTAAGGGTTCCGAAGGTTTGAGTTGAGTTGGAAGTGAGATAATTCTTGAAACTCGGATGTTTAGTTATTTATAATATTATATATTATTTCCATGATAAATGGATAGGTTTCAACTTGCATTATATTGTCACTCTCTTCCCACCTAGCTCGTTTAATGTACTATGTTGTGTTGATTTCACCATACATTTCTCATTTTCTTATTTAACGGACTTCTAAAAATGGAGGTGGTTCTCAATTTGTCGGGATATTTTTAATAAGGCAAAGATATACGATGCAGCTGAAACAGAAACTAAACTGTATCGTCACATATTATTGTGAAGATTATCACATGAAAAGAAAGCTATTTTTTTGTGTTTATCCTACAGTTTTTACTACAAAAAAAGACTACATAACTTTAATATTATAAGCCAATCAGGAAGTCAAGATTTTCCCATATACTTGATGCATTTTGTTGGTAATGCTTTGGATAGAGACTGCAGTGGTACGGACAAACAGACAAGCGAGCGATTACCAAAGCGAGCCGATTGCTATCGGCGCTGGACATCGCGTGCGCGACGTTGCTATGTAGGGTATGAGACATAAGCGGTAGCGGTTTAACAATACTTAGAGAGTGAGTGCCAGCTGCAGTCTAAACAGTCGTTCGATGCGTGGCCTTTCTTTTAATCTTGATTCCAATCAAATCAGTAGGTCTGATCCCGGCTAAATACCTGATCATTGCAATTTCCGTAATTCATATTCATACTGATTTATGAGCCTAAATAAACTATCGGCGGTTTCAGGACTTTATCGGCTACAAAAAGCATTAGTGTAGCTGACACCGCAATTTTGTGAAGTAACTTTAAGACAAAGCTTGCGTTTGTGTATTGTTCCAAAGTAAAAAAATACAGATAGATAGATGCAAATGCGAAAAGCAAAGAGAAATAGGCAAGATATTTATTACCAAGCCATTCAGGCGTGTATATATTAATTTTATATGTAAAAGTCTGTAACTTGTACTAAACGATAAGTAGCAAGGCAGGCTAGTATAACAAAGTCAATTATAAGGGTTGTGCAAAGTTTAACAGCGGAGGTTGTTTGGCGCTAACCTCCGATATTCTAAGCTTTAATTACAACCGAATTCTTTATTCATCGCCTTTGGGTATAAGAACGAAAATAGTTATTATAGTTTCACATTTTAGACATGCCTATGTGCCTCCGATTTGTGCCTTATATTTTTTCCAATGAAGGGAAGATTTATCTGTCTACCGCCTACGCCTACCTTGCAGGTTCAATTCCCACAGAAGTGTCGATAATAGCGTTTATAATATGTAGTTATCCGTGAAAGAACAAAGATCTCTAGAGATATATTGTTGATGCCAATTTAAGAGGTGGCATTGTAAGAGTAGCGTAAATTAAGTAATTTAATTATACACTACTCTTGCTAACTTACAACCCCTCTCTCACGCCAGCCACCAAGAAATTGTCACCACATTAATTTATCGACACACACAACACGACTATATGACAAACAAATTCACCCAGTCAACTAGTTCCACAGGTAGGTAGTGCAAAGTTTATCTGCAACTTATGGAGGGTAGTTGCAAACATCGACAGGTGTATGGCTAATAGTTCGAAATTCAAAGTTGTAGTCGAACAGGGTGGAAGGTAAACACTAGGCCATCTGGCGGGGTATGTCGAATGTACGCAGTCTTGTCGCCCTAGTGTAGTGTGGGTGCTTCGGCTTTGACGCTGCGGTGTGGTTTTAATGTTTTTAGGTATTTTATTCTTTTTTTGATGATAAAAAAACCGTTATTTGTTGTGACTTCTTTTAAATATGCCTTGCAGTTAAAGAAATACCTAAGAGAAGTATAATGAAAGTTTCCAACGATATGCTTTTTTTATTAGGTGAGAATATAAATGATTGTATATAACCCGCCACGTCATTATCTCTAGAAACAATCATTAGAACAGGCAAATTACTTTTTCCTTTGCCCTAAATTAATAAAAAGTCAGAAAATTTTTACTAATATTTTAAATATAACTATATCCTAATTCCAATCACAAAACTTTTGCCATAATAGTCAGCATCCGTGAAAGCGAGTGTTCAAACTGCAGTCGCCGTATTACAATACCAAGTGCGTGCATACTTGTCTTATAGGGAGAAGTAATTGACAGCTTCAAGGAGCGCCTGGTGCAAAAACATGGCGAATTTTTATTGCTGTCAAACCACTTGTGCAATGCAAGGAATACTCGCTGCACTTGTGGGAGAATGGATAGGGCTCGTTCTGATGTTGTGGTGTTAATTGCTGGGTTCAATTATTGTTTTTAGTTTTTTTTTACCTTTAAATAAAAGGTTATTTTGTGAGTTTTTTCTTGGTATCCCATATTTTCGGTATCTGCTTACTCCAAATCTTTTCGATGTGTGCTAAAATTGGTATTGGTCTCTTCAATGTTATTTTTCAGCATTGAAAATAAGTTTTCAGTATTTTTCCCGTCTCTCCAAAAAAAAAACATACGCTTTGCAAGAAATTAATTAAGGCCAATAAAAAAACAAACCATATGGTAACTCTACCACAGCTCCCAAGAGCATACCAACCAGAAAATACATTTAATAACATACCCATAAAATACTTTTATCGTGAAAATAATCACAACTTACCAACGTAACCCCCAGTTAACCGTAGCTCAAGTGTTCCCCACGGGGTAGCGTGTACCCCGTAGCGTGGGGTCTCTTGTACCCCAGAGGATAGCCCGGTTATTGCTCGCGGGTACAACCCTCAAATTGAATATTTTATTAATTTAAACTCGCCCAAAAATTGTCTGTTAATTTTAAATTGGTACGTTTTAGTGCGTTTGTGGATGGTCTGAGTGTTTTAGTATCTTTGTTCTTTTAATTGAGTAAACCGGAACAGTATCTCATTACACTATTATAAAATACTAACAACATAAGAATAATATTCTTTTACTTGGAAACTTTTGTATCTCTTACTTATGTTTATTATTATTTTTCTTCATATATAAGCTTTATTTAATAGTCGCACACCTATAATTGTCTTGATGATTAGCTGACAGTATATTTTGAAAGAAGACGAAAGAACAAGAAGACACTTCGTCTCTGGTACTACCCCGACACCTGATTATTGTAATGTGCATACTACGATTCATCTCTATACTGATTCATGTGCCCGATCAGTTGACAAAAAAATTGCATTTGGACTCAGAAAGCTGATGCGGTGATAGATCAGACTTGACAATAGATACTGATGAAATATTTCGAATAAGTATTTGTTTTATCATTATATTAATACTGTCAAATAAAAATCATTATAAACCCTGATTTTCGATGTCTTACTTAATGTCCATCAGCGTGAACATTTGTGCTAAAGGGTGCAGGACATATGGGCAACATTATGGCCGGGTTTTATTAACTCTGGCTGTCACTCAATTTGTAGTATTAGCCGTGTTGCGCGCCGCGGCACGGCTTATGTGTGTACAGGGGGAAGTTTTATGCATCGCGAATTATTATACTATTTTTGTTACTAATAAAGTTATAGCTGGACTTCTATTTTGCCATTTTTATACATATTTTACAAAAAGTTTAAGATATAATGTGTACATGTAGGGATATAGGTAGGTGAATGTGCGAAATATTAGGATAAAAAATACATGCTTATTTATTACGAAGTTCCTCTCCTCTCGATTTGGAAAGTTAATAATTTTGCCGCCATATTTTGTCCTAAAAGTGTGTATAAGATATTATTCAGAAACATCTAGTTAACTTCATAAGAAGCCGTTAAGCCACTCCGAAAATAAATTCTCGAGATAAAAAAAAATTGTAAACCAAAAAACGCATCTTTTAAAAAGGCACAAACATTGGGCTGAGTTTCCGCTAATTCCCGCTAAGCCCACTAATGCTTGTAGGAACGCTAATTACAGGTCGATAACACTTCGTTAGGAAAATTAAAGTACTTCACACTTTACTGCGGTAAAGCTTCGGAAATGTGAGGATTTTTTTTCTGTTTTTTTTTCTTGTAGGTTGGTATACCTACTTGGGTTACGAGGAATCCGGTAATGTTTCGCACGTCTACGTTTGTTTTAGTGAGTGCGCAAATTCTTTAGTATGAAGAAAACTTAAAATTAAAATTAATTTTACCATAAAAATACTCAATAACAAAACTATTTTCGTCAAAAAATCTGTTACGAATTCTTATTACTAAGTTTTTTCAACCCCCTGTATAACATCAATAAGCCGGAATACCGCAGGCGTTTAGCCGCTGACAGCCATTGTCCCGCCCCAACAGTTCGCAATGCGCGGGAGTCGAACCCGGGACCGAATGTTATGCTCAACAATAATTGATTTAGTTGCGCGTGAAATTCCATAGTACAGTCAACTTCAGGTCAGTGGTAACAGTTTTTTAGGAAAATCGTACTTATTACTATTGAGTTAAGGTGCATGACAGTTACCACTGATGTGCGGTCTACTGTACAAATTATGGGGTTTGTTTTGATTTTCGCTCCGGTAAATTATAATAAAGTTATTTTGTGTACCATTAATAGTTATGACGTTATAGTAATAGAACGGGTACTTATTTTATATTATTTATGATTATGAATTCCGGCGTGAAATATTCATACACTGTTGAGTAGAGTTGGGTTAAATTGATTTGGTTGTAATTTGGTATTTTTCTGGTAAATATGTATGTAATAATGGATGATATCAGGGTGTACCGATATATATACTATTTAAGTATACGATATTTGTGCATTTCCATAGCCTAAATAACTACTAATCAATCTTATGCACCACGTTGTTTTTCAGTTGATTTTTACATACCGTGCATAGTACATACCGCCACGAATTGCATTATCATACCGTGATCAAACTTGAAAAAAGGGAAAGGTCCAATCTGGACCTTATCAGACTGGAGTTAGTTTCTGTGAAAATAGTATATAATGAACTGAAAAAATAGCTGATTTCGCTAGCACATAAAATATCGAAAAAACCCCTTACATCTAAGCGAAAAACATTTTAAACTTTAAACTAAATTCATTAATCTAAGCCCCGTATAATGAGATCAGCAATCAAAACCGAACTCAATCAAATTAAAAATAAACAGTATTATTCACATATGGCGCCTCAACCTACCCTCAGAAAACATCCCCAAAACATAGACTGCCCCAAAACATGAACTGCTCCAATAAAACATCGATAAATATATTCGGATTCAGATTTATTCAATGAATTCCGTAAAATCCGAATGCATTTATTCAATGATTCGACGTGTTATTATTATTCAGTAGTGTTGAGATAATCCGGAATAATAAAATCTCTGAGCTATGCCCTCTGGGCTTTGGAGGGATGTAGGATGGAGGATAATCTTTGGGATAGGATGACTGTGAATGTGGGGTGATATTGTCTGCTATTTTTTATAAATAAAATAATTAGTTACATGCGTATGAGATAGGAACGAGGAGGGAAATAAAAGGCATCTAAGAGTATTTGAGATTACCGAGTTCAAGATAGATATGGATTGAATATTAAACACGGTCTCAGAAACTACTGGTTCAATTTCACAAATTATTTCAATATTAGGTAGTTTTCTTACAGAGGAGGCAATAGGCATTTTTACAATTGTTGAAGTATTTTTTTCTATAATTCATAGACCTCTATAATCAGTCTTAAAATTAATTGTGTGGGCAACATAACTGAAACAATGATTTGCATAATTTTATACACCGACTGCAAATTCGTAGCTACTTTCCAAGCGGCATCGCAATCGTCATCACATGTAAAGCCCGCGTTAAATCGCAAGGGTGCGCACAGGGGAGTAGACCGAAAACAACACGATTTGTATTTATATCTAAACCGTGCCTTTGTCGTGCGATTAGCAACGTATTGTCGCGACAAATGGGCGCAAGTGTGCGGGGGTACTTAGCTGGCTTATGTAGGGTATAGTGGGGTTAAACGGTATGAGGTCTTAGCGTGGGTGTTGAGATGTATTGAAAGGAGTAATTTTTGATTTATTGTGTGATTGAAATGATTTGGTTTTAAGTTCTATTGTTTTCATGAATAACTCAATTACTTTGCGAAATAGGTAATTATTTTATATGGTAACAATAAGTTGTAGTAATTTAAGATATAATTGTAAAATTAATAACTACACTTGTTTTAAGAGTTGCTGTTGAGAGTCGGTCAGTTTCTGTATAATGATTAACATATAACTTATGTGGTAAAAAAGTCGTGGTGGCCTAGTGGGTAAAGGACCAACCTCAAGTATGAGGGCGCGGGGTCGATCCCAGGTCAGGCAAGTACCAATGCAACTTTTCTAAGTTTGTTTGTACTTTCTAAGTATATCTTAGACACCATTGACTGTGTTTCGGATGGCACGTTAAACTGTAGGTCCCGGCTGTCAGTGAACATCCTTGGCAGTCGTTACGGGTAGTCAGAAGCCAGAAAGTCTGACACCAGTCTAACCAAGGGGTATCGGGTTGCCCGGGTTACTGGGTTGAGGAGGTCAGATAGGCAGTCGCTTCTTGTAAAGCACTGGTACTCAGCTGAATCCGGTTAGACTGGAAGCCGACCCCAACGTGATTGGGAAAAGGCTCGGAGGATGATGATATAACTTATGTGGATACAAATTTCTTTTAACAGTTGGAACTACGGAACTACATCCATTTATCTATTGATTATATTATTCCTTTTAACGAACCTAAGGACTAACTTTGAACCTAAGGAGCCTAAGGAGAACATAGGGAGAATTCCCAAAAACAGATCCGACCTATTAATCCAACCTCTCACCTACCAAACAATTACTATCGCCACTCAATGGTACAGTCGCGTCCAAAACACAACTACATTAGGTACAATCAGCAACAGCAGTACAACGTCACTCGGAGACTGTCACGCACGGACGCGCCCTCCGAGTGCTAATGAGAGATAATCCCGGGACTCTGCCTTGATTTCTGTTGCAGACCCTACCAGTATGAAGAGTGGTGAGGCAGAAGGCTGACTCGGAAAACGGGTGAAATGGAAAAAAATACATGTAAAAGAAAAATATTTAACTATGTACTTTCAATCCTTCTACTTCTGTATCTAAGTAAGTAATATACGAATTGACATAAAAAGGACTACACTACATGAATAATGCAATAAAGTATTGAGTATTTTCTTATCATATTATAACTAACTTCTGGAAACAGATAGTATGCTTTTCCAAAGAAAAGAGTAATGCAAAAAGGTTGATGATTATGTAATTGTAACTACAGCTGACCAATGAATCTGTAATGAGAGGAAAAGGTCAAGAAAAACAAAGGAAAGACGAACGCTAGAAGACCAAAACTAAATTATTTACATCATCTAGACTACATACCTATATTCATGTTTTGATAAGTGACCTTTATCTTTCAACCTTCTGTCCTTTTTTCTATGTGCCACATCTCCCGTCTCTCCCCCAGCCTCGTGATTTCTATTGCAATGATCCCGGCGCGACAAGGGTTGTATACAACACTGTGTTTTTATTGCATAAACGTGCTGCGACAATTAAATATTGGGGTGTGGATTACAATTTTAATTAGACTTTTGTGACGCGAAGATTAGAGGGAAAATGTTTTTTTTTTGAGGATATTAGTGTAAATTGACATTTAATTTCGTTTTTCATTACATTTCTTGCAATTTGATAGGCTATTAGGGATACTGCCTGTATTTAAAGCCATTTAGAAATGAAATCAGAGGTATAAGTTAGTTCGCAGAAGCTACGAGACTGTTCGAAAGAGTTACGTCTGCCCTGGTACAAAAAGGGCACCAGAAGGAACATGGTAGGGTTTAGGTAAATACAAGAAGAAGGTAAGAATTTGACATTCCGTCATGCAGCGGGAAGGGTCTTATGATCAATTGACCAAAAGAGGTATACTATAGGTAGTATCGTTAGTGCTCAAAAACAACATTTACGTTCGTATGTTCCTCATGCTCATTCAAAGTAACATATTAATTTAATTTCTAACCCAATTCCATAGCTCTCCAGAGTAATATATACACATACACCCATACAAGGAAACAAGTACACGTTATAATATTCCGTTCATTTTTACAGCGTCGGATAAGTCTACCAAGAAAGAAGGGTGTGTCTTTTTCATAAAGGCGAATTTAATATTTGAAACTTAATTTCATGAGATGAGTCTTGCTTCTCAGAAGCTGAGACGTGTAATAAAAAGTTTTAGCTTAAGCGAAGATATAGGTGCTTGGGTACCTTTGCATATATTGTGTACAATCTTGGCATGTAGATAATTTGGTACTTGAGTTTTAAAAAAAAAAGACGCTAAATAGGGTGTATAAGGCAAACAAAGCAACAAGAATACAGAACCATTATAACTTATGGTTAGCTTAGAGATAAAAACTGGCCAAGTGCGAGTCAGACTCGCGCACGAAGAGTTCCGTAACCTACCATTATTTAAAATCACGTTTGTTGTATGGGAGCAACCCAAAATATTTATTTTATTATAGTTTACAGTATTTGTTGTTATAGCGGCAACAGAAATACATCATTTGTGAAAATTTCAACCCTCTAACTATCACGGTTCATGAGATACAGTCGGTGACAAACGGACGGACGTACGGACGGAAGGACAGAGGAGCGACCCTAAAAAATGGGTAAGAATTTTATAATATTTCATTGAAGAGAAGGTAGAAATAAGGAATGATTAAAAGGTAGGTAATATTAAATACTCAACCAGCAAAACCTTCACGTTTACCCATAAAAACCGATACAGATTTCTATGAAAACTCAACCCAACCATTATAAAACAATTGTCCGCCCTACAACTATGTCATTAGGTCACAATTAAAATTTATAAGCAAACACACTGTACGGTACCTATCTGTTGATTTTATCTGCCAGCCGACCAATGAGCAAACAGAATTTGAATAAAGAACTGGACTAATGGAACGGGCGATGTTTGCCGATGTTTGCCGAGTCGCGCGATAACGAATAGATGCGAGTTGCGAGTAAACACGGGCGCGAGTTAGCTAGCTAGCGGGTAAACTGTGACCTGGCGAATAAATACCATGAGCGAGTGGCGTGCGAGTGATAAATAGCTGGCCTGATGCTTTGGAGGTAATTACATAGAGTTTTTAGATGCGGGATGCGAAATATGACCAGTGGAATGTTCCTCCCTTTTCTCCTGTATTCAAAAATATATTATAGATGACAGTCAATATCAGCCTGCAATATTTCGAAAAGGGCACATTAATGCATCAGACCATTGTGAATCTGAGGAAAATGCACCGCATTTTCTGCACAATATTTAATAGACAGCCAGCTACTACTAAGTAATTCAAAAAGACAGGCATTATACCAAAACTTTAAGCTACCTAGAAAAAGATGTTACCGGTCATTGAAGCCTCATTCCAGTGCCTTTTAGCAAAGCATATACCTATTCTTAAATTGGCCTTTATCATGGTAGGTAGTAGGTAAAAACCTGCGATGGTAAGAACACCGGTGACTAAAATGTAATAGTTATGTCTCTAGCGACAAATAAAACTGAAAATGTTGAAAGCCTTGCCTCACATTAAAAACACAAAGAGCTATAATTTGTAACATACATCGTAACTCGTCTTTAATTTCGGTGTGGAGGTATTTAGGTTGATACACACCTGCACAAATATTCAATGAATAATTAAACAATTTACCTCGTGTTGCGTGTTGGCGGGTAAGGTTGTAGTGAGGCAAGTTGGTTATATGTGGTTGTGGGAGTCCAAGGCTTTTTTGTTCATGAAGAGTTTTAAAATTAGTCCTCACAAACTCAACAATGAATGTGTCTTTATATGCAGGCCAATGAAAAACTTAATAACATCTTTGTTTCTACATTCGTCCTGCAGGTTGCAACTCTTTTTAATAATCGTGCAACCTAACTGAAATAATAAATATTTAAATGTGGTCCATTATAAAACCACATTTAAATATTTTCTACTCAATTTCAACAAACTGCCTGGGTCTCAAGTTCATTTATTGTGTTTTTCCTATTATTTTCTATTTCTTGTATAACCGGTTATGTATTTCTGTACCTAATAAATAAATAAATAAAAAAACTCCAAAGACTTTTAAAGGCTAGGATTCATATTAAGCATTTTATTTTGAATAATTTTCATTTTAGTTTGACATTGCCTCTCAATGCTTCCACAATTGAAAGGTTATCTGATGATTTCCCATAGCAAAAAAGATCTACATTAACTTCTATAGAGACGACTTTGAAGATAAGAATTTAAAGAAATTCTAATTTTAGCGTGATCTTGTTAAATCTCATGCGAAGATAAAAACTTCAATTAAATGAAAAGCGTATCTCCTCCACATATTTACTTAAAGATTTTCTCAACAAAAAAAAAAAACAAAACAAAAAATAAATAACAATTAACAGATAGTGTGTAAATAGAATACAGCACATCATAGGGTGGGCGTACCCCACTTTCCCCTAAGGAATAGTAGGTAATGTTTACGCCGCATCTCATTAAGATGCCGACTCTCCCGCCTCTCCCCACGTTAGAACGAAATTGTTCGACCATAAAAAATAAATAAACCTATAGCCCTTAACTATGCCTTTGATTGTTACGACTCACATTGCAACGCATAGAAAAAAAACTGCAAGCAAATTTGAGCTTTAACAACCTTAAAATAGGGTGTTGTTTTGATTGGGGTGTCGATGGTGGGTGGTTTTAGCGCAAATCAAAGTACAATACGGTAACAAAACGTTGCTTAGGGGTTTTTGATTAGATGGGAAAGTACGTATAGTGTTTTTTTTTTGTTAGTTTGTTTGTTTGTAGAAGGAAATAAATTACGTTAGAGAACATACGATAAACAAAAAATAAATCAGAGTGAGAAAAATTTACAGAAAATATATGTGAAAAATAAACACAAAAGTTTGCATGTATGACCTATGGACGTGTGGATGTTTGGTCTTCTTTCACGCAAAAATTACATAATCGGTCTTGGTCGTTATATAGCTTATACCTCTCGGATGCGGGAAGTTGTTCTCTCAGGAAGCAGGTGATACTATTAGCGAGGGCGTAAATTACGTTTAAAATCACGCAACAAAGAGAAACATCAATTTAAGCTAACATTACCAATAATCACCTCAACGGCCGAGACAAACAAATTCGCTAACTGACCAATAAATCGGAATCACGGTACGGTACGACACGACACGGCACGGTACGGTAGGGTACGGTACGGGATATAAATCTCGTGGCGATCCCATGAGTCGAATCGTGGCGCATCGTCGAATGCACATATAATACCCCTTAATAAAGATTAACAAGCGGGGGTGAGAATAGGGTGGCTTTGATGTCGGGATTTGTGGAGAAAAGTCTTCAATGTCTTTTAGAGCAAATTGTTTCATAACGTAGTAGGTACATGTCATTTATAAAACATACATAGTCAGTGTCTTCAGATTTAATTGATGAGCACAGGCCTCATTACACACAAAAAGTTATCTTGATCTTATACGCCTTAATCAATATAAAATATCTATCAATATATGAATCAAATCAATATTTCTATAATATGAATATTCGCAAGATTTTCTTTAAAACGATTCATTATAAAATAGTGGCGGTAACTGGTAATCTTTCCTGTACAAAATCCTTTGCAGTAAAGTGCTTCAGTATTCAGGATAGTCAGGTATTCTACTCCATGGTGAATTTCTAACACTATCCCTAAAATACTCTCAACATAGCATGGCCACCCTACACCCCGCCTTCAACTACAATCGGCACAAATCCAAAACGTCATAAAAACACAGCACGTGCTTCCTCCGTTGCCCTTTTCACCCTCTACGTGTTAAACTCAAAATTTACAACACCGATTGTAATAGCTTGAACAAAAGTGAGCATGTTGCGTACTTTTGACAAGCCGTCTGATCCTAATGTGTCGATTTAAAACTACAAGGGGTGTTAATCACTGGCTGGGTCATTTTAATTTATTGCGTTGTAGGTCATTTGTTAATGTTAATTGGTATTTATTTGCAGTTAGAATGTTAAGTTTAATTGATGTCACTAGAAATAGTTTGAGGTAAAAACGTGTGTGTAAAAGCAACAAGATACATGCAGTTTTTGTCATTATTTGTAACCCCTGTTACACTAAAAATAGTGTTTTACACAAAACAGTTTGACCGTGTCTATCTGCGTGTTTGAGGCACCGTAGTCCTTAGACGAATAAACGATTTGGATGTGATTTACCTATTTTCTTTCAAGTTACATAATTTTAAGCTATTCTACTTCGTTGCATTGCTTTTTATGTCCAAGTATTGCTCCAAGTCGCAGCACACAGGAAGTAGGAACAAAAATCTTTTGCCACTTTAATATTCGGGAAAAATACATGATTTACCATCATATGCTTGCTTATACATTTGTATGTACATGTGGATATATTAACCTAAAACCTTTACATGTTCCCCACACATTACATTTATGTCGACATGGCCTTCATACCTACACAGCACAGGTATTTAGGTCGCTCGCCATTATACCTAAATGGTTGCTGGTTAATGAATTATTAACCAGGCAACCTTTTGTTACAACCTATTTTGTTAACTCACCATGAAAAGGAGTTTTGTTAGTCGTTTGGCTGCGGAACGAAGCCTAAAATCATCGGTCTATGTGGCTAGGTTTTTGCCAACTAAGTATATTGGCATTATTGGCAGCTAAATACTAAAGTTTTTACATGGAGAGACATGGGCATCCTGATCCGACTAACTCTCTAAAATGTACATTTTTCATGTCACGAAGTTAGAATATGGTACTATTTGGTTGCTGAACAAAAGTCACCCAAGTAAAATCTACCTTCTTGGTCTTTCACAGCCTTTATCGCAAATTGCTGGGGAGTTTGGTTCACCATTTTTTCTTCCCAGCAAAATAATATGAGAAGTGGTAAAGAGCGAGCGTTTTTTTTGGCTGCCCTTTGTAAACATCATCTTCAAAAACTGCTGAATTTCAGCTTACTTTGAATAAATGACTTTTTATCCTTTATATTTTCTATTTAGCAGAGCAATAAGCTAGCAAGAAGATATTCATATCTATATTCAAAACAAATAAAATCCCACATTTCACATCTCAACTTGGACCACTCGACCTAGCCACTTCAGTTCACTCCCAGATAATTTTTACATAGCAATCAGATAATTAATTAGCGTAATGAAATAGTGGCGCGTCAGTAAATAAGCATTGTTTGTGTGTGTGCGTGGCTCAGGCTTGATGCGGCTGCAATTAATGACGCTGGGCGGAAACCGCCCGCCCGCACGCCCGCCTAATTATAATTATTGTTTCCGAGTATATTATGTATGTGTTGTGTTGGTAGGTTTATATGGTTGTTTTATGTTATTTTGTTATGTGCTTGTGTTTTGAATTTTCAGATTTGATACAGGCATGTGTTTAAAAAACGATTTCTTTTGATTTGTTTGAAAGAGCTTTCGAAGGCTTAATAATTCCTCAATTGCTATAAGTTTCGTGGAAAGTATTACCTTATTAATTTTAAGAGAATTAGTTCATTTCGAACAATTCATAATCTTACACGTACGATGTTTTACAAGACATTTTTAAGCTTATTAACAAGAATTTAAATGTACATTATTTTATTCCTGTAATCTTCTTTCAACGACTGATGCAGTACTTATAAGAAACTTGGTTTTAGATGACATAACATAACACCCACGTCTTGTCTTTAACATATAAATCTCAGCAACACATAACCGAAAACCAATTTTAACCCCTTAATTATTCCCACACAACCCCACTAAAAACGGGTTAATTTCACTAATAAAACAAAAGAGCTACTATCTACAGCAACTTTCAGATGTCACTGTTAGCCAAGTGCCTTCATAATTAGCACTCGCTCTTGGCAAATACTTGGCCGGTAATTATATTTTTTTATTACCCTCTTTCTTGAGAGGGTCAACAAATAAATTATTAAGGATTTTTTAATTTTTTTGTTGGGTTGTTAATGTACTGTAAAAGTGCCTATATAAAGTAATTCATACCTACTTTTTCTAAGGTTGAGCCCCTGCAACTATTAGTCGGTCGATAGTTTGATCTCATAAATCAGTATAGAGATGAATAGTAAAGTGCACATAAGAACGACCAAGTAAATACAAGAAAATAATTCGAGATTACCTTCAAAATAACTTTCTTAGACTGCAGTGCTGTTCAGGTTTTATTTAAATGTTACTGAAAATTCCCCTTAGTGTTCAAAATACGAGTAGATAAGTATTTAGTCGTTATAGAAACTCAAGGACTATAGGTATTTCATATTTTGATCATATTACCAAGGGTATTGTTCCATTTGCCGAATAAATTATTTGCGCTGCATATACCGGAAAAGTTGAATTCAAATAAATGGACACAATTAAATTGCATTCATCGTTCCACATACAGTTTCCTATTGGTTCAGATGTTGTCTGCAAACCGCATTTTAAGTTTAATGTTGTTTAAAAATATATAATTTCAGGTATCAATACCTACTTTCAGAATATCATTTTTTTAGATTTGAACATATCTATGTCATTTAACGTTTAGCTAAGTATGAGGTACTTGCTTTACTCTCAAAAGAATTGAATAAATATCAACACAAGAAATTCAGCAATACCTACCGAATATTACATAATTCTATTCACATTTCACGAAATCACCGTCTACGGCGTAGCATTCCCCGCGTAGCATTACTCCGCGTAGCTAAGGACCAAAATCTACGCGGCTACGAAATACATACATATACCCAAATACACGTATAAGTAGGCTTATATCTAGCAAGATGCGGCTGCGTGGGGGCGATAGGAGCGCCGTGCTCGACCGCCCAGCGCCCGGATTAGACCCCGGACCCCGGCTTCCAAGAACCCAACTTTATAAGAGCGTGACGTTCCCAAGATATCGGAACATCTCTAATTTATAATGGCTACAGTATATACGTACCTACTTTTGATGGGTATGTTGAAAATTCTATTTTTGAATTTATGTTAGATTTATATGAAAAGATTCATAGAATTTGTAACTACCAAATGCGTATTAGTGCTAATTGAACTTCTATAATAAAAATATTGTCTCTGCACTAGCTTTGGCTTACTGAAAAGAATATGTGTGTGGTTGACTCCACCTTTATACATGTTTCATATAACATAAATTTGAGAAATTAATCATGGAAAATAAAGCTCATGATTGAACATTGAAATGATGTTCTAATCTTAGGTTTCCGATCATTTTTTATTTTTAGTTTTATATAAGTAATTTTTTCCAGCTTGACCTTCTCTATATCATTTCTAGAAACATTCCTTTCGACCAAAAACTGCTACACAACACAACCGAGTTATTTTTGTCTGACCAGGCGACAATGTCACACTACGGGTGGGTGACGACAGTTCACTGACATTAAGTACTTCAATGTAACACGAATAACAATGTGGAGTGTATCTGGGGTAAGCACCGTGATTGAGGTCTCAAGGACCAGAGTACAGGGTGGTGAGAAACTGGTGTGTTACGTAGCAAGGGTGGTTCAGAGTTAAAATTGTGGGTTGATGTTTTGATCGCTGGTTTAAGGAGAAGTCTTGATTAAAAGGAAATACCTTTCATTATTTCGTAATGCTTCGAACATCTTATCATCTTAAGTTAATACCTTGATGATATTGCATTTAGCTTATGTTAAAAGTTTATATTGATATATCGAAAAAATATGACGACATGACGATGCCACGAAATTATTTAAAAAAATATATATTTATTCATCAATAAGAATTATACTACAGTTTTGGTCCTCAAACTACGCTAAGGCCTGTCTTAAGGATCAGAGTTGCAACATGCTTAACCATCATGAGACCAAAAAACATATGAACCAGGCAAGATTCAAAACAAAATCCACCACCACAACTTTATCTTTTCCTCACACTCTATACATTAACATATTCCTTTTAATAACCGTGCGCGTTGCGTGCGCACGCGTCGCTGTTTGCGCCACGCGGCCGCACGAGCCCCGCACGCGGGCGTTCGAGGGTTAGCACTAATTTCAACTAACCCTCGTAATGAGGGCGGATGGTCGATGTGACACCATTGTGTTGGAAATCGTTTGCTCATTTTTGTATCGGTTTTGGTTTGACGAGTTTATTAGGGTATTGTGCATTGTGTGATTTTTGATTAATTTTGATCTCACTGCTCAGTTTTGTAAATAAAATATTTTGATTGTGAGACTACCTCCAGCGGTTTCACCTCCGTCTTGCGTCTTGCAGCCTTCTTCAATAAATGGTCCACGATTTACTGAGATTAGTGCTATTAAACAAACAAACTCGTCACTTAATAAAATAAGTGTCGATTAATCGTTAAATAAAATTGAGAAACTCAATAAAAAAAACATACCCTAGGAAATCTAACCAAAAATAAGAGACACACATTTACCATGGCTTAACATAACCACACTCCCAATTTTATTTGTATAGCTTTCAATATTATTTTGTCCCTAAAAAAATCAGGCACACTCATTTACAACTGAATACTTGTAACATCTCCAAAAATTCTTATAATCTTTCACCCAACATAAACTACCATAGACTAAAAAAATAACCTCGATACAGACACGTCCCCTAATGCTTGGTAGGCAGAAAACTATTCTCACTCTGATTGATACGGGCGGCAACAATGCCGTGTTTACATTCAATTACACACCCTGCCCTGTCCAATACATTCTACATGGATGTATGATGTATACACTTGCTGTCATGATAACGTCAATGTCTGGATGCTATTTTAGTATGTATATTTCTGACTGGCAAGAAAGTATTGGAGTTCTCGCAATGTGTTTTTGGTCCTCTTGCATCTAGTATAATTTCGGATGGGAAGATAAGGAAGCTATTGTTAAGTTATAGTAAGGTTTATGTGGTTGTTGATGTTATTTCAATAGTTTGGATTCAGTCACCCTTTGACCAATTTTACAACTAATAATTTACCTGAAGGGACGAGTAATGGCAGCTTGGAATATAGAAGAGAATCAAAGTAACAATGTATCTAGCACTTACTCTTAAATGGTTATTTATTTCTCACATACTCACACGCACATATCTAACATACTTACTAACTGTGTGCATTCCTCGTTGGCTCATCCATATCATTTAATACTTCTGTGTTGATCTCCGCATCGCCATCCCGCCAATCACTCAGTTCACTGATTGTGATATATCTACTTACGAGCCCTTTGCATATCCATACACGGCTGCTGCCCACCTGACTATGTAATAAAACCTACCTTTTACAGTGCTTAACTGCATAATAGGCGTCTCATTATCAAAGTCAAAGTTTTTTAATTCAAATAAAATAGGCCTATTACAGGTTGTAATGATATGCCAAAGATGGGTGCAATGTAGGCTCTAAAGAGTTAGCCCCATGTAGAAGAATCGGCAAAAACTTTTACATTAATACAAATATATAAAGTGCACTCTCAAAATGTCTTAGCTGAACAGCAATTCCTCATAATCAAGAACACGTTGACCTCTGGTATGACAGCAATACTTGCATAATTATGGATAGGAGTTTTATCCTTTGATGTAACTTTAATTCTGGGTACCGTAATTCATGTCCTTTTTTACAGGGCTTTTTGAGTTTGTACCACAATTTTTCAAACAAATGAATCTATTATCGAGCAATAGGCGTACCATGCGCACTGCATATCAAATGCCGTTTCCACAATCGGTCGCTACAGACAATGTTTTAACTAGTAACTCATAGAGCCAGTTCTATTTGATTTATTTTGCCGACCCGCCCGAGGCATGAGCCCAACTATTTTAATATTTCATTACAACTAGGCACTCGCTCTAATAGCTTTCAATGTAAGGTTTTTATTGTAGTTAGCTCCACCACTCACAATTTGACTTTTGAGTTTTTGAACAGTTCAATTTTACTAAATGCTTTTGTTCTGCGCTGCTGTGAAATATTGAATCATCCGTTATGTGCCCACGTTTTAGTAAAATTTAACTGTATGTTTGTTGTGTACAGATGTGAATATTGGATTTGTATTGCGGGTTTTTAGCGCATCTATTGTTCTATTGCTAAATTAATTGTTCAGGTTTATTGATGAAAGCTAAAACGTCGAATTTACATTTCAGGTTGAGCGTACGATATTATGTATTTTACAACTTTCAAAGTATTCAAACATGCTGTTTTCCCACAACAAAACACTGATAGAACCTTCTCATAAAATACAACATAAAAGTGCTGTAAGCAAAACTGAATGTGCCGACTACAAGGGTAGCGGGTTCGAGTCCGCGCGGGTAACCCCATCGGATCGCAAGCGCGCCTTATTTGAAACACAAATATTGGTCCTCGATGAAACTTTTCCACCGTCTACGGGCGTTTATTAATATTTTATTATTTTGTCTTGTTACTCCGTTTCGGAAACTCCCAACTTCCCTTGTTACAAACTCCGGCTCTAAAGCGATTATATTTTAAATTATTTTAATTAAAACACTGTGCAAACGTCTAAGTACGGGCACTGCTTTTGGGAATTATTAAATGAAATGTTATATAACTAGGATTTTGTGTAGGTACTTTTGTAGCGTTGGTCCTTAGGCACTTGGTCAATATTAGGGTCCAATTTTTAAATGAAACTGACAATATGTTTGATTAAGTAACTACGTTGCTTATTTAGTGTAGACAGGTTTGTTATCATATTGGCAACATTAAGAATCCTTGTGTGGTACACAAAGGATGCATACAAACACTGCATGAACTACGGGAGTAGGATTTTTCAAGTTTCATTAACATTTTCACGTTAGGACAAATCAGTAACCCGTCGTATTAACGATCGATCGATTGCTTACAATCAATCGATCTTTAACAATGAATTTCTTGGAATATGTAATAGGTAAATGTATGTACACTTATTGTTCAAAAGCAACATACGACAATTACCAACTCCTAGCAATAAAACTACACAAAAAAAAAGTATATCGCCTTATCGTCTACAGGTTGTCTTATACTGTTTTTATTTCTCGTCGAGTTTCGCTAAGTGTAAGCGACACAGTTTGCCGAGTCGATTAAAAATATTGTTTACAGCCGCCCCGGTGTTGCCACACGGAAAATACTGTAAATATTTATCTCCCCACCCCACGCTGTCTTACTACTCCAGAAGAATGTTTAGGACAACAATGAGGAATTGACAAATAGGTTCTACTTGAATTTGTAGGTTAGTGTTACGACGGGATATTTTCACGAATTAGGTAAGTGGTTTTAGCTAATTTGTGACATGCGTCTCTTCGCGACTTGGATATGTTAGGTATTCTGCGTGTATCAGTTGATTTATGTCAACTACATCTGTTTTTTAAAAAAAACATTCATTTTCGTTCAGCGGTTACTCAGGTTTTGGGAAACCAAAGTTACTGTCGGCGGATTATATCTATAATCTATCTATCTGTAGTTTGGCATACTAGAGGTTTGGCATCACTTATATGGAAACGTCCAAATTCTCTAGTAAGCCAAACAGTAGATAGATATTTTAATTTTACCTATAGCATTGATAATCCAATGATTATGCTCTATATACATTGGATTATGTCTATATATATGCTCTATAGGTAAAAAGGTTAAGGTTTAAGAACCACTTTATTTCTCATCAAGAATTACCATGATTCACTTACTGAGAATTATATTGAATTGTAATTTCCATATCTTCCTAGACAATTGATTTATTTTATAATATTACAATAAACGTGAAGGTAGGTATCTAAGTTAAAACGCTAGAATCTGAGTAGCCAGGGATATCTATGTAGTAACTGAAGGGCAGGAGTCAACCAAATCAATAAAATTCGCTTCCAATAAATTTAATAACCAGTTTAGACACTCCCACACAACATTTAAAGTAAACGCCTTCAGTTCAATTAAAACAAAAGGGAAACAAACATTCATAACCGGTGGACCGATTGTGATTTCAAAATTACACTGTAGACAATTTAAATATTCAGAGTTTAAACCTATTACAAGTTTCCTACGCAAACTAGTAGCTCGGAGCTCGGCTTAAAGTTTTTGTGAATTTTCCACAGCCAGCAAGATTAACGTTTTCCGAAGGCCGACGGAACTTTCTTGTTCGTTGATTAATTAAATTGCTTCGCAGAAATATTGTAGGCGAAAATTTTAGTTGGAGTTTTCAGAGATGGAAAATTTTCTTGTCGTGTCGTGAAGTAATTTTCGTTTTAATAGACGTGCTTGGTTTGTTTTCCTTGTGAGTTTCTTGGTATATCTTTGTAATGTCCGCGCATAACGAGGTAGGTTTCTATTCAGTAAAAATATTCCCATCCACTATTCTCGGAATTATCGAATTTACATGCTTGTAATAACGTTAATTATATCTAGGTTCCCGGGAATAGTCAATATTAGAAAATCGAAAATAGAAGCTATTTCAATTTTGAATAGCCGAATATTTTGCAGGCCCAGTGTGCGAAAAATAAGCAGTGACCAAAAAAAAGCAATAGTTGCGCCATTCTTAATCCTTATTATTCGCAAAATGTGATATTGTCACATGAATAGAATAAACGCAAATAAAATCCCCACTTGAAATGGCGGGAACACTTGATAAAAGCGGTTAGGGTATAATCTCCGACCATTTTGTTTGTTAATTTAGCTAGAAGCCGTCAGTTTGCGCGCCATTTTCAAGGGTTCTTAATGCTGGCAACACATGACGTGGCAAAGACATCGAGTGATTGTGCCTGAGAATATGAAATGAATGTTTTTGTATCTTTATTTTTGTAGGATTTGTTACTGGCAGATAGTCATGGAGAGCGAGTGTTCTTTTCATAAATATTTGTTTTTGAATCACAGTATGTTTAAAAACTGTTTTTGGTTTACACTACAATAAATAAGTGTCTAGATCACCACACAACAAATTATAGACCCATTTGATACAATAATACATGATTTGGACAATAATGCATTTTGATGTTACATAATTACGAGTATATTATTTACTCAGAATGGGTCGTTGGATACCTAAGCCTAAATGACTTATACAGCCTCAGACAAACATACGACGAAATCATTAGAGGTTTACAGCCCTATCACAACTAATGAATAATTATTATACCTGTGATATGTAACTTTAAGCCACCGCACAGTTATGTAATGATAACACGCTCTAATCCCCATATAAATCACGGGCTTGCAAATTTATGAGCCCACTGAGCACATACGTACATATTATACGTAAATTATCACATGTCAGGCGCTTAAAAACACACCACCCTTTTGATATATCGTCTCCGATAACACGAATTACGCGCACCTACTATTTTATAGTCTACGTTAAATTTTTATACATGGCAAGTATTAATGACATTAGAAAAGGAACGTCAAAAGGAATACAGTTTTTCAAATTTGAAATTTGAAATCCTATTGTGTTCCAAACACGTGGCGGTGTTGTCATATCTGTAGCCTTTTTTTCTTTTCTTGCCGGCCAGCATGTGTTATTATTATTCTGTTCTTCATTCACCTTTCTTTGTGCGGACAAAGCCAGGCCCGCGGAACTATGGGGCTCTTGTATTGCGTGACATTATGTTCAAAGCATAAAAGAACTTAGAATGTTAGAAGAAATATGTTACGCGCTTATTCAATGTGTATTTCGGATGTAAAACAAACTGACATCGAATGTAAATACTATTGTTGAGTGTTGTCATACGTAAAATAACATTCATAATAGTTATCTAATGGCCTTTTTGATGAATGGACAGTTTGTCAGTGAATTTTGTGGGCTGCGTGTTCCTAATGTAGTCATTATGTCATTGTTCTTATTAAAGTACTGTTTACATTAGATTCCTACTTGCATAGCTAAATCGCCTTTAAACTTAAACTATTGGGGATTACTTATTGGTTTTTGCAGACACATGCAGTGGTTCTATTACTTTTTATAAATTATCGTTAGTCAAAACTATAAGAACTAGTATCTAGTAAAGACAATACTTTTAGATTTTGGTAATCTTTTTGACAAGTTAAAGGATTTATACAAAAGATGTTCATAAACCTTAGCTGTCAAGAAAACTTGCAACAGAGAAGAAAACGTTTCTTCCAAAAAATAAAAGACATTTGCTTCAATAGTTTCTAGAGTAATTGAATACCTAGTCAAAAGTAGGTACATGGGTATCATATCGCCATTACAATGCCTTCAATTTATTTCAGTCTTTCAGTTAACAACCAAACAGTTCTTTTAATTACTTATTATTCATCACGTTGACAGAACGCTCACAAAATGTAGGGCAACAGAAAAAAGTATAAAAAAAATAGTTTCATCTGATTGTGTATTTTATCGCTGTGCATATTCAATGTATGGTCCGTCTGTCCGTTTATCCACGGTAGCACAAATACGTCACGGTACTTTTACCTGCAACATTAACACAACACTTGAAAACAAAAACTGCATTGAATAATGCACCTTAGTACAAAGACAGAAGGGCTTGAACAAAGTTTCGGGGACGCAAAGCTAAGCTTGTAGTCCTCCGTATACGGATCTTCGTTACCCAATAGGAATACTGCGCGTGAGTTGAAAACTTGAAATTCTGTATTGTATTTTGGACGCTTATGCTAATATACTTTGTCATAATAAAATATTATATTTTTAATGGAAAACCCCGCTGACTAAAGCAATTCTTGGATCTAGTTTCAAGGATGAATGAATCCGTATTTGGTGTGACTAATTAAATGTGGCTAATTTGTTCTAGAATTTGGGTGGTTGCTCAATAAGTTTTTGGCATTGTCTGTTTTACAAGTAAAGAAGACGTATCTTCATCAGGTATGTGGGATTTTGCAATGATAATAAAGCAAGACTGGCAATGTAGACGGCAGAAAGAAAAGCATGTTTGGACCCAATCGGAAACGAAAGTAGATGAATACGGTCTTGCTCTTTCCTGCATTTAAATCTTTAAATTGTGAAATACCTTTAAATAAATAATGTTTCATAAAGAGTGTTTTATACTTGACTAGAAATTGCACATTCATTTATGTCGTGTAATTTCATGGTTTTCATAATAACCGATATTTCTAAAGTAAACCTTTCATTATAACAATTGTACTTGTAACTATTACGCATGCAAAGACCGAGCGACAGTAGCGAATCGACATTGAACATAATTTATTTACAAATATGAGCCATTTCAGTATATTTAACGTCCACAATGCGTGCCTCTTTACTTCAAATGGAAGTCCTAATAGGCGTATCGCAAACACAAGTGTACTAACTAAATGTACCTGTTACAGGGCATAGATGTTCTTACAAACTTCCTGTTACAACAAAAGGGGATCGCGAATTCGACACGCCCAAATCAAAATATATTATCGAGTTATTCCATAATAAAATGCTTGGTAGAAAAAAAGTTGCGAACCTGGCAACATTGAAAAAAAAAAGTTGCGTCGGCGTTCGCACAATCAATCAAGCGATAAGCCAATAAACCTCAACGATGCGCTTTTGAATTGCGAATTCGATTTTTGAATCGGTCTTTTGTCGGTTATGGCCGGCGGCGCGCGATCTGACTTGCACAATGCAATGGCAACCGGAAGCGAATGCCGGTGTCTCCTCATGAATGGGACGAGCCCTATCGTTCAGGAACTATTGGATAGTGGATACATCAGATCACGTATGGTCCGCAAAAGAATGGCAGGTTTTAGATAACTTTTCGATCCGAAGTGAAATGGATGATTTTGGGTGAGGAGTGAGGACCGTTCGTATCGGTTTGCCAGCAGTAGCAGGATTTTCTTTTCTGATGCCAATATTGAAAATGTTAGCCCAAAAAAAACGTATACCTAATTTTAGAGCATAATTACACAAACAATGTTATACTGATTGATGTTGAAATTGAATGCATTAAAATAACTGAAGGTGGATCAAAGTACTTAGGTCTTAAATTGTAAATTTCTGTCCACATCAAAATATTCAAGATGTTTCTTCCAACCGTACATGATTATAAAACTATCAAGGAAAAAAATATTGTACAACAATACAACGCCCCCTATTGTCAAGCGGACTGGCATTATACCAACGTACCGTGGCCTTATAAAAAAATAACGTCCGGGGTTGCCACAGCAATAAAATTAAGCACCATAAAAGGTGGAAATCAATAATGAAATATGTATTACATTGGTATAATGTTGTTAGGGGTACCGTTTATAAATGGGCTTTGTCACCGTTTGACTTGTACCTTTATGGGGAATTGTCCGTGAAATCGGTTCGAGATGAATGGTCCCAATGTACGGTGGGAATCGATCCTTCTTGCTACATGTTTGATGGTTTTGCTAATTACAGGGGTGGGGCTTGTCAGTCGATTATCGTGAGGTTACAACCTGGGAACTACGGACATGTAATGAATGACATTTTGGTCATATTGAAATGGTTAGCATGATTAAAACTAAAGGAAGAGCTTCCTTAGATATCGAAATTTTGCCCTTCTCTAAATGTTTTCGACGGGGAACGTATGTTAGTTGCTGACTGCACATTGTTAAGGAGACAACTAGAATTTGTACTTAATGCAGTGATTCCTAAATATTTGAATGAGTAATGAAACTTATTTATTAATTAAAACTAAAGAGAAATTCAACAACAACCAAATCGAAAGCATTCAATATTTCAGCAATAAATTAAAAATTATGACAAACTATGGACTTGTAGAAAGTTACTTTCTCCATCATACAAATTGGGTTTACTTAGCCAACTTAACTTTGCACTTTTGGGATTGAATTTTCACCTTTAAGTGTGTGGAAATAAGAGTGTTTAGGTGTTTTTTGAGAAGTTTGTGTTTCGCTTTCTTTGCAACGCCGGCGGATGAAGCAAAGCCGGTTGGAGCTAATTAGTGTTAATCAAATAATGTCCTCTTTGGCTTAAACCCAGCGTTTTGTGTGTACTTGTGTGGAATTTGTACCTCTCTGTGGGTGGGAAGTGTGTTAGAAACAGTTCGTGGAGGTTTCGCAACCTGACCTTTACGTTTAAATGTCTTTTTAGCTCACAGTAAGTGTAAAGAAATATACTAGTACTACTTACTTAGTATCTTGTACTTACCTAAAGAACGTTAAATTTATTTTTTCTTAGTGTCAAAAGTTGTTTGCACGTTTATTACAAGAACGTAAAATTACTGTTTCTTAAAACGTCTCAGGTTTAGAATTTTTGAAGATGTTTTGCCAAGGAAATACATCATCTGTGAAAATGTGAAATATCTAGCTAACATGTTCGCCGTTATGATGCCGAACCCTAATAAGATCACATAATTATTTCTAAATTAAACAAAGAAAACTTCTATAAATAACCATGAGCCAATTAAAACAATGACAATTTGTCATCTCTACATATTTAATGTTCTACCACTCTTGAGTACAAACATAGGAAATCACCTTATCAGGCATTACGCGAAACAAAGAAATTATAACACCGTCACACACTGCAGACTAAACAGTCGGCCGACAGTTGACTCATCATCATTATCTCCCGAGCCTTTTCCCAACTATGCTGGAGTCGGCTTCCAGTCTAACCAGATGCAACTGAGTACCAGTGCTTTACAAGGAGCGACTCAATCACCCAATCGGGCAACAGTTGACTGCAAAAAAGTTTCCAATCAAAGTTTTCACTCCGTCTGATACCGACTAAATACCTTCGTTTTGTGCCTGCTACTCATCTTCATACTGATTGATGAGCCCTAACAAACTATCGGCCGACTAAAAGTTTGTAGTGTGCGGGTACTGAAAGGTAAATACAAAATGACAGCTGGTTATCTTAGCGTGATGGAGTCTGTGGAAAATTTTGATTTTAATCACCCCTCTGCAAGAATGTCTGTCGTGCAAGTACTTAGATCATTCAACCAACTGAATACACCTTTGCCGTGCTTTCCTCTCTCCTAAAGTGCGTGTATACCTACATATCCGTTAATTTAATGCTTATATTTACTTCTTTTTTAATAAATTACCTACGGTTTGGAAATGTGTTTCAATGACATTACTGAGGCTTCTACTATTTATTGCATCGCCTCACCCCAATGCATGTAATGTTAGACCATTCTCCTAGAGATATAATATGCTTATGGCCGCTTTGGTTGTTAAAATGTTCTAAGATAAAGTACGAAAATCTGGGCAAATAAAGTGATCTGAAACGTGCTAAGATAAAAATAGTGATGAAATATACTTTTTGAAATTTTGTATGTGTATTGCTAGTGCGATATGGTGCTAAAGAAAAACACAATGGGGAATCTGGGCTTTACCTTCTTAGCATGTAATGCTCAGTAGCAGATAACTTGCCATGAAAAACAAGAGTGATAGGTAGAATGCGGTGTCTATGGCTGTTTTCTTGAACGAATTAATATCAATCAATTGCTAAATAAAGCTTGTAAAAAAAGAATTACTAGCATTGGTAATAACCTATACCTACCTATAGGCTTTCAGTCAATGCCTTTGACGGCCTGCTTTCTATATTTTCTCTACTTACTACTACTACTTTTAAAACTTAGCCATGAGCCCCTTCTCCTCCCAAAAATGGACTAATAAAACTATTACACCCCACCAAATATTGACGCAAACTTATCGGTCGAATACTAAAAAACGTAGCAAAATATATCTAATAATGAGACATTACACGGATCAAACATCAAATATTTACGCCAATAAACGAGAACTCAATGTTTGCAAGCAAAATAATTCCTAAGACTGAAGACAAATTAATTTATAATGTTGCCCAGAATTGAGCACAGATAATTACGAACAGTAACAGTATGATAATATTAGTTGACACAAATATTTACTGTTTGCTATCGTATTGTCACAGTTGACGTTGATATGCGATTGGTATGAACAAACAATGTGTTCTAAATAGTTTTAAGTTGAATGTTCAGTTCTGAATGTCTCAATCCTTTTTCTTAATGAAAGGCAGTCTAGAACTTTCTGGATATAGGTAGTAGAGAGAGATACCTACATATTACAGCATGTGCAGATTATGACCTAGCTATATGTCAAACTAACCACTGTGCTAAAAAACTGGTGTTAAGTTCTACGTTCCAAAGGTGATCGTAACCAGGCTCTGAGACTAACTTAAAGCCTCACTACTGAAAATAAAATAAGGTGCTAAAGTAGGCCAAAGAGTTTTAGTACCTACATAAAACAAAATTTTCAAAAATGGAATTGTAATTTTATAAAAATTGCAATAACTCTTGGTTCTTCCACCGATTGCATATGCTTTCACATATTTTATGGTAATGTATACTTGAACTAAATAGACAATACTATATGCTAATTACTGTTTTACGATATTTATATCAAACACGCCTACTGCACTGTGTAACATAAGTCAGGAACACGCTTCTCTTGACGTTTTATAAAGACTAATGCTGCGTATTTAGATAATGATGGTGAATTCTTGAGAAATGTCATCATCATCATCAGCCTAGTTATCCTTTCACTATCGCAAGGCTTAAAATGTTTTAATTCCACGTTATTTATTGTGACAAAGGTTTACTTACAAAATTCGTACCTAGTAGTAATGATATCTATGACCTTCAACATTATTTATGGTATTAAAGATTTACTTACAAAATTCGTAGGAAGTAGTAATGTAATGAATTAAAAGTCATTTTGTAAATGCCTGGTTTCGAAGCCGCCGCTTGCCGTTTCTTTCTTAAAAAGAATATCCATGGAGTTTCTTGACGATTCTTCTCAAGGAGGATATGAAATAATCCCGAAAGACCAAATATTAAATTGCCATTTTAATATGGCATATTTAACAAAATAATAAATTATATCCGAATTCTTCTTATTTTATTTTATTAATGAAATCCTTCTTACCGTTACTGTAATATGAATCATATTATTTGCATTACAGATATGTATTCAACGAATGATTTTCAGAATGTGTTATCAAATAGTGGAAAATAAAGTGTTAAGCACGCACTAAATTGATATATTTCTTGTTTCAGTTATTTACACACATATAAAACCTATTTCATCAGCAATATAGGTACTAATAGTTATATATCTAAACTACATCAGATATGGAATTTTATGTATCATATTTTTTTGTAGGTTTTTTTTTTAAGTTTTCTACGTTAAACCTATTCCTTGGAACTATGCACCTGGCTTTTGAATGACATGTCATGAAAACATATAAGAATTTAATTGAAATAAGAACCTTTAACTGCAGTGCAATTTTTGATCACAGTTTTTTCATTTCATGAAAACTTCTTAACACACTGACCAATCCAATCTTCTGCAAGAGGAGTTAAAGCTTTCAAAAGAAGCATCTAACAACCACTACTTACATAACACGTATATGTATTACGTATTCGATTTGTCTGTGATTTTCCACAGAGCGTTTTGTCCGTGAATCGTCCAAGATGGCCGGCGTCGCGGCGCTAACGATTTCAGCAAACATAATTATTGAAAGTCGCACATTCATAGTGCTATTTGATCTTACCACGGAGTAACGAAGGTAAACGGATATGCCATAATGCAGGTAGGTCAGGCGCCTTCTTCTAGGTCAAATTTGTAAGGTGGGCATGACCAAAACGATCTGTTATGAGTGAACTAACGAGACGTTCGGGTTCTTTGAGACATCTGTCACCGAGTTTTGGTAATAAAAAAGATGGCCGGGTCCAAAGAAAGCGTATTAGAGCGAAAATAGTAACGTTCCTCGTCCACTCATCCGCATTTTGGCGCGCTTCTTTCTTAGACGATTTTCCGTTACGGCACCTCCGCTAGTTATTTTGTTCTCCATGGAACTTGCTTATTGGCTAACACTCGTTGTAGTTACAGTTCCCATATTGTCACAGCTATTTAGTATAAAATGAATTGATTTTCAATGTTTTTGAACGCTTAGTACTTGTATACATGGCTGTTTGTATTTATTTTAGTATTTGTGATCAATGCTTCAAGCTTTCGTGTACATAATATGTTTATATGTACTATATAATAATAGTTTGTTTTATTTAAGACTACACTTTGTCAGCCCAATATGCCGCCACAGCGAGAGCACGGCCGGATGCGCTTAGAAAATTGAAACGTTTGTTTTTACTCAAACTCTTCCACAGTTTCAGGGTAACTGCATTATATAGAAATGTAAGTAAGTAAGTATCGCCTTACATAATCTTTATTTTTGTTGGCAGCGAAAACATTTGCTGTGTCAACCACACTGTGAGTATAAAAGAAACATTGAAATAGTGTGAGAAAAGTCTACAAGCAATATTGCTTCTTTTGATAGAATCGTTTAAGTGTCAGTTTCATATAATAATTATTGCTGATAAAATATGCATAAAAATTAGCCTAAGTGTCGTATTCAAACTTCCTTCTCTTTTCCCAGCACCTTTTCCCAACTATGTTGGGGTTAGCTTCCATTCTAACCATTTAATGGTTACTTAAGCCATTCTTTAGTGAAGGATTTGTATGACATTCCGTCACTAAGGAGTGACTTATTAAATTTTTCTGAGTGGGGAGGTTCCTGGATGTAGCTGAGTACCAGCATTTTACACGGAGCCACTGCCTATCTGACCTCCGCAACCTGGTTATCCGGACAAAATTGATACCTCTTAACAAATCTGATTGTCAGGCTTTCTGACTTTCCTCTGTGTTTTCCTCAATTTTATTAACACGATACAACTCTACCTGAAACCCAAAACGCCAAACAAGACCAAGTTGATTGTCCCTTAAAAGCGCGATATTCCCAACATTTCCACGTAATATAAATAAAGCAGTAAATTAACACGGCTGCACGACATTCAGCCATCAATTACATGTGTATCGCTAAGTAAATACGCGTTAGCTTACGAATCTGTTCGCCAGAATTGTAAGTGCAAACAACTGGACTTGCGCTTTTGGAGATGATGCTGCGTTTGTGGCTTAGTGCTAGGATAGTGGGAGGTACTGGCATTTAAAAGCAGGTTTCATATTTAATCAAAAGGTTGGCTATTATCTCGGACAAAGGATCAGCATGGCGATCCAACGAGGTAATACTGCCAGCCTCTTGGGTAGGTTCACAGTCATAGCATGACAGCGATAGGGATGATTTTTTTATGCTTTTTATTTTCAGTTTTTTTGTTTTTACTATGATAGCTTTTTTATATATTTATTGTAAATATCAAAAGGTAAGCAATTAAAAAATATATTAAAAAAACTTTCAATGAATCAGAAACACTTTTTAAAATGCATAGTTAAAGTTTTTGATAAAAAGACCAAAGAAAATTCGAGATATGTTTTTATTTAGGTACCTACAGACTTATGCCGTTGTTTTCATCGAAAACTTGTAAAAAAAAATGTTTGAAACGAGGTACCACAATTTATTTTCTAATACTGCTACTATTCCAGTAGCTCGCCCATCCACTAGCACGTCTAAACGAGGCACAGCACGTAAAAGGGTACGAGAGGGTCACATTACAGTGTAGCCGATAATTTGTGCAGTCTGGACCGGTCGCTCATCTTATTAACACCCAGTACGAGTATGCTATAACTTCTGTGAAACCTGCCAGCACAACTTGTAGTCAGTTATCTAATAGAAAATAGTTTCTGACTTTTTTTAGGTTGCAACACTGCTTGAACTGGCTTGAACGAGTCTATATTTATAAATACGCGATTTTTCGCGTGTTCGAAAATCAATGCTTGGTTATGTAAAATCCACAGTTCTAGTTGGATGTTGAGTTGAAGAGAGATATCTTTAATATTTTTATTTTATTATGTTTTTCTTTTATTTATTTTATATAGATATCTTCTTTTATACATGGAAGTCAATACAAGACGATACATTTCAACAAATACCCAATAACTCTTTTATTCTCATAGATCTGCTACAAATCACTGACGTGTGCTAGCTACGCCCGCTACGCGTGCTACGGATTTAATTATAAAAGTCAAGTCATAATTGACTGATTCATATTGAGGTAAAGGTTTCAATAAATGTTCAAGATTCGATATTTTTTCATTTCTGAAAGAAGAATGCATTATGTCACCCTTCAAAGCGGAAGTGATTGTAAAAATTAAAAGTAGCCTTCCGGCTAACTCCATACTTTATCAAAAATTCAATTAAATACCAAAAAAACTGCATCTATAATCCATATTTTTAACACAACGCCAAAATTAGAGCTACAAAACAATATCACCAAAATACCTAGTCTAAAAATACCATCTGCTAACTGATTTCAATACAACATGTACTTATTAAAAACCCGGACAAAAGGACATATGAAATCGTTCAATGAACTTGGCTCACAATGTCATGAAAATATCAAGGCTTATACGAGAGTAAATTTGAAATCTCATGTTTGTTGCGTAGGTTTTTACAACTGAATTTAGATAAATGTAAATATGATAAAAGTTGTTTCTGAAACAGTATAAAGTCCCAGAAGTTTTCATGTTTTAGGTAAATACTTAGGCCTACTATCTATTACTGTCCTGCATTGCCAGTTATTTAAAATTAAAACATGCAAAGCAAAGTCATAAAGTCATCAAAAAGAATCTCAAAGCTCATTCAGGAAATTTCAGTCAATGAATAACAAAATGAATCAATAAACTAGTAACCATACTAAAAGAGGCAACAATTTCATTACATTACCAAATAAAAACCTGTAAACTGACAACAAACAAACAAACAAACGTATGACGTCACAAAACACATAGACACACATAGATTATCAGTTTCAGAGACAAATTACACAAGTGCTCATAGTAAGCGCACCAAAAGCGCTTCATATATAAATATTGTGTTTATATATTGATAGAGTTGAGCGTTTGTCAAACAGTACGGTGTACGGTGCCAATATTAACTCTAGTTATCGTCCGCGGGTGAACCCGTCCAAGGTCATGGTCAAGGTCAAATGGTTTACATTAACACTGTCAATATTTTGATGTGTTTTCTACGAGTTGACACCTGAAAATGGTGTTTGGGTGAGGTTTTTAGGATTTTGGGACGGTTTTCGGAGATTTTCGTAGATTTGAGTTTGAATATTAGGGACAGTAAAGATAAGCTTAATTAAATAATGTGTTTAGTTTTCAGATATCTTAAACATTTGTTAAGCCCACGGGTCCATGGCGATTATAAAGAAGTCTACGCAACGCGCGAGGGCAATGCAAATCTGTTACAAAACGAATTTCTTAAAAGCTTCTAGCTGGTTCTAATATTTGAATCATACACAGTTACTTAAGTCTTGGCATCAAAGGGTAATTAATCATATACTACAGATTAGTAAGACTCGTGCTTGCAATCTATCACTTCTTGACAATCAGTAACTGATTGGTGAGAAAATTTCTACAGGACATATTTTTCAGACAGTTTTTTCACTATATCGGAAAGCCAATTACGGCCCCAGAAACATATAAGTTGTTATTGCAGTATAAGCAAACTAAATACGTCATAAAAATCTTAACGCGTCAATTCAACAGGAAAAACAATTTTCCTTACCAAGAAAATCACTAACCATCATCATTATTTTTAAAACCACTAAAAATATAACCAGAAGGCAAAGCACACACTACCTACTGCCTTATATTATCTTCGCTAATCAAACATTCAAAAGATTTGCAAAGAAAACAAATTCAAAACATATTAGGTCCGCAACATTCGGCATTATCTCTAGGTATATTTAATTTATCAAGGTAAACTCCTTGGATTACATTGGCTGTGTTACCAAATATTTTCTGTGCAAGCGCTGTGTGTGTGTTGTGTACATATTATGTGTGTTATGTGTAGAGCACATATTTAGCTGGGCCCAATACGAGGCCCCTTGGCCTACGGGACTGAGGTTTGCTTTTGGTAACTTTTAAGCAAATTATTTTTCAATTGTTTGGGGTTTGTCTTGTTTGGTGATCTTGACCTAGTAGTTGTAGTTTACTTTGTTAAGTGTTTAGAGAAAATTATGTGGTTACGTTTTGCAACAATAATTATTGTTTCCTTCGGAATAGTTTTGTGCTAGTGTCTCGTAATAACGCTTCCTTTAGAATATGTAAAGAATCTTGAGAAAAAAATGACTAAAACGACGTCGTATTTTTTTATTATATAGACTCTTTCAAGTTTAGGTACAAAATTTAATACGAAATCACAGGCAAGCATTACAAATTCGAGGCACCACCCATCCTCATATTTGTTTTCAAACGTAACGCCTTCATGTCACCTCCACAACTCCGAACCGACCCTGCAAACACGAAGATTTAAACCAACAAAATATAAAAAATACGCAAATAAAATACTCCCAGTGTCCTCATTAATATTCTAGAATTATAAAGGTCTTTAAAACAGGTCTTCAGAGAACAAACTCTTGCGCAGCTCGCGGCGCTCAGCAAACAATATGGCCGCGATAACGCGACGCCATCTTGGTTTTATCGAGGTTACACACACTGGAATTTTAAATTATTATTTTATTACTAACCGTTTAAAGGTGCTTAGTTTGTTAAGTTTTATTGCAGGTCTGTTAGAGTTTATTATTTTGTTGATTAAAGATGGAAACAGTTTCGAAATTTAACTAATAGAAAAGAAAGAAAAGTTGTTGCATGATTCGGTAACTATCGCGCCATTTACATCATCAAGCTACATGCATCTCAACGATTGATGGTCATGCATGCAAAATAATTCCTAACATAAAATATACTTTGTGCTTCCTTTACTAGAAAGCTGACAGCATTTTCAAGACCGAGCATTGTTTTACGGACAAAGATTTTAAAGATAAAACTTAAACACTTTTATACCTAAGAAAATCACATTTATCAAGCCATATAACGACAGTATAAATCCACAACTCCCATCAAAAGTGCGTCAGTTTCGCAACACAAACAGACAAACACACACAATTAACATTCGCCAAGATAAAACTGTTGTGTTTAGTATAAAAACAGGCTAATCCAGGCAGGGTGAGACTCGAACAAATTTGCTGTGCCAACAATCAGACGGCACCTAACATCGGTACGTATGAATAAGGGTGCGACTATGAGGCAAATGTGCGGTGTAATGTTCGGAGATGAATTGGAACGTTTAGAATATGTATAAAGTTGAGTTTTGAAAATATTTGGATAAAACTGGTCTGAATGCATTTCTTTAAGATATATTGCGAAGTTTAAAAACCTTCAAGTTACTTTTTTCTTTGCGCTTTGCTTTTCTCATGTTATTGCGACCTCGAAGACAAAAGTGTGAAAAAGACTACATTCATATCAATATATTTAATCAAACTGAACCGCATGTGTCTGATCTCGCTCAGTTCATAAACTATGGTTTTTGAGTTAGTTTTGAGGTACTTACTGAACGGATCTTCTCTAACACTGACAGTGAACCGAAAATGAGGTTTTAAATCATAACATGGCTTTCACGAATAGCTGTCACCAAACCACCAAACACCAAAAAACCCAGCAATTTAACCTACCACATTTCAAAGCCGTCCATCTACTCACAGCCTAACATCTAGTCACCGCTTACACTGCAAATATTTCAACAAAGATACAGGGGCGCTCAACTCTAACTTGCACTACCCCGGCACACAAGGCTTAGATCTGCGTCATTATAATTATATGCGACTGTGCAATGCTATGACTCACTCATTCTTAAGCTGTTCTTAGAATTACATGTTAGGTTTGCTATTTCTGGAATTAGGATGTTAAAGAATGGTGAAGCTTGTGAAAACTGTTACAGCCTTTTTATCGTCCCACTGCTGGGCCCAGGCCTCCTCTCACACGGATAAGGATTGAGCATTAATCACCACGCTTGCTCAGTGAGGGTTGGTGATTTCAGACTTAATAGTCCAGGTTTCCTCAAGATGTTTTCCTTCACCACGCGACTGAGTATTTGAACATATAGATACATATTAAAGAGTTTATTAACAAGCATTTATAACTCAGAGCAAGTCAGAGCAACTGCTTTACAGTTTACTGTAAGCAAAAACTCAACTCTGGATTGATCCTTCCAAGCCCTTTTTACAAAAAATTTACACAATTGTGCTAAGAACAAGTGAAACCCAACTAAGAATTTGACGAAACAAGGATGTAATGTGTAACACAAATGTGTAAAGAAAATGTTTATGGCATATTTGTAACTAAAATGAAACGTGTGGTCCCTGCATGTGGAATTAAATGTATGCTCAGACAAAGTATTCATATTACAAGGAATATGTCCGTTATTTAGTTTATAATTCGCTTTTCACCTGAAATAATAATAATTTCATCCCAAACACAATAGATACAATTTACTACCGACATGAAGCGTCCATGTTTGCACAAATGGTTTAATATCTACGGGTGAGTGTAATCGTAAGTATAATATCAAGAAATTCATTATCATCGCGAAGACAAGGATATCGTTTTGACACAAACAGACATTTTGCATTTTGAAAAAGTCTGAATTTGTTTCTCAAACTAGTTCTGAAAATATAGTGGAGATAGCGTAATTTTCGTAATGCTTTCAGATTCCGAATATCTACTAGCTAGGCCATGATACCCGAAAACACTTTTGAAAACTTAAAGGAGGATGTGATGTTTAAGATAAAAAATATAATGTGGAAACTAGACTCGTCAATATAGGTACCTATGTTCCTTGTAGCATCAAACCCCTTTTTAAATATCGAATGTTTCCACATATTTTGCCAACCAATATGTGACTCCTCACCTATTTTGCATACATACAACAATCAAACAAAAAGTGCTCGACTATCAGGATAATATAGTTGGTCGCTAACAGCTAGATTGGGGTCGTGTCGTACAAACATACGGACAAACGACCGGCCACGGCTTGATTTCTTTGCCAAACACTAATATTTGAAAACCAAGCTCGACGCGATTACACTGTGATCTTCATGGCAGTACCACGCATGCGCAGAGGGGTACATCGTAGGTACCTATGGATGCATCGATGTGGAATCGTTGCTTTAAAATATCTTTGTATGTTGGTTTGTGATATAAATGGATAAATGGGGCTACTTGTTGCTTTTAAAGACATTATCATTGATAGCTGGTATGCAACTAAGTACATACCATAGAAGTTGTTTATTGAAATAAGTTAAGTATCTTTTGTAAAAAATTCTATATAGGTCTGTGAGACACATAAATATATCGAAGCATTCTAACGGTGTAGGTACTTGAAATAAATGGCTGTCTACAAATTCCTAATTTAAAATATGAACGAAAGTCACAGCTAATCTCTTAAACATAATGATCCGAAAGACAAAGAAACCAGCAAAAAGGGCGAACAAAAAAACAATCCAATTACATCAAATTAAAAAGTATTCGGAGTCAATTAAATATAAAATTCAAACATCACTCGGGTACCGTCTTCCGAGTTCGATTAATCCGTCAGACGAGAAGTTAAAAATCGTTTAGCTGCTACCTGAGCGGGGCAACCAATTGAATTATTAATGCTGCCTCCACAAACGGGAAGGTACATATTTACTCGTCGCGTAAATAGATGCGCACACACCCAACACGCGTTTTCTGCGCAGTATATGCTGAGAATACAGATAAACACCAGTATGCGCCGGGAAATGAAAGTTAGTGACCTTAATTTGTTTTTGTAAGTTACCTTGTTTGAATAAACGAAAGCTGCTTAAGTAATTTTCAGGCAAAGCCCTTAATTGCTTATTGCTGTCAGTAGATTGTCTTGTGTGCTAAACTATATAGATATCTTACGTCTGAGCGTTGAGTACTTTCCTATGTTGTTACAGAGTTTGAGCTTTCTATGTATTTCAGCAATTTAACGGCATGTTTCACTGAGAGGAATTCATAAAGCTACTTACGAGTGTGCATTTTTATCTAATAGGCAAGAATTTGGTAAGCTAATCAGTTTTATGTCAGTCAAACTACATTCATCCTAGAGTGACTCAGTAACTGAGAAATAGTCATATTTCTGTGTATGAATATTCACGGTTGGTTGCATCGCTGCAGTGAATAATTCAGAAAAATTTCATATCTTTTGCTCTGAAAAGCATTTGAGATATTAATAACATTTTTTTTTTCTATATACTGTAATCGCGTTCTTGTACACAATACGTACGTAAAAGGCCGTAGTTTTCCCGGTTGCGCGCGCCCCTTGTCACAGTGTGGGTGCACTTGCATATGTGTGCGTAGGGTTGGCCTTTTGCGACGAGCGAGGGGGAGGGGGCGAGGGTGGGGGGAGACGTGCCTTACCAGGAACCGTGGAGTCGCTCTCTCCTCGTATTTGCCAACTTGTGCAATTAACAGCTCTTTATGAATATTCAACAAGAGTCGAGATGTGAGTTTTTTATATTAATTGATGTGTAACTTACACGAAAACGGCTTTTGTGGGCCACTTTTGTATGTTTACTGTTAACGTTCGGCGTGTTACCAAGTTTTATCGAAATTGATATTTCGTGGCTGGATTTAAATATACAATTAAATACATTTGTCCATTTTATACTTTTTGTATCAATGTTTTCATTTCATGTGGTTTTAAGAATTACTGAATCTACCAGGCGAGCTAACATGCATTACATTTAGGTGAAAACGCGTCTTTTCTAAACACCCATAAGAATCCCATATTGCAAACAACTCGCTACACAAAAATTCTAACAACCTCAGACAAAATAAAACCCATTAAGACCCAGTTACCATAATCCATTTTTCCGATAAGAAAATGGTACATAATGTATGATTTGTACAACCGAATCCACATACCGATGCTCCACGCATTCACTGGAAAACTGCGTTGGAAAGAGACCGCATTGCGTTCGAAGAGAAAGCAACAACTGGGGATGAGTCCACAGCTTTTACTTTCAACAAGTCATAAGTACACAAGATGAGGAAATAGAAATTTGAACTGTATGTTAAGGGGGTAGGGTTCGTTTTTGAGTGGGAAGGTGTGTGTGAGCATTGTGCGTGTATTAAGGCAGAAGAGTACGGACAACAAATATTGATTCGGAGGAGGGTGTGTGCGGGAGATTCAGAGGGTTTTCAGGAGGGGAGAGGGGGGCTAGGCGCACATAATTTGGACTAATTCCCTGTATGTTGACACAGGCTTGTCTGGTCGCTCGAGCTGCGGCCGATCAACTCAAAAACGTCTTTACGAAACTTCGAAAGTTGTCAACTGATTGCGGTTGCTAGCTATAAAACTCGTGTTGAAATGTTTTCACACGAGACTTCTTAGTACTGATTGCTTGGATCAATATAGAGCGAAAAGGATTAAGTCAACTTTTAACGACTAAGTTTTTAAACTAAGCAGATTTCTAGCGGCTACGCTAAGTTTATTTTTTGCCAACTAAGTAACTATCTGTGATTCTTTTTTAGCGATATATATTTTCTCCTCTTCTTTACCGCTTCCCTTCCTTTGCAAGATGTGTGAGAAAGGAAATCATCAGATCTAAAAGAACATAGGTTGCCGAAGCGTTAGCTTACCTACTTTTAAAGATTACATAGCTATGCATCTGAGTGTATCTTTTGCTATTTATCAATTAATTTACTTCGCGGAATTCATGCTACACCACTATTTCTGTCGACGTAGGTACATATAATATTCGATATTGACTGCCAAAGACGCAAAACCTAACAAATATTTAAACAGCATCTACATCCCATAAGACCCATTACAACTCATGCATATAATAATATTTATAAGTAAGTGCTAGCCATAAAAACTGAAGGCAAATGCAAGGCAAATGTAATTGAAATTCACATAGGTAGACAGGGGCCCGATTCTACTAAGTTAATAATGACAAAATTGAATCGCAATAACAGTTTTAACTTTAGCGGGCATTCTGCTACTATTATAAGACCAATCGTATTCCAATGACATTCGATTGGTCTGCCATTTGGTCTATACGGTAGTTTGCTCTACAATCATATTGCAATCGTAAATAATTTGCAGACAATATGATTCATTATTGAATAACAGAAACGGATAAAAACGTTTATTTAAAAAGACTAAATAGCGGAATGCCGCATACGCTTCAATCGTAATTGAGTCGTGATTGGATCTCAGTCGGATATGCATTGTATGTCGCTTAAGTAAAATTAGTAGAATCACGCCCCAGGTATATAACACGGTGGTACCACGCCTACAAATATGAGAACAGAAAACAAGCCATCAGTAGCACTTAGTGTATGCTTACAAACACATCGACATACATAATTCATGTTATATGTCGCAGGCTGTAGCTTTGTGTTGGGCGTTTGGGATATTGACGATATTTGTCGTGGAACAATATATGGGTATCTATTTTCACTAAAATGAAAGGATATGGTGACGTTGTGGAATGGTGTCGGTGGGAGCATAACCATTATCAGCAAGTTTTTATAACAAAGCAGTCCTGAAGGGATCATAGGCAGGCTAGTATTTTCTCCGTACCAAATTTAATTTTCTTGGTACTTAAAACCGGTTCAGTACTTCTCGAATCTAGAAATTCTGTCCCTTCGTGTTGGTAAGGGTAACTTTGAGAAAGCGATTAGTAAGACTTCTTTTGCTAAATCTGACATAAAAGTTTTCATATTTAAGTCGTATGTCAAGACCCTATCCATCAATGTTTTTTATTTATCAAATGCTTGTGCAAGTACCAATGCAACTTTTCTTAGTTTGTATGTACTTTCTAAGTAAGTATATCTTGCACACCAATGGCTGATAAAAAGGTGAAGGAAAACGTCTTGAGGAAACCTGGACTATAGTCTGAAATCACCAGCCCGCATTGAGCAAGCGTGGTGATTAATGCTCAATCCTTCTCCTTGTTAGAGGAGGCCTGTGCCCAGCAGTGGGACGATAAAAAGGCTGTAAATCATCAGAAATTTTGCTTATTGAAAACTGCCGAAGAGGAGCTTCAAAATAAAAGAATACAGAGTACACAACATACTAGCGTTCATAAATTAAGCTTCAGTAACCGATAAAAGGTAGGCAATTTACTCAGAACGCTATGAAGAAATTCAATTACGAGCTGGGTAATACATATTATTATCCTATTATATACTAAAGCATACTCCACGCAACAGCCGTGCCTGTGTACATATGTATAACTATACATGAATGCAAACAAACTGGCATCCGCTACATCGCTTATCTCACTGAACAAACTTCGTTCGCTGTATCTTAAAATATTTCCATACACCTCGACTAACGTAAGAAATTCTTAGAACTCAGATAAGTATAAAAAATACTCGGGGAAACATACCCATGACGATATTTTTCAACTTTTGTGCTGGTATTTTAAAACGTTCTAGCCGCCATTTTGAATCTGTTGCTGTCATTATCAAAGAGGTTGGATATCAAAAAAGTTTTATTTCGCTTTTGATGCTATATTTAAAAAGCGAAAGATTTTACACTAAAACGAATAAATAAATAAAATACTGCATAGTTTTATTTGCAGATACAATATTTAACGTGCAACAATATACCTATCGTATTTTGAATATTTGTACAAAAAAAAGCTCAGCTGCAAAAAACAAAAGAAAATCCGAATTTTAATATGAAATCTCTTTGTTCTCAAAACATGCAGGAACGATAACAGTTTGTTCTCATAAGCGTTACTCAATAAAACTCGTATAAAGGCCGTGGTGCATAAAATCGCTTGTTTAGCCTCCCGGCGTCGCTCCCTTTGCTCGGGATGATCCGTGATCTTACCCGATATTAGCACCGCGGGCAATAAGAGCCTATAAATAAAAAATACTTATTACAATCTATAGGGTGGGTTCCGGTATAAATATATGAATCAGGGTTTTTTATTTTCGCAATTTGAAGGGATGTTTTCAATGAAGGTTTCAATACATAAGGGTTTTGATACTTCTTATTGATGCCCCTTATGTAAGTCGGCAGAAACATATTTTTGAATTATAAGCCGCATAAAGTTGGTACAAAGATTTTTTCGATTATTATAATTTTTCGACGAGATCAACTACATTGTCTCGGCACTAAGTAGAACTAGCAAGCAAAAGGAAATATTTTGTGACCCTATAGACGAAATTAGTATATCTCTACAGCATTAGGTATAGAACTATTAACGCATACTTAGATGGTTTTAGATAGAATGAATCTAAGCTACATTACTTACTTCAGCTACATTATCTAATTATCTAGGTACTTACTTAGAAACACAATCAAAAGAAGTATTAAAATTAATCTAAACAAAACTTCAAACCCCAAAAAAAGAACAGCTCCAAAATTAAAATCTGCCTGCATCAACGAAAAAAAATCTGATAGCTGCCAGTATTCTGGGTCAAAAAGTTTGAGTTCGACCTACTCGTACAGATCGGCTGCATGAAATCTATGGTCGTCACTCTCCGACAAGCCGACGGGTGCATTCGGTGCTTTCCAACTATATTTACTTTAATCGCTAGCTCGTTCGCAAATAGAGCTCGCAGGCAAATCCCAGATATCCGGTCTTGTTTCCAATTTTTTTTTTCGCATGATCTTTGATTTGCTATCGGTATTCGCTTTTTAGATATCTTTCATGAGATTTTTTTATGCTTTAGTTTAATGCAGAGGATAATATGATGTGTCAGTGTGTCAGTGTCCTGAAAATAGATACTACTTAGGCTACAACTCGTTAACATTAAAAACTCATAGGGCCATTATCATTAACTTACATCATTAACCATTATATACCTACATACCATTTCGATCTCAATTCAATTGGATTATTGTGTTACAATTTGGCTTATTGATACGCTATAAAACCGAACCATTTATTAAGAACATAAGCAGCTACTATTAATATTTAGCCCTCAAAACCACCTTAATCCTATTTACGCAACGACCAACTAACAAAGCCCTCACCTGATGACAAAACAATAAGCTTGTCCACCTTCCACCCGTGGCTAATTCATAATAATTAACGGCTGAAGCATCGTAGGCGCGCGGCAAGATGGCCGCCGGGTCACGTGACCCCGCAATGCGTTTTTAATTGCAATCATTCCGTGTTTTATGTTGTTTGCTCACTTTCCGTGTGTTTGGAGAAGCGAGGCCTTTATTTATGGCCGGTGGGAACGTTGGGGAATTAATTCGCTGTAAGCTGGTAATACTGGGGAGGTAATAAATGCGATTTTTCTTCGGTTTCATTTGATTTAGATTAGTTTTTTTTGTGCTAAGAATTGTATTTTTAATTGTGATTATGATCGAGCTTATGTAAAGTTATTGATGAAAGTTTTATCAAACTTGATTTTTTAATCAAAGTTTTCACGATCCATAGGTAAAACAAAGACGGCAACCAAGGAGGTACTTACATACTTAATCTACTTAGTGTACAGCGAACAGTTCCCGAGTATTAACAAGTAGTGTGTTTGCACGTTGGCGGGCCCGTTTTACATAAATTGTAGATTCGGCGCTTACGGCCTCCGCGACTTACTTAAGTTTCGAAAATTAATGAAATCGTGCACGGGACTCAGATGCTCCTTCTAACTTAAGTCATGTAATAAATTAGAATTTATTCAGTTAAGTAGAATTTTGTTCATTGTGTTGCTTTTGTGATAAATAATTCAATGAACAAGGGGCACGATTTAGCAACTGCAAGTACCTTAGTGATCACAAAGTTAACAACAGTAAATATATTTATACCTATGTATATCTATAATGTACTTCTAAACTGATGTAAGTATTTATATTTTCAAAAACAACCTAGCCTACTTCAAAACACCACCATTCACAGTTCCAAAAACATGGCGCTAACAAGCGAAAAAACATAATCCTCAAATTCCGTTATTTATGACAAGCCATCAATATAGGTGCACATCGAGCTTTCAATTATTCTGTCAGAGCACGATCAAAGGCGGCCCCCAGACATGCATAGGTCTGATAAAGCGGGCCAGGCCTAAGTAAATATCGAAACTTGAACGCATCTGCTTCTATGCGACCCCTACGTAATCTATGGTAAGTTGGTGTTGCTACGGTAGAATTCTTGATAGATATTGCTTTGCCCTTTGTCGTTTGATTTAGATAGGTAGTGTGCTACGGATTGTATTGTTTTGGAATAGTGATAAAATCGAATTTTTCATTAACATATACATAAGTAGGTAAATACGCTGCATATCCTGCCACTTACCTACAATTAAAACACCTTTGTCAATCATTAGAATTCGTTATGTTTTCGGAAATTTCCGTAGACATGTAAATAATGAAAACCTATTCATAGGACTTGTTAATCCTTCCCTCAAATAACCTGATATACCTATGTAAAACGCGCAAGAAGTCACGGGCTGAAGCTAGTGTAATACCTACTAACTTACAAGGTTTTTCTGATTATCAGTTTACTTATCAAAGGGTGTTTGATGTCGTTTCATGGAATAGGTAGGTGCAAAAGTTGCTGCATTGATAAGAAAAACTGCAGTCCTTATCTCATCGATTTAGTCCTGACGGGTAAATATCTATAAAATGGATCACTCTTCATCATAATGGAATTTTAGAAAAATTACGTCAATCTGCACTCCATGGGATCTTAATTTCTATCCATCAATGAAAAACCTAACTATAAAAGAAACAATTTCATGTAGTACCTAAGTATATGCCTATTTATTTATTCTTCTAGAACAACGGTAGGTACTTGAATATTAAAGCTCTAAGGATATACTCGTAGTTAACACTGAATAATAGATATTCAATTGAAACTCAGTATGTAAGTGGCCATACGAAATTGGATATCCCTCGTCTCCACCCCACGTTGGCTTGCGTTTAGCCTGACCAATCCAAGGATTATCTTTCTTGCGCCAAACTACCCCAGCATAATGGCGGGAAATCCGAGACAAGATGGCCGCCGCCAGCTCGTATAAGATATTGCTTTCATTAATACACTTAGCCCAGCTTTAATGGTCTTTAATTATCTTAATACGGCCGACGCATAAACGTAGATAAGGATAAATAATAGCGCTAATAATCATGTTGTTTTTAAGCAAATATAGAATATAAAAAATGCTCAAATGATGTTTGCTTTGGTTTGTAGCTAACTACCTAATAGGATATGCTAACTTTTGGTGCTCATACCAATCATTTTGTGACGTAGATTTCAAGGTGTTACTTGCGTTCAATGTATAATTTATACAAACAATTTCGCCTTTACTGTTTCTCCAAACATATCTAACTACCCGAATAATAGAGAGGAAAATCATAATAAAATATCCATCTATTCGTAACTTTTAAGAACCAATGCAAGCAACGCCATCTATCATTGAGTGGGGAAAAATATTGACCAACAAGAAAAGGACCATCACGCACACAAATGTTTTAAAGATTTTTATTGTTATAGATACAGTCAGCTTTGCGAAAGGATAATTATGTTTTACTGCTTCCAAAATCACGTTTGAACATCCCATTAAAGCGACAAAGCTCATGGTCGAATAACGGGCCAAAAAAGTTTCGCACACATTCGCGCCGGCTCTTGTCCACAATTCTATTTGCGGAAGCAATTTCGCGAAATGCCACAATTTATTTAAAAATTACGCCCTTGTTTGTGTGGGTAAATATTGACGTGTTTGGTTTATGATAATGGCAACACTGAGTACTGAGAGCAGGTAGACTCGGCTAGCGACAATATTATTTACCTGTACACATATTATTTAATATTTACCATGGCAATGTAAAGTTTACAATATAATATTTGTTAAGTATGCTCCTCTTTTGAAAGTTAGTGTTTACTTCTTACATGTGGTTTTTAATCATAGGTAAATTTGAAGACTAAACATAGAAGAGATTGAATTGTTGATTCGATTTTAGTTATTGGATTCTAAGCTGTTGGCACACTAATTGTATTGACTCTGTATTAACCCTTTATGACTTGCTTGCGTGCTTTAGAGTTTTATTCTTTCAATCATAATACGTGTTGTCTTTTAGAACACCATCATTCTTAAGGTTAATTACATAGCTTATTAGACTCTTGGTAGACTTCAGCAACGAATCTAGATAGCTAGGTACTTATAATAATGCCTATGGCTATATGGTAGGCTATATTGCTACATCTAATTATGTCAAATGGCTTCTGTTTCTGTTGAACAGCCATACATAATTGAGTAGCTACCAGCATCACAAGCAGACAGTAGCACAACGACCATCATAATCAATATACAAGTGTTGACTTATTACGACGTCGGCACTAGGCTGCCAAACAAACTCCTCGATCGAACGCAAAGTCAAACTGCAAACAATATCATCGTAGTATTTGTACTGAAACAACAAATTTGTAGCTAGCTTTAAATGCAAGCCTAACACGCGGGCACACACTCACCTTGTGTACAGAGACAATATGTAGGAGACTCTACTACGATCTTAAGCAACGCGACAAAATGAATCTCCGCTCGCGACTGATACGGCCCAATTCAAACACAGTCAGCGCCATTTTGTTTTGACAAGCGGCTATCTCGACGAACGCGCCGCACACCAAACTTAACCGTAAGCCCATTCTCCTTAGAATCATATTGGAACAATGGCCCGCTGGTGTAGAAACATCGGAAATTAAGGGTGGACCAGACACGATTCTGTTTGCCGTCTAACGTGGTCCCAGGACGAAGTTACAAATATTTGACGTGTCAATTTTGTGAATGTTGACCGAGAATTGCGGTTAATATTCCCGACCCGAACAACCTGGGTGTGCGCGGCCACCCTTTAATTAAATGACTGAAATAGTCCAATTGTTAATTTATTAAGTCTACTCTCGGGTTGGATATTATTAGGTGTTCAATTATTAATTGTAACTACAGCGTGATTGGTTGGAATCCTCGGTTTTATTGTACCTAATGGGCTCCTACTACTTGAATTAGAATACTTGGCACAAATTAAATAGAACTCACGACTATATTTGGCCATTTGAGAGTCTCATACCCATAACTTAAGATAAGAACAGCCTGTATCTTACTTCTGCTGACTACAGACGCAGCATTCACAGTATTAAACACTAAGGTTCATAACACCCACACAAACCCTCTAGGCGATTTCTGAAAGAAGAGAAAAAGGAAAACTTAATTTATTACAACAAAAGAACTCAGATGTTTTCTATCCACCTACATTTATCTCTCTACACAAACTACCAGTCCGCTTCATCATGTTTTTAATTAATTAACAATCGAATAAACTTGTTGTTTTCCAATTGGCTCGCGATTGAACGCGAAACCCAGGTTGTTATCGAGGCGAGATGGAACAATAACAAACAATCGCGAATCGATTGTAAAGACAAAACATCGTTACAGCTTGTTAGGCCCATATTGCTCGTTACCGCGCAGCTATTTATTTTCGAGTGGCAACATCGAAGAGTCTATAAACAAAAAAACACTCTGACGGCGACTGTTTTCATTGACAACAATGCGTGGGCCACTCTACGCGTAGTGTTAAGAGCGATGCTTGGAGTAGGCACTTACTTTTCGCGACATAGGTATCCGCGTAGGGGCACTCGGTACTGTATTTTCATTGTGTGCTTTTAATTTTGAGTGCGCGAACTAGCTCGCTCTCTCGGGACGTATGTTTGCGAGGGTAATATTTGCTTCCGCTGTATAATTCAGCCGGCCGCCATATTTGCCAAAGAGCAATCATTTTAATATCGTCAGGCATCACATTAGGGCTGAGTGGATACTTACTTTGTTGAATTAATTAATTTTAAAATTTTAATTATGGTTTGTGATGTTTTCTTTGTTCTGCTGTTTGGTCTAGGTATTTTGGCAGTGTGTTTCTGTATCATAATTTCCAATAAAACTAGAGAACAAAAGGCCTTTTTATTATGGTTCCCAGGACGTCTCAGTACTACCTCTACTACCTGTCTTAAAAGGCCTAATGCACACCTATCACTGTACCTGAAACTTTATGCATACTAGCTTGGAGCCTACCCGGTAGGCTCAAGTGGACGCAACTGACAGCCAGCAGTGGAGATCTTGTTACCTATAAGAAGTATAGGTACCTACATACCGATGTAACAAACGTACCTATCTCATAAATATCGTCACGATATGCCTGTTAAAAATAAAACTGGAGGTAAGGTGAAGCCAGAGACACACAGAGAGCAATAGAGAGGGCTGTGCTAGGAGTTAGTCTGCGTGATCGAGTTAGGAATGAACTCTGGGGCCCGATTCTCCTAAGTTAATAATGTCAAAATCGAATCGCAATATGATCGCAATAGCAGTTTTAACCATATCGGGCATTCTGCTACTAATATAAGACCAATCGTATTCCAACGACATTCGATTGGTTTGCAATGTCACCGAACACTGCCGGTGTTCGGTGACATTGCACCTGCATCGACATAGCCAGAAAAATGACGGCTGAAACTAAGCATTAGCACCTGTAGTAGCCTTTACCCAATTATGTTGTGGTCTGCTTCCAGTCTAGTGCTTTACAAGAATCGACTGCCTATCTGACCTCCTCAACCCAGTTACCCACCCAGTTACCCGGGCAACCCAACACCCTATGCTAAGTCTGGCTGTCAGACTTTCTGGCTTCAGACCACCCGTAGTGACTGCCAAAGATGTTTAAATGACTGGCGGAACCTACAGTTTGGGAATACAAATAAAACAGGTGAAGATCATGTTCCTTACAGCTTAATCCTTGCTAATATTATGAATTCATACGAAAGTAGAGAGTAGTTCTTTCTTTCTTATACAACGTCATACATTTTCCTGGCTGCCTAGTGCGCGGGGGGCCTTACAGACTCGAAACAAATCGCCTCTTTAAAAACCTCCCGATTCAGAAATTGAGTAGTAACTAGCGCCATCTATCTACTGCCTACAAAACTAACATGATGCTCTCAGCTAACGCCATCTATTTTGAACAATTGAAGACTGTCTTAAGGTTGCCAGAAATAAAAGTAAATTGTTAATTTGAGGAAAATTTTAAGACTGTTTACAAATACAGGGTCCGCTATCCTTGATTGTAAATAAAAAATACGAATGAAGTCAAGAACTTTGTGAGTGGGGGTGGAGTATTCATTTGAATGTCAAACGAGCGTTTCGAAGCGGTTATCTTTTTTTTCTTCTCTTCGAGACATTATTTGGCCTCACAATCTCTTTCTAAACAATTATCACAGTCCATGGGCTAAAATAAGACAAAAATATGTTAGAAATGTTTTTTAATTAAACTTAAGTTGTGTCCATAGGGCAAACATAGGTAGACGAGACAAAACAGCCAGCATTAAGCCAATTGAAATAAAACAAAAATATCTGAAGAACAGAAATGGAAAACGAAAAAATGGGTAAAGTACAAAACATAATTTAAACTATTTGCACATAAAAATAAAATAACACAAATAATGAAATGGCCCTCACATAAATCTAAAATTAAAAATTATACATTAATTGAGATTTTTTTTTCTTAAATTGAGGTAAAACTGTCTCGCTACATTTAAAATCATTAGTTAAGTCTTAATTATGGTCCCATTCTTAACTTAAAAATAATAACTCTTCATAATTAAAATTGCAATTATGATTTTTATAAAATTAGAAGAACTCAGCTTAAGTAACTATCTACTTTAAGCTGTTTCCCTAAATTAAAATCAATGATAGGTATAAATTAAATCATTATTCTAATCAAACTTATAGTCTATGTTTAAAATGTCATGAAATTAAACTTAAATGGCAAAAAACATGGCCACGATAAAAACTCTTGATTAAAAAAATTGTACTGTTTTGAGGTACACTCACATCATAATTATCCAGAATTTACTCTGATGTTTGATATAAATTAAATCCAGACTATTTACAAGAGAAACATGAAGAATACTTAATTATATTATAGGTACAGTTATCGGCACGGATATCGAGCCATGACCTTCACCTGCGCAGAAGCGATTTACTGCCTTATTGCCTTATGCGTACGGGTGCGCAAAGCGATCCCCACTCTTCCGCCGAGAGCCCAATATCCGTGCCGGTAACTATACTATTAATTTGCAATTTTTTTTTTACTGGATTGACACATTATTTAACAAAATTACAGTGAGAGAAAAAGCCATAAAGAAATAACAATATGCTTTTTTCCCAATGCAATAGAAATAATATGTTTTAAGGTTTGTTGTATGTTCTCATATAATGAGTATTTTAACTTAAAAACTTACAAATAATTTACATAATTACCGAGATAAAATAATTTTGAGATTTGAATTGTCATGATTTGTAAAATTGAGATTTTACTCAACAAGTAAGGGGAACTCTTCTATATCCTCACACATTGAGTTGAAGTTCGCTGCCCAAGCCTCAGCTTCTTTTTCCTGAAAATATTAAAAAACTTATATTAGAATTGACTATTCATACAACAAGGTAACTTTTTAATGTAATGAAAGTTCTTATTTATTTTTATCTTTAACAAAAATAAAACAGATTTTCAAATCTGTCTTTGTTGTGTGTAAAAAAGTATCATATCAACTTACCTCCTTTTTAGACATTAGCTTCTTAGGCTTCCTCTTCTTAGTGGCTTTCTTTTCCGTCACATTACATACATCGAAGGTCAGGTCACCCAAATCATCATAGTCGGTTGATTCATTCGGATCCTCTGCAGGAACTTGGATGTCACTATCAGAAGTGCTGTTGGACCGCTGGCGGAACGTCACTTTCTTAGCTTTCCCGTAGCTCTTGCGTGTCGGCTGGAAATATTGAATTTTGAATAATTTATTGGATAAAAATACTGATGATATAAGTAACAAGTTAAGGTAGCAAGACAATACTTTTGATATATGGGTTAATAAAAACAAAGGTTTATCTTACCTTCAAATGATGTATCACTTCTATATCTTCAAACAAATGTACAGACTGTGAATCCTCATTAATTGTAGGATCTGCAACATTTGTTTCATTTTCATTGACATTCCTCTCTAGGAAGACTGGTGCATCGGCAGCTGACTTCAACTCTTCATATACCTTATTTACAGCCTCAGAACTTGTTGCTATCTTTGTTTTAGCAGCAATTGGCAACACAGCTCTTGTTGGACCATTGATTTCTTGAAGCACAGCTTTCGATCTAGGCCTCAATGATCTGCTCCTAGGATTATTATTTATTTTAACTGGAGAAACATTCTCATCTTGAACTTCACTTTCATCAAAGCCAAAGAATGTGCCATCTTTATCCTTTTGCTTTCGAGGAGATTTTGCAGGTAAGTCACAAATGTTTTCATTGTTCTTACGTTTTCTAGTTTTTCTTTCTTCCTTAGAATTTTCTTTATCATGAGAAGTGTCATTACCACTACTTGAAACTTCATCAGATGTATTAATTGCAGGGTTAGGTGTTTTATTACCAACTCCCTTCTTCCCAGATTTCTTATTCTTGTTAGTTTCAGCATTATTGTCATCAATCTCCTGATAAATAGCCTTAGCTGGTGAAACAGATCTCCCTCGTTTCTTTTTAGCACTCTTTTCTGCCATTTCTTTTATAAACGAAATTATACTAGTCTGCTTTAGATTAGGTGTAGTATCAGCTATGTCTGTGAACATTTCATTTGTCTGAGGCACCATGTTTGTGTATACGTGCTTCTTCTTATTAATTGAGTCTTCAGGGTTGATGAAGGAAGTTTCAACAGCTGGTGTCATATTTGGTTTGACATAGGCATTACTAGGCCACTTAATAGGTAGATTACCAAACTCTACTCTCCATGGGCTAGCCAATGGATGTCTTACAGACATATTCATACTACTGCTGGCAACAGGCTGGTCATCAAAGAAACTGAGCTCTTCAGCCAAATTGAGAGGATCTTTATTCTGTACAGATCTCTCTGGAGTTTCTCTGTGATTCAAGGATTGATGTGTGTTTGGAGTCTTAAAGCCAATAGACCTTGGTGAGTTAACAGGGGAATAATTTAAATCTGCATGGTGATCAATACTCGGTTCAATATCTGCTGCAATATCTTCTACTCTTATGGATGGATAATTACATTCATGAACAGAGGTTTTGCCAGTATCATTTAAAGCCATGTTATTGGTGTTTGTAATATTATTTGTTTGTATAACATTGAAGTTGTTTGTTGCATTATTTTGTTGAACATTCTCTGCTTGTTCAGTATTCTCTGTAATTTGTGGTAGCTTAGGTGCTTCTGTAGTTTTGGCAGGCTGAATAGCATTCTTCAATGCTGCTAATGCTTTTTTTATATTTTTATCATAAGTACTTTTGCAAACAACTTTCCTAGGGTTAGGTGTAGGTGCAGATTTCTTTGTAACAGTTCTTTTACGTTTCTTCTTTTCAGGCTTTGGTTCTTCATTTGGATCAAAAGTAAACTCATAGACATCCTGGTCCTTATTCTCAGTTTCTTGTGACTTTTTCTTACTTCCAAGTAGTTTGAATGATAGATTTTTGTCTGTCTTCTTGTTGGTAGATTGTTTTGGACTACTTTTCTTGGCTGGTGATTGTGTTTTGTTTAATGATGATTGGAATTTTGCCATGGGTGTTAGGAATTTGCGAATTGGTGATTGTTTTTTCTTATCTGGAGATTTCTTAGTAGCTGGGGGCTGAATTTTTGTTGCTTTCTTTCTAGATCTGCCTTTAGCATTGTTGTTACTATCTGGGCTACTTTTCTCAGGTGTGTTGTCACTAGATTTCTTTTGTGCATTTAATTTAGCTAATCTGGTTGGTCGAGTTTTTGTTGCTTTTGTTTCTAGATTCTTACCTACAGTATGGCATGTTATTTCATTCTTGTTTATAAGTACAACAGGTCTTGCTTTACTTGACTGTATGGGTGTGCTGGCATGAGCAGGTAGTATTGGTATGTACTTGTGAGGACTAATGGAATGGTCTTCCAAACGTGATGGTAAGCGGCATATCCTAGTGGGACGACTAGCGAGTAAGCTACTATCAACTTTTGATGGTGTCTTGAACGGAGAGGGTTCTGTTACATCATTTTTAGATACACTCGTTTTCTTCACTGGCGTTTTCTCAGTGTTTAGTGTAGTTGTTGAACTGTTAACGGTCACATTTGGACTTTCCTTGCTGTTAGATAAATTATTCAAAATAACATTCTCTACAAACCGATTCGGCAATTTTCTCTCCCTTCGTGGCCGTCCTTCATTGGTAGGTTTCACGTTTTCATTAGGTTTAACGTTATCTTTAAGTTTAACAGTTTGTTTCTTCTTCGTTTCGGCCGCTTTCTTTTCTCCATTCTTGTTTGAACTTGTCTTCTTAACCTTTGTCGGGATTTCTAACGACGGATCATCTGACGCGGAATTAGTTTTGTCTGCCAAAGGTTTTCGTGGAGCTTTTGTGTCAGTTTTTGCAGACTTCAATTTGTTTTCTGTGATGTTAATGTTTTCTTTTAGAGCTTTGGAAGCTCGCGTTCTAATACGCGGGGGCATGACGCGTACCAATAACAAACATTTAACAGTAGTTTCCAGCACTCATACACAATTTTATATGTCCTATTACTCAAAATATTAATAAAATATACAATCCTTATTAAAAGTAATGCACTCAAACTTGATATTTAAACAAATTAAATTGCATTGCAAGCCGTGGAACTTTTGCGTTTTCGCTCGTTTTTTCCTTTGACAGTTGCTATTTTGACAGTAGCTATAAGGATGGCGTAGACAAAATATTCCTCAATGTTTTTTCATTGTGTATTCGGTAAAAGGGCCTTTGAGTATGAGCCATACTTGAAAATAAAAATAAGCCAAACCCAAAATAAAATAGTTGCTTATTTCCCTGCCCTGGTGACATAAATAAGTATTTTGTATGTAGGTACATCATAACTACCTTTTTTAGGCATCCAGTAACGTAACCAATACAAGCTTCAACAATGTTAAGCCATCTCCTTCTTCAGAACAATGAGGGTTTTTGAAATTTTTTCTGCCACCGGGTGGCGCCACGTATGCGTCTGGTCCAAACAGCTGTCAAATAGTATGGAATTGTAGGTGCCGAACTTATTGTTTATTGAAATTCTGTTATATTGGAAGTGTTATTGATTTTATTATGGACTACGGTCAGAATAAGGTTTCCGAACTAAAAATTGAGCTAAGAGAGAAGGTGCAAAAGTCACTGGTACTAAGGAAAAGCTTGTTGAAAAATTTGTTAACACAATATGATTTAGTTTTTTTTATTTACTCAACCGCAATAGTAAAACAATAATGCAGTGCTTTAATTATAAAATAAAAAAAACACTAAAATCGTTCACTATTCATAGTAAAGATAAGCACTTTGACAGTTATTGGACCTGACGACTCGGTGCTGCCACCTCGTGGATTGCCATTTTAGAAAACCCTCATTAGCTCATCTCATCTGCTTCGCTTTTTCTCCTCGTCTAACTGTTTCTCTCTCAACCCAGTTGCCCTGACACTCAATACCTCTTTGCAAGATGAATTTTATTATTGTCTTCCTGGCTTCTTTCAGATATTTTTAGCAATGAACATGAAGTCCGCACACAAGTATAAGAGGCGCTGCCAAAAATATAGTGCTTTTAAAATTTTGTTCGCAAAAAATCATTGCATCGTCTTTAATATAAACTTGAATACTACGTAGTAACTATTATAGTAATCTGTGGTAATACCGTAAAGCACAATACCGTAATATTCATATATTGCATTATGCTATTGTACATAGGTCTAGGTACAGCCTAAGGAGATGCCGAAATGTTAGTTCAGTGATGAAATCCAAACACAACTTACCTGAGTAATTAAGATATAAATTGACATTAATATTATAAATAGATGAATAGATATTTTAATAAATTAATTATTAATTTTACTTTACGTAACTCACTACCGCCGTTGATGAACTTTTATATTTGTAGTGTTATTTTTTACATGGTAACTCTATATTTGAATATGTCGTTGATTTCAAACCGTTGTATTTTTAAACGTTTATTGTCGTGAATTGTGCTGTTAAAAAGATTGAAGATAGTTTTAATTATTGTACAATCTTTTTATGTGTGTTCATATTTGCTATTCTTGTGTTTAGCTACACGGTAAGTTTTAACAGTTGAGGTCATAATGCCGTTGCTTTTGGCTTGTTATAACGATGTCATAAATAATTCTGTACTGATGCTATTCGCTAGCCGTGAGTTCAGTAACACAATATAGGATTTATTACAGCCTTCTTTAAGTGTAATACAAACCTTTTTACAGAAACTGACACCAATGTCAGGCCTGACAAAACAAGAAGCCACATATTGGTCTTAAAAGAAAACCTGACATCTGACAATTCCCTGGTCAGCCAGAAAACAGAGAAAACGGGGGATATGCAAGCTTTGTAGGTGTTACTAGAGAGCAGAGGTGTTTTTTCTCGAAGGGAAAAGAACCAGCAAGATGGTGGAGGGAGATAATAAAGGAACTATTGACACAGTGCAAGTAGCACTTCGGATCAGACCGTTGATGCAATTGGAGACTGACAGAGGATGTGAGGAGTGCATCGATGTGGTGAATGGGCAGCCTCAAGTCCAGATAAAGGATCTGGCATTCACATATAACTATGTTTTCCCCCAACACATAACTCAGCAGGAGTTTTATGATACAGCAGTTAAAGGTCTTATAGGAAGGCTATTCCAAGGTAAGTGGAACATCGGATAAGAGAGAGAGTGCTCTTATTATAATTGATAGATAATGAGGTCAATTAGTGCAATATCTCATATAAACAACCATTGTCTTCTTAGAACCAAAGTTTAATTTTTCAAGTCCGAGAGAAAACTTTGTCAGACATAGGAACAATTTTAAAATTATGTATCAAGTATTCATGTTATTATTATTTTCCATACACATATTTTGAAATACCAAACAGGAAGCTTCACTTCCTGGCCCAGATTTACATGTTGGAGATATTTCTTCTGATCTAGCAATGGGATAAGCTGACCATATTTATTTATTTCCTATAAATAAGTCTGACACCAGTCTAACCAAGGGGTATTGGGTTTCCCTGGTAACTGGGTTGAGGAGGTAAGATAGGGCAGTTGCTCCTTGTAAAGCCCTGGTACTCAGCTACATCCGGTTAGACTGGAAGCCAACCCCAACATACTTTGGGAAAAGAATGATGATTTGTTTATTTCCTAATTTTTTCTGTTTTATATATTTTTTTAAACATTTTTTTCCAGGATACAATGTGACAATACTTGCATATGGCCAGACAGGTTCTGGTAAAACTTACACAATGGGTACCAACTACTCAGGCTCTGATGGTGACTCCACTAAACTGGGTAAGTATTCTACTATATATCATCATCAGCTTCAAAATTACAGATGAACTGCAAAACCATTCTTTCAAATTAAAAATTTTCAGTGTTTTCAAAGGAAAAGTTATAAAGAGAATGCCAAGATTGACTGTCTTGTAGAACAATAATAATCAATAATTTTACTATAAATCAATACAACAACTCTTTTGATTATCCTACTAATAAACATAAAAGTTTTGTATCACATTGTATGTTTGGATATTTTTTCCTTTTTCACACAAAATGTACTGGATAGATTTTGATGAAACTTGGCAGTTATATAGCTTTATATCAGTATGAGATATAAGCTACTTTGCACTTATTTGTGGGAAGTACAGTTATCAGCACGGATATTGAGCTCTCGGTGGAAAAGTGGGGATCGTTTTGCACACTGTACACATAAGGCAATAAACCAATAAATCGCTTCTGAAGAAGGTGAAGGTCAGGGCTCAATATCCGTGCTGATAACTATAAGTTCCCTTGGAATGCAGGTGAAACTACAATCAGAAGAGTGTTGTAAGTTGTAATGGCTTTTAATTATAAATTTTCAGGTGTAATACCCCAAGCAGTGGCCGACATATTTGACTTTATAGAGGCACATGAAGATAAGTTCATATTCAAAGTGAATGTATCCTTCATGGAGTTGTATCAAGAACAGTGTTATGACTTGCTCTCCGGCAAGGAGAGGGGACACAGTATTATAGAGATAAGGGAGGATATTAATAAGGGGGTTATATTGCCGGGTAAGATTTTTTAGTATTATGTAGTATTTTTATGTACTGATTATGCTGAAATTTCATGAGATGACTGTAATTAAGTGGATCCACTAAGACATGAATTACATTCTCAAATGACAGCTCAAAAGCTAATGTTCTGGATTCAAATCAAAGTTTCACCCAACCTTCAAACTGCTTTGTAACTATTGTAACAGTTTGGTTGTTAATTTATATAAAAACTAGTTAAGACTTTTCCCAATAATATACCAATGATTGATACATATCTTTCAATCCTCCATCCACCAGGTATAACAGAACTGCCAGTAACATCCACAATGGAGACCATGATGGTGCTGGAGCGAGGGTCATCAGGCCGAGTGACAGGCTCCACAGCCATGAACCAGGCGTCCAGCAGGAGTCATGCTGTCTTCACTATTGTTATCTGTAAAGAGAGTAGGACTGATAAGTGAGTTTTTGATTTTTGCTTTTCAAATTGTAATCTGAAAAAGATAAAAAATATATTATGATGAAATATTTTATACATTGAAATAATTAAATCAATATAAGCAAGAATTAAAATTATAAACACATAAGTAATTAATTAGTAGTGCCCTCATATAATTAAACTTTGCTACAACACATTCTTTACTTTGCATTGCTTGAACAATCACATGCATTTTTCTCCACAACAAATATAAACAGTTCTTCACAAATGCTCTTCTGTCTCTATACCTTTTTCAATCACGATCAACAAAATATTTTATCTTCACCATAAACTAATTTACCAAATTTTTCTCTCCAGAAACTTAGCAACAACTTCCAAGTTCCACTTGGTAGACTTAGCAGGGTCTGAGCGTATAAAGAAGACTAAGGCGAGTGGCGAGCGACTGCGGGAAGGCGTGAAGATTAACCAGGGGTTACTGGCTCTTGGCAACGTCATCTCGGCTTTGGGAGATGGAACTAATAGGAGCTTTATCAGTTATAGGGATAGCAAGCTTACTAGGCTTTTGCAAGGTAAGCATCAGCATTAAAAAACTTTATTACACTTTTGCTCAAAAGACTACTTTTTTCTGATGTAGTAGACATGATTATTGATTGTTTGAGATAGTATCGTTTTCATTGCTAGAATTTGAAAGTTCTTATTTTCGAAAATTCTGCTTCAATATGGATGTAATGTGATGCGATATTATTTACTCATCTATTTCGATGTTTTGAGAGGCGCTGCAGAAACGTGTCGCGTTTTAAGTTAAAGTCAGCCTAAGTTTTATTGATAAACAATCTGATTGTAATGTAATTCCGATTCCATAGGTGTCTTTACACCAATCAGTGAAGGCTAGTTTAAGTACGTTTAGTTATATGTATTCATCATCATCATCAACATCATCATCAGCCTATCGCAGTCCACTGCTGGACATAGGCCTCTCCAAGTGCACGCCACTGAGATCGATTTTCGGCTTCTCGCATCCAGCTATATGTATTCATATTATTGTTATTTCTGATATCTCCTTCCAGACAGTCTCGGCGGCAATTCCTTGACTCTAATGGTAGCGTGCGTGAGTCCTGCGGACTACAACCTGGACGAGACAGTGTCGACGCTGCGGTACGCCGACCGAGCCCGCAGGATACGCAACAAGCCCATCATTAACCAGGACGCTAAGGCTGCTGAGATTGTTAGGTAAGTGGAGATTATTTAATGAGGTCAGTTTATCTGAGGAGTACATGAGGCGGTCCGTCCATAAGGGTGTAAATAGGAGTTAGTACATATGGGAGTCCATAGGGGTAGTGCATGTTATAGTACTTTTGTGGGTCGAATACATAAGAGTACATAAGTAAAGCAGAGTATATAAGGACACATGGTAGCATGTACTTAACATAGTAATTAGAGCTGAAGACATGCAACCAGTGCCCACTACAGAAGATCCGAAACTGCAGGTAGGAGTAAAATATGTGGTTTTTGCCACTGCTTTACCGAAAGTTTCAGTATGTTAAGTCGTCGTCTCGTATACCCTCATTATTGAACTAAATATTTATAAGGGCCCCTACGCACTGTGCGGTTAGCCGGAGTGCGGTCAGCCGTCCGGATAACCGTAGGAAGCGGTTGCGCTTGCGGTTAGCCGGGTGGCGGATAGCCGCAACTCCAACCGGAAAGTGCGTTTAGAAACCGTAGTAGTTTGCGGTTGGATCGGCTCATTTCCAAGATGGACGTCGAAGATGTCGCAGCTATTTATTATATTTACTCGCGTTATAAAAAGAAACAGAAAAAAAGGTACTGGGTGCATCCTTATTTGCAAACTCGAGATGAAAGCAAGCATTTTGAATTGTTTTTCGAAGAGCTCAAAAAGTATGGAGACAAGTTTTTTGGATATACTAGAATGAGTCTGAAATCGTTTGAAGAACTTTTGAACATATTAAAAACCAATATAACAAAGCAAAATACACAGTTTCGAAATTGCATTAAGCCGGAATTAAAGTTAACATTAGTGCTAAGGTAAGAAAAATAAATTACACTTTGTATGTGGTTAATTTATTATTATTTATGGTTCAAAAGAAAGTGGGTTCACATTTTAATCATTGTCATTATCATTTAAAGAATTAAAAAGTTCCAAGTAAGACGAGTGTTCACTATTTTGAGACTCTTGGCCCGTTGATAATGGTGATTGTACATCCAAGTTTTGCGACGGACTCGCTGCGGACGCTTGAGAATGTGGTCGTCCGAATTCCGACGGATACATAGGCTGACTGTTGGGATTATTTCTCGAATACTGCGTCGTTTGGTATCCACGATAGGAATTGGGCCTTGAAGAACTCCACTGTGTGTTTGCATAGTAATCAGAAAAATGTTGTGCGTCATTAATTACTCTTAAAATATCTAACTTGGTTTGCATTCGTAGGTGATCGGGTATTTTCTTAAAATCCTTTACCAATGACAAGAAAAAAAGGCGATCGTTGTCATCATCCAAATTTTTTTTTTCTAAATTTTTACTTAAAACTCCGACTAACTGTGCACCAATGTGGTCTTCATTATTTCTCTTTCTTTTCTTTGATGCCAATACAGTATTTGATGAAGGATTGTCTTCATCCCGTGTAGTTGTCCCAATATCTTCATTTACTGTAGCATTACCGTCTGTGCGATTAACAGTTACTGTATCTCTTATAAATAAAAGATTATCATAAAATATATAAGATTCCTTTTTTTTCGCTGCAGACCCACTCGGACTTATCCTTGCTTTATGGGTCTTTACAAAAGCGTCGCGAATGTTCCGCCACTTTTTTTGAATATTGAGACCTGCAATAAAGAAAATTTGTTTTAGATATTTGGCAACGGGGTGCTCATTCGCTGAATTGCATTACATATTTAGGATTGGAGTTAGCACAGTCGCCGAAATAGTACGAGAAGTATGTGCCGCGATATGGTTTTGCTTAAAAGAAATATGCCTACCAGAACCAACGGAAGAAAAGTGGCTTCAAATTGCAAATGATTTCTCTAACCGAGCACATTTCCCTCACTGCATTGGGGCTTGTGATGGGAAACATATAAGAATTATAGCACCTAACAATAGTGGATCAATGTGCTTTAATTATAAGAGCTTTCATTCTCTGGTTTTGATGGCAATTTGTGACAGCAGCTTCAAATTTATTTTAATTGATGTTGGAGCATATGGCAGATTCGGTGATTCAGCAATATTTCAAAATTCGAGCTTTTATAAAAAAATGCAGGAGAATCGCTTGAACATCCCTGAACCTGCACCGATTTCAGAATCTAATAGCACTAGTTTTCCCTACGTCTTTGTAGGAGATGAGGCATTTGCCTTAAGTAAAACTATGATGCGCCCATATCCAAGACGCGATTTAAATGTTACAAGAAGAACGTTTAACTATAGGCTTTGCAGAGCTAGACGTTATATTGAATGTACTTTTGGGATACTTGCGAATAAATGGCGGATTTTCCATAGACCCATTAATGTTAATACCGATTTAATTAATGATATTATTAAGTCTGCGTGTATTTTACACAACTTCGTGAGAGACAAAGATGGGTATTCTTTTGAAGACTCATTAAATAATCCACTGACTGAATCAATTGCTCGGGATAGTGTGCGCAGAAACAATACAACTGCTTTGAGATATCGAGAATTATTTGCAGATTATTTCATGAACGAAGGGAGGGTAATCTGGCAAGATAATTTCATTTAAATATGCTGAGACCTCAGATCAAAGAAATATAGGCAGATAGAACGTGCGCGAACAACAAAGTGACGCCAGATTTTATGTATGTGTGCGCGGCAGCTATATATTTTTGTTCAGTTAAATTGTTCTCAAATATTGTAGTTAAACACAGTAAATTAATAAGCTATTTAATTAATAGGTTTTTTAATTTTAAAATATAAACAATTTATTATAACAATCAACATAGGTATTTATTAAAATAACTAGCTTCCGCCCGTGGCTTCGCCCGCGTCGAGTTCGGTTATATCGCGTTTCCAAGAGAACTCTTCAAAAGTCCGGGATAAAAACTATCCTATGTTCTTTCTCAAGGTCAACTCTATCTCTGTACCAAATTTTATAAAAATCAGTTCAGTGGTTTAGACGTGAAAGCGTAACAGACAGACAGATAGTTACTTTCGCATTTATAATATTAGTAGGGATTCAACCCCTATTTCACCCCCACACTGGTAAAAAAAAAAACTTTCAAAATGAACAAACGATTTTTTGTTTCTTATGACGTGATATTTGACGAACTTGTATACTAACTTTCAACCCTTATTTCACCCCCTAGCTGGTCGAAATTTCAAAAATGCTAGAACAAATGTTTAATGATTTCTTATCAAGTGCTTAAATATAAAATTTCATGGTTTTATCTTTTGAAATTAAGAAAGCCCATACTAACTTTCACCCTCTATTTCAACCCCTTCATCCCTTTTTTTCGAAATAAAAAGTAGCCTATGTTCTGTCTCGGGGTCTAAAGATTGTCTGTACCAAATTTCATCAAAATCGGTTGCGAGGTTTAAGCGGGAAAGCGTAACAGACAGACAGACAGACAGACAGAGTTACTTTCGCATTTATAATATTAGTTTGGATTATTATTTAGTTTAGTCTTAGGAAATTACGAGTAGGTATCTCGCTTTAATTTTAAACTTTAACAGCCTTTGTTTTGCACCAATTTCTTATAATATTGTTGTTTAGCGTCATCATCAGATCCTGACCTGATGACTATGAGATCAACTGGCAACTATGCCGCGTCGAACAAAAAAAGAATCACGTAAATCGGTCTATAAACCTCGGCGTAATCGATGTACATACACAAAAAAAAAACATACCGGCCGACAACCTCCTCATTTTTGGGAAGTCGGTTAAAAATATTCGTCATGAATTTAAATGCAACATCGATGTTTCTTATACACAATACACATTCCCCTAATTCAGGGTAATTTTCCCGTCATAGCTACTGGTATCACAAACGATTTACTGTCAAGGTTTTGTGTTCAAGTGAGCCGAAAATATTTTACGGAAAATAAATACGAAAACAATAATAATAACAAGAGTTATCTGTGGACAGATATCCCATCTTGTTTTCTTAGTTTTTGTGAACAACTTTTGCAGTGTTTAAACCACAAATTACTAAATAGTTACTACCTACGTAACAGATAAATCACTCCATACAAAAAAGTCCATACCTACTGTTATAAGCACCTACAAGTTCCCCAACTACCTAAAATTCCTAGCTGCGTTATAAAATGAACCTTAAAAGCTCGAGCGCTTGATTATTAATATTATTATTCCATACTGTCTATATGGTATATTCGAGCACAAGTGCCATACCCCCTGTTACAACTTCGCCGAGTGCTGATACATACCTAAAATTGGTTTCTGCGTAGCGACACGCGTAATGTTCCGAGTCGTCATTACTGATACATACCTAACGATCTCTGATGTTAAAATCATAAAGTAGATAAGTATTAATTTATAAAAAAAAATAGAATTACTAAATAAGTTCATACATATAACATGTTTCTAAATACCCATAATTTTTTTCTTACAATAGTCGCATATAAACCAACACAAGTCAAACTAATCCATCAGTTTGTTAGGTAGCTTAAAAAACCTAATAAAAACCAACAGCACAACAGGCCACGAAATAAAAATAATCAATATTGGAGCGCGCGCGCCGCGTGTGACTGTTGAAAGCCCTGAGCCGCGTGGGGCGACCGGCGGCCCAGCGAGCGGTAGGCATTTATCGCGCGCAAGTACGTCGAGTGACAGAGCGGTACTGTCGCGAGTTTGTATTCGCTTTTGATTTTGTACCTATTTGCTTTGGTGGACACACGCGTGTTCTGAGCGCTCTATCTGCCTATTTCTTTGATCTGAGGCTGAGACAATAAAGAAGATGGATCATCATCACTAAAACAATATTTTCAAATAAACTGATTGGCACTTACCAAGTTCTTTTTTTTTATCCTGTGATAAATCAGCTCCATAAATCTCCACCAACTCTTCCCAAGCTTTTGAACGTAAGTTTTTATCGGAATATTCTGCGGATTTAGTATTCCAGATTGCTGGCCTATTTTGTATCTCGACTATAAATTTTTCGGTATCGAAATCCATTATCAGAATGCGCGAATGTTGGTGAACACGTGTACCGTCAATGGCGGGCAACCGCAAACTAGCTTATCCGCGTAGTGTGTATAGCGACCGTCCGGCTGGCCGCCGGTCGGGCCGCAGCGCTCAGAACGACCGGAGCGGTCGGGCGGCAGCCGCGTCGTAGTGCGAATGAAAACTACATTCTCATACAAACCTTTTGTTGCGGTCAGCCGCACGGCTGACCGCATTCCGGCTAACCGCACAATGCGTAGGGGCCCTTACAATATGTATTTTTGGCCCAAGCTTCTATAATCCTCTAATCTGCAAATTACATACTATATCACAGAGATGCAGACAACATGCTACTTGAACTACCGTTTTTGTCTCACTTAAACTAACTTTGTTCTTCACAGGTTGAACAACTTAGTAAATGAACTAAGGCTACAACTCCTGGGCAAGATGCCGACCATCTCCGAACAGAATAACGAACAGCTCCAAGAAGAATTAGACAGAGAAAAAGCCAGATACGCAGAACTATTGAAAAAACACAAGCAAGTAACGGAACATTTAAGCAACATGTTGATAGAGAACACAAATCTTTGTGAAAAGGCTTTATTAGCAGAAGCAGCCAAAGACAAGATAGAGCGCAAACTGAACGAGCTGACAGAACAATGCAACCAGACCATAGAGAACTTGAACACCACAGACAAAGATGATGAACATCAAAAGACAACGGTCGTGGACTATTTGAAAGAAATAAAAACTCGTTTGGAAGACCTACAGTCTGTTAATTTGAAGAGTAATGAAGAGTTGATAGATCATGAGATTAAGCTGTCGTTTGTGAATGACGGTGATCATGAGAAGGTGGATGATGAGATGCCTATGAATGAAGATCAGGCGGTTTTGGAAGAGGAGAAGAGGGCTATGGGACAGGTATGGCGGATTTTTCTTCTAGCTAGAGCTTTATAGGCATTTATTAGTACTTAGTAGGCTATCATGCTTGCAGCTAATAGTGTAAGATTCCCCATCCTTTTAGCTAAGCTGTTTTCCAAGGTTTTCCTTTCATACAGAATTTAAAGCCAATTTAATACAGAATTTAACTTAGCTTACTTTGACCCAAATGTTTTAATCCTTTACATTATAATTTCCTACTAATTAGGTAGCACGTAAGTTTAGGAGAATGTGTCTTTTAACAAAGCATGGACTTTCCTCATATCTTACAGTCAACATAATATGTAATTTTACACTCAATTTGTAACTTCACACAATACCCTTATTTCCCTCAGGTGGCTCTTAACCAAGAGCTACAAGAACTGAACCGTGCGATGGCTATCAAGGCGTCCGTCGTACAAGCGATATTAGCCAACAATAAGGACATGTTGGAGAGCCACAAGAATTTGCGGGAAAATGAAGAGAAGATTGCGCATTTGGAGAAGGAAAGAGATGAGCTGTTGCAGCAGTTGAAGCAGACTAAGGTAAGATATTTCTTAGACTGGTAGATATTTATTAGGAGACTGAAACCCATCTTCATCCAATGACCCATCCTGCTGTGGGTGCAGCATAAGGGAGTGTCAGGTTAACTAAACCATTTTCCTTTTGAAGCCCTTTGTGGACCAGGGCCGCGATATCTTTCGAACAATCCGGCAACCTTGGCAGGCTTCAGCCATAAGAGATTAGATTAGTAGCTGGATTGTGAGATGAATTTTGTATGGGTTATTTAAAAAAAATGCTCTAAGGTCACAGTTTGCGACACGTAAATTTGCATGTTTTTATCCTTACGCATTTATTCGTACAAGTGTGGTCGAGAACCTTTGCTTGTCTTATGTTGGCTACCATTGATTTCACAATAGTAAAAATACCACGATAACGCTTCTATGCCCGAGTGATGTCTTAAATAGCGAACATCAGAATGGCAAACTTTTCACAAATCCCACCATCATCCATCAACATCCTACCAAATAGACAGTCCTCCTTTATAACTAAAAAAAACTTTATTTACCATCATTCTAACATCATCAGAGCAAAGACCCATCCCACGAGGAGCGTCGCACGAAGGTGTCTACTCTCGAGCACCAGATATCCGACCTCAAGAAGACTTGCCAGCAACAAGCGCACATCATCAAGACTAAAGAGAAGAATGAGGCCAAGATTGCATCGCTCAACGCCGAGTTACAGGCTATGAAGGCTACTAAAGTAAGTTTAAATTACTTCGATATCATTTTGTATTTTTTCCAGTATTTTCTGTGTAATGTGTGTACAAAGAAAACTTGTTTGTATTGAACCATTTTAAATGTTCGATTGTTTTCGGCGATCGGCAATGTTTTTACCCGATTGTTAAGAAGGGCCTTTCCGCGCATATTTTGTATGTGATCTTTATAACTTCATATCCTTGTTGAGTGTGCATCATAAAAACTGTCACTTCCCACAGTATCTATAGAAAACTCATAATTATAAAGAGTTATTACCAAGTACGATTTCTTTCAGTATGTCATTTTAGACCACATAGATTTTTTGGATGAAAGATATAAGCGCCTCAAGAACATGATAAAGCAAGTTTAAGTAGGTAGTATTAAAGACTTTATTAATTGGTATCAACATTACACCCATCCTTCATACCCCAGGTGAAAATAATAAAGCAAATGCGCGAAGAAAGCGAGAAGTTCCGCAAGTGGAAGGCGGACAACGAGCGAGCGATGCTTCGTCTGCGCAACGAGGACCGCAAGCGAGCCACCGCCATGGCCAAGATGGAGTCGCTACATGCCAAGCAGCAGAACGTGCTCAAGCGGAAGATGGAGGAGGCTGTCGCTGTTAATAAGAGGCTCAAGGTGTGTATTTTGTTTAGGATCTGAGAGACATAATATGTACTTCCAAATAAAATTACTCATAACACATAAAATGAGCTGATATATATGCAACTTAAAACTCATAGCTAATATCAACGTTGGATGGCACTGCTTAATTTTGGACCAAATTAAAAACTTGTAAATATATAGTGTAAAAAACTTACTCATACTTTGGGTTTGGCAACCCATAGCTTCTTTGATATCTGGTAATGTTATCATTGCAGTTGCTTGTTATAATCATTTAGGTACATTTTGAATGTAGTGATATGTTTGTATATTAGGATCATTATAGTGTATTAATTGTAACTTTCATTCCTTTCATGCTTATTAGGAAAGTTAATGAGGTAATTTATCATCAATATGTATCACTATCAGTCCACTTATTGACATAAGCCTGCCCTCTAAAATATCACTTATCTCAATTACATTCCGAATTCTAGAATCCCAATAACATGGAATAATTCTGAGCAAAATTCCTAGCACTTGAGTGTTCAAGTGTAGCGCAATGACTTCTAAAGTTACGTTTTTAATTGTTACTGTTTGTTTGAACTATAGACTCAGCATTCTACAAAACATTCAATATTCATTACAAGATTAATTTTATCTAATACAAAGTCATCTTGGAAACCCCTAGGAAGCCCTAGAGCGTCAGAAGTCCACACAAATGAAGCGCAACGCGAAAGGCAGCGTGAAGGCCGGCGCGGTGCAGCTGTACATCGAACAGGAGTTAGAAGTCCATCTCAGCATTGTGGAGGCTGAGAAGTCGCTTGAAGAGTTGATGGAGTATAGGTGAGATATTGATACACAGATTCTTTCATTGTACGACGGACTTAACGTCTTAGTCGTCACAAATTTTACAAATATGAAAAATGTACGATTTAAAGGGGGTTAGATCGCATTGCATTTTCATTCTAGATGTATCATATCTTTATTCTGGAGTCATTTCTCGAACGTGACAGTTTTTTTGGGCCGTTATTTGTCGCGCGAAACCATTTCCTCGAATTGAAACTCCAGGTTACCCCTGGCGTTCCAATTCGAGATTGTGAATTGCTTTAATTATTATTCAAGGCGCACACGTATGCAAGCTGTTTCCTGATTTTACCATCGCGGCCCGAACTACTTTCTGTGCCCGATTAAACCATAGGTTATACGGGATAGCATTCCCGGCAGTGAAATAATTTTTCAAAGCAATTCAGTAGTTTAGGAAAAAAGAGGAAGGTGCATATTTTTATACACATACGTATGATATATATACAGGGCGTGGATAACAGAACAAATAGAGAACCTACGCAACAGCACGGACGAGGAAGCCAACAGAAAGAAGATTGCTGAGCTAGAAGATGACTTGGCGTTACGTAAGGCGCAGATATCTGATCTGCAGCAGAAGATATTGACGGCAGATCAGGGTATGTAAAACATCGATAAAATAATTTGTCAAGACTTGACTTAGTGAACTCAGAAATATAGAAATGTGTAGAGTATTTTTTTCCGAAATAAGGCGTAGGGCCTTATTGTTGCACATGTGTATTATTCGATTTAGTTATCTATATTAACACTCTTGCAGAGAAACTTCTTCCCGTAGCCGATTGGGGATAAAAAAGGGAAATAAAAATATCTCCTGGTTTGAAATTCCCACCAATTTTCAGCCATATCGGTTTAGTCGTTCTTGAGTTATAAGTACTATAACTAAGACGCCTTTCTTTTGTTTACAAATATTTATGTTCGAAAAGTATAAACATAAGGAAGCTACTACCTAACTCACAAACTAATATAATTTCCCACAGAAAACAAATCCCGCACCCAATGGGACAACATACAATCTATGTTAGAAGCCAAAGTAGCTCTCAAATGTTTGTTCGAGTTACTAGTAGATGCCAAGAGAGAGTTGACCAATCAGAGCGAGAAAGGCTTCCAGGCCAGATATGAGGAGATCAAGGAAGCTCATGATAGACTGGCGATGGACTTCGAGAATAGTAAGGCGGAGTTTGAGAGGCAGCTGCAGATGGTGAAGTTGCAGAGTGAACAGAAGGTTTGTATTGTGGATTATACTTCTCTTGTTATGAGACCACATCCCTGATAGTCTTCATGTTTCCTATATCTGGGTGATGTTATTAACACAGCTGTGCAGAAACTATTTTTATGTATCAGCTGGTAATGAAGTGTGAGTGGGGGAGGAGTATGGGCCACATGCTTGCCCTTGTGTGCTGAATTTCGTGAGACCTCTATTTAAGGAATTTTTAAGGTTGCTAAATCATGGTAGGCTTTTCATTTGTACTGACATCAGATAATAAAAATTGTTCTATGTTATTATGCTGAATCCTTAGACCGATCGACGTTAAATAAATGTGGTTAGATGTCCAACTCAATCTTCTTTGCAGAATCTGGACCTTTCACAGAAATTTTGGTAATTTTCCGTCTGTAAATCTAAAATCAGACGTAGATATTTATTCTGCTATGTCATTTATCTTTTGTATTTTTCTTATCTCTCCCCCATTTTACTAATACACCACAAAACTTAATTAACACAAAAAAATAACTATCTTCCCACAGTTATCAGCGCTAGTAGCGCTCCAACGCGGCGTCGTCGGCAAAGGCGACAAGAGTGAAGCATGCAAACACTTACAGAATGTCATCCAGTACCAACAAGAGAGGCTGGAACAAGTCGAGGAGGAAAATGTATGCCATTGTGAACATTATTGCTAACACATTAAAGTGCAGTTTAGATTAACATCCGCGTTTTATGTCGTAGTTAGTGTACATAAAAGTTGGATTTGTCACGCGAATTTGAACTTTAAAGTGCGTGATATAAATGTCAGTCTTAAAATAAGGCAGTAAGAGATATTGCAAGTTTTTAATTCGATAAATAACATTAAAATTAACAAATTCTCGCTCGGTACACAACACTCTAAGCTCACTTACCTAATGCCACTTTTACACGTTGAGAGAAATGGATCGATAAATAAATATAACCATGTCACTCTCTAGAAAGGATACTCACTTTTTCCCCATAAACTGTTCAATTTATCTACAATTGTATACTTATGAATTTGACTATGCACTATTTTTTTCCACAGAAAAAGTTAGTAGACGAGCTAGAACAGCTGCGGTCAGCTGGCAAGAAAGCCAAGAGGAAGCCTAAGAAGGAGCCTGAGGCAGAACCTGTGAAGAAGTTGGAGTATGTTGAGCCGACTGATGAGGAGGACGATGAGTTTGAGGACCGGGAGAAGGACCCTGATTGGAGGGCCACGCCACTGTTTAAACGTATACAGGTGAGAATATTGATTTGTGTCAAAAGTTTATGGAGATATATGTAGATAGATAAAAATATGTATAAGTAAATGTGATATAATTAGGTGCTCAGTTTGAAATAATAATATACTTTAACAATGCATATGTATGTGTATATAATATTATACATTCAAGTCATGATCAAGACGTATAGCGTTTTACTATTAAACCACAATATCATAAGTTTTATGCTGCAATAGTAAGGACATTATATGAGCACAAAAAAATGGTATTCTTATTTTATGTCGTAATTACAAAATATGTGCACAAAAATTCGGTTCATACTGACTGCCACACCACACTACCTTTTGGCTAATATTTTCTAAATTCGTCCCCCTAGGCGCAACGTTCCCGTCTGACAATGAACTTCACTCAGGCTGACGTGTCCGTCGCCGAGACGTCCACTCGCGCCGTCAAGCGAGGCTCTGACGGCGCTGCACACTGCACCTGTCGGGGTAGCTGTTCCACTAAGATGTGCGGCTGTGTCAAGTCGGACAAAGGCTGCAGTGGTACCTGCAGGTGCCAGCCGGAGCTCTGCAAGAATAGACGAGTGTCCTCTGACAGTGAAGACAAGGAGAATAATGTGAGTAGTAAAGGTATTTAGGAAAGAATAGCAAACGTTCAAGGGCTGCAATGATACTTGCACGTGTCAGTCTGAACTCTGCAATAATATACGCGTGTATTCTGTTAGTGAAAATAAGTAGGTACTCTATTTTATCTGGGTGCGCGCAGATTGCTTAAGCTACCGCCGCCGCGGGTAGCTACTGCCGCTGACTGGTATTCTTGCTGCAAAACTAGCTTGTGCCGCTATACATAAACGCGGTAACACTGCTATCAGTACTGTGCGTGTGAAAATTACTCATCTCTGATGTATTTTTTGTATTATCTGACTAGTGCTTTGACTATGATAAGTCTTATTTCCAAACCAATAAAAATAGTTTACCTGTACCTTTATCTGGCGCTTAAAATCATAAAGTACTCATCAGTCAACCAATATACGATTACATAATGCCTTTCCGAATCATAAACTAATAACAACTAATGATCGTATCACTTTACAGCCATCAAGCACAGAGTTATCACTCGACACGACGCCTCCGTCCTACTTCGACAAACGGTAAGAAAATACACATATATTATTATTTAAATTACCCCAACCTTATCCTTTTTGACCATATTGGGCCACACGAAACGAATATGACACGTTAGGTATTATAATGAAGCCTAACATGCCCACCATAAAAATCATGATTTTCCACCACTTTGCAAATTGATATCAACAATATGTGCATTGTGCAACATGTAAGACACAAAAAAATGGATGGGGTGGCTATCCAACACTATTGACGTCATAGATATCAGGTCCCAAGCTAACCGCTTTATACATGCTTCCTGAAAGCTGGAGACTGTCATTGTAAATCGTGTGTTACGTATTTATGGCCAAACACTTACCAAAGTATTGATACACAAGACCGTAGATAACTTATAGGACTTTAGTCTACAACAGCCCTTAAAACTCCAGATTCGAAACATCGGCAGAACTGTGTAGTGAGTCGAGCAACCTGCCCGGCTCGGCCATACGGGAGCCAGTAAGGCGAGCGCGGCCGTTGCGCCCTCTAGTGTCGAACTCCACGCAGAAATGGATGTTCGCGCTACTGGTATACAATACTTGTGTTGCACCAATGTCTTCGTACTGCGCCAACAATATACTGCAGTACGGAATGGATGTCGCCAACTACAATGTGATAGCTAACATCTTCAAGTACCTGATGAGAGAGGTTACTTGCTCATTTGTTCGGATTGTGGCTTGGCGTGGCTTTTTTTTTGTTGTTGTTTTTGAGTGTTTTTGGTTGTTTTATCAGTCGATTGATAGGTTTCAAAAGAGGGAACGAGAATTCTGTATATGAATTTTGCAGTTGTGTATTTTATATTGCCTAGTATATAAGCCTTTTTACACTAAATAATTATTTTAAATGATCCGAAAACCAAGAAAATGAATTACAATTGCAATGCCTAAATGGGATATACCCCAGACTCGGTTAAATATTTTTCAAATACCATAGAGTTGCAAAGGGGATAATTTTCCCTTTACAATAACGTTATGTACAATCGACTGATAGAAGAGACACCTACAATTTAATCGATTAAAATTACTTTATTCGAAAGCATTATTACTCTTTACCAACACGCCAGGCCGTATAATCTCGCGTATAAAACCTCATCTTCAATTGCGGACTATGCTCTTACAAAAAAGGAACTGAACGAAAAAGTTTAAACACATTTTAACAAACCTTTTTCTTGTTTCCTAAGGCACTCAAAGAAGTACTCGTTTTATAAAAACATATCTGGAATTTGGCACATTTTTAAGAGGAGGGATACGCTTTGACGAGGCTCTTTATATGTAAGTGCATAGTTCTGCAATGCGTAGATATTTCGTAAATTATATAGCCGTTCTTACATAAATATAGATTTCATGTGTAGCTGTATAGTTAGGATTTTAAAATTAGTAGTTGCGCTATGGTTTTATCGGTCATTTAAATTGGATTGTTAATTAGATAAAAATGATATTTTAGAAGCAAATAGTCGTGTTACTCGTATATCGTGTTAACTTTTAATTTGCAGAACTATGTACTGTTATATAATGCTCCTTTTTAAAATATAGTTGACACCAGAATAAGTTTGCAGAAGACAGCATTAAATGTAAAATATTCTGGTATTCTGGATTAGTTTTCGAGAATTGTGGCGTCAACTATATATAAATTATTATGTTCTTAAATGTATCTGAAACAGTCCTGTTATCGAATCATTATATTAAATCATTGTATTTTTTTTCTCTTGGCTATGTCTAATTTGGCCTCCCACCATTCAATAAGAATCTTATCCGAAATTAACAAGCTTCTTTCTTTGTTTTTATCCTTATATTAATCGGGTTTTCTTCGTTGCAGAGGACACCTTGATGCTACGTACGTAAAAAAGAAGAAAAGCTATTTTTTCCCGCATGATCAGGGAATGGCGACCTCAACGCAATAAGGTGAGTTTACCTTAATATTACTGACAACACTCTGATATAATTTAGATGACAACAATGTTGTTAAAAGCTTAACATTGCAAAGTATTCTTCATTTAAAGTTATATTCAAATAAGGTGATAAATCACCACTCTTTTCGAATATCAAAATTAAAAACAGCCCCCAAAAACACAGCACAACCACAACATCCTATATATTTTTGCTGAGAAAAATTGGCAAAACAAACTACGGAATACATGTCTGTCTATAAGATTTGTACACTGCTCACGTACACTCTATATGCGCGTGGGCACTTGAACCTGTATATATTTACGTCCGTTTCTATTGCTATCAAAGTCTTGGACGACGGAATAATCAAGAATTACGGCATGCAATTTTTAAAATCAAATAAAAGCGGTTGTAGATATACATCCTTTACCCTCAGCAAAGTGTTCATGCGTAAGATTATTTAAACTAATTCAAATATTTTTTTCTTTTCAGACTGACTAACCTTCCTGGATCTAAACTACATAGCAGTAACTAAAAATAAAATAGTTTTAGAGCTTATACAATAACTTGAAATTAAAGTGCCTCATATTTTAATAAACACATTAATATTTCTTTTAATATCCTTATTGTAATCTAAATTAGGTGTTAAATGTATTGACATGTAATTTAAAGAAATTATTTTACTATGGAATGGATTTATGACAGTCGCCATCGAAATTTCGCGTGCATGAATCCAGTCTGAATGACATTTTGTTTAGGAGTAGATCTCCGAATAAATATTTATTATTTACTGCCGCATTTTTATTACATAAATTTCGTCCATTCATCCACTTTATTTCACCTGTGTAATCTATCCTTAGTTTGAGAAAACATGAAATATGGCTAGACGATCAGCAGTCTAGTCAACAAGTGCTTTTTACGCGACTACCAAGAAAAGGTTTATGATCTCCATAAAAATATGGATATATTGCCTTCTGTGCCTGGCGTACTCTGTCTCGAGAATATATTATTTACGCTATTCCTCAGCTAGCTTACAGTTGCATGAGAGCGATCTATAAATTTCCTCATCCAAGTCCACAAAATCCATGCTTGGCTGATCCAATCGGATCCACAATCCAACAAGATAGATGACAACTGTAGAGCATCGCGTGCGCATCTATCTACATTCATTGTTTGTCCATCAACGATTAACATTTACAAAATATGTTTGTAAGCATTCTTATTTGATTTTCTCGGAATGATGAGATTTTGATTATTTCCGACTATTGTTTGTAAAGAATTTTCGTTGTGTATGAAAGAGCATTGACAATACGCGCTGAATGACATAATATGCGTGTTGCAGATTCAATGTTTGTCTTGCCGAGCCGAAAATGTTTGTAGTGAAAATTCTTTGGGTCCTCAGAATGAAAGACACAAAACATATAAAAGTAGTACTCATAATGGGTTATCATAGGAATATAAAGAAAAACAAACAAACTCTGCATTTATAGGTAGTTAAACTTAAGTGATAGGTACCTCGCCAGTTTTTGCTTCCTCTAGTTAAACAACATTCCGCCAAATAGTTAAAATTCGATAGTCCTTTCACTTTTCAAAGAATGCCTTAGAACACGGCTTGCAAATAATTAGTTGCTCACATGCTCTTGCTCATGTCCTGAACCAATGAAATACCAATCATATCTCTCACTTAGTACTTAGGTACATTAATTTTCAACAAACAACCCCTAATTATATTACAATAAAGAAAAACTTAAGTCACACGACCTCCACATACAATACAAGCGACATTGTTTAGTCCGCACTTACTATCGCGGGTCAATGACCTGACGGCTAGAACCCATTCATCAGATACCAATTACTCGTTCAAGATTTAGCTCGAAAGTTTAGAAAGTATTCAGATAAATATTAAATAAGTTATTTAATAGATGAGTTTTTTTAATCGCTATTCTGAAGCTGCAAGCGTTTGATGCAGAATGCGGTAGATAGGTTCTTCGGGACTCGGAAGGCATCGTGAGGAGGTTTCTCTATATAGGGCCCTGACTGCCGGTAGCTTGGATCATGTTCCTTTTATTAGCTTCACTTGTAACTAACCAAACCATGAATGTAAGAAAATCTTTTCTATATTTTTACATGAGATTTTTTTTTTTTTTTACTTTAAACACTTAAAAAAATAACATGTAAAAAATAAATGTACGGTGATATTGGTGAAAACCAAATCATTGATGATAGATCAACTCTCGTCTGCCGTTAATTGCATTCTAGGTGAATATTATATTTACATTAAGGTCAGTGTTAGATCGATCTATCAATTCAATATCTAACGAAACTACACCCACCTGACAAACAAACTTATATAGCTTTTTTATTTCAGTTAGAAAGGAAACAAGATCAAAATCTTAAGAAGATGGTGAACTAAAGAATTGGATTTCAGTCTTGAGGATTGGGAAGAATGAAAGGAATAGAGAAAGGCCTTTTCCGAGTACAGAGCAGGCAAGTATTAAAAATAAGCCATAACTTTGTGTGGTAATGGGTGAATAAGAGCTACCCTCTACAATTCGATGTCAATTAGCTAGCATGATGATGCAGGTTACGTTATCAGCAGAAGGGTATCTCTTATTGTTATCCACACCAAAATATAGTAATAAAATTTCCGCACTACGTGAATAAGAAGTTGGTTCTTTGAGTCGGATACATTGTTTTATAATATCGGTTTTGACAAGGACACCTTCCCATAGTTGCGTGTGGTTACAAAATATGGACTTTTGATAAGTCAATAAAAATCTCCACTTTATCCTTTTCGTATCGAAAGTGGATACGTAAAATTTCGGCCAGTGTAGGCGGTGTGGTAACATGCAAAATTTGCATAAATTTTAGTCATGGGTCGTCTCCACCTTGACCGAATATGTGGATCCTGACTGCAGGTCTGGCGTCATCGACTTTTGATGACTCAAGTCTCCAAGACTTAAATGAAAGCCGGCGTGGCCGCTACCACTTGCTTTTGGTACGAAGTCGAACGACTATCGGCCGTTCCCGATTTCTATTTACTTGTTCGTTTGGTTACCAAAATTTTGACATTAGCACAATACAATTAATGTCAAATTGCTATCTCTAGTGAGTATGCAAAACCACAGAAAAGTAGAATATTGGGAATGGCCCTATAATGTAAGTTGAGTTTTTCGGGAGGGTGTTACTTCTCAAGGGGATTACGAAATATAGGACATAGGTACATGAATAGTATAAAAAATATCTGGGAAGGTAAACTATAGGACATGGCATAACATAAAAAGAGATCGTATAGTTGTTAAAAAAAACGGTTACAAACGTTTGGGGACATAATCTAGATAACATCTAATGGCTCAAAAGAGACCACTCGAAATAAAAAATCCTAGAATTGAGAAGCAAGTTACACAGGTTTTGCAATGTAGGTACAAATATAAAAATAACGTTAAAGTAACGTTTGTTACCTTCCTGTGTAGAATATAAATGTTCGCTATTTAATATCAAAGTTCCTAATATTTAGGTACTTGTTTGACAGGTTCAATTTTGGGATCGCGTTATCAGCTAACGGAAATGGGTCTCTATTTTAATTTAACCCTCTCAGGTAGTTCGATCCTACAGTGATTTTCGTCTCGTTGTTTTTCAATTGGGTTCTCTACGACATAGGTAATTTAGAACTAGATCATTAGTTTTTCCCAATATTTAAAAATCAAAACTGAAGTTGTTTTTAACTGTCGAGAACGCATAGTAGGAGCTCTTTCACGTTTCGCCACGAGTCGAAGAAAGGCTTGGAGGCTCGCTTTCGTTGTTTACGGGGAGAAATCTCGACCGGTCGGCGGCGCCCGCGCATCGCGTCAGTCCCACCGCGTCAACACTACACCACGCACGCGCCGGCCGCGCACGCGCAGAAACCAACACATCTCGTGTCATCATCACAAACATTTTTAAAAAGAGAACCCTTTACGAATTTTGAACAATTCCTTTTTTATTTTAGTTCTTTTTTTTCAACCAGTGTTGTGTCAGTGAATGTGAACAGATTGTTTTTTTTTTGTTAGAAAGTGTTCCTACCTGCCAGGAGTGTTTTTCTATAGTCTACCGGTATGTTGTTTGAAGTTTTAAGCGTATAATAGCGGTATTATTTAGGGACGCATCGCCGTCAACGCAGTATGAACGACTTTGGGACGAAGCCTCTCACTGGCGCATCCACAGTGTCTAAGCGTTAACAAATGAGTACAAACAGAAACTTTCCATTACCAAAAGAAATTGTGAGCCTTATGTAGCAGCCAAGACTTATGTGGAAACTAATGAGCTTTAACGCGATGATTTGTCATTCTTTTGTAAACATTAATCTCTATAAAAATATAGCTTGTCATGCTACGGACTTATAACATAAAACTTTTTGGTCCTTTGATCCCCAAAAGTTGAAAACACCAGTTTGAAGAAAAATGAGGACGCTACATACCTACGTCTCTACATTAGACATCAACGAACACATCGATGCAGAAAATTTGGGGCAAAAAATCTTAACAATAGATTTGAATACTAACTTCATAGAAGCACTTAACCCAGTTGTTTATAACCAGCAAAAAGCGAAAGCCACCACAAAATGTTGAGAACAACAACAGTGCCGACACCGATAACCACAGTGCACACAATGCATTATTTTTTCTCATTTCCTATTAAAGTGCGTTAACCCACGAATCTATTAACACGAGCCGTTTTTACGAGCCTCGTTTACATAATATGGTAGGGAACGTAAGCTGCCTTCTTGATGGAAACTTGTTGTTTGAAACTAGTGTTTTCTCCGAGATTTTACTCGGCATTCCTGATGGTACATTCCGGGAATTGTTTAATGGGATTCCTTTTCGGCTTGTACTTTTACGATAGGTAACTTTATGCCATCAAATATACATATGTATAGTATAGATCCACTCATTATTTAAATACATATAAACGTAATACTCTAAGACTTACTCTATATGAAAAATAATATCTTCCAACGAAGAACTTTTTACGGAGCAGAGCAACCGTTAAAAAATCCCAATCCTGACCATCCAATGGTTATTATCAGAATGAAATCCACTCTGTCAACTTTATTATGAATATTATTTATAGCTAAGAGTTTCCCTAATGCCGAGTTTCTCCATCGATAAGTTAGGTACCTATAAGATTTTTTTAATCATCTGATTAAAGGCCTTCTACTTCATACAATTAAGGTTCGACAAATTCAACTCTGGTTGGTTTCACCACCTGATTTGTCTTTTCCATAACTGGGTTCAGATTGTTTTTATACAATACCATTTCTGAATTTTGTATCAAGTAGTTTCTATATCACTTTCATGTTTATTCGGCACTATCCATTCTGATCATGAGCCATTTTAACGGTATCTCACTGTACATGGATTAATGGACCTTCTGTTATTTGGTAGGTTAGCCCACCAATAATAAACAGCATTCTTGCGAATTTATCACAGAAAAATGTGTATATTAACAAAAAATGCCAGTAAAACTTGTGCGAATCTGCGACTCATCTTCCTACTCAATTCAGCAGTTTCGCGGGCATGTGTCCGAAATACAAACAAACAAACGGAACATCCAGTGTCAATAAAAACAAGACATATAGTTGTAAAAGTGGGATTGTTACAAGTGCCCAAGTATATCGGTGCCTGAGCACAACGTGGGAGAAATGTTATCGCGTCAAATGTACCGGTGGATTGACTCGCTAGGGCTGACTCTAGAATTCCTGATATTAAGAACGTTTACTTTTTAGAGTTTACTGAGAAATCTGTGAGGTTTATACTTCCTTGGATTACGTTGTTACCTACTCTAGATAGATTTTCAAGTACCTATTGGTCTTGGGTTACAATCTGATTCTACAATGGCAATTAATCCGATTACGTATATCCTTCTTACACTCTTATGTAGCGTCTAGGTATGCGACTCTTCCATCGGTCCTTCATCAATGTCTTTTGAAATATTCTAGCTATTTCCGACGCTTAAATGAAAACTGTTTATCTTGGATTCAAAACCTCTTCTTGAAGTCACTTCCTACCCTTATCTACCTCCTGAAAAGTTACTTCTTATACTCTTACAAGGTTTTCACTCAACATCGTCTTTATGAACTCTTGCAATTCTGTTTTTATTTATCATTCCAGTTGAAATGTTTTAATTAATACAGCAACCTCAATATAACTTGACGTTTTATACTTGTTATTATTTTCATGAAATACATCATGTCCGGTGGTGAAACGAATCGTTTCTTTTTGTAGGAATCGGCCATTATGAAATAAAACACTAGCAGTGAATACAAGGAACTGTAGAGCGTAGCACGCTAGGAAATTTACCAATAGTATTAACTAAAACTATTGATATAAAACCTTGACATTGATGATGTCCTCCTAGTCGAATATCGGCAAGGAGGATATCATCGATGTGGCTGTTCTCATGTAAGGAAATTTGCCATCTCATCTTCCTACAAGCCTTTTTCCCAACTATGTTGGGGTCGGCTTCCAGTCTAACCGGATGTAGCTGAGTACCAGTGCTTTACAAGGACCGGCCCTATCTGAATCCCTCAACCCAGTTCAGTCAACCCGGGCAACCCGGGCAACTCCAATACCCTTTGGTTAGACTGGTGTCAGACGTTACTGGTAGCTTCTGACTACCAGTAACGACTGCCAATGATGTTCTACCGGGACCTACAGTTTAACGTGCCATCCGAAATTAGCCAATTGCGCAGGACATACTGTAGTAAGAAAGCATTTCCGCAGACACAGGTGCACTCACTATTCCTTCACACTCATAGCCCGATGGGATGGCAATCCGACATGACCGGAGAGAGATCAGGCGCAGGACCGACATTAACGTGCTAAGAAACCTCGCTGACGAACAATCCTATTTTGTTAATCTATTTACCTTCTTAAAGCAAAAGCCTTTTCTTTGTCAATGTTAAACAGTTAACACTCATCCCTGTCGTTGTCCATTACATCAATATTCCCTGCGCATGCGACGTTGCTTGCGTTAGACTTGCGTCGAATTTACATGCAAATGTGGCAGGCGCGAAATTCAGTCCGATGCGTATGCGACTCGAAGGACCAACTGGTCCTTTTTTACGTAATGTGTTGTAGTTTTGTAATGCTTGTTGTTTCCTGTGGTTTCTCCTGTAAACTGAAGGGTTAACTTCATGTGAGTCATCATGAGCCGTTTAAAGATTATCAAGAAGAAACAGTTAGGAAAAAATGTTGTTTTAGTACCGTGTGGTTTTAAAAGTATCCTGTGAGTATACACAAATATCCACCTTGTAAAAAGTTATTTTTATTTTATACTACAAGCAAACACTAAAATTTTATTTATCTCGAGAAAGAAGAATGTCCGTCATTATGTTACGTATTTCCATTCAAGTGGTCTAAAGTATGGCAACCATACACATAGATATACACCTAATTAACATTAGTAAAGTTTGTAAGGTTAACCAACTGTACAAATACGTACTGTACCCAAGTAAAATTGTAACATGTGCCTGCTTAGTTTCTAGTGTCTAGAATTATGAAATTATGTACTTAGATTTAACATATCTTTATTTAGCATTGTCAAGAAAGAATAACTAACTGTACGTGCTAATTTCAGGCACTACTGGTCTCATTTCAGTCTAACATAGCCCATTTGTTAACCCCCGACGCAAAAACGACGGGGTGTTATAAGTTTGACGTGTCTGTGTGTGTGTGTGTGTATGTGGCATCGTAGCTCCCAAACGGATGATCCGATTGTAATGCGGTTTTTTTTGTTTAAAAGGTATGTCAGTCGGGAGTGTTCTTAGCTATGTTTGGTGGAAATCGGTTCAGGTCTTCAAGGTCATCAGCTCGTTTGCTAGATGTGATAGCAATGTTACAAGCTCAGTTTACTTGCAAGTATATGTGGGATCTGAAATTTGAAACACTAATGTCTTTTGGAACCACTGAGCTGGTCTGCTGTTAGGGCACGAAGGTAGGAGACGTAACCCTGAACTGCCTTTTAGTAAACCCATCGAGTTTGGGCTTGTTGAATTTGTCTTGACGAGTTCTCTTCAAGTTTCTGATTGACGAGAACCTGATGCTGGAAATGGGATGTGGCGGATGAAACCCTGGAATGCCGGAATGAAACGGATAAACCGATTTATATTTTTGCTGAAAATCTAGAATGTCCAAAGGTTAATCTTTATTGTTTCTCAATCTGTGCAATTCTCCCAGAGCCAGTTTGTCATGAGGATTGTTAAACAGCTTCCTTTGGCCGAGATCGCATATAGCGACCCCATCTTAAGATAAAATAAATTAAATGAAAGAAGGAAAAATTAAGGAGCTCCTTTAAAAAGCATGAAATAAAATTAAATTATAAATTTAAAAAAACCCCCGACCCAAAAAAAGTACGCAATAATTATGACAAAAGGTTAAAAACGCTAAACCCTATAAAAAGCAAAAAATAACTTTTAACACTACGTAAACTAAATTTTGACGTGTCGGGGGACCGCTTTTTACCTTCATAAATACTTACATAAATCAAATGATACCTACCTAATTACAAAATTCGTTTACAAAAAAAACACGTATCTAACTAAAGTAATGAATTAGAACGGTCCCCCGACACGACAAAATTTAGTTTACGTAGTGTTAAAAGTTATTTTTTGCTTTTTATAGGGTTTAGCGTTTTTAACCTTTTGTCATAATTATTGCGTACTTTTTTTGGGTCGGGGGTTTTTTTAAATTTATAATTTTATGTAGAGGGAGTGTGTGAAGTAGTTTCCACAAGGGTTTACTGAGACGTTTAAAAATCATCATTGAAAATCAAATTACGTAGGTCTGTATATTTAAGCATTGGGGCATATACCTAATGATTGGAAGGTTTTATTCAACTTAATATTGCTGTCGAAACGATTCAATGCCACAAAAAAAATATTTAGCAAGTTGATCTCTAGATTTCGCCATTAAAGGTAATCTAGCTAGTAAATAAACTATTAAAAGAACTAAAAAGAATATTGAGGTCAACAGATACATAATAGGATTTTAAATCGATTCGACAGCTTATTGAAACGTTTCTAGACGAACTTAATTAAATAGAAATACTTTATTTTTCTCTCTAAAATAGGTAAATGTCTACTGATAAGCAAATGCCATTAACTTAGGTAGGTTGATCTGTTATCATTTATAACGATTCAAAATTAACTTTAAAAACGTGTTTTATGAACGCTTGAGTACCTAAATGATCTAATAAAATCCACAGCTGGAAAACCAGCTTACAACAAAAAAACTGCTTCCGAATCGGTTCATCCTTTTATGAGCTACGATGCCACATATACACAGAAATAGTGGTCTTTATAACACCCCTCTTTTTGCGTCAGAGGGTTAAAAATATGTGTCTAGAGAATCGCTCTAAAAATTAACCCCCTTACTTATAAAATCTCTAATCACCTTCTAAGCAACATTTTAACTAATCACTACTTAAAGTCTTAAGTAGTGATTAAATGTTGGTTAAGACATGCTTAAGCAATGTTTATAAGTAAGAATTTTCTTAAACAGCCCTTAAGTATTACTTATATTTAATTCACGTTTATAAGTAAGGCTGTTAGTTTTCCATTGAAAAGTATCTAGTATTTAAAATATAAGATATTCCGAACCATTTTATACACATACCATTCATAAATGTTGGTCTAATAAATCACATTTAAATGCGATTTGAACTCATATCCAATTTCTGTGAAGCCGGTTACATTTGAAGGTCAACCACACATCTGCCCTGTCAAGGTTGTGGGGGCAACATAGCTCGAAGGGTCGAAAGGCCATAGTGGGCCATAGCTCAGGTAGAACCTCTTTTTTTCAATCACACGAACTTTTGTTTTAAAAAACCGCTTATCAATGTAGACCGTTAAAACGTTCTTTTAGGTTTTCTTTTGTTTTTAACCCCCGACGCAAAAACGACGGGGTGTTATAAGTTTGACGTGTCTGTGTGTGTGTGTGTGTGTGTGTGTGTGTATGTGGCATCGTAGCTCCCAAACGGATGATCCGATTGTAATGCGGTTTTTTTTTGTTTAAAAGGTATGTCAGTCGGGAGTGTTCTTAGCTATGTTTGGTGGAAATCGGTTCAGGTCTTCAAGGTCATCAGCTCGTTTGCTAGATGTGATAGGAATGTTACACGCTCAGTTTACTTGCAAGTATATGTGGGATCTGAAATTTGAAACACTAATGTCTTCTGGAACCACTGAGCTGGTCTGCTGTTAGGGCACGAAGGTAGGAGACGTAACCATCCTCCGAGCCTTTTTTCCCAATCATGTTGGGGTCGGCTTCCAGTCTAACCGGATGCAGCTGAGTACCAGTGCTTTACACGACTGCCTATCTGACCTCCTCAACCCAGTCACCCGGGCAACCCGGTACCCCTTGGTTAGACTGGTGTCAGACTTACTGGCTTCTGACTACCCGTAACGACTGCCAAGGATGTTCAATGACAGCCGGGACCTACAGTTTAACGTGCCATCCGAAACACAGCCAATGGTGTCTAAGATATACTTAGAAAGTACATACAAACTTAGAAGGAGGTACAAACTTAGGTAGGAGACGTAACCCTGAACTGCCTTTTAGTAAACCCATCGAGTTTGGGCTCGTTGAATTTGTCTTGACGAGTTCTCTTCATGTTTCTGATTGACGAGAACCTGATGCTGGAAATGGGATATGGCGGATGAAACCCTGGAATACCGGAATGAAACGGATATACCGATGTATATTTTTGCTGAAAATCTAGAATGTCCAAAGGTCTTTATTGTTTCTCAATCCGTGCAATTCTCCCAGAGCCAGTTTGTCATGAGGATTATTAAACAGCTTCCTTTGGCCGAGATCGTATATAGCGACCCCATCTTAAGATAAAATAAATTAAATGAAAGAAGGAAAAATTAAGACGCTCCTTTAAAAAGCATGAAATAAAATTAAATTATAAATTTAAAAAAACCCCCGACCCAAAAAAAGTACGCAATAGTTATGACAAAAGGTTAAAAACGCTAAACCCTATAAAAAGCAAAAAATAACTTTTAACACTACGTAAACTAAATTTTGACGTGTCGGGGGACCGCTTTTTACCTTCATAAATACTTACATAAATCAAATGATACCTACCTAATTACAACATTCATTAAAAAAAAAACACGTATCTAAAGTAATGAATTAGAGCGGTCCCCCGACACGACAAAATTTAGTTTACGTAGTGTTAAAAGTTATTTTTTGCTTTTTATAGGGTTTAGCGTTTTTAACCTTTTGTCATAACTATTTTACGTGCGTGGTTTGAGAAATACTTCCTGTATTCGGATATAAAGTAGCCTATGTGTTATTCTGATGTACCTATAAGCTATATTATTGCCAAGTTTGTATAACATCTGTGTAGCCTAGCGCATGGAGAAGTTACAAATATGAACACTCGTGAAGCCAATTCGTTCTATTGACTCTAATAAATAAATGTCTTGTTTATATTTTGTAAACCGTAAAATGATTCGAATTCCAAAAAGTTTTCCTCTAGAAGAACGGATTTTTTTTCTTTTAACCGTTAGAATGTTGCTAGTGGCCTTATAATGTAATCAAAGCGCTTAAGATTTTTCCAAACCGGTCAAGTAATGTAGGCCTCACTATAATAGGCTAAATGGGTGACCTGACGTTGGCCAACCTACGGCTTTTTACTAAGTACTACATAGCTTAAGCTGTGTCAAGTAAAACCGTGTTAAAAGTATACTTGGTTATATATTTTATGTTATGGTTAAGTGTTTTCTTCAGAATTTTCCAGTAAACATAAGTCTGGAATTTCCTATCCTATTGAATATACCAGATACTACTAAATAATCGTAAATAATACCAATGTAGCTATGTTTTCTTACTTGAGAAATGTTTAGGTAATGTTCTCGCGTTTAAGTAGATTACACACATGTTACGTCAATTGGTTTGAAATAAAAACCTATGAAATATTTTCTACAAAAGTGTCGCATAGACATTATTTCAACTAAAAAATAGGTAGTACCTGAGTAACACTAAAACGAGACTGAATAAGTAAGATATTTTAGATGGAGAAAATACTCCTTTAAAACCTAAGATGTCAGCTGAAATAACAAACAACAAGATATTGCAAGCCACCGCATTCACAACGCTCTAGTTTCGAAGTTTTCTCCGAAACGGTATACATACACATACTACGCTGTTATCGACTAATTGATTATCTGTGTTAATTAAAAGCTAACGTGCTTATTGTTTACAAAGTTGCCTGTGAAACTTGAGACAATGAGCAGTCCAGCCTTATCGAAACTAGGTGAGGGACAACAATGCCTGAATGAACACCAGAGAGGGTCTCTACACTTCATAGGAAATTAAATTGGAGAATGAAACTTAACTATTAATACCCATGATTGAAAATCGTTTCATTGCTAATACTTTCCTAAAATTACCTAAGTACATGCATTTTAAGTTATGGATTGATTTAACTGCATACAAATTACTTAATTAAAAAAAAAAACTGAATGCATTTTAAACAAAGTTCTGCCCAATTTAGATCTTATTAAAAATACCTAACGGCTGCTTAAGTCAGCTAAGTCCTGCTTTCTTTTGGAATTCAATTTCTTCTGTAGTAATAGAATGGCTATATCATGATAGGTGTAAATTGCACATGTTTGTCCTAACAAATGAGAGTAATGCTCTCACTTTACATACAAACGATGCTTCAGTACGACAGTAATGAGTATGGACTCCATTAATTTCTAAAATGATAATTAATCTCGCAAAAACGAGATTTCCAAACATAAATCTTAACTACATCTATCATCATTTTGATATTAAAACCTTTTTGCACGAAAAGCACGATCTTACACATTCTTATATGAACTGAACTCAAACTCGGAGGCTACCATAAATACTTACTTTTTACTTTTTTACGTTTCAAGCTTCGGGCTTATTTACTTTAATGACCCGCCAAAAGCTCTCAAGCTGTGAACATGACCCGTGTGACTCCAAGTCCACAAGGTCAGCTTGCGCAAGCCGTACGATGGCGATGGGAACTTTAGTATAATCGACCATTCAATTACAATTCACAGAACAAAATGCTTTGATAATACAGGAATTTTATACAGGCTAATAATAATTCTTGAGATTATTGTGGCGACTTCGAATTTTTGTAACGGTTGTTGTCGGTTTTATTAACGTTTGGTTTACAATACAATAACTCTCTTAGCGGGAGAGGTAAGCTGCGTTGAATGGAACGCTTAGAGTTATAAAGTAAGTCGTATTTTCGGGTATGAATCTTAATTTATTTGCTTCTTTTATTCATTCATAATAATCAATATTAATCTATAATAGGGAAATATTAAAACTAGGTATCAAAATATTCATCCGCATCGCTGTCAGCTGGGATCGTGCCCAAAAGGCTGGCTGCATTGCCACGCTGGATGGCAATGCATATCCTTTGACCGAAGTATAGGCCAGCCCTTTGGTCACGAGTGGACTCCACTAATCGCTTACTATATTCTCGAAATAGTCTGTGGGCACTTGGGCCCCATGGTCCCAGGGTTTCAACCCCAAACGGCTCAAAAATGCAATTGCCGGTGAGGTTTACATATTTGTGCCGCTTGAGGTTTTCCGCGGCCGCAGCAGCTGCACCGACACAGCTCGCCGTACTGGGAAGGTGGGAAGGTGCAAGGGTGTCGACGCAGGTTGCGTCCCACACCAAAGACCTTCCCATCTTCCAAGGCATTATAGACATCCCGTCTGGTCTCTTGCCATCGTCGCGTGCCAAGCCTCTGGGTTCTAAAATGGCTGGCACTCCGGCGGTGACAAGAGCACGACGGATAATGTCATTTATGCTGGCGTGTCGTGCCATGCGACCAGCACTTTTGCTACAGGAAAGACCATGGTGCCCAAGGCGGTCCACAGATTCACCACACTGGCAGCGATGCGGAGCCGCAGTGGGAGCGCCGAGGCGTAGGCATGTAAGGCATTATTTGCTATAAACAAATCATCCACTTATATTTATTTGTAACTTATTTTAGCCTCAAAGGACCAGAAACTCTCCTCAAATTGCAGTAACAGATTTTATATACCAAGGCTGTAGTTTGTTTACGTACAACAATTCAAACTTACACAGGCGTCTGTAAAAATAAATTAAAAAAAGACTCTCAAAAGGAGAATTCCACTCAGCGATAAGATTATTTCGCAAATAGCGGAGAACTGGTTGCGCTCCGTTTATCCTCCCTCGGCTCAAAGATAAGGGATCTTGACGTTTTTGACATCCCTGGCATTATGTGCATACCTTTGCCTCGTTGTGTGCTCTAGTAAAAATAGTTGAAGGTTGTTTTTGGCGGGAGGAATAAAAAAAAAACAATGACGATTGTCTTTGAAACGGAAAAAATATACGTTTTTAACAATAATTTTATTTTTTATTGTGATAGGAAAGGAACTGTGTAGTGTTTCCTCTTATCCGATGTGAAGGAATTAAGGATGTCGCTATATGGTATTCTACTGTCATTTATATTATGGACTGTTGTTTGCGTGTGTGATGAGACTAGTTATGTGAATATCTCAAACAATAATAAATAAGTATTAGGTATAAGCAAAAGTAGTTATGTAGCAAAGTAGGTATGTATTTTAATCGATGTTAGCTATTTAATTGTTTGTATATTAGATTGTCAATTTAGCAAAAAAGGTCTCTTTTCACTTGAGACACAGGTTTAACCTAGTTCAAGCAATTACAACGTTAGCACATATGTCTAGATTTTAAGAAATAATGTTGTATTTTAATGTGAACTTTTATAAAAAACTAATAAATGATTTGATTTGAATTATTTGACTATTCATTAAGAGTTGGATGTGCTGTAAGGAAACAGCACCCATCCAAAGTTTACCGCGGTAAGCTCCGCTTAGTCTATCTCCCAATCTATACAGTAGTGACTCATATACGGTCTTATGTAACAGAGTATGTAATATGATGGATATTTCATCGATCAATATGTTAAGAAGTACTTAAGAGCAGCCTTCGAGACGTGCGTACACGCATCAGATTGTCGCAATCAATTTTAGAAGGTGCAATTCACTTTTACTGACGTCATTTGAGGTTTTGATGGATTCCGTCACAAAGTACACTCGCGAGCATTGAATTCGGGTCAGTTACAAAAATATTATAATAGAAGATGAATATTTTTGAAATCGTAATTGTTATTTAAGATCTAGGAAATTAATTATCATAATTTAAATTATACGGGAAAGCAACAAAGTAAATAAAGGTACCTATATTATTTTTGCTCTAGGTTTGATATGTACTTACTTATCTATGTTTGTTTTCCGATCGTATGTTAAACAATGAATGTTTATTTTAATTTCTAAAACATTGGCAAGTTAATATGACACGCTGTCACGTAAACTTGAGTAAAACAATTGACAAATAATTACTCCAATATCCGCTATGACTTAATACTATTAGGAAGAGAGCTAAAATGTTTAACAATGACACATTAAAACAATAGAAGGATTAAATAACTTAAATATCACAATGCATTTCGACAAATATTATTACTATTACTTACGTACTTATGTACATTTTGGCTACTGTTACTAATTTGCTATACTTTACCAATGTTCGAAACAATGCAGTTTTCTTACATACACGCTTACGTATACATACAATAAGTTACGAAACTAGCCGATTAGACGAGAAAAACCGCGGGTATGGTTATGTATTGTTCTGTCGTGCGTGGGAATATAGAGTGTTGCAATTTGTGTAAAGGCGATGTTACATAGAGAATGCATATGTTTAAAAGGGCCTTTATTTTGGGTAATATTTAGTAACTTATATTGATTTCGAAGTTTATTTATAATTAAGTATATAAATGGTTTATATTGCAATCCCAAAAATATGAACAATGCAGGATAATCGTAATAAAAGCCATTTTATGATGGTTTCGACAGCAGGCTTTTTTCGTATAAAATTGTTATAGTTAAATATTAGCCGAAGTTGGATTGGTATCCAGTTGATGGTAGTTGGTGAGCCTGGCGAAAATTTGGATTTTCCGTATGCCAAAATCTTTGAGAAAAACAACAGTGATATTACGAAGTTTTATAATAATATTTTCTAAACCTGATACAGATTGCTTTAAAAGTGCATTGAACTAGAAAATTCTAATCACCAAGTTGTCACACAAGCTACATGATCCTTCAGAAAGAGAGTGGTCGGACAACCGGAGAAAGATAAATTATAGCCATCGCTCTTAGAGAAATAGTAATGACGGACTCTGGAGGCTTAATTTGTCATTATGAGAGCTAGGACATCCGTTACAAGTTGGTAGTTAAGTACATGACAGGTCATTGGTCGGATAATTATTTTTTGAGGTATGAAGAGTGTAAACAGATATATGGGGTATGATTTATGATAGGCTTTAAGATAGGTTGCACTTACAAGCTTCTTGGACTTACCATTCATTGAGTTTCCATTGATTTAGAAAATCATCAAATGACTAACTTTTTCGAACAATCTCGTAGCCCCAATGAGAAATTCACCTTGACAAACACCTATTTTTGATTCCTTTTCTGGCTTATTTATTCACTATTGGCCTCCATATAACTACACTGCTGGACTCACATCTCTTCTGTCTCTTCACCAGTAGTTATAGGGTGACTATTGATTATCCATGTTAACTTTTGGAAAATTGTGTTTTTCTCAGACTTTAAAGTCCAGTATTCCCGCAATGTTTTTCCTCACCGTTAGACCGATGGGCAGTACTTAGTCATTAATCTTTACTTACAGAATAACTTGAGGTCTAATTGCACGTTAATTCAGTGCTTCTAATTAACAAGATTGTAAATTGATAGTGTTTGAACAATACAGAAAGGCAACGGGAAATGTTACGTCCAGTTGTTGCGGCTGGTTGCAGAAAAATTCAAGCTGTTTTTATGTTGTTAAATTACGTAGTTTTTACGTTTTATATTAAGCAATAAAATCACGGTTATAAACTACAAAATAAGGTAAAAATAAACTAACTAATATTTAAAAAAGGTTTTTTTTGGGAACATGCTCTATCACTGAATAACATAGATAGGCTATATTAATTTTATTCTGGTAAGGAAAATTTTCCCCCCTTTTATATTCTAAATAAGTTCAAAATGTAATATTAATTAATTAAATAATATTTTGATAGCGGTTTTCCCGCGGTTTCTCCCTCGTCCCCAGGGAACTACTGCCCGTACCGGGAATATAAATAAAATATAGCCTATGTTACTCATGAAGAATGTAGCATTTCAACAGTGAAATAATTGTTCAAACTATTATCTAGTATTGTATGTGAATGCGCCCTAAAGTTAACGAATTACACAGTTGCTCATGAGTTCTGTGAGCTAACGAATTCCTTATTAACTACTATTGCGTCGAGTAGTTATTATGCGCTTAACTTAAACGTTAACTAAATACCTACTTTTGTTTCCTAACATTAAGAATGTGGGTATTTCGTGCATCGTTGGCTAAGTCAAAATTATTTAGAATTGGTGCTTAGATTCTCACATGATGATTTATTTTAGAGTAAAAATATGCATTGACAGTTTTCTTAAAATAACTGTTTCGTGTTTACTTTGAAAATTGAACGTGACAATTCATAGTAAACCGTTATTTTAATAACTCTGACGTTTATAATGTTGTCTTTGAACTTTTCGGTTTGTCAATTAAATGACTATTAAAAGAGCTAAACCGGTTTCTTAATATCCAATTAATTGTTCTTATCTCAAATGTCTAATAGCACAAATAAATGCCTACATATGTAGTATCATTTATGTCTATTTATTTTATTAATAGCGTCTATAAATCTTGTAACTTCATGTACCTATTGGCAGTTTGTAAATGTCTATGGTAGACAATGGCGGGTTCGTGTGTCACGCCTCTATGTTGTCTATGGGAAGACGGCTGTGAAGAAATCGGGTCGATCCGATGCGCCTGCGAGACGTTTCACGAGACCACACGTGTTAACTAGATTTAGTGAAAATGTTTGGAGATAAAGTATCTTGTAATTTGATGTGAAAAAATGCTAAAAGCTAGCCTGGTTTTAATAAACGTACGATATCTCTTATGTACTCTCCTATATACTCCTCTTATATACTCTTATGTACTCCTCTTATATACTTCTCTTATATACTCCTCTTATGTACTCCTTTTATGTACTCCTCTTATATAGGTACTCCTCTTATGAACTCTCTTATGTACTTCTCTTATATAGCCTCTTATTTACTCCTCTTATGAACTCCCTTATCAACTTGAAACAGACATAAATTAACTGCATCCAAGTATAAGTAGTATAGTATAGTACCTAGCCGATAATCGGCTAGGAGGACATTATATATTTTAAAAGTAATGTTAGCAATTACGGTGTTTTAAGTGAAAATCACTTATCGATTTGTAAGTTTCTGGTGACCAATAGCTATGAAGATATTTATTACCAATTAAAGTATAAATGTTCCAAATAGTTTTCTGTCTGTCTATCCGTTTTTGCTATAAACATGGTTTAGCATTGGAACCGTTAAAGTTGTGTTTTGTTTGCTTATCTTTTAGCCATTCCACAACTGTTAACCGCTTCTATAAACGTCTTCGTCTTTCAAGAGTCATCACCTAGTCTGTCCAATATTACTTGAGCCGTAATAATTTACACTCAACATAATAGTTGAAATTTTTACCTCCAATTACTTGTACACAATCCCCGGTATATAAATGTGATGTAAGTAGCAGTTCTCAAGTAAATCACGGTGCGCAAGCGATGTTAAGCTGTGAACAGACTAGGCGTTGTAAAGTTCGCAAAATCTGTTAAAGAGTACGTAGATTTTGAATATGCCGCGGGCTAGGAATGGCTAGGATACAACAGCCATGCCCTTTTATATCTCTCGTCATCATCATCACAGCCTAAAAATATCCCGCTACTGTTCAAAGGCCTCATTCAAGCAACGAGGATTTGCCCATACTCACAGCGCTAGGCTAGAGTGTTGGTGAGCGCAGTCTGAGGGATATTTTTAGTATCAGTCGCCAGATCCTCGTCCTTATCCATTGGGTGCAGCACGGGGAGATGAATTTAGCAATTGGAATTGGACGACGTTGGTTTAACCCCATATATGCTTTATCTCTTATTATCATATCAGCCTATTGCCGTCCACGGCTGAAGATAGGTCTTCCCCAAAGAAAGTCAACCATCCCGGTTTCGGGCAGCCGGTATCCAATCACAATACACGGACTGTTAGTAGAACTATCATTCGCTGTGTTCGCAGTGGGAACATCAAGTCTGCACCAAGCTTTAGAGCTCGCGATGACCTGAATATTACGCAACCACATTTGCCACCATCTTGATCTACCCACGGTGTCATGACGGTTGCAATCGATGTTGTTGCAGTGTGAATCCTTTTTAGGTGTCCGTAAAAATTGTCTGTGGGAAGCTGATACCATCTTGATGATTAATACGTGCGAATGAAGAAGCCAGTTACATTAATTGAGCGCATAGCTAATGGTACACAGATTTCTTTCTGAAAAGAGGCCCAATGGCAACAAAATGGTGGTCCAGTGGTTAAAGGTTAAAGAGCTGGTGAAATTAGCTGTCAATTCAATAAGATTCTTTTGTTTGACTGCGCTTTATGAAATCTAGCGATGTTATATCATCAATGGTCGTAAATAAATACTCAACCAAATCGTAACTATTGACAAGAGCGAAGTTTTAATCAAGTTAATGTTAATTTTGCAATTAATGTTAGTGACAATATTTTTACTCCGAATCTTCAATTTAAGCATTACATCATCTCATGTTCAAGATCAGGTTCGTAAAATTTTGGCCACAAACAACCAACAGTTGCATGCACTTTTTAAGAAGGAGGAAGGTTAAATAAATCTAAAATTATCATTTCGAGTGAAACTGGTTTATGATTGCAGTCGATACTCTCGAACCGGTGGCAATGACTGCTCAATTCACAAATTATTTCATTTTTATGATATTTTTATGACATTTATAAATATTAATGAGCAACTTGCCTCGTTTCACCTGCATTTCCGTAGGAATTTCATTCTTTTTTCTATTGATTTCTCAAGTAAAAGTAAATAGCTATGTTCGTTCATTGAAATAATTGTAGAATGACGACAAATATTATTTTTCCAGGAGAATGTTTAGATTAGTACGTCTGTAACAATCCAAAACCACTAGAAACGGTGCATCTGTAACAAAAACAGCAAAAAGCCTGCTTTTCTCGTTTGAAGTTACTTTCTTTCACCTTAATTGCATTATTATGAGTTCACATCAGTTTTCAAAGGGGTTTTTGTGGCTTTAACAATATGAAAAGGTCATCCTAAAGTATCTACGTACTCGGTAATAATAACACGTCTTTTACCTTTTCCTCAACCAATACCACTTTTAAATTAAAACCTTATAAAGGAAAACCCAAAAATCCCGTCATTTACGCTCATCTTTCGAGAATGAGTGTAATAAAATTAAGTAAAAAACCGTTATTGACAGCTTGGCTGTGATCCCGCCATTTTTGTCACCGCCATCTTGAATTGTCTCTGGCACTTGACAGGCTCTCGGAAGAAAGTGGCCTCCTTACCTTATTTAACCGCAAAGTAAAACGAACAAGTGTTGTTTTTGCAGAATTTACATAAGTAAATATATGTATGTATGTATTTGAATAAAATAATGTTTTTATTTCAATATGTAAATACGCGCGTTTGACGATATGTTTTCTCTTGTATATTTATCCATATTGTTCTTGTTTGGATATACATATTTTCTTCCGGCCATTCTGAATATTCTATTTATGTGTTGTTTTGATTACATGAAGAAAACAAATGAAGCATTCCTTAGTTTAGTCTCCCTTTATTAAAACAACAAAACGATAGTCTCTGTCTCCTCCTTACGTGTAAGTTTATTATAAATTAGTTAGTTAATTACAGCCTTTTTACCGTCCCACTGCTGGGCACAGGCCTCCTCTCACACGGCGAAGGATAATTTATGAATATAATAGGTATAGTGTAAATGATATAGATATGATGAATATTTAGGTACCTATGAGCTAACCAATACCCACTATTAATACGTTTACTAATATACATATACTTACGAGTTTCTGTGCCATAACTTCCATCCAAAGGATAAATGTCACCGACACCTCGATCAATGGTTGTCCTAATTATTTTTTGTAATGCGTTATGCGACCTCGTACGAAAGTGAAAACTGATTTTAATACAATTACATAAGACGGTGCCCGAACAATGGTGTTCAAGTGGGTGGAATGAATCACTGTGACGTCACAGTTAGGTAAATTAATCTTATATAAGGAGTAGTTTTTCCTGTTAGAAATGTATAGGTACCTATTTGAAATCTACGTGCTTTCAGTCTTGCCAAGGGGTACCGAGTTGTTCGGGTAACTGGGTTGAGAAGGTCAGATAGGCAGTCACTCCATGTAAAACATTGGTACTCAACTGCATCTAGTAAGACTGGAAGCCGACCCCAACATAGTGGGGAAAAGGCTAGACAGGTGATTGATATCTAGGTGCTAATTTATTATCACGCTGCCAAGCCGTTTTCCAACTCATCAACAGAGAAAGTCATATTTTGAAATATGTACCACATTAAATTAGCATTTTAATTGATTTCTTTATGCATTTCGAGTGCAATTAATACTCGTAATGGTTTGTTAATCTACATAGGAGAAAGCATATTTCCTCAAGCAGACTACATTACTAGGTATCTATTAACCTATACATATAAAATCCTTTATACCTACTTAGGTATTACATTATACAGTAAATTAGTATTACAGATGTATAATATGATAACTGGGTTGAGGAGGTCAGATAGGCAGTCGCTTCTTGTAAAGCACTGGTACTCAGCTGCATCCGGTTAGACTGGAAGCCGACCCCAACATAATTGGGAAAAGGCTCGGGAGATGATGACCTACTAGATAGATAGATACTATAATATTATTAGATTTCATGATTTGTGCAGACGGTACAAGTAACGTAAATAAAATAATATTTATGACTTAATTTGAAACCGCAGCGCAAACCGCATATAACATTGACGACCGATTTCGGTCATCATTCGATACAAGTGCCGACTTCATCTCAAATGACCGCGCAATAAAATAAATAAAAACATTATAAGTAATAGAAGGTTATTATAATTCGTAATTATTAAAGAACTGTAAAACAATGGAATTTTCAGAATAATTAAAGATACTTCTAATTACAGCAATTCTTTGTAATAGCAAACGATTTCCATTGAAAGGAATCTTGTAATTTTAATCGATGTTTATTTGTTATTATACAATTATATTGTCAGTGGACTTTATGGCGCTTACATACTATTTACATCATATTTAAAGAAATAAATAAATCTCTAGATATAAAAATGAATCTATCTATAGGGATTTATTTTTCTAGATCCCTTGGTCACGCCATCACGCCTGAACGGCTGGACTTGATAAGCTGAAAATTAGAGAGTAGGTAGCGTAGACCCGGGATAAGGACATAGGATTGGTTAATCAATCTAACAAATTCAAATCATAAAAAATTTATAGTAAGCCGTGTACTCCATTCTTCTAAACTCACATTACAAGAATGATGGTCTTAACCCAATAGAAATCGCGTCATGTAAAATTCATAGGTTTCTTGCGATTGTAGCCACATCGCGGACACGACCTTAATATCGGTCCTGAGTTTGATACAAAACAGCTGTTAATCTACTCTTGAGGTGACTCACATATGATGGTGATATCGTACGGTCTTACTGGACTTACAACGGTTTGGATATGTTAAGTCTGATTAAAACGCTGTTTTTGCGACATTTTGGTACATTATTAACGGATTCGATGATAATTATTATTAGAAAGACCTAGACATCATTACACCATGGGAAATAATTGGATACGAACAAGATATAGGTATACTAGGGATCTGTGAGATTATTTATTAGAACTACGATCATCAATGAATTATTGAGTCAGTCTTTTCTGCAATATAAGTATACGGTTAAACTATTAAGTTCTCTCTATTTAAAAAGTTGAACTTCTGTTTGTTTGACTACTTCTTCAAATGTCGCCGCAGAAGTCTTTAAATTGGTTCTGGAAAACAAAAGAATATTTAGAATTCTTGAAGACCAATGCAAGATTTAAAGACTCCAGGAGAAACATCTTGACCTTCCCGATCCTCTATAATAATCTGTATCTAACATTATCCTCTCGTCTCCCAGATGGCGGCACGGTGACCGAAGATGAGCGCACGCGCACTGGCGCTGTGGTGCGTGCTGGTGGTCGCGGTGAGCGCCCGCGCCGCCGCCTACACCGTCGACTGCAACCACGAGTACACTGACTGTGATACTGAGCTCAGTAAGTTTTTATATAGGAAATATTATTTAAACAGTAAAGAAAGAAAGAAAATAAATTTTATTGAGCAACAATAGACGCATTATACAGAAATAAAAGTAGAAGGGGAAAATATGCTTCTTAAAGCGCGCAGGCCCTCGCTCAGCATAATGCTGCGCTGCTGATACAATATAGCATGAAAGAAATAAGTGAGTACCTATTAAATTTTGGTGCAATCAGGTCAGAGAGTCCCACAATCTCGAGTTAGGGAGTCTTCCTTCCTTAAACTAGCAGTGAATCTGCTGCCTTGAGATTTTCGTGAAACTGTTACATGAAAAAAGTGGATAGGTTACATTTAATGCGGGTGCAATTTAATACTGTGTTCATTCGGAACTCGGATGGATTCAACTGCCTTAGGGGTAGCTGAAATTCGCTGTGCTTCAATTTTAAAAATATGTTTCTCCAGACCTGAATTTTTACTTAGGGTAATCTTACAAACTTTTCACACAACCTGCTTATCCTACTGAAACAGACGATAACTTCAAATGATGTAATCCTATATGAAGCATACTTACACATAAGAGAAAATATAAATAGGGCTTACAACCTCAGCGTGTGCCGACGACTGACTCATAAAGGGTTCGTAGAAGGCCCGCATCGTGACCTTAGGTCTAACCTATGATATCATAACCGGTCTTCGTAATACACGAACAGCTTTACAAACTAACTCAAAACAAAAGACGGACCACACAGGGCTGCTTGCTTTGGAATAATTCGATCTTATCATTCAGGGAGTCTATTTGGATCACGATTTGGATCTTTATAATGTGTATACAATTTTGTTTGATAGAGTTTCTTTGAAATAAGTTTTTCTAGTCATTAATACCAATATAATAACAACAACTACAGAACACAACTAACCTACAACAACACCACCACACAACAACACACAACACCTCACTGCTTACTGTTCCCTGCTGCTGAATGGTGAAGGTTGATTTAACCGATATTGACATAACAAACTCAAGGAAGTAGGGATATCATTTTAAAACTTACGTCGACACAGTGATCCGTTAAATTAAAAATAAGAAATGGATTAACCTAACAATTGCATCTCTTAAAGAAAATGATCCTCTTCATACAGTCAAAAGGTCTTCGACCTGCGATTCATAAAAAAATAGACTACACTATTATTTGAATAAGTGTTTTGTAATGAGTAATTAATACAACTTATCTGCCAATAAAATCAATAAAAGGACCCACAAAAAACTAGAGGCTGCCAATTTATCATATTACGACCTATCGATCATTCAACTTGTAAAAAAAGTTTAAATACCTATGTCATGTATTTAGCCACAGATAATTAATAATAACGGTAGCGAATATTTTCGCGTGACAACACTGCACGGTGTCGTGTTAGAGTGAGATAGCGTGCTATTCTGAGAGGTCATCGGCGAATACTAATGTGTTTTTTGTCAAGTTACTTGCTTATGGGTGATAAAAATGTAAACAAGTCTTTCGTGGAGTAATTGCAATTGTATAATTGTGTACGAATGTTTTACGTACCTATAGCTGTATGTTTGTATGTCATGAGAAAATATTTAGAATTACTGGTGAACGATGGCTTAGGCACCATCGTACATAATTAAAAATGTATACTCTTCGTAATTTGCAGCCTAAAAACGTCCACTGCTGAACAATTGTCTCTGCCAAGCTTTGGGGATTTGCCATAATGTACTTATAACTTGTAACGCATCCCTCAATATAAGTTTTACCAGTAAAATTTTTCACTATAAGTTTTAGTACAGATATTGGGTCTATCAAAGTGTTACCTACAAAAAGCCATATTATTATACACTCGTAAAATATATCTTACAAACCATAATAACAGCCGTTACCATGAAGAATACAACTTAACGATTCATTGGATAAACAAATAAAGCTCTTGTACTGAAACTTAATAGCACAAAAACTAAAGTATACTTACATACATTAGCTATAGTAAAAAGTATTGTTTGACAAGATGACAAGTGACAACATGGCTTAGCTAATAAGCATTAACTGTACTTACTTAAGTTGGTAGTCGTGTAAGTAACATTACTTAGTAGGTACTTATCTATAAAAAGGATACTTATTGTCGTTTATTTTTTTCTCCAAAAAACTCTACACAAAGTTCTTTTAAAAACGTTTGATGCGAGCTTAATTTCTCTGTCTGCAACGATGCTAAAACCCGGGTTTTTTGGTAGCTTGCGAAGGGACAAGGAAACGTAAGGCCTTTTTTTGGCTACATGAAGTTATTTCCTCACGATTATAGTAAAATAGGCCGTATAAATAGTAATTTAAATGTAAATACATACATCTGAATCTACATTCATTGTATTTATATTTTTGTAAGTAGATTCTCCATTTATGTTCAACCTCGTTATTAGAACAAGCTATACTCAGCATAACGTTTGATTCATATGGATGTGCAGAATCACATAAACAAAATTTCTTTTAAATATTTTTGTCACAATTTTCCAGTTGCTTATTTATTATTGTTGTAACTCCAAAATTATTGGCATTACAAAAACTTCACGGTGGTATTACCGTTAAATATTTTAACATATCCTATACATGGTCACACAGCCTTTACGGATATAAAGGCAATACAAACGACTAGCTAGTTTGATACGCGAAGTTTCAACATAATAAACACATATAAATTATTGCGAAAACATATTTATTCATATGTCTGACTCATTCATACCAAGATGTATTTTATTGCCGTATAAATCTGTCTGAGGTTTTCTTGGGGTATTTATAATGTTTCACAAATGATGCATGTTTTAAAAATAATGGAACCGTTCGAATTGCGGAAAAGTCGTTAATTTTATATTGTCATTGTTGATGATGCGTAAATTGTAATTATTAGAGGAAGTGAAGCATATTTGGAATACCAGTTTGTTTTTTGAAAATAAATTGAAGGAGAAACGGGATAGCTCAATAAAAAATACATTAAATTATTGTCAAAATATTAAACTTTAATAATAAGAACAATCAAATATAAAAAATACCAGATATATTATCAAAATGCCTATTAAACTAAAAATACTCCAAAAACGTGATTTGACTTAGGGTGCAGATAATTTGGAATATAGTATTCCAAATTATATTCATTTTTTTTTCTTTGAAAATTGCTAACTCTTTTTCTTAGAAACTAATAGAATTCTAATATTTTTATAGTCATTGGCTCTTTACAAAAAAAGAAACTTACAAATAAATAAAACCGACTCCCAAAAAAACTGAAAAGCAAAAAAAACACGGTATTCCAAATTAACAACACACCAACCTAACTTAAAATTACATGTCAAATTTTTTATTCTAGAAATATTCACAAAATCATAGTAATATCTTAAACTAACAAGGTCACTCCGCAATTGAAATAATTACAATAAAGATTTAGAGTGTTACAGCAAATGATTACCACTGATTGCATTCTTACCGAAAAAGTTTTCAAATCAGGCGTTTCGTTCGCTGGGGGCTGGTAGCCGAAATGTCAAGATGGCGTCCTGTTTTTAATGCTGTATGGCTTTGTTTATCGTTTGACGTTATGTTTACGGCATAAAAACTCAGATGGCGTTTATATATATTTAGATATCGAAGTATTCCAAGTTACCTGCAGTATTCCAAATATGCTGCAGTTCCTCTATTTATTGTCCAATAAAAAAAGTAAGTATTTAGCTCTTTCTTCCGCATATTTTTCGTCTAATTCTTTACTAGGACTGCGATATCACTACATAGTATAAAACAAAGTCGCTTTTTCTGTCCCTCTGTCCCTTTGTATGCTTAAATCTTCAAAACTACGCAACCGATTTTCATGCGGTTTTTTTAATAGATAGAGTGATTAAAGAGGAAGGTTTATATGTATAATAACATACAAATAAATAGTAGGGAAATACTGTTATCCCGTGCGAAGCCGGAGCGGGTCGCTAGTTTGAATATAAAAATACCACCTACTCTAACAGCTTAAATAGAAACCATTCACAGTCCCTTAGCTCTCGGATTCCAAGTTTTTTTTTACTTTTAACTATTAGTGACTCAGGTGGGTATTAGTTAAGCCTCGAGGCATGTCCTTCCAATTGGTAACGGTCATCTAAAAGTATGGCGGCCGTGGATAGTCGTGACTCTGAGAGCCTTTTTCGGAGACCGACGAATAGGGATTGGTGAAACTATCGATGTTTTTGTTGAAATAGAAATAGGAACATAAATATTGATAGATTTAACGAAGTTATAGTAGGCTCAACAAAATAAATTATTAAGCGGAGTTTTAGCAAAAACCATCTGAGCGTTTTTTGTATAAAATGGAAGGCGCGAGGTAAAAAGTGTTCCCCATCGTATCGATAAGTATCAATACTTTGTCAAGGATAAAAATATAAAGTCATTTTAATGTCGAAAACACCTGAATGACTTATCTTTCGGTTCTTCATAATTAATAAGACAGAGCCTTCATATAACCAAAATCGTGACAACACAAGCCGCATCGATAACAGTCATTTATCGATAAGCTTTAGTATCGATTCTTTCGCAGCTCTACCGGCGCAGACGCATTCTCAACATCTTGTTCTTTTTCTAATCTGGCTCGTTTTGTGGCGTGATTGTACAGATTTGATGTCAACGTACTTCATATCAGGTGGTATTGACGATACTGACAACGGTTTAGCCATTTTTTTTAGTTAAAAAGTCAAGCTAAAGCAAGTTGTCTTTTTGTGGAAACTTATTTTCTTGCCACACTTAAATTAGCAGAAGCAAGCGTGAGCTATTCGGCACTTGTTTTTTTTTTAAATTGAGATTTCGTTTAAGTAATTAGTTTTTTAAATGGCCTTCAGAATCGTACGTGAAATCGAAATGGTTTTAGGAAACCCAAGAACAATGCTTCAAGGATAGAACCAGCGAAAAAAAGGTCAATTTATATGAGGTTTCCACTTCGTTCGGGATGTGTAGTGTCGACACACTAATTAGCTAACAACTTACAACTTAATTGGACGACTCGAACCTTCCATGCGTGAATCTAACAAGAGTATCATTTCAACTTATACAAGTTACTTCTAAGTAGATTTCCGAGTACCATTAAGCATTTAAGTTACAACTTACGCTTAGTTTAAGCTTCCCGAGTCAATGACTTTAGAGACAAAAAGGTTTTTTAAATTACTTACTTTTTGACTAATCGTTGTTGTAAAAAAACCGGCCAAGTGCGAGTCGGAATCGCGCTCTAAGGGTTCCGTACCATTATTTATAAAATTAGAAAAATCACGTTTATTGTATGGGAGCCCCCCAAAATATTTATTGTATTCTAGTCTTCAGTGTTTTGTTATAGCGGCAACAAAAATACATCATCTGTGTAAATTTCAAATCTCTAAACTATCCCGATTTATGAGATACACCCTGGTGACAGACGGACGGACGGACAGAGGAGCGAAAATAATAGGGTTCCGTTTTACCCTTTGAGTACAGAACCCTAAAATTGTACGAAGAAAAGGTGAAGCAGTGTTGTAAGATAAAAGAAGTTGTGGATTGCGCGCGCGCCGTCTCGCGGCGTCCGCGCTTGTCGTGAAACAAAGAACGTTATTATAAAATGTAACTATCGTGTTTTTGTTGTTTTGCTTTTGTCAAAATGGAGAGGATATTTTTGTTTTAGGAGAGTTATTATTTGAGATAAAGATTGTGTTATTTATGTGGCTTTATTTTCTATGGATGTTCGCCATGAAAAATTTGTTGTTATGAACCGGTATTTTTCCTTTAAAAAATTTAAGGCTGCATAGGTGCAGCAAACGTAATTTTCTACAATTTGTTAAAAATGGGTAGAAATCTTCAAATAATATCTTTTGCGTTATTGGGATTGGAATAGCCTCCGCCAAAAATAATATCAATGAAAATTAACCTAATTTTAATAACTAAGGTCAGTAAACAAAAAAATAATTTATTATCAACTTCCGTCATTTAATTCATCTATTTAATTGTCTTCCAAGGTTTATTAAAATGTCATATTTCATTCATTCGTATATAATTTCCTTAAAACTGTCACTTGCATGAATTGTTTTTACGAGCTCTAAAAATTACAGCTTTCTAGAACAAAAACATTTAACAACGTTACAAATAATAGACTCATAATCTTGCAATGCGGCTAACTACCTCTACATTAAAACAGTCACCAAAAATTCCACAATTTCGCAATCTAACTCCGAAACATTTCTATTACTCTCCAAAGGACTTTTTGCTAATCTGACACAAATATTGCATAACGCAAAAATTATCACACAATAACTCCTAAGACAACAATGTCTCTATAAACCTTATTCCAAAGACATAAGGTTGAATTTCGCATGTTAAGTGGTATTTGTGACTTTCCCGCGCGGAACAATGCTGCGCCGGAGCACGAAGCGGTCTCGCATGACAGAAGCCAGTTATGTCAACGTTACGTCTTCCGATGCACTACCGACTTGGTTATTGAGTGCCTTTACTTTGTAATCTTCATTACTGTGAAGGTTTTGTTACCTAAACAGTGTATTTCGCGCTTTTTAACTGTCTTCCTAAAATAGTGGGTTCTCAATTCGTAGGTACGTTTCTTTTTTCTTTATAAGTCCTAATGAGATTCGTGTCTCTAGGACACGACATTTCTTTGCCACATTTAAACTGGTTGACATTTCAAAATATTTGTTGCGGTTAACTGGAAGCTTACTTTTACTTGAATTAAGAGTACCATCTCCAGAACTTACATTTTCGAAAACACCTGGAGTGTAGAATCCAAACCATTCTAAATAATTGGAAACATTCCGAAATAAATGCATTCCTCCCAGACGAAATTCACAATTTCCATTTAATTTTATTTTAAACTCCAAAAAAATAACGTTTCCACTTTATGGTGCTATTAGAGTAGGTGCTAAAATCTATTTTGTACCTTTTACGGCTTTTATTATGGGATAGTGGAATTGAATGGATAGTACTTAGCACCTACGCGCTAGGAACAATTTGAAGTCTGCGAAAATGTTGGCTAGAGACAATGGTCTGTTTTGACCTTAGCTGCATAATTTAATGTAGTAATTGGTCGATTTTGTCTGTCTACCGTAAACTTTGTCTTGGTTGCGTTGTAATAGTCTTAAATACTGCCAATATTCTTAGATCGATGGCGAGAAAGTCCGAAGTAAAGATGGATGAACTTTCTCAGAGATGCCATGAATAAGAAGGGTGTTAAATGGCAGTATGACCAGTGACAGAGAGGAATAAAGGCAGAAAATGTATAGCGCCGACTCCAAATAAAATTGGGAATAGAGCAGGAAGAAGAAAACTCCAAATGCAGTGCTTAATTATTTAAACTTCTATTTATGATAAAGCTCATCAAGGATGGTATATTTCACTTCCCGGGACCACTATAGCGGCATAAAGATTTGGACATAACCTTCCCAAAAACTAAGATGAGGTTATGAAGATAAGTCTCCAACAAGAAAAAAAAACTATATCTATCATCTTAGCAAACAATAGTAGATGGTAGACGATGAAGTCTATTGTCTATTCGACCTTGTCCGACATACCCAATGCCCAGTAGATACGTACTAGTGAAAGTGTTTGCTATAAGATGACACATTGCTACCGATTTCCAATCGCGCTGGTTGAAAGCGGATCTCCGTGCTGGCGGCCACATGTTATATCCGCTTTAGATTTGAGGAGATGGTGTAAATATTGTGAAATTATTATTGAGAATGCAGCCCGGTCTATTAATGATAGTTTTGAAAATAGCCATTATTGTAATAAAATCTCTGTAAGCTTCGATTAACGTCTATGTTTTATCACGTAAGAAGTACAAACCGGCAAACCCGCGAGAAAATTTATATATTCAGTGTAAAATGTCAGAGCTTTACAATGCAGGCCTAAAATCACTTTCTTATGTAAAAGGCTTTAAGATGCTTACATCAATGCTTTAGTGAGCCAAAGAGAGTCAGCAATAAAACAGTCGACTAACATGGACATCCCAGTAACAAAAGTTTAGTGTAGATTTACACCTTGACACAACCCAGCACCTAACCTTACGTTCATTGAAATTAGGATCACTAAATTATGTCACACAGCCCCAGGGTACTATAAAACAGCTGTACCAAATATGGCATGACCTCAAAACATATACTTTTAGCTTATAGTGAAGTTTGATCGACCTTCGCGACTTCGGAACGCATTGAACGCATCCAGTTCACCTCTGATTTGTTTAACGATGTCGACTTCCCTTCTCTTATTGTTGTTTGAGGACAGGGACGAAAAGAATGGAAGGCAAAATATAAACAACAAATAACATTAAATATTAGTTAGGTTGGTTTTGAGTAGGAAAAGTTTCGCTTAATTATAGAAGGAAACATCAGTGTTTCGAAACTTAAAACAAATAGAAAGCCTTTAGGGGTTTCTTTCGTTTTGACGATCCGTCTTCAATATAAACTTCCTCGATAAATGGACTATCTACAACTCCGAAAGAATGTTTTAAAATCGCACCAGTAGTTCTTGATTACCGCGTTCAATCAAACTAATTTTAAGCTTTATAGAGGTACTATTAAGATATAATCATGATATACCTTACAAGGCCACTAGTATCCATCATTAAACTACCTCTTTATCTAAACGACTTCATGATCTAAAACGGAAGCTTCACAATCAAGTGATCATTCTATCTTAATCAAATTAGAAATAAACACGTCGAACAAATTACTACGTTAAATGAACTTGAACGGATGTTGTGATATAAGTTCCGATACATAAGCTGTGCAACAGGTGATCCCATTCAAGCGTGAGATGTCGGACTTCCTTGAGAATCGATCGGTGTAGCGGATAAGCAAATATCCGCACGGACGATTATGTTAGGGCTTGGGTATATTGGCGCAGATTTATCGGATGTTAACTTTGATTACTTTTGAAAATTACATTTATTTCAACCATTTTAGGATAATATATGATGATATATATGATATTTTTAAGAAATTGCCATAATATTATATTAGTTTGAATAAGCTATTTAGAATGATAGCTAAGAATTAGTGGGAAGCAGTGCTTGTGATAAAGAAAAAGTGATAAATAATGTACTACTCATGCAGATGCTATTTTAAGACAACCCAACAAAAAGCTGACCTTACAAGTAGCAATCCTACAACTTATTTTTTTTTCATTTAAACTGTTTACCACCATATTAAAACGTACCTACTCACAAATTAACACGATACCTTAATCAACTTAATACGCTGTAAAACCTAAAGTCGTGAGCTCAGTTGCCCTTCATTCAGCAATCAACATGCAGTGACGAGTAAAGTCGTGAGGAAATCTAACATAACTGTCAAACCTTTAGGCGAATCGTGCGCCATTCGATGGGGAATATCTTATAAAATACCTGCTATTTTATAAGGTCCACGGCCTTGACTGAAGGTAGTGACGAACGGGACTTACTTACCTAAAAGGTTGACAAGAATAGAACAGAGCTTTTGAACAACTGGACACCAATGCCGAGACTCTCCCTCTGCAAAGAAATATGAGTGGCGGTCTTATCCTTTTGTATATGAAAGCGACTCATATTTTGTATCAGTATTATTATGGCTTTATGTATAGTTTAATTTATGTGTCGTATATATTTTTTGTTAGAAAATTTTTAAACGTATGAACGTATATCACTATTTGTCTCGTCTGTATATCGGTTGCCGTTTTCGCATGCAGATTTGTTCTTGTAACGGCTCTTGTTGTTACATGCTCTAAGTTTAAACCCTAATACATATTCGCTGCAGATCTTAAATCGTACATTCCGGCTTCATTAGCACGCGATGCGTGGCTGACATTGTCACAAGTCGCGTAATCTGGCGTCAATATGTCGTCGCCCTTAGAACGCGGATGCTTCGCGTAATTTGCGTAACAGTATCGCGTATGGGACATACCCAGACTCAGTCAGTGGTATTGCGTGAGGCGCATATTTTAGTGTAATGAGTACGATGAAGTCCGGGATTTCAATGTCAGTTGTCAATTCGTATATGAGAAAATTCAGCTCTTTGATAGAGCTTTTCCTTTCCGTGCTTTCTTTTTCCGGGATTTCAATGTCAAAGTTGACTATTCGTCTATGATAAAATCCACCTTTTGGATAGAGCTTATCCAGTAGGTATTCCAAAGGTAGATGTAGACCAAAATGTAGGAGTATTAGTCTGGGCGGATGGTTAGCGTAATTTGCGTAACAGTAACTCGTATGGGCCATACCTAGACTCAGTCAGAGGTATTGCGTGAGGTGCATTTATAGTGTAATGAGTAAGATGAAGTCCGGGATTTCAATGTCAATTTGTTTCGTCTATGACAAACCCCATCTTTTGGACAGAGCTTCGGATTTCTATGTCAAAATTGTAATTAGTAATTCGCCTACGACAACATCCACCTTTTAAATAGAGCTTATCCTATATTGGTGAGTGCCAAGGTGTAGGGGTCGTAAACACATTTTTGTAAACTTCTTACAGAAAAGAGTAGTACATACCTATAATGTTTTGATTTGAAGTGCATCATCTAGAGAAAGCTATTAAAATAGGGCAGAAATACATATTTCTGAAGTTTCAAGACCTGAAATAAATACCAGTACCTAAACACCAATCAGAAATTATCAGATTACATATGTATGTCTGTCAACGAATCATCAGTGACCTTAGCAGGACAAGACGGGTTTACGCAACAAGTGTAATGTATGGGTCATACCCATACCAAAAAATACTCACTGGAATTCGTGAGGTGCACTTTACGCATGCATGAGGTAGTCTGACATACTTTCTCAGTAAATAAATAAATAAAAATAAATAAATAAATTGTTTATTACTTCTCTTTGAACATCATTTTACAATATTTTGCTAATTCTAAAAAGTGCTGATGTATAATTTGCCCGAACTAGGTAAAAACCTGTGTCTCGGGCGTAAAAGTGCTTATTATAATATTTATAGCTAATTAACAATAAATTGCTGCTAGTTACTAAAAACTAGGTCAATGTGACAAATACAGAGTTATTACACATGTTTGTTATAATGCTTACATACTAATTAAAATATCCATATTGCGTACCTACAATATTACATACAATATTTGAGTGTAAATATGCGGGCCTAAAAATAATCAGTAATCCACTATCCCTAAGTAAAATATGAAATTATATAATGTGTAAAAATGATTACAGCTAAATATTATCTAGAGTTTGACGCTATCAGACGCCTTTATAGTCTACGGAGTTGATGTACCTATATTCAGCGGCTTTTCTAGCAGGGCATTCGGAATCTCCCGTCTTGTGATTGTAGGGTTTTTTAAAGCGCTTACAGGTTGCACATTTCGGCGGTTCTTCCTTTGAAGAGCACTCTTGAGTCGCGTGTCCTTCTCCTCCACAGTGGCCACAAGTAGAGGTAGCAGATTTGCAAGTCTTGGATGCATGACCATACTGCTGACACTTGAAGCACCGAGTCACAAGGGTGAAATCAGTAACTGTTAAGTAGAATTTTGCACAACTTCGAAATGATAACGGTAGGATGGTATGCTACTTTATTGGGCTTTGGAAGTAAATTATGCCGTAAAGTGACAGTTTTTTTTGCGGTGAAATGCTTTTTGATAACAATTTAGAGGTTAAGATAAATAACAGTGTGGTTTATCGGGCAAAAGTTGTGTTTGAATAGAGGTATTGATAGACTGTTTGATATCACTTTGTATGAGTGAGAGAACTAGGGGCATAGAGAACAGTTAAAAGCACAGGATAAATATAGGTAATTTTACTTTAACTGAGATTATAAAAAAAAATATATATATGTAGCCTCTATAATTTCTTAAGGTTTTTTCTTATGCAGTAGAAGTTTAAAAATTGCAAATACTCCTACAAAGAAAGTCTTTCCCATACGAACTAATGAACCAAGAGCACACGACAGTGTAAAAGTATGAGAAAACAATAGATTTATTCGTTTATAGATAGACGGGAGCTAATTATTTAACGTTCATAATTGGAATATGAGAAGGTGAAACTTTAGCCGGTTCGAGATTAATGAGATTGTAGTCTATTGTAGTAAGTATTACACAAACTCATCAAATTAGGAGGGTTTGCGAACTAAGCGAATGTAAGTGAATACTTGACAGACCACGATAAAGTACCTAATGTATATTATTCGAAAGAAACTACATCTGGTACCTTGATTAAAAGTAACCTATGTCCTTTTCCAAGCTCTAGTCTAACCAAATGGTATTGGTAACCAGATGATTATCAAACATAGTTGAAATCGATTCAACAGTAGCGTGCATATTCGGTATTAACATCTAGCCACATCATACAGACCAAGTGACTGTATAAGGATTTAAGTCTCATGTTTTGCTGTTTGTCTATTTGTCTTTACTATAAAGGTCAGGTAGCTTTGTGGGAGTAACAACGACTTAAGTTACTCCTCATTCGGCCTCATGTATTATGGATGGATCCATGTCTGGTCTAGACTCTGAAAAAGCTCATAAATTCATCGACTTTATTATCTGCACACGTGCCCAAACTAAGTAGATGCAAAGATAAGATATGGTTTTATCTTTATTTATTTCATTAATTCTTTTATTATAGCAAGATTATATTAGATTTTTACGAAAAAGGGGGATAATTTTTGTGTCTTATCTTTATTTATCGTATTAATTCTTTTGATAAGATAATTTTTGATTTTTAAGAAAAAAAAAGGGGGTAATTTTGCGACAATATAAACTACTTGATCGGTCAAAAGTCACCAGTAAAATATGAAAACAGACACAATAAATAAAATTAATAACGTTCCTACATACTTAAGTACTGATTTTATACAAATTGACAAATCCATCTATTAGATACAACTTGGTACTACACAACATTGATACAATTACTAAAATCCTGATTACCATACAGTCAATACAAATCGATAGTAAACAACATCGGCAGACAGCTTAGCGGCGCCCGCGCATACAACCGGTCTGCATTCGCGTCCTTTGCTTAACCTACATCGAGTGAGGCCGACTTGAGGCCATCACTCACTTCGATAAGGATATCCGCGCGTTATCGATTTGATGGTTTAATCGATTTTTTTATTATGTTTCGGTGGATTATTCTAGAGGGGTAATGATTTTTTGGCATATCAGAACATGTGGTATTTGTAGAGTCAATTATGTCCGGTTCCTATAGAAAGAAATGATTAATTTTGCTTACGGATGGTTCTTTGACTGACAATCTCTAGTTACCGTCCAGAGAAATAAAGTAATTTTGATGACAGTTCATTTCATAAAACCATTTATTTACTAACTAGTTTACTAATATTTTTCGTGCGACAAACAGGATCTGGACCTATAAGCAAGAAACGTAAAAAAAGTAGATATTTCAACAAAAGCTCACAAAAACTTGCCATATGCGCTAACCCTAACTAAAAATCATTAGCGTTTGCTACACTTAAGTGCAATTTAGCATAATGTACGGCATACACAAATGATTGATACATACACACATACATACATACACACATAGGCACATTGGGCTATGCAATATGCTAATGTGGGCCGCAGGTGCACACGATGTCATTACCTCCACATTACACGTCATTTATTCACTGTTTGACATTTTGTGAACCTTTGGGACATGATTTAGAATATCCAATCTCTTTTTAACCCAAGATGCACCAATGTGTTCTGTGGCACAGTAACCCTTAAACGGAGGTACCGATTTTAAGATGAAAACTAATGTGTGGTGTGTAGATATGTTTTTAGGATCAAAACTAAACGCCTCCATAATTTATTTTAATTTGAGCTTATCAGGTGTTAGCATTAAATATTAGTATCTAGATAAAAGATCAACGATCTTTTAATTTGATGAATAAGTTTCTAATATGTTCAAAATTATAATAATCTACTTTTGATTCTTAATTTCTTCTTAATAATCTACCTACTTGTGAAAGTAGATTCTATGAAGAAGAGTAAGCAACAACGTACAGCAATAATATTTTTTTTATAAGGCCTATTCCTAATAATCATGATGAGAAACTGTGCTATATTATTTTCACATCTATATCTGACTCATAAAAATAGCTATAAACACACCAGTCACTGTAATTCCGAAAATTGCACCGCTTGAAGAAAGGTCATAACAATATACTTCCTAAACAATGGAAGATGAGATCGGTTGACCGTGTGAACTCAAGGTCGGCAATCGCAATTAGGACACACGTATCAAGTTCAAATATATATAACTTATAGGAAATGAAAACAATAAAACACTTGTTTAATACAACTTTCTCACGTACAACAATCATTGTCTCAGGTTCCGTCCTAAATTCATCACACATTTTCTTCATGACTCATGGATAAATTATCGCTTTTATTTCCTTAAAGATAAAGTTTAGAATAGCTTGAAGAATTTTTGGAGCACCATAATTTGCTTCATAGTAATCGATGTTCGTTGACAGTTACATTGATTTCGATCGACAGGTCGTTTACGTTGGTTCCGATTTTCTTCTTCAGGTCACTGCGTTTTAGACTTTACCACTTCACAATAAGATGCATAATTGCTCAATGTGGTTTATGGTACAGAGCGGTACATGACCAGTATCGCCTACTGACCCTGCCCCAGATTGCAGACCAGTTATGTTACGTTTTTGCTGAGACAGCTTAACGTTTCCTGCTTAAGATTGATCTTTGCCCAACATTATAGGAATCCAAATTATGTCCACTTGTTTCTAGCTGGTATGAGAAATGCGATGGAATTCTCAATTTAAATAAATAGTTACAATAGTTCAGACATTTTTTTTTTGTATCTACATACAATTCTAACATTTCACCTCTTTCACAGGCAAAATAACAGGTGAAGAAGATGACGTGCGCAAGCCACCTGTACGAAAGATCACATCAGAAGAACCAAAACTTTTAACAACAAGCTCAACAACGTCCACAACTACCACAACATCAACGACAGAAACAACAACGACAGAACATAAAACAGAAACAGAAACAGAAGCAGAAGCGGAAGCGGAAACAGACTCAGAAATAGATCCCACACCACTGTCAGAAGTTGGTGAATCTATTATGCCGCCACAAGAAGGGGCCAAGACAAGGGCTAGACTCCTTAACTTAAACGTAGATGAACTACAAAATTTCGCCATAGCACTACACAATGAGACAAACGCAAAAGGTCACAAGAAACATTTATCAGATTTAAGTGACGTCAATTTAGACGTGGATGATGACGATGAGCCCAGAATGATACCTATAGATCAGAAACAAAAAGATATACCAGAAAAGTTCTACACCAATCTACAGGCTCCGTTCCATCCACTGATGACGGCTGAAAGAGGCTCAGAGGAAATGGATACGTGTAAAGAAAACGAGATTACATACAAGGTTAGTTAGTTACATAAGATTTTTTTATTAAATTTTTGGTGAATTTAAATAAGTTCCCCTCTATCAATCAAGATAGGAGGCATGTGCCCAGCAGTGTGACGATAAAAAAAAGTTCAGTAGCTAGCCAGTATTGGCGTTTAAAATAACACACCAAGATAACTTTCTATCCTAAATACATACATACTTTTGGATCTCTGGACTTAGCCTGCGAGCACACTGCAGACTATTTAGTCGGTGACACCATGCCAAGTATACTATGTGTTGTAATTAATACTTCCTTTATATATCTTTGTATCACTAGATCGGCGAGCGCATGGACAGAGGCTGTGAAGAGACTTGCGAGTGCATCGCTGGCGGTATCTTCGACTGTTCGCCTCGCTGCAAGCATCCCTACATACGTCGAGGAAGAAGACTCAATGATCCTCTGTGCTTCGAATCGCCTGTCGACGAGTGCTGCTCTATCATAGCCTGTGCTACTGGTAGTGGTGGTAAATTTATTCATTTATTTTATTTAGGATCTCCAATAAAAGTTGTATATATGATGATGATGTCCTCCAAGCCGATTATCGGCTACGGCAGCTGTTCTCGTGCAAGGAGATTAGCCAACTGCCACATATTATAATGCAGAAGCAGACACAGGTGCACTCACTATTCCTTCACTCTCATAGTCCGATGGGACGGCAATCCGAAACGACCGGAGAGAACGTGTACATATAACATGGGTATGATAAAACATTGGGAATGATGTCGGTGTACTCCTTCAATTATAGGAGACCACAGTATAAATTGAACAATGACATAGTGATCTGATGAACTGTGAAGAACACTAAATCTGTTTTAAGAATAATCTCAAGAGTTGTCTATAATACATTTTGTAATCTTTCTAGATAATTCACAAAAGGTGGTCAAGCCCGAAGTGTGCCGGTATGGAAACGACACGCATCCCGTCGGATCGCAATGGAATATCGGATGTGAGCAGACTTGCATTTGTGAACCTAACTCGATCGTGACTTGTAAACCTAGGTAAGCACATTATTACCTTTACTAAGAGCTTTAGAGATTAAGAACTAAGAGTGAGAATAAGAATCTTTATTTGCAAAGAGTAATTTAGATTTCACTATGGCAATTGGACAGCTGTTCATTCATCATTCAGATATAAATGGCTATGTAGTATTACCACCTATACTTAATTTGAGAAGGCACTTACCTAAAGATAAAAAAATCTTGATACATATATGATTTTATTTAAGAATTCAGTCAACGTAAATACAACAATCATTTAATCGATTACATCATTATTTTAACAAGTAGTTAATTTGTTTTTTTATGTATTTGTGTAAAAAGTGATGTCAAGATTGTCTACCTTTAGACAGTGGACAAGTGATATTCCTACAAAACACTGCAAAAAAGAACCACCAGTCACCTGCCTATTCAACCCACAGATGCAACCCCCTCCCGGTATCCGACAAATGCATCAACGTGCAGGATCCTAACGACGCGTGCTGTGAGGTCCAAGTGTGTGATGTCAGCCACGATGTCCACGAGGAACCAGAGAACTCGACAACCTCCACTACTTCCACTACCGAGGTAGAAGTTGTTAGTATTACGGGAATTATTTGAAGATGAATGTGTTGTGGTCAATTTTCTTCTTTAAAATCATCTTTGGGAAGATTATTTCCTCTGCGGCATCTATCCTTGCGACCTTATTCTAATATTTCCTGTAGGTACCTGTACTGGTACTAATTCCAATAACATTAACTTAATGACTAGACAATTCATTAAAGTTTCTCGCAGCTTTCCTTAACACCAATATGAAATGTCAATGATATTTCTAATCTACGGTTTCGGCATCTTAGTGGTAACCTTTCCATTTTATTCAACAGACAATCAAAGGCTTCGAAGATTACGAAGAACAATTGGAACATATTCAAACCAGACCCCTCGTCCTGGCCGAACCAATAGGCTCGGTAAAAGTTCTCCAAAACAACTCTGTCCAAGTTAACCTGATGCATTTGAATGAAAGCGAAGACCCTATCCATCTGCTCCTAAGCAATGATGGAGGGAAGTCCTTTAGCGACGTAGAATTAAAGTACTCCAATTTAATTCTTAACTTAGAAGGAGGAAAGGACTATATTCTGAAAACTAAGGAGACAGGAACTAAGTTCAACTTCACTATAACGGCTTCTGATAATGGAGGAGCAAATGAGGGACCGACTCACGTGCCTGAGGTACAGAGTGAGGTACCTAATGAGGTACCCAATGAGGATATACGGGATAACGTTTCGAAGATCGGATGCGTACATGAAGGACAGTTTTATGAAATTGGTGAGTACTGTTGGGGCACTCAGTTGATCACACACGTCACGTTTCACATTAAACCAAGTTCATGTTAAAAAAAATACATGTTAAATTGGCATAATCTTCAAAGTAATGGGAGTAAGATTATTCGCCTTCTGGGATTTCAGGTGCTAATGTTGTTGCTAAAATTAGCAAGACTTTTATGACCGCCACCCGTTATTCTTTAAGCTAAATAATAAAACTCGCGAAGTAATGTGTGGATCCATTATTTACTACAAGTATGACTTCGCATAAACAGAAGCACGCAAAGGTCTTTTTTCGAAGGTCTTTTTAAATATTTCTTTTTTCTTAAGGTCTTTTTTAATTTTTTTTTTTTATTTAAGTCCTATTTTTACACCAACCCAGCTTCTATTAATAGTAATATTTGTATATAGGCGACGAGTTCCACATCGGCTGCACAGAGCTCTGTGAGTGCGTGGGGCCTGACCAACACGAGTGTGCGGCCCTAGTGTGTCCCTCACACGTAGGCCTAGAACTCGTGTCCAAAGGCTGTGTGAGATGGGCCCCGTCACCTCCTGCGACGCCGCCCAACTGCTGTCCCAGGTCTGCCCGATGTCTCAGCGATGGGACCTGCCATTATAAAGGAGTTGCGTAAGTACCCATGATTTTGTACCCATACCCAGGAATGTAGGTATAGTAATATAAATGCAGATGTTACAAAACATTTCAGATCCTTGTACATTCTGCCTTAACTTAGGCATGCAAAAATTAATGTTGTATTTGTAAATACTGTTGTACGGATGTTGTAAGTGAGATAATAAATAAAATATAGAGCAAATAATAATGACACTTTTATTGTCCTATCGAATCAAAACTTCTCTGAGAACGTTTTAGGTAAACAAAGATTTTTGATCGGTCTCGTCATTAAAAAGTTCAGGACATCTTTTTCAGTTGTGTAAACAAAAAATATTATGCTAGAGTATAGAAAAACACAGCAAGCTTCAATTTGTTTCTTCCAGAGTGCCAAATTGGAGTGAAGTACCCATAAGCCTAACTGGTTGTGAACAACGCTGTTTCTGCGAGAACGGAGACCTGGACTGTCAAGATGTCTGCTCCCCCCTCCCCGCCGTGCCCCCTCAGACATTACGATGCCCTCCCGGCCATCGGCCAGCGGCAGTCAATATATCTGATGAAGACTGCTGTAAGCAGTGGGGTTGTGCGGCTCATGCAGGTAAGATTTACTTTAGTGATGAAGATTAAAACCTTAAAGAATGATCATTTGTAAAAGGTTTCCTAATAAAAATATTACATATCAGACAGACTCTTTAATTTCATAAACATTTCATAACAATGTCATTAATTCGTAAAAAATAATCTCACAAATAACATCAAAATCATTAATCAGCTTCTCATCTCACAACATCACGCGCATGTCACTCATTCACATTATTGCTTGCAGCTGGAAATGGATCGTCTTTTCAGTCTTACAGCATGCCGGTACTCGGAGAAATCATGAACTATGTGACGCCTGTGGCATCTGACGTACCGACATCAGCCCCTGTCATACCCACACCCCCCCTCACCACTGACTCAGTAGACTTCTACAGGCATTTAAGCCCAGTCAAATCCCTCCCAAAATACCTCAAAACAGTTTTCCCTGTCACACCAATCACAGTAGTCCAACAATATGCAGCTGACGCACCAACCATAGCAACACCTCCCAACCTCCCCACCCAAGGAGATAATATCACAGTGTTCACTTTAGACGATATCGATGCACCATTCAAAACTATACATCCTGAACCACCTTCGGGTCGGTCTCGTGATAACTGGGAGTTACAACGTCGTAAACCAGAGGCATCAAAAATAGGTGACCCGTTCAGACAACCGCACTCTTACAATACACCGCCACTTACGCACCCTGATAGACACATTAATATCATTAACACAGATAACAAAATTCACGACTACTACCACAGACCGCCAGCCCCTAGTCAACGACCCTCGACACAGTCGATGGAACCTCAAAAGGTGAATGTAAAATCAATTTACGAGCCAGTTAGGAAAGTACCTATCTCAAAAATTGAGAACCTGAACTATTTCCTGCCTTCTCTCGATAGGAGGCCGATGTCTGAATCTTTTGTGAAACCTATTGATACTAAAGCTAAAGGAATACCAGAGTTTCCTAATAAAATGCACAACTTGTTCGAACCTATCATACCAAACACAACAACCGTTGACCATCACGTTCCTAGAGTTATCCTTCCCCAAAGCAGTCCTAGAGAGCAGTCCCCATTTAGGAAACACGTGACGATACTTAAAACGAAGGACATGAAGAGCCCGAAACCGACTGAAATGTACCATGACGTGTTGTGGCAGGACGATACTAAAGCACATCATGTATTGACTAAAGAGCCTAATCCTTACGAGACTGTGCTACTAAGACCTGTGCTTAACTCTAAACCTGATATTGCTTCAACGTACACGCAAAACACAAAATCAACGCATATGTCTGGTAAATCATACACAGCGTTGGACCTGGAGCATTTGCTCAATCAGATGGAAGTGGAGTCTGTGGTCAATAAGAACCTGGGACGATCAGCAGACAAAAACCCGGACGACGCGGCAGGTTTGTTGCCTCGCCTTGCTGTTAAGCTTCTCCGTGTCCCTGGTGTCATTAACGACTGACTTCAAACTCTGACTGACTTCATGGTCTTCTGTATACTTTTCTTTCCTACAGTACAAAAACTAGGAAGTTGCGCGACTGTCCACATTAATGCTTTTCAAAATATACGTCTAATCTCACATTTAATCGTAGCAATAACAAACAGTTAATACAAACACAATTGATCATTTACCAATCATTATATCACCTCATTACTCATTGTACTAACCATTACACATGTATTTACAAACAGTGTTTATTTGGTCTGCAGGAGATTTACCGAGGTAAAGATTTGCTCATCGAGGTAGCTGACAAGCGAATTAGATTGTTATCTTATCGTCAAAAACATATTCCGCGTATCAAAGAGTTTTTAATTTCCCAGGTGTAATGACAACGGACGGGCCACATCAGCAGTCATTTTTGCCTACCATACCACCGGACACCCACTATCCTCCGGATGAGAGCATTCCAGACTATGATCAGAATAATATCCATCGGCCAATAAGCCCTGCAGAGCCAGCATTGCACGGTCTACCACCAGGGTTGACTCTACCGCCAGGGTACGGAGACTTGAATAAGAAGCTGACCGTGATATCTATGCAAGCGGATTCGCCGACCAGTGTTAAGATGCTGTTTGGATTGCCACCTGTGCTGGTTGGGTTGAGAGGCAGCGTGGATCTAAGATATACTGATAAGGCGTAAGTACATATATTTTTGGAAGATATGTTTATTTCTCGTAAGAAAAGGCCTAACATCACGTAAAGTCACATTTTGCAGAATACATTCAATTCCCACAAAGCCACATAACCGGGTATAAATCTAGATTATGGGATGTTTTTGCAAAAAATGCTGATGTCAGTCACTTGAAGTGCAATAGTTTGAAGAAGGCTTGAAGAGAAGTCTTTACGTAACTGTTGAACAGTAAATAGACCATTTCGTACTTATATTCAACTGTTACCCCTTCTCTTCTTCCAGTGATGAGGACATAACGAACTGGTTCTCGCAAGTGTTCGCGCCGGCTGACGAGGTGCTCACGACCCCTCGGCTGGAGTTCACACTGACTGGACTCACTCCAGGCACTACGTACAAGATTAGAGGAAAGTTGTACTTGCACAATCTGCCTGTTGAGCCCGAGAGTGAGATCTACACTGTGAGGACTCTGGATTCGCCTACGGTAAGATTTCAACTTTAATTGATTCTAATGGTGGAATTAGAAATTACATGTTTAAGTAATTTGTACGACGTAGTAATTTTAACAAGTAATTTTGACGTCTCGAAAATGCAATGGCATTTTTTACTATATCTTGACGTTATCATTAATTGTCATGTTTTTATCAAATGGTCTGTTATATTTATCAAATATTGGCTTTCGCAAGCTTCATTTAGCGGGAGCTATTTCACGGACCTGATAAAACGTAGCCTTCCTTGGTAAATGACCTACCTTATATTGGCAGATTTTTTTGTGCGTTCAAGCAAGAACGCAAGGAGAGAAAATCTTCAGCTTTATTTAGCCTATTCTCAGAGCAACAATCTAAGTAGAAAACACTACTAATATATCTTTAACTATTATGTTCACAGACCCCAACCGTAGAAGAAAAGAGACGAGAGATAGACAGCCGACTGACAGTAGTGGATGTCAACGATACAACAGCCCACGTGTCTTGGAGACGATTCCTTGACGATGAGCTGCAGTTCATAGATGCTATACAAGTCAGGTAAGATGGGATTTGAGATCATAGTAAATTTTCAAACTTGGTTCTTGTCAAATGAGTTCGTTGAAAATATTAAAGACTAGCTTCCACCAGTGGTTTCACCAGTATCCCCTGAGAACCTCTGCACGATCCCAGATAAAGAGTAGCCTTCCTCGATAAATGGGCTATGTGACATTGAATGATTTTTTTTAATTGGTCCAGTTCTTCCTGAGATTAGCGAGTTCTAGCAGACAAACAAAGTCGTATAGATGTTTTAGATTTCTGCAGATCTTTCATATCAATTCCCTCTCCCCCAGATACCGTCCAGTGGGTACTCCGATCTACAGCATGACAGAACTGCTTCACCACAGCCGGTCTACTGCAGAGCTGATAGACCTAAGACCTGGAAGCCGCTATGAGGCTTCTCTAGTTCTAGTGCCTCCGCCTAAAGCTACTACTGAGCTGACTGATCCTGGGAAAGTGGAGTTCACTACTGCTCCTTATGTTGGTAAGTGGGAATAAGTTTTGTTAATTTTTGAAAAAATAGGGGGTGTAGTCGCTCTCAGGGAAGAAAATATTGGAAATGGTGAAGATGTTTCGGTAGTGACAGTAGAAAAATTCTAATATAGTAGTAAAATCGGGAGAATTCCAAAAGTTTTGTACTCGTGGTCAGAAAGTTCAGAAACCTTCGATCGAGTACTCGTTCGTGTATTGTTTAATTTAATAATTTTTAAATATAAAATTGCAGATTTGCAGATTTATTTTCTGGCTGGAATTTAAGTACTTTTTTATGTGTATAGGAATATGATGAGTGAATATGATGATTTATTCTAAATTCTATAGGAGTAAAAGTGTGCTGCTAATCTTAGTTTGTACATAATATGTGACTAGTATGTAGCACAGAGTAACAAGCTAGCATTATATATATGTATTATGTAGTTATTTATTATGCTGTAGAGTATTTATTATGTAGTTAGTCTTTTGTCTAGTAGTAAAGTCTCAGAGAATTTGAGCAAGGCATAGTTTACATATTCTGGCTAATTCTAGTGTGTTATATGAGACCCACACTAAAGACTATGAGAGCAACTTTAAATCCCGCACTCAGAGACATTTAATAGTAACTTAAGGATTAATGAAGGATTTCTTTGTCAATCCGTCACTAAGGAATGACTTAAGTAATCATTAAATGTCTTTGAAGCCGAAAATAGATCTCAGTGGCGTGCACTTGGAGAGGCCTATCTCCAGCAGTGGACTGCGATAGGCTGATGATGATGATGATGATGAAATGTCTTTGAGACCCAGAAACTCAGTGTCTGAGTGCGGGGGTAAGACCCATACCCTGACACTTACCAACAACATTTAACCCACTACCATCCATACAGACCCCTACAACTGGACGGTGACAATATCCGCGCGGTCGGTGGGGTCTGGCGCGGCGGAGGTGTCGTGGCGCGGCGTGCCGGCGCCGGCGGAGCGCTGGGCGCGCGTGTTCCGCGCGGCGCACGCGTGCGGAGGCGCGCGGGAGCACGACGCATTCAGTTTGGCGGCGAGGGATCTGTCGCCTGTGTTGATGTTGACGGGGTTGCAGCCTAATTCTAAGTAAGTGTTGCTATGTTATGTATGATATTCTTTTTCTTTTTAAATGTCCTCCTATAAGTTTAGTTTCAGTCGTATCGCCTAGGACTCCAAAGGATGACAATGCATCCTTTCAATGTCAGTTTCAAAGTTTGGACATAGTTAGAATAGTGAATTAGATTTGATTTAATGGAATGTAGAAACCATTTAAAACACATCATAAATCATCGTTACACAAAAGGACGTTTTTTTGTAGAAGAAAGTGGAGTTTATAAATAAACGTTAGGTCAACCTTTTCAGCGATGTAGAACAGAATTCAAACTGATAAAGATGCTAATAAATATGTGTTTTTTCAACAGGTGCCGTATCTGGTTAGAGATATTCCTGACAAACGGAAAAGTCAAGACCAGCAACGTATTGGAAATTACAACAAAATCTGAGGACGCTCCCGAAACAGTCGACAGTAAGTGTTTATACAATGTCAAAGTCTCCAATCGGTCATCATCAGCTTAGTCTTCCTTAGTTACCAACTATGTCGAGGTGATTACATGGGACGACTGATCTGACAGCTTCAAACTTGGGTCTTCAATTGGTACCCTCGCTAAATCAGTAAGTCCTTTTAAAAGGAGGTTAACCCTTTTGGGTAAGTTAGATGAGCACCATATAACAGGATGTTTCCAGTCGATGGAAATCGTCATGACATCTTTCCTTAATTTTTGATTTAAGCTTACTTACTCCTTTTTTTTTTGGACAGTTACCTAAACCATATACCTTACCTTCCTTACCTACTAATCACCATATTTCTCCACAGATGAGGTAGAAGCGTCGTCAGTAGCGGGTCGTCACCGCGGCGACTACTACGGTGCTCTGGTGGGAGTGGGAGCGGTCGCCGCTCTGGGCGCTCTGACGTCACTGCTCTTGCTGCTCGTAGTGCTCCGGAGACATCGACCCAGATCCGTGCCTATTACTAGTGAGTCATCATCATTTCTCGAGCCTTCTCCTAACTATGTTGGAGTCGGCTTCTAGTCTAACCGGATTCAGCTGAGTACCAGTGTTTTACAAGAAGCGATTGCCCTGCCTGACCTTCTAAACCCAGTTACCCCTAGGTTAGGCTGGTGTCAGACTTACTGGCTTCTGACCACCCGTAACGACTGCCAAGGATGTTCAATGACGGCCGGGACCTACAGTTTAACGTGCCATCCGAAACACAGTAATTGATGTCTAAGATGTACTTAGAAAGTACATACATACATTGGTACTTGCCTGACTTGGAATCGAACCCGCGCCCTCATACATGAGAGGTTGGTTCTTTGCCCACTAGGCTACCACGACTCTTTTGAAGATATTAATGTTATAGATATTTATAAAAGATCATCAGATGTTTATAATTGATGATGTTTCATTAAAACCATACATTGAAACTACATAAATCTCCCATCAAAGAATCTTTCTTAAGATCCTGCGATTGCTAAGCAATGTCTTTCTTATAGCAGTGCCATCTGCCCCGAGAGAGTCGTCTCTCCCGCCGTACGACAACCCGGCGTACAAACTAGAGTTACAGCAGGAAACCATGGGTGAGTACCACAAATACCAATACAAAAAATATTTTTTTAAGTTGACTGAATATAAAAAAAATATGTAAAATAAATAATTAAAAATAAAAATCCATAAAAAAATAGTAATATTATCAGACATCCTGAAAGTTCCTTCATGGTGACCTTTTTCATTATCCTTATTTTTCAAAATCGGGAGGCTTTTACCTAAAAGTGAAACAGTTCGGGATAAGAACTAAACATAACTGAACATAACAAGAACTAAACATAAAGGCAATAAAACCAAATGTCAAATCTATCAATTGTCATTGCCAGATTTTTATCACTTTTCGTGCCCAGATTTTTAACACCCACATTTGTTCCCAGATCTCTGACAGTTAAGTTCCCGTGGGCACTCTAACGGGCTCAACGGGATCTCGGAACGCGCCGTCGATGTCGACATGAACGGCCGGCCATACAACGAGATGGGTGTATGAGCCCATACATACAAACAAACTGTATTACCAAAACGTTTTTCATACTCAACCAATAGCAAAGACAATAAAAAAAACTAAAATGACTTTCATTAAAAACGACCATAGTATTTGTATGGAAAAGTGAATAAGTCTTAAGTGTGTGACTGTACCTAAAGAAACTGAAGTTTGTGAAGTGAAGTGAAGACAAAATTAGTGTATTTTGTACTTATATTTAAGTATAGTTTCGTCATACATAAGTTATGTCTACCATGCATTAGTCGTAAAAATATATCTTTTAGATAAAAAAGATATATTGCGAGATTAGTAGAAAAATGTATGGTATTTAATTTAAGACAAAATACTGTAAAGTTAAAGACAAAAATGTATGATATACCTACAGCGTAAAGTTTCCTAACATTAAAATGCATTAGGTTAGTAAAAACATAATAAATAGATTTAAATATATGTAAAAGTAAATACCTAATGTGATATCCAGTAAAAAGGTAAGCTATGTCACTTTTCTGTTTGATTTCAAAATAAGTACCTAATTTGTTTTTACATTAAATTACAATATTCATTATAATGTTAAAAAAAAACTGTTTCCATTTTCCATAAAACATGATATCAAATGTATGCTATGTATAAAGCTAGTGATTTATTATATACAGAAGTCTTGGACTATAAAGTCAGATTTTTTAAAATTAATGTTGCTATTTTAAAACTGTGTATCATACTTGAAAGTCTTACTTATACTTTATTATTAAAATCTGTCATTATAATAATGCATTAGAATAGTAAAAAAAAACTTTGACGTTTCGTTGCTGCGTACAGTCGAGTACAAATGCCTTCACATTTCATATAAAAAAATTCTATTCTATTCAAAAAAATATTGTTATTTCCTACATTCCATTCCATGATTGTATATATTGTAATAAATAGTGTTATACTTAATTTCAATACACTTCTGTATAGTTATTGTATGATAAACAACTGATACATTTGTTAATGAAAATTAAATGTTAAAACATATATTTTTTTAATTTTATTTACTTCACGGAAGACCAACTATTTTCCTCTGTTTGTCTTTTAATTTTCTAATAAGAATTACTTTGTGTGTCTTAGTTACATACTTACCATTTAAGCACTTGATTCCGACTGGAGATTTGGTACCTGCAGAAGTTTGAATCAGGCAGGCAAGTTCCCATAAATATTATCACTGTCTAGAAAAAGCTTACTAGATTTTCAGAAGGGAGACTACTACTTCAAACGATTTTGTCATGCCCGCACTATGTTATGATTTGGGTTAGGGACAGCAAACCACTAAGAACCCTTAAAATCATTATAAAAGGGAAAGGAGTGTCAATTACAAAAACGTCATTTAATTCAAATACAACACCAAATCACATTATATTTTCTATAATAATAGTACATAATATATTTTTCTTTATATGTTTTTTATTTTTTAATTTCTTAACCATTATCCTAACGACTTTGTAATAAACCTACGGTTATGCCCATAAATGTAAAATACATAATGTTACTCGGTTAATATGGAAGTGAAAATGCTTGAAAATTGTATTTTAATAATAAAATTTATTGTTTAAGAAAATAGATGCAAAGAGGCTGTTGATAAATAACCATATTAATGTAAGTGGGCCCCAAAAGGAAGTTTAATCATGTTGTCATATAAATAGCTTTATTATATCTTACTTGATAACGATAATTTTCTAATATATTCTTTGTAAATACTCTAACATACGTATCATTCGACACCGTATTGAAACACAAGAGTTGTTCAAATGAGCTTCATTTAGCTGGGTTAAATCAAGGCCATTTGAATTAAATAAAACTAATATAACAATCATATAATAAATAAACTGAAATTGAACTACTCGTTCTACATTTTAAAACATGAAAACTATAAAAATGCAAATAAATATTTGTTAAAAATCTTGTTCAACTTCGAGTTTTATCAATTAATAGTTAATTTGTGTTTAAAGTTCGGCACAATATGACGTTACCTGATATGTCCGTCTGTCTATGTAAGTCTAGATTTATTTATGTTCTAGATTAATAGAAGATGAACAAAATTCATATGAAACAAATTTGTTTCTATTCTACTGCGAAATTTGTTACAAAAATAATGTCATTTCAATTTACAATGTAGGAAGAATAATTTTCAAATTCCGCTCGCAATTTTGTCATCATGGCAATTTTCTTACCATCCAACATTCAAAAGAAATAAAAAATTGTAGGCTATTTCTTTGTCAAATTGGAATCTTTTTTGAAAAGTTGGTAACAAAAAACGTGACTGACTAGAATGGTATAACAAACTAAATGTTTCTTTAAAAGAATTTCTTTTTTTAAAACGTGATTAGTTCAATAGACAGAAAATATGGATAAAATAAAATCATGTACAGTCAAAGAAAAAATATTAATTCTGATTCGAGTTATTAAAGTTTAGTTAAGGGTTATGATTTATTTTATTTTTCTTTGACCATTTTCAATAAAAATGGCAGTGTGACAATAGAGATATACTAAACAAATGACATTCAAGGAATCAATCCAACCTATCAATTCCCATTTTTACGAAAAAAAGGAAAACATTTTTTACCGCCACTTTTATTGTAACTCCCATTAATAACAAACGGTAACAGCAAATTAACGTATTTTTTAAAGTAAGCAAAAAAACATAAAAAATATAAATAAATTAGAAAAAAAAATACCTATAATTCTGCAGTTACCGTTTATTAAATAAAAAAAACAATAATTTTACTCTAGAGTGCCTTTGGCTCCTGTGAAAGCTATGTACAAAAATACATAAGTTTTTACAGACGCTCGAGTAAGCAGGCATAACATGAGCAACGGGCCACGACTCGGGACTTATTAACAGGTTTAGAGAAAAGAGTTGTAATGGAAGAAGACGATATTATTATTAAAAAAGCTAAGTCCAATAAATCCTTTGTCGTAACTTGGTTGTCTATGTTACGCCTACGTTTTGGATTCCAAGTTTTAAATTCACTGATCATGGTTGGTTTGCAATCCTTACGTTCTCATTTCAAAAATATATTCATTTTATTTCTTCACTAACCACTCTGTTCGCGACTGTACTTTTATTTTTTGAAAATAGAACTTTAATTTAAATAAAACATTTATTTTATTACCTGCCAATTATTTTTGATGTAAACCTTTTTGCTTAACCCAACCATGATCAGCTTAAAACCTGGTGGTGGTCTATTAGTTGATCGCGTTGTCTTCATGGGCCTTCTTAACGACGGCGAGCTTGGAGTGCGGGTCTTCGGGCTGCAGTTGCGCGTAGGGCGGAGCCCTAGTGCCGTGCAGCACTAGGGACCAGCCGCGGAAGAAACCTGACCAGTCGCCTGGGTTGCTGTTTGGGCCACCGTTGTAGCGGGCCTGGAAGATCAAATTAGGTAATTAGTATACAGGTGACGTAAAATTCTACCATCGTGGAAGACGCTAAAAGTCAGGTCTTTTTTCACAATATTGTAAAGGTTAGACAATCGTAGGATTTTGATCAACAAGAAAAGTATTTGTTGCATGTCTCTCGTTTTCGGGTTTCGGGCGATTTAATCGCTTTTGACAACTTTTTCTGGAATGTTAACCTCCAATATTCTTTATGCTCGCAACTCTGCAGATATTCCAGAAAAAGTACCTAGTCTAATGTAGTTGCTCCGTACATATACTGGTAAAGTAATATCTACCTCTAAGATCCACGTGCCCTGAGGGTACTCCCCCCAGGTGTGGGTGGTCATGAACGGCCACTTGGTGAAACCGTCGCGGGAGTCATCATCATTCGCACGCCTACTCAGGATCATTGACCTGGAAATGAGAATAATAAATGTAATTTTTGAAGAAAGAAATAAAAATATAAGAATAGCATTATAGCTACTTCATGAGGCACAATGCAAGTAGTCGAGGGCATCATCTCAAATCTGTAAGAAAATAATTTTGACAGACTTAGCCACTATAAAACATTAAAACCTCCTTCAAAATCACACTTTGAAAATGCCATTTAGGACTTTAAGGAATCTTAGTCAATCATCGATATACAAAAAATGTCCTACGCTAATAGGTACCCCTGCTCTTCATCTTCTTGTGACCGATATTATCAGATGGGGAATGTCAGACTAAAACTTATCTTTGTTTCTTCTGGTGCCCTTTATGTAGACACGTAACCTCGTTCGTAATATGCCATTCGGTACCTTTATAGAAATGCTAAAACCTCATTTAGAAATCCAAACCTTCCTTATTGTCATACCTGGTGCCCATAGGGCTGGTGAGGAAGAGCTCGAGGTCCCCTCGCCTGCTGGCGTTGGCGCTGACCACGGCCTGCACGTGCTCCAGGTAGCGCACCTCGCTGGGAGTGCCCTCACACGCTGTCGTCTCGATCTTCAGGGTTAGTAAGCCTTCTGATTGGATTTCACTGGAAAGAACAATAAAGGATCAGCGATTACTTGGATTGGTATAGTTTGTGACCACGTTTAAAATTCTCAGTTAAACATCATGAAATCATTAGGCAGAGGAAATAAATATTCGTCGATTTTTGTTGTTTATACGGTCTGAATTTAAATACATATTTTAGCGATCCATTGGATGAATCCTACGATCAGACCATAAGCGGTATTAAAGGCATTTAGCGTGAACGCTATTATTATCAGCTTAGAGAGTTAGTACGGCTTCCTTTTCCTCGTAACTACATAAACCTAACTATGTAAAACATAATCAATGTTTCAGCCAACGCTTAACAATCGTTTCAAAACAGCTGCAATCAATAAGGCTAATTCTAAGACGATTTCCATCGTAGGTTGAAGCATTTGAAGTAACATTATAATTATGTATGTCTATCTATATCTACATGGGACTATTGAGTCCAGGACCTTTGGAAGGCAAACGTGGGGCCGAAGCCAACACGCAGCAATGACACATAACCTATGATTTCCCCTCCTCTACAGCCATTATAATTGTCGTTCAAAATAATTTAAATAAAATACTCACGTATGCGTATTAACAGAGCCAGCTTCGCAATGATACCTCGGAGGAACGGACCGCCAGTTTGCCGCCAACGCTGTCATGGCGCCCGCGTCCAACACGCCGAAACCAAACAGGTGATTGAACTCCAACCCTACACCGTTCATTGTCCAGTGGAAACGACCCTGAGGAAATACCATGACAATTACACTTAGGTAAGAAAAATACCACTTGTATAACATATGGCACGCAAATAAAGAATTGAGTTTTGAGTAAAATAAAAAAAGCCTTTTTATTGGATTTAAATAGAGTAGAGTAAATCAGCTGAGAGTAGACCCGAGGGTATGAAGAATTTTTTTTAAAGATAATTCTAATCAACGTTTTCAGACATATATAGAGGTATAAGCTACTTTTTACCCATGTATCTGAAGTACGTATTTGTTAGAAACCTCCGGAAGCTAGTCAATTAATATTTCGTGAAACTTTCCTATACATTACTTTCTTTGTACGGGCGTTTTCTCTTTTATTAAGATTTTTTTCCAAGTCTCAGGAAAAACAAGTCTTATTGTTAAAAGCTTCGTTAAAACAGAATTCTGTTTTTGACAAGACCTTTTTCTGTAATTTTTGAGAGAAAATCTTAAGTTTGAGAAAAGTAAGGCGTGATTAAAATAATGATGAAAGACTTGGCGTCGCGATTACGATCTAAATTATAATACAATTTGTGATCTTGGAAAATAAAGTTATCCATCAACTGAAAATAATACCGTGAAGAAATGAATTTCGAAGAATTTCGTCGAAAACAAGACCGTATTACGACATATCATTCAATTTTTAGATATTTCGGTTTTAAACAACTTTTTGAAATCATTAGAATAGCATTACTTTCGTAGCAAATAATTCCAGAAGATTTATCAATCCCACGCGAAACATTTAAAAACACAAGCAATACGAAATCGAATACGGAAGAGCGATAAAAACAAATCAAATTAATCAAACTTGGCCAAGCTTGGCTTTTGAGTCGTTCGACCTTGGCATTTTCAAAGATGAAAATTGGATAGTGAAGCCATTTATTAGGATTTATAATGACTGGTATTTCTTAGTATTTTGGTCGAAGGTTATCATATTATAACGCAGTTTGCCGGACACAGTAAATGTTTTAGTATGTATAAAAAAGTAGGTACGCTACATAATTTTCAGAGAAGTTGAAATACAAAAATAGCAATCTAGAGACCCACTATAAATAGATACATATTTCTATCTTCACACAAAGAATTTCACGCTCAATCGATGTTCCCTACCTATGAAAGAGATAATCCCTAAGACGTGCCTTTACACGTCTACGTGCCAGTATTCTATAATATTTCTACGTTAGCAACAAGGTTCTATATCTCCCATTCCTGACCTATGACATACAAGGATAGTCACACATTACTCAAACTTTATGTTGCGTATTATTTTGTGTTATGTAACATGTATCTTGCTTTATGTGACCTTTTGTATTTAACTAGCTATTACCACATTTTTTCCGCGTCCCGTGGTAACAACCTAACTAGGTACGTCCTGTACCCGGCCTATGTTACTCGGGCAAAGTGTAGGTTGCCAACAGTGAAAGAAAAGTAGCTTCGGAGTCTTTGAGGTACAAACAACAATTTTTTTTTTATCTTAATTAAATTAGCATAGATTCTATGTAGATTAGCTGTTTCCTGCGGTTTCAACTAATTACCCAGGTCTTCATGTAGCTTACGAACAGTCAAAATTTTTTTTCCAAATCGGTTGAATAGATTCGGAGCCCATTATGGTACAAATAAACAAAAAAAATAGTATTGTTAAATACCTTAGCATCATAAAGCGAGTTCCTCTTTGAAGTCAACACAGTCAAGTGTTGGATGTCGCGCCACGTCAGGCTGGGACTGTAAACAAAACGAGTCACCTATAAGAAGAAAAATAACATCGACTTTTAGTTCAACTTGGTAATGTTTGTGTAAATCTTGGCTTTGAGATCACTTGGCAGTTAAAACGATTTAATGATCAGTGTCGTGGCTGTTTGAAATACTTTAATATATGCGAGTACATAAAATCTTTCTCAATATTAAAAATAGTTTACAGCAATAATGCAATACATAGTTTACTGTGAAAACTAATCTTGATAATGTTGTAAACTTTAGACTTCATAATTGTACCAAGTCTGCGAAAATGAAATCTGAGCTTGAAGCCCTAGATAAGAGTTATGTGTGAAATTACAAGTACTTAGTTACACAGGTGTTATGCTTATTTTCAAGAAGTGAAATGATTAAGAATAGCAAGAGCTTAAAAATAATCTGACGCGCGCGCCCACGTGCGTAGCCGTACACTTCTCATACAAGTCCGTGGTCGCCACGCCTATGGTCGGGTCTCGGGCTCCATTGCTAAAAGTGCTCAAGGAGCAGGACTATAAAAAATACCAGTTAACCGACTTACTTAGCATGTAAAGCGAGTGCAAACACGCCAGCAGCCTCGGGCGCCGCAGCCGACGTGCCTGAGTGGGTCGCTGTACACTTCCCGTACAAGTCCGTGGTCGCCACGCCTGTGCTCGGGTCTCTGGCTCCATTGCTGAAGGTGCTGAAGGAGCTGGACTATAAAGAATACCAGCTAACCAACTTACTTAGCATGTAAAGCGAGCGCAAACACGCCAGCAGCCTCGGGCGCCGCAGCTGACGTGCCCGAGTGGGTCGCTGTACACTTCCCGTACAAGTCCGTGGTCGCCACGCCTGTGCTCGGGTCTCTCACACCATTGCTGAAGGTGCTGAAGGAGCAGGACTATAATAAATATCCACAAAGACCACTTACTTAGCATGTAAAGCGAGGGCAAACACGCCAGCAGCCTCGGGCGCCGCGGCCGACGTGCCCGAGTGGGTCGCCGTACACTTCCCATACAAGTCCGTGGTCGCCACGCCTGTGCTCGGGTCTCTCGCGCCGTTGCTGAATGTGCTGAAGGAGCAGGACTATAAAAAATACTAGCTAACCAACTTACTTAGCATGTAAAGCTAGCGCAAACACGCCAGCAGCCTCGGGCGCCGCAGCTGACGTACCCGAGTGGGTCGCCGTACACTTTCCATACAAGTCCGTGGTCGCCACGCCTGTGCTCGGGTCGCGAGCGCCATTGCTGAATGTACTGGCTAACGTTGAGGAGCAGGACTCGTCGTAGTGGGCGTTTTGGCCGTCGTTTATGGCGCTGGAAATATGGGTTTTAGTTAGGAATACTGTGTTTCATATACCTAATAAATATCAAATTTAGCACCCCAGCTTGGGGGAGGCCTTTGCCAAGCAGTGGGATACTTGGGATTGCGATGATAAAGAGTGAGAAATTGTGATGGTGAATGGGGAAATGACAATTGGTATAAATGCAATTAGAATTACTTGCCGATGCAAGATGATGCAACCTATGTTTTGAAAGAGTTTCATCAACATTTGTTTAAAGAGGAAAGGAATATAAATGAAAACTAACGTGTTTCTAAATAAAAACGTACCCATAATAGACGGGTAACCAAAATGAAACCCGAATACAATAAAATTGAAGTAAAGATAAATGGCAGCCTATTTATACAAGACCTATAAAAAGGCCTAGAATTTCTTTCAGCTTGACAAATAAATAACGCAAAAGAGGTTCTTCAGAATTTCAAAGAGCAAACAATTCAGAATAAAAGAGTGGTTTGCCCCTAAAAGTGAAACTAAAAGCCTCGCATTTTTCACTGAAAAGAGCTCGTAACTTTGCTCCGTGAGAAATATCCTTACACGACGTAATATATTGGCGAGCACTTATTTGAGATTGCTATAAATGAAATAAGGTTGAGGACAAATCGCAGACCTTTTTTTAAAAGTTTTATGATTAGGGAGCTAACTTTATTTAACAATTATTATATTCAGGGGGTATTTATATATTTGAAAACGGTTTACCTATTCATTTGAATGGTATGTAAATTACTTTTAAAAGTTTAAACCTGATTATATGGTTTAATCCCGAAACTTTGAATCGGATTGAACAGAACAAGCACTTTGAGACTTTGAGTACAGTTCTTTAATTAAATAAAAAGGTTTTTGCATGCATTTGAATTTGAATCAGTTACAAAAGTTAGATTTTCAAAGACGTTTATAAATAACTTTTCCGTCCCATTATAATATAAAAGATAATGTGCAAAAGATGTATTTCAAATGATCATTAATCAGGTGACACAGTTAAGTATCCTTCCAATTAATTATTGTCAGTACAAAAGCAAAACAGTGCTATCCCTTTAAATATCGATGTAAAAGTTTTGAAAGTAGGGCAATTCAGACAAATGGTACAGAGAGGACATTTTGTTAAAGAAACTTAGAAACATTATGCTTATAAATTAGGTACCTACTTCAAGATTTTGAACGGGAAATATGTCATTTTGAAATATTTTTACAAACTCAATTATTATTTCTTGTAACTAAGTTATCGTACTTTGCGTAGCTAATTTTGTTTGTTTAATAGGCCAGTTTACAAGATTGATAGTCGTATAAAAATAAAATATTACATTATCTTTTTTAGCCCTCGAGTACTCTAGATAATTATTTTTATGTACTGACAAACGAGTCAGGGACCTCATTAGTTGCTTTTCTACGTGGTTAAAATAATAAAGCAATATATCTTAAGTCAGTTTGTGGCACTGAGACGCACAATATTCCTTCTAGTCTACTCAATCTAGCAAACAGTAGCAAATTGCACACAAACATTCCTAAAATGTTCTCGAAATTGCAACCTTTGAGCGCGAAAACATGCTAGCAGTGGACTTACTCCAACGCGTACACATGTTTTGTTCGCGATTTATTTCCTATCATTATTTGGTTTGGACACAAACCTGTTAATGGAGACGGTCCACATAGAAGCAGCATATCCATCACAATTGCAGTCATCGTCTTCCCCGCCATCACCACTCGCCCACACGTAGATGTTGCCCAAACCGTTGCGACCCTGTCAAACGAAAAACATTTATAATTGTAGAAAGGTAATTATTAAAGTAAATTGTCAAAGGAATATTAAACACTGTGACCATAAAAAATCTTTTTATGGTTAAAAATAGTGACATTGTACACATAAAAAATCTCGACAAATAGGTACTGTGCTGAAAAAAGCATCGTAAGCTATCGCATGAAATAATCGCGCAAAAACATACTATAGATCAAACTGAGAACCTCCTTTTTTTAAGTGGGATAAAAATAGTCGAATTGAGATCCTACTTTTTTTACGGTCGATCAAAACTAAGTAGGTAGATATATTAGTTTGGGTCTTCCTTGTGGGTTCAATAAACTTTATAATTTTGCCGTTTATTTCTTTGTAAGAAACGTTTTCAATTTAGATTGTTTCCTATATTTAGCTCCAGTTACATAGATCGGTGTACATTTAATGTTTATCGGTGAACAAGTTTTATCCCTCCATAAAACCTTTGAAACTCTTATCTTAATGCCAGATGCGACATCAGGCAATCAATTAGAGCTATCACTTTTCATTTAATTAAATACTGAAGATTTTGAAAACACAATACAGTAGGTATGCCTTTTTTGTCATCTAGCGTTTCTACTATCATCTAAGTGTAAATAACTATACCTATAAGAAAAGTTCCCGACTTTACTTTTCGGGAACGGTAACTATTTCGCGCACCTGGAAAAAATATCCTGTAGCATTCTCGATAGATGGTCCATCACACTGAAATATTTGTTTCAAAATCAAAATTACCTCAGCTTTATACATTTAATTTTATCTTTCAAAAACGAACTCTTCAGCTTTATACAATACTAGCTTCTGCCAGCGGTTTCACCCGCATCCCTTGGAAACCTCTGCATGAACCCGGATAAAAAGTAGCCTATAGCCTTCCTCGATAAATGGGCTATCTAACACTGAAATAATTTTTCAAATCGGACCAGTAGTTCCTGAGATTAGCGCGTTCAAACAATAAATCAAAATAATATTAGTATAGATTAAGTATACATAAACATTCAAGAACTGCCCACAAAAACCAATGCACTTAGTAAGAAAGTCGGTATTACTTAAGCTACCTTTGATCCTCCCCCGCGCAGCTTAAGACATGTCCTTGGGGCTGTCGGTAGGCGTACAAAAGGACCGAATCTTCCGGACTTTTCAATTACGAAGATAAATATCGTGTGTAGCGTAGGAGGGCAATAAACAAATGACCATCACATCATCCTCCGAGCCTTTTTCCCAACTATGTTGGGGTCGGCTTCCAGTCTAACCGGATTCAGCTGAGTACCAGTGCTTTACAAGAAGCGACTGCCCTACCTGACCTCCTCTACCCAGTTACCCGGGCAACCTAATACCCCTTGGTAAGACTGATGTCAGACTTACTGGCTTCTGACTACCCGTAACGACTGCCAAGGATGTTCAATGACAGCCGGGACCTACAGTTTAACGTGTAATCCGAAACACAGACGAACAACAAATGACCATCAAAGTAAATGAGTACGTTTGAAATAGTGTTCGATGAGAAAGGAGGATTAATTTATTTGTTTCTTTTTTTTAAAGGTTAAAGGTGACATGATCGGCACTTCATGGCATGGCGCAGTTGTTGTTAGGTAGCTGGAAGTTCACTGTCACTCTGTCGTTAGCTTTTTGTATTGACGTTATGAAATGTTTTATATGAAATACGATTTAGGGGCAAATTCAAATGACTAGATAAACGCTGGTAGGTGCGGCTGGGCTGTGCTACGCCGTTCATGAGTGACATGACCTCAATTTTGCTATCTTCTGTTTGAAGCACTAACTAGCCAAACAATGTCAGTGGTCATTTACATTTTAGGTAATATGTACTCTTGGAAAATGTCTTATAAGCAAAATAATGCAAAACTACAAATAATACTATTCCTTTTCCCTTATTAAAACTATAACTTGCTAAATCCTTGTTAATCCTTTACCAAAATCTTCTTAACACAACAACCTACAAACTTAAGTACTTATTACTGTAATATCTCAAGCATTACCACCGTACATGACACATTCCTTATTTAGAACAATATTTTGATACTCCGTTAAGACAATGATAATATGTTAATATGGCGTCTTCCGTATGCGGTATAATTTACGGGGCTTATGAAAACAGGTAAACGGGAAATCGTGTTTCATTTGTTTATTTTATGATAAAGCAGTCGTAAAATGTATGTGTATGAGGAAACTGTGTAATGTGTAATTCATCATCATCATCATCATCCTATGTGTACATAACACTGAACATAGGCCTCCCCCTTTGATCTCCACAGATACCTGTTGGAGGCGACCTGCATCCAGCGTCTTCTGTGAATTATATGTGTAATTATGAATAGCTAAATATTTGTTGCTTTAATAGTTCCCTAATAATATGATAGAAGCTTTAGTTCTAAGTATCTCTTAATATTGTGAGAATAGGGAAAACTCGTGAAAACTGGCTATTTATTTAGGCTGTGTCAAAAGCTTAATTTAGTATCTTTATTACCCTTTAAATAGAATACTAGACAGACTACATAATAACTAAAAAGACAGACTCAAAAAGGAATTTCTTTTTACTGAAAATATCAACTAAAATCAACTGACCCAATAAAGCTTATCATAACAAAGAAACGTAATAAAATACCTAAATATTTATGTTCTAATATCATATCTCATAACATAGGTAGGTGCTCTAAAAACAGACAAGAAATATAACCTACAATAATATAGAACAAAATATCATTTATTTCTGCGAAGATCTCGTTTTGTTTCTAAGAGCATGTAACTAACGGGAGTCACCATTACCACGCGTTGTATTTAGCCAAAGTTAGAGATTATCCGGTTATATACTTATGTATATATACATGATGTGCATGTGTGAGTTACGTATATTTGTGTGCCTGAGTAGCGATGTGATCGAATCTGCATGATTAAATATTTGTTGCGCATTAATTGGCTTAACAGAGTGTATTGATATCTGGATTGTGGAGGTCAGATAGGCAGTCGATTCATATAAAACACTGGTATTGCATCCAGTTAGATTGGAAGCCGACCATACCATGTTTGGGAAAAGGCTGGACAGATAATTAAATCGATCGACTGTCTTTTTCGCTGAGACATAAGTGCTTATGGCGGTTCCAGTTGTTTGAATACTCTAAGTTTTGTTTATAGAAGACTATTGTGTGGGCCGGTATAATAGCTACAGGTAAATCGATTATGTATTGTACGTAAATACGAAAGATAGTAAAAGAAAAGCCCACTTTACTGATGGAATAAACGAAAGCTGTAAACATTGAATTGGAATTGAATTTATTGGAGAAATAAAACTACATATTATGCTTACGATGTCATCAACATATTGTTTTATCATTGAAGTAAAATTTCAAGTTTATTGTTACCTAATTTAACAACAAAACCTGACCGGACTGATAGGTTCCAAACCTAATCTAAAAAACAGTTTTAAAATATAATCTTGTTGTTACATACCTGTTTCTATAAAAACCTCCAAAAATACAGGCATAGACAAATGTTGATTCTTGAACATCCCTAAAACCGTAATTGAACCAGTTCTATTGTAAAACAATTTAATGTTCAACAAAGTGCTCCATAGATCTAAGTACCACTAGATATACCACTATATTACGCCTTAAAAGCTTCCAGTCCCTTCCAGTTATTAGAACGGAAGTGTTATCACGTTCCTTTTTCAAAAGTTCCACTTTCAGCGCACCGGAAATGACGTCGAATCGTGGTGGAAATGAAGTAGCTTTTAATGGGATTGTCTTCGAGTGGCTTTTAGTTGGAGATAGAGCTGTTATTTAGCAAATAGACGTAGGAGGGAGATAACTATTTTATTTTCTGTATTAGGGATAACTTAGTTGAAAACCTTAAAATGTTACCTACTTTAAAACATTCATTCGTGCTTACTTCTTTCACCTTTCACTTGTCAAGAAATTGCTTAACATCTTGTTATTATTTACAAGTAAATATGAACACACTATACATACATATAATTTTAAAAAATATACACGGTCCGTAGCATGCACTAAGTAAAAAAAGTACCTAAATACTTAAGTAAATACTACAGTACGTAAGAAAGTTATTTTTGAAAAAAATAACGGTTTTTTTTTCAATTTCGAATCATGTCTCACTAAAGAAGCATAACTTTTTCCTTTCTACGGATTTACAGACTACTAAGAAATCACTTACTTAACTCTTAAATCCTACACTTAGTTTCCGTAGTCCATTAAGACATGACATTAAAACCTCCTCGGAAGGGTTTACTTTCAACCCCGCGGGTGAGGGGCACCTGAGTAACGTCTTATCCCGATGGCTTTGAGTAGATTTGTGTCACTATCTTTAATGGATAGTAGTAGATCTGTACTTAATCATAAAACTGAAGAGTTTATTTGGACTTTTGAAGCTTTTCTCAGAAACTAAGTACAGTAGGTAGTCGATTAAAACAATACAACTTTTTATCCAGGTGTGTGAAGTTATTCCTAAGGGAGGTGGGTGAAACGGCTGGCCGGAGTTAGTAACAGTGGATATACAATGTTAATAATGATTGACAGATGGACCAAACACATACTTTACAGACATGGAGACCAGATAAATTGAGCAACGTCCTTTTGGTTAAGTTAAGAACTTTTAATTCCTTCAGTGACCTAGAATCCGACTGAAACGACTAGTATTCTAAGTATGCATAATAAAAGTTATCGTTTTAAAGCGACGTAAAATATGTCGTAAACACATATCATAAGTATATCATGGTGGTTTATTTCCATTCTCTTTGATATGCCGTAGCTACTAGTTTTATGTCGTTGTTATACCAATATATTTAGAATGAGCAGGAAATCAATATGCCGAAAGATATTTTTAGAGTTAACAGAACTAGTGATAATTATTTTGAGAAGCAATTAAGGACAAAAACCAATAACAGTACTTAACTCAAGTGGTTTGAATGTGGTTCTAATCTAATAATCTATGTGATACAAATATTTTATTACGATCCATTATTCACAGCCTGACAAAAAAAGAAAAAAAAACTCGTATTTATAAAAAACAGCATCAAAATATTATCCTCAAAACTTTCCTCCTATATTCGAGTTTTGTCTCCTATTCCATGACCTTTACCAGAGATAACAATTTCCTTGTTTTTATTCCGTATCAGTTACGAAAAATTTCCGTTGCCAACCGTATTATAATGTTCCGGAATACCTGTTCCAAAATACTTGTTACATATGATGAAAATGACGCAGTATAGTGCACGAGCATTTGCGCAGACACAGGTGCACTCACTATTCCTTAACTCACATAGCCCAATACGGACGGCAATCCGACACGACCGGAGAGAGATCAGGCGCAGGACCGACATTAACGTGCTCTCCGACGCATGAGTATACCAATCACCAACTTCCAGGATCCGGGTTGATTTGCGAAAGTTTCTAAAACCCACAAAGTGATTTTGGCCCGATCCGGAAATCGAACACGAGACCTCATGCACAACAGTTGTGTTATGTGACAACTAGACCAACGAGACAACGGATTTAATTTTAAAGCAGACATAATTACAAATAAATTATGTCAATAATTATAGAATAATGCACAAGCAATAAAAGGGACCACTTTTTTTGTATCATTCAGTGCACTATGTGCAAGCTCACACTTAGATTAAAGAACCGAAATCTTTGCCAAGTTATGTGCGGCCGACTGTACTTATATCACCGTTGGCGTCCACGTGTGTTTTCTATTTCCAATACTGTCCGTACATGACATACTCGTGACAGTATCTATATTCGTTTCTAGAATAATCTCGTATAGAATTACTGAAAATCTAACGCCTTCCCTAGTTAGATGTGGTTCTAATGTTTGTTCTATATTGGTTCTAAATACCAGGGAGAAGTATTTTAAGAACTGGTATTGTTTATTTTGTATTGTTCTAGTTGTAGGTGTGAGACTAAATTTGGAATACTTATTTGGTTTGGTTTGGTAAATTCCACGTGTATCTATTGTTTATTTTGAAGTGTCCTGTGAATTTCGTCCTATAATTGAAGTAACTATTCAGTTTTTTTTTTAATTAGAGGTACATACGTATCTAAAAGGAATTTCAAAAATCTGGCTTCTGACTTTAAACTACACACGTTTGACAAATCCGACAAATTGTCCGACAAATGAAATGTAGGCGTCCACAAAGGCGTTCTCCACTGCTTACTTAAATATATAAATTCCATTTTAAATTACCTCATTAACACCTCGTACAATAGCCCTCATAGTAGCATTACGGGGCCCATCCACCGTCCTGCCGTCATCCGTGGGCCCCCACGACGCGCTGTAGATGTGGATCTTATGGGCTCTTTGATATATAGACTCATTTTTAACTAACTTACCTCATTAACACCTCGTACAATAGCCCTCATGGTAGCATTGCGGGGCCCGTCTACCGTCCTGCCATCGTCCGTGGGCCCCCACGATGCGCTGTAGATGTGGATCTTGTGGGGCTCGTGGCCCATGGAGTTGGCTTCTATGAGGTCCGTCATGTACGGCTGGTCCAACATTCGGATACCTGTTGAGAGATGTTATGTTAGTGACAATAATATGGGATACTGGGTTTCGGTTGTCCACTTCGAGTAGATAGGTAGATATCTGCTCTATATGGATAACTAGGTATAGTTATATATAGATATTAGGTTAGGTATAGATAGATTTTTTGCCACGATATTACCCAATGAATGTCCTGAAGAAATAAGGTCCAATAAAATGATAAAAAGTAGCCTGTCTCTGGCTTCAAGTTACCATCTATATCTGTGCCAATTTTTTTTCAGATCTGTTTAACCGTTTCTTGTCATTAAGCCAATTGAAAAGTTATTAGACGAGATCCGTAAATAACTCTGCAAAATGTCTATCTTTATTACATGCCTAAATTAGAGAGTCGTCCCCCCCATCAACCTCATCCTCCGAGCCTTTTCCCAATCATGTTGGGGTCGGCTTCCAGTCTAACCGAATTCAGCTGAGTACCAGTGCTTTACAAGAAGCGACTGCCTATCTGACCTCCTCAACCCAGTTACCCGGGCAACCCGATACCCCTTGGTTAGACTGGTGTCAGACTTACTGGCTTCTGACTACCCGTAACGACTGCCAAGGATGTTCAATGACAGCCGGGACCTACAGTTTAACGTGCCATCCGAAACACAGTCAATGGTGTCTTAGATATACTTAGAAAGTACATACAAACTTAGAAAAGTTGCATTGGTACTTGCCTGACCTGGGATCGAACCCGCGCTCTCATACTTGAGAGGTTGGTCCTTTACCCACTAGGCCAACACGGCTACAAAGAAAAAATCCTGACACGCAAATAGAAAATTACAAGGACACTTTAAACGAATTATAAATCGCAGTAAAAGTACTTTGAATGAAAACAATAAAAGCTAACGAGAAGGATTTTTAATTAAAGTTGGAACATGGACTAACGTACGAGTATTATCGCTTGATTAAATCTAGCGAGTTTCAAGTTTTCAACGAAAAGGATTTAAATGAAACTGGTGAAGTGTTGAAATAAAATTAAATTGCAGTTGTGATTGGTAGTCCTAGTAAAGGGGGATGAAAGGGGGATCTAAGAAAAAATTAAATAGAGACTGACATACAATAAATGCTACTTGCCCTTGAAAATTTACAGCTGTCAACTGTACAAAAAATTTGACGAACCCCTATGAAATATTTATTCCAACTGTCAATAGAATCTCGAAATAGAAATTCTATAAAGCTGGACTTTATAGACAACCTGTCTAGCTCAAACAGTCCGAAATTCAAACATTCAAAATGGATTCCCTTCCTCAATTCCATCGCATTCCAAAAAGAACTAGCAAACATTTGAAATCGTTCGAAATTCAATTACTTCGTTCATTCTAAAAATGAATTTCAAACAAAATATGATTGGACGGGAATTATCAAGTTCAATTCAGCCTACAAAGGGCGGGAAAGCCTGCAATCAGCGAGCGAAGCCATAAATCCCACATTGTATGCGTCAAGCGAGCTAATGCTTGCAAAGCCCGCGTTGTTCCGCCAAGCCCATAGATAACAGGAATTTACCTCTTTATTTATCAGATTTCAGTACTTAAAGGATTTATGCGTGGCCATAAATTCTATATTAGATTTTGTAGTGGTTGAAAGTATGTGACGGTGTAGTTTTGAGTTTTACTGCAACGGAATTAGGTTATCGTTTCGGTTGTTGTCTGACGTTTTTATTTCGGCTTTTAACTGAACTTTTAATTTTTAGAATTCATTGAAAAAAAACATAGGTATTGTATTTTATTGTTATTTTCTATAAATAAAGACATTACTCTTAAAATAAAAATCTTTTATTTATTCATGTTGAGTGACTGAAAGCAAAAATACTTTTTCTTAGAAATAAAAACAGAATTGAATGAACCCTAGAAACAGTAAGACTATTATTCACTGCCGAAGTCCTCCCAAAAGCGAAGGAAAACATCTCGCTAAGTGAGCTTGGCATCTCGGGCATTCGGTGCAAAACAACTGTTACCGGTGCTCGACTACTGAAGATTTCGGGGGCCACTAGTGGCCCAAGAGCTGACGCCCTAGCTGAAAAAATTAGGGCGTCACTAGGTACGGAAGACATCAAAGTGTCCAGGCCCACAAAGAGCGCAGACCTGCGTATCTCGGGCCTGGATGACTCAGTTACCCCGGAAGAAGTCTCTGCTGCGATAGCAAAGGCTGGAAACTGCCCACCAGATCAGATCAAGGTGGGCATGATACGAAGAGACTCATCCGGACTTGGAAAAGTCCTAGTCAGCTGTCCTGTAGCTGCGGCTAACAGAGTTAACAATGGAAGGCGACTACTTGTTGGGTGGGTATCGGCGCAGGTTTCGCTCCAGGCGCCTAAGCCTTACCGGTGCTACCGCTGTCTAGAAGAAGGACACGTGGGCATACAGTGCACCTCGGAGGTCGATCGCAGCCAACTGTGCTTCCGCTGTGGTCAGCCCGAACACAAAGCTGACTCCTGCACAGCCAATCCGCACTGCGTCCTCTGTGCGGCTCTTGGTAAACCAGCCGACCATCAGACTGGGGCCAAACGCTGCGCGAGGCCCAAACTCAGGAATGGAGGAACTCCCAGGAGGGCTACTACCACACAGCCGGTTCATCCGCCGGCTAGTAATAGCCCAGTGGAAACAAGGATGGAAACAAGCAGTCTCTCACAGCCAGCTCAACCACCGGCTGCGGTACTAGATCCACCGAGGACTGAGGAGGTTATTATGGACACCCAATAATGGACCTAAGCCGTAATTTCCTCCAAGCAAACATCAACCACTGCGCCAGGGCTCAGGATCTATTGCTCCAGAGCATGGCGGAGTGGAGGATAGACGTTGCAGTCGTCTCCGAACCGTATTATGTGCCACCCAGGGATGACTGGGTGTGTGACAGCATCGGTTCGGTGACACTCATAACAAGAGTTGCCGCAGACACCCCACCCTTTGAAGACGTGACCCGGGGGCGCGGCTATGTTACGGCAGTGTGGGGTGAATTATTAGTCGCGGGAGTGTACTTCGCCCCCAGCCTTTCACTTGCTGACCTCGAGGTGATTTTATTAGAGCTGGGCGCGGTGGTGAGTCGTAGCCATCCTCGCCCCGTTCTCGTTTTGGGGGACTTCAACGCAAAGTCCATCGCCTGGGGCTCCCCGAGAACAAATGTGCGGGGCGAGTTAGTGGAGGAGTGGGCGATCGAGCAAGGCCTACTTCTCCTGAACCGGGGCTGCGTGCAGACGTGCGTGCGACAGTTGGGAGGGTCAATAGTGGACCTCACTTTTGCAAGCCCTGGGCTCGCAAATCGCGTCCAGGGCTGGCACGTGTTGGAGGAGGTGGAGACGCTATCTGACCACAGATACATTCGCTTCAGTGTCGCCAGTGCTACCTCAATTGGGCCGGTCCAAGCGTCTCCGGGGACCATCGGAGAGGGCCCGCGCTGGGCACTTAAACGGCTGGACAGGGAGGCTTTCGTGGAAGCTGCTATCGTGCAGTCCTGGTTGGATCATCCGAACAGACCTGCCAACATCGAAGAGGAAGCGGAATGGCTTCAGGAGAGCATGTCGCAAATCTGCGACAGTGCCATGCCCCGAGTCCGGCCAATACCACCCAGGCGCCAGGTAAACTGGTGGTCGCAGGAGATCGCGCAGCTGCGCATCTCATGCGTGGAAGTGCGACGCCAGTATGCCAGGTGCCGAAGAAGACGCCGTCGGCCCTTTACAGCGTCGGCCGAAGAGGCGGAACTTTACGAGGCGTACAGGGAGGCAAAGAGTGCTCTTCAGCTGGCCATCGCGAAGGCTAAAGCAGAGGCTCAAAGGGAACTGCTGGCGACTCTTGACCGCGACCCGTGGGGTCGGCCCTACCGGATGGTAAGGGGCAAGCTGCGCCAGTGGGCTCCCCCACTGTCCCAGAGTATGCAGCCCCAACTTCTTGCAGATGTAGTCAGCGCGCTTTTCCCCCTGAGGCCGGAACATAATCCACCTGCCATGGTTCCACCTTCGAGCGTGCCCAACGCCGAGGTCGACGACGACGATGTGCCTCATGTGACCCGAGTAGAACTAAAAGCGGCGGTCGCTCGCATGAAAAACACTGCTCCAGGACCCGATGGCATTCCAGGCCGAGCATGGGCTCTGGCCTTTGAGGCTCTCGGGCCCCGACTAGCAGGACTCCTGAGCGCATGTCTGGAGCAGAGTCAATTTCCGTACCGGTGGAAGACCGGAAAGCTGATCCTGCTCAGGAAGGACGGACGCCCCGCAGATTCACCATCAGCCTATAGGCCAATTGTGTTGCTGAACGAAGTGGGCAAGATCTTCGAGAGAATCATCGCCGACCGCCTTGTTCAGTACATGTCTAGCGAAGGGCCAGATCTGGCGGACAACCAATATGGTTTCCGAAAGGGGCGTTCAACAGTGGACGCGATCATGCGCGTAAGGGTCCTGGCGGAGGAAGCTGTCGCCCGGGGCGAGGTGGTCTTGGCGGTATCGCTCGACATCGCCAATGCATTCAACACCTTGCCCTGGAATACCATCAAGGAGGCGCTCCGTTACCATGGAGTGCCAGCGTACCTCCGCCGCATAGTCGGGGATTACTTGTCGGAAAGAGCTGTCGTATACCCGGGTCGAGAAGGATGGGGTCGTCGCGAGATGACGTGCGGTGTTCCTCAGGGGTCGGTTCTTGGCCCTCTCCTGTGGAACATTGGATACGACTGGGTCCTGCGCGGTGCGCTTCTCCACGGCGTCAGCGTGATATGCTACGCTGACGACACGATAGTAACAGCACGTGGGAAGACGTACCGGCAGGCGGTCATTCGGGCGACAGCCAGTGTCTCACAGGTTGTGGGCAGAATCCGACGTCTTGGCCTCGAGGTGGCCCTGCACAAGTCTGAGGCCCTTTGTTTCCATGGGCCGAGGAAGAAGCCACCTCCGGGGTCCAGCATAGTGGTAGGAGGGGTCACCATCGCTGTCGAGTCGACAATGAAATACCTCGGACTCGTTCTCGACAGTCGATGGGACTTCGGGCCGCACTTTCAGCGGCTAACCCCTCGTTTGATGGCCGCGGCTTCAGCGCTCTCGCGCTTGCTACCCAATCTCAGGGGGCCCAACAACTCCTGTCGGAGGCTCTATATGGGGGTCGTGAGGGCGATGGCGCTGTACGCCGCGCCAGTGTGGGCGAACACCCTGGCGGCCCGCAACCGCGCAGCGCTACGAAGACCACAGCGAGCGATGGCCATCAGGGTCATAAGGGGTTACCGAACGATCTCGTTCGAAGCGGCATGTCTCCTAGCCGGATCTCCGCCGTGGGACATGGACGGAAGAGTCCTCGCGTCACTCTATACATGGCGCGAGGAAGCGGTGGGGCGGGGCGAGCGTCTCGCACCTCGACAAGTTGAGGCGCATAGGGCTGAGCTCCGCCAAGTGTTAATGGCGGAGTGGGAGCAGAGGCTTGTACGACCCACGGCAGGGCACGCCGTTATCGCGGCGATAAGGCCCGTAATGAAGGAGTGGCTGGAGAGAAGCCACGGCGCCCTCAGCTTCCGGCTGACACAGGTTCTCACCGGACATGGTTGTTTCGGAAAGTTCCTGTGTCGCATAGGCCGGGAGCCCACGCCCGAATGCCACCATTGTGGCACCGGCAACGAAGATTCGGCGTTGCATACGTTGGTGGAGTGCCCAGCATGGGCAACGCAGCGCCGTGATTTAACTGCGGTACTGGATGCTGCGGGAAATCTTTCGCTGCCGGCCGTCGTGTCTTGCATGGTCAGCAGCGAAGAAGAGTGGAATGCCGTCGCCTCCTTTTGCGAGGAGGTGATGGTTTTAAAGGAGGCGGCGGAAAGGGTGAGAGAATCTGCTACCTCTCTCCCCACCCGCAGCAGACGTAGGGGGCGTCGCAGGGTGGCTGATCTCCGGCCACCATAGGGCGCGGCCTGCGGACGACAGACTAGGGGCGTCTGTCGTCCGATCAGAAACAGGCCTCGAGACGGTGGCATTGTGTTGCGCGCGCCTCTCTCAGTGGAGTTACTGTGGCCGCTGGGTGACGGCCACAGAGGGTGACGGGGCCCGCCTTCGAACATCTGGCGGGCCAATACCTGTCGGGGGTGCGGAAGAATGCTTTGGCGATACCCGTGCCCTCGACAACAGGTAATTGGAGGCAACACCAGGTAGGGTTTTTAGCCGGTAAGAGTCCGGCACACCCCTCCACCTGCCCCAGGTGGAGTACAGTCCATGAGGATTTTCCCCCCTGACAAAAAAAAAAAAAAAAAAAAAAAAAAAAAAAAAAAAAAAAAAAGACTATTATTCACAGGCTGATAGAATCATTCAAAACTACAAAAGTACATGAAAACATCAATATTCAAAGCTTTCTATTGTAGAATATTCTATTCTTATATTTAATTTTGTTTTTAAATATATGTAGAATGATATTTCTTTCATTTTCAAATGTTTTTTTTTTATTTCCAGCCAGTGATAACAGTATCACTCGATGTTTTCTTGTTGGGAGTCTATGGTCGAATGATTATTGTTTCAAAAAGTTTGCCAACCTATTCCAAATGTGTGGTGGTCGGCTTCCAGTCTAACCGGACCAGCTCAGTACCAGTGTTTTACAAGGGCGGACGGCCTATCTGACCTAATCAACCCAGTTACCCGGGTTGAAATTCCAAGTACCAAAGGGAAAACTCTGCTCACCCTTTTCGGAGAAGGCTAGAATTTATATTTTATATAGCTTTGATAGCTTTATCGTCCCACGCAGGTCGTAAAGTGCTAGCGACACGTGACGGGGCAAAAACTATAAAACTTGCATGATAAAATAAATCTATACGTTTTTATTACGTTTTAACCCGTCATTTTTACTGACTGGCGTGGCTTTTAATGGTGACACCGATGCAGTTTTACTCATTATATGGTTTTATGCAACACGCGATTAAGACATTATAGCTGACTAGCTTTCGCCAGCAGTTTCACTCAAATCCTGTGTGAACTACTTCGCGTACCCGGATAAAATGTAGCCTAACTCCAACCCCAGTTTACCACCTATCTTGAGGCAAAATTTCATCCTAATCGGTTAAGCCATTTTAGCGCGGAAGAGGCTCAAAAAACTTGCTTTCACATTTATAATGTCAGCAAGGATTTAGATATCAATGACCAACAAACCAATAAACACCTCTATATTACTACTATAGATTGTCATTGAACATCATATACTATAGGCTGTCATTGAACATCCTTGGCAGTCGTTACGGGTAGTCAGTAGCCAGTAAGTCTGACACCAGTCTAACCAAGGGGTATCGGGTTGCCCGGGTAACTGGGTTGAGGAGGTCAGATAGGCAGTCGCTTCTTGTAAAGCACTGGTACTCAGCTGAATCCGGTTAGACTGGTAGCCGACCCCAACATGATTGGGAAAAAGGCTCGGAGGATGATGATTACTACTATAGATTCAAATGATTAAACTAACTTAGTGCTTAGAACACTACATTTTAACTATTCAAACTTCAAGTAACAAGTCTGACATGAGGAAATGAGAATTCGCGGGGAGAACTCCGCAACGTGACATTTAAGTTCTACTGTTTACGTTTCTCTGTATAAACTGGGCTACACTTTACTTATGTAAGACTGTGTCGGTGAAAAAGCATAAATTAAAGTTTAAAAGGTTTGTAGAACTGTTGGAATGGAGAGAGATTGCATACTAAATGACTGTAGATTAATGACTGATTAATTTAAGGTTTTGATTTCATGACTGACTCACACAGAACACTCACACAGGACAGTATTGGTCAGATAAAAAAAAAACAGTTTTCATTGAATAAACACTTGAAAAACTTTCATTACTTTCAGACCCAATAGCACTGATTACCAAACCATTACCATTTGCAGGTATACTTGGCGCCCATTGGTTTTATTTTAAAGGTAGTAAAACAAAAAACTGTCGAGTATCTTCCTGTTCGAAAAAGGACAGCTTACATTATTTCCTTTATTGAAACACACAGCTAAGTACCTACTTATAAGCCAAACAGACCTTTTGTTTTGTCTCCACTCAATTATTCAACAGTCCCATTAGGAGTCACTTTATCAATATCTCTTTTTACAAAGCTAAAAATCTTGGCATTTATTGAAATAGCTAAGTAACTCCAAATCTCGAACAATCCATTTTCTTTTTGTTGAGATTATTTTTTCTACCCCCAATTGCTAATACAATAAGAGTGGTCGCACACTGCAAACTTTTAGTCGGCCCATAGTTTGTTTGGGCTCATAAATCAGTATGATGATGAACGATAGTATAAGCACATAACTACTATCAGGTATTGGGCCGGTATTAGACCGACTGAAAACTGATGGAATTCTCGATTTTCTTAAAATATTTTTTCCTAAGATCGGGCGAAATGTCGGCCGACTGTTTAGTCTATAGTGTGTAGTAGGTACTCTTAGTATACTATGAGTTATAGGTCGTTATCTCAAAAAGGGTCTATGGCAACATTTAGGTCATCTCTCTAAGGAATAAGGGCTAATACACACAGCTAGCGAGGCTTCGGGGCCTCGTGTAATCTTAGACTAATTTGTTATCAATGACGCCGTTCGTTTAATACAATGTCAAGGTTATCTTTCATAGGCTTTCAATCTATTAATATTTCAGCTATACAAAGGCCTTTATTTTCTTTGTATGGTCGTTGTTAATATTATAAATGAGAAAGTAATTCTGTCTGTCTGTCAAGCGTACAATTAAATTGGTACACAGCTAGTCCAGAGTCTGAAAATAGTTAAAGGCTACCTACTCTTTACCCGGTTGTGGGATGTGCTTCTCCCAGGATTTAATATTTTGATTACTTAAGCAATAAAAAAGCGGTCGTTGAAAATAAATTCAATTCAAAATTAGAAAGTATTCGAGGGAAAATCAGAAATCTTTGTCCGACCGCCATCCCTTTCTAATCCGATCAAAAACTTTATTCGCCTGAACATCAAAACTCATCAGACTTGAATTTTGTATTTAGTAATCTCATTATTTTATTTTCTAAGAATAATCTTTGCAATATAGTAAATTATTTATTCCTGTAAGGCACACAAAATTAATTCCTTAAATATTTTTTTACGGGAAAATTTTTGGTGGAATCTCTCCATTAGGCTTTCAGGGCAAACCGATACGCATTAACTTTAGAGATATATGAGAGCCTAGAATTATTTTCTGATCTAGAAAATAAGTAGTTACTGTACTTTTTACATACCTACTAGTCGTACAAAATATATTTCTGAAGCATTTAAATCCTTGCACATTTGTTAGTACAGTTCGAAGCTTTATTCGACAAAAGTTGGCCCTTATTCTCATCCCGAATGTAAAAAATATGTACCTACAAAATACCATTGATACTTGAAATGGCTTACTTCAGAACTGCAGAGTTATTCGGCGCAAAAATGTTACGTAGTTTGAGGCACAATACTGATGAATATACGTTAAAGACAATGGACCGTGTCTGTTTTACTGTCCCGTTTGTTTCCGTAATATATCTCTTACTTTAGACGTCGACATTACCATTCGTTACACTTTATATTAGCTTTTTGTGCCTACTTTTATGTTTATTAAAGGAAGTGAAACAATTTTATTAGGAGAACAAAAAAGGACTTTAAAAATAATGTTCTACACTAACAAATGTTTATCTAAAGAGTAAAGTAAAATTCAAAAACATAGGTCCAAATTCTTGACAGATTTCAGAAAACTACGTGCATGATGTTAATCAAAAAACATTAAATGAGTCACTATTCTAACGAATCATGTATGTAGGGACCAAAGTATGCAATTTATTTGTCTGCGCATTTATCTAACAGCAAATGTGCTTTATTAGTCATATACCAAATTCCAGTTGCGTCATGTAAACACTTTTATTCGATAAAACATTATCTTTACCTCAATACTCTACATATTACCAGCAAACCCGATTTCAGCTTTTAAAACCAGAATGAACTGGTTTACCAAACAAAAACAAAAGACGTCAAAATTAAAAAAGTTTTGTCACTCATTAACAGAACACGTACAGTGATTATTTATTACAAAAAAGTTAAACAGACGTTTGACACGTACTTATCAAAGAAAACATTGTAAATGAATTTACTCCATAATCGTGACAAGAAACTGCTTAACTTTTTGTAATAACGCCGCCAGTGCTCAGTTCTTTCTTATGTATGTGCTTATAATGACGAGATTCCAAATTGTCAATTTCAGTATAATTTTATCACTTGTAGGTATGTTAAGATAATCTTAAGAGACTGGTAACTATACATTTCTTATGTGCTTATATGGCGAGATTCCGAATTGTTAATTTCATTATAATTTTATCACTTGTATGTTAAGGTCCTCTAAGAGGCTGGTAACTCATACCAACATAATAATGTATCTATCGATGCTATTCACACACACACACACGACTCCTTATCTCTCTCCTGAACATTGTTAAGACAAAGAGATTGTTTTTGAAGTCTCAAGTTCTGCTTCAAAGTTATGGGTGCTCGTAAAATAGGAGGCATCTACGTATATGAAATATTTCAGTAATTATAAGGGATCGGGTGAACGACATCAAAACACATATACTTGTAAAAGAACATCTTTGTAAACGAGCAATGGCCGTATTGTGAATAATTAAGCTGCCAGCCTCTTGGGTACGCTCCCAGTCAACAGCGATAGAGACGAATTTCTTGATGTTTTTTAGTTTTATGTTTTTTTTACTAGAATAATTTTTAATTTAAATGTAAATATATAGTTCACTTTTTACCTTTTAAAATGTCGGCCTGTACAATAGTTTCTAATGTTTACACTATAGCAGTCTAATTGCCTAGCAAAATCGATTATACAACAAAATTTTGACAAAACAATTTGCGTTGTTAGTTTGAAAAGGTCATCAGTTCATCAACTGGGCTCTCGCAGTCAAAATATTTACCTAAAATTAGGGGTATTGTGTTTTTGAAATAGTAAAATATATAAGTGTCTATAGAACGAAGATTGTATCATTACTATATTAAATTGACCGTAAAGCTTATTAGGTCAAAACTGAAATCTGAAAAGAAACTATTGTAGGTTGAAAACTTTAGCGAAATAAATATTTGCATGAATATGTGTGCGTAAGATTAAGAATATTGAAAGGTAGGTAAGAATTTTAATTTTTGCTTTTGCAGGAATAACTATAAGAGCCTTTTTTGTGAAGGCTGATATTTTTGTATGTCGATCAGGTGTTATATTGCGCATATATGTATTATATAGCATAGATGGGGCAGCAGTTTTTTAGAGACCACAGACACTTTAAATATTACCCCCCTTTAACGATTCTGTATTTAAAGAGTTGACCCGTAAGTAATGCTTTCAACCCCTCAAAGATTGCTCTGGTTATCTCTGAAAACCTTTAACGCAAAGGTGAATTGTGCTTTTGTAAACCAAACACTACAAAGACGCAAGCAACGCTTTGAGAGTTCGCAAATATCTCCTCAATGTGGAAATATTTCTGACATTTTAGCTAAAAGGTTACCTATGTGGAGTAGGGAGAGGTATCTCAGGTATTTGAAGTTCTAGTGAATAGTTTTATAGGAATGTTGACTGCCATTTCATTGAATAAATATATCGTAGGTACTTTCTACACGGTTGAACTTGCGTCCCTAGAAATACACAAAATATGTACTTAGAAAAAATAAACTATAACCGTCTCCTGGTTCCCGTCTCTATTTGAAAAGTCCAGTCGACCATTTCTACAAAAATTCATTCAATTAACTGCATTAATACATCCAATCTTATTACTCATTTAACACCACGAAATTACACAGCCACCAAAAAAACGGACCCATTTATATTAAAACGGTTTTTCCGTCCGAAATGCAAAATGTTCGTTGGAAATCTGAGCAAATACCGGCCCACATTGGACCGGGGGCTCCAAAATGTGATAATCTCGCAGGCCGTTGGAGCGCGAGTAACGTCCTTTGGGATGGCACAGACTCATATCATTTGTTCTGGACATTGTTCTGAAATAGGCTTTGTTGTTGAATATGTTTTCGGCGAAAATTCAAGGTTATTTTGATTATTTTATTTTTAGTTTCGAGAGGAGAAAATTTTGGGATGTCACTTCAAAATGTGTGTTTGACATGTCTGTTTTACGACGGCATCGCAATAACCAACGTGTTTTAACTAAAAGATCTGTCATACCTATACCGACTTAAACTAAAAAAATAAAAACAATTTTGACAGTTAAGCAGCTGAACAAAAACCAGTCAGTCTTTTTAAAATCTATATTAGGTCTTTCAATTTAATTGGATGCAGATAAGTTCACAAAATATATAACTGCTCCTTTCACTTTTACCTTTAACTCCGAATGACCAGTGCCCGAGGGTGAGCAAACAGAAAGCGACATAAAGTTCCGAAGCGTAGTTATAAGTTTTTCATCTTCAACAAAACGTGTCGGAACTTTTTTGATTTTAGTCTATCGTTTGCACATTTGGCAAATGATTTTCTTTACATTGTTTGCGGAATATAATCATCGGCACGAATCTTGAGCGCTGACCTTCACCTGCACAGAAGTGATTTATTGGGCCCCTTTTGTCGTATGAAGTGAGGCGCGGGGGGCGTAAAGCGGTGATTGGCCCGCAGCGCTTCGCGTTATAGCCATCACTCGGGATTAGTTCTTTGCTAATAAATCACTTCTGCGCTGAAGGTGAAAGTCAGCGCTCAAGATTCGTGCCGATGATTATACAATCTTAGAGAAAGAATAAAAATTCAATGATTAAATAATCAGTAAGATAGTAAATAGGAATGTTTGCAAGAAATATATCGTCCACATATTCTAGTAAAAACACAATTGGAAAAGGGTGCCTATTTGGTAGATTGTATAAAATTCTATCTTTTATGACCTAAAGCTATTATTTCTTATAATACAAGTCACTCTTCTAAGAAATATGTTTTCGTTCGTCTGATAGAGATATAATATATCTCTCTTGCTTTGTGTACTAGTACTAGAGTACTTTTTCAAATCTTGTTAGAAATATCTACGTAGGTATATTTTTATATGAAAATAAAAAATATTTTCCATCTATTTTTTCTCTATAATTAACCGTTATAATTGACGTAACTATATGGCCGCGGGCTGTCGGTCGAGCGACGGGCAGGCTAATGAAAGCTACGCCACGCTATAAATAGCTTCGGCTAATAGGTGATTACGTTGATGTCAGGCAGCTATGGGCTAAATTGCTACTGAATGTTTATTGGGATAATTGTGCTGGAATAAATGTCATGTTATTTTGAGTCATGTTTTTTTTTATTAAAACAAATGCAAGTTTTAATACATGTATTTGTTCCTATAGGTTTATTTATTAAAGTCTATTATACAATGTACATTTCACTGCTAAGATGCCGAAGAAAAAGAGTGCGTATATTTTAATAGATAGACAGTAGCAGTTTTACTCCCTTTTTTTAAACTTAATCGATTTTGATATTTGATTGGAGTTATTCAGTTATCATTGGTCAGTAAAAACACGATTTGTGAAAAGATTTTTCTAAAGGAATTCGAAAGCTCACTCGGTATTTCTTTGGGCCAAATTAATGTACAAATATTATACCCATACTTAATGAAGACATTAAACTTAACTACCCATACCACAACCCCACTATCCCTATCATATTACATTTCACAACCAAAACCACTCGATACCTAACAATTACAACATAATCGATAGAACACAATAGATAGTAATCGATACTGGCCGGTTTCCAATTTCAAATGATATGACCTCACATCTCTCAGGAGGGGCTCGATAGAATCGAGATGTTACTCGATTTCCTCTCGATATAATTATAACAAGATGGCCGTTTGAATTAATTCCTGCTGTGTTATGACGTTAATGTAGAATTAGTTGCAAAAATATGTTTACGTTTTTTGGTTTATTTGAGCTGAGAATTGGTAAATATTTATTTCTGCGAAATTTTCAAAAATAGTCTTTCATTTATCAAAATGTTGAGGCTCAGGTACTTTAAGTTTAATATCATTCAAATCCCAATAGATGAGTGTATGTGTCCTGATGTAAATATGTATTTTTTTCTAAATCCAGATTTACACGTGTGACCAAAAAAGTAAACAATTTAACTTTGAGTTGGGTGAACATTGATAGACAGACGTGACATTTGTTTACATAAAATAACCCAAAAATACCTTACAAATATTTAATTTATAAAACCCACAAATATACCTCAGTTTATTTTTAAATGAGACCATATTTTTGGATTTCTTTTAACTATTTAATTGTGTCAATTATTTAACCATTTAATTGTAATCAGAAAGCAATCATATCAACCTATTACATACTGAAAAATATTCTTTATACTCTGTGGAAAAAAACTAATATAGGTCGCCAACAGATATGACAAGTTCACGAGATTTTATAGAGAAAATAAAAAGCTACGCAGCTGCTACGAGTTGTGACGTCACTACTACGCTTGCTACGATTGTAGCCGTAGCGCGGATCTATATGACTTTGTAGTTTTTTTTAATACCTAAATTAGTTTTGCTGGCACATAGCTCTGAACTTAGTGACTGTGCAAAATGTATGAATAAAATCCTATTGCGGATGCCGTAGGCATCGAATAACTACCTTGGGAGCGCTCAAACGATTTGAAAAGTGTTCGTACTTTTTGCAATGTTAAAATTATATGGTTAACAACATCTAACTATTCATTATGTTGGCTTTTATACATGCATACAGCAATAATGACATCAGTGATCTTACTGCACGCACAGTCAGCGGTCATTAACGCACAAACCACTAGCCACCGTTCCAATTAAGCTGTATAATACAATCATTCAAACCACTGCCTCTATTATGTCTAGTCGCATTATCCGTAGGATATATTACACTACAAAATTGCGACGGCCTGCAAGTTTTTAGCAACCATACGACAGAGCCGCACTTTTTCTCACACCCATATTAAATGACAACAAAGAAAGTGAGCACTTACCAGCCACTTTGGAGTGATAGGCGACCCCCACACCGCAAACACCATTGTCTCTCGCTGCAGCTACTTCTCCTGCACATCTCGTGCCATGGCTAGGGAACAATACAAGCAATTTTAATCAAGAATTAAATTTTGTAAAAGGATCCTTGAAAATGGTCAATCAATGGGGACATTGATAATCATCATCCTCCGAACCTTTTTCCCAATCATGTTGGGGTCGGCTTCCAGTCTAACCGGATTCAGCTGAGTACCAGTGCTTTACAAGAAGCGACTGCCTATCTGACCTCCTCAACCCAGTTACCCGGGCAACCCGATACCAATGGGGACATTGATAAAAGGAAAAATATTTTTTTTGCGTTTTGGGTATGGTACAGTCGACTAAGAAAGTGGTCTACTAATTTGTAAAATATTTTAAAACCTTTATTTTTGTTGTTTATTTTATAATAATAGTAGAAAAAACATATGTGAAACTATGTAAGTGAATAAAAACATCTTACTTAGATGCTTATTTCAAAAGTAAGTACCTACTCAAGCATTCATGGGGCATATTCAGTAAATATTGTGATAAAACTCGTTTTGTATAACTTAAACCAATAATAAATAAAGAGATATACAATGTATTTCACATGTTTATTATCATAAATAATGAATAAAGTATGAAGTTTTCTGAAGTAATGTAAATAAAATGTTTCATAAAGATTTATTTTCTAGTAAGTTTAACGTCTATTGCTTATTCAAGAGTATCAAAATACTTCAATAATCAGTTCTCAAACTTTATCAAACAACGTGACAAGTTTATAAAAAAATATATTTAATGGTGGATCAATTATGTAACATCTCCAATAAGGCAATATTGATTGAAATAGACATGAATTCTTTGAGACTAAGGAAAAAAGCTAAGTGTACGATTTTGAGTCATTCAGGGGCCGAGTTGCTTTATCTACTTTGTTTGGTATTTTGTAAATAACATACTTCAAAAATCTTCATCATCACAATAGTAGCAGAGGCCGTATCGACATGAACCTTCGGCCCTACTTTAATCAATATCTAACTACCCAAGTATTGGTTTAAGTAGTAAATTAAATGCTTTAATTGTCTTACAGTTAACAAGAGTAGTACTAGAAGAGACTAGTAATTCAGAGCTTGAAACAGTTCGACAGCCTGCCTAGAACTTAGAAGTCCTTACTCGTAAAACTTTCAAGTACACTTCAGTCCAACTAGGCAACTTTAACTCGGCTCTGCTTGAGTACAAAAGTCTGACAAAGACGTATAGTGCTTGACAAAATACTTCGATAAAATGTAATTTGGAAGGATAGATGAACGATCTCTTTTAGCAAATTGCTCTTTGATAGATAGGTAGTGTTGAAGGACTAAGAACCGTGTGTAAACTCGATGTATTTTAAGAAGCTTGCAGAATTCAACTAAAGGAAGGGTGAGTGTAGATTTTGGTTTAGTAGAATTAATTATTTTGTTCATTAAATAAATGAAGGATTGTAAAACTTGATAAAAATGTGCTTTATTAACGAAAAATTAGTCTCTCGACATTAAAAAATACTATCATGGTTATGTAAGTACATAAAAAGGGATTCTTTTGTACCTACTTTTTAAACAATAAGTACAATTAACAGTTAAACAGTGAATCTGATAGAAAACTTTTGACCTACATAGTCAGCTATTATGATTGATTGATTTGATTTGATTTGGTTTAATGTTAGGGCTATAACTGAAAGGTTCTGTTTATTCGAATATAGTGTTAAGCTCAACGCTATTAAAAGCTAGCTATTTATCGAATAAACATTAAATATTAAGGGCAGTTCCAATTTAGTATCACAAAAAAATACTTGAAGGCAAATACTTTTCAGAATAAATTTTATATGCTTGTTTTCATTTATGGCGTTATTAAAAAAAAACACAAAATTTTCGCAAACATAAATAATTTACATTTACATAAAACATACCTGTTAAACCAGTCGTCTGTATATCTTGGATAGGGAAAGGGATCATTGCTGCTGAAATCATACGACGCCTCTGCGTTCTGTAACAAAACAAAAGAAACGAATAAATATAAAGCAGTAGTGAAATCGCTAGAAAATTAATTATATTTTGGCAAATTCGATATTCCAAAATATACCTAATTCACGCACCTCGTGGTACGCACAAGATCCTCGTATAGTGGAGGACTGCAATTTAAATGCCTTTTGCCTTTTAGTTTCTTAAAATACTTGTATTATATGTATAATAGCTTTGTCTCTCCTCACACAGAGAAGGCACAAGCATAACTTGCTGTGAGAAAGGCTGAATATACCTAATATTCCTTATTCTGAAGCATACATACATTACAAAGTTTTAATTTATACATATCCCTATTTTTTTCAGACCTTATCCGTCAAATATTTAGGCATTTTTTTCGCGTTGTATCTGAATTTATGTTTTAATATTTTTTGGGAAGTACTTCGACGGCAAAGTATACAAGCAATATGGACAAAATAAATTGCTTATTTCACGAAATATACATGACATGTTTGATGATGGATGAATATTGCTTAGAGAGGAACAACCCAACGAAACATTTTCATAACATATTATTTTATTACATACAAAGAACCTTCGAGGAATTCGCAACTGTTAAGCCTCGATTATTTCGGAAATATTTTGATCATAAATTGTTGTTAAGCAAAATATGGCGGATCAAAAGTTGATATTAACAACATCACGAGTATATTCTCAATAAGTTATCTAGATTTGTAATGGTAATATATACTTCTTTTCCATATTACATTGAAGTTTGATAGCCTCCGAAACTACAGAATAGATTTGAAAATCTAATCACACTGTTAACTTGTGACATTTGCTCTATTTTATTCGGATACAGTAAGCACTTTCCATCTAACGCGGGTAAAACCGCGGAAAACAGCTATTTGCTTATTACATTAATAACTCAACACAATAAATATTGATTTCGTTCCTCATTGGTTCATGAAGCAGATATCACAATAATATAACAAAGAGATAAAAGGTTAAAAAGGTTCCAAACACAAATATAATTCCAACAAATAAATGTTTCATACTTTGCCCGGATATTTTTGTTATTACCCGGGCAATGCGTGGAACGAATAAAAAAAGCTCGATCAACCGTTATGCTTTTGTCTGATATTGTAAATATACCTCTATACTGTTTTTCAATTTCATTATTTTGTAAGCCTTGTGTGATATATAACTCTATGGTATACAGAAATTCAATTTGGTCTACCTACTGTTATTTTTGGAGATTATAAAATCGCCTCTATTGTGTGTTTGTCATTCGTTATGAAATGTTTTTATACTTTGACGCAACCTATCGTATCTAAAATATGCATCAATGACATTTGGTTCGGTAGATAGGTTCAAAAAATATAATGTATTTACATAGTTTTCGTCAGAAAAATATATCAAATCTCTAACAAATCTTACTCTTTCAAACTTGTTAACCTTATAAATACGATTGATGTATGCTTTTTCCTAGAGGAGCTACTTTCAAACACACAATGTCATGTTCAAATAGCATACTGAACCACAAAACAAACGTAACTCGAAATCAACCTCGACCTCGGACTTGTACCAAATTGAGCGACTGATGGTAATTGTGCGAAATCCCCGCTTAATCCTAATGAATTCGCACGCACAGCTAATCTCGGCATTGAGGCAGAATTAAAATTAATTAATCCAGTAATAAATGAGTCGAAGCGATACAATGGACTGATTCTGAAATAAAATCTTTTGCCTTTTGTTAGAACCTTATAAACTTCACTGTTACGTTACAAAGCTTTTGTTATCTATAAATAACTTTGCATAGGCATATCTTAATGACTTTACCATTGCCTTTCAATCAGCGGTAATTTTAGTTTCATGCGATTTTCAGTTTTTTTTTTCTCATGACAAAGCTTTACATAACCCAAAAGGATTTAGTAAAATTGATCTTAAAAACCAGAAGCAGGTTTGTTTAACGAGGAAATTACAAGAAATAGTTTTAACATAAAAATCAACTAAGATTAGTCAAGAACGCGGCAAAATCGCATTCTGTCAAACTATAACATGTCTTGTCACAATGACGTTCGAAAAAAGAATCCTCCAAGCATAGATGAACGGCTGAACGAGATCTTTGTCATTAAATTGTACAATTAAGTCTGAAATTAATTAAGAAAACTGAAGAAGTCTTACCCAGTTTTTGTTTAAGATGAAGGACTAGACTCAATTCTACGAAGTAATTTGATACATAAATGGCACTGGGGCATAATGTACCGTTTCATTAGTGAAATAATTTCTGGAAACGGTCCATAAATAGCATAAGATATTATTATAATATAGACTTTGTAATAACAATATTGGTTTATGGTTGGCTTTATAATTTCACAGAAGCGTTCTATATTCAAAATTCTACCACCATATTTATTTCTCTAATCATTCTAAATTCAAAATTATGGCATGACAGCAAAAAGTTTTAACAAGACAATAAAAAACTTTTTTGTGGAAATGCGTTACTTTTTTAGGCTCTAAATATTTCAAGATGTTCAGTGTCCGTGATGATACTAATTTAAAATTCAACCGTGGAAATCTCATTCGTCGTTTCGTGGAACAGGGTAATAAAATGCTACAATTTTTTACCGCGCCTAAAATCCTTGTTTAATTCAACGCGTACTTTGACTAAAGAAACGTTTTTCTTTTTGTTAAATCATTGAAATGGTTTCAATTGGTTGGAAGTTTTTTTTAGGTACAAGATTTATTTTGGGATGGATGAATATTCTATAGATAGATCAACAATTAGATATGTCAACAAATAGATATTACAGACAGATTGTACGTATCTGTCAGAAAGTAGTAGAATAAAATGGTATTTTAAAATCGAATTAAAATTCAGTAGAAGTAGAATTGTTAATCTATACTGTAGGTAGGTACATAAAGATATTTAATTCATACTTACATAGTTATATTTCAAATCTGGATGCATATAGTCGACACCTGTAACAAAAGTCTTCAATTAGCTTTTATTCTTATACTAAAACTGTTATTTATGTTCATAAATGTATACATGTACGCTCTTTGAAGTATTGTACAGAAATATACACTCGAATTTCATATCTTTTCTCTTCAAAAGAATATCTATGAAAGTGAATGTGTAATTACGGAGATATGACACGTTTCAGCTTTGAATTAAAAAAAAAACTGGATTAAAAAGACATTTTACAAAATGAAATGTGTATTCCTCTAGCAATCTAAATGTCAAAGGTGAAAATAATTTAAGAGAGATTTTTATTATGTATGTATGAAAAAGATAGTAGCTATCTTTTTAATTTGAAGTAATATATTCATTAATAATATTTTCATACGACTTAATTATGTTTTTCCAATTAATATTCATGAGAGCAGGTTGAGAGGTACCGTGAAATATTTTTGGAAGATATAAAAATTTTGGAGGGAGAAAATATTGCTTTTTTTCTTAATTTTTTACATGAGTCGTGTGTACTAGATTATATTAAAGATCCATATTTTATTAAAATTAAGATGTTTTAATATTGGTAGCATCTAATGATGAAGATGAAGATTTACTTAAATTCTTCGTATTCAAAAAAAAGATTTATGTAGCTAACTAGTAACTAAACATTACTCTAATAGAAAATAGTCAAAATAATGGTAAAATTATATAACATTTTTTTTACTTAATTTAACAAAAGAGGTCTAGTCTATGACTCACCATCATCCATAATAGCAGTAGTAACATTAACACCGGTATACCCCTGCGCCCACGCAGCTTCCACATTCAAATCCAGCTTAGGTTTCCCGCCATTCTGGCCCGTGTTCTTCAGGTACCATTGGAGCGGAAAGTAGGGATCACGGGGTTCAGCCGCGGGGGCCGGGGCTGGTTCCGGCAGTCGGAGGGGGCGGAACCCCCTCTTTACTCTTTTAAAACCGGTCTGTTGTACTGCTGTGTGAACCTGGGGGCAATAGAGAAAATTTTTGATGTTTTTGATGTATAGGGAAAATGTCTGGACATACCTGTCTGATAATAAATATACCCATTCAATATACGGTCTTTTTCTTATCGAGTGGGCTGCACGTTTTCGTGGAGTTTTAACAAACAAACTAAATATATGATAAGATTTATTTTATTTTGAAGTGTTTTTGGAGTAGGGGTAGCTTATATAAATATATAGAACCTCTTTCTTCATTCGAAATACGTATACAATAATAAAATGAAGTGTAAAGTAATTTAGATGATAAATTGTAACTCCGTGTTGACAATTTCGAGTTTCTAGACGTAATTCAAAAGCACTCATTAATATTCAGATTTTAATTCAATCCCACTTTTAACAAACTTTCCCAACATAAAAACGACATCTAAATTGCATGTAACATTTACTCAAAAATCTTAATTACCCAAACAAGCTCAGTTATCGCTCCCTAAACGCAAGTTAGTGAAACTTCAAGTTAAACAACATGCAGTTAATATCCCCACGAGGTTCAAAGCTGACAATCCGACACGATTAGTGCGACAAAAAGTCGTGCAAGTCGCACGATGAATGCGCAGCTGTCGCGAGGGAAATTTATCGTTGTTTGTTTATAGTGAATGTGCGGTTTTTGGTGAGGTTTTAGGGAAGTTTTATGCTATAAAATGTGATATAAAGATAAGTCCTGATAAATGGGTGTGTCTATATGTATGCTATTAGCCTATTTGTGTGGTTTCATTCGCATTTTTGTTTATTTCAGTATACTTATATTTATTGAAAAACACCCCCCACGCCTCACGCTGTAACCACAGTGGAGTGTGACACTCTTACTGACTTAAGCCCACCATGTTCCTTCTTTAGCCCTTCATGTACCAGGGCCGCTCAAATTTCCTTAGAAATTAAATCATAGTTTTTATTTACCTAAGTATATAAAATGCAGTAATTAACAGTGCTTTCATATAGATCGTCATTAATTTATCTATCTATCAGAATTTTCTGGGCCATTTCAATGTTACCAACCAACAAACATACACGAGCCAAATGTCATATTGGAAATGAAGCAAGAATTAATATCCTGCTACTAAATGGCTACGGGCTACGGAAGCTACGATCGGACTACGGATGCTACGGCCGGACTACGGACGCTACGAACTTATGATGAATATTTACTCGTAATGTTTACGTAGTTATGTTACTATAAAATACGTGGCTAGTGATTTTATGTTTCAGTAGTTCCATTGGAGAACGATCGAGTGTCAAAACGGAGTGTGACATATTTTTTTGCGTTTTTAGTAAACTTAACATATCTTAATTACATACTTAACTACTTGAAGCTAATGCGACTTTTTTGCTTTTTAAGTGATCAATATACAACGCATTACCCGAGCCTTCTGTCGTAACCCTCTAAAAACTATCATTTTGCACCCACTTCAAACCGCTATTTATTTAGTCCCCAACTATCCCACATTACAAACGATCAGAGGTCCCCTAAGTCCCCTAAATTAGTATTCCGAAAGCATCAGCTTCAGGATAAATGGGTTTCCGAAAAACTGATTAATATTGCTCTGAACTTGACCTGAATATAAAAGAACACGTATTTTCAGAATATTATATTTATGTAACGGAATAAATTTGTGAAACATTGAGGATTGCAAGTAAATAAATAATAAGAATATCACGTTTGCAATAACTGACTGAGGTGGCATTTCCTTGCTATAATATTTAAGAGTACGAAGTATTATCTATAAATATTTTGGCACGGAAAAAATAGATGACATGTTTGATAAGAATATTACAGCTTAAGAAAACTAGAAAAGATTTTAAGTTTTATTTCCCGAAGAAAAAAGGTCAGAAAATGCGGGATTTATTTTTGTCTTCCTCATGTTACCCATGCACACCTATTATAAGCTTTCATGCCATGCTATTTTGTTTCAAACAGTCCATTAATTTAACTGTGAATAAGAAGCTGAATAGGTAAAAAATAACTAGCGCATTTAAAGTACCAAATCAAATAGGTATCTACTTTTTACTCTAAGTCTGGCAAATTACCTTTTATCTCTGTGTAAATGAGTTAGTGAAGACCTTAATTGTTCTACCATTCATAAATGCTATGTTAACTCAATCGTTAACAATCTACAAATTACCAATCTCTTAGAACTTCACATAACTTCTATTAAAGTTACGTACTCCGCAATTCAACGTAAAATGAAATACGCAAGTTACATGCAAGTTTATGAAAGGTATTCACGAACTTTAGGAAACTTACAAAGTGGCTCGTATGTTCTATTAACTTTAGACCGCTTTGTAGTGGGATAAATGGTCATATTCTGCGGCTTTGAATTTAACTAGATTCAGCCAGTTGTTCTCTCCTAGTTTTTAGACGACTTCCCAAAAAGAGGAAGTTCTCAATTCGTATTTTTTTTTCATGTTTAATCGCACATATCTCCGTCGGTAAACGATTTGAACATTCTATATCATATCATTTATTGAAGGGGTAAAAATGATCCTATTGTTATTAGGGTCAGGATCTGATGATGGAAACCCTGAGAAATCGAGTACAGGTCTCATTAATTGTAGGCTATCACACACATAGGTACTTTAATTTTATACTTGGTATAAATGAAAATGGCTGAGAATGTGTTAAGTATAAATTGCTTTTAGAAGTGAAGAGAGGGTTTTTGCTTATTCACAACTTTATCCCTTAGTCACGTTTTACTTTGTGCAAATTCTTGACCTAATTACTGGGAACCACACGAGTTAACTAAAATGTAAAAAGCTCTATGTTACAAGGATATTTTAAAAGCATGTTACTTTGTATATCTCTGAAGCAAAACCTATATTTTTTTTATAAGATTAAAGAGATTTTTATTTTACTTGAAAGACGATCTTTGTCATTTTCTCATAAAAAAACTGTAATAACTCACAGAGAAAGATTCCATATACTACCTACAATTTTCTATTCCTTTTACGAATGCCACATCAGTCACAACTATCTCAATGCATCTCTTTACCCAAAATAGTATTTCTAAATTAGAATCAACAGCTATAACAACAAAACGAAGATCTACGAAGAATATAAACGCATTTTCATCAGCACATTATCCAGATTTACACTCGAGGCGAGAAAAATTGACGCCCAAAGCCGTTCAGCTGCGACGCATAAACAGGACTGAATTGACAACGTTCTGCTTCTCGTATAACAAATGCCAGACTCTATTTCTACTTAATTTAAAAAGTATTTAATAAATAAATGCTACTATAGCAAACAAGAATTTTTAAGCGAGTGATACTATGTCTTACGTTCTCTTCCATTGATTTAATTATTTTGATCTTGTTTTTATTTTAGTTACCTACATATTTTATTAATGTTTTTTTCTTTTTTTATATAGAGTCAATTTTAATATCTTAAGCTAGCTTAAGCACCATTTAAATTTCATCATTTTGTACACTGATGGTGTACAAAAAGATGATGGTGACTGATGGTGTAAGCACATTATCCAGATTTACACTCGAGGCGAGAAAAATTGACACCCAAAGCCGTTCAGCCGCAATGCATAAACAGGACAGAATTGACAACGTTCAGCGTCTTTAAACTCTTCGTTGATATTCCAAGGCTTTAGCTCCATGAATAAAATGAAAACATGTGTTATAGCTTGTAAATTGCGGGGTCTTTTATGGTAGGAAGTGTAAGGATATTGGTTTTATTGGAGGCTTTAGGATGCTTTGCTTAAATGTCATGTCAAGTCAAGTAAATGCAATATTTGGTCTCTTTCTTTCTTCTTTAAAGTTTATTCCTATTTGCATTAAGACACCTACTGTTTCTTAGTTAAGACAGTTGGGCACAAATCTTTGTCAAATTCGCTTTGCCAGGTACTGACAAAAAAATAATTCTTGTACCTACCTGAGCTCAAAAGAAAGTTAAGAGATCTCATTAGGTAGGCAGGTCAAGAACCTTACGCAAAAACAAAAGAAAAAAAAGCGTGCCTAAAAAACCTACATAGTCATTACTTATTTAGGTCTCTTTAAGGCGTAGGAACGCAGTATACATTACAATAATTATAAATTAAAATATGCTTTGAAATTCTAACGTTTCTTTACTTTCTGAAAGACCTTTCTACCCACTGAAAAGTAAATAAAAGTGTCAAGTACCTTTCAATTTAAATATTAATTTCTCTGCGGTCTTTCAGTGCATTCATAAAGAGATGCTTCTAAGTAATTTAATGAATTTTCATTTTATCCAGTTTGTTATTTGACGTTCTTGTGAAAGGAAAATATGCTCGGTTTGCGTAAGAATATGCATGCAGTGTTTGTACAAAGAGTTTCAAGTCAGAATTGAAATTGTGTTTTGAAATATCTTTGCACTGACTTGTGTTAGTTTGACTCTTATACTTGCACTTGGGTGAAATATGGATACGTAATTTATAGAATAAAAGTTATTATGTAATTTATATTATAACTCATAAAGAAAGAATGTCAGAAAATAGATATATAGAGGTATATAGCGATTTTTTTTTCATTGTGTGTATGCCACACATGCACAATGAAAAAAACATTAAACGGACCGACATTTATTTTAAATTGCTGCCAGCCGCCCCTAATTAGAGAAATTGTGGTCATAAAATGATAATACTATCTTATTGAACCGTCATACATTTATGTCAATTTTTAAACATTTGTTCTCCATAAGAACGTATTTACCTTCTACATACGACAGATCAACCAGCCCACATATTCATCAAACATTGAAATTCGGCTGAGCAAAATAAATAGAAACCCTAAAACCTTATATAGAACAACGTTTGGTACTTTCAAAGGGTTCTTTGTATTTCAGAACGATGTATAAGTGCCTACGTGAGGGAATTAGGGTGCGTCTACATTGTGTGCCAAACGTTCCGCTGATGTAGACATTTGCATAAATTTTGACCTCGTAAAGGTTGTTTGACAATTTTAGGAGCTAGTTCTCACCTTGTTTGACATAATTTCATGTAGAACATAGTTGTTTTACAAAATAGAGTAAGAGTAATGCAGATGTGTGAAAAATTGCAGGTTTTTTTTTAGAAAATTGTTAAAGATGCTGGGCTAGGTACGCTACGTGGCACGTAAAAAGTATCGATAAGATGGATAAATAAACACTTCTGTTTCCCTCTGTAATCCTTCTCTTAAGTAAGTAAACTTTAAGCTTATAAAGACATACCACGAAGAACCTAAAACCAGTACTGCATTATTCACCTTAACATAAATCAACCGAATCCAAAAACAAATACCCCACAGTGAGAACGCGTCCTAACACAAAACGCTACACAACTCCGCACGCGAAAATTCCGCACACATCGTTACGTAATTTACGCTTTGTCGGCTTCGACTGTTACACACAGAATTGTTGAGCGAGCTTCAGACTACCCGCACACTGGAGACTAAACAGTCGGCCGACAGTTGACCCAACGGTAGGCAATTTTTTTTTAACTCGCTTATATAATATGAGAATCACTTGTCTTGACTATGTATGTAAAAAAATCTTGGAATCTTAATTTGACCCTCTTCCCGGCTTTAGATTAGGATGAAATCTTGCACATGCTCTGAGTTCTGATGGTAATATCTAGGTATATGACCAGCTAAGAAACGTTACAAAAAGCGTGTTTCTTTTAGTTTTTTAAACCATTTCTGTTTTATAAAAATCTTGATTCCAATCAAAGCTATACACCTGTACGTCGATTCTATAAAATTAAGACAACAACTCGCATTTCACTTCGCTATTCACTCTCACTTCACATTCGGTTCAAAACGTTCTAAAAGTCATTTTTATCTGTCAAAATCTCGAGTTAAATTTAGTTCAACTCGCAAACACGCTCGTAAGAGTAGCGCTAGTGTAGTTTAACAATGTCAATCACGAAACTCACAGCGGATTTAGATACGAAGTTTAAAGTGAAGTCTTATAGAATGACACTGATGATCTTTGTAATGTGCGCACTACCATTCTTCTTCATACTGATCTATGAGCCCAAACCAACTATCGGCCGACTAAAAGTTTGCAGTTTACGGGTGATCTAACACTGAATTTGTTGAGCGAGCTTCAGCAAACATTTAGTCCTCTCTGTAATATCATATTCTGTTATTTCATCCGGATAAATATTTTTATCATGTTTGTTTAACCGGGTGCTTTGTCAAATAATTTGATGTGAAGTTTGTATGAATGGTTTGAAATATTTTTAGATTGGAAATGTGATAGCAAACTTTTGTTTTATTTATGTGTACCGTATTCTAACCATATGAAATAATAATAAAGAATCGAGTATTGTTTTTTAATTATTATGAAATAATAAATTAATATAAGCTGTACCTATGTATCTCTCACATTGTATTAAGATATAAGAATAAGATCTTTATTTAAGCCAATTGTGAGCGACATAATTAAAATTAAATCTGTTGTTATTTTAACCGTAACGAAAGAAAAGTTTCTTATTTCAATCACAACCACATCCCTAAAACAAACGGTAGACAGACAAAAAATCTTATTTTTCTTGTAAAAAATCTCAGGTCCAAAATTATTTTTAAAAGGCCTTTTCCCTGTGGGTACCTCAACAGTCCTGAAACATTGAAATAAAACATGAAAGCGGTGCCACTTCTCGTAATAGAGTGAAATTGGGGGTAATTCTATTTTACCTGAGAGGGTTCATAATAATATGTTTATTCTTTACTGTTGGACCTTTCTTCTGAGTGCTGGTAATTGTAATATGGTTAATTTTGGTCCTGTTCGAGTTATTTTTGTTACAATGTAGCTACAATGTCCACCGAAAGTCCATAAACATAATTATAGTTGTAGTTTGAAGCTTAGGTCCAAGTTTACCGACAACATAAGCGTCTGTTTTTTTAAAGCAACTGGTTTCTAAGAAATTTGAACTTGGGCCTAGTAACAGACGTATAGATTGATAAATCATGCCACAAGAGAATAATCGATCTTGAATAAATGTTAGTGATTTGAATTTCTTGTTTTTACCTCCACATAAATACACCAGATAATTGACACTTTGGACTGTTGAATAATAAACGTTGCTTGGTAGTAAGTTTCATTAGGTCCTATTGATCAAATTGTGCCAATTCAAAAATATATTTTTTCTCTTTGGGTCTGAGAAAGGCCATGCCTATGCTGCTTTTTCTCCGGGAATGAAAGCGAAACATAGAGAACTGTTAGTAAAAGTATATTTTTCCGTACCAGTTTTAATACTTTAAAATACAGAACAAAGCCCGGTGTAACAAAATCACACAACTGCAAAAAACTTTCAAACTTTTACATAATACAACCAAACTTTTACCTACCAAAAAATAAGCTGTAATGAATTTCCGGCACTCTCAACTTCGAAACAAGCGTAGTTACGGGAGAGAAAAAGTAACAAAAAACACGTGAAATGAATGCTCAAAACTTTTACTAAAAGTACTCACAAACAAACTGCAAACTTTTAGTCGGCCGATGGTTTGTTTGGGCTCATAAATCAGTATGAAGATGAATGGTGGGATGCGTATTATAAAGATCAAGTATTTAACCGGTATCAGACCGACTAATAACTTTGATTGTAATGCAAGGTTTCTTAAAAAACATGCTTTATTTTACTTCGTATTAAATTGTCATCAGAGCTCAGAGCGTATGCAAAATTTCATCCTAATCGAAGGCCGAGAAGTGTGTCAAAATAAGCTTCCAAGATTTTCTTACATATAGATACATATTTACAAGAGAAGCTAATATAAGCATGTTAAAATTGCCTACCATCGGGTCGTCTGTCGGCCGACTGTACGTATTTTGTCGAAAAGTTATACTGAAATTACAGGGCTCAATTCTGATGAATGATTCGTAATTTATGCGGCATGAGAAATCTTGCCAACATGGCCTTGCCGGTCACAATATGCTAAGTGGGTCTCAAATGGCCTACATTATTAATAGGGACATCTATCAATTAATTTCAGCTGTAAATAGAGAGAAAATGGGGTTTCAATTACTGTTAAATACTGGTTTAAAGTTCACTGGGGTTCTCGTATTTACAATGATTTTCATCGGCGTGTTAAAATTAAACTTCAAACTTCAAATATTTATTATTGTTAATTCGGAATAAAAATAACCAATCACTATGCTGTTTGCGTAGTACTGAAGATTTATGATCTTCATGCAAACATATTAAGAACAAGATTACGAAAAAGACTAAAGAAATACGTGAGTCACGTTTTAGTTTTATCCCTTAACTTTAGTTCAAAAAGCTCAAAGTTATTTTGTATTCTGTAGAAATAAGTCACTAGTTACAAAATAGTACACATTGATAGCTATACAAAAGGTAAAACAAAAGAAAAAATAATAGGTAGTGAATTACTTTTCACTGTCGTTAATCACTAACAAACCTACATTGACTAGGTTTGTTCGTAGTTTGCCCATAACAACAGCAGGCCAATCACACACTGCCTTACAAATTAACATGAAGTCGTTTTCCTAATAATGTGAAGTTGTGTATATTTTTTAAAAATTTTATTACTAGCTTCCGCTCGCGGCTTCGCCCGCGTGGTGTGTTGATAAAAAGTAGCCTATGTGTTAATCCAGGGTATCACCTTTCTACATACCAAATTTCAACCCAATCGGTCCAGCCGTTTTTGCGTGAAAGAATAACAAACATACATCCATACATTCTCACAAACTTTGACATTTATAATATTAATATAGTAGGATAAGTAATACGACAAAAAAAAAATACTGTCCGTTATTATTTTGATTGACTAGTACAACAACAACAGGCCATTCACACACTGCCTTACAAATTAACATAATCCTAGCGACAATAAATCTCACGCAAACTGTCGCCAGATGGCATGACAAGCTGCGAAGGATTAAAGTGATGGATGGTGAGCGGTGATGCCTTCAGAAACTAGACCGTTTCACTCATTTTTCATTGCTTTGACTTCTTGTTTATTGGTCATTTATTTGCTAAGGGCTTTGCAAGCGGTTTTTACTGAAAGAAGCGTTTGTACCAATCGGTTTGAAATAAATAAACCTTTAGATATCTCATCAATATTTTTTAAATACACTTAAACCTGAAAGACGAGTTGGGCTGTTTCTTTCTGATCTAATTGCCTGTTCCAAAATGCTACTTAGACTTAAATACAGTAACTTATGTGCTACTTATTTTAACTTATTGAGTCTTGTCTGAAGAGATAAAAAGCCAAGATCAAATAAACAGGGATTTTCCTTTTCCAAATAAAATCTACGACCATTTATTATGTAGTCGGGTGGTATAATATTAATAGCAGAAAATTGATTGAGCAGTAATTTCCGCCATTTCCGCCCGCCCAGTAATCAATTATTTATTTGGGGTTCATGGAATAATTATGCAAAAACGTTTCATCCATCCTTGTCATCTATCTTAACATATTCTATCCATTTCTTTTCATACCACCTTATTCATTTAATAAATCAAACTTATGACTATCATGGTATACCTACCTATCTCCTATAATAAAAACATTTATATCAAACACTATTTCCCGCGGTTTCACCCACGTTCCGTGAAAACTATTTATCGCAATAAATAAATAATCGCAATGGATAAATAGAATATGTTATCGAAGGATAATGTAGCTTCCCAACAGTGAAATATTTTTTCAAACCGTTGCAGTAGTTTCAGATCCTTTCAGATACAAACGAACAATATTAGCATAGACATAGTATAGAATTATAGATTAATTAAAATGGAATGATGATGACGCCGTTTATCGGCTAGGAGATTAGCCAACTGCGCAGGACACATTATAGTGCACCATCATTTGCGCAGGCACACTATTCCTTCACTCCCTCTAAAATGGATTAATAATGCTGCAATCATAAGCCGTTCTTTTGCCATTAAAACTCCAGCTTAAAACCTTCATTACAAAAAGGTTGAAATAAAAAGAAACTAATGAAGAACTAACTATGTTATTCTTAGCTTCAGCTGTTAAGTAATAGTTATTTTATGCTAAGTGTTGTTTTTATTGCTCGTCTTACAAAGGATTAGTCAATCCCTTTGTTTTACAATGGCTCTAAACTAAAGTAATTGGCTATAAAGTTAGTTTCATTATAACTTATATTTTTAAAATACCGGGTGGCATTTACATAATAACGTTGTGATTTCTTGCGTGTCCCGACAGAAATCTATCTAGTATCTACATTAAGATATATGGATGGATTTCGGCAGTCATTCTTTATTTTTTCTTTGTCTCATATTGACCAGCGGGCCCAGCATGGCGATGTCGATTCTCCGGTAGACAAAAGCTGTTTCTATGGCGGTCATGCTGGGCCCGCAGACCTTTTCAAGACTGGTCCATATTGCTATGCGTGCGTTTTTGTCCAGGTGCGGGAAGCAGTATCCATGGCAAGCGATTGAAACCGCTGGTTCTAGTTATGATAATATATGTGTACACAACTCATTACACTATGCAAAAACATTGACTTTGAAAGTATTCATAAAACACAGGGTACATTTCACATTTTTTCGTTTTTTGTATTCATTATTCTAAATGCTTCTAAAGTAAAATCGTTTTCCCACGACGCTTATTTATTACTTTTCTTACGAAAAGTTTAAATACTTTCAGTCATATTAACCATTATTTATGGCTAGATATTTCTTGTAACTTGTTCTTAAATTAGTTCATTACACGTGCATGATAATGAAATAGAAAAATGAGTTAATATTTCACTACTATGACATGTTTATTTTGAAGATCTTCTACAAGCCCTAACAATCTTTTACGAAACAGAATTTAAGTATGTGCATTTGCTACTTACACCTAACTAAATAATATGAAATACCCCTTTCTAGTGTCTGTCTTATTTTTTAACACAAAATACATTCACGCGGATTGAATACGTTCTCCGACTACAAATGTAGTAAGCAAATCGACTCGCCAGCTGCAACAAAGAATTCCAGCTAAAAGCGACTACATCAAAGCTAGTATTTTACTATTTTGTCTACACAAACAAACTTTTCTATACGATCCCAGTACATAGAGGTCCACTAAGAAAGGATTTTATGTATTTTCTGAACGAGTCAAATGGGACGTCGAAATTTTTCAGACGAAGTAAATGCAAGCAAAAGTGAACAAGATATTTCATTTGAATATAAGTTTCGTTGGATTTAAATTGAAGTTTAATCCAGTAAGTTAGGTCCGAATTTCAAAATTATAGTCAAATAAAAACTCGTATTGAATATGGTTTATGGATTTCAGCTATTTGGTTGGATTGGTTTAGTCTACAATCTACATAAGTTGAATTTATCATGCGTGAAATGGTTCCCAATATTTTATAGAAAATTCCGAAAAAAGAAACACGTCAAACAAAAATATAATATTACTGTCACATTATGGACTACATAGGAAGTTTTCTCCAAGGATTACGCCAACATTTCTCTCGTTATGTTTAAGATCCACTGATGTGGAAAGTCATAAACAAGAATCTAATCTAGCCTCTAGGGCTGCTACTGGGATATTGGAACATTCAATAGCAGAACTATAGAACGAAAATGTGATCTCATAATACATATAATAAGGATGAAACATAATTTTGTTTGTTTGTGCATTAAAGGCATTAAAAAAATCTTTCACTGTTGGCAAGTTTCAGTAATCCCGAGTAACATATACATATAGACTACCTATATTTTATCCTTTTACGGGCAGAAGTTTCCGCGAAACCGCGGAAAAACAGTCTATAACAAACAAATTCCTTTTTCTAAAAATATCCGCCGCTATTGACAAAAACAAGAAAATAAGCCTATAAAGATGATCCAATTCCTTTAATACTTTTGAAAAGCTTAAAACTTTTTTCAAGTCTCATCTGGTCTGCTTAATGAAGCGAATATAAAATGGCCGACCTAATAACGTCATTAATCGCCGACATTATAAGACTTTCTTATTATTCTTGTTTCCCTAGTGTTTTCCGGTCTATAAGCTCATTGATTTCTCTTTATATTAAATAACTGGGGTATTGTGATAAAAATATATTGCTAATAAGATTGTGGAGGATTCTGTGTTTGCATTTAGTGTGGGCTTGTTATATGAAAATTACTTATGTATGTATATGTGCCGTGAGCTTTAGATTTAAGTAATCATAAGATGATTGCGTTTGGTACCTAAATCTACATAAATGTAAGAATTACTCCACTATTTAACTAAAATTAATAAAACATATTTACAACATATATATTTTAACACTTTATAAATCAATTAAATTCCAAAACAGGACAAATTGTAATTTAAATGTTACATATCCCTTTGATGATGGCCGTGTTTCATATTACTTTGTATACTACATGTTAATACATGTAATATACATACATAGTAGTAGATTTGTCACGAAAAAAATAAAGCTCTATATAGGTACATAACATACATGGGCAAGGTATCTAAATATTATAATAAGTACTTACAAGTGGATGCTGCTTGAGCAAGCGAGTGTGCGCGATGGAACGGCGCGGGCGCGCGTGAGGCAGACCCCGGTGCGCGAAATGCCATTCTGTGTCAGAGCCTAGCACCTGTGGAAGAAAAACATTAAATTAATACATTAATATCTATTATATAACCAGCTTAGGTACCTCTAACTTATTCTATAATACGTATGTGACAGTGTGTTCTTTTGTAACAATTTCGGAATGAATTATTTGAACTGTCGCTTGGAACCTATGGGAAAGCTTGAGGTTATTATAATGGTGTGTTAATATCACCGAGTTCATTTGGGAATATGGTTCTGGGTGATAGCGAAAAAACAGCTGTACTAACAGCACGTTATCGTACCTACATGTCATTTGTGGAAAATAAAGTCCGCATGACATTACAACTAGAACATAAAGAAAACCTGGTCTACAGAGATGGTTTTAATTTAATTAGCAATGTTTTCTCTGTGTGGGCAAAATAATGTCATGGACTTATCATTCTAATGTAAGCCAGTCCATGTAAACGATTTATAAGTAACACGACAAAATAATACCTAATTGCTTAGTAATAGCCTAAAAACACGGCAAACAGTCACGATATAAATACTGTGACACACTTTACTGTATTTTTACAAGCTTACAAAATAAATATTTGATATTCTCTGAATATTTATTTAGTTCAGTAGTTAAACCTTTGCGCCGTCGACAAAGGATACAGAACCTAAATGGACCAGGACCTAAAATATTCTATTGGATGGGATAGAGTATATGGATTTGGGTACAAAAGGACCGTTAGCTCAAATTATATGCGGTTGCACGAACCGAAATTATTCGCAAGTAAGCACGATGAATTCGTAGTTATTAAATTTTATGGTAGAATAAAACGGACCCTTGAATTTAATTAAAACAAAAAATAACCTTCTATTTTATATAAATATTTACTCCATCGAGAATCCTTCACTTGAAGTAAACATTTAACTTTGTTCAGCTCAAGTTGTTATCGCCAAAGCAACAGTTTTAATTAAAGATCAACAAAGAAAGGCTTTTCAATTGTTCCTTTCTATAGAAAAGACAATACTCGACGAGGCTTGGTAAACAAAAAACAAAGTGGGCTAAAACTGAATTTTATCATAAATAAGTAGGTCCTTCTTATTTATTTATCGATACTATTTTAAAGTTAAACTTAAAAATCTGTGTATTTCCAATTTGAAATGGTAAAATGGTAGCTATAAAGCAAATCCCCGCGTTCTTTACCCAGAGTTTATAGACACAGCAATAAAACCAAAATGGCGGACGAACCGAGCGCAAATATGGCGCGAATCAACGTTTACATTTCGACGTGATGCCGGCTTTAGAAGAAAATTGTGTTGTATGGCGCGAAAACGTTGATGGTTTTTGTTTTTCTTGTGTTGATTGTTGAAGGTTTGTGATTTTAAAGTTAGATTTAGTAAGATATCTTTCGTTAAACAAGTGAGAATCGTTTCACAAAGTTAACAATTTTACTTACCAAGCAATTTACATAATTTTGGAACTTCTGTGAAGATGTATAGGTATTATGTTTCTTACAGCTAACAGCCTTATCACACTTGTGGATTTTCGGCGCGTTTTTTCTAAACGATACCGCTCTGCTCTTACAGGCGATGTGGCTTAGTTTTCCTTCAATGTAAAAAGGCGGTTAAACTACTTAACAACAGAAATAAACAGAATATTACCTACGCAACGAACCATTTTCATATTTAATGTTCTCAATGAGAGAAACGCTACAAAGTCATGAACATGTCTCATTATTTATTTAAATTCGGCTGAGAAGGGCCTAAAGGCTAAGTTGATTATAAAATAAACTTCACTGAAGAGAGTTCTGTGGTTATATTTTTGCATACATGATCTGTCCTATAATAATTATGTTTTAATTTGGAATTTGGGCCTCTTGCTTGAAGCTGGCGGCCGTTATTTTAGAGTAAAACCTTGGGAAAATTATGAAAACCGTCCTAAATAAGCTTTAGGGACGATCTTTACATCTTTATCTTTCTATTAACATGTACATAAGTACATACAGCATAGGTTATGTATGATATATAGTAAAGCCTCGCCGGTCTAATTTGTAGCTAGATTCTCACGTAAATATAAATATATTATAAAACAGAATAGTAAAAAAAACCAGTATCAGAAATATTATTGTTTATCCTAGGAAATGAGGAAACTGTTACTCTATATTTTACACTGTGATATTAGCTAGTTTATCTTTAGAAAAACGCTATGAAAATATCGAGTTACCTATAATTAGCAATCTCGACGCTTAATTACATTGACCCCTAATGTTATTTAACGAGCTGGAAACCTTTAAAAATACACTTTTAAAACCGAGTTTTAATTACAAGGATTAAACTACCCTCCCCAGTTTAGTATAAAGTTTTATTTTTAAAATAACAGTGTTTACACGCTAAACATTGGTGTTGCCACACTTAATTAAAGTTGGAACAATGTCTACAAGCTGCAAACAATGATAACTAACAAAGTAACTTGTAGAGTTTACTGAAGAAGTTCCGAATCTACCTCTTCCTATATTTACAAAGTTTAAACAAGGGAACTTTTTTCTTATTTAAAGATATTTTCAAACATTAAATAATGCTGAACACGTTCTGTCTATGAAAAAAAGTAAAAGAAGGATTCTTTCCGTAAAATTCGATTGGACTGGATCTAAATTTATCAAAATGTGAAATTTTTGTTCCTGACATCCCGGACAGACAGACAGTCATATCAAAATTTAATGTCATAGCACCTCAAATTAAAATTCTGGACGAAACATCATTGCACCTCCTAGGTTCACCTATTTTGGAAGAAAGTTTCACAACATTCATAGATAACAAAATTTCAAATTTTAATGACATTTCGGATAGACTTTTTAAAATTAATCTTCATTCGGCTTTCACCTTAGTAAAATACTGTTGTTTTGGCCCAAAATTTATATACAACCTTCGCTCCTCTCCCTTATGGAAGCAGCCACATCTTTTAGACAGAATTGACCAAATTATCCGTACTACTCTTACATCTGTTTTTAATTTGGCCTTGGACGACCGAGCGTGGCTTCAAGCCACCCTTCCGATCAGATTCGGTGGCCTCGGTGTCCGCAAAATTTCCAGTTTAAGTCTACCGGCGTTCCTATCCTCGGTCTGCGGCACTAAGGAGTTGACCAGAAAAATTTTAGCCCCTTCACTGGTCGATTCTGAGGTGCCGTGTCTGACTGATGGCATGAACGCCTGGAAAGTGGCTTGCCCAAACACAGCCTTCCCTGAAAACCCGGCTTCCTAGAGACAGTGGGACGAGCCGCTCTGCAGATTGACGAGAAATAAACTAATTGAAACATCTGTCAATACTGCTGAGCGTGCCCGCCTACTTGCTGTGGGAGAGTGGGAGTCAGGGCTATGGCTTCACGCACTGCCGTCACCCAGCGTTGGGACCATGCTGGGTGACACTACATTCCGGCTCGCTACATGCCTACGCCTCGGCGCTCCCACTGCGGCTCCGCATCGCTGCCAGTGTGGTGAATCTGTGGACCGCCTTGGGCACCATGGTCTTTCCTGTAGCAAAAGTGCTGGTCGCATGGCACGACACGCCAGCATAAATGACATTATCCGTCGTGCTCTTGTCACCGCCGGAGTGCCAGCCATTTTAGAACCCAGAGGCTTGGCACGCGACGATGGCAAGAGACCAGACGGGATGTCTATAATGCCTTGGAAGATGGGAAGGTCTTTGGTGTGGGACGCAACCTGCGTCGACACCCTTGCACCTTCCCACCTTCCCAGTACGGCGAGCTGTGTCGGTGCAGCTGCTGCGGCCGCGGAAAACCTCAAGCGGCACAAATATGTAAACCTCACCGGCAATTGCATTTTTGAGCCGTTTGGGGTTGAAACCCTGGGACCATGGGGCCCAAGTGCCCACAGACTATTTCGAGAAATTAGTAAGCGATTAGTGGAGTCCACTCGTGACCAAAGGGCTGGCCTATACTTCGGTCAAAGGATATGCATTGCCATCCAGCGTGGCAATGCAGCCAGCCTTTTGGGCACGATCCCAGCTGACAGCGATGCGGATGAATATTTTGATACCTAGTTTTAATATTTCCCTATTATAGATTAATATTGATTATTATGAATGAATAAAATTTGGTTAGTCTAAGTTAACTTTAATAAGTACTTGAGAGATTTATATTATATTTCCGTATAATTAAAAAAAATCATTTTGCTAAAAAGGTTTCACTCGTTCATCAAATTCAAATTTCTAAAATCGAAGGGCGCGTTCGATTCAACGTCCAATTAAAAGTCACGCTTCCTGTCAAAATGGGTTCTTGAAAAACAATTTCGATTTACGTCTCCTTTACAAAATTGATGATTACGTTTTCTTATAATGTACCTACATTGAAGTAATTTGCTTGGATTTATTAGTGACGTACAACGTCTTTACGTCTCACGACTGGGGCGAAAATGAAAAGCAACTTTATTGCTTAGAGAATAAACTCGCAAGTGGCTATAACGTTTTATAGGCAATACGCCGCCAATTGTGCGTTGTTTTCACGTATAAGAGTAATAACATTGAGGGAAGAAGGTTAATTGGTGTAGCAGCGTCGCTTGAGCACTAAACGATCGCTAAACAGAACACACCCAGTTTTGACATTCGAGTAAATAGGTAGGTACTATAATAACTTTCGTTTTGGGTCATATTAATTTTTTTTTTAATTTTATTCGAGAATCACATACTTAAAATAGATGTACCTTATCCTTTTTTAAAAGACTGTGTTTTTTTTTTTATTCAGCAATGGAATAGACGAGCCCATATATTATTCACGAGCTTTAAATCGAAACCTGAGATTAATCTACCTTTATCAGACCTAAGGCTTCGAGCCATTAGGCTTTCAAAAGATTTTACATATAGATGAACAGTTTTCATGAATAACTAGACGTTTCAATTATTCTGAACCTATGAATAACAATCGATGTTGTTAATCTTTGAAACTCTGTAACACTGTGTAGTCTTTCTTTTGGAATTTTGTATCATTTTATGAAACCTCTCACGATTGAGACTTCGTCTCAACACAGTAAAAACTATGATATTTCTGATAAGCATAATATGATTCCAATAGTTCGTAAAAATTGATTTCACTACCTATTTATTATAATAAGTTCAAGCTATTTTCACTTCAGTCTAAACGAAAAAACATCCTATTTTCACTCTAAACTCGCATTAAACCGAGTCGTTATTTCTAGCAGACTTGTTATAAGTTTCTGTTGTAAACAAGCGTATCTGAATACAAGGAGATAAGACTCGATCGAGACCTCTTTACACAGTTGAGGCAACCTATTTTATCGAACGCAGCCATAACACAGGTTACAAGATCACACCATACTTTGTTTAACGCAGCTTTTCTTGGAACGACGTTCTAAAATCTAAATCTTCGGAATTCAAATCGGATGGTCACTTAAAACTTTACGGAGCATTTTTCCTTAATAAAAAATAAATTTTATGTTTTTCAAGATCGTATTTTTAACAGAATCTAATTAGGTATAACTATGATAACAATATTTCGATAAGCGTTATTTGTGTGATTTTGCATTTGTTTACCTGCAAAGTTCACAATGAATATTTAATCAGATCTATGCGAAACTCCAAACTAAATGAATAAATTAGTGTAATCGATGTACAAAGCGGCCATTAATCCGTTTAAGGAAACTAAATCGGTCTATAAATAGAAAGTTACACGAGTATTGTTAACAAAACTGATCTGAATGCGTTGAAAATTTCCCGGTCCAAAAAAAAGTGGCATATAAAGCATTTAAATACGGCTATAGAAAAAAAACGCGTTCGAATTTCAAAACAAGCGCGTTCGTTTCACGGTCCAAAACATCACGCACACAAACATCTCGGATTCATCAACAACAGATGTTGTGAAAAGTCCGCAGTTTTACAAGGAAGTTCGTCTTTTATTATGTAAATACTTCCTCTGGTTGAATACAAATTACAAATGTGACCTTTAACTTTACGATCTGATGCGTTTGCCTTATCTGTTATACAACTAACGTCACGTGTTTTTTTTTCTTTTGTTTTTTCTTTCTAATGTTGGTATGACTGCGTGTGTGGGCTTTTATGACGTAGGGATGGCGGGAAATTTATGTCGTGAGGTTTATAGGATTTTTTTCAACTTTATAACCTTTCAATTAGCTATGTTTTTATATTACGTTGGATGATAGATGTTGGGGATAAAAGCAGGGTTTTTGCCAGCTTGATATGAAAGTTACATACAAAAGGTTATAAGCTAGTAGCAGACAATAAATCTAAGAGAACAGAACTCTGATAAATACTTACGACTCAATGATTCGGAAGCCCGGAGTGAGCGAAATAGCGGGTCAAAGCTAGCAATATTATATTGAATTGACTTCCCACGTCTTCACGCTTGAATGTAAGATATAATCTTTTCTTTTACCTTTTCTTTAATGCTACCTTTTCCAATCCGAATCATCCTTCTGTCCTTAATCCTGTGCCTAAGTCCCTTGAGGTTGATCTAAAAGCCTTTAATGCATCTTCCGACTTAATAATCTGCGAACTAGCTTCAGCCCACGGGTTTGCTCATATTCTGTCCGAACTATAAGTATACCCGGACAAAAAGGTAGCCTTAGTCGATAAATAGGCTATCAACCACTGAAAGACTTTTTTAAAACGAAAAAGATTGTACGAATGCAAGTGTAATGCGGAATCGCTGTTAGTCATAAATAATGGATAAAAACTCTTGCATAGCACAAGGCGTCATCAATTATTTTATTTTTCCTAAAAATTGGTTTCCTATTATCCTACTTCATCATTTACCTCGCGTTTTAACAATTTTGTTGCGATTTACATCATTTCATAGTACGACTGCATATCTACAGCCCAAAGTGCCTTCCGAACAATTCTAGTTTAAACTCTTATCTAAAGCTATCAACAGGTTAGAAGTACATAGGTGTAACCCTATCTTCGTACTTCAAACTTCAAAACATTTCCAGGAATATACAGTTGAAAGGTTTTCCCGGTGACTGCCTACACAACCGGGAAAACCGGGTGTGTTTATTTGTTTGTTTTCACCTTCCGTATTATTGTTTTGATCATTGATGCTATCATTTTGCGGTCGTTGGAGTACCTAATTTAGAAGGCCTCGGTATTGTTTACAGGGCGTGGGTCGCTAGGGAAGTTTTAAAGATGTTTTTATAATTTTATTGCTGGATTTAGTTCATTATTGTTAGGTAATATCGTATGATCGAACATGAAGTTAGAGATTTCCACGCTTTGAGAACTTATTTGGTGAAAAACTATTTCTTGTGTATCCACAGATGTAAGTACTTTCATATAGCTATACCGGGTAAGTAGGTACATAAGCGTATACCTTATTCACCTACATATTCATGAGAACATTAAATATCCAATATGCATTTGCAGTAACAATTAAGTTCCTACAAAGGACATAATCATTCACCCTCTAACAATCGAAGTTCAAACGCCAAAAACAACAAATGCCCTTAATAACACACACACACGCACACACAACTCTCGCCTGCAAAAACACATCATCAAATGAGTTTCTACTACTCCAACTAATAATTTGATCAAGCCATATTACAGTAGTATGCAATTAGCTCAGTGACTCTCGATTAGGTAAGACTAGCGTTGACCTGACTCCTTTCTGAAAAGGTCAGGCCACCTGACCTGGCTCAACAGGTCAACGGAACATCTTATAGGTTAATAATCAAGTTATAGTAGATGCTATTTATAATTTGTTTTGCTGCAGAGTGAAGAGGCTTAATTATAAAGTGTTTAAGTCAAAGTTATATCTTGCAACACAATATTGAAAATTACCTACGTAGTGATCATAGACGACATAAAAAAATAGGTTTATGTAAAGGGCCGACATCACCACAAAATGGATCCCTGATGATGGAAGGCGACCAAGAGAAAGACCAAGAAAACGGTGGAGAGAAGATTTAGACAGATTTAGGAGGAAAGATGGATGGCTATGGGGGAGGCCTTTGCCCAGCAGTGGGACAACATAGGCTAATAAACAAAAAAAGGGCTGAGCATTATACACCTGGCATAATTCTAGCACCCAAGCTATCTAAGGGATTTCAAATGGAATATGCACTCGAATAATACTGTCTAACGCGGCATTTAAGCCCTTTGCCTCTTGGAATTCACGCTTTTGACCAGTAGAGCAACATCTTATTCAGTGAACAACAGAAAAATCAAACGTACATTTAGTCAAGCGTTCATTGCTCAAAACATATGATAATATTCATATTATCATGCAAAGGTGTGGTAATAGGTATGTTTTTTAAGGTAGGAATAAAAATAAATCATGCTAACTGAAAAACCTCTACAGGCGAAATCTGAAGTTTTAGTTGTTTTGAAAGTTATAATCGAATATTTTATATTACAACTGCGTCATAAGTAGAAATATTGACTGACTCATACTATCTACTAAAGTTTTTTTTAGTTTTGTGGGGAACGTCGATTTATTAAAAAAAAAAAACCTTTTTTATGAATTTTTATGATTCCGACGAATGCAATATTTTCCGTCTGAATATCCTCTGTTTCCAAACTCGACCAATCAAAAATTCAGTAACGAGCGAAGCAATGTCAAACTAAAAACTGTAGGTTCACAGTTGGAGTTTTTGCAAATATGAAGGGAAGCACTATTGTTAGGCTTCGAGTTTTTAACGATGAGTCAGTTTAAGTTAAGGTGTCAGTTGGAATCTGGCTGTTAACTGCCACTGCTGACAGCTGGCTTGACTGCATGGAGGCGACTTTGCGTGTTGCTGCCATGGTGAAAGTCGTTTCATAGTAATATATGCAAACCAGTAGTGAACTGCTTCAGTTACAGTTATTTGGAAATAGAATCTTGAAGTGTTAGTATTCTTGAACATCACAAAGGTTCATATTATATGCACAATCTCAAAAACTTCGTCCTGTGAGATGGACAAGAAACTGTCTCCGAGCTGTCTTAACACAATTTAGACGTAACCTTTAAACTGATCCTAACCGTATGTCCAACGGCAAAGGTTATTTATTAACAAGCAGCTGAGACCAACCCTCATTAGAGGGACCTCGGAAAGGTCTCATTAGTACGGAACCATTAGTCCAAGAATCTCGAGCAAATTACAGACAACCCGAAACCTTTCATTTGTTAGTTGTGTTTAGCGGTTTTATTTTTTTCTTCTTCTTTATTTTTTTTAAGCTGGGGCTAAAAACAAGGTACCAGTAGGTAGTAGGTTAAAATCATCATCTCGGACACCTGTCTAGACCTTTTTAACCGCATTTTGAAATAATAATATTGGCTTATATTCATTTATTTCTTTAATTTCTTGCAAATACTTATAATTCGTATATATCTAGCTTTACTATTTACAAATGATAATAGAGATTATTGCCAATCTTGAGATAGATTGAGTCACTGTTTAATGAGTAAATTATGTTCATTGGTAGAACTTTCACAGATGAGCCTTTTCATACATAGAGCTCAATATGTAGGGCATTTTTTTTCAATCGCAGTTTTTTTCCCATCTCATAGAGCGTACATTTTTTTTACAAAGACAATTACAAAGAATCTTTTATTAGCTCATCGCTAAAAACTAGGTACAATTTTTTTTTTTAATTTCGCCAGGTCTAACAATGGTACAATTTTTTTAATTTCGTATTCCAAAAACTGTGACTGCGAATTTACAGTTCTTATTTCCGCGTTGTTAGTTACAAAACTTTTGATTTTCCGAGTTTGAACAAAGAAATCGTTCAAAGGAGTTTCGTAGACCTATATTTGAATAATAATAATCAATGCAAACACAGTTATAACTTATTGATTGTTTATTGTTTTGTCGCAGTCACTTGTTTTATAGAACAAAACATCGAACTTACCTTACATTTCGATAAACACAAACAAGACGGGACTTATTCGTCCGTAACACAAGGCCCATTCATCGTAATACCTTAAGTCTTTTCATTATTCCCCAACATTAATGGGGCTTATCACAATATGGCGGCGATGCGTAATTACCGCTCCATTGAAACGAGTATTTAAAGAATCCTTGACTAATGAACCGTTTGGAATTATCGTTGAAAACTGTTTTGTTTACGTTTTTGGTCTTTTGATTTTTGATACCATGAGTTTGTCACCCACATCCCGTGGGACTTACTTCGCGCATTGGTTAAAACGTTGACTTAAACGAGCTTACTTTGGGAACTACTGAACCAATTTCAAATATTATTTTAGTGTCACATAGCTCATTAGTAGTTTTTAAAGGGCAATGGATGAAACCACGGAAAACTGAAGGAATTTCAGAGACAAAAATGAAAACTGCATATTAGTTCCTAAGATTCGTATAAGACTGAACAAAGTTTCATTCTAGAGATGTAAATAAAACTCCAAAACACTTAAACGACTTACATAACACTTTCTATATTTGTTTCTGTAACAAATATTGTTATCCCTTTGGGAAGATCGCTAAAGGATAGACGTACACCACTCAGTGGATCATGTTCCCGTCACGTGTCTACAAAGCAATTTGTTATACGGAAATTGTTCACCTACCTTTACCTTGCAATGGTTGTATCAGTCAAAATGTTCTTGTAATATTATTGAAAAAACTTTTCAGAGCAATAGCAAATATGTATTATATATTTAAGAAAAAGATGAAAATATACCCTTTTGAGTGATTTTTTCTACATAATATTTTACCGAGGAAATATTGCATTAAATTGTCAGTTCGTTGGTGTTAACAGACTCCGAATCTCCTTCATTTTCTTGCATAAAATCTTTGATTGTTAGGAAGCTACACTATCCCCGGGTGACATTTTATCTGAGTTCAGGAAGAAAATTTCCCGGGAAGCGGTTGAAACTTCGAGTGCAGCTAGTTATCAATAAGCAGGCGTATATTTTTTTCTCTTTGTAATGTGTCCCTGTTATTAACTTTGATAAATAAATACTCGCCATTTACGTGATTTTTAGATTCATCAAGGTTTCTTCAAGTATCCACATTCATACTCAAGACCCAAGTAATAAACCCTATCTCGTATTAGTAAAGTTTTCCAGAATTAAATTATATAGAATAAGTACAGGTACAACACATAACAGAAGTTAAAAGCTATTAAAACTTTAACAAGTAACAAATCGTAAACAGCTGAACTAATTCCAAACTTTATACATAACATTTCTCAAAATGGTGTTAGTTAATATAAACAGACGTACTTTTGTTTTTTATATTTTCAGAATAAATAGACCTTTGTCAATTCAGCCGCGATCACGCGCGAAGCCTCTAAATATTGATATAGTCTGTGGACATTTCAATAGCAAATATAAAGGGCCATGCCATTAAAAAAAAAAAAAAAAAACAAATATAAAGGTGCTATTTGAAAGTTAACTGCCGAGTGGAACAGTCTACATTTATAGGATTTCTTTACTTAAATATTAATCGAGCAAGATTATCTCCAGTGGCTATAGATTATTTTATTTTGGTACACTCAATACCTCTAGACTAAAATCAACTAAAATATATCTTTTACTAAAAACGCATAAAGCAAAAAACCCCATGATTTATTGCAGCGATTTTCATTCCATATTATTACAACCACAGATAATAAACCATCGCACAGATAATAAATCTGCTGAACGAACAAGGTCATAGATAATATGAAATCTCGAGTAATCCCGGTGGCTCGTAATGGATAATGTCATATTATGTTCACTCAATCTTCTTCACAAAAAATATTTGAACTCTTTAGCGAGTTTGGGTTCAGTCACGCGAAATTATCTATTTTTCTGATTACGACTTTTCTGTTTGTTTTCTTTTTCAAATAGTAATTTAAATTATTATTGTTATTAGACTACTATTCTTTTATGCCAAACAAATGTATTGAGGGACCAGGAGCTATTGTACATTCATGATTCATACTTAAATAGCTTCACTCTATCCTTTTGGTTCAGTCGGTTGGAAACACGTATCATCAAATATCTATGATCCGTCATATCCATACCATAGTTCATTCTAGGAAACTGAAATAAGGCTGCAATGAAAGGCTTTTAGGCTAATAGCATATAAATGCACACGATGTCGAATATAATAACCAAAATTACCAACCTTAATCAGGGGCTGCATAAACATACCTACTTTTAAATAAATTAAACCTGGTAGTTTAGCTTTCCACGTGTTTAGCATATAAATACATAGCTGGAGTGGTTTTAGATCGGGTAGATATACATCATAATATATATATCATACATCATAATGATATATAACATCATTTGTCAATTTATTTTTTATCCCACCATCTCGGAAAGAGTAGTTTTACCATTTGATATCTGAGCGCAAAAGCCGTTTTTATCCTCTAGAGCGGCAAAGTGATTTAAATTTAGAACATCGTGTGCAATACTCCATTTGTGACAATCTTGATAAGACTTTTCAAACAAATACATATTAAACAAATAAAATACTGCTTAAAATAATTATTCAATTAGGTAATTAAGTAATTTTTATTATTGTTTTTACATAGATTTTTGACCTCGTTTCATTTTTAAACTGAGTTTTCAAATAAGTGAACTTTAATAGGTACTTCTTTTTAATTTGATACTCATATGTGCGCGCCATTTTGTTTTTAAATTTCCTCGATGAGGTGGGATGAAAAGTTACGTGTTGCACTCGAGTGCAAAGATTTTTCACCTTGTGCTCTTTTGATTCCCTCGCTATCGCTCAGGATTCTAATTATTGAAACACTCGCTACGCTCGTGTTTCAATTTTAGAATCCTTCGCTTGCTCGGTCATCAAAATTGAGCCCGCACTCTTGTATAACAAATAACTATTAATGCACTTTACGCATATGAACTGGCCTTTTCTCATCAATTATATTATCGTCTTCTTGCCTAAACTTTTTTTAGTAATCATACAATAATAAAGTGGATTATAGTCTTGTAACATTAATTCACTAGTTATTCAGTTTTGATTGCCTTTCAAACTTCCCAGCAGCAATCCAGCAGGGTAACACGATGTTAAACACTTTGGTAACATGGTTATCAAACTTCCTGACGTCTGACTTCCAGTAACGACGGTTAGACCTGCATCTGACAGTCTGTTTAACGTTTGAACTTCAAGATCGATACCTGTTTCTAACAATATGACGGGTTTTTTCATGTATATTTCTCTAGTTCTCTAGGGATTGTATGATATAAAACCAAAAAGGTAGCTATATTACTTGCCTCTACATAAAAATTGCGCACAGTTTTCCATTTAAATTTGAAAATAATTACTTAGGATTAATATCCTAATCAAGTTTAGCGCCAGTTTTTTTGCCTAATTGAACCCTAATTTTTTGATAGCAAAACCAAAAATATATAACACTACTCGTGCGAAACCCTTAACTTTTTAAAACAGTTTAAAAATCTAATTTAAACGCTTTGTGATGTTTGTTGAAACCCAATTAGTAAGACAATTCGATATTGTACCAAGATAATTAAATGAGTTTTAAGAATTTTCTTTGACAATTTAAGATCCTTTTGTTTCTAAATATTTTAAATAGTTTACAAGTTAGACCACTTTGTATGCCTATGTACCTATTTGTGTCAGATTCTATCTATCATATTCTTTGAGTTATATTTTGAAAGTTAATTCGGTTACGGTTTTCTCAAATAAATTCTAACTATTGTAAAAAATGCGAAAGTGTGCTTTCACACTAACACAACAGAACCAATTGAACTAAAATGTGGCATAATCTTTATGCTACTAAGAGATGTAAGAGATGGATTAAGTAATTCTCATCCTATATTGTCGAAGTCGTAGGCTTAGCTATACAATAAGCAAAAGTTTGCCCAAGATGCCAACAGCCAAACTGTCATAACAACAAATTCCAAGTAAAGCACCATGGCCGACGTTTCACTAACAATTGATATCAGACCACAGACAGCCCCGGGGAATAATCAACGAGGTTGCTATCAATATGGCGACGTTCCATGTTCAAACGGTTGACATTTGACGTAAATCCGTTACAAGATATTATTGTGATTGATGCAGGGCTGGTAAACAGATCTTCATTTATAATACCTATTTAGTTAGTTTCTTTACGAAAAAGACTTTTAAAAAAGTGTGATAGTTTGTCATTGAATCAATACGGTAATTTTACAATTTTTTTTCCTTGTACACTAACGTACTTTAGCTACAGATAAAAAAAGTATACTAACAGAAACTTTATCTTTTCCCAATTTTACAACGAAAAGCTCAATAAAAAAGTGCTAAGCCCAACGACAGTGTTGTAAAAAAAACTTCATTTTTAATGTAGATACTTGTATGGAGTTTGATATCAAGTCATCATATCATTGTTATCGTATCAGTTTTGGGAATGTAGATTACATGTTGTACATAACAGGTTTCAATTGACATTTTAGGCAATAGGGCTTCGAAATCGTCTGTTATCTGTATCACTGATCATTCTGCTCAATTCAACTGTTTGGAAAAGAAAAAGAAGGCCCAAGTATAGTAATGGCGTCCACGGCCTATTTCGGCTACGGCGGCTGTTCTCATTTAAACAGATCAGCCAGCTGCGCAGGACATATTATAGTGCACGAGCATTTGCGCAGACACAGGTGCACTCCCTATTCCTTCACTCTCATAACCCGATGGGACGGCAATCCGACACGACCGGAAAGAGATCAGGCGCAGGACCGACATTTACGTGCTCTCCGATGCACGGGTGAATCAATCACCAACTTCCAGACTACGGGCTGCTTTGTGAAAGGTTAAGAAAAGCCACAAAGCTATTTCGGCCCGACCCGGGAATCGAAGCCGGGACCTCGAGCACAGCGGCCGCGCTTGCGACCACTAGACCAACGAGGCAGACCCAAGTATACCCCTGTTTTGTATCACTGCAAACTTTTAATCAGCCGCAAGCAGGGGCTCATAAATCAGTAAGATGAATGATAGAGCGTTCATTACAAGGATCCGACCGGTATGAAACTGACGGAAAATTTTGATTGAATTTGCGATTCAAAGCAAAATAAACTGTTAGCTAATCGTTATCGAGCCAGCTGTCAACCAAAAGTTTACTCTGTAGTTATATCAACTTGGATAAATTTATTTATTCCTTTAAAAATCTGTATCCCACATTGAAACCCATTACGAAAAAACTTTACATTTAAGCTCACCCAAAACACAAAAAAAACTATTGTAATATTAGCGAACAAATCATGCACTATACTGCAGTAAAAGTTAGGACATGTCTACAACAGCGAAGAGCTGACGAGATTCTCAACTGCGGCCGGTGGAAGTTTTTATCGCACAAGTTGTGTGCACGCCTTTACGAGGCATAACTTTTATCTCAAGAGTTATATCGTAGAAAATAACTATTGAAGTGGGATTTTCATTTGTTATATTGCTTTTAAAGTGGTTTACGATGCTCCTTTTCCAATTTCAAAAAGCTTATTGTAAAATGGCCGCTAAACAGCTTCGTTGCCATATAAAAAAAATCTAAGTACAGCCAAATAAAAGGTGGTCTTTCAATCGTGGTGTATATGGTATACATACATAATTGAAAATATGATATTCTTACAACTTGATAAAATGCAATGAAAACCTAATTAATAGCATTGCAATTTAATTTTGCCTTAACATCTATAGGTACTGTAGTTGTAATAGAATACTGATTTTTATGAGTACATAAAGTATAATTTTCTCCATATTTTTCGTTTTAATACAATATAAAATTATACATAGATATTAAAATCAAGATAGAAGCACGTTCGTGCACTTAATTGCAAGCATAAAACTATATCATGTTTGAAATATATAATTATTTTAATTGAACCAATAAATTCTCACTACAAGCTTGTTAACCTTTCTTTATATTCAATGAACCATAGTTATCGTTAACGAGATAAATAATGAGGACTAGAGATTTACTCATTTAATTTCAAGTATATAAAGGTTTTAATTAGAAGCCTTCTTCCATAGAAGAAACTAATACCTACAGTATGCCTACAGGCTCATCAATTTAAATACTCATTAAATGTGTGTATTAATTTTCTTGTTGAAAGAGCTGTTATTCAGATTAATGGATTACGTTGTATGTTTGTATGGCACACCTCCTTACTAATTAAAGGAACTTTGTTTGTTTATCCGGCCATCACACCAAAACTGCTGAACCGATTTAAATGAACATATCTTGACGCTCTAGAGAGCCTGAAAAAATGACACATTATTTTTATCCGCGTACGAGAAATAGTATCCTCGGGACGTGGGCGACACCGTGGGGTACTTATAAGTAGGACATTCAATAATAAAAAAAAAACAATGTGACCCTTTTAACGATTGCCACGTGGAACCTCATTAATACCGTAATAATAAAAGCTTTATATTAATTATCTGTAGACTCATTTTTCTCTGGAGCATTAACGAGAAAATCTTGCGGCTTCGTTACGGAACCGAGAACTTTTATATAATATTATATTTTATTATTTATCCCATCCCTCTTGGGGCGCGATGTAATATTAAACCTGGCTCAAGAACGGCTTAGGACTCAGGCTTACGGCTTAATTGGTTATGTACTTGTAATTAAGGATTATCGTGGCCTTCGTTCATCGTTTCTTATCATCTGCCAAGCTTTATCCCAACTATGTTGGGATCGGCTTACAATGTAACCGTATGCAGCCGAGTTCCAGTGTTTTACATGGAGTGACTACCTATCTGACCTTATTATGAAAAGTTTACCTTGAGAACACGTAACACTGTGATAAGATTTATTGTCAGATTTTCTGGCTTCTGCACCACGTATAGACTTCAAAAATTTTACCACAAAAATTTAAAATGCCTTCCAAAACACAGAGGAACTCGTCATGACGAGACTGGCTGACCGCATTTCAGTAGCCAAACTCGAACAGTATAAAATATAATACCTATGTATTTTCATTCTGCAGCTCTATATAATGTCACACTATCAGGTTTTCAATTTACCTAAATAAAAGCTCACCGGCATTGAATCGAAAGTCAATCACGAAACCTATTTCGTTCTTGAAAAAAAGGCCGATTGCCGTTTGCACGGCGCCTGATGAAAATAGCCTATAAAGTTTTATAAATGGGTGAAATCATGGAATGGATTGCGCTGAAAAGTCGTCAATGGTGGCGTAATATAATGCATATATGCATGTTTTAATGCAAGTACGTCAATGCGTCAATTTGAATTTATTATGGACGCGATCTGTGGTTGTGGCTGACAGATTATACAGATATTTTTCAAGAGTAAATGGCTCCGTGGTTGTGAATCAGAATATTGAACTGTGCAAGAGTAACTGCCTTCTGACCTTTGCCATCCAAACATCGGTTCTCAGAATTTGGGATTAGTACTTAACTAGTAGAAACACTTCGACCTTCGATTTTAATAGGTTCATGACATTTATCGTGAAAAACAAAAGCAACTCGACATAACAAATAAAACTAAAATATGAACCTGTTTCGGTAGACGTTTGTGTTTGACCAGTATCTCACCTGATGGTCAGGGTCGATGTTGTCTAAGATTTGAGAACGCTAGTCTAGAAGTAACCTATTTTACATATTATCTGTAGGTACTACTAGTTACTCCTACATACCACAAGAGTAATTGCCACATAACTTATCATACTTAATATCCCCAAGAAAGTCTAAAACTCCTTATCGAGCAAATGTTGCTCTCTAGCACGTGTAAGTCCCTATTTACGTATAACAAGGTGAAGGCCATATGTAAAACATTGTACGAACGAACGTACTAACGACATCAACTGTACATACATAAGTAAATATAGGCGTAGGCATATGTATGTATACAGCTCTGTATTTGAAACTCGTTACTTCTATTTGTGATACAAGTTGGACATAATGATGTGTGTTTAATGTGGGAGAAGTTTGTTAATCATATACTTAGTAAGTACAAGATATTTCGGATAATGTATTAAGAGAGTGGATGGTTGTAATTTAGGCTTTTTCTGAAAATCAGCTATGGGGATCCGTCATTTAAGGCGACTCTAAAGTAAGTTTTAAAGTCATTGGAAATTTAATTAAATAAAAAAGGAAACCCGAAAAAGCCTTTGTTGACAAACATTCATAATTAAAATAGCTCTCATAAAGCTCGCAAAAAAGTGCTAATACCAAGATTTATAAACGTAAGAGCAATTTAGGCTTTATTAAAAGCCTGAAACCGGCAAGAAACATTACAGGCACTCAGTACCTTTAATGTAACCACTTGACATTTCAGCCAAGGACACCCGGCCTTTTCAGACTTCGAGTGTACTTACATAAGCTTTTTAATCTATGAAACCACGAGTAAGAATCCTTTCGGAAAGCGAGGCTTATTTCTTTGTTCATAACAATGAGTTTGGTTGTTTGGCTGGCCAGGCTATTGTTCCTGCCACTCGAAGTCTCGGCCTACGAAATGACCTCGTTTAAGCTGGAGGGCCTTTGGAACAAAAAATGTGGTTTGGTTGAAGTGAAATATCGAAAGGTTCGCTGTTTACTCACACATACGTATGTGGCGGGTCATTGTGTTGTGAACGTTTTACTAATACATATGTAGTAGTGAGTAAAAAGATGTTGAGTTGTGTATCTTGTTGTGCGAAACGAATAAACAAAATATAAAAATAGATTATTAATGAGATTAGAAGTTTGTTTTCCATACTAACAAAATCCATACAAATTTTCTTTGAATTTCCCACCGCCAGAACATAAAATATTAAACTTTTTCATCATGAAATTCTTGATTACCTAATCATTTACAATTTGTTGCATTTGCGTCATAAAAAAGTACCGAACGTAAATATATAGTTACTTCTCCTTCAATATTAGATATGACAAGGCCTCCAACGTTGACTAAATTAAATAAATTCTCTTAAAATCTTAAGGGAAGTCTATTTTTAGTTCTGAAATATTTTCATAAAATCTTTGAGTCCGCCGTCAGCTAGATAAATGACGGTTAGAACGTCAGACTGTTATTGGACGGAGCATGCCAGAATAATTTATGGACCTGACTCAATATGCTAAAGTTAGGAGAGAGATGCGGTAAATATTATAAGGGGGAATGTCGAAAAATATAACTTTAAAACGGAAGCTGGGGTTTTTGTCGCGTACGGCTTGAAGTCAAGCCATGCGAATAAAGACAACTGCATTATAACTTTGATCGACCTAGGTTTCGGAACTAACACCCAACTCACTATAACTGCTTGCAATAATGTAATTCAAAGCTAAATTACCTTCTGAATTTATGAAAATCAACGCTGTAAATACTTAGTAATATGAATTATAAATTTTGAAGCAAGTAATTTAAGAAAATGCTTCTCAATTTGACATATATTGCAAGTTATGACATGTATATTAAACGCCACACTCAACTGTCTAGACAGAACACATAGGGCTTCTTGATACTCAATAATAATTGAAAGTCACCGACAAACGTTATGACGTAAGAAGGAAGGACGCATAGGCTTTGATATTATATCTACACTTTCTTAGCATTTTATATGCCTTATGTGCGATAATTCTACGACAAGCCTTCTACGACAGGGTTAAGTAATAACATCAACTTTTGGTTGATATAAAAGTTGGTCGGAGTAACGTAATTCGTTGTACAACCAGCAAAACCAAAGAGAAATGAGGAAAAAACACAAAAGTGTGACCAAAATTCTTGCTAGAAAAAAGTTTGATATCTTGGAAAAGAACTTAGTGCTCCTGATTTTTATATTTCAAGATAGTTTATAAAATGTAGGTACTTTAACTTAGTGCTGTAAGAAAACGACACTTAATTTATGCCTATTAATGAAGATACTCAACTAACGATAGGTACATGAAAAAATTACATAGAAACTTGAGTGTGAAAATGGCAGAGACCATAATCATAGTATACTAACACGACTCTTTGTAGTTTCTCATCATCTATGCGTCATACAAACATACACTTTGATTAGACAGTGACGTCACGAATGGCGTCATATCTCTCCTACACGTTATCAAAACTAAAGTATAGGTAATATGGCTGCAATAAAATAACTCACTCTTATCAAAAATACAAGCTTTTATACACCCACTTTGATAAATAATGCTTTTAAGGCGCGTAGGAATTTTTTTAGAAGGTTTTCGGAGGACTGCCTGTATGAAAAATGTTCGTGATTTTTACTTAAGATGAATGAGAAGGCAGACTTTTTAAGTTTAAATCAGGTTTTCAGAGTGGATATTTTTTTAAGGCAATGAGACATAGCTCTTTTAAATCTTTTAAAGTTATGAAATATGTTTTACGCTTGGTGGCTAACTTGGTAATTTACTGAAGGCAATTTAGCAGTTCCGTTATAAAAGTAAAGATTTTTCTTACTTAAATAAGGTATTTAATAAGTGAAAATGTATAAAACCTTTTTTGCAAACAGATTAAGACAATATTTACATAAAAACAATGTGAGATATAAATACCTATAGGACAATACCTACAGTACAATGTAAGCTCTGATAACTTTCCTCAAAGAATATTTTCGATACTACCTCCAAACACTTCGCCCCTATTTCCAAGAATCGACTATATAGGTAAATATAAAAATACATTCCGTTATACACAAGAGCACACTATCACAAATCAGATATCAATAGAAAGAAATGCTTTGTACCGTTCCGTTTGACTATGTCAAAGTCAGGACCATATGCGTCTACCGGAACGCAATTCCTTTTTCATCATACACAATAGTTTTGTTCGTAATAGGCATTTTTGTATTTTGTGTTTACCTTTTCTGTGTGAAGGAGGGTTTTTTCTTAAAACTCCAAAGAAGGATTAAAAGTAATTTCAGCTGTCTAACTATCATAGTCCATGAATTACAGTCTGGCCTGGTAACAGACAGACAGCGAAATCTAATGGGATTCCATTCTACACTTTGAATTAGTTTAGGTAAGAAACCCAAAAAATTAAACATTATTTTGCAATCCTTCTCCGTGTGAGAGGAGGCCTGTGCCCAGCAGTGGGACGATACAAAGGCTGTAACAATAACAGTATTTTGCAATTATGTACCTTGGTACTACTTATATGTATGTACATTACCCTTACTTTAAGTAACAGAAAAAAAATATATATAGTGAAAGTACATTACGGTCCTATCTAAGTAAAATTCTAGGAAGCGTTTCATATTTTCTTTTATCTGAATATTATTTTCGCGTTAAACGCTGACGCAACAGGTAAATCGTTGACACGTGTTTTATTTCATAGAGAACACCACGTTTTGCTATAACAACTGAAATTAATCTTTAGAAACTAAATTGAAAGTTAAAAGTTTGTTTGAAACTTGGGTTTCCTTGAATTCTGTCCTTTACCTAGAAAATCTAAGCAGAACTTTAAACTTAGCTAAGTAACAGCCGCACAAATGAATCCATCATAAGGTTAAGCAACGCTTATCGTGATCGGTCCGTGGATGGGTAACCATATTCATTGAATAAACTATTCAAAATTAGACACAAATAAACTAGATGTTCTCCAAACACAATAACCCACTCAAAGCCTGTTATTAATTCAATTCTCATAACACCAACATCAATAATTAGTTTGCAATAACCAAAGTGGTTAATACACGAACATAATTCGCCATCGGCCTATCGCTGCGGACACAAACGTATGTACAACCCTTTCAATAGCCGACCACGATCATATCCGACACGCTTCGACAGTGGAAATAGATGACAGAAGGTTAACAAAGGATTAAATGTTTATGCTGAAGAGCTTTTGTTTGCTTGAATGCACTACTAATCTGTGGATAAAAAATTCTGTCAGGGTGATATCGTGATATCCCATTTATCAAGGATGGCAACTTTTTTACCGACTTGAAACTTACTAAAGGATTAGGTTTTTCAATTCAGTTTTTTTTGTAGGTTGCCCGTATCTCAATTCTCAATTATTTATTATACTTTATAATACTCCGACGTTTACCAACCTATAGCCATTCTTTCTTATCCTTTTCACTTTTTGAATGCGCAAAGTAGCTTTCACGGATAGAAGGCGGAATAAAGAATATCTGTGCTACGCTAACTTTCAACAGGTGAATAAAAGGTCATATTTGTAACTTTTTTGCAAAAGTGCAGTAAACAAAAAATGGACCTGCAGGTCTATGCATGTTTTATCGCCATTGTTCCAAACCGAACCTTCTGCATAAACCTTTGTGATGACACTTCCTGCCGCAAACGTGCAGTTTCCATTATTGCGAGGAATAAACAGGCTGCACGCAAACCGCAGCCTCCATGCAACGTTGTCACGGTTATTTACCGATAGACGGCATTATTGGGCTTTGTCATCGGTGCAAATGTACTAACAATGTATTTGTTGGCATTGAATTTACTTTTCTTTCTTTTCCCAGCCTGAATTGTCCACGTGCTGGATAAAGGTATCCCCAATTTGTCTTTACTCCTCGATCTTTTGACTTTTCCCACCAATCAGAGTTGTAGGCGTCCAAGTATTCGGCCATCTTTTCCGGATCCTACCTCGTTTGTTGTGGCCATCTTGTGTCATTGCAGTTTATTATAGCGGTTGTTTCAAACCGAAAATTTTGCTTATATCTGTGTAGAGACGTGAATGTGTGAATGTACTAACTATTTTGGTAGGCACGTGGTTTTTGGGGGGTTGATTTGTCAATGACATACAAAGTAAACAAACTGCTTCATTGGTATAGAAATACACGGGATCTCATGTTCGACTACCGGATCAAATTGCTTTGTTTGTTTTAAGAAACTTTACTTTACTTTTTTCCCAGATCAAATTGATTTGTTTGTTTGAAAGCAGCCGTGAGCCTGTAAACACCTGGACTTGGACTTTGAACACCCAGTTACACTACATACCTATTTCTTTGTATTTCTAAGTTGCACTACGTAAGTCATAAGGTCTTATTTATAAAAATCCTAATCATACCTTAATAAATAAAGTAACATTTTTAACTCTACTTATTATTCATTCAAAATGATACAGAATAAATCACATACACATATTATTTCTTCAAAAAATACGCTCCAAAAACTCAGCTAATATTGAACTCAATGTGTAATGGAAATGATTCCTCTTTTCCTTAGAGATGGCTCCATAATTATTATCTTGAAAGACGTGTGTTGTAACAACCTCACAGCCTCCCAAAAGGTTTGTCAAGGATTAAGCAATACATGTAGACGATTCTAGACTTTATTACGAGTGTAATAAAGACGTTTTTTGTAGTAAAGTAAATGTTAGAAGTAAGAAATATTTTTTATGCGTAATGACTGCCTCGTCTGAAGTAATGTTCAGAAGCGTGATGAGTGAGTATCGGGGCTAGGATTTATACTCGAGTTAGGCAAAATATCGTAAATCCTCTACGAAATAAAATATTTATGAATACCTGTATGTAACAGGTTTCATAAAATGAATATTTAACTGTTTTCATAATCGCTCTTAAAAACGCTCTGCTATAGTAAAGTGAAAATGAAAAAAACTTGTTTCGTTGTGTTATCTCAAAATACTTTAAATTTGTAGTTAAAAATCCATTCAAAGTGCACCAAAATCTAGTTCTAGCAATGAAACGAATTTCTGAATGAACATATAAATAGGGTTCGAACACTTTCCCTTTGGGATTTCAATCGATCTACACCAAACATAATTGGGGTATTTGAGTGTGCGATTACACCCCTGCCTAACCCCTTGAGTAAGTTTGGTTTTTAATGTGAACGAGTTTGGAAACTTCTGCGTTATACGGCGAATTTAACTAAGTAAGAAATTTCATCTGCGAAAGAATTAACCAGTGCTGCAGCAACACAAATAGGAACTGCATTAATAAATATTTACATTGAACAGCATTTTCCATCTCTATGTATATTTACTAAGTTGAGTATACCTATCTGCTACTTTATTTGTCCATTTAATTACTTAATCAAATAATGATATTCTTGAAAATAAAACAATATTAACAGAACAATTCAAAATGTATTTCAATCCGCATCAAAAAGCTACAACAAAAAGCACCCGTTTGATTTACTCAAACAATATTATACTAAGCAAAGGATTTTTCAAAGCCACTTTGAGTGAGCAAAATTCTTTGAAATGACAACTGCATAATAATATAATAAATCAGAAAATTATACACTTTGACTCCTCTGTGAAAATCTCAAAGAGATTCTAGTAATTGCGTGAATAAGCGAAATGAATACACTACTTACTCAACGAGAACTATTTTGGTTTCAGTGAGAGCTTTCACAATGAAGGTTGTTGTTATTTTTAAATGTTATAACATAATTAAAAATGTGAGCGTTGCAAGGGATACTTTTAGCTGTGTAGGCCAAGGTTACAAGCTATTCAGTGTTTGAATTCTGAGTTAAAAGTATATGAGGTGTTTTATTCATAAAGGCTAGCTCATGGTTTCACCCATGTCCCGGGAGAAATTCCAACGCATTAAAAAGTGGTTACACGTTCATATTGTTTCTGAGATAGTGCTGTAGCTACACCTTCACATATTCTTTAACCTTTTGAAATGTAAATCTTTAAAGACCCAATCTTTGAGGTAACATAAGATATTTCAACAACATTGACAGGACACCCCAAAAGTTCTTCATATCTCAGTCCTATAACAACATTCCCTTAAAGTAAAATCTCCGAGATTTGTATATGAAACTAAACAAAGAAATAAATTGCTTTCTGCCAACAAAAAAGCAATTTATCCTAAGATGGACGGTCCACTTTACATGCACGACTCGTGTCGCCACCAACTTTGTTAATTTCTAACTTTGACCGCAACTTTCAAGGAACGGATGCTGGGAAAAGGTTAGATTATTCAATGTTGCAAGGTTGGTGTACTATGATAGTGGAATATTTTGCGTAGCGTTTGTAGATAGCGTTTTAAAAACAGACACTACAGCCTATTTTGTTATCGTAACGTTATCTTTAATATCATTTTAAAAATCTGAGATTCTTAAAAAGTGGTATTACATAATAAAATAATCGGCATGCTACCAAAAGTATTATGATATCATCAAGATCGACTAACAATCAATTTTACACATATTCGGAAGCCAAAATTGACTTTGAATGTACTCAGTTATATGCAAGTGTGAATAGTAATTGTTCTCACTACACAATAAAGTTAACCCTACTAAAACAGTGAGATAAATGCACCACATTCACTACACTTTACTACTCCATTAAAACCTAATCTTTAACCCTTACACATAACAAACCAACTTCTACTTGATGACCTCATAAACATTTGCCTGTAGTAGTTTCAATAAACCAATCAGAAACTTACAGGTAAACTTCGTTAAATCTAAGTGGTTTGATAGCTACGGTGAGGGCACAACCTTAGGGAAAATTGTTTACTATGTAACTCGTTTTAATATTGGCGTTTAACCTTTAACATTATGGGAGAAAGATATTTTATTTTTGAACAAGACCATTGTCAAACATGAACTATATTCCGCCTGTTTTTTAAATTTAAATACTCTGTGTACCCGGATTAAAATAGATGGGCTTAAATAGGCATAACACTGAAAGAATTCAATTCAAATCGACCCAGTAGTTCCTGAGATCAGCGCGTTCAAGCAATCACACAAAAAACAAACTACCTATCTAGTTTTTTTACTAGTGTAGAACGTATAGATTACCTATTTAATTCCAATCGTGGTTTTGCCCGCGTCCCTTTCAAGTTATTTCCTGCCTCCGGAATAGAGGTAGAGAATAACCTTTCTCGCTAAATTGTCGGAGAATTTTTTCAGCTGACTGTCCCGGGATCCCAGTAACTCTTTCGAACAATTCCACAACACGACATGGGTCCGAAGTAAATTCTGGAATGGAATGTTTCTGAATTGTTGAAATATTACAAGGCCAGTTATGTTCATTTTAAAAGGAGAAATGCTAAATTTATTTCAACGAGCGTTTTTTTGAAACTACCATTTGGTTGAAGGCTACAATAAAACAATCTAATTACATACAATAATAATGCCGAACTTCAACTCAAATAACCAAAAACAAACTTTTTTTAACGACCTCACACGTACAAACCACCAATTAATAGACACCATTGATAACTTTGTCATCAACAACCAGGCTAGCCCACTGTAATTGCTCGCGTGTGTAATTCAGAAACAGAACAGGTGGTTGTAGCTACGTTATGACGTCATAAATTACGACCTTGACCTTGAGAAAACTCGCACACACGTACATAATACATCTAAGCATCTTGCTCCCATTTACTCCAAACCTATTGTTTTCTGTTAGCAAAGTTTTCATACATTTCTTCCACTTGAATCCAAAATTTAGTAGAACAAAATAAATAAATTGAAATATACCTTCAAATTCCTTCCACATGGCTCCAAAAAAAAATCTGTATCAAAAGTAAAATATCAAAATTTCGTCTCTGTACTTAAAATCTTTTGGAGCTCAAGGGTATATATTTATATTTATTATATTTATATATATGTTTTTTTAAAGAATTATTTTTTCGCTTTGGATCCGTTGGGAAGGAATTTGTGGAGCAAATGGAAACAAGCCATCTAAGCATGTATTCACACGCATAGTTTGAGTAACACTCCGTATAAGACGCAGGTGCTATCCATTATAATTAATTACACAAAAGGCATTATGTTCCTTCAGTTAATTGTTGAACAAATGAAAATCGTTATATGCTGGTGTAATGTGTTTTACTGGTAATTACAAAAGGTAGCTGTTACTATGTAGCTACATACGGAATTATACTTGACTGTGCTTATGTGTTGAAAAATAAATGAGAATCGTGCTTGGATGGTTCCATTCTGGAAATACGTTCAAAGGCGCAGTCGTTAATTATGTTAGGCTTGAAGAATTTGTCCATGTTATTCTTCAAAATATAGAGGTAGATATATAAAGACGATGGATCATTAAAAAATATTTTACATAGGCACGTTTAACCCTCAAATTGTCAATCCCTGATTACCGAGAAAAACGTTACAAAAAGCATGAATTTCCTGCGTTATCTGAACTCATATAATTCGCACATCATACATAATTTTATCCTTGATAATGTGCCATTTCTTCTGAAAAAAAGCGATTTCGCCAAAAACCTCAATTTCTCTCAGTAACAGTTTAATCTCATCAAATATGCACATGTATGAATATATGATTGAGCCCGATATTGGGCGCGGATAGGGTTGTCGAAACAAAAATAAAATATTAAAAATATCTCCAGTTCACGCTGTGAGGTTGGCGAAAAGGTCAGGGGTTATGACAAGAGGCTTTTATCCGTGGTTCTTTCTGTGTAGTGTTCTTATAAAAATAATCGTGTGAGCTTATTTGAGATGCGATGTTTTTTAGAGCTATTAAAACATTCATTCATTGGATACCTTTACGCAAAAAGTGTAAAATATACAACCTTTTAAGCAAATCTTTTTCACTTACTGTTACCGACATACATAGGTGTCGTAAAGAAACTAATTCACGTACCGAAATCCTACATAGACCTTTAAAAAAAGCCTTTAGAAGTAAATACTTCGGTCAAAGAATATGCCTTGCCTTTCAGCGAGGCAAAGGCTGGCTGCCTTTTGGGCACGATCCCCGCTGACAGCAATGCGGATGACTTTTTTGATACATAGTATTTATTTTCCTTTTTCTTGTAAATATATAGATTAGGTAGGATATGTAGGTATTTTACTAGAATAGTTTATAATTTAAATTGTAAAAATAATTAAATTTAATACTTAGTAAATATCCAGAATCATTTTACATTCAATCCATGTTTTATTCAAATAACGAACATACAAACCCAGTTTGCATTCCCAACCTCAATTAGAATTGATACCTACAATGTTATATCAAAAGAATCTCGAGTGGCTTTTTATGACAACTGCAGATTGCAGCTTATGTAAAAATGTTTCCCTTTCAGTGAAGTAGTTTGTTTGTATGTGGTTTTTATAGTTTGTTATTTAACACTTTGCTTGCTGAATGAAACTTACGATAAGGTTATTTTTGGAAAAATGACTCCTTTCCGCGGTTTCATTAGCGTCGAACTTCTTGCAGCCAGATCAAAACAGTCAATGTCCTTTTTCAGGCTCTATACTAGTTTCTGCGTGAAAGCGCAATATACCTACAGACAGTTACTTTTGTGAATATTAGTATGGATAAGCTCAACTCTTTTCTAACCGTGGTCTTTCAAGCATCCCTCATCACGTTTATTGAAGATCCATTCGGTTCCAGTGATTTATTTATAGTTGTAATTAATAGATTAAAAATATATTATTTTTAACTACAACACTACAACTATTACCGTATTTAAAAAAATCTTCCTCACAACCCTGAGTAACTAACGTCTCAAGTATTAATCAGATTGCGAACTTACCTACTACTCTCGTAGTACCGGGGTTCATTATCACACTTATGTAACTAACTCGCTAGAGATAGTTCCGTGTAGTTAGCTATTCACTTAGTTAATTAAACCTGCTTCCTTCAACCTTTAACTGCAAAGTTTTTCAACCTTTATTAACTGCTAGTTTGTACCGGAGACTTTTATTGATTTCAAAATTTTGTATGAGTAATAAGTTATACGAAATATTTGATATTTGCTTGCAGTTATGGTAAGGTGTGGTATAACAAATATACGTGTTAAAGTTCACATAAGTACATATAAGCGAAGCTACGTAGCATTTAGTAAGCACTTATGTAGGACTGAATCTTGATGTCTTGAGCATCACGTATTTACCTAACTGTTTAAGTACTTATGAAAAGTCCCATACCTAATGACTGCAATAGCGACTAAAACAACCTACCCTAACAGACTTCCTTGACAAAAATATACATTATAATAATAACTGTGTAATTACGAAGCAGATATATTTCTGACAGAATAACTAAACATATATCCTTCCTATAATAACGCTACTTATATGTAGATAATATGTACCTGAAAGAATTACTGTAGCAGAAGTAATAGATATTAATAATAAATACGCGAATATTGGTACTTCGGCAACATCAAGTATTCGTATAATCGGATTGAGAGCACTCTTATATTATTGCGGAATATTTTACTCTTTTTTAATATCCGCCCGAATGATCTGCCAATATATTTGTAAAAGTAAATTATCTTTATATGATGGAAACACAAGTAAATATAATAATATAATGACGAAAAGATTATCTTCATATAGGCGACTTATTATTAAGGAAAAAATTGGTTGCCTGTAAAGTCGGTATACGGGCGAAAGTTTTACGTGACAACGACTTTGAGTGGTAAAATAATTTTCACTACACAATTGTTTTACAATTAACTGGCAACGTGTAAACTTGTATGCAGCGCCTAAGCGAAATAGAAGCGCAAGACATGAACCGGTGTGTATGCCTATCTCTCTCACTCTCTCTCTCTCGCTCTGTCTCTCTCGCTCTGTCTCTCTCGCTCTTAGGCGGGCTAACTGTGCTCGAGTGGAAGGGACGCGTGCCTCTCACTCGCTCTCATTGTGAGCGCATAACGTGAGCGGAGCGTTACGCAGTTTCTTGAAGTGTCACCCGGCAAACCAATTTATAAGACGTTGTCACGTCAAGAATATCATTTTGATTCCAGATTAATTTATTTCCACATTTATTTTACTTGGTACTTGTTATATGCCAGTATGTGTAAGAAGGTTTCGTATCAACCAAAGTCAAGTAACTTTTTTCTTCAGTACAGCTACAAAGAGTATTGTAATATAATTAGTTCGGCTCTTATCTGATTAAGTTAATCTTAATTGAGTTAACCGAGTTAATTCTTACGTTTCTGTTCACTTGAATGAACACTCAAGGGTTCAATTAACTAAGAGAGTTCTAATTCAATGCTGTCTAGTTAAAATACGTTATAGGTCATAGAGTAGATTGATTGTTAAATATAAATTAGTTAAATATTAACAGTTATAATAGTGAAAGGATTTAGATTCGTTATGATACTATTGTTGTCAAAATTATACAATAGAAATCAAGTAACAATGTCTTGTTTCATGAGTTAGTTGATAAAAAAATATATTTTAGATTTTTCTTTATTTTATAGTAAACAATTTCATGTGATAAACGCCCAATCGTCCTCTTTGTAATAAGGGGTCTGTGCCCAGCAGCAGGATGATAAATAGGTTGATAACAATGATAACATTTAATGTATGTATTGGTATATGTAGAGGTATATACGAGTAAGTTAATTCTACATAAGCTTGAAAAAAAAGGTTTACAAAATATCGCTTTACAATAAAGAGGTCATGAAATAAAACTGACCCAATGTCATTGCACCCGAGTGCACATCGTCGTTATTATTTATGATGCTTATTATTTTCTCACACTTTCATAAATAAATACTCCATAAATAAATAATATTAATTAAAAACAAGAGCTATAAAAGACAATCAATTAAATAGGGTGATGCAGATGCGACCTACATGAGGGTAGTTGTAAAACATTAAGTGGGGCTTGCAAAGTGGGACGGATCGCCGCACTGGGGGAAATAAGTGCTTTCTTTATAAGGCATGGTAAATATGGGTTATCTAGTACTTAGTAATAAAGGAATTTATCAAAGTTATTGTCGACTACAATGACTTTTATTACGAGGTGCTGGAAAATCATTTTCTTATATTTTAATATATACCTAATAACAAAAAAAAAGTATTTTTTAACCCCTATTTCTATTAATTCAAATATTTTAAGGCAAAAATTTAAGAAACATGTTTGAATTCAAATTCAACCTCTGAACTCATTGTTGGCAAACATCACTAGCAACCTTATTATCACAACGTCTCACTACAATAAAACACTCATAATAATAAAACACGTAAATGTTTACTTAATAATCCATTAACTAAATAAAAAACTAATAACTGAAATCCACTTCGTAGTAATCGAACTAAGACTACCCTTGAAACAAATGACGACACACCTAAATATATCCACATTCTTACCCCGTATTTACTCTCAATTGAATAACAATTGAGCTCATCAATATATTAACATAATGTTTAATAAAACAGCTATTAATACCTAAGTATGTACGTATAAGTAGGGTGGCCATGACGTCATATGTCCCAGGACTAGAAGTGACAAGTTGTTTACTTATGGGTGTTACACCCACATAACCTATTAAAATCACCGTGAATGAGTCTATGGAGTGTGGGTGTAACCCATATATTAGGTTAATTTTCGATGGCACCTGTTACTTCTCTGTGGGTGGGGTGAAATGGCGAAAGTAGATACTGTTTTGATTTTTTTCTTAATCCATCCTCCATGACAGTTCAGAGATTTTGTATTTAGAACTTTAGTGCAATAGAAATAAAGTTCAAAACTGTCTGTTCTGATTCAGGTCTTTTGCGTCCTTCTATTGTTTTTAAATCGGTACTCTTTGGATCATATTTGAATTTTCGAAAATACTTATTCACGGTTCTATCTTATTCTATGGGGATTATAGTGTGGGATAGCAATGACGTAATTTTTGCCCTATGATGGCAAATGACGTCAAAAGTGTGCTATTTTTATTTGAAAACCAATCACAGGTTACAGAGTAGGTGGGTGGGTGTACTTACATGACAATAGTGTCATGTCAATTTGTGTCAGTTTTTGATTCATCTGTGCATCTGTTTATAAAGATTACTTAAAATAAATAGAAAATATTTATGCTACTAGCTCCAACCACCAGTGTTATTATATGCATGCCGTGGAGATTATTTCGCACACCGGTATAAAAGTAGCCTGTAGCTTTCTTCGATACGTAGGCTAACTACCACCTATAGATTTTTTCACAACAACACTTTTTCTTAAGATCAGCGCGTTCATACAAATTCTTTACCTATACAATATAAAGTACATATGTCTCTAGATTAACTTAAAAATAAATGCCATTAACCTGAGCATAAAATTACAAAAACCTTCATTTAAATAGCGATAACATTTGTTATTTTCAATCTGAAATCGTACAAAAACGCTTCGCTCGCTCGCTTCGCTCTTTAGCGTAGAAAACTCATTATTTAGAACAAATGTTAATGCCCCGATTTACCTTCATTTGCCTTTGTTAATTATACGAGTGGCCAATTTTAAAAGCTTTTAGAAGCTACTATTAAAATAATCATCAAGCCGTGTTGTCGACCATTTTGGTTCAATCGAGTTTCTTTTGTTTGAAATTCAATCTCGCATCAATACTTCATTAACGATACGATATGGAACTTTTTTTGGCTTACACTTTTTAATTCAGAGTACCTATTCAAAGAGGAAAGACATTTTGTCGAGACTTTTAGTCGGCCGATAGTTGGTTTGGGCTCATAATTCCGCAAGATTAATGGTAGTACTTAAGCACATTACAAAGATCAGGTATTTAGCCATTATTAGACCGACTGACAACTTTGATTGGAATCAAGATTTTTTATAAAATCAATTTTCTTAACCATCGAATCAACTGTGTAGTCTACAGTGTGTGTTTTGCAAAAATATAGGTAGGGTACCGTAATTGAATAACATTAATGAAAGTTAATCTTAACCTAACTTAGGAGTAAACGTAATCAACCCGAATTGATAACGTCAAACAACGTAATGGCTAAGTAAAGAAAGCCTCAAAGTGAAGGTCATCTGTCACCCAGTTCCGGAACGTCGTAACTTAATGATACACGTACGACAAATACGACGATTTGTGAATATATCTAATAAGGAAACACGTCCTGCCGCAGCTGTCGAAAATTACGAAAATACTACCTAGGTAAAAGTCACTGGTAAATCATGTAACAAAATTTAATGTTCGCTTTGCTTTCTTTCTTATCGTTTTATACGCATTTTAACTTAGACAATAAATATAAATATAATATTGTAATAAAAGTTCTGTTAATATTGTGCAATGTTTTTTTTTGTCACTGAAACCAGCCTAGACTTTTTACTCTAAAGGGCGGGCGTTTTTTGTAGCTCTCTTGTAATTTTGACGTTTAAAAAGTGCTGTCTGCCTACTTACAATAAATGTTTTTAAATATGTTTTTTTTTACACTATGTTAAACAATTACTAAAAATATAATTCTCGTTAATCGCCTTTCCAAATATTCACTGCCGTGTTAAAAGATGACCTGATGACCTTTTCTTCATGACCCGAGTTTATATTTCACAGTAATTCGACAATTATAGATTTCGTCGACGCAAGCAAGCAGCGTCAGAAGCACTGAAGTGGACATCTCTTAGTTTTGGAATTTTCGCTCCAAAATAACCAGAGGACTGGCCGCAAAATGTCAAATACCGAGGTCGAGGTCCCGGCTTTGAGCAATCAAGTAGTGGTTTGTACTTCAAACACAGAGATGAAGGATTTAAAAATAAAGGTTGTTTTTTTTACAGTGATGTTCCTTGTTTTTAGTAAATTATCTGCCTAGCTTTTTTCCCACCTATGCGGTTTCCAGTCTAACCAGATGCAGCTAAGTACCAATACCCAAAGGTACGACTGGTTGTTAGACTTACTAGCTTCTGAGTACGTAAAATACAATGTCTTGGTAATATGACAGCTTTTAATGAGGCCTTAAGATTAAATTCAAGTTCAGTCAGTATCTCAATTTATTAGCTTAAGTTTAAAAAAAACTGTTTGTTTCAGTACAAAATAGTCCATCGTAAAACCCCAGGGACTAGAAAGCCGTTACCTTGCCAGCTTGTTATTAAAAATAATAAATATTGAAAACCCTCTATTTTTCACAATAAATTAACTTTCAAACCCTCAAACTGAATTTTTCAAACGCAAGAAATTAATACTTCAAGTAAAATAAAAGCCCTGAAGAAAAAAATACTGGAACAAAAGCTTAGGGATCCATCATTATAATCGAAATCATCCAATTGGGTACTCTAGACTAATTAGGGTGGGCTTAATTGAGGAAAATTACAAAGGAAACAACATCTTCTGTACCAAGGAATACTGTAATAACAGTGTTCGGAAAATGTATTTATTTTTACGAGAAAATTGGGCATTGTTTTTATTCATTTTTTCGTTAGAAACTACTCATTATTTTTGTGCCTTATTTATGAGTACAGCTCAGTTTACTTAATTTACTCGTTCTAGAGCAGTATGAACTAGATAAATTCCATTATATTATTACTAGATTTTTTTTTCGATTATTACTTTCAGCATAAATATCTCTTTTATAACATTTTCTTCATAAACTTGTAAATAGCTCTATAGATACATATTTTTGCTATAAATAAATATCTATTAACAGCAAAGTTATTTCCAAAAATACACCTTATATTGTTTTCAGACATTATACAAAGATACGCACAAAATATTAATTTTAGATACATAACAAAAGATGTATTCTGCTACGCCGTAGCCCGTAGCAACTGGCTACGACTACGACGTAACGCCTCGGCGAACACTTTGTGTAGGCCTTAATGGTCTTTTCCATATGTATGGACTTTGCCATATGTATGTTTAGAGATGAGGTTATATATTTCGGTCATTCCTATACATCTTATATATTTTTTGTTGTACAATATAAAAAACAAAACAACGTAGGTACAATGTAAAATTTGGTTAGCAAGACTTAAGTTTTCTGCAGGCGTATAAATAGGAGAAAATGCCATTATTTTTTTTCACAAGTATCTACTAACACAGTGTACTGACTATTATAAACCAAAACGTAACGTAACTGTCAAACACATTTTAAATTTTCAAAGTGCAATGAACTCACCCGCATCAAATGCTCTGATAAAAATCTTATCGAATACTGTTTGTCCATAAAATTAGCAGTTTTTTAGAACCTCGACATTGGTAGAATAAAAAGTAACAAAATTACCATTTTTTTTACTTTTTTTAAATAACAGAGGTAAGCGATACTATGGCAGAAAAATACAAGTTGTAACATAGTATTCTATATTTCAATCTTACTCCCAGCTTTTTACATGTTATCACTCAACATTCATTTAAGTATCTTCATATAGACAGTGACATTATGTACTTTAGTTTATAGCCTTACTTTTTATTTCCTTTGTATATTTACTCACCGATTGGCAAAATACACTCGAATCTTATTCGAACACATGCTTGTTATTAATTTTAAAAACTAAACATGTACGTATGCAAAACTTCAACTCAATCAGTTGAGGGCAAGTGCCTTAAAATTGAGTTGTAAAATTCCACCCGAACACACATAGATAGATACAGATGTACATTGCAAGTTAAATAAAAGCTTGTAAAAAGACTATTCTGCCGCTTCTACCACGCTTACCTAACTTTATAATACCTATTATCAGTATACACAACATGTGCTAATATAACACTGTTTACAAACAAAACACCATCGGCTGTAGGCATGCACATTAGCAAATTGGCAGCTCAGGGTAACGCGAGCTCGTTAGATAACTCCCACGTAGCAATACATTATAGGATCTGCCAGATGGTCAGTTTGATTAATACTGATTTAAGCCGAACTGTATTACTGGTTATTATTGAATAATTTCGTTGTGGTATTTTGTATGAGATATGTATATGAAAAGTCAGAAATACTGCTTCGGCATCGCGGAATACGTGGTCTAAGAAAGTAGGTACTTAATCATCATCATAAGCCTTTTTATCGTTCCATTGCTAGGCACAGGCCTCTCTAAAATATAGAAGAATTGAGCATAAACAAAAGAAAATAAAGTATTTAGTAATTCACAATGTCAAGTTAGGAAAACACAAGGTTATTTTATTTGTTTGTTATAACTCTGAATTTAGAAACCTTGTCACATAACCACAAATCAGCACCATTAAGTCGTATATTACTCGTATTATATATACGATTTTTTACCAAAAAATCTCTTAACATTCACAGAGAACAGAATGAACTTTTTATCCAAAAAGCAACAAAACATGAATCACAATATTTGCACAGAAACACGAAACTAGAACCCATTTTAAAACATAAACATATTTCCAGCTGTTGCCTGAAAACTGAAAACCTACAAGCTTTGCCAAGTTCAAGGTAACTTGCAATACCACGAAACAAATTATATAAAAACGTTGAGCATTAACGATCCCTCCAAATAGGTATAATAACATCTCGTGCCGATTACATTCGTACACGTTTTCATAATATTTACTCTCTTTCAAGAAATTCTCTCAAACATTATGTATTTATTTTTATTTAATATTCCTCTTTAGTTTTTCAGTACGAAAAGATTTGATTTATGAAATGGGCTTATGTTGTTGTTTTTTCAAGAGAAAATTGTCTGTGAGAATTATGGGTAAACTAAATAATATAAAATTAAATAAGATCTGTAAGAATTGGGGTTGAAAGTCGTGCAATCCTACTGCACATACGTCTTTGTTTTTCAAAGAAAATTGTTGAAACTACGGTCACTATTATAAAATTCAATACAAACCACATGTAGGGTACCTACTATAGATATATCTAAGTTCTTAGGTACTTCATAGAATGGCTTATTATACTTAGCTCTGATTGAAGTGGTCGTAATCTCAAGCTAGATTGCTATCTACAAGCGAGATATAAAAGCCTTCACTTAAGTACTTCTACGATACTAGATCCTGTAGTGCTTTATTAAATGCTTTTGAGAAAATGAAAACCTTTTGTGTAAGCGGAGGGTTAGATTTTTGAAATCTGTATTTCGGGAGCTATGATGTACCTAACTAATGTTTTTTCCAGATACATAAAGTCTACGGAATGCGAATGTAATCAATATAATAAAGAGGAAACATTTTTTACTTGTTATTATCCTAAAGGCACCGACATTACTTAACCTATTTGGAAAAAATCTTTCATTGTTGGAAAACTACACTCTTCCCGACCAACATAGGCTATATTTTATCCCGACACAGGTGGAACCGCGGGAAATCGGATGTAAGAAGTTTTGAGCATCATTTTTACTAAACTGTTATTTTCCTAAAGTTTTATTGTAAGTGCTAAAAGTAAACTTAATCAACTCTAACACTGAAATGACTTTCCTTAGTTCCTGCCTCCTTTCCTTGGTTACAACAATTCATACATTATTCAGGACTAACAAAAACGGACCCTAATACTTAATGTTAGGGTCCCTTTTCACTTAGACATAGCATACACAATCATAACAGGGGTTTTTTCTTTATTTTGGCAAAAGGCCGCGCTGCGTGAAAATATTTTGCTGAATATAATATTGTAATGCCTTCCTTGTGTATGTTGTTTTGTGTATTTGTGCCATACCACCTGCTCATAGTAATGAAATAAGGCTTTCTTTAACAAAGGCTTACCAAAGAACCACATTTTGAAACTGAATGTCTCATTTAAGGGCCTGTACGCACTGTCGTCTAATCGCTGGTGACCGAGTCGCCAGCGACTGGTGAATTTCATTTGTTTAAATAAGGTGTTACGCACTTGGTAATTGCCTTGTTGCCTATGTTTTGGTCGCCGAGGGACTGAGTTGCCGCCGACTGGTCGACAGTGCGTAATAGCCCTTACTGTCTGATCAGATAGCTGATCTCCTGTGACCGAAATTGAGCTGTAGTTCAGCTTAAAACTGTCTTACAATTACGTAACTTCTTTATCTTAGACGTTATAATACAAATCCCAGTTAAAACTACGATCAACAATGGCGCCAACATTCATACAATAACAATTGTCATGCGTTACTTAGCAGTTCCAACAGAATGCTTAATGGGGGCCGAGTGACCTCGTTTGTATTGAGATACGACGAGCGAAGAGGGACGAAGTCGTCGTATACGGGTATAGTAACCCGGATACGAAGTGTTGTTGTATGTATGTATGTTATTGCGTTTTTCTATTCATCTGCCTAGCTTTTTTTCATGCTGGATCAGAATCGGCCTGAGTCTAACGGAATGCAGCTGAGTACCAGGTAACAGTGTTTAACATGGAGTGACTGCCTATCTGACCTCCTCAATCAAGTTACCCGGACAACACGAAGCCCTGCGGTAAGACTGATTGTCAGACTTTCAGGCTTCCGATTAGAAGAAATATTAGAATTAAAACGTTACAAACAAACAAAATTGTACATCCTATTTTTAATGTACATACTTATTTCATTTGTAAATATGGGCGTTAATTCGTATGTGTGTTACGCTTCAACGATCTTAAGAAGCGACATGAAAGGACATTGTTTTAAGTCTATATGTAGGTACTAGGTACATAATTATTCGTCCGACAACCATAGAGAAATACTTATGTAAAGCACCTAAGAAATATTGTGAATCACCTGTAGCTTCCCACAAGTTAACCGTTACTTATACAAAAAAGGTAGGTCTAAATATTTTCTCCCATCTATTTTTATAATGTTAGAACGTGTGGTTATGAATGAAAAACACGATACCCTAGCTCCCTACCCAAATATTACAAATACTTATGACAAACATAATTTGAATCATTCGCAGACATGAATAAAGTCTTCAGTGTAAATAAATATTTCGCGTGTTCAGTACTTATTTCAATACGTCACAATTACATTTGTAGGTGTTCGTTCATAATACTGATACTTGGTATTATTTTTGTAATGTTAACAGAACTGAGGTGTTCTTTGGGACGCCCAGAATCTTTCCTAATATATAATTCCATTCTTTACTCACGTTTATTCTATGAGGCTTATAACAAAAACTACCGTCCGTAAGTAAAACGGATCGCTTAGTAGGTACCTACTTATATATATAGGAAAAGCGCGTAAGATGTTGATACCTAAATTAAAACTATTTAGTTAGTAAGACTTCTGCCTCATCTGGATATAGACTGGAATCCGACTCCATCTTAAAATATGGATTCCTGAAATTGCTCGTCAGAGACACCGCGGGATGTTGGTAGTAAGTAAAAGTATATTACTGAATATTTCTGGTTCAATAATAAAAGATATAGGCTGCTTTAGTGACGTCATATCGTTTGTGCAAATAATATAAACCCAGTGTTAATCAGAACGATATGCTAGATAACTATGATGGAAGAGATGTTATAAGCTTAGTCAGGCTTTTGCATTTTGATATTAGGTACATGTGAATATTGTTTCAAGTTTTTATAGTACCTAATGACAAATATTGGATTGGTCGATTCAATGACTGCCAGTAAAAAACTGATTTATTATACGTTAATTGTCGAAAAAACAAGGGAGTAAAGAAATTCGAATTCAATTGATATTGTATATCGGGTGTGTCATTCATAATCACATTAAATTAAATGCGTTAATATACTGGTTAATATATGTCGATTAACACAAAGATAAAAGAAAAATACGTAAAAATAAAAAAATGATTTTTTCAAACAAAGTAAATGGAATAAAAATGTGCAAAAATTAGAACACCATATAAAAGTCAGTCATTACAAACAACTGAAATTCTCCCTTGAAAACTGATGGCTGATTTACATTGAGTCAGTAACTGACGTCAGTCCGACATCGTGTAAATTGATTTGAAGTCAGTACAGTACTACTGACGAAACACTGACACTACACTGACTCCGTGTAAATAGCACGCGTCAGTTTTCGGCGCCTACACTGACGTCAGTTACTGACTCAATGTAAATCAGCCTTGACAGCTGTCAACTGATCAAAACATACGATACTCCTAACTTTATCTCTGCTTTACACATGATGTTGTAAATTATAAAAACGAAAAATGACTCCTGTGGCTAAACCACTGAATGGATTAGGTTATTGTTTTTACAATTCGCCATAGAATATCATAAAGTATATGTGATATGATTTAATGTGATTGTGAACGACACACCCGATATATAATAGCTACTAACTCAAAATAACACTGATTTAGCAAACATAAATTAGCGAAAATCAAGCTTATCTACAGATACTTATCTAAATAAATTGATTTTTCAATTAAATGTGCTTTAAGTTTAAAATATTCCTAGTTACCCGGAAACTTGTTACAGTGTTTACGTTTGTAGAGAACCGCGCGCTCCGCCACCGGTAGCAACAAACAAATCAACAGCTCCAACACAATTAGTGTCCAACAACGCTGTTGTTTAACCAACAACCACCTAACTAGTTGCTAGTTAACGAAACGACCACCTAGGGATAGCATATACGTAGGTATAAATAGTTATATTGTGGAACGATAGAGCGCGACAAACTACTCCATTATTTCACTCCTGAAAACCACTTCGATCGGCTACAAGACGATCAAAATTAACGATAGAACATAAATAAATGGTTCAACTTCTCCAATTAACAAACCAACGGTGCCCGAAGCCATAATAATCAAGAACCACATCACAGTTATTAACTAGCAACATCAATTTACGAAAGACCTCGCCGAATAAAATCCCAACGATTTAGAAAATTTAGGGATATTCCTCGCCACATAAATCAAGTTATACTGGCGCAAATATGAACGTCTATGGGTATGTTTACGTATAATCACGTGGTCGCACTCACCGGGCCGAGGCTGTCGAAGCCGTGGCGCAGCGCCAGCTGGTGAGCCTCGTCGTGCTGCACCGAGCGCTTGAAGCGCACCAGGAACGTGTTGGTGAAGACCTCGCGGGACGCGGCGGCGGCGATGACCAGCGTCGCAGCCAAGCATTGCAACCACATGTTCGCGCTGTGGCCGACAGCGGCTGACTGAGGACCCATCGCCGCTGACGTCACCACATATCGACCCGCGGCCGGCGCATGCGCCAGCCAGACCATTCAAGCACGCTCCCCTAGGCGACGTCCAGCCTTTTCACAGATTATGAAAGGATAGCTCGCGCCGCCACTACCATTGTTTTGGACGAAACAACCTAGATTCATGGTGTTCCGTTTAGCGCGACCCCATCTCGAAGCCGACCTTGGTCACGGCAATAAGGCTTCGAACTGTAATTTACATTAAGAGCCTTCTGCTGTGATAAGTGTTAGGTACTTAAAGCTTTATGCGTTGAAATAACTTGTACAGCATAGAGCTTGCGACGTTTAAGTGCTTAGCATCTACTTGACATATTTCGATACCGATATATTCAAAGATAAACATGATATTCCATTTAACTGTATTCGCATGGGAAAACTCGACTTTACGAAGTTGGGTTGAACTTTTCTAATCTCGACAGAGAGCCGTCAGTTTAATTAACTTGATGGACAGGCTGTTATGAAATCGTGTTCTGCGAGTCTGCGGTTAACGTTCAAGACTTTTAGGAAATTACTTATGTAAGTACTAATAAGACAAGTTTTACAAGCAAAAGCTTCTTTGTGATGTTTTTGGGCGTTTATTTGAAAGAGGCTTTCATATTGTAATGCGGCAGTTTTCACATGTTTGAATTTGATTTGAAAATACCTTCACATTCAAAGTTGTAACAAATAAATTCAAACACAAATTGACTTTTGACAAAGCGCCGCATAAAAAGGCAAACTGAACTGGTAATCAAAACCTTTTGTTTTTCACATTGCTATTCAGGGAACGCGCGAATCGTCTGTTTATTTTTATAGCTCTGAAAATTGACACTTAAATGGCTTTCCCGTCCATACAAGAATAGGTCGAATATCAGCGCCGGTCTCTGCTCATGGGAACAATTACGAATAGCAATTAATTCGACGAATATTATTTTTTCTTGGAGTATCTAGAAACTCGTTAACATAATAAATAGACACCACACTCATAAGACACACTGCAAACTTTTTCTACACCTATCTCCTAGCCTAGACTGTTCCCAACTATGTTGGGGTCGGCTTCCAGTCTAACCTGATGCACCTGGGTACCAGTGTTTTACAAGGAGCGACTACCCATCTGACCTCCTCAACCCAGCCAGTAAACCCTCGGGGAAACAGCTACTCTTTTATATTTTCGTATGGCCTTACCTAAAGGTTTTACTAATAAAGTTAGTACCTAAGCCCTAACAAGCTGTTGTTGCGTCAGATTTCTGAAAACTGCCTAAGTAGCCTAGCCTCTTGACACGGAATCCTGTATTCCTGAAATTCCTGAATTTACAAAAAAAGTGGATAAATATTTATGTGAACTTTTTAAATCTTATAATAAGACCTTTTGCAGGTAGACATGTGTGATTCACATAATGGAATTTTACTTTTAACTGAGGCTTCATTATAACTTTCCTAAGTACCTAGGTAACTTATTTTAGATTTAGACTTACGTCTATGTAGATGAAATTCGTATGACAACCCACGTAGGCGTATTTCCAGATAAATTATTTAAATATATTCTTAGAACTTGCGTATCCTACGAACCGTATCTAGGAAATATTCATGATGTCTCATCTCTTTAAAAAGTATACGTAATCAGGTCCCTACTTCATATAAAATATGAAAAGTAGGTAAAGGCTCGGTTTTACTGGTTACCGATAAAGGGTCAGTTAGTTATTTGACGCTACCTGCCAGAAGGCTGCTTATAATTTCTGCCGGATATTGCTATCCAACACTTGTCAAACCAAAAGCTATAGCTTATATGTCAGATAAGTTCCTAAAAGGTTATCGGAGACTCTGTCACATAGACATAACTTTGTCAGTAACCGGTGAAATCTAATAATTCGTAAAGCGTAGCTACTTACCTAGGTTGGTAGGTAAGTACATAGCATAACTTTGCAGTAAACACTAGGTACTAATCTCTAGACCCAGCTTATCCACTGTAATATATACTACACTTGAATTGTAATCTTCTGTAATTCATTTAATTAAGTTTGCATAAAGCATTTTCTTGCGATCGAGATTATGACGAAATAAATTTTCCTAGCTGTTTGCATTCCTATTTCAATTTTTTACAAACGAAGTACCTGCCTACCTGGGGCGTACGGTACTGGTAGGTAGGCACCTCCTTTTCGATACTTATCCGAGAAACCTTCATGAAATAGGTAACAATCTAACAATATGATCTTGCGTTGAAACATAAGCCGGGTACGGCTTATTTTTTGTCTGTGGTTTTCTACAAAATAAACAAGTGCGTAGGCGTGCTCCATCCTTGCTTGCTAATTCCCTTGCTTTCATTGCTATATGACAATGCGAGGAGTAGGTAACCTATTTTTCAGATTAGTATTGAAATGTTTTACCCGCAATACCTAAATCTAAGCTGCACGCGCTTTGAAAAAAATAAAAAGCAAATGCGAATCTCGATTTGAATTTCAGTGTAATATAGCCGAATTATCGAGGAAGTCTACTTTTATCTGTGGTCGGGAAATAGTACTATGCAACTTTCCATCCCCGGTTGAAGATCCAGATGGTGCCCCAAGACCATAGCGGGATGTCGTGTCGAAAGAATTGAAAGAGAGCCAGGTGTCCGAGAGCGACGTCACGGATAGAGCGAAGTGGAGAAGAAAAATAAGGAAAGCTGACCCTACCACCATGTGGGATACGTAGCAAGAAAGAGAGAGAGGGGAATAGTACTCACGGGCCGCGAGTGGAACTAATGGCAGAAGTTGCTGGCTGGTAAGCACGGAAACAATGCATGAAATAAAACCTTAGAATGGGTTGTTCATTCTTTAATTAAGTAAATAAATTAAAAATCATTTAGGTATTTATATGGGATAAATAATTATTTTTAGGTATTAATGACACTTAATTGTTTAATTAAAATATCTTTATTTCTCTATTTGTTTTCATATAAAATAATAAGAGCAGTTTTTGAGCTTTTGTTTTAAAATTTATAAATAATTCAGATCTCAGCAATTGATAAAATTATAACTCAATAAAAAGATTTTTTCAGGATGGAAAAAAAAATTGTTAGGCTGTCAGTCATATGTTTTTTGTTTTCAGTGTTCATGCAGAAAACACCTTCAAGTAAGAAGGGGTTTTGTGTATTTTAATAAGTAACTTTAACAATGCTCATCAACAATTAAGATATTTCTAAAACAGAAATAAAAGAAATGAATGATTCAAAAATATTGCTATTAAATAAAAATACAATTTACTATCATAACAATGAGTAGGTACTCTTTAATTATCACAAGAGTTTAGCACTATGTTCACCAACATTATAAGTACGGCTGACGTAGGGAGAGAAGTCCGTGTTAAGCGGCAGCAGGGTTGAGCGGTGGTGTTGTACCCCCGGCTACTCCAGCATTAGCTGCACACTGCTGCTCCATAGCATGAGACGGAGGATGCTCCAGAACATTATCAATCAACCCAAAACTCTTTGCCTCAGTTGGAGACATAAAGTAATCACGTTCCATTGAAGACTGAACTTTCTCTATAGGCAAACCTGTATGTCTAACATACAATGTATTTATCTGAGCTTTCAGCTTCAAAATCTCTTCAGCTTGGATCTGTATGTCTGTAGCTTGTCCCCTAACCCCTCCAGAGGGCTGGTGGATCATGATGCGCGAGTTTGGAAGTGCATGTCTCATGCCTGATGCTCCAGCTGCCAGGAGCAGTGATGCCATGCTGCACGCCTGTCCGACGCACCACGTAGCCACTGGCGGCGTAATGTACTGCATTGTATCATAAATACCCAGTCCAGCCGTAACGTTGCCTCCAGGCGAGTTAATATAAAGATGTACGGGCTTTTTACTAGATTCTGACTGCAAGAACAGAAGCTGAGCAACGATGAGTGAACTTATTTCGTCGTTTATGGGACCCATGAGACAAATAATTCGTTCGCGAAGTAATCTAGAGTAGATATCGTATGCGCGCTCTCCTCTACCTGTTTGCTCGACAACTATCGGTATCATACCAATTCTCATGGGTTTACTGGTGCTAATCAGTCTCTTGATATTACTGGGTTTACTGCCAATGGAGCAGGCAGCTCGTGTGAAATTTCGGACGTAATTCAGTGCCATTTTTGGCTCTAATTTAGTTCAATACTAACGTACAACTCTGTACACCAATGTACGGTCGTTTTACGTCGTGACTACGTCGATCGATGTTTCCCTTATTTACGCATCTAAGAATCGAAATAAATTTCTATCTAGTAACGATATACCGTAAGGAAATTAAAAATTATTTAATAAATTCTATTCGATTTCACACAACCTACAAAAATATATTTTGACATTGACAAATAACAATGACATGTCATTTTTAAAAACAATAATACGTTTTGTTTTAAATCATAAATGCTCTGACACCTAGCATATTGGTCAGTTATGAATTAATTTAATATTATAATACAACTATCCAATTTTCTTTATTAATAGTAAAACGTCACCATTTGAAACAGATAGCTAGCCACTGTATATAATTACGCGACTTGAAAATCCGTTTCATAGCTTGAAAGGAAGCCTCCCACATCAACACTCGAACTAGTCTAAACTTTACAACTGATAAGGCTGGAAGTGTTGTATGTTTCATGTTATGTAGCAGGCTGGTATTGAATTCACTTTGGTCCTGCCTCAGCCGATTCTAGAGTCAGGAGGGCCCGTCACAAAATTAATTTACTTCTTGTACTTATATTTTTCAATGAAAATATTTAAAGAAAAGTAAAATTCAATTAAACACACAACTTCTTCTAATCACATTTTTATTTAGATAGTATTTATCACGTGGCAATATTTAAAATTACAAAATAGGCACTACTTGTCTTAGTTAAAAAAATATAAATCAAACAAAACATAATTTTAATTACAATATAAATATCCAACGATTAATCATTTGCTTTGTATTTGTCGGCGTCGTAGTTTCATCAAAGCTTCCTGTCTTTTCTTTTCAATAATACTTTTGAGATCTACTGAGCTGCTAATAGGTTTCTGTTGATAATTAGCAGCAGGTTTATTTTGAACATTTATCACACTACTGGCAATTTTTGGTTGAAATAGGGCCTTCTTAGTTGGAAGTGTTTCTGGTAACTTTTTAGGAGCCTTAATTTCTTCGGTAATTTTTGGCATTATTGGTTGGGTCATTTGAGAGCTTATGATTGGCTGAGGAATTTTTTGTGATGATGTAAATGGTAGAAGCCTCTTTGCTAACAATTTTTCTCTGGCAAGCTGATGCTTCTTTTTTATTTCCTCAGGCGTACATCTGATCGGTGAATCCCCTTGAACTGAAATAAGATAAAATGACTTTTAAGTCGTGTTTTATGACAATATTATCTATGCTTTGAAACATTATTTAAATGATCTAAAGCTGACCTTAAATGCAACTGAAGATAACATTATTTATTTGGAATTCCCAATAATGTGTGTTATCTGCGGTTGGTGTTAAAAGGTTAATAATGTTTAAAAAGTGATAAGAGGATATTATGCCATTGCATATACATAATTTTATAATTGTTTACATAGATTATGAGTATTAAATGTCTTAACATACCTGATGCTTTTTCAGCCTCATTACCAAAAGGCATTGAATTATATCTTCCGAAAGCCATTCCACTTGTTGAAGGTTTATTTTTATCATTGACAGTAGGTGATATGGGCATCGAGCTGTGGCGACTAAATATAGACTTAGAAGATGGACTGCCATCATGAACGACTAACTCTTTAATTGTCCAACTGCTTCCCTCTTTTGATGTATTCAATTTACTTTTTCTTTTTGATGTGTCCATTTTAACTGGCATCTGAGTCAATCGGTCCAGTGCACTATCATTCAAGTTTCCAACAAGGCTATCAAATGAATCATTATTCAATTGTGGGGAAGAACATTTTGTTACATTTTTAACAATTGGAGAATCTAGTTTAATGCTGTTCAGTATAGCATCCATCGAGTCTTGGTCCATTTTGAAGTTTATATCCGAATTGATTACTGTTTTTTTGATACTTGATTCATAGCATGGCCTTTTTACAGCAGGAGCTTCATTGAGAATGTTTTCTTCCACCACCTGGCTGGCTTTAATAAGGCACTCATTCATAGAATCATCTGATTCCAATGCTGTTTCTGGATCTGGTTTGACAAAATTGGAACTTAGTACATTTCTCCTTAAGCATCTGGAATTACTTCTTGTTCTAGCTTTAGGTGAGAATTCAGGTGACTCAGTCATGAAATCATCTTCACTGCCTGAATTTACTTTCTCTGTACAATTGTTTTGTGATTTCTTGGACATCAACTCAAGCAGATTTTGATTCAGTTCTATAAGTTCTTGGAACAATTCAGTCTTTTTCTGTGAAGTTTGTTTAAGTGCTCTTCGTTTTGGAGGTTGTCTTTCAACTATTTTTGGTTTTATGTATCTTTTAGATCGACGGCTGACTGGCGTCGAATTTTTTATTCGTGATTTTGCTGCATGCTCAGATTTTGGTGTGTAGAAGTTCCAAACAACATCTGTTTCTCCTTCTGCTCCATCTTGTGTACAGAGGAATGGCACCGGGCTGGCTGCCTCAGAGTCACAGATGGAGTCGCTGTCTCTGGAAGGCGAGTCTGCCCGATGTTCGGGTGTAGAACACAACACTGTAAACATTCACAAAATTCTTAAATAAAACATCTTTAAACTATTTTTTCCTTTATTTACATTATTACTGTAGATTCTCGCGTAACTACCAAAATGATTTCATCACAAATAGCTAGTGATTTCGGATTGTGATAATGTTATAACAAAATTACGTTGCTCAAAACTTACCTTTATTTTTATTCTTCGTGGCCACCATTTCGTTTGAGATTATTTTATCTTTGTTCATAAGGATAGCTCGAAGATTTAGAAATGTCAATGTTCATTGGGTAAGTATGCAATTATCAGAAATTTAAATCCAAATTAAATAATAACACACACAGCGGGGACTTGACAAGTAATAAATCCCAAAATATAACGTCAAAAACATGTCACGTCAAGGCGCCAAAATGTCAAAAAGCTGCCATTTTGCGTCAAACGATGAGCCAGTGAAGTGCAACATTGGTTACAGTGGCATCAGTACAATTAATAGAGTGTTCAACTAAACGAATGCAAAATCGCCTAATTGTTATGTTACAGGAAGATGACATTGAAACTTCGTCATCTTTTGACACTATTTTCATCTCTAACGGACACTATTTTGATCAGAAAAACAAATAATAACGCATTTATTTAACTTAACGTTATGGGAAATACGTATGAAAAGTTAACTTAGTAAAATGCTGGAATGGTCATAGTTTTGTTTCAAATTCGTAAGCTAGTCATTAGATAACAGTAATTAGTAATTACTCTTGTTATTTGTAGTCGTCAAATATGCATTATCTTCATACATATTGTTGTTTTTGTCATTAGTAAAATAACAGCCTGGCAATTTATATCACAGATTTGTTAGGAGTTCGTCGAACGCACTCAGGCAACACTGCATCAGTTGATTGAAGTCTGGCGCCATCGTTGGACGTACGTCAATAAATTCTAACTTTTTGGCCGCGACTCGCGATGCTCCTTCGGAAGTGACATTTATTTATTGTGAAGTGCAAAAAAAAAACTTGTGAAACATGTTGGCGGACGGTGAAGTCGTTGGTGATGGTTCGTGGAACCTCACGATCTTCGTGACCGACTTGAACGAAAAACGGACTATGGTCGTGAAGGGAGACATGCATATCGGAGGGGTTATGCTGAAACTGACAGAAAGCTTCGGTTAGTGTTTAGATAAACAATTATCTGCTTTGTACTAACCTCACTTAACATGGCTAAATGTAAATTTCGAATTGGAATTACGAAACTATTTTTACGCAGCGTTCGGGATGTTGACTCATCTGTATTTTGAGGCGGCCTTGCTTGTTTCGGTGGTACATTCATTAATGTTATAGTTCTTCATCGTTAAATAAATAGCATTCATCGAAAACACTTGTTATCAAAACATTTGTAGAGACTACAGACCTTGGTTAACTTTAGTATCCAAATACTGTGGTTTTTAGCAATTAGCAAGAATACTTAACTACAACTACCTATGTTTGTAGTAAAAAAAACACTATGTTTTTTGCAATAGGCTCTATAAGTACTGAATCTAAACGAAACATTCTGTCACTGTTGGGAAGCTACATCTACTTATGTAGGCTGAATTTTATCAAAGTACGAGAAGTACATAGTTTCTGTTGAATGTGGGTGAAACCACAGGATATTCTTAATAATCAAATTATTTATTTACTAATTACCACCAGCAACAACCATGAAAACGACAAGATGATGTATCGGACAAGTGTATTTAAGAAAACACTCTATCATGTAATACACACTCACATTGTAAATCCATTGCTATTCAAATAGGTAGGTAAATAAGGAAAAATAGGCACTCCACTCTGTAAACCTATGTAAAAAAGAGGTACAATTTTGGCAAGTAACAGGAAAACTGATTTTAAAAATGTGAAGTAGGTATTTGAAAAATATAGAGAATGATTTTAACAGTAGGCAAATAAATGTTCCAGTAAAATAAAATAAGAAAGGTCAGTTGCACCATTGAACTATTAAGATAACTAAACTTTAACCAGCCGTACACGTGCCACCCATTGGTCAAATCTGCAATAGATTTGAGAACTGAACATGGCTTGGTTGAAAATCTTTATAAGTATTGAATGGTACCCCACACCATAAGTGTGACCAACATACTTAGATACAAAGTACATAATACAATCTGAATAAAACATTATTCCATCTAGACTCATTTACGATAAATACTGTTTTATGCAGGACTTACTGACTAGAGCGACATTGAGGACAGAATAAAATCATTACTTTTGCATTCTATTTCTATAAAACTGATTATTTCATTAAGAGCTACAGATATCCTATTTTTATCTGCACTGTCATACATTGCTTGCTACACTGCAATATTTTTACATATCTGCATTATTTCTCATACATCTAGAGCAATGTACAGCCAATCAGAGAATTTAACATCTATTTAATATTCATAATATTCATCATTCTTCAGAAGCCAGTTTCGTTGCTGACTGGTCCAGATAGTAATAAAAGCAGTACCTGTCTGATTAAAGAGCGGAGTGAGCGAGACAGCGTCATACGAGTGAGCGGGACAAACGATGCGCGTACGCAAGCACGCGTCCTTCGCGGCCGATTATGTCGTGTGGACCGGGTTTTTTGCCCACTCCTGCGCAGGTGAACTACCGAGCAGATATGTGTTTGAGTATTTCGAAAATGAAGACGTTTTGAATCAAGCTGCTTGTATGGTATTAGATGTAGACATTCACAGCGCCATAAAACTAAACGAAATATCTATGTTTACCAGTTGATAAGCATTTTAATTACTTGAATAACTGTACGAAAAGGGAAAACCGTAAAACTAAGAGTCAACAACAAATGAATAGATGGAGAAACAAATTAAAGACCTACCTACTTAGATTTTGTCCTAGTGGGAAAAAGGGTGATGTTTATTGTTCCCAAGACATTTTTCATTATTATCGAACAAAATGAGCATACAACACAACTATAACTAGTCGCGTAAACAATTTAAAATTCTCACCTACGCCAAATAGCTCTGATAACTTTCAAAATGGCGGCTATTCGCCCACTTGACTCCAAAACTCGAATTATTATTCAAACCTCTCTTGCCCCTCTATCTATTGCGTAGTAATAACACAAGTATGTTGTTCCAATAGTTACAATATTTACTGAAAGACAAATACTTATAGTAACACAGTAAATAACAATGATTAAGGGCTTGTAAATTCCTTAACTATCTTAGGCAAATACTATCAACTCAAATTAATAACAATAAATACCGTTGAACACAGACCAAATTCTTGTTGGAAGTATTCTGTTCATTATCGTTATGAAAATATTAAAATTATCGTAATAGCAGATGCTTAAAACTGTTCAAAATATTTGGATAAGACCTGACTTTAAAGCCCGATAAGCAAATCACTTTCAAAGAAGCATCAAAGAAAATTAGACTTCATAAGAAGCCAATCACGATAAAATATGTCCAGTATATAATCTAAGCAACTTTGTACAAATCCTATCTAGTCTGAACGCTGCAACATAATTGCACGGCTAACCACTCACCTAATTTATATAAAGGCGCCAATAACTGCTGCAATTTCTAAGAAAATAGTAAATATTTTGCTTGTTATGGCTTCCCGTGTGTTGTCAGAAACGGCGAAGTAACGAAGCAACCTACTTAATTAAGTGTCTGTGCATCCATTTTACGAGAAGGCTGCACCTGCATAACTATTCATTACTAACCGAATAGAGGTATTAATTAGATTGTTGTGTAACCTAATGTGTCCGGGGCTACCCTAGAGCGAGTCCTTAATAAGGACACACCATTGGAGGAAATCGATTCTTACTTTAATTCACTGCACATGGAACATGCTAAAACGCAAACACATCCAGTGAGGAGCAAAACTCGCAAGGGTCTATGAAGTTTGCAATCTACAAGTAGGATCATTTAACAACTCTTCCTAAGGCATTATAATCGATCGCATATGAAGTGAATATTGTCAATTCAATCACTACTTAGTCCTTTCCAAGCAAAGAAGACGACGAAGTAGATAAAGAGTATAATTAATGTACGCCAAAAGAAACAGGCCGACGTCGTCTGACACCAATAATAGAGTCTCATTAGTCACTCGCCAACAGACAGACTTGAATGGAACAGCCAACGCTCTGATATGGAATAATAATACCCCTTTGTGAAGAAAGTCACCTTTCATGTACAGATAAATTGAAAATAACACCCGTCTGAAATGCAATGAAGATCCTTTCATATTATGACTGAGAAAGTGTTTCAAATCTCGTCGAGATAATGCTATCTCAAGATGAAATATGTAATCATTTGTTGTTCAAACAAACTTGATAAATATTTCGACATGGTAACTATCAAGATTCCAGTGGGTACCAATTATTACCAAATCCACTATCGTATTTGCTGAATCCAAAATCTTTAAGACCCTTTTATAATTATGTCAACTTCTGTTACGTAATTACCTTTGAAATGTTTCGTAATCTCACCTTGAAATAAAGGTAATTCATGAATAGCGGTCTTGCGCTGCGTGATCGAATCAGCAGTTGATGTAATGAGTGCCATGCAAATTATTTCACTACAGATAACAGCTTACACAGTCTGCATAATCTACATTACTCGTAGAATTGATAAGATTGCACGTATCGTTTACATAACGTTGAAATCTACGGCGATCAACAACATTAATCTGTCTCAAAGTTCATAGAACAGTAAATACAAAATTGATACAATTGCGAATCATATTAGGTCATCGGACTATAACGTAGTTTTCTTCACTTTCGAGACGGATGCGCGTACGCACGTTCCGAGAAGCCGCCATGTTGAGTCGTTGTATTTCCGGCGCCTCCGTCCCCCTCAGCCGGCTGGCGTAGATAACGCGTTATCATCCGCTCATTGTTCCTCCATGCTGATGAGGTACTTGACCAATCGCACAGTAGCGCAGGGCGTTGACTTGCTTGATATATTTAGCGTGCCAAGTAAATATTTTGAAGGGCTGCGATATATGGCAACAACTAAACTCAACGCTCAAGACGCGAAATGAACTCACAGAGCAATAAGCCAACGATTCACTATGAAACTACTACAAAAGGAATCAGGATGCTGAAAATCTACATTTTTGTCGCATTTAATTTCCTCGCTTTGAACGGCACGTCCTTAATCCAGGAAAGGTAAAGCTTTGCCCTGTTCTAAAATGGTACGTTTACTAATTTGGAAAATCTACTAGCATTGTGTTAGAACGAATCAGGAAACTAATTGTATTGTGTTAATTCTTATCTGCCTGTGCTTATTTATAATGGACATCCTTGGTAAATTCCACGAGGTATTCATTACCGTAGAGCATTGGACAGATTATTTTTATCTGGACGTGTTGTGTAGGGGAAACAGGAACGTGAATACGTGAGCTATCTGCCGTGTTGTGATAATGCGACGTCCTAGCTGGGACAATGAGGCCTTTGTTGTCAACATGACATTGATAGGCAGCTCCACTCCGTACAAATACTCTTAATCTACTGGGCTTGGAGCAAATTGAAAACAATGGAAGTCTAAATCGACTGAATACAGATCACGCATAACAATGAAAGCTGACGTTATTATATTGACAAGTTAAGATGAACCACACGAACGTCCAAATTCAGTAGACTGTGTGTCTTTCAATTTGATAATATTACATTTCATTGTTAAATTTTTGACCCATTACGGTCATGGCCATGCAACAACAGACAAATAGCGTAGTGCATAACAAAAACGATAACGAGTGGCCAGTTGCATCATATCAAATAATGTATTTAAAAATAACAAAAGCATGACGTAACGTGACTATTCCAATGATAACAGCCTCGCCCACATTATCGATGTGTGGTACAGAGGATTATAAAGACAGTCGTCAGTCCATAGCACGGTTGTTCCTGGGAGTGCCAACTATGGCAGAGACAGGCGGACGCTAACGGTCGCGCGCATTCTTGAATCCCACAATCCGATAGCTAATTGCCGTGATCTTACGACGACACTATTCGCATTGAATTATATGCAATTCGGCCTTACATGTTAAATAGTTTATGAAAAGCCGCTTGCTGTACCTACATGAGCAGAGGAACGATTATTGTTCAAATTCTTGCCAACACTGATTTGGTTTTGAAACATTAGCAATTATGGAACCCAAGAATTACTTCAGCAATTCGGTCGAAGGTCCCACAAAGTTAAAGCAGCTGTAAGAAGCGCGTGTTCAGTGTTCTAAAATGTTTTTAACATAGCACATACCCAAGCCAATCTTTATGTCTGCTATCTATGGTAGTCAGCATCCCTCTTAAGGGGCATGTCCTAAATAAAATAGCCATAATCATTAGCCAAGCTCGTTATTGTCATGTAAGATTTAGCACGTATTGCTTCACGCAGCTCGTTTGCTTATTTGCAATTTAAAATAACTTGCATAAATTATATTCAATGAGCGTAACTTAATAGGCATAATAAATTCAAGCATGCAGCTCTATGTAGTTGTTGTTCTGTAAATAATTATTTCATTCATGTGACTAGTGTAATAGAATCGTAAAACGATGAATTTCGGACGTGCCATTCGTTGGTTGTTAATGAATAGTCATCGGCTGCCGTCTGGTGATGTGTGTCGCAACAGACCATTAGCAATAAACACTAACTATGAGTGTTGGAGTCCTTCACTTACAATTTAACTCGATAATGTAATTCGATATTAAGTCTTGTAAGACAGGATCGCAATCAGAAATGATCATGTTACTGGTGATTGATGACCATAAACGGCAGAAAAAGTGGACAAGTGGGTCCGAGGATTATGATTCTCTTCTTTCCTTGATGAATATGTCAAGTATGCTCTATTTTCCTTTTCAATTCCGCAACACATAGATGTTTTCCGTCATACGCACTTGCAAAACGGAACGGGGGACGCATTGTTCGCAATTGTTATGCAAAACTGACACGCGCTCGGTAGTTTACTCGTCAATTCAATATGACACATAATATAAACCATTGGAAACGCCTACAGAATTGTAAGCAAGGTGGTAGACAAAGAAAGCTTTTCTTGAATAATTGCTGAACTTCGAAGAATGTCAAAACATTTTAAGTAAAATGGCATTAAAGTTGTTGAAGCAATACGGTTGCGCAAGCGATGGAATATGACATACAAGACAACCGCAACATAGCCAACGTGATTCAAGATAGCGGATGACTCGCAGCGGTCATGCATGATTCCGACCGGTTTTTCTGCAGCGTTGCCTCTTGACGTCACCCCGACAAACCGAGAACAAGCTACACTTATAAGGTAAAAAGCCGAATGAAAGAGCTGCTTAATTTCTTAATGTTTTCTTGGAATTGGATAAAATATCGGACAATGAAGCAGTCATTAAAGATCCTCTTGCGCCGGAAGGTTTGAATGACGATGTAACAACTAAATGGCCTTTTAATAATTTATTTGATGGCCGAAGAAAGTTTGCAGATGTAATAAATTCTTGTCAGAATCTGTGTTTAATTAATTTAGATAGGTTTGCCTCTAAGCATACATTGCGGCTCATTAGTTACTTGAGGTCAAACAGTGCAAATTAATTTATGTTCATAACTAACAACTACGGAATAAACATTCTTGGTTTATATACAGAAAAAACAGATTTGTTAAGCATTCATGTTTCATTCCCACATATTCTCGGACGATAAACAATCGATTTTGTTAACAGATTTCAATTTGTGGCAACTTTATTGTTCTTTTCATTTCACAACGGGCCGGTTTCTCTTGTACTTTTTGTATTTGGAGCTCGTTGGTAATAAATCGTGAATCGAGGCGTAAAAATTATACTCGGATACTCGTTTCGATTCTCTATTTATAAACGTCTGACTTCATACGAAATGAGGTCCGATCAGAGATGTAATACAAACTGTTCTATGCGTCTACGCACTGTTCCATTAAGATCGTGCCAAATGCTCATAAATTATCGTCACAGGTAATGATTGTAACTCGTTCTTACATTATGCATCATTTTACTGCTTTGTGTTGAACAATGGTATTTGTTAGTGTAATATTGTCAGGATATATTTTAGTCATACAATCATCCGTATAAATCTTCATCACAGATACACCTAGACTTACACAAGCCTTAACATTTCTGCAATGAAATCCAATCTTGAAATGTTTGTTATTAAATGGCCCAAAATCTAGAATTAAGGATTGTTTTGCAATCCATAATTTATCTTTAATATACAAACACTTCATAAACAATTTTTTATCGCGATTGTAGCACAGATCTTTAGACTTATTCAGGCCAACCTATCTGAAAGAGGTATTGTTACGCACACATTATTTATAAACACGCTTATTATATCTAGTATAATCTACTAGATTGAATTGGCTACTTATTTTTTCTGCATACCATCTGGAGCTATTTTGCAGTCAACCTTAACCTTTGCATGTGTTTTATTAATAAGTTCTTCATTAAAATTTAAGCAGATGTTAATATCAAATCGTACTCCTTTATGTCGTGATCCAGTTGTTGTTTTCTCTTTAGGCCAAGGTCTCCTGCCGGGTGTGACACCGCGCCTTTATTTACACATCCATTAAACGCAAATGCTCGTTGTGCTTCGTTTTTTTTTTAATTTCATGCCCTTGACAATTCTGTCTGGTTGTTCTACTTCTACACCAGTAATATCTATGGTTCTTTTATGTGAATGAGAATACCACGTCGCTAGACCATCATAACCATGAAAACTTGCGCGGGAAACATTTCTAAACATACTTGTAGGCGTATGTTATCGTAAATAGTATTGTACATACTCAAGCTCCTTAATTTACGTACACTCCTATTCGCGTGTGTCATTGTATTTAGACTTTCCTCGTTTATGGCTTAAACTGACGTCAGCGACACATGCTGGGTCTCTTAATAACAATATTCTACGTAATTTATTATAATAAAACATGGCATCATACCGTGTTGAACATTAGCAGTTCTGGGCCAAGGGTACAATAATACTGCATAATTGTCACACTCCTGTTTTTGGATCGCCAAATGTTGCTATCGATAATTCAACCTCTACATCTACAATTTCTTTATGTATTAACATAATACTGCCTGTCTCAAGACATACATAATAATCTTCATCCAAAATTGCTATAATGTAGTAAGAAATATTACTTGGAGTACAAAAGAATGGCTGACCTTCATGGTTAATAACTATATTTGGTTGAGACAATCTCTTAACATTACATCAATCGATATTTTTATAAGCAACGCTAGCTTGGCCTTTACAAACGTTAAGCTGACATTTCCTTTGGAAAAAAAGAGACCATTCGTTTGCAGGAATGACTGATGGAGCCTTTGTCTGAGGTAATTTCCTTACCAGTGTTTGCTTTAGCATTTTGTTTTCTTTTTATGTCTTTTATACTTTTTGCACTTTTTGATCTGCTTACTGGTAAGTGCGCATGTTTATACATCTACTGGCCGAGTTAAATCATTTTGTAATGCATCTTTTGTTATTGCATTCATTAAAAAAGGCATTGTCGTTTGCCGTAAATCCCATGTTAGGTTATACGTAAGTAAATAGAGCTTGATATGAATTTATCCTGTTTGCTCCCCTCATTGTCAGTTTTAAGGAAAACCGCGAATACTTACAAAGTAATAACAAAACTCGACGTAATAATAAAGAATTCTATGTAATTTTGTTTTTAAACATCAAAGTTTATATTTAAATTCATGAAAAAATGTATAAGTAGTTAACTGTTCTCCCGCATTTCAATTTGAAAAGAGAACCAGTAACCATTATACCTAACTGTTTAACATACGACATAACGAGATTAGTCTCGTAACAATTTAAACACTCTGTATTAGTATTTACAGCCAGTTTACCGAAATAGTCGATATGCGTAGGATTCGATAATCATTCCTTCGAAACTCCATGCTATAGTAATAGCCATATTTGGATTTTGCAACAAAAATAATGTACCACACGCTAACATTTGCTTAATATGGACATTGGAGTCACAACATCCTTGCGTTTGGAAAACATATGTTTAGTGATTCGACTACACACAATCACATCATTGTCTACTTTTAAGTGACTAGACAAAATTGATTTTAATATCGAATAGTAGATTATACTAGCCGAATTAATAGTAGCTGTTCTAAGTGTCGTTTCAGAAGCAAAAGACGACTAAAAGATCCGATTGTTAATCAAAGCTATGCAGAAACATCAAAGAGAAGGAAACAAAATCAAAAGACATGCCAATCCGAAACATTCTCAACCCACAAGCTTAAGATTCTATTGCGTCCGGCAAACCTAACGCCGATAATATTTGAACCATTCCATTCTAATAGCCAGAATTATGGCAGAACGAATTATAGTCTCAAAATGAAACTGGAACGTTGTGCAATACTGCTCAGTTTCCAGATGTTACTCATTGGTTTCAGGCGGCAGTTACTGAAATATTTACGGACGCTAATGGTCTCACCTATCGAGTTACGGTCAGTTAGAGTTGAATGTCTCTTTCAAAATCGATTGAATCCTAGCCAAGTGAAATATGGGTTCATAATTATGACGATGTAGGGATTTCATAGCTTTAGCTTTACCATCTTTAATCTTATGACCATTGTTAACGTTGTTTCTGATGACGGCAGATAGAAGAGTATGGAAGGAGAAATCATGCTGCGACGACCCAAAGTTAAATTGGGATAAGGACAGAAGGATGATGTAAACGTTGTTTCTGGGAAAATATTGGTTCACCAATACACAGTGTCATTGTGCATTGGCTCATTAAATGTTTTCAGTGAAATCAGTCAATACCACATTTAACAGTATTGTTTGTTAATCCTCATTGAATTTCTGAAATTTAATCGAAGCTGAAACATGTACTTGGATTAGTGTATATTCAGTGAATTTCGTGTTTTCCTTCCCATATCCTGTCGATTGTTTATTCGTGAACGGCGTTGTAGGCACACACTATTTATGCAAACATCCATCTTGCTTATTGTTTGCCTTAACTATAATTAAATCTGCTGCTTACTCTGTTACTGTTATTGTTATACAGCTATTTTCAGTTGTTCCAGACTAGAAACTATCTTGTTTTATTATTTGAAAGTGGCTATAAGCTGGCATTTACACTATTGTTTGTTTGGCCATTCCTGTGTTGCTGTGTCTTTGTATTCGCTCACTACTCTAGCTCGTATTTGAAGCACATAAGCAAATTTTCACATGTTTGAATATATCTTTGGATGAGCCATGCACTAAAAACACCCAACTTTAAGCAATAAGTTAGACTGTTTATCGATGTCAGCATTTGCAACAAACTACAATTTTACATTCTCCCTTTTGATGCAAACAGTTTTTAAAGGGCGTCGGCATTTGAAAAGGGCAACTTCAAAGGCGCCGCCCGCCCTGACCAGACACCATATCTTACGTTCATAATCATTGGAGCAATAAATTGAACTGTTTGCGTTGCGGCTGAAATATTTAACCCTTTAATAGTTCGGATTCCTATAAACATTACTCATTGATCTGATCTGGATTGCCAACGCTTACAAGATACATTCCTAATATTCAGAACACAAAAACACATCGCTATAAATATCGATGTTTATTACTTTTTAAAATGCTCTTTTAATACAAAACCAAATGAAATATGACACCTCTTAGATATCGACTGGTCTGAAATTATTTGATTTCTCAAAATTCTTCTATTCTCCGTCAAAGACAACATAATTAATGATCATCTAAGTTCATATTTGTTGCCATAAGCTGATTAGAATAAAGTTTTTAAACTTCACATGCTGCCGTAAGGACCATTATTCCTGTTTGTTCTTTTAATCCGCGATGATGACCTCTGATCCCCTCTAAGAGGTCGTTGGCAGTCCGATCGGCATACCGATCCATTGAGCGATCGACCCAGCTCTCGAGTTAAGCTGTTTTTTTTACTATAGAGTCATCTGACTTATCTTTTTTATCTTCTTCAACACAATATCATCGATGTGTGGGATCTAAAAAACAATCATTTTCTACAACCATATCGCATTGCTAATATTCTACTGTAACATTATAGCTTATGATCTTAATGGCGCAAGTAGTGATGGACGCAAACTATCAGCTTCGGATTTCATTACATCCTAGACCTATTCCACTAAGTTTCCCCTTGGGCCTGTAGATAAATACTGCTGATTATTATACTTATTTGTTGAATCGAAGTCAAGCCTTTCATAAAATCGCTAGATTTTCTCAATAAGATACTGTATTGTCGGTCTTTACTTAGGAAAACAATTTCTCAATCTTGAAACATGAATTCGTTAGTAGTAGATAGACTATTCAATGCACATGACTCAATCAATTTTTTAATGAGTCTTAAAGCAAAAAAGCACGCGTCATCCAACTGTGACTTAGGGCTTCATTGTCGAAATTGAATCAAGATTAACCCTATTATGAGACCACCCGCATCGGAATATTGATTGTCACAATTGTTACTTAGCCGTGGAATATCCAGTCATTCACAATTTACCTTCATTAAATAATTACCAGCAAACAGTTTTCCATCCAACTCAAATATATGCTTAGTTTGAAGGAATTTATGCGTATCGTTTGCTCAATACGGGCGGTCTCGTCATTTTCTTCACATTCTGAGACAAAGCCAGTTTGTGTGTTCTCAAGCAACTAGACATTTTATTTCTAACACTTACTGAGATTCCTCGAAAAGGAAAGTTGTCTGACCACTTGTAGCAGACGTGCTAAAATTCGAGTCTGGGAAAGAAGCCTGACATGCCTCCACTACACCGAATTCATTCTGATGCAGAATAAAAAATGCATTTAAATCTAGACTCTATCACACTGAAATAAGTAGTCAACAGTTTTTGTTTCTTCATTAGCATTCGTGTTCCGAGGGAGTTTATTCCCACGCGAAAAGTGCTCATTGGTGGCGAGTGGGGAGATAAATATTTGTATACTACACTTAACGCTCGGATCCCTGACCTTGGCAAAGACCAGATACTGTGTTTACTTTACAATTTATTGTTTTTATATACGTGTTTATGTACAGTTTTTTTTTTATACAAGTCTTGTGTCCCGTGAGATCATTGGCAAAATTTTTAGATACATGGTAAAAATACTTTATATTTTTCTTGTTGTATCATCGTAGCCTAAAGCTTCGTCATCAGTTTACATTTTCCCCACTGTGACTCATCATGTACTTGTCAATGTGAATGTCCTAACCCTTTTCGAGTATGATTCAATATGTTAAGAATTTAATTAATTTCAACGTGGAGTCCCAGACGACGGCGTCAGGCACATGGCGGGCGCCTGGGTGCTGTGTCCCGACCAAAATAGATGTTGGCTATTTATACGTGCCGCGTATCCGCCTGGCGCACGCGCAGCGCCGTATCCGCACGCTCGACACACGGCCTGAATATTCCGCCGTACACAATAAACCTACTAAAACCACTATCAATCAGGTATCTGCAGAAAATAGGTAAACGACGGCAATAAATCAAGAAGCTTTCAACGAAACCGGTAATAGCTCATCAATCATGAAGCAAAATGGCGATAAAAAGGGGTGGGACGTACAGCCTATGAAAGGATGCCGATTCACGGCTTAATGCAGCTGTACATGTAAAGTACGTGAAGTTATAGTTCTCGATAATAGTTGATCGCATCAAGTCTCCTCGTATGAGCCTTTTAAGGCCGAAGTTCCGCCGCCAATGTAAAATGTTGTATCTCAAGGCGATGTTTATGTTACCAACTGTTATGGCAGAACGTACACAAACAGGTCGCACCCAGCCAGTGATGTAACTACGGTGATGCTATCTGCGGTTGCTATTTATAAATTGCTCGAAAAATTCATTCTGACTCTAATTTGTAATGTGAGGTAATGAACGATGACATTGACGATAGTTAGCGCTCTATTCGCTTTATTGAAGTAAATTCAACTACCAAATATGGCGATACACATAACATTTAAACTGCAGATTGTTGAGTATTAGCTACGTTTGATACCACGGCCTCTAAAGAGAAAGCTGCTTTAGAAATTAATAACAAATATCAATAACTCGATTCCCTTCCAAGCTAAACTGTGACAAACAATCATTAAAAATATAAGTACGATAGTAACGACGTTGATCACACATATTCTAAAACCGGTTGATGGCATTGTGTAATTATTAAAACGTTGGAAAACCAGTTGAATACGACCTTCGTTAATTGAATAGGTGAAGAAGATTACTATTACGCTCAAACTCACTATAGACAGTTCTGTGTGAATGCCAATTCACTAGACTACTAGAGCGATGATCATACTGTGTACCTATTAATTTTCATGAATGTTTAGTCATGTCCACATGATTCGCTTCTACAAATAAAACGTGATGTGGGTCATGGCTCCGTGCAAACCTTGTTTGATTTGTATCCTACATTAGAATTGGCCTTTAATCTTGTTTTTCCTTCACGTATGATATTATCCGATTCATCTACATATAGTTTAGTTTCTGCTTGATTTATTTATTCATCACCTATGTTATGCTTCTTGGTTATAAACGATACATCTGCCCTTTGACTGCATAATTTCGCAATACGGTACTGTAAACCATTTGGTTGAATGTTTGCATTGGCGTGTTCTCTGCGAACGGTTATAAAGACTAATAACTCTAGCTGAGATAAGGTTAAGTGGCACAATAGTCGTAAATTGGTATACGTTGTCTTAACGATGAACTGCGGAATCCCCTCTGCTGCGTCCTGTGTAAGCGTATAACCGGCATTCGGATTCGTCATTATTGTTAACCCAATCATTGATAATCATGGTACGGCCCTCTTTGCATATGACAATAACAATCGATTTATTATACATTCGTTGTTCATTTCAATTCATGCTTCGCTTTCAATGAAATTGTCTTCGGTAATATCGTCGATGACGTATGATTATCGAGATGTGATGCCATACGGGTCACAGCTCTTAGCATGTTCGTGACTTGGGGTCGTAAAGTTTACATCCCGTAATAAATGCACAATTACTATGTTGCATGCCACATCAATCTTCTCATGGTGTTTATAGGGGGGCTGAGATCCCATCATTTTATAAAGCACTATACTTTATAAAATCGATCTTGAACTAGAAATCTCATTAGGTTAACAGCTTACTGAAATTATATTCTCTACTAGGCATGACCTAAGGCGAGGAAACATTTAAGTCCTTATACAGACTAAACCGGAGAGAGTGAACGTCGATAGCAATTATGTTATCCACGTCTTAATTGCCGTTATTTATTTAATTGCAACGATATGTAGCCTCCACTCTGTAACATTTTCTCTGCGATATGTAAGTAATGCATTAAAAGCTCAACACGTATTTCTAAACCTCTGTCTGGCTATATCGGTCAATCGTCGTAAATTACAGGCCATTGACAGACAGAGAGAACATTCAATGCATTACCGAAGTTAAAAGTCACATTTGATTTAGTCTGCGCTTGCATTGCACGCATAATTAATTTGCGCAAGCGCAGGGAATCACAATAGCAGATGTTTGAACAGCTGGTGGCCATATTGGAGTTTATATACGTAAATAATGTCAGAGTACTTTGAGAGTGTATGTTTATAAGTCATGTGACATGCTCGACACATGTTAAATGCATAATACAAATAAAAGATTAGTAAATATTGTATTAGATATCTCAGTGGCAGTATTTCAATCATTATTAGAATTCATCTCAAGCTTCTATAATGTTGAAGAGGAAACTTCAGTAGCGAGCAAGTGTCCAGTCAGGGGTTAACGACTTGATTGGTCAAGATGGCGATTCGCGAGCGTGCTAAGTGGATGATGACGGCTCGCTAAACCCATTTTAGTAACAGGTCCAATAATTTATTTTGATGTCGCTTCGTAGAAACACATTAGATGAAAGGTGATACTTAGTGGCTGCTTATTGAATTGAGGAGGATAATATAAGGAATTCGACTTGAGGTCGATGACATAGGTATATCTGGACAAGACAATCCCCTCCTTGTGAGAAAAATTGTAGCAGTGGAACGCGTAGATAAGATACATTTTATGAGTACTATCAACTTCATGTTCCACTTTATATCTACTTTGTACTAAGCATTTTATCACCTGCCAAACATTTGCGTAGCCGAGATTTCTTACGCACCAAAATATACGCGCAAATTAGATTTTAATTCATATCTATGGTTCATCGAACTATGTGGTGTATTTTTTGGATGGTCGATTGTCGAAAGCTTTTAAGCCAATTTGGATGGTTTTTAAGATCGATACTTCAAATTATTTAGCCAGCGTTCGCTAATGACGGAGCCGGAATCTGAAGGCGCAGTAATTGTTCCAGTATTGTTAATTGCTGTTCTCCACCGACGGTATCTAATTCGTGTCATGGTACGGCCTGCTCAGACACGTTAATGGGGATATTTATTGACTGAAACACGGTTACCGGTAGCCACTGAACTGCAGCGAACTACAAATAATGATAGGGTATCACACTGACAGATTGTTTCTAGTCCCAAGCATTCTGCACCGTTTTGCTATCAGTTTTTCTTACCCGTATTTATCAACGTACACCAGAGTGTCCTAACCCGTTTTCGCTATTTATAACGTCGGTTAAGTGGTGCATTTAACCTATTAAAATTCATAGCATTTGAATTTTATCTTCATACTTTGCATTTTGATTTCGATTCAAGTAATTGTTGTGTAATTTGTCGCCCGTTTGACGGCATTAGGTTCTAACAAAAGTTGTGCTGATGGCTCAACAAACGTGTGGTTGGTTAATGGGTTCGCTTTATGCAACTGCATCACAATACTGTTTCACAATTTACAAATAGTAATGATGACTATTCATCTTAAGTACCACTTTCACTAGTCACCCACTAGTTTTTCTGGAGTGGGCGATAGGGAAAGCAATATGCTAATCAGACTCATCTGGATGACACTTCAATAGAACATTCTAGATACGTTAATAGTCCCAATAAATCGCTTAATAAAACTGTTAACACTGTTTTATTTCTGTTTACAGGTAAAGGTGAGCATTCGAGAACTAGTTTCTTATCGTAAGTTTGTATCGAAGGTAAGCGCAGTCACATTTTGGTGGAACATTAATCGTTTAACTCATTGGCGTGATAGCACAGCCGGTTGGTTTCCATGCCCTAATTGGCGTTGTAAACAATACCAAATTAATTTGGTATTGGAGCGAATGAAGCTGATTAAAATAACATAAAAGACTTGAAGATCTTATCGCTAGTATGTAGGTAGTTTATCAGAACTTTACTGGTAAGGAATAAGTAAAAGGGAAAGTAAGGCCAGTGTTACAATAACAAGGCAATTTTCTCAGTTCATGCGTGAAATATCGCATCCGACACGCCGAACTGTGCCGACGTGATACACGTTCCCTATCTCATTAAGTAATCATCGACTTTCTGAAAACTTTCAGTATGTTGTTCGACATATTTCTCAACAACAGTATCGACTCTTAACTTTATCATATCAATTGCCCTCTTGAACCACTTTAACACAAAAGAAAGCTTTAAGGCATCGATTGCTTCCGCGTCCCACGCAATTTAAATTGCGTTTAATATAATCTGCCTACGCCGAATATTTTCATATCGGAGCAACATTTCTAAATCATATAGAGTTATTGCAGGTCGTAGGTCTGTGTTTTTGGTGATCTCGAATAGGGCTCTAATAAATGTCATTCTTCGATTAAGCTGATGTCTAAAAGTGACTTGAGGTTAGTTCTTGCAACATCAGTGATGAAGTAAGTGATTATGTCATCTGTCGCTTCCTAGTTATATTCATAGTAAATAGTATGTTTATGAATGTTAAAATTGGCACGTACTGTGTTGAGCTAAATACAACTTTATTGCGGAAGAACTTGACTAATAATGCAATGTCTATGGATAAGCTACTGCAATAACCACATTTCCGATTTTAAAAGAGAACAAATCATGAGTAATGCTTTGATTTACAATCGCCCTTGACAATGAGCCATACTTCCTACTCTTGCATGAGTAACGTTATCAACGTTAAATAAAACTCTGAACTAGAAACAGTTACAAGTAGAAAACACTCGATGTTCATGATTTCTTTTAACGCCAAACCAGTTAACTGTATTGTCTAATCTACCGGTCCAGTTTCAATGAAAAACTAGCACGACCGGCGGTGGCTTGTCAATGGAAATCATTTTATCAATGAACTGACGCACACGGCCCTTTGATTTCTAATACCATGTGGGCGTAAAATTAATAGCACCTCTTCGGCCTTAGTAAATTCGTAATCATTACAGCGTCATTAATCAAATTGCAGTTCTGCTACGTTAATGGTATTTTAAATATCATGTTTGGACATCATTACCATTTTGATGTCTGCATGTCATGTCAATCTAGCGTTATGCTATGTTTTTAGTTTACATGTAAAATGTGAGTGGTCACGCAAGCCTGTTCAGATTATTCCTTATAAGATGAGTGAGTGGATTTGTTATGCGGGTGTCGTTTCGCTAACGGTGCGTCTCCACGTGTGCCATTGTTTCCCGACTTCTCGTGGTTTCGTAATGTACTGTTGCGTGTCACGCTTTCTTCCAACTCTGTCATTAAACAATCATGTTTGTTTACGCGTGAATTTATTTACTCGTTTTGTCCCGAATCTCTTTTGTCATCTTATCCAAACATTTTTGATAGAGCACGATTCTGATTGCTGTTGGGTATTTTAGTAGTTATAAATATAACTGAATTAACTCAAAATTTTGCGTGTGCGTCTAATTGAAGTCAGCGTGGGACGAAATTGTCAACGTTAAGTCACTTTGAAAACAGGTCAATTTAACCCATTAAACTGAATCGATTACGATCTGAGTGTAGATGCCTGTATGTACGATGTTATAACTGTCCTGCAGACCGGTAACTACTGCAACCTTCGCTGGGAACGTTAAGACCAACACCGGACATTCGGTCTTGAAGCCCGAGCTATAAAATCCCTAATTTATTACAACCATTTCAGGTAAGTAGTGCGATTGTACGTTCGTATCTACAGATATGGATTCAAGCTCCTAGAAAATAAGAACTTTTTTCACGTGCAGTTGTATGAATAGTACATATTTATCGATAAATAAATAAAGTATATTTATGTTGTGATTCAGATTCCACTTCAATTGTATTGTGGTTTACTGATGTCGCTTTAGACTTGTCGTTTATTTCTTTTTACCTATCTCGATCGTAAGCTCAGCGTTGGCTCGCCTACTTCGCTGTTTTTGTTCAAGTTGTTGACATTGCCATTCGGACCGTTTCAATACGGTCTCTTATAGATTCTACAAGGTCTTATATTTAATCACCGCGTTTATATTTACCGTGATTGGTTTAATCTTCACTAATTACAACTATTAATGTTAGGATTCCTAGTTGTATAAAGTCACCGTAAACATAATTCTTAAACGTTAATACAGCTATACGCAGCGACCATCGCCAATGAGACCACCATTAGAATCTAAATGGATTTGTCCGTTAGATTGGCAAATTAGTCTTGGGACATGCACTCCGTTGCGTTTACATAGATTAGAAAACGAGGAAAACAACATACCACCTTAAAAGGCAAACGAGTTTATTTAAAACCATTAGCAATGAATCGAACAATTGTACAGTCATTGAATCAACTTTTGCTAGGGGCGATCAAGCTTATCTTAAAGCAACAATGACTAATGCTACTGATTATATGGAAACTATTCTGAGCGTGCATCCATTAACCATAGAAGTAACTGACGCCAACATAGTTGCTAAGAGCTCATTACGTCAATTGTAATAACAACTAACGTCAGTGTAATGCACCAAGATTATAACATTAAGTATCATTTCATCCTCTGTTGCTGTCATAACCGCAGACAGGTTTCCACCTAATAAGAGCCTTCCTTTGTAAGAGATATTGCAAGATACTTCATTACTGCAGTGAAAATAAATTACGTTTGAAATGTCTGTAGCTCATGGTGAACACCAAACACCCACAAGATTGTCCATTTCATCAATCAATCAGAAACTAGTGGTTACCGTCGGTATTCAATTGTACTCGCATCTTTTATCCACGGGATCTTTCCTTTAATTATCCTTGAATTTTAATTAAAGGGCCGATGGCTCTTCTCCGCTCGTTTGATTAATTGCTCGGGTTCAATTTAGTCCATCGAACGAACGGTTTCTTTCGTATGCCGTTGGCATCAAATTTCAGACTGAGTATTCAATTTACTGGTTAGTAATATGACAACTGTTATTGTTTTCTTAGTACCTGGGTAAACTTTACCCTGTGATTGCTACACAATGATCAGGTGCTGTAACACCGCCTCCGCGACGGAAGCGGTGGGCGGCGACCGGGGCGTGCGCCTACGCCGCCGCGGCTCCGATTATGTCACCTATACCTTCTCATCATATAAGGACAGCTGTGCGGAATCTTACGAGAACTCATTATAGTAACACACGTGTAATTATCATTTTATCACTCTTTAGTTCCTCGTTCTTCAAATTCTTCATTCTAAGAAAGACATTTAACGTCTCGTTAGGGTTATTTACGTTTTAAGTCGCAGTCCGTTAACATAATGCGTTCCACGAATAGCCCAAAATATTTTTAATGGCCGTTAATGTGATCCAGGTCCCAGTTTTGAATGATTCACTGCGTAATAATCGTTAAATTAAATCTCGTACCTCTACACCTGACAACTGAATACGGCACGTGTTCACCATGGGGAATTTAGTACGAAAAACTATTTATATTCGTCAAGCAAATGGATGGGCGCTTCATCCATTAAGCAACAGTAGCGGTGTATAGTAAACAACATTATACACAACTTCGGACTCATAACAAGCTTTTGATATTATCAATCGGAACTCTTTCGGCCAAGAAATATGGTTTAAAGTGAAAACTGGCTTAGAAAATATAAGCTGTTTTATTCGTAAGCTGGTTACGGTTACTGCCATAATCTCAAAGCGGATCTCTGTATGCCTTGTGCAAGTCCGGGCTGTAGATCATAAGGTGTACCGCAAGGAGTGTCCTCGGGACCTTTACTGATGGAACCGTCTTGACTAGGATATATCTTGTAGTCTCAACGGATTTATGAGCGTCGTGCGTCTATCTTGTTTTCTTTAGGAGCTAAATCTCCATACAACTCCTTTAAAACTTGATCTTTTCAAAGACGATGTTTACTAAAGTGACTGTTTATGAAAACAACTAAATACATGTAAAACCAACAACTTTCTACTAACGCCATCGAGGTTCTCTACTATCCAAAGCTAATTGATTTGGCAAACACCCTGTCACATTTAAATTGGTAAACCAACGTAAATCATTCAATATAAACAAAACGCAGTTCATCTGCGCGTGAGCTCGTGTTGGCTCCTTATTTGTTTTACGAGACACCAAGATTTATTTACTATAAGTAAAGATAACGGTTGGTTTTAATTACTCTGCCTGTTCAATGTTTATTCTAGTTGCTGTTTTGTGTAAACTTAAGCTACTCGCTAAGTCGTGGTTAAACTTCGTAAGTTTGTACGTGATGTTACTTCAGAGTGGATAACATCAGCGTAATATAGCATTTTGCGGTTTTATCATGCTTGTATGTTCATCCACTGACCTAGTTTCATTGGGTGCACAAACTTCCTGTAGGCTAAGCTCGGACGTAATTGTAAATGGTTCAACCTACACATGTTTATACCGTGTATGTTCATTCGCAACTACTTATTCAATTGAGTATAACTAGATGATGACATTTTTGCTGGTACATTTTCAGGCTGCTTGTTAATTTTTATACATATAAGGCTGTACTTACCAGATTGATGATAAACCTGATTATTATACCATCCTCAAGCGTACTGTCATAAATTCGCAACAGTGCATCCATTAATAATGTTTGCTATATCGCACAAAGGCATCAAGGAATTCAGCAAGCCACTCGACCGTAGTATGAGACAGATAAAATTGGCGAGACGTCCCACATTCATAATTTATAATTTAGTAGAATTGATCGTTCCAGTTTCTGGATCGCATTAGCCTATTTATTAAATTTACATTGTATTCAATGCAGCATGTACTTTATTATCTTCGCAAATATTTAAGTGGAGTATAGAAACTTTACACCACAGTTTCTATTCAAAGGCACTCGCGTTTATTGAGTAATATAAATAAAGTGAGGTAAACAATTTTTACTACCTCTACATTATCATTAGGCTTATCTGTCGCTTTAACACCTATCTAATGTATTTTAACAACGTGTTACCATCAAATGCTTCCAGTTGATGCTTTTTATCACTCCGTTCATATTACATTTATGATAGTATATCTTAAAGCATTCGTTTTTAGTTTACGTGTACGTTACACGTGTGTATTTGTCACTTTTTAAAGTATCTGATGCTATTACATTACATGTGTTTATATTTATTTTGGTTACTGAATTACTTTTACTTGGATTGCTTTCGCCATGTTGGTGTTATTCAATAATTTCTTATCTCGTTTCTTGGTACGTGTGGTGCACACGTTAATATTTTGTTACGCTGCGCTGTCAACACATTATACTGTCGAGACGGCGGCGCAGAAACTGTCTGCCACTAGAAATAAACTATCTTGTCCCACATTGCTGTCGATAACGCTCAGAATAACTAACCAATTAGTAGGGGAAGCTTACGAAACAATGTTGTCATAAAGAACTCAGTTAAATATTACAAAGATACAAAGACGCGGGTTGTTTGTGTGAACAGTTGTCTTACCACATACATTCAACTTATGTTTTTATTCATTCCAACATTTATTCGTTTCTTCTACTTGATTGTAAAAAAGTAGTATCGAACGTGCGAAATCTCTTTTAGACTTTGATATCCTGTTATCCGTTCTTAGAACACATTTTCTTATTGATGCATTAAAAAAAATCGATTTACAGTCTTCATACGCATTTAGATCTATATCGAGTAAGGTGGTATACTATAAAAGTATGGTATCGGCGCCTCAACATTGGCCACAATCGTCCTTATAAGGTGCAACGCGAGTTACCGCAGGAATAATTAATTGATCTTAAAGATCCTTGAGCATGAATACGATTAACTAAGTGATCGTTAAAATATTTTGAAATAATTACAAGATATCTTAACTATCTCATTTAACCGTTTCACCTTGTGCATTTGGTTATCGGCGAGGCTTATCTTCTCGTGAATTATCTCAAATTATAAACATTGCATTGGAATTGCAAATACGTTATCAGAATCTAGTTGGTTTAGTACTTGCGCACATCCTCCTTATTTGAGTACGGTTTCATGCTTAACGCTTACTGTTTTGGATACGACAACATTTTAGCCGCGCTTCTTCACGTTAGGAAACATGTTGCCAACAAAGGAATTTTAGAATCCCAAAGTATTTCTTGTGCAAGAAATCACGCTACGTGCTCGGGGTGGTAAAATGGCGAAAGCGGTGGATGCCAAACGCGTCTATCCAACTTATCCGCGAACAAATATGGTCATAGACTCGGCAGGAGTCGAACCTGCTATCTATGTGCATTGTTACCAGTAATGTGTTTACACACCGATAATGATGAAGGATGTATAAGTTGATGCTATGCGATGAATAATACATAAATTAAAATTCTAATTGGAATAGAACCCGCTGTATCGATGTCTTATAAACATGAGATGATAATGTGGAAATTTTTCTAGGAATACAAAAACTGCTGTTCTTGATCCAACGGTATTTATAACAAAAACTCCGACACAAATAATCAAGTAGTTGCTGACTGCAACGTTTTACTTCGCAGATGCACATTTTGACATTATGACTCATGCATTCAGTAGGGTTATGCGGGCCAATACTATAGCAACTTAACTCATACAATTTAATGATCGATGGCGTGACGTCATCCACACTGGCTCATTATAGAAAAACGTGAATACCATCTGTCACGTTTTCCGATTAATATAATATAACAGTGAATCAGTTTCCCTGAACCATAGTCCATAGTTTCGATACTTTACCTTTACTGTACTACGGTATGTCTCATGCTTGTCTGCCTTTCAATTTCGTTCTTAAAAATTTGAAATCATTGACCGACCTCCTTCATCGACCTTACAATTGTCTTTTCATTTTACAACTTTTGTCTGCATTTGGAGTTCATATTTATTGAGTCTGACGGCATGTCTGCATTGTGAACCTTGACACAAACGGTCCAATATTTCCAATTTGCCCTCGTCATGCTCTCGGTCTTATTTATAGCAACTGCAACACAATTCGTGATGTTTATAAATAAATTGTTCTAGATAGTGATGCATGTGCTTTGAAATAAAAACAATGCAACAGTCACAATAGGCCGCGGTCATACACGGCCTCACATGTTACGAGTGACAGTAAAAGTGGTCATTATAAAGCTATGAACGCATTCTAATCGTTGGGAATTTGATGGGTTGAGAGTTCGTGGTAGGTCGTAATGTTTTTATACTTCTCATGGAGTTCATGCTCTCTTCTAAGCCCTTAAGTTTTGTGACTCTTTGATTGATAAATTATATTCCAATCCTCAGTATGCGGTTTACATCGTCATTCGCTTATTAGTCTCTTAGCTATTCTGATACTTGCATTCCTACTCGTAGATAATAAACAAATGAAGCGTTTGGAATCCCAATTCAGTTTACTGCTTGTGGATCTACGGATTTATTTATTGTCATGTTTCTCGATAGTGTAAAATTGCAGGCAAAACATTTACCTTATCACGTACCATACATGGACATTTTTGTGATCCAATTCCTTGTTTCATTTTTCCTGTACCTATTAGGTAGAGCAATATTTTGACATACACTCAATTCCAAACGCCAATGACCTCCCAATCACAGCGCACCTTAAAGAGTAATAATTTAAAAAGTTTTTCTAGCTACGAATGACTCATACAATTAGATGTAGTATAGTATAGTTTGTTCGTCTATCGAACCAGCTTACGTGACTCACGGTTCAACGGAAGCGAAACAAAATCTCCACGACAGCGAAAACCAGTATGCGTGTACCTTCCCCTGCACTTACATCTTGGGGTTCAAGAAGCTCTACAATGTTTTACAGTTCATCCGCTCCTAAAGCAATGACGTCATCACTTATAGTTTTTTTCTCGTCGGTGAGTTCGTTCGCCAGATGATGAAGATCCCCTTTTATTTTTATTTCACCTCTAATGACAGCCATGTGTAATTCGAGTTCGCTCCCAATTCATTCATTACTTTTCTTACGTTCAATTACAAATGTATGTATTCGTCTGTTCTCATTCTCTAGTGTACGCTTAATTATCTTTACCGCTATTTCGAAGTTTTCTCCGAGTTTTATTTTATGGCATGCAACACGGTCTTCGTATGTATGAAGAAACCAAACATTTTATTTAAGTACTCGCTAACTCACACTTGAAGCCATTTACGTATACATTAACATGATGGGTCTGTTATAATGAAGAGCGGAAAGATCTTACAAGATCATCGTTAAGGATTTTCTCTGCAATTCAGTAAACATTTATTTGCAATTATGCTTATTGAAAGTCGTAAATGCGACTCACCTATTAATAAAATACTTCCACTAATGAACGTTTTAACAGTAATTTCTGTACATAAAATTAATATTTAATTTCCTTTTGCAGATTTCAAAAAGGACTGGTCTGATCACGCTCTTTGGTGGCCTACACGTAATAAGTGGCTGTCCAGACCGAAACACACCCTTGACCAGTATGGTGTCCACGCTGACGCTGCTCTCCACTTCACACCCATGCACAAATCCATCAGGATCCAGCTCCCCGACCTCAGATACATTGACTGCAAGATCGACTTCTCTATTGACACCTTCAGCGCCGTTGTACAACTGTGTAAAAGTCTTGGTAAGTTCGATTCTTTATAACTTGCGTATGTGTTTTATATATTTTTTAGTTAAATAAGTGTAGCTAGAAGACTTCGGTGAGAAGATAACGTTTATGTTAACAACATAATATGCAAGAAAGATTTCAAGATCTTACGATACATTGAACATTTTACGATACCCAACCATCAATGTCTTGTTTTCCAATTTATTTTTCTCACTACAAAAGATCGTAAAGGTCATATTTACTTTTATAGCAAAACTTTTACGTTTCAACACTTTGTAACGGTTCTCGATTTACGATCGGACTTTTATGCCTTATTCGGCATTACAAGATCTAACTCCGACATCGATGTATTTTATCTCGTCCAAATGTTAATGCTCGTAAAGTCGATCATCTCGTAAAACTTGAATGTTTATACTGAAGTGCCCAAACGGGTGGAGCTTGTTATAACATTATATTACAACTATTTGATATTGTTGATCATATTTATGGGAGCATTTGCCCCCTGGAGAGTTAGTGTGGAAAAATAAGCTACCGAATTTGTTATGTTAGCTAACGTAGATTCAATTAGTTTAAGCCCTATACATGACGGCATACATTGATTGAGTGGGTTTAATTGCCACAAGAAACCTTGTATCAATGATATCACAGTCACTAATGATGGCCACTGATACTTATCTCTATTTATTCTTGACCCTTCTAACATCAGAAGTCACTCAATCACTTATAACAATTCTCTTTTTTGCAGGAATACGTCACCCAGAAGAACTATCCCTATGCTATCCCCTTGAGCCCTCCCACCTGAAACAGAACTACCAGAATCTGAAAGAGGCTAAACGGATAAAGTCTTCACAGCCGCCAGATACGAACACGTTTATCGCTGCGACTAGAGGATCTTCAAATAGTTTGGACAGGACCAATGGACCTTGCCCTGCGACTCCGCCTCCACCAAGATCGCTCTCCGCTACCCCTGTGTCTGGACAACAAGTAAGTTGCTTAAAATAAAGCTAGATATCACGAAACAAAATTGATGTAATACCAATCTTTTAGAAAGTATGGTGGCCCTAACAGAGTTCCTTGTGGAAACCATGAGCTTATTTTAGTATTTTCGCATTCCACAGCTTACGTAAACGAACATTTTTGATCTGTTCCAATTCCTGCAAGCAAACAGTTTTCAGTTTCTTTGAAAACGCAACAATAATTGTTCATGTGTTAAGAATCTCGGATTTATGAGCTCATTCATTCGCTTTACATTATTCAGCAGTTATTTTAGTTAGTCATACAAACAAGAATAGTGCAGGAAAATGCATCTGTTTTACATCATATGATGTTTATGTTACATGCATGTTTACACATAAATTATGCCGGTTTTGATCGCTTTTGCCCGTAACTTCTGAGTTGGACATTTACAAAAAGTCGTCGTAAAAACTTATGCAGCTGTTAAAATCTTTTTAGTTTTTAACTAAAGAGTTCGTTATGGATTTCAATTATTTAATTTTGCGCATTTCTTTAACGGTCTTGGATTTTTATGCTATAACAGCTGAATTACCAATTACTCGCTACACATTATGTCTGCATATCTACAACCAATGCATCTACTATGCATCTACTACAACCAAATATTAATTTAAACAAATAAGGTTTTGCTTAAATATTGAGCCTGATTCATTGTGCCATTGACGTCACAGGAAAACTATTGATTTTAAAGTAACTAACACTTATGTACCTTATAATTTTTATGGTTAAATGTTAGTCATTTACCTAGTATTCTCTCAACCTATTATTAAATAAAGTAACAATAGCGTAGGCGTTGATCAAAGGTGGCTCTGGACCTATGGATACGCCTTCCTAAAAGTCTGGGACTTATGCTTAGAAAAACTACGATCTTTAGGTAACATTAGTCTAACTATTAATTCCCTTTATGCAAATCTGTAGGCAGCTTTTTTTGTAAGTTAGAACATTTATAGTTTCTGCTACAACTATGAGAAGCCGCGAAATTAAAACATCTATTTTTCCCAACTATTCCAGTATCAATAAATATTAATTTCCCCTTCCAGAACGGCACGCTCCGTCGATACGGCGGTGTTTACAGCACACAGAGTGACGGCTCCAGCGATGGGGGGTACTGTGGGACCCCGCCCCGGGCCGCCTCCATGGATGCCCTGGACTCCATAGCCGACTCCCCTTTGGAACCCGACACACAGTCCCGAGAGTCTCTGCTATCACCCAAGTCTCTTATGGAAAAAGCTAGAATGAATGTTGGGTATGTATTTTGGCATTATGTCTATTGTATTCTGAAAAAGATAGAATAGTAACTGTCGACTAAGAAAGTAGACTGGAAAAGATTCTGTAACATTTAATATTGATAGGGATCATGTATTTGGAGCGAAGAGTATATCGACCTTGTTGGTTTATGACTTTCAAATCAAATTGACACCTAAGCTGGTAGGCCATATTTTGGATTAACTGTAGGTACTGATACAAAAGTATAATTTTACAAGTGTATTGCGTAACTGTAGGTATTAGTATTTTAAGTTTTTTCCAGCCGCAGCTCACAGAGAATAGCTGGGTGCTATTCTCTGTGAGCGTTGTGCACACCTGTAAATGACTTATTTACTCAGGACTAACAATTGTAAACTTATATGCGTAAGCAATTGTAAATAAGTTATTGGTGTGCCTTGTAAATAAATAAATAAACTGTATAAGACTTCTATTGAACAGCTAATAGAGAATGTTTTGAATGGAAACCCCCAATATTTCATAGCTATTGCCCTATATGAGGATGGTATTCAGGGCACTTAATGGGTGCGAGGCGAAATGACTTGTCATTCTATGCGATGATTGAAATCACTGACGACTATTGGTTTATCCCTAAGAGGGTTTTTTCCCGAATGAATAACATTCCTAATAGTAATGAATCGTTTAACTAATTGACTTAGTTTGACTAACTGGTTCAATACTGAGATTTGATGTTTACACCAAATAGTTATACATACATTTCATTAGAAATCATTAATTAATTTGCCTTATTTTACTGCTAAAGAATTAAAACGAGATTTTTCAAAAGTAATTAGATACTTATCAATAAGTCAAATAGGTAACTTGATCAAGTTGTAAATCTATACATTTCATTTGAAGGCCGTAACTTCTTAAGAATTAAAACAAGATTTTCCTAAATTGATTTACTATAGATTGACTTATCGATAAGTAAATATAAGTCACATAGTAAAAGTAACTTTTTTTTATGAGGAGAAGTTTTTTGATGCAACTGTTTAATTAATATTAGTTTAAATCGTATATAAATGTTTATTTTTAGCTTTACGTTTATGTAACTTAACAAAAACTCTCTTATCCCCAGCTGGCTGGACTCATCTCTTTCTATAATGGAGCAATACGTTCGCGAATGGAACACCCTTCAGCTTCGCTTCAAGTTCTACTCGTTCTTCGACCTGACGGCGCGGGCGCAGGACGCGGCGAGACTCAACCAGTTGTACCAGCAAGCTCGCTGGCAGATACTCATCCAAGAAGTCCAGTGTACTGAGGAAGAAATGCTGCTGTTTGCTGCGTTACAGGTAGGTTAACTTACAGTGTCATCATCATCATCATCATAGTTTTCCAAAACTATGTTGGTGTCGGCTTCCAGTCTAACCGGGTGCAGTTGACTGTTTCACCTGCTCAACCCAGTTACTCTGGCAACTCGATCCTCGAGTTCAGTTTTCTCAACCTGTCTAAGTTTTTATCACAATAATTTGAAAATGACCTTCAAATAACTAGACACGTTGCTAAGTAGGTAACTATTATTTACTTGAAAGGCAAATAAAATTACCTACCACAAAAAAGTGTCTACCGTATTGCCAAAAAACTACCAAAAAGTCAACAAAAACACTTGCGTTCTGTTGGAGTTGAGCCAGGTAGAGGCTACTTTGAATTTATTGCTACGAATTAGTTCCTACCTTACGTTACTCGTCCTACAAGAAGGCGCCCGACCTACCTGTCTATGGCATCTTCGCTCATATTTGCTTCGTGATTATAACGAACCTTTATTAATTCCACAGCTCCAAATAGAACTGCAAACCCTAGCGGGTGGCAGCGTTGATGCGGCCGATGGTAATGGTCCAACCCAAGCCAGCGCCCCTGAAGATGAGATAGACGCAGCATTGTCAGCGCTTCAGACTCAACTGGAAGGCGGCCCTGCACCGCATAACGATATTACGCATGTGCCTGAACTGGCCTCGTACCTCAAGTATCTTAGGTGAGCTTATTAAAAACTTTTTTTTGTTATTTATGCATAGTTACAGGGACAGTGGTTGACTATGAGGTCGCATTTAGGACGGGGTTTCGCATAAGCAAGGGAAGATTGGGTCTTGATGATTCAATACACAATTTCAAAATACAAAGTTTCAATACACTATGGGAGAAACAAAAATTATATGACGACGTGATTAACATTTTTGCGAGATAATCTTAGGGCGCGATAACATAAATCTTATTGAGAATGACTTACCTTACTTCATTCATCTCATTAATTCCGTTTCATTTTAATTTGTGCTATATTTTTATCAGTTATACAGACCTTTATATATTTCTATGTATTTTATATTATTACATCTCTCTAAACTACTATATTTCATGTCAATTCTAAATATTTACATAATATTGTGTTTCTTCCATCTTCTGCGGGCGACCAGCAAGTGTAACAACGAATACTGTGCTTTGGCGTAAGATACTTATATTTACCCTGGTTTTCTTATCTAATCGCAAATTATATGTATTGAGTATTACACAAACCTGGCTATTAATATTGTATATTATGTCTATGTATTATTGTATAACATTCTTAATGTATTTGTAATTGTTGATAAAACTAACTATGTATTTAAAAGAAACTCCTACTAAATTACTCCCGTACCTCTCAGTTGAAAAGTATCTAAACCACCAAGTTGTTTGTAAGAAAAGCAAATAAATCTATTATTAACTGTTGTGTAATATCAATGTGAAAACTGTTGTTTTGTTTCGATGTCACGTTAAATGTTCGTAATTTGTCACGCTTTAACACCAAATTGAAAGGATTGGATTAGTTTACACCTGAGGATCCTGGATAGATTTCAGATACCATTCGTATGTAGAAAAAAATATTGACCGGCATAACTACTAAATTACCTTACTTTCATAACACGTTGGGCGAAGTAGAGAATACGTAGGTACTATCGATATCAACTTTACCTTTAGTACAAAATAACGAGTTATTTATATGAATTCTACGAAATTAGATGTCTAGACCTTTAGTTAAACTTTCGATTTAGCCTTTGCAAGTCTTCGTAAAACAGCACTAGCACGGGCACAAAAAGTAGTTCAACTTCAAACTTCCAAAAGTAGTAAAAAATAATTATTTTTCGTTACTTTCAGGCCAAAACGCTTTACCCTAAAAGCTTACAAGCGCGGCTGGGTGTCGTGTCGTGACGGCGTGCTGCGCATTCATGCGTCGCGTGAGGCGGCCGGGAAGGGAGAATCGCCGTCTTATGCTGTGGAACTTAGAGGAGCTGAGGTAAGAAGTGTCTTATTGACTGATTTGGTAGAAAGTTGTAAGCGACGTTTCAACCAGGCAATAAAGGTATCGATCTTGCTATTTCCTCGATCTTTGATATTTCCTCGTCATATGTTAGGAAGAAAACATATGAAAAATAAACACTTGTATTGGGTGCGATAGAATAAAAATAAATAATAGTTAAAAAAAACTAAAAAACACGCTTTTTATAGAAAACCGAACTAAAAAATAGGAAATAAATTTTAATGAATTTAAATTAAGAAAACAGTGTTAAAAATTTCAATGAATATAAATTAATAATAGTGTGAATACAAAAAAAAATATTAAAAAAAAAACCGTGGGGTGCATGGTGTCAATAGTTATAAATATTTTATTGACAGATATGAGTACAGTGATTTTCATTTTGATAATATCTTAAAAAGCACCCCACGCTTTTTTTAAATATTTTTTTTTTGTATTCACACTATTATTAATTTATATTCATTGAAATTTTTAACACTGTTTTCTTAATTTAAATTCATTAAAATTTATTTCCTATTTTTATTCATTTTTTTTAAACTATTATTTATTTTCTACTTTTTAGTTTGTTTTCAAACTATTATTTGTTTTGTAGAATTAAAATTCTCTTTAGTATACAAAAATTTGTCAATATTAGAGAAAACGGCTAAAGATAATTATTGGAAATAAAAATTAACATCGAGTCCTGCCTTATCGACTGTAGAGAAAAATTCTAGAAAATTTTAATTAATTTTCTTACCTTATCGACTATAGATGAAAATTATATAAATTAACAAAGATCATATTTTGCAAATTGAAAAGCCTAGAAGTCGGTGTCTAATGGATGTTACTAAGTTAATTTTGCCACCGACTTCTAGGCCGATGCACCTAAAATTAGGTTTTTTTTTGCTTTTTAGTGTTTTGGGATCTCGGTTTCATTTTTTTGTAAAAAGGTTATTTATTTAAAGCTTTTCAGTGATACGAATAATTGTCACTATCCATACACACATCCATACAAGTGGGAAGTTCTCATCAATACAAAGAATATAAGTCCAAACGAGGTATTTTACATATTCAGTTGTCGAGTTCCCTTGACTTTCTCTGGTCTCCATCATCAGGTCAGCTCCAAACCTTCACTGTTGCATAGGTCTTGTCAATACGAATAATTTAAGCCCAAACACGAGGTAGTTTACATATTCAGTTGTCGAGTTCCCTCCATTTTCTCTGGTCTCCATCATCAGGTCAGCTCCAAACCTTCACTGTTGCAAAGGTCTTGTCAATACAAATAATTTAAGCCCAAACACGAGGTAGTTTACATATTCAGTTGTCGAGTTCCCTCGACCCTCTCTGGTCTCCATCATCAGGTCAGCTCCAAATCTTCACAGTTGAATAGTGCTTTTAGGCGTACACCTAAGTGTCAAGTTTTCACCCTATGTATGCCTACAAGTTTTGAAGGTTGCCCTCGATTTCTCAGGGTTTCCATCATCAGATCCTGACCTGATGAATATGGGACCAACTGGCAGCTATTCCAAGTCGAACAAAAAAAGAATCACGTAAATCGGTCTATAAACCTCGGAGTAATCGATGTGTATGTGTAACCTCCTCCTTTTTGGGAAGTCGGTTAAAATGGAATAATTTTATCAAATTAGTGTATTGTCATCGGTCCTCAATAAATCTACAAAGTTTGAACGAAATCTGGCCGTTTAAAGTGGGTCAAAATCGCGCCCAAAGAAGTCGGTTACAAACAAACATACAAACATACAAACCTACAAACATACAGGTGAAGCTAATAAAAAGCGTGTATAGTAAGTTCAACTCAGTCTTGCGCGCGGCCTTATGTGTGGGTAACCCTTGTGTGCGTGACAAGAGGTACAGTCGTCACTGTCACACGAATGAAAGTTGTATATTTACAAGCCGACGCACACATAGGGCCGCGCGCAAATCTGAGTTGAACTATCTATAATATGTATTTGATTGATTTTCATCGTGCTAATTTGCATGGCAAAAAAATCTCGACCTGCTCGACGCAGGATCGTGTCTTCTCTACCTATATGAAACCACGCTTTTGTCAAGGTTTGACAGTAAATAGATTGCTAGTAGCTTTGCTCAGTTTCAACGATTGTTTTACATTCTAATTTTGTCCACAACCAGGTGACTCCAGACGCCCATCCCGCATCGGGCCGTTACAGCATCAAATTGGAAGTGCCTGCCGAAGATGCCATGCACGAGATGTGGCTCAAGTGTGAGAATGTAAGCAACAAATAACTATTTTAATATTACCTACTTTCTTTAAAACATAACTTTTTGGCAGTCGGGTAAAAAACAAACACTAGTTGGTTAGTGTTTGTTGGATTCGATTCTTATATTTACCACCATATTCCTTCCAGACCTTCTAAATCAGTCAAAAATTATAAAATTTGATTATTTTTCTTTCGAGTAACCAGAACAGTCTATGTTCTGTGTGTTAAGTGAGTTGATACATAGAAAGTATAGAAAACAAATCTCCCCAAATGAAAATTCCCTACATCACACTCACTTTTCACCGTTCACCAGGAGGAACAATACGCCGAATGGGTAGCGGCTTGCCGTCTAGGCTCCCGCGGGCGTTCCCTCGCCGACGCGGCGTTTGCGAGCGAAGCTGCGGCAGTACGCTCATTGCTGGCACTGCAGCGGCCGCAGCCAGCCGCCGCTCTCAACCAGCACTCGCTGCCTCACCTCGACCATCTGCAGCCCGAGAACTATCTCGCGCCAAGATTCTTGAAGAAGCTTAAGAGCAAGGTAAGCTAATTTAAAATCAAAATAATCAATAATTATTTATTCAAACACTTTTCGAACGAAAAAAAAAATTGCAAAAGACAGCCCCCACAACGACTTCCTGTGTTTTTGACATGAAGGAGGAGGTTTAAATCAACCTATATGTTTTGTAAGTCAACATCAGAATTGGGCGCGAAAAGAAGAAGGGTTTTTTTGTGTTTAACAAAATTAGGAATCGGATATGAATGAACGGCTTTGAAAGCAGTATTGTGTATTTTAATTTCCAGCACAGATGAAGCGTTCAGGACCTACTGCATATACCGTAAAATATTTTATGTTGCATCAAAAAAAGATCGTTCGTCACTATGTCGGAATATCACAGAATGGTAAAAAAAGCATTTATGATTGAATAACAAAGACTTTTCTTTCTTTTTTCAGTTCACCCAACGCGTGCTAGAAAGTCACGCGAACGTAAAGGACCTACCTTTACTGGAAGCCAAGCTACAGTACATTAAAACCTGGCAGAACTTACGTGACTACGGACAGACGATGTTCGTGGTACGTTTCATGGGGCACAAGCGAGATGAGATCATCAGCATTGCCAATAACAGGATCATGCGATTGGATCCCAATACTGGAGACCATATTAAGACGTGGCGGTTTAGTAATATGAAGGTGAGTTTGCTTATGTAAAACAATTAATGTGTAATTTCTAATCGTTTATTTAGATTGGCCGAATACTAATAATGTCCTGCAAAGCTTCTTATTTTTTAGGGTTCCGAACCCAAAGGGTAAAACAGGACCCTATTGTTTTCGCTCCTCTGTCCGTCCGTCCGTCACCAGGATGTATCTCATTAACCTTGATAGTTAGAGAGCTGAAATTTTCACAGATGATGTATTTCTGTTGCCGCTATAACAACAAATACTGACAACTAGAATAAAATAAATATTTTGTTTTTTTTTGCTAATTTTTGTTCTGGTACGGAACCCTTTCGTGAGCGAGTCCGACTCGCACTTGGCCGGTTTTATTTAAGCAGAATAGTTGTTGAATATTCAATATTGTGAAGTTTAGTTGGTTTTCCTTAAAAATAATTTCCTCACGTGTCTACATCACAAATTAAAAAATCTAGAAATCAAGTATATTTGCTAACTGAATTGTCTTTTCTTCAGGCCTGGAATGTAAACTGGGAGATAAAACACATGATGGTGCAGTTCGAAGAGGGCAACATTATATTCTCAGTGCAATCCGCCGACTGCAAAGTTGTTCACGAGTTCATTGGAGGTTACATATTCCTGTCTATGAGGTCCAAGGATGCTAACCAGACCCTCAACGAAGAACTCTTCCATAAGCTTACAGGCGGGTGGACGTAAACGCCTCCCCCAAAAAGGTTTTAGTGAAGTAGGCCATATGTAACGAAAACTGACAACCCTAAACGGGTACTCCAGAACACTGAATACTAGGCTATAAACTTTCGTAACAAATATATAGTGCAAGTTCAATAGTGGCAAATAATAATTATATATTTTTACTATCCGTACAACACTATGTAATAATTATTTAAAAGTTATGAATGAATGGCCTTGAACATGTGCCTTTTGACGTGCTAAACTCCGATAGAGTGTATGATAGTTGATATTTTTGTACCAAGAGGATGCATTCGTAATATTCAAAACATTTACTTTAGATCTATATGTAGTGCTTCCAATAACCTCGTATGTAGCGATCTTGTAAATGCCAAATACATTTTTGATGCAGAATATTAATAAATAAAATGCTTCCGTACATTAATACATCACTTTATTGTTTTTAATGTTAGCTGTAAGAAACATGCGATGGATATGAGCTTTTAAATATGATAAGTTTAAACTTTAATGTTTAATAAATTGTAGCGTTAGATTGTGTGGAGTGCCATTATTTGACATAATAACACTTTTGATGTGTGACTATGATCCATTTGGTGCTGTATCATTCAACTAGGGTATGTGCCCATACATAACATTGAGTCGCCTTAACATACTATTGTGTACTATCTTTTCATGTCTTAAAGTGTAAAAAATATGAAAAATCTAACATCAATTTGAACAATGAAATACTTTGGTATTTGAAATTGAAATAAGAAAAAAATTGATTACATTTTAAGACTAGAAAAACGAGTATAGAAGATTTATCGTATTTTGTTCTTTATTCATTGTAAATAACATCGGTATTTTAGGCACATAAAATAAGTTATTTTATACCAGTGACAAATTAATTCTAGATTAATATTTTGGCTTCATGTTGTATACCTAATTAATTGCAAAGATTATTTTATTATTGTTGACTACTAGTCTCATTGAGATCGCATATAATGCTGTCATTTTTTTTATTTAATTAAGTATCTTTAAATTAGATTAATATTATCGAGTATTAACATTATCTGCCTTATTTTATTGTGGAGTTCTGTACAAATTGTATGTACTTTAATTAATAATTTTTGAGTATGTTTGTAAATGAATGACGTAATAAATGTAAATGAATAACATTTTTCATTGTTTTATTTAACTTACAATTCCTTGTTTTAAAAATGTAACACTTTTTTAAGCCAGAAAGGCACTTTTTTTGCCCAGGTAGCTGGGTGGCGGAGCACTGGTACTCAGCTGCCTCCATTTATACTGGAAACCAACCCCAATAGTTGTGCAAACGCTAGGCAGAAGTTGAAATACGTAACAATTTTTCGCCATAGCGACATTAACAAAAATACACACATCACAATTTTTTCTCAAATAGTGTCTTAACACTATCCATACATAGTTAAATATCGTTCATGATAAGCTGACACGTCAGGATTGACAGGCGGTATCGTCATCACGACGGAACACGCCCCAGCTGGGTTCACTCCATACTCTGAACCCGTTATACTCCAGAGGAATTTAGTGCCATCACGATCACTGGTTAGAATTCGGTACTCTTCAACTGTCATTATGTCTGTTGAGCTGTCGCCTGAGCTGGTTACTGCTAGGAGACGGTTCCCTGTAAGGTTATGAAGAAGAATAAGCTTTGATAATGTAAACAAGTATGAGGTATACAGTATTGTAAAGTTGAAACAAGTTTGTTGTATTGCACACGCTAATCTCACTAATTGTTGATCCGATTTGAAAAAATATGCAACGTTAGATAGCCTTACAGGCTACTTTTTATCATTAGATAGTTAAAACATAAATTACTAAATTTCCTTGGAAGAGACTTTTTTTTATGTAGATACAACAATATTATATTCCTTCAAAATCTTATTCAATTTAACAACTAATCATCGAATATTACTTACCCAAATTACAAATAGCCATAGGAGACTGACTGAAACTCGAAACTTGTTCCAAAACCTTATCCACATTCGGTCGAAATCTATACAGATTCGGAAAATAACACTGTGATACATAAATATATCCTTTAAAAGATACTAGAAATTTCGGCGTCATATCTGTTTCAATAACTCGAAGCCATCGGTCGTGGTCTCCGTTATCTTCGTATCTGTATATATGTTTGTGGCCTATCACATAAACTGTGTTCTCGTGGACGCAGGCCGCGGGAGACTGCACTGGATCAGGTAACTTGGCTATTTTTCTGTAAGTCCTCTGTTTTAGATCGTATATGATGGCAGAGTCTGAAATTATCCTGAAATATGTAAAATGTACATAGAATATGTTTACAGAGTTATAATGATTTATCTCGATTGGGTATTATAATATAACCCAAATGTACTTGTAACATCACACTTATTTCGTCAGGCAAATAGTACTGTGGTTCGCGCTTCAAGCGAGTTCGCTGGCAATTTCTGAATGGAGTCCTTTTGGATATCTGTTAAAGTGATGAAATTCCATTGGAATCATCATCTCTAGGATGTAAAAGAATAGCTTTTTTTATAACCGACATATTAATGTGTCACAAATAATGAACTCTTATTAGATTCAAAACTTTTATTGCAACTTACAATTTAAAACTTTGGAAACTTGTTATTTGAAACATTACATATTAAGGACCATTTTTACCAACAAGATAAACACGTTTTTGCAGAATTTTAGTTTTCACGAAATTTTCAACTTCATAATTTCAAGGTTTAAACTACCGATTTTCAATAAACGACTGTCGGTAAAATTGGCCCTTGTAATTGTATAATCACGGGTTGTTCCGATATCCAATGACGTCTAACAAACCAAATCAACTGTTATTAAAAACGTTTGAAATATTTTCGATCTTTTACCTGAATTTGGCCTGTAAAGATACCTTTAAAATATTCTTGTTTTTTTACTGGAACCAAAAACTTAGCGTTGTTTATAAACAGCTGACTTGGTATGTATAACTTATTGCCTAATAGTTGTGACGGATTTTCTTGTTTCTTTGATATTGCTACGAAAGTTAATAATTGTTGAAATTGTTCATACGTCATCCCAAATATAAAATCATTCGGTATCTCTTGAGTGTCCTTCACTTTCTGTTTGTGCCTTTTTATCAAATCATATGTTGCTTGGATTTCGGCAGGAGATAATTTTGAAAGTGTGCAAATTATTTCGTCTTTTGGTACATAAATCTTATCTCTTTTCAACAAATCCTGAACCATTGGCGGTATAATTAATCCTTTAGAAATTTCAAGTTTCCCATTGCTGTTCTGATTGGGAGTAGATAAATACCGGATGTTGGATCTCATAATATTCTGTACTATTTTATTTCGTTCTAATGGACTCTGTATGAATGGAGATATTAATGTTACAGGGGAATCTTGAAAAGCAGGTATAGGGAATCTTTGTCTTATCAAGTCACGTATAAATGGTAAGGGCCACCGTTCTCTGAGGGTGTCTTGTAATGTAGGTACCGGGTGTCCTGGTAAAGGCTTCAGTTTCGGCTTCGGTTTACCAGGTACCTGGGGCGTTGGTGCCGGGATCTCTGGCATATCGGGCACTGGAAGCTCTGGCACTATGGGAATGGCCACATCTGGGATCCCAGGGATGGGAAACCCTGGTAAATTCTCCCCCGGCACACTGGGTTCAGGTATCTCTAGTGGTGATGGATTTTCTTTCCTTTTGGGTCGGACGGGTGTCATATCAATCCCATCGAATTTGTTGACACCTATCTGAGTATGTTCAGGGGGAACTTTGGTACACATGGTGACTTTCCTTATTGCAGCTGACCAATATAAGCTGAACATTTTCTTCATGTTTACGATCTGAAATAGATGTGCGAATTAAAAAAGGATAAGTCGTTATTTGAAGGGTATGATTTGAATATCTTTGGCAGTGGCCAGAAAGTCTGACAACCAGTCGGTCTATAATCGGTCTGAGTTGTGGAGGTCAGATAAGCAACTGCTCCATGTAAAACACTGGTACTCAGCTGCATCCATCCATCATGGTTAGACTGGAAGTTGGAAAAGGCTAGGCTAACGATTTTATATAAATGCTCCTTATCTATACATATAATAAAATGATAGGAAAGTCAAAACTGTACATTGAATATTTTTTTAAAAGAATACTTGGGGGGTGATCCACAATCGATTCTGAACCCAAATATGTAGTTTTTAGAAATTTTGTCTGTATGTCTGTTTATCTGTTTGTCTGTATGTCTGTTTATCTGTTTGTCTGTATGTTTGTCCCGGATAAACTCAAAAAGTACTGCATGGATTTAAATCAAATTTTGCATGACTATTACCTGGGGGCCGGTTCAACACATAGGCTATATATTATCACTATCACCTACGGGGGATGAGCAATGAACGATTAAATGAACGAAATTGGAAATTCTATATTGCCCACGCAGACGAAGTCGCGGGCAACAGCTAGTACCTTATAAAGCAAGTTCCTCTGTAAGTTGATATCGGATGGATCTTTCCTTGAAGTATCCACAAGGACAAGGGCTTTTGGTATGTCGCAAGGTTTGCAGCTTTGCTCAGTTTCTACAGATTTTACTGGTAGATTTGAATAGCAATTTGAGCAGAAATATTTTTTGCTTGAGACCTGCAAATTTAAGAATAATTTATTAGGAGGACGGATTATATATTATATTCTATTCATTAAATTGTCAATCAAAAGTAGCGTTAAAACTTTAAGCCTTCAATATAAAGTTAGCAATGGAAACTCAGAACGTGATACATACTTGTACATATTTTGAAAAGACTTACCTGTTGCTTGCAGGCAGAATAATGAATAATTTTCGAAAAAGAATCAGATGCTCGTCTCAAGAGTAATAAATTCCAGAACAGGATCGCATCACAGGACATTTTATTGACTTGATTTATTTTGTAAGCTATGTAACTTACAATAATTAGATTCAATATAAATTTTAGAAGTACATAGCTGTCTTATTATTATTTCATGATTGAGTTCTAAACTCCATTTATCAGCATTTTGATTGTGTAAACTATGGTTTATTTTGTATATCTATTTTCTTTGTAATGGTTTTACATTATTTACTTAACTGCAAAAACAGATTTTATGTTTTTTTGGAATTCATTTTTTGGCATATGTGACACACCTGTTGACGGATTTGTCAAAGTTTATAGTTTTATTTTTTAAAAGGAAATAGCCAGTGTTTGTGTATTGCGTCTTGTCACATTAGTTTACATACCCCATCGAGCTTAGAAATAGTTATATGTCAATGACATACCCACATAGGAATACACAAAAAAGGCCAATCATTAAGAGATTAATCACAGTATATCTATAATAACACTGTTAAACATTATATAATTGTGGGTAACCGTCAAGTTAGGGACCAGGATTTAATTAATTTGTATGGTTACCATAAAGTATGGTATCAGAAATTTTAATCACTTTATAAATAACAAAGACACAAGGGTTAGAATAGCATACAACTAGCAAAACCTTAGGGCTATATCAGTTTCATTCAGGTGTCTAAATAGTTCAAAAACTTACCTGAACGCGCCAACACCACCAAGTATATACAATGAGTCCTCAATAACCACAACGCCAGCATGTCTACGAACAGGCAACTGTACTCCATGTTGAATCCATTCATTTTTATGAATATCATATACTTTCACATCCTTCATAAAAATACCTGTTCCTCTCCCATATTCCCCACAAAGTACTACAATCTTCGTAGGAATCCAGGAGGCTATGTTCCACCCCCATAAGTTGGTTTCCGCTACCTCCATCCATTTTTGTAAACCTGGCCCCTTTGTGTACGTAAATAAATAATTTGGTGATTTTTCTGGTGCCTTGTCCTTGTTAGACCACATTGGCACTGCCGCTGTAAACCTCAGTTTACGGTGTATACTTTCCTTAACTAAATTCAGTACTTCAGTGTAAACTTTCAGAGTGTACAATTCACAGAGTATTTGTTTATGCTGTTTTATTGCTGAGAGAGTTAATTCGTAATCAGCTGCTAATTTGTGCAAACATGCAATTATTTTCTCAGTTAAACTATTCACGTAATCTTTTGTTAGATCTCTCATTGCTTCTAGTTCGTCTTTTGTAATTCTATCCATATCTAAACAGCAGAGTATTATAAGTAATGCATCTGCTCCCATCTCTTGTTGTTCAATCCATTTCAATCCAAATTTAAATACTTGTAATTCAGACTCTACGTCCAAGTATGGATGAGATAAATACCAGAATAAGTTATTTATATTTGGAACATACTCTGGCTTCATAGATTTAAACGAGAAAAGACCGTAAATTACCGCAGCCTGTTCAAGTTTTACCGATGCAGCATTTTGTGCAATTTCTTTGATTTCCATCCAATTGGACAATGTTAATTGCTGCTCTAGGCAATAATCTATTTGTTTAGTCAGTTCTGTTATTTGTAGGAAATTAGCAGCAATTGCGAGGTCTCCAACAGTGGCTAAAGAATGTTCTGATATATCTATCAACCCTAATTCCATATATCTTAGTATAATATTCATGGAATTGGCATCCACAACCTGGAAATTAATAAGAAAAGAATAGAATAGTGGTCTATTTAGACTTTCGAAAGTTACAATCTTAGTAAACAGCTGTGTTTCAGTCAGTTCATAGCTTTTAGTGGACATTATATTAACTTTTTTTGTCTAAATATAAACTTATTAAATATAATTATTTATTTCATTAAATAAACATGCTTACATCCATGGAGATTTCGTGCTGTTCATTTTCAACATAATTCCCGCCAAACATCGCTCGAAAATAATCACTATGTTCACTTAACACATCTTTTTTTACTTTAAATACTTGACCATCGATAACTAGGGATACTTCTTGGTTATTTTCCATTTTCAAAACTTTGTTAAAAAGCGAAAACTAATCTGGAGAGATTCCGAAAAGAAATAAAATCTTTTTAAATGTTTGACAATGACGGACAGGACAAGACGTCAAGACAACTGACAAAAAGTGACAACTTGTGTATCACAGACAGATTATATCACTATTTGGAGGAATTATGAAATGATGATTGATAACAAAGTACCATTATGATGTTTATGGAGAGTTATAAATTAGATTCTACGGGGACAGTGGAGATAATCGTGAATGGTGTGAACAACATACTTGTATCCTTATGTTTACATTTATTTACCGAAGTGTAGGAGTAGCTGACTTTGCTTTGCCCACTGTAGATCTGTGAGTTTATGGTTCTGAGAGAATTGGGGGGAAATTTGACAATTTGTAGATTTGACATTTCGGTTTTCGAAAACAATCTCAAGTCAAGGACCAAGGATAGGAAACAAAGTAGAATAAAGAAAAAACAAGAAACAGGTTCAAACTCGCTTGTATTGAATTAAATAATTTATAGTAACCACAACTGCCGATATAAAAATTTCAAAACGTTGTCCATAAAAGTTTTAAATGTGTCGGTGATAGTGAATTCAGTGAGTTACTGAAAGGACAATATGACGGCTACAGCATCAGCAGTGACTGCTTCTGTTGACGAGGACTTAGACGAGTGTGGGCCACAGCTCATCACTAAACTAGAGGTAAAAGTGCAATGTCATGCATAAAATCTGGACACCTGGTACCAGAAGAAACTGTTAAAAAGTAAACATGTTGCGTAGATTAAGTACACCATGTTTTATAAACTAATTTGGGGGTCTGTGTGTATGCATGTACACAGTAGTGTGTAGCTTTCAGAACCCTAATAGTATGCTTATCCTGAAAATTCTGATTATCCTGAATACATTGGGAGTTATAGAAGGCCAAGAATGTAGTTACAAGGTTAGTGATTCTTAAAAACATAATTTCCAGGGAAATGGCATAACATCTGGAGACATTAAAAAGTTAGAAGAAGCAGGTTACCACACAGTGGAGTCAGTAGCGTATGCCCCTAAGAAATGGCTCATTACAATAAAAGGTATATCAGAGGCGAAGGCTGACAAAATACTTGCAGAGGCATCCAAGTTGGTGCCAATGGGATTCACTACAGCCACTGAATTCCATCAAAAAAGGTTAGTTTATGAGATATCTTCATAGATAGTTTATTAAGTTCTGCAACACAACTATTATCTCTTACTAAAGTGTAACTCCCGAGACAATCAATTTGTTATTAAGTTTATTTTATATATCAAGTTTGGCAAACAATCTTATGGAGCATGTATTGAGGATGTCAGATAGACAGCCATTCAATGTTACACTGGGTACTACTGCTCCAGTTAGACTGGATGCCTAGGCCGATGATTTTCATCTTTATTTCCTAAAAGTGCCATTATTTATAACTGAATCATTATATTTGTAGATCTGAAATAATTCAACTAACAACAGGCTCCAAGGAGCTTGACAGGCTATTGGGTGGTGGAATAGAGACTGGATCCATCACAGAAATTTTTGGAGAGTTCAGAACAGGCAAGACTCAAATATGCCATACACTAGCTGTTACATGCCAGGTAAAAAATATGCATTTTTTTTTAAGAGAAAATTTTCATTAGTCTATGAAATGGGTTTTCCTAGTACTACCATCGGCTCGTGGTTTCACCGTAGGAACTACTTTGGATACTCTGATATAAACTGGGCTCAATGATCAATACATAAAACAACTTATTTTTATTTCCATTTATTTATTTTTAAACATATATTTTACATTTATATTACAATACGTTACATATACATTTAAAAATGTAAAATATATGTTTAAAAATAAGTAAATGGAAATAAAAATAACTCGTTTTATGTAAAAAAAGCAAAATCGTCATTTTGTTGGTTACGATAATATACATAGGAGGTGTCGAAATATTATAACAAATAACAAGTATTGTGAATTAGCACTACAAGTATGTAGAAGCAAAATTAGCTAATGTTGACTGTGCAGTTGTTAGTATTTCTTTATTTTTTGGTGAACCTAAACAATAAAGTTAATAAATAAATAAATTGCTTTTCCATACTTGTAGCGCTAATACACGTTACGGGTAAATCAGAAGCCGGAAAGCTGACTTGTACTTATGAGTATTCCAAATTGAAAAAGAGACCTGTCAAGCAGTACCCAATTTCCCTAACTATTAATTTATCTTTCAGCTACCCATAGAACAATCAGGTGGCGAAGGAAAATGCATGTACATCGACACAGAAGGCACATTCCGTCCAGAACGACTGCTAGCGGTTGCACAACGCTACGGAATGGAGGGAGCTGCGGTGTTAGACAACGTGGCTTATGCTCGAGCTTATAATACCGACCATCAGACACAACTGCTGGTCCAGGCCTGTGCTATGATGGCGGAGTCAAGGTATGTTTTATTTATTTATAACATTTTACTGGTAAGGGCTCCCACACAAAACTTCATCGCATCACAGTTTTGTGTCCTTGTCATGCGAATTTCTGTGATTTGATTTTGTTTGGCAAACCGTTTAGTAGGGTGACTGTACCTTTAAGTGTATCGATTTTATGTGCATGGGGCATGTTGATAATAAACTCAAAAGCCCTTCAAATGAAGATTTGCTCATTCTAAAATAATAAGAAAATATATCTTCAGTTCTCAACCCATAGTTCTTTCGAGTAAAATAGTTCTCATCAGAGTTCATAATCGTAATAAATGGATGAACCCAGAATCTTCTTTTTCTTCTTTATCTATTTAATAATAAAGCAGAGCAATATAGTCTATTTGCGATCCATCTTACAAATCCTAAATACACGTCAAATACGGCTGACTTGAAAATATGGTTGCAGTGCCAAACAGGTTGCCGAACTAAATCGCATTGCATAGCAAGTTTTGTGTGGGCGCCCTAGGAATGCAGTTTGATTCCAATTTACCAATACACCCCGGTAGGAGTCCATATTCACCATAAATCTTCAACTTCATTTACTTCAACAGGTACTCTCTCATTATTGTGGATAGTGCAACAGCTTTATACCGAACCGATTATTCGGGTCGTGGTGAGCTTAACTCCAGACAGTTACACCTTGGACGATTCATGAGGATGCTGCTTCGACTTGCTGATGAGGTATAATTTTTTGATAACATAAATACAAAAAGAACCCTTATTGCATTTATTCCTGCTTATAATGTACTGGCTGTTCCCCGCGGTTTCACGCGTCCCTTGGGAACTACTGCTAGAACAGGGATAAAATAATATATCCTATGTTAGTCGGGAAGAGGGCTGTTTTTTAACAGTGGAAGCATTTTTTAAATCGATATTTTGCTAGAAACAATGTTAAGGTATAAAACTTTAATATTGTTCTGTTTGCAATAAAAAATATTTTCTTTCTTTCTTCCCACCTTCTAGGTTAAAAGTTCTTCCAAAGCCTATCTAAATAAAATAACTCTTCATTAATTCCAGTTCGGCGTAGCAGTATTAATAACGAACCAAGTGGTAGCCAACGTGGACTCAGTGGGCGTGTTCAACGCAGACACGAAGAAGCCCATTGGCGGACACATCATTGCGCACGCGTCGACAACTCGACTTTACTTACGAAAGGGGCGGGGCGATAACAGAGTTTGCAAGATTTATGACAGTCCGTGCTTACCTGAAACTGAAGCTATGTTCGCTATTAGTACGGAGGGGATAACTGATGCTAAGGAATAGACTTTAAACAGCCTTACTACAAAAACTTAAACATCTGTTGAACGCTTGTCTAAAAAAAGTATGGCTGCAAAACGGATCTTATTTCAACGTCATAATCCGTTTTATAGACAAGTGTTCAACAGGCGTTTAAAAGTTTTTGTGGTACGACGGTAAATTGTTATGTATCAAAAGGATGGGCACTTTCGAAGGTTTTATTAACTTTTGAAACACGTCTAAACAGATGTGTATGGTGTGCTATCAAATGACAAACCACTATTTTTACAATTTCGAATATGACTTTGGATTTGTGTTTAAAAAATATAAGCATTCGTCTGTAGACTGTTGAAACTCGGTGCCTTGAATATTAACAAATATGTGTAATTTAATAACATGCGTGCCTTACTGTATAATTGTAAGTTTCTATTTGTTTGATTAACATCATTTTATCTCATTGTAAATAAGCGATCATCAACCCTGTATGAAGTCAATAAAACAACATATTTATAATAAATATTATGCGTTTATTTTCTCAATATGGCTTACAACAATTTATATAAATTGCAAGTTCCAACACTTCAAAGAAAACTTTCAAACTTCTCGCGTGATTTAACTTAGTTTATTGAAAACTTATTTATAAAATTACAATTTATATAAAATTTGCATCCAGCATCAACATTATTAAATGGTTTACGATATTCAAAATAGCTGATATTATAAGGCTTTCTATTATATTGCTTGAGTATACATATATGCTTTGCGTAGTCCCTTTAATAACCAATATCTCGGTTACCGACATAATGTATATGTCGCGCCGTTCAGTGAAATGGCTAGCTGTTTGATAGAACAGCTGTTTTAACTAGTCGGATGCGACATATACATCACGTGGATTTAAAATAAGGCTTCATTTCAGTACAATTTACCTGGTGTATCGTTACATTTAACAGTCTATTATACTTATTAAATTATACTATTTTTATTAGGGATACATATCGGAACGCTGTCACTACTGAAATGTATTCCCTAAAATTCTGAATGAACTACATACTCACTATTTGTCAGACGGTAAATATTATTGCTAAAGCATCAATGTATTACTTTGTCTATTTGATAAAATTGCTCACTGCATGGGACATAACATAATTATTTTAACCCTAAAGTATCGCCGCTTACGCGTAAAATCCACTGAAAAACTAATTCTACACACCCCTTAGAAAAATAATCATATATCGCTAAGAAAATTTATATAATATGTACTGATTTTTATTAGCACGCGGTTATAGCTAGATATATGTATCTGTATCATAAGATGTGTTATTAAAACTATTACACTACACACTATTAGGAATTTTAAAATTTTCTACAACACAACAAGACATGGAAGATTTTGTAGCAGAACTAAATAAATTAGAAATGCAAATTTCTGATATAAATAAAAGACAAAAGATAGATCACATAACGAATTAAAAAAATTAAAAGACTTAATTGTAATTAAATAAAATATTGGTGCTTTATTGGTCATGTAAATACTTCAACTACAATTTTGACCTTTCGAACACCAAACACTCAGATTGTAAACTGCGAAACTCGTAGATATTATGAGAAAATCTGAATTTCATATTTGCAAACATTGCCGAAAATTTTATATGATGGCGTTCAAAAGGTAAAAATTTTACTCGGATGCTTCCTAAACTTTTAAGTCACTATGAACCGCAATGTTGACTAGTCGACGATCACGCTTTCAAGACTAACATTTTATTTAAAACTTGACAAACAATGAACAAATAAATTTCAAAATAGGTATTAGCTTCATTCTTATTATTTAGATAAGTGTGATTTAAGGCAGTAATGTTTTCAATATTAGTACGGCACTTGATAATTATCGATTCGATAAAAATACAACACCTATTTATCGATATAGAAATATTTCATCATCTAAGCCAAACATCAAAGCAGGGCCTGCTTATGTCTAGCACGCTATAAAGTTTTAAGATAAAATGTATAAATATCTAAGTATACAATTTGAATAAATGTATTGCCGCCAAAAATAGTTCTAGCTTAAATAATAATCTACCCCACACTATATAATTTAGGAGATCTATAGTATTGAAAACTACAGCTATACAATAGTTAAATTTCGGTGAACATTGAGGAATCCCTCAATTTACTGGTAACTCATTTGCCGATTCTAGACAACATGCAAAGTTAATAAATAAAAACGTAAAATGAATCCATGAACATAAAGGTTTTAACCATAAAATTAACCCAACATTACCGCAATAAATAAAATAAATAACTAAAAAATTATATTATTACTCATGAGGCACAAGTGACGGATTACAGCCTTGCAACCTACTTAGCTAATTTGTATCAATCTGGAATACAGTAAATTATAAATATTAATAAATTACTTTTATAATGTCAATGCTAAGTCGATTTTCGATCACAATTTTTATGGTGTAAGTACCAAGTTTGCTTGGATCTTTAAAAAAATCCAACATTTATATTTTTAGAGATTTTAAATTCGCTTTACAATTTTTTTTTTCTTATACAATATTTTGCCAATTCAGCTGAAGAGAAAATATTCTAAAAAACATTGTTATCGGACTGAAACCGTTATTTTAAATTGTTTAAAACTTTGTATCAAAATGTAACTTCAGTTATAGTAGTGAAGTGACATTTCGATAATTTTATCGAAGTTGTTAGCCTGCTTCATCATATAATAACTACTTTATTTTATGTACTTCAACTTTCGCATTCAACTTTTTGTACCAATACTTCTGTGCATCGACTTATAAAATCCCTTTAACCATTGGACACTTGACATTCGATAACCTCCAATAAACAGTTAAGCAAAACCCATATCTATCCATTTCCCCGGGTCAGGTCGTGACAAATCCAACCAATCAAAATGCATCTTTAGGCGTGTCAGGGTTAAAAAATTGTGATTCTAATTCGTCCGCATTTTAGATTGGCCAAAAATATTAGATACGTATTTTTTATTTCAACGAAATGATTGAGAGTGACGACGCGTCTTGTCAACAGAAGTGACGTAACAAAAATACGCGTCTATTGTTTTAGGGTTATCTAAAAGACGGACTAATTACTTTTTTTTTATCATCATGCCTATTAATCCCAAATGACACTTTGACAAATGGAGAAGGTTCTCAATTCAAATATTTTTATTTTTTTTTTTCATCAAAGTAATGAGTATACTATGAAGCAGGCTGTGTAACCGTGAGTGCTCATAGGTCGGGCTCCTGCGGCGTGACGTGCGGCGGGGACAGCGGCGGCGCGGGGGGCGCGGCGGCGCCGGCCAGCTCCAGTCGCGCATGTTCGCTTGCTACTAACGCTCGGAGTTCGTCCTGAAAGATATTACATACTTTATGTAGGTGTCTAGTCTTTAGGGGGGGGGGAGGGAGCAGGCCCTTATCCAGTACCTACCTAGTGTACGTCTTTCGGCTGAAATGACTCGGTGTCTGACCAAAAAAAGGAGGAGTCACTTCTGATAAAGATGATTCTTGATTGAGAATGAAAAACTAAAACCACACTTGATTGTAGAATTTTTGAATCCGACAATCACAGTTGGCTTGAAGGCCACGGTAAGCAGGTTTAGGAAAATATGATACTATATGTTGAAAAAAGGTATCATTCCATGCTGCGCTCCAACGCACTCCAATGTGGTAAGTATGGGCAGCAAAAGGCTCCCAGCTCCTCCTCCTTTGACAGGCTATATTCCACTTTAAATATCTATGTTCTATTGTACTCACCCCCCATCCCAGTCTGTCAGCGAGGTCCTGGCAGCCATCGTCACAGTCTCCCAGCCTCGCTACATCTCGAACTGCATCCTCGTCTAATTGCAAGCCACCGCTCATGACACCCCATAGACGGAGGAGAGGGGACCGCATGCCGGCTTTCTCGCGGTTTATCAGCAGTCTAGGACACCAGTCGGGTACCCTGGGGAGGAAAAAAATGTTTTTTCGACTTTTTGCTGTATGTGAAATAGATTTTTTAATTCGAGAAAAAATAGGCAGTATGGAGATTAATTAAAATTTGTAAATCTTATGATATCAATAAATAATTAGATTTATTCCATCAACCCAAAATACTGAGGTGCAGTTTGCTTTGCTTTGAAGATAAATTCCAAAACCAGGCTTGTAATTTTCTCATAATTTTCTCTAGAAATCAGAACTCAACCCAAAAATATTACCTAATACCTAAATTATGACAGAAAACCATTCAGGTCTTTACAGGTCGCACCACTCTTCCAAACTTCCTATTGGATACCTTCAGCATGCTGTTATATTAATTGCATATATCTGTTAAAACTGAATCTATAGGTAACTCCTAAGAGTATCTATAGAGAGAGAAGAGTATCTAAGATAATTTATAATTTCTTGAATAAAACTCACATATCAATAAGAGAAGCAAACGGCTGCACTTCAAGCGAGGATCCCATGATGATGAGCATGTCGCACTGCTGGAAGTCTTCCTGCAGGCACCTCTGGAAGCGGTCCGGTAGGCTCTCGCCGAAGAACACGATGTCCGGCTTCACCACGCCAGGGCATTCAGTGCAGATGGGGATCTGGTCCGCGAATATACGCTCTGGAAATGTCAGAACTTTTATACTGAGCTGTTCGGCAATGTTATACTCAAATCAGCAATCAGCACTTTTCGGGCGTCAAAAACAAAAAAAGACAGCCCCAAAAGGTCCCCTTCACCACGTCCTGTGTTTTTGCTGGGAAGAAGAAGTATAATTGCCTAAACATTATTAAAAATGCGCCTAGTATTAAAGCAATTGTTATAATAATTAGCTACCCTTTTCTCTACTGTCCTCATGTTCTAATGGGTGTACGCATGAGTTCTTATTACAAATAATTGCCAGGAAGGGCAGAAATTAACATCAGAAACGTTTACAGGTGGCTATAATATTAACCCATGCAAAATATTATACATTAAATGGCTAAAGAAATTACGCATGTCTTTTATTGCAATAGGGACAAAAAATACATACTTTCAGTACTTAAAATTCGATGATAAATACCTTTAACATATTCGAGATTATACTCCTTGCGGCAGTCGAGACAGTGCGAGGTGTAGAAGGTGCCGTGAGCCTCCACTAGCTTCTCCTCAGGTATACCGGCCCCGCGCTCTAGAGTGTCTATGTTTTGTGTGTAGTGGCGGAGTAGAAGGCCTGAGGGAAAAGATAACGTTATTGTCTCTGGTATTTTTTATGCTTGACACAAAAAAGCAGCAAAAAAGTTCAGTTCAGTTTTTTTAATGCAGTCTGGAATCATCTGGCAATAAAAAGTTTCTGAATTATAAATATGTGTTTGTCTTGTTGAAACAATGTGATTTTGAATTCATCTTATTACTAATTATATTATATTTTTTTGAAAAGAAAGTAAAATTGTATACCTTTTTCATGTAAAAGCCTGATGAAGTAATGTGATATTGTGGGTTTGAAGCTTCCAGGGTACAATTCCTTTGCCAACATGAAGAAAGGTTTCGGATTTTGTCTGAAGAAGTTGATCTCAAATATTGCTTGTGGTTCCGGAAGGTCATATTTCTGAAGATTATGGTAAAGACCTGTTTCTGGACTACGGAAATCAGGGATTCCTGCAGCTGTAATAAGATAATGAGTGTTATGATAATCGCTTGTAGTTAGATGAAGCTTTAAAAAAAAAATTGTAAACATAAATTTTTCGTTTTCATTAATATTCCTTTTCTTAGTATTCACATATATGTATTATGAATATTAATAAAATAGCAAATTTAATCTTAATTGTAAAACAAGTTAAAAAAGGTTTTATACTGGGGCTTGCTTGCGAGCTTGCGACACTATAGCGACACTAAGAAGAATTAAAAATACAATTTTGTTTCACCTTATATTGATATAAAGTTTAGATGGGTAATTCCAATACAAATATATACTAGTTAAACTATTCCATACAAGTATTTCCTGACACTAATAAAGCTAATGACTATACTGTAAAGTTTCCATCAAAACATTACTTGTCTGACCTTGATGGAGTAAACAATGATAATATTAATTTTCCACACAATGTTTTTATGGTTTTAGTAGCCATGGTATTTGGTGCTATTAATTTTAGACTAGGAATACAAATTATTTTGATTACTTTTAGACTAAAAGTATCAAGATTATATTTATTATGTACTAGCTTCTGCCTCCGTAGAGTTCGGTTATATCGTGTTTCCAAGAGAATTCTTCAAAAATCCAGGACTAAAACTATCCAATGTTTTTTCTCAAGGGCAACTCTATCTCTGCACCAAATTTTATTAAAATCAGTTCAGTAGTTTAGACATGAAAGCGTAACAGACAGACAGAGTTACTTTCGCGTTTATAATATTAGTAGGGATGTGAGTAGGACTCGGAAGATAGTTATAGGTTACATACTTATCTATGCAGACAAAATAACAGGAAGCAGCAAGGATTTCATTAGAATAGGATAAGAGATTAGGTATTAATGCAATTATCAGTTTCCTGGCCATATATGTGCATATAAAAAACCCATGCTAGCAAAAAAAATATATTTAGTAAAAGTGATTTATTGCATCTATCTCGCTTCATAACAAGTGTCAAATAATTTGGAAAGAAAATAAAACTCTTTTTCTCAGGCGAAAAAGGATAAAATAGACAGAAATTAACAATTTAGAAATCTAACAAAATATTAATTCACAAATAATTTCTGATTAATTATAAATTATGCAAAAATATTATTGAACACGCTTTCACAATTAGCAACCTTCTTGATATAAGAGATACATGTCAATGTTTCTATATGTTCCTATTTATTGTGATCTAAATCACTTGCATGTAATAGATAAATAAACAAACAAGTATGACTCATAGCGCAATATGTAACCTCTACAAATGAAAATTAAATGCTTACAATATTGGAAGTTATCAAATTATTTTATTTTGAACAAAAAAAAATACTGTTTCCGGGCAGTTATGTTTATATTGTAAAAAATGTTTAGTAAATAGAAAACAACAATTTTGCATAATAAACAAATCAATGAAAGACATGTTTAATTAGTTATTTTTAATACTTACATGTGGAAATGCCAGCGCCCGCTAGAGTAATGATATTTTTACAGCGTTCACTCTGTATCCACTTGACTATGCCGTCCAAGCTCACTTCTTCCAACACCTGGTCCGTAGGCGCGGCTGTCTCGGGCGGCTCATAGAATCCCAGCTTCTGGGCCAAATACCGCCGGATTGAATCCACGTCCAAGTCCCTCAAACGAGCCCCAAGGCTCTCTATAGGATTTGGCGGGACGTCCGGCACGGGCCTATCTACGGGGTCATCACCTACAATAGTACCAAAATATTCCAATAATAACACGATAATAATGTCCCACAATGTTTCTTAGGCAATATTATCTCACCATCACTCTTTCCTGGCGGTGAATTTGCAGACATTTTGCGTAAATAAATGGAATTGCGACTCGAAACCTTTGTCCACTCTTGCCACGGTTTCTTTGACAGATAATGGAGGCGCATTCTCGAGTACAGTTTGCGTTCGCAACAACAAGCGTAGTGTACAAATTAAATATTATATTTTATCAAAGTTATTTATAAAGTGTACTTTGATCGATGTGCATTTCTAATCTAAAGATTATACTAATTATAAACAATTATTTCATATTTGTATATAGTTAACTTCAATTAAATTAACATCGGACTACAGTGCAATAAATTATCATTGCAACTTCAAAATGACGGGGGGTTCCAAGTACTCTCTAACGCTAGCTTCGTAAACAAAAAACTAGTGATGTGAAATATTATAAAATAACAGTTCCTGAAATACTCTTATGTAAAATAATATTTGGTACTTATGTAATACAAAGTCTATAAAATGTTAGCCATATTTGACATAATTACGGTAAATTAACTGTAAAAATCGTATTGACAAGAAATAAACAAATTCAACGATTGTGTAAATACCAATGCCCATCAACATTCCTGCGAATCCACCAATATTACCTGAAACGGATCCCATGTTTTCATTTATGTTTTATAATTTTTATTTTATAACCCAACAACTATTTTGTTTCTTACTTAATATTTCGAACCAGTAAGCAACAACATCGAGACGATGCAATATTCCTTCACTTGTCGGCTGATAAATGGCTATGAGGCATTTGTTGGTAATATTTATCCCCTCTCTACAAAACGAAAATAATGATGTTTAAGTAAATACTTTATTACGATTAAAAAAATCAATAGGCATAGTACTATGATGTAATTATATCAAATTGAGGTGACTCACGTACATGAAACCATTTCTGAAACCTTTTTTTCGCATTAACTCTCCGGGCAGTGGTATTCTGAAACTTTTTGCGAAGTGCTGTGTTAGCTCACAGTCTGGCCAGCAGTCACTACAATACAACGAGTCAGCCAGTTCTTGTTCTAAACCAGTCGTATCTTCAGTATCCATTGGATATAAGTAGTGAAATTTTTCTGAAAAATAATAATTAATTCACCCAGTAAATATAACTTCAAAATAGTGTTAAACCCTTACAAACGAATCATGAACTTTTTGTACGAACCTTTATATTTATTGAGGCATCTCAAATTCTTTAAAGTGCAAGTTGGAAGATGCGTAGAAACGCCAGTAGGTAGAAAGTATGGGGTACATTGGCACAAGGACTGCACTGATTGGATTCGACACTTTACAATACAAGCACTGTACGAATACATGTTCCTGAAATTTTTTTTGTGCTCGTCATGGAAAAGGCACTTTCTCTGTGGGAATATATTTAAAAGAGATTTTAATTCATGCAAAACTTAGACAGTTTAAAAGATGTTGCATAGGAACTTACATACGTTCGTTACTTACATATCCTAAACTGACTATTTAGGCTAAATTATTTATTAATTTCTTGCAATTTACAATATTGTTAAAAGAATAAATATTTTGTATATGTATTCAAAGTAACAATAATTATTTTTATTGAATAGAACGTACAATTTTAACATAATAATACGAAATAAACTGCCTTAAACAGCTTTAAATAATATATTTGAAAAGAGTAATAAATACCGTTTTCGCTGGATATTTGCGGACTTCTGATGAAGCAATTTGTTTGACTGATGAAATTTGAAACATTTGCAAATGGTTAGGCTGAGCAGTACGTTGCAAAACTCTCCCGCCAGTCAAATCAGCAAAATGAGTTGGATCAAATAGAAGAACCTGCATCAAAATTAATCAAAATGTATCATTTATACCCATGAATATTGAAATAGCTAGAAAGAACATCAGAAAATAATATATACTATGAGAACCTGTTCTGTATTTACACATCACTAGTGCAGTGAACGCTGTACCACAGATTACTTAGACTGAACACTGTAAAGCTTGCCACAGATAATATAATATTGAAATGGCGGGTAAATTAATTTGGAAAAGAAGGTAATAAATACCATTTCAAGTTATCATATTAGCCGTTATCCATAACTATAGATATAACTCACTTCAAAACCTTGTCTGAAAGTCATTGGGTAGGCGTAATCATCTAGTATAGGATCCATTAACACCCATAAGCCGTTTCCCGGGCCCGGTACTGTCTGCCTCTTCACTTCTTCTATGAGAGCGTGAGGTCTATTTACAAAAAGAAAGAAAAATAAGGATTAATTTTGATATTAGCAGTATTATGCTGCACTCTATCACGTCTACAGAAGAAAATATATTTTTAGGTAGGTCATAATCATGATGACCGTTAACGATGTGGTATAAATTTTATTTCTGCATTTTTTTTTGTCTCTAAGTAATACGTATCAGGCCCGCCGTAAGCGGGCGTGCAGCGCGTGCACCGCACGCGGGCGGCACATCCTAGGGGGCGGCAAATCGAGCGACCTATCACGTAATATTAAAAAAATACAATACCTTTTTACCAATAATTTGATTTCAATATTTCCGAACACAGCAATAGCGCTAAGAATATAACTTACACTGCCGGTTTCAGTTACATCTGTTGATCATTTTGAAAATTATTAAAAAAGATTTAAGATCAACCATTAGCGTGGGGGAGAGAGCAGGAGGGGCAAATGCCCTGGGCGGCACTATTTAGGGGGCGGCAAAATTAACCCATACGGCAAAATTAAACCATAATTACGTAATAAAAATATTTTTACTAAAAATAGATGAGTAGATTAGCAATAAAATTTCAGAAAAAGCCGCCCTCGCTTTGGTCGTCCCCTATCAATTTTGACGGGTTCATCCTTTGCATCCCCAAAAAAATTCGCGCTCGCTGCGCTCGCGCCTCCATGTCAGATATCGCAATCAGTTGCGATTTTAGGGTAGGGCGCGGTTGGGCTACAGCCCAGGGCGCCGGATATAAGGGGCGCCTAGGCGCCCCCAACCAATCCTTGATCAGAATGTTACTCCTATTTTTGTTTTAAATTTCATCAAAGATTGCAACTTACAAGAACTGTACCCAAATGAATGGATAGCATCAGGGCCATCTTAACCTATGGTGCAGCGTGCGCGAATAATCCGGGCGCCGCGGTCTCAGGGGCGCCGAAGCGAATTTGTGTTTAATTCCGCGTTAAATTTGAGAAATTCTCGAAGAAACACTACTTTTATGTCCCAAAACTCAAAAATTTTCCTTACTTAAACGCTTCAATTTTTTATCACATATAGCTACTTTTAATGTCCCAATACTCAAAAAAATTCGCGCTCCCTTCGCTCGCGGCTTCTTCACTTCACAGTCGCTTTTTATTATACATGTTTAGGACTTTTAGTGATCCAAAACTCAAAAATTTTCGGCCTTGCTTCACTTTACAGTTGTTTTTATTTTTCAAGAAATTTTTAGTCTACCCTAGCAAAAAGGGAGCGTCGTTTTTAAGTTCTTTTATTAATAAGAAAGTAACTTCTAGTTTCCATGAACATTCTTATTTTCCGGTACTACTTTAAGTCCCAAAATGTTAATACATAGGCGCCATCATCAACAAAGAGTTATGTACGTTTGGGCAAAATTTTTAGTAATTTTTGTTTTGAGTTCTAAAATGTAACAAAAAATTTCGCGCTCGCTTCGCTCGCGCAATCAGAACAACTTTTGCGTTATTCAACACGCAATAACTTATGTACGATTGGGCTACATTTTACGTAATTTTTGCTTCGACTTGTTAACTATAAAAAAAATATTCGCGCTCGCTTCGCTCGCGCAATCGGTAACTACATACGTCTCTGTTTTTCGTATGGGTTTGAATTGCAGTTGGAGGGCGCCGTAGAAATCTCGCCTAGGGCGCTGGTAGAGTAAAAATTGGTAGAGAAAAAAACGATTTATCTTTGTTTAATTGTTGAGGCATTCAATTCTGAAAAATCATTTTTCGCTCACGTCCGTTATAGCTTTTTGTTCACTTTGGCTTTTTATGATATGTTTACTTCATGAAAACTCTAAGGAAAAAATCGCGCTCGCTTCGCTCGCGGCTTCATGTACATTTGCATTCTCCGGGGGGGGGGGTCCAGGGGGTCCGGACCCCCCCCCCTATATATTTTTTGACAAAACCCAGTATAATATGTAGTCGTAGGGCGGCATAATCGGTTTTGCACGCGGGCGAACAAACAGCTAGCGGCGGGCCTGATACGTATCATGCATGATATTAAGACCTACAACGATTAAGAAGTAGACCTATCAAGAAATAGATTAGGTGTGACAAAAAGGCTGGCTACTACTTCGGACAAAGGATTAGCATGGTGATCCAACCAACGAGGAAATGATGCCAGCCACGCTCAAAGTTGACGGCGATTAGGATGATTTTTTAAAGCTTTTTTTTACTAGGATAGTTTTTAATTTTATTGTAAACTTTTGTAAATGTGTAAATATCTATGTAAATAAATAAATACATAAGGTGTTTATTAAAAACATTATTCTTTACTTATCAGCCGATTCGTAATCCAACACGTAATTGAAGGCACAGCAGTGTCCCAGAACAGTTCTGCGTACTTTGAAGATATCCTTACAATCCAGTATTTTGCCTCCCCAGAAGCATCGAATCAGCATTTCATCACAATTTGGCGCCAACTGACATAGAAAGAACGCATTTTTTAATTTTTGTAATTTAGGTTTGTGAAAGGACGATATCGAAACGAAATGATTTTTTTTCATAATATTTTCGATTTAGATTTCCAAATTGCCACCACCTCATTTTTAACATTTTGGGGGCCCTCTGAAATCCTACCTATGGCAAAGCATATCTTTATACTTTGGTAGATCATGAGCTCGGCGTTCGCTGGTGAAGCCGCTACGGCTGATTATTGATTGTCAAAATCTCCAGTTACGATTATAGTAAGTCGATGCAATCCACACCTACTATACCTCTAGAAGAAAGTATTATAGCAATAGTTAATGGGCCCCACGTTTTCATTTTAGTCTAATATGACCGGGACCACCTACGTAGGTTGACAGGTAAGTAACTATTTTTTTTCCAGTTCTCAGTGCACATAAGATAAAACCGTTTAACTTAAAAGTTTTTTTACCGATTTTTTTTTTACATGGCTACATCTAAGTAAGCTTTACCAGAAACCAAAAAGTGTACAAACCTCCTTCATAAGTTTCACTTGTCGTTCACTAAACTCCTTCATGGCAAAGACATCCAGGAATTTGAGCAGCGGTTTCGACTCATCGTAATCGAAGTTTATCAGCCTGCCCATATCTTGGAGGAAAAGCTCCAGTTCAAGCAGGGTCATGTTGTGTTTCGCCAGTTTAGGGTGTCTAGGAAATCAATGAATTATTAAGGATAGAGCAAAGGTAATGAAATGAGAGATGAGTGATGACTGGGTTGCCCAGGTAAATGGGTAGAGGTCAGATAGGCAGTCGCTCCTTGTAAAACACTGGTACTCAGCTGCATACGGTTAGACTGGAAACCGACCGAGACATAGTTGAGAAAAGGCTAGGCACATGATGATTAAGTATATGATAGAGGTGTATTATTTTCTGAAAATACTAGAGAAAATAAGTAAAGCAATCCAGTAAGCATGTAACCTCCAGTAACTTTAAAAAGTTTACCTCTAATTACTCTTTGACGTCATCTGATAATTTAAAAAAAATAAATTGTGCCATTCCACTAGGGAATTGAAACTTAATTACCTAGGTACTTATCCTGACTTACTTACTGGGGCCCGATTCTCCTAATTTTACTTAAGCGACCTTCGATTCACGTTCGACTCGATTCGACTGAGATCCAATCCCGACTCGATTACGATTGAAGCGTATGTGGTATTCCGCTATTTTTTCTTTGAAATAAACGTTTTTATCCTTTTCTGTCATTCAATAATGAATAATTTTGTCTGCAAATGATTTACGTTTGCAAAATGATTGTACAGCAAACCACCGTATAGAACAAAATCATCAAAATAGCAGACCAATCGCACACCAATCAAATGTCAATCGAATACGATTGGTCTTTTATTAGTAGCAGAATGCCCGATATGGTTAAAACTGCTTTTAAGATCATATTGCGATTCGATTTCTATTCGATTTTGACATTATTAACTTAGGAGAATCGGGGCCCTGGCTTACTACTACTTTAACAGTCAAAAAGATATATTTAAAAAAATAACTAACAATGCCAGCGTAATATTTTTCAAAGCTTTCTTGCTAATCCTGTTGATGTTACAAAGGGCTACAGCTGGGAAGTCGATGTTCCTGATCGGGTACGTAAAGGACTCGCCCGAGACCACCAGTGGCTTCGTCAGGGTGGACATCCAGGTCAGGTGGAGGAAGTGGATCACAACGCTCAGAGTTAGGCAGAGTAAGATCGCCCATAGTATTCTGGAAGAATAGAAAGTATTAATCAATATTATAGTTTCATGCCATGATCATCAAAATTGCAAGCGAGATACCAGCCAATATGTATTCATAGGTTAGCATGTTCATGATTTAACTGGAAGGTCTAGATATTTATGAAGCCAGTGCCATGTTTATCCATCATGATTGTGGTATTCTAACAACTTTTTAGGATCTCCCAATTTCCGGAATCTTGCAGAACTCAATAGGGTATTTTAGTCTAGATGAGAAAAAAATTAAAAGTGTATTACAATGATTGTTTAGAGAAAAAGCAATCGGGATATGTTAGTTGCACTTCGTAAGGTACATAAATATATTTTTTATTGCAGTTTTGCAGTTTTTATTGCAGTTTAAAGTTTTTAGGTTTTTTTATCTGTCTTTGAACACTACGAAATGTCGCCGCCATGCTAATGACGTCATTACGGTAGTAAACAAAAGTGTCATAGATTTTATAACCTCTAAATATTATCCACATTTCCCAAAGTATTGATTCTTGAAGTAGTTAACCTATCATTAAAGAGTATATTTCATTAGATAGGTAATGTTAATACAGTTACTTACATCAAAGTGATCTTCACAAAAGTATAAACGAAATTTATCTGATAACAGTCCGGGATCTCGTCTCGCAACTTTTAACCAAGTGTTTCTCATATTTATATCCACTGGTACTTGAATCCATAATTTGTCTGGTGTTTTTACACTAGTGTTCTCACATTCAGAAACAACACACCAACGATACGGAGCATAATTACTCATTATTAAAATTTTCAATACATATCAAAATATGTATTACTGACAGTTGTAGTTTGTTTAGTAACGTAATGACGTCATGACCAAAAAACAATCATGGCGTCCGTTGTGTGCCGCGTTTTCGCGAAATACGCGCGAAATTTGAAATTATGATAAAACAATTAATTTATATTCGTACATAACGTGAGAAAAAAAAATATTTTTAATTTTTTAGAGATACATTAAGACTAAAGAATTTATTTGAGATATATTTCAAAAATGCATGTAATACCCTATTGTGCTAAACTACTGAACCGATATGAGTTTATCCAGGATCTGGAAATAGTTTCCACCAGATGCGGGTGGAGCCGCGGATAAACATAAACCTCATTATTTTTGAAAAGGTATAAGTTTGTTTGCAGTCACTTACCGTTGCAATATGGAGTAGTCTTTAGCAACGACATGCCTCAGTCCAGCAATTGACGCACAATCTACATACTCCTTGAAGGTTTCGACAAAACTCTTCCTAACTATCATTTCTAAACTAAGGCGGTTCTTAGGCTTATATTTCCGTTTTCTATAATCCTCCCACCATTTTTTTGAAGACATGGTGACGTGTTTTTAGAGTGGTGAATAGATTGTGTGTGAACGAAATGGTGGTCGGATTTTGAATTATTAATTTTTATTTTACTACCGATATAGTTACCTACCTACAATTAGTGATGTGCAAAAGCTTTACAAATGCGAAAGTAGGTAACTCTGTGACGAAAACGATTGAGATTAATTTGGTACAGAGACAGATGCTACCCTGTAAACGGACCTGGAGGACCTACTTGTACAGTTTAAAAAGTTATTTCATTTATTTTATGGAAGGCTACTATTTATCCGAATGCACGAGTATATGTGGAGTTCCAGAAAATAGGTGAAACCTGGTGGCATCTACCAGTTAGCTATCTTTATAAGATACTTAGTTTGCATAATTATGAAGAAATGGATCTTCTAAACACACCGAAAGTTCGAACTCTCTACAACGACAACGTATCTAGGTACATTCAACGTGAATGCGTCCATCACTATTGTTTTATTTCGTGTTTGAGACCAATTAAGTTTTTAATTATTTATATTAATTAGGCTGATACTATCAGTTTTCAGTACTTATGAATTGGATATTAGCTTTGTTATGAATTATTAATCGCTGAAGTTATTAATTGTTTACATCTCTAGTGGTGGAAACATTACTACTCTGCGTGGATTCGAGTTAATTTTGGTTATGTTTTCTCTATACTTGTCTACCAAATATGAAGAAATATTATTAACTAGCTGGTGCCCGCGACTTCGTCTGCGCAGGTTTAATATTTCGAACAATATGTTTACAAATTGTAGCCTATGTGTTATTCTGATGTATAAGCTATTGTTAGATGCCAGTAGTTACAAAGAGGGCAGCAGAGACGAGCGACCATAGACACCTTTTTTTTTTTTTTTTTTTTTTTATCGACGTAAAATCATCAAATGACCCCTCCCGCTGTGGGTTAGCAGCGGTGAGGGAGTGTCAGACTCTTACTGACTAAAATCGTCGTGTTCCGTCATAGGCCTTTTATGTACCAGGGCCGCGGTATCTCTTTCGAACAACCCGCAGCCCCGGCAGGCCTTGGCCCTGCTGGGCCCCGCTGGGGTTGCTGACGTCTCTTTGAGGAGCGCGTGGAACAACGCGCGCCGTCGACACGGGTCTGTCGTCTAGGAAGACAGAGGGACGATGAGCCACCCGAACTCACCGCCCACAGACCCACGCACCATAGACACCTCGCCATTCAGCCGTGCATCTATGCTTGGAGGATTCTTTTTTCGAACGTCATTATGACAAGACATGTTATCGTTTGACAGAATAAGATTTTGCCGCGTTCTTGACTAATCTTAGTTGATTTTTATGTTAAAGCTATTTCTTGTAATTTTCTCGTTAAACAAACCTGCTTCTGGTTTTTAAGATCAGAAGTGGGATAGTCTCACTCCCACTATGAAGTTTTTGATTTCAGTTTAAATTTATTGGCACTTTTACCATAAGTACGACGCGGTGTAAGGATATCCGCCATTACCGAAGTTTTTGCCGTTCTATTTTATTTTGTAATGGATTGCAGTGAGTTGCAATCTACGCAACGGTATATTCAAGATGCTTTGAGGTCAGGTGATCTGTTCTATTGTTTTGATTACACATCGGAAGTAATTATGCTCTAAGCTGTATTTAGTGGAAAAATGTGTAATAATGTACCAACCATTGGTATTGTCACCTATGAGTATTCTGTTTAGCAAAAGCTGAAGTGATGTTAACTGCACGTAACTTATCAAACCGCAATGGTAGTTGTGTTTTCAGCGTTGCTGACACATGATTAGTAATAATGATATTTCTGAGACATAGTTTCAAAGTTATGCCTTGAATTTACTTCTTTGAGAGCGAAAAGCTTTCCAGATTTGACGAAAGATTTTGAAGGTCAGAAGTGGCCGAACGAAATGTATGTCGTAAGTGCTTGTTCGCAGACTTATACACGAGAATGTGTAACGGCCGTGTCGTGGCCCAAGCGCTTCTGTGCTGGTGCTGCTGATTGCGGCACGAGCGCTTCTCTGCCGGTGCTCCTGGTCGCGGCACGAGCGCTGCTGTGCTGGTGCTCCTGCTGGTTCTGTTGGTTTATGCCTTCCGAATAGTCTGAGCCTCTGGCTTATGGCTTCCGTATAGTCTGAGCCTCTGGCTTATGGCTTCCGTATAGTCTGAGCCTCTGGCTTATGGCTTCCGTATAGTCTGAGCCTCTGGCTTATGGCTTCCGTATAGTCTGAGCCTCTGGCTTATGGCTTCCGTATAGTCTGAGCCTCTGGCTTATGGCTTCCGTATAGTCTGAGCCTCTGGCTTATGGCTTCCGTATAGTCTGGGCCCCTGGGTTATGGCTTCTGTATAGTCTGAGCCCCTGGCTTATGGCTTCCGTATAGTCTGAACAACTGGCTTGACTATGACTTGCCTTGACCATGACTTCCGTATATTTTGAGCCCCTGGCTTGACTATGACTTGATTTGACTATGACTTCCGTATAGTTCGAGTATTTGTTCTTGATAACATATTTCTTGCGCTTGAGTGCACGCTTGCACCCACGGTTTAACTAATAAGTAAAAGTAATCGTATTTCTTCTTACAACTAATATGTTTCAGCTTTACACTCCAAACCAGGTTAATAATTTACATGATTTCTTTGTATGTTGTGTGTTTATATGTGTACCTACAACTAATATGTTTCAGCCTTACACTCGACACACTTACACTGGGTGGTATACCAGTGTTCTGTTATTAATTTTGTATCTGTTAATTGATTTAAAGTTGACGTTATTTATTTTCGAGTTGCTGGGTGGTATACCAGTGTTCTGTTATTAATTTTGTACCTGTTATTTGATTTAAAGTTGATGTTATTTATTTGCGAGTCACTGATTGGTATACCAGTGTTCTGTTATTAATTTTGTACCTGTTATTTGATTTAAAGTTGATGTTATTATTTATTTGCGAGTCACTGATTGGTATACCAGTGTTCTGTTATTCATTTTGTACTTGTTATTTGATTTAAAGTTGATGTTATTTATTTTTATTTCTTTTAATGGATTAGTACTTTGTTTGAGGTTTGTAAGTCCTCGAATAATTTTTATTCTGAAAGTGTCATGTGTTCAGAAAACTGATGATGACCACGATAACCAATCGAGATTTAAATATGAGGAAATTGAGCCAGGTCCAACTTGCTTATTGCATGTGCAGGTGTTCCGAGACTCAACCAGGCTCACCCAGATCCTGCCGAGGACGTCAGGGTGTCAGGAGAGGCCGTGTTAGATGCCAGTAGTTACAAAGAGGGCAGCAGAGACGAGCGACCATAGACACCTCGCCATCCAGCCGTGCATCTATGCTTGGAGGATTCTTTTTTCGAACGTCATTATGACAAGACATGTTATCGTTTGACAGAATAAGATTTTGCCGCGTTCTTGACTAATCTTAGTTGATTTTTATGTTAAAGCTATTTCTTGTAATTTTCTCGTTAAACAAACCTGCTTCTGGTTTTTAAGACTATATTATTGTAAAGTTTCATTAAAATCCATTCAGTAGTTTTTGCGTGAAAGAGTAACAAACATCCATACATACAAACTTTCGCGTTTATAATATTAGTAGGATTGATGTGTCAACATATCATAAATCTGTTTAATAAAGCGTTGAGATAAGAAGCTTGATAGGCCTAATTGTGACACTTTTGATTTTTTAATATTTGAATATTTAAGTAATAAGGACCCATTCCTGATAAAACAAGTATACAGTTCAAAAACATTGATATTCCTCCTTTAAATTTCATACAGGTTCAGAAATATTTCCCAAGGAGATCCACATAAAACATATAAAAACGATAACTTAAATCAAAATACTGGCTCGTCAAAAAACTATGTTGATTTTTATTCGTATTTCACCAGTTAATTTGTCAACATGAGAATTGTGGTTTTTGTAATACTGAACATTTTTCGTTTTGAAGGAATAAAATAATACGCGGTAGGGTGACCAACATTGATACTTGTGTTTCATGAAGGATTTTTATAATAATTATCTTGACAATACCTCTGTGTTCTATAAATCAAATATACAGAAACGATAACTAAATATTAATAAGATAGAAGAAAGTTAGTTCTATGTTTTAGGCATTGAAATAATGTGAACCACTTTTTCTGTAATTTTTAAGCTTTACTTGTTTATGTTTTCGTAAGTCTTCAGCTATCCAGATTTTTGGCGACTGCTGATGCATACAGACAGTGATGATCACCACTTAAGTATAACTAGAAGGGTACAAACTCCTCGTTTGTCATAAGAATATTTATCCACTCAGCTATTATAACATTTATTTATTTACTCTATTCCAAAAAACTCTACAAATGACACTTGTCTCGCATATAACACTGGCCATAGCCACCCTACACATCGAATAGCGCAACATTTTTTTGCATTATGAGGAGCTCTCCTGCCGCCATTTTGGTATTAACAGAAATTGTTTTATAAACGGTACGGCATAAGAAGCATCGGCAGTCTTTGACGGGAACTTGCCCGGTGCAAAATTGTCGATCACTTTTTACCGATACCCACATCGATTGTTTTCGATGTTAATCGAATACCGATTGTGGTTTACACGATTTATCGATTCGATATTCGCGTAAAAAATATGTCAGAACAAAGTTATGTTGCTAAAGTATTGCTGGAATATTTTTGATGGTCTAATAAGTAGTTGGATTCTGTCATCGTCAATTATCTTTCATTATACCTTGTATAAAATTTCATTGTCGAAATATTAGGTTTTTCTCATACATAAGTGTTAAAGATAGATAAGATTTTTTATGGACCAAGTAGGTACTCTGTACTTACCCGTTCCAATCAGAGGAGAAAATGTAAAAACTTAAGGTACAGTTACACATGCTAGTTAGTAGCATGCTTTTTAGTATGCTCATTAGCATACTTGTTTCGAGCATGCTCTGCACTTGTCTACATTTGCTAGATATAAGCATGCTAGTTTTAACTACTGACACTAGCATGCTCAATAAGCAAATCTTCACACACGCTATAAGCACGCCCCCTTCCACCCGCGCTGCAGGTAGCATGCCCAATAATCGCACGACCGTCGATTTTCGAGCAAACTCGAAACTAGCATGCTCATTATTAGTAATGTTTCGACACACGTACCACTAAGTAGCAATTGCTCAAAAGTAGCATGCTTTCGTGCTACTAACTAGCATGTGTAACTGTACCTTTAAACTTTTCCTTACGAAATGTGAAATGTAGCCACACACAGCTAGATGGAATACACATAGCTAGAAGCTAGATGGAAGCCACCATCTAGCTTCTATGCACCAACTCAATAGGCATTCTTGCGTCTATGTCACGTCTTGACCTCAAAACACACACGTAAATAAAAGAAAACTTTCTTTCTTCGAGATTAAATACTGTTAGAATATGCAGTCTGTTCTCAATCACCTCTATGCAAAATCATAGCGTTAATGCCCACGACAGATTTGAATATCGGACATTTAGTGTCAGGTGTGAGCACCAGTTGTCGGAAAAGCAAATATAAATTAAGAAAAAGTGATGACAAAATTAAAATTCGGAAACAGATATTATGAATAGAAATTGCCTGATAAAGTAAGTAAATAATAACGATTTTGATTTTTAATATTCAGGCACTTGCTTATTTATCGTTGGACCTTGGACATTAAATTACCGCTTGTCTTGCTGCCAAGTTAGTTTTTAGCAATTTAAGAGTACTTATTTACTATAACGGTGTATAAGCTAACTTTAAATTGGACCAAGGCAACTCTTGTGTTATTAATTAAGTCTTACGATATTTTTCAAACAGTTGGTTCAAAATTTTCCTTGCCTTTCCCTTATCTTGTGTAAATTGTGTAACTTCTGTCTCAGGAAGTTCTAATACACAGGCAGACTTCTGTGGGTGTACATGTATCTATAGCAAGCAACCAGCAGCAACTGCTGATTAGGAGACAGCTTGCTAGTTTCCTAATTAATTGAAAATGGAACACAAGACAAATAAGGTTTGAAAACAACCGGCCTTATTCATAAACGTGAATTAAAAAATAACTAATACTTAAGCGCTGTTTAAGAAATATTCTTGCTTATAAACGTTACTTCAGCATTTCTTAACTAATGAACCCAAATATTTACCTAATCACCACTTAAGGCTTTATGTAGTAATTAGTTAAAATGATGCCTAGAAGATGATGAGATGATTTTTATAAGTAAAGCTTTAAAAAAGAATCAATAGCAAATAATAAATGTTTCAAGTGACACAAACAGTGTGCGTCACCCGAAGGCACGTTAAAGGGGATGTGCGATGCGCATGCACTGACAATATTAAATACAACATGGCCGCTCGTAAAATTTGAATAGCGTCTTTGCAGAGTACGAGACACAGTTTTTAACTATTAAATTTTTAATGCGAGGTGTCATCACGTTCTCTATGGAAAAAAGGAGAAATTATTACAATGCATGCGATTTCTTCTTGGTTTATGTGCTGTTTGGATATTCGAAGGTATAAAGTTAGTTAATACATGCATATTGCATAGGGTTATCTACATCTTATTTGAAGACACCGGACACGAATATTGAAGACCCCATGAAAATTTGACTTTACCTTAAAATTCAGATTTTAGCTTCGAAGTTATCTTGTTTGAAAATTAATTATAAATAAGACTACCTATTTAAATAAAAGCTTAATTATGTAAATCAGTGACAATTGCCTCAGCATCATTCTACAACTGTTTTATTTACCCGGCTAATATGTCCGGGGGGTTGTCACCCTATACGAGAGTAGGTATACCGGGATGAATGTGGATGATTGGCAACCCTATGCAAGAATGCATACATCAATGAACAGGACACACACTGCGCTTTTACACTTCGCTTGGGACACCAAAGAAGTATTTACTATAAAATACAATTTGATGCTTTTAGTATTAGGTTTTTCAATAAAATAGTTTTTAATTAAAATGTAAATACCAATAAATTAATAAAAAAGAATAAATAAATAAATACTTATAGAAATTCTGCAAAATATGAAGTTTCTATAAAATATGATCTATCGAAAGCAGGCTTCAAAATTCAAGGTTGCTGGGGAGTTTTTCACCATATCTTCTTTCCAGAAAGAAAGAGCCATGAAAAGTGGTGAAGTGCAGGTAGGATTTTAAAAAATCCTTCAGAAGATTTGTCAGAGGAACTGCTTTTTTTACCATTTTTAATCCAAGTTGTAAAGGGGGTTGTAGAGGGGTGTTTTGGCTGCCTGTCTCTTGAATCTGGAACGAATACACGAATTTATAAAAAAAAGCTAATTGCTTATCATTTTATTTTCATACAATTAGACCTATATTTTTCTTGATGAAAAGGTATGCTACTCAAATGGTCCCATTGTCATCAGGTCCATTATCTGAAGATGGAAGAAGATCTGAAGAAAGTCGTAGGTATGCTCATGATTATAACCTCAGGTAGGTATGTCTGATAACATTTTAAAACAGGGAAGGAGAAAATAAAAAAATATTCAGTTTCCAAAAAAAATAAAAGTAACTTCTACAGATGCAACTATACAAACATAAATTAGGCCAAAATTTGTAGGCAAAAATAAATTACTTAGGCCATGCACGGCTTCTAGACTGATGCACCTAAAAAAAATTTTTTCCTCCAAGTTAGTATTTTTAGAAGCAGTTTTTTTTTGTTTCAAGGTTTAGGTTCTTAATTCAAGAGCTGAAAGTAGAACAAATACAGACGATGAAAATACTAAAACAAGGACAGTAAAAAAAAAACAAAAAAATACTTTTGATTACTACTGAACATCTTGAGTTCTTGACCCATTCTTCAAAAATTGCATCCAAAAACACTGTCGATTTTCAAAACGGACCGCATATTTCCGAAACTTTAGTGACGTAACAACGCATCCCGCACACTTACAAAACTTCACGTGTAAAATCGCGAGACGAGCACACTAGCGCACATAGTCACGCACACAAGTGAACATTCGCCGTGTACGCACGTGCCTGTGTATGTGTGCGCGGTTGTCGTTGCACGCGATCGTAGAAGTGCAAGCCACACGCAGTTCGGGGACTTTATTCGTGTGCACTTTTGCGTAATGTAAAATGCTAATAAATTATGTTACTATCTGGTAATTTTTTTCCAATAAATCGCGATGAGTGATTTAGTTTGTCGTTTTGTACTAGTTATGTTTAGCTTTGGTTTATTGCTGTTTGTTGTGTAGAGCAATTAAAAGTGTGGAGCCGACAATATTTTCTGGATGTAATTTTTTTTTACACGAACACAAGAAATTGCAGATTCTTAGCACCAATAGTTGCAAATAACAAACAAACAAGAAGTAAAAGTAGAGCAGCTCGGCAGTTCTGCAGGAACTTGACCCAATGAGTTTGTGAAGATACACTGTTTCCTTTAAGTAAATCTTGTTCACTTTGGTACAGTTTATTGGTAGAGCTCGATCCCGAAACAGGTTATATTATAATTCGATCGAGAAATATATTATATTTTGCCCTTACCAACAAGTTTTAGTAAATATTTTTTTCCCATGTCTTTAAAACAAAACTTATCTGATGTTCTGCACCTGCACTGAATGTGCAGCTCAGCGCTTTGCGAAAATATCGTTTGTTGCTGAAACTAATGAATCATTTGTATTCGGAGCCGTGAACAAACCTCTGTTACGTACCTACCAAAATTCCTGAAAGTCAGGATGTCTTGCGTGAATTTAGTAATTTATGTGCAAAGAATTGCATAGTTGCATAGGGGCACGGCAATAAATGCAGTAGCGCGGCGGGGAGGGGCGCGGGGCGGGGCACGCGGCCGGCGGCGGGGGCAGGCAGTCGCTCCGTGACCGCGCGCCGCACCGCGTGTGCGTTCGTCTCGCGCGCTACCGTCGCGAACACGGCCGACTACGAGGAGCCCGCCATGGTGTCCGTGGGCGCGTGGAGGCGCCGCACGCCCGACGACTGCGAGGAGCGCTCGGAGCCGGGCGCGTCCAGCTCGGCGGTGCCGCGCGCGCCGCCCAACTGCGCGCGCTGCCGCAACCACCGGCTCAAGATCGAGCTGAAGGGCCACAAGCGCTACTGCAAGTACCGCAACTGCACCTGCGAGAAGTGCCGGCTGACGGCGGACCGGCAGCGCGTGATGGCGCTGCAGACGGCGCTGCGGCGCGCGCAGGCGCAGGACGAGGCGCGCGCGCGGGCGCTGGTGACGGGGCTGCAGCCGCCGGGCGTGGAGCTGGAGCAGCCCGAGCCGCCCGTGGTGAAGGCGCCGCGCAGCCCCGTGGTGCCGCCGCCGCGCTCGCTGGGCTCGGCCAGCTGCGACTCGGTGCCCGGTTCGCCCGGCGTGTCGCCGTACGCGCCGCCGCCGCCCTCCGCGCCGCTGCCGCCCGCGATGCCGCCGCTCATGCCGCCGCAGCAACCGGGTTAGTGGATTTGCTTCTACAGTGAAGTTTGCGACAAAGTTTCTGTCAGGATTTGCTCTGAATGCGTGTGCGCAGGATTCTGTTTTGATTTTCGTTCTTTGGCCATTTGTTAGAAAAGGGATGTAAAATATGAGTTTTCGGTAAGTAGGCACAAAATAAACAAACGCACTATAAGTAAACTGCAACAATTACAACATACCTAACACAGTTTAGTCTAACTTCCTATGACAATGACAATAACAAGTTCCCAGTTCACAACAATGTTTATTTAGACATCTTGATCGAGTCCAATATGAAACTCGAACTATCTTATCTGATAACAAGTGCAGTCTAATCAAATTAGGCTCAGATCATCCTGGGAATAACTGATAATGACAATTAATAAACCAACACTATTTACTTATCTATTCTAATTATTATATTAATGCATTTATTATTCTTTATCTTTCAAATTCTATATTAAGAAAAGTTTGGGAAACTTTTTTGCAAATATTTTTTTTGTTACAATACCTACTTCAAAACACCAATAACCGAATTTCCACTAAAAGTTGCAAGCTGTGAAAATTTAAATAACTCAAGTTGCTTACCGGATCGTTCTAACACGCCTTAGGCCTAGTCTACACGTGTATCTGACGTAGCTAACAAGATTCTATACCTAGGTACCTAGTCTTCTAAGATATTTATAGATAAGTGCTGTGTGTAATATACTTATTATTATCTGTAACCTACTCAAAGTAAGATTAGAAACAGTCTATGACATTTGCCAGATAGTTTCCAAGTCATTTTCAAGATGGGTTTGAATCACTTTCATACCTAACTTCAATGTTTTAGGCCTATTGCAATGTGATTTGAAAATTGTTAATTAATCTTACTAAGCCACTCCAAGTTCAAAAAAGTTTTTTGTGAAATACCTAAATACAGATAACGCGAACTTACTATTACTAACTTAAATCCTAAATTAGTCTTTTTTGGGTATTTTTGACGTTCTAAATAAAACTTAACCCAAGTACCTACGTACTAACTCTTTCATAAAACTTTCAATATTAAGAAGTAAGGAACTGTAATGCTACTTATTCATGAAGAGAACTTTTCAATCTTTTTACCCGACTGCCAAAAAGGTCATGTTTTTTCCTAGAAAGCGTTGTAAACACGGATTTAAGCGGCTTCAAACTTCATTTTACGCAGACGAAATGATTGATTGAAGAATCGTGAGACGACGCTTAGAAATTCGATCCCTAAAAGCGATAGGCCGCAGGGTTCTGTGTAACTAAGTTTATCGAGTTTTTACTGACAAAACTCAAATTAGTTGCCATGCTTTGGCGATCGTAGGCCCATCAAAGGTTTCTTTAATCGTTTTGTCTTACAAGTATGGTTATGAATCCGAAAACTTTTTATTCCGCTGAAAGGAAGTTCTCATGTCGACTTTGTTGCAACTTGTTGCCAAAAATCCACTTATCATACTTTCTTGCTGCATGACAGATCCCGCCGATTGGTTAGTACGGGCGTTCTTTTTGAGGGCTCAAAAAGAATCTTAGCACACTACACAACTATTAGAAAACATAACCGTCGGATTTGAGTAGCCTAATGTACGGATTGGCTAAAACTAAAATGACTATGTACCTCAGACATGTTAATCCAAGGTGTTTTCGGTGAGACCTCGCTAGTATTAAAACTCTCCTACTTCTTTAAGCTATGCCCTATAGGGTCCATTTTGTTTCTAATCATAATGTACCATCTGTATAACATATGGAATGCTAATAAAGAATTGAGTATGATTTAACTTGATTCGTAGTCGAATAAGATTTTGATTTGACTCAGTCAACGTATTGGGTCGTGTTGAATCATACGATTGTTGTATTTCATTGCTTAGCTAGGTACAGCAGCAATTTTAACAAACTGGTAAATAAATGCACAGAGTCTGTGGGTACGCATAGTCTAGTCTTTATGCGAGGTACTTGTTGTACAAAAGAAATTACAGCCTGAAACGAAAATTAAAGAAAACAAGTTTTTTATTTATTTATCGTGCATTTACAGAACTTAACAGTCCAAGAATATTGTCTTGATGATAAAAAAATGCAATTTCAGATAATGCTGAACGAAATGAAAACAAATAGTAAATATGTTTACTCTTTCTTGTCTACTTGTATCAACACGATTACAGTTTAATTTGCACACACAAACTTTCCGTATGCAACAAAAAGAAGTAAAAAAAATAATTTAATGTCATATTTATTCTCTTTTCCCGAAGATTTACAAGTGGATCCCGGCCAGATATTACGGGTAAGAAGACAGAAAAGGAAGGTATCGTGTTGCCCGTGTAAATGGATTGAGGGAGTCAGATGGGCAGTCAATGTCTTCTCCAACATAGTTGTTTCACGACGATGCTAAAATAATATTGTAATCATATTACAATTGATAATTACTGTATTACTGAAAAGTTTGTTAATAAATCACATTTTCCCAATCATCACTAGGAAACGGAAACAGTTGAAGGTTTTTGGGGTACTTACCATTTTTTTTTTTCAATTGACGTAATTTTGTCTTATAACAACAAGGTCCAAGTGCGTCGACAACATGGAGATTCGTTTTTCTTAGCTGTTTACTTTGAAAATTGATCTTGAAAATTCTTTTTAAACAGCTGCTTTAATAAAACTGACGTTTATGTTCTCTGTGTTCCTGGGCCTAAGCGTCTTTGACTTTTTAATCTTCGTCTAAAAAACTTCATTTAATGTCGCTCGTATTTTATTAAATTGACTAGCTTCTGCCAGCGGTTTCACCCGCATCCCGTGGAAACCTCTGCACGAACCCTGAAAAGTAGCCTATAGCTTTCCTCGATAAATGGGCTATCTAACACTGAAAGAATTTTTCAAATTGGACCAGTAGTTCCTGAGATTAGCGCGTTCAAACAAACAAACAAACTCTTCAGCTTTATAATATTAGTATAGATTGTAATCGCAAACAGTGTAATGAAAGGTATCATGTTGGCTGTGTATTGTTTTTGACCTTCGCCCTTTCTTCTAGCTTTTGTGCGAAAGTTTGAATCGAAGTTTATGGCTTGTTTGTACTTTGTAAAGGTAAACTTGTCAATTAAAATCAATGGATTATCTTACGGTCTTCTTTTATAAAGTACTGTTGAACTAATTAGGTAGGTACTAATATTCTATTTTCACACATTATTATTAACTCCTTCCATCATTTCTACATTAAAGATATTTTACATGGGCTAAGCACGAACAACTTGTTTTTTTTTTTGTATTTTAGGAATTGGTTCAGTGTCTTTCACTTTGTGCGTAACATAATTCCCCCATTATTAACATAATTGTTTCTTTATGGTAGGTTGCACCATTTAACTATAACAAAAACCGAACCATTTTCAGTTGTCAAATCGTTAGTTATGATTTGGCTATCGTTAATCTATGGCTAAATTTTAAATGAAAAAATCGCGCATAAGTATTTCTACTTTAGGATAACTTATAATAGTAAGGTAGGCTCATAATTTCCTTCTCATGAAAGTCACTTCCAACCACAAAAAAACCGGCCAAGTGCGAGTCGGACTCGTGCACGAAGGGTTCCGTAAATTACAGTTAAATCAACCTATCTCAAAAACTATAAGAGATACTTTGATCAAACCAAAAATCGTTGAAAGAGTTAATTAGCATGCATCACCTCTATTTTTTTTAGAATTTTATACCCCGTAGTTATAAAAATAGAGGGGGGGGGACATACTTTTTACGACTTTGAGAGCTGATATCTCAAAAACCGTTCACTTTAAGAAAAATGTTTTTTAGAAAACTTTATATCATTTTAAAAGACCTTTCCATTGATACCCCACACGGGTATGTACATCGAAAAAAAAAATTTCATCCCTCAGTTACATGTATGGGGGGCCCCACCCCCAATTCTTTTTTTTACTATTTAGTGTCATATTTTTGTAGCGGTTCATACAACACATATTCCCATCAAATTTCATCACTGTGGTACTTATAGTTTCCGAGTAAATCGGCTGTGACAGACGGACAGACGGACAGACGGACAGACGGACATGACGAAACTATAAGGGTTCCGTTTTTGCCATTTTGGCTACGGAACCCTAAAAATACTTCGAACCAATTACAATTAAAAATATTTTACTTACCTACCTTCATACAGCAACAATAAAACTCGTCTAATTTGTTTTTACTTGTCATAGGGATAATATTTACCCCCCCAACGAGCTACCCTATAATAACATTATTAGGGGTGAGCAGTAAAATAGGCAAATTGTCATTTATGAGCGCACAATTGCACATTTGCACTGTGGGATGATGGTTTGCCATATTCATTATCTACTGAGTACCTATTTATTATTTTTCCTAATTATAGTTTAGGGTCTTACTGAAAATAGATAATTTAGTACGCTAGTAATATTATTTTAGATTGCACTGCAAAATATGTTTTGACTAGATCACACGGTATCAATGATTTCTGATACAAGTTTATAAAATGGTTCTCTTTCTGAATCATTTTTGTAATGTTAAAGGTTATCACGTTAACTTGATTAGATAGCACAAATATTTTATCTACATTTTTTAATGAAAAATTATGCTCCTAAACTTATTAAAATAATTAAATTAGCAATCTGCTTCTTGTTATTAAAATTAACTCATACGAGAACACCCGACGTGGCCGACAATTCGCTAGGACGCCATTATATACCATTAAATTCACGACCATAGATCTTCAAACCATAGACTATTCTTCAAACAACCTCAAATATTATCTGTAATCAAACAAAATTGATCCAAGTAGTTTTTACTCAAACAAAGTTATCTTGATAAGGTTGCAGTGTCAGTATTCAGTAATCAAAGTTGCAACTGATAAGAGTTGCTGGGCCAATAGACGTGATAAGTTATTGTTTATTAATCAAATTGCATGTTTGAATTATTATTTGTTGGCAGTTTGATAAATTCAGTCCTAGATCTGGTTAAATTGAGAGTAGACGTCTGTTTATTGGAACGCAAGTTTGAGGTCGCACGGTGTAAAGGGGAACGCTTGAAATAAATTATTCGTACCTACTATTAATATTTTAAATGCTAAAGTAAATCTTTCTATGCTAAAACATTCTAATTACTGAACCGATTTCATGCGATTAACACCTAGGTAGATAAGTATAGGTTCCAAGCCTGAGAAAGGACATAAGCTACTTTTATCCTAGTGTGAGCAGTTGTTTCCGCGGCATAAGTATGGGTCGAACCGTGAGAAGACGAAGCCAGTTTAGAAATTAAACTATCCTCATAATGCCTACAGTAATATCACATACAGTATCTCTGATAGACATAGGATAGATATACTATATCTAACAGTAAAGCACTGAATTGCTTTACCAATAAGATCCCACGATGGCACGATGTTTAAATTGGTCTTCTAATACCGATTGCATCGACAACATAAACGTCAGTTTTCTTAAAAACAACAGTTGTTAATCAGTTACTGTTTACTATGAATTTTTACGTTCAATTTTCAAAGTGAACAGTAGTTTTAAGAAACAGGGACGTTAATATTGTCGAAGAACTTGGGCCTAAATTATATATATATATATATATTTTCGCTTAGTAATATATTAAATCGTGTTTGAGAATCCGAAGAAGTTAAAAAATTACTGCGTAGGAATATTTATTTTAGACATGTGTTTCTTTTCATGTAATTTCTATGCATTCTTACAGAACACCACTGAAAATGCCAAATGCATTCTTCTTTATAGAACACCGCTATAAATGCTAAATATCACAACTTCGTTCGTGTGCATTATAAAAAAAAAACATATATAGGCAAAATACAAAGTATTAATATAGATTGTTCACTACTATTGTAAATTGTACTGAATATAAGAGATAACATACCAATTATAGTGTAGGTAGGTGACCTGTGCACAGATAACACAATTTGTTGCATTCATTTTTAATCGCACAGATAACATAATTGAATGAAGATCATTGTATTACGTACTTATACTGGTTATATTGTTACTTTCGTTTTAAAATTACTAGAATTTACATTTCTGAAAAAGGCAGGCTAACAAAATTCCGGTTATTTCCAACCGGTAACTTTGTTAAAAAGGATTTCAGTATTGCACTAATCTAACTGTCAATAAGAATTATGTTTCTAACACTCTGGGATAATTATCTTCAATCAGTCTTTGACAATCTGATAATTTATTATGTAACTATCTATTTGGTGTCTTAATGGAGGGGTTTCTATTTGTACCGTATTATAGTGAGAAACACAACCATTTTATATTATAACCACAATAGACATATTGCCAGGAGGCCATAGTAAAAAAAAGTGCGGACATCTTAACCATAGACAACATTATTCCTCTTACACATTATTTATGATAGTTGCGTTTTATAAATAAACCATTGTTATTAATGACAACTATAAATTATTTCAATTCTTGCAACCTTACTTACTCTCATTATAAGAAATGTGACCAATTGTTCTTCAACAATAAAACATATTAACAATTTTATTATTTATTTACAATTACATGAATAAAAAATTCAATATGGCTATCGGAATAAATATGTGGCAGGAGTTAAGTCTCATTGGTTGTTTCGTTTTTTCTTTTATAAGTGTTTATGTGGCTATCTCTTTCTTGCGCAGGGGTAAATTCGAGGGGTGAAGGATTCCGATAGGTCGTGGAAGCTAGGTGGTCGGGGGAGGGGGTGGCAATAAAAACTTAAGCCTATGGGCGGGGCGGCCTAGTCTTATGTAAACGTTTATTATGTGAGTAACAGGACCTGTTATGTTGCGTCTGCTCCTATTAGTAATGCAAGTACCAGTTTGTTAATACATAGACAACTCTATCTAATTAAGTGTCGATTAAAAAAAACGTTCCCAGGGCTGTAGTAGTATCATGAGGTTGGTTATTAATTATATCTAAGTTAGGAAATATAATTCATGTCATACCATATTTTTTGTAAATATTTATTTTTCTCCTCACTAAATTTATTTTTGTGGCTCTTATTTTTTTCAAAATAACAGGAATGAACTACGAAAGGAAAATAATAATGAAAAATAAAACACTCCACAAAGAAACCCTTCTCCAAGAAATGTAGGTAATCTCAAAAAAAGGGTTCAATAATACTCCTTAAAAAGAATATTCGACAAACTTCTAGAATGTTCCACGTGTATCTGGTCGATCATTTGTTTAAGAACGCGGAGGGAATGAGCTTAGTTGTCGAATTTGAACTGAAGCCGCTGTAACAAGGTTGCATTTTCTACGTGCATCTCAAGGGGTGTAAGTCATCCTCTAGGGTTCAATTACAAAATATAGGTATCCAAAATTCATCAAAATCACTGTCCTCCAAGAAATGTAACAGACAGGTTTAATAAAACTCTTCAAAAAGAACATTCGCCAAACTTCTAGAATGTTCCACGTGTATCTGGAAGCTCATTCGTTTCCGAACGCCGAGGGAATGAGCTTAGTGCTGAATTTGAACTGAAGCCGCTGTAACAAGGTTGCGTTTTCTACGTGCATCTCAAGGGGTGTAGGGCATCCTCTAGGGTTGAATTACAAAATATAGGTATCCAAAATTCATCAAAATCACTGTCTACCAAGAAATGTATAAGACAGGTTAAATAAAACTCCTCAAAAAGAACATTTGCCAAACTTCTAGAATGTTCCACGTGTATCTGGACGCTCATTCGTTTCCGAACGCGGAGGGAATGAGCTTAGTTGGTGAATTTGAACTGAAGCCGCTGTAACAAGGTTGCGTTTTCTATACGTGTGTCTGCTTGTACGTAGTTTGTTTTCAGCTCAAGGGGTGTAGGTCAGGGTGTAGGGTTGAATTTGTGGGATAAAATATTAGTTCTAGAAATATTACCCAAATATACTGTTAGATAGAATTAAAGCCGAGATAATCCTAGAGCATTAGTTAAAAATATTGTTTGTATTTACTACTTGAACTAAGTACTGTGTTCTTAGCCATGTTTAAAGCATTGACATCTTCAGATGGATTCGTCTTATTTTACTTTTAATGAAGAAAAAAAGAACATAATGTAGAAGGACTGATGATTGATACTTTTTAATCGCCCTTTCCCTAAAATTACTGATTTGAGGTTAAACATTTCGCGACAATTTGCGGACTATAAGTTTCTTGTTCATTATCCAAATATGTCTTCTCTGAGCACTAATACAAAGACACCCACCATCTTGACATAAAGTCCTAAAATCAACTACAAACAGGCCAGCATAATAAACTATATTTGTCATCCATTTCACAGTAATACTTAAAATTTAATTTATTTTCACTTGCAATAAAGTTTAGCAAAAAGAGTATTAGGTAGTCGACACCCCTGAAACGTTTGATGTTTTACGATCGCTGCGCTCGTCATTAAACTTCCCTATTTTGAACGAATACTATAGGGCTGTCTTCTTTCAGAATTAGGGTGAATAAATACTTGGAAATGCCAACATATTTGGCTTGGTAGCTATTAAATATATGTCGCTTTATTGCGGTGAAAATTCTGTTGTTAAATATGAGCCTAGATTAGAATTTAGCGTACCTACTGCAGTAGCCACACTGAAAACTCATCGAATCCAATCAAATTTAACAGTAAAGCTAAACATCAAAATAAAACACATGTACTACAAGTATGTATTACAACTATTGCCTGAATAAGTTAAGGAAAAAGTACTTTTTTCTTTGTTAGCCAGCCCTAAGGTTAAGGGTTAAAATTTTACGTGCACCCGTATTTCGGGCAGTAGCGCGTTTGGGCAAGGTCGGGAACAAAATAAGTATGTGTGTATGCAGGATATACATACATAAGTTTTGTATCACCTTGCGTCTTTGTTTATTAGTTGAGTTCGTTTGTTCCCGGGCTGTAATTCCTTGCTTGTTAAAATTGCTTCTAACTTAAGAAATTAAAACATTGCTACGTCAGTTAGCTTCTTATCAAGATATACAAATTCGAGCTGAAATGATGTCTGGTAGATTTATTATTATACTTAGTTAACTTTGGGACAAAATAGCATATGTAAGTAACTAAGTAGCTGTTTCCTGTTTCACGCGCTTCCTTTGTCATATATCACCATGGGATATTAGCTTTTACATAGATACCATTTTATACTCTATACATCATTATGTAAATAAACAGTAATGATACCTAAAACAAACACCTATCACACACATAACCTCTATTAGTCTTTCATACCGAAATTGGACAGCTCATTAGCCAGATGAAGATAACCTCACACGAACGAACACGCGCACGATTTTACATTTTAGGCTCACCACTTCGGGCTATTTACATAACTTCTTATTAATGTCAATAAATGATGGTAGTACAACCATTGTCTAACTATTGTCTATGGTTAACACCCCAAAGTTTGCCAGCCCTATCGTTGGGGTTAAAATGTTACGCGCCCCTGTATTTCGGGCAGTAGCGTTCTCGAGCAAGGTCGGGGTATATCTTTATATCTACAACTTACGACTTTTTGTGTATCTTCTTGAGAAAATATTTCATCTTGCAGATAAATTCCTCTTTGTAACCCCTTGTTTTATTTAAAACAGTGGTTGGTAAGAGTTACCGCGGCAATGGTACAATTTGTAACTTTTTTTTAGTGCTGGGACCTAGGAACTTACACTATCTTCGGGTGATTTAGGGTAAATTGTATCCGGTTGCGATAAGTAGTTCCTGCGGGACCGCTATTCCTCAAATTACAAATAATATTTACCCTATTACACGAACAAAGAAAACTAAGTAACATTTAAATTCCTCTCACCATAAAGAAACAATGATATCAATTAAACAGTATCTATATCTAACTGTATTGTCTATTATTTCTATTAATGAGTACATATTACATAAGTCAGATAACCAGATAACGATACTCGTGCCGAGTCTAGACGATTGATTGATATAATTAAACCGGTCCATCTTAGTGATCTTAGCTAGTTAGCTACTTGTATGTTTATTGTAAATCTATACTTACTTTTGTACGGTCTTTCTATACTAACAGTAGCCGTTTTCTCGCGGTTTCACCCGTGTCAAATGGTAACCACTGCCCGTACCGGGACGAACTATCGGGATGAGAATAGAAGTATCTGTATACTAATATTATAAAGAGGAGAAAATGTATTTTTGTTTATTTGTTTTGATGAGATGAAAATTATACACACTCATTTTACATTTTACCGGAAAGGCTCCGAAACTAATGAACCAATTTGGAAAATTCTTCCACTGTTGGAAAGCTATACTATCCCCGCATATTGAAGGCTTTATTTTACCTGTATATATACAGGGAGAAGTTCCCCCGGGACACGGAGAAAACTGCAGGAAAACGTCTAGTGTGTTAATATTCATGATAGTATTCAGATGAGATAATGACGTTGTAATCTTTTAGATATTTTGTAATGAGTTTATAGTATCTTTCTTAATACATGCTATGACACAGTTGCACATTATCTTTATAACCTAGATAACTTCTTTTTGCACCACATTTTGAGAGGCTAGATACACCTACGCCATCTCCTACCAATAATTTATAGACGAAGTAACCGCTTGATACCCAAGAACAGTTCCTATTACTTAAAAAAAACCGTTTTCTTGGAAAATGCAAATCCTTCTTCAACTTCAGTAAAAGCTAGCATTGAATAAAACTTAAAAGTTACTTCCACGTTTAAAAAATAATTTCCTTGTCGCTACATTGTTGCTGTTCTTGAAGTAAAGCTTTCTTCTTTTCACGGAGGAAGGAAAGAGCGGAGATGCCATAAGGCAGGTACGCCAGACAGATGGACAGATAGTTTTAGTTATGCCTACTGTACGTTATTTTTTGACCTAAAAGAAGGCTTAGGTCAAATAACGTACAGTAGGCATAACTAAAACTATCAGTTTCTTGTAAATTTGGGACATTAATAATGTCGGGACACCTTTTTCACACACGGTAGGTTAGCCCCCTTTTTTTAAAGTTATTAATTAAATTGTGTTATGGGTGCTAACACAACTGTTGCATATATTCATATTTTTTAATACATATAACACCCAGATCACGGCAAACAAGCAGAGTGACATCTAAGATGGTCAAAGATTGGTCTTGAAAATGGGTGGGTTCCAAAGAAAGCGCATGAAGATGTAGCCAGTAACGTTTTTCGTCCCTCGAACATCCGTATTTTGTCGACGCTACTTTCTTAATAGATTTTCTATTATGACATGTCCGCTCATTTTGTTTTCCATGGTATATTCTGAAGCCCTGGTACTTCGTAGAATTCATTTGTTTCAATTAGAACCGAACCCAAGACTCGTGGCTCCGAAAACCGTCTTCCAACGTCATTTTCTTAGTACCCAAGTAAACAATGTTCTTATGCAAATGAAATCGGCTAATCTAATTTGTTTTTTGATTTAACCAAAATGTAAAAATGACATTTATTGGGTTTGGGTTCGTGGGAAAGGGACTTTATGGCTGTGAAATGAAACCGTATTATTTTTATTTGGGAAGATAGTATCTAGCTCCTGATTTTGTTTGCAAAAACGAGGATTTTCTTACTAAATCTAAATTAGATGCGTCTTATTAAGTAATCGTCACACCTACAATTAAATCATTTAATGTATTTAATTATAATAAAACACGTATGATTTATGGAATCAAATAAATTATTCACATCTGCGTATTTATGACTATATCAATGTAATTTTGCATATAAACTAGATTATTTGCATTGTTTGAATATTGTATCAGAATTAACACAGGTTACAGTTGGTATATTTAAGTAAATAAATCAGGATAATGTGTATGGTATCCTTGACAAGAAGATTACAGCGTATTTTCCACTGCGCAACAGAGTTTTCGCATTTTCCACGCGTGGCAAAAACTGAGCGGCAAAAATTGTTTTGTACGGTTTTTAGCATAATTTTTGAACGGGGAGTTGTCAATTGTTATCAAGTTATCTTATGTCATAGTCATAAGTTGTATTTCTGAGTAATAAAGTGATGTCTAGTGGCACTGGGATCTTTGTCTATAACCACCGTACTAAAAGGTAGACTAGTGAAGTGTCTAGACAGAAATATTTTTTAACCAATTGTGGCCTGGAAAAATGATGTAATATTATTAAGGAGTACCTACCACACGTCAAATTTCTACCTATGTTATTTTTAAACTTATATATTTTTTATTTTTATTAAAGAACAATTTATGTTTTACGCCCTCAAATAAAATCGTAGGATATTCGGGAGGAACGATTCAATTTGTCTCCTAAGCAGTTCAGTAAAGAGTGAACGGAGTGAATTCACTCAGGAGGTGCATAAAACTTGCTTGTTACTCTACTTCACTTGGGCAAACAGATTCGCAGTAAAAATTCAAACTTTGGCTTCAAGCCAGTTGACAGTCGGCTATAGTTACAAAATGACGTAACTGTCATGTTTTTTGGCCCTTTTATTATAAAAGCTTTTTTTATAAAAGTAATCTAATAATTGCATTTAAGAGCCTCTTAATATTAATACTTTTCATTTGTATTATTTTCGCTATGAGTAGCAAGAAAGAATGTGCTCCATTCCATAAGAAAAACCTTCAAAGATATTGATAATTGAAACTGAAAAATGTAAAATGTACCTATGTATCGTTACTTAATTACGGAGTAAATCAATAAATCGTACCGTCTATAAATGAGATTAACCGCTTGTCTGTCATATATTGTGGTTTTAATCATGCCGTTACAAATTAATTACGTTGCTTAGATTACATTTTGCTCATTTTCGTGTAAGTACTAATTGCACGTGGATAATTTCTGTATGAAGATAAATTAAGTCACAATCAAAATCATTTATTGGAAGTACGGTAATTAAATTAGCACTTTTCACGTCAACAAACAAAAAAAGACAGCACCCCCAAAAACATCTCTCTTTCACCAATTCCTAGGGTTATGGCTGTAAAGGTACTTAACTAAAAAGAAACTTCTCAGCAATACAGCTGTGTATTATAATTTAATTATTGTATTACAATCTGTTATAAGTACATATAATATATACCTAATACACATGTATGTATGTGTGTATAATGTACATGTTCTTACTTTCAAATTAAGTAATTTTTGAAGGGAATGGGAATATTTGCACGTTCCTCAAATAAATAGTGCAATCTTACTTCTTAGGCAGCCATGTTGTAAAAGATGTGAACCAAACAGTTATCAAACAATTTTTTAATCAATCCTCTTTAATGGTTTCGATTTTATCGTCTCAATAATGAAACTGAGAAATTACAAAGGTAGCCACGCCGTAAGCCGAATCGACGAGACCATTTAATTGTTGATTTTCGACCTCGGAACGACCATAAACTTTTTTGATAGAATGATGATGAAATGAACGTCGAACAACGTGTTTTTTATTATTTAATTTTAATTACAATTTAAAAATATTAACCTTTTTTACTTTGGTGGCAGAAATGGGAAGCTTAATTGGATTATATGTTTGTTTAAAATAATATTTATCAAAGAAAATCGACTGGAACCTTTGACTCATACAATGAATGTTAACTATACTGTCAATATAGATATCGATGTACTCATTGCCTTTCGTACGAATTCGCAGGACTTCTTAGCTAAATTCTTAGTTCAGCCTAACCTCCCTTTTTGATGAACAAACATATTTAAAATAAACGCTAGTTTCCTATGTAAATTGCACATTAAAATAATAACAGTTAACACGTTATTTTTCTAAGCTTTAGACTTACGGCCATGTCGGCCATGGCTTTACATAACGTGACAGCCCATTATAAAACAAATTCATTAAAAAGTAATACGGGTTTTTTGATTTACTACCCAACACTCGTTTAGCCTACATGTTTCTTTTATATTCTGGTTGATGAAACCGCCCCTATGGCATGATACCTGTCTACGCTTATATACAGGTATTTACGGCCCTTTAAATTAACGAAAAGTATGTAAGTTGGAATAGTTTCTGATATATACCCGTCGTGTCATATATAGATGTCTTAATGTCTTAAAATATACGTAGATCTGACTGGCCTTTTTCCCATTTCCCAACTATGTTGGGTTCAACTACCAGTCTAACCGGCCGCAGCTGTTTACCAGTGTCTTACAAAGAGCGACTGCCTATATGACCTCCTTAAATATACTCAGGTATTCAAAATATATTACAGGATAAGAATAAAAAACTTTAAATTGTTTGGGAAGAAGAAACATTTCGCTAAGCGTCGAAACGCTCTTTTATTTTTGCCGCATCTATGCAAAACTTAACCCTATGACGCTCGGGGATTTATTAGCTATCCATCAGTAAAATCGCTTCAAGATAGATCTGAGTGAAGCTGCATGATAGATGTTATAACTTGCTATTATTTTAGCTTTCTGGAATTAGAATTCATTTTGTATGATATACTTAATTTTGATCTTGTGAAGTTTTATTGAATAAATGTAAGAGAAAATAGCTAATGTAAGGATTCCGACAATTTGGTTGGTTATATTAACATCTGGTGCAATATTGAAATAATGTATGTGCAAAAGTCATATACAATAAACGTTAGGATCAAAACAGGGACTAATTTACACCCTAGAAATACTTAAAAGCATATTTTATAAAACCAACCTATGATTTACACGCCTACAAAACGGACTAGCAAACAGACAAAAAAAATGGTCACCACTTGCCATCGACCTGAAGTTACAAATCAAACAGAATATATTGGTTATAAAAGTGCAACAAGTATTCGAAATGCACACATCGAGCCTGTACGTATCCCCACTTGCTTTTATAGGCCATAAACACGGTTTACGACTGTCAGGATAATACCCATCCAGCTAAAAGGGTTTCGACCACTCCGCAAACTTATAGATATATACAGCGGTAATTAAAAATGTCTGACTACAATAATGTAGGTTTAATCATTGTCGCGTGATGAGTGCACGGTGTTTGCCTTCTGTTGAAAAGGGTTTAGTCTTTGACGTTTTTGTTTGTCGCTTCATTGTGAGCGTGGATAAAGAATTTTATATTTTTGGTATGTCTATTTTTTGCTTACCTGTGGCTTTTCATTTTGATGTCCGACTTTAGTGGTGGAATCATTTTAATCGTATTTGAACTCAGAAATGAAAACACTTTGCCATATGGGGTCTGATTTCTAGCAATGTATTGTGGTAAAAACTAATTAGAAATAGCAGTTTGAAGTTTTTGCTGGGAAATGAAGATCGTAAATTCATTGCATTATAACAGGTCCGCGGTGCTCCATTTGTTTTTCCCGCCACAACAATGGCGTATCGGTATACGTAATTATATGTCTGCATGCCGTTTATGAGTTACGTAGCGCATAAATGTGACTTATCTTACGATAAAATGTTCTCATTTTAACGCCGACGCTCTCCTTTTGTACGTGTTTGCATCCGTCCATTAAATTCATCGCCGCCACTCACTAGAACACTAAAAGTCACTTGAAACCTCGCAAGTCCCTACAGAACTTACGTCGCCAAGTTTAAGTTAACCATCCCTAATAAAGGCGATGCGTTTCTCGCCAAAACCCCGCTGGATACATCCCGGAGAGGGTCATAAACGCCCCTCTCTACATGCGAAGCCTAAAAAGTCCAAAAACAAATAGCTTCATATATAATTATACAAGAAATAAAACGCACGTTTATTACTGTGTGGTTTATTCGTTTTATGACCTCCCAGGATCGCATTGGATAGACGTCAGTTGGGAGCCTAGACGTCGTAAATAAGTATGAAATATGATAATTGCGAAATTCTTCAATATATTACGATTTAAACATTGATGATTCGCCTGACGTTTTGTAGGGCCATAACTCGGGGGTTCGCGGAATCTGCGGCCGCGCTGTCTTGCTCGCACCCTGCGCGTGCGCACGCTAAGCACGGACCCTTTTCAGACCCATCGATATTGTGTTTCATGCACTCAATATATTTTTGTTTGCTTTTTAAATGCTATTGTATGACATTAGTTTTGCACTCTAATATTATTGCAAACTCGTATTTTATGTTGAAATATGTTTATTAGCTGTCAAATTGACTTTAATAATAGACTGATCTTCTAAGGGCTAGGAGAAAGTGCTCATTCGTATCGTAATTGTGTAATTTTCTTGTGCAACAATAAATGTTGTAGTAATGATTTGTTTTAAAGGCGGTAATAATTAGCTATTTTATCCTTTGTAAACTTGAATGCTAAATATTGAAAATTACAGAACGAATCATTGAGCATTTCAGAAATAACATATAAGATGACTTTTGGAGTCCATTTCAAATTGAAATCGACCAACCTCCGACAACAATTTTAAGTTTTAATCAAAACCAGACTTAACGTTTACCTCCTTAGCCTTTGCGCACACGCGTAATCAAATCCTTAAACACCCATAACACAAAAAAACACAAATACAACAATAAACCTCAAGATTTAATTAATCAACTAACGCGACATTTGCAACATTAAGCCTTACTTACGATAAGGACATACTAATTAATTTTTTATGATCGTGTTCGCAATTAGTAGCGACATGGTGATCGATATGTCGGTCGATTAAGAGTCGCACGCGCAATTATGCGTGACGGTAGCACTACATTGATTAAAATATGGATTCTGTTTACTTTTGTGATGAGATTAGGTGGTTTTTATGGCTGGTCGTTATGTGAATGCGTCAGCGCATTTGATTTTTTTTTGTTAGGTGTTTGTGAGCTTGTTTTAACATTGGGTTGGATGCGTCATTAATAGATACATACTTAGTTTAAAAATACATACATTACGGTATACAGTACATACATTTTTTCAAGAAATCAAATTTATTCTATTTCCTAAAATCATATCTAATACTTAGGCACGATGGCAAAAATGGCCAAAATAATTACATATTTATAACTTTCTTGAGTATTTGTTCTCTCACAATTGAATTAAAAGTTAAACAAATCTTCAGCGGTTTCTATTTATAAAGAAACCTTGACCTACGCCAGCCCAAATGATTAAAGTTGCGCAATAAAACTGCGTATTCTACTCACCAATTTACAAATATAAATGAAAATTTTAACGTTTCCAAAAACTCGATAAGACAATGTAATCGAATCATCCACATTGACGTACGCACGCATGCATATAGGTAATACTAGCTCCGCCCACGACTTCGTCCGCGTGGAATAGTTACATTTTAGAACAGGTTAGCTTAAAAAAGTTTATAGTGAGCTAACCTTAAAAGATAGATATATGCTGTCGCGGGCTTTTTTTTAGAACTTTTAAACGGGAACAATGCATACATGATTTTTGCGAAACTTTAACCGTTTACGCAGCGCACGCAGCGTAAGCATCTCAATAGAAAAAAACCCCCGATTTTGAAACATTCTTCATTGGTGCTCGGCTCCTTTTGGTCTTAGCGTGATAATATATAGCCTGTATCCTTCCTCGATAAATGGGCTATCTAACACTGAAAGAATTTTCAAATCGGACCAGTAGCTCCTGAGATTAGCGCGTTCAAGCAAACAAACAAACTTCAGCGTTATAATATTAGTATAGGTAGATTATGCTGTTGACAACAATGTATGATAGATATGCGTCACGGTCATTTTTTGTACATTTCTTGACCTACAGATAAACATATGCAGAGGCGGTACGACCTGATAAAATTAGTGCATATTATGTCTATCTTATCAGACTAATGTTACGTGTAAGATATCGCACGGTTTTGAGAGCTGGCGTTCGTTTTAAGTGAAGTTAGCGTAAATGAATATTGAAGTGGCCTTGTGGTATAAATATGGGTGTAATCCCCACTAGGAGATATCAAAGATTATTTTTCCGACCCAAATATCGACCAATAGAATTGCACCATTCGACGTCACGTGGTACAACCTACATGGTATTATACTGAAAATTTTTTGAATATTTTCTCTGGTCGTTGCTACGTCAAACTGACAGGTTGTGGCTGACATTTGGGACGGAAAAATAATCTCCCGAATACCACACGAGCTTCATAAGTCGTCAAGTTCGTCAAGTTTTTCAGGAAAAATCACTCGCGCTTCGCGCTCGTGATTTTTTAACCTGAAAAACTTGACTCCTTCATTTGTTTGCAACGAACCTATCGGGAAATACCCGATAATTTTGAAGCTCTTGTGGTATTATAAGTGAGAATCTCGCATTTCATGATACATACTTCGCTGGTGTTGTTATCTGTGCATATATTCTTACTTACATATTTTGATTATTTGCTTATACATAGGTATTGTAATGCTCAAAAGTTTGATTGAATGCGCTAATCTCAGGATTTGGAGGTTGATTTGAAAAATTCTTTCAATGTAAGATAACCTATTTATTGAGGCAGGTAAGGCCATAGGTTACTTTATATCGAGGTGCGGAAATTCATTCCTTCGAAACGCATTTGACACTGCGGGAAACAATCAGTTTAATATTATGTGATTTAAAATATCTAACCTGTGAATTCATCATCAATATTTACACTAATACCGTCAAAAATAATTATCATAAATTGCTTCTCACGCGTTTCATCTCCTTCACCACGTACTAATTGAAAGTCATTGTATTTTATCAAACTGCATTGAAGCAGTGATAAAGAATTGTAATCAGCTGTTATAATTAATCCGTATATGACACTGTCAATGACATTTTATAAAAATGTAGTATTTTTTGCTTTCTGAAACGTATACAAGTAGTGATTTTATGAAATAATTTTAGAGTTCTATAGGTATCTCTATAGGAACCTCGGGGGAGGCCATTGTTCAGCAGGGGAAGTTTTTCGGCTTAAACGACTATGAAGTTTCATTTATTTAGTAGATGCTGTCTGTTTCGAATGGTTCCACCTGCTATTGCAACTACTTTCCACGGATATAAGTAGCCTGTATCCTTATTGAGGCTCTAGACTGTGTACCGAAATCAGTAGGTTTCAGTATGTGCTACGGACTGGAGTAGTTACTTTTGCATCTCTTATGTTAAAGCAGGAATGTCTAGACTTTCTTCAATTCTTCTTTTATAAAATTGATGTAATTCGGGATACAATTAAATTGAGCTTACCACTTAATATATAAATGGTTGCGGTTTGTAAGAAATAAAAACTACTGGCAGACATATGTTTGACCATCGAAAACGAGATAATTGTAATATTAAATTATCGGAAATTGAATACTTAAATTGATTTGTTGGAACGTTTCTTACTCATTATTATCAGAAGTTAAATAAAACAGATGGGACTGAGGAAAAAGTCTGATCGAGAAATTATAATTTGAAGTAACCACGAAGTTTCTTATAAAGTTTTTGCCCTCGGGTCAGACACGTTTGCTCAAGATCCTTCTATATTTCAGGAAAAAATTATAATTGTGAGTTTCTACATCAGTTTTAGGTGCAATCGAGCTATGTAATTAACTGTGTAATCGTGTTATAGACCTTGTACAAAAAAGGCTTTTAAATATGTTCCAGCAGTGTCGATATACATCCTACTAATATGATAAAAAATTCGTTAGTCAATAATATACGTATGTTCATTAAGACTGAACGGATTTCGTTTAACTTGACAGTAAAAACCTGGTGGAAGTTTGTAGTATGATATGTAAATATTTAGATATCATGATACTTCTGGGCAGATGATAGGTTTGCCTTCGCGATCTTTGCTCTACGTTTAAAACTTCCCCGGTCCAGTCACGTTTGTTACCAAAAGATCCTCCTGTTTACTCTGAAAGCAACCCGGCTTTATTGGGAGATTGTATACTGAAAGATATTGCAGGTATGAGAAAAGCAATGGGAAGGACTTAGTGTAGGTTTCTCCCATTGAATGACACGAAAAACCGCTCCTAAGACGACCCACTGACCAAAAAATTACAAAAGAAAAAAATACTGTTCCGTAAAATAGTTAAAGTGTCTTAAAAAGATTATCCTCATCGTCATCATCATCCTCCTGACTTTATTCTCAAATTTATTTGTGGTCGACGCAGCATGTTTTCTCCTTCCATACTCTTCTAATATTTATAATTTGTATTTGTACTAGAAATGCACTGTACAGAATTAGTTCAAATACAATTGGCTCACAAGATAACCTAAATTACAATAATTTACAATGTAATTGTAAACAAACGGACAAATCGATGCTGCAAGGACTTTATTATAGTTTTGTACTTTGTTTATTTAGGGTCATGTATAAATAAATACGATTTATCACTATGTAGTACATAACAAACTCGCTTCCCGTCTGTCTGTCCCTATTTATGCTCAGAAAGTAACTACGCGCTTATTCAAAAAAATCCGAGTAATATAAGAGAAAACTTTTAAAATGCTCCTAATATAGTAGTCGAGAAACAGACCCGGAAAATAACATAACTACCATGTCTGAATTTCAATTAATATCTTAATAGATGAATAATGGAGCGGTATCCAGTCGCCAAAGTACATACATTCGTTTCAAGTTCTTCATATAAATTTTGACTTCAAACGGTAGCTTTTTCCGATGACGGTTTTTTCTTCTAGCGTCATAACCTGTGCACATACACTATTAAATAACTAAAATAAATACACAGTCGTCATTTTTGTGAAGTCTTTCATTAAGACCACACACTGAGTAGCTTCTGCCTTTATTCTCTGACCCAATTGTATCCTCTTTTCAAATAAACTCCGTGATGCCTGAAGGCTGCAAACCTGCCTCCCAGCTGCAAGAGTACTTCAGTTTAATGTAATGATTACACCAGGGAAAAGGACAATAAGCTAATAACCAAAATGAATGGTCATTAGTTGTTAAAAAGTATTATTATACTAAATGTTTGCGTCAGGATCCGTGTTACTGTGCCGAAAATGCTTTGAAGATTGTCTGAGGTTGAACTGACTTAAAGTGTGAATAGAGGAAGATTTAAGAAAACCGTGGATGAATTTACGGAAATAAATGAACTGAAATATTTAAGTCCTTGTAAACTTACAAAGAGTGTCTATAGTGTTTCTTGCCGATACTTCTCCATGAGACCAACTTTTGGTACCTCACAAAACTTTAACTTCTTCTTCTTTCGTGTCGATGACATGTCATTATGACAAAACTTTACTTAAAAGTCTGCAAAGGCCAATTGGAAATAAAAACACTTAGATTTTTTTTTTGAAAATAAATTGCCAAGCAAGAATCTGAAATAAGAAGCAATCGCACTCGTCATGCAGCCTATTTATAAAGATTTTTTTCTAATCGGCTCAGTAAATCCTGAAGTTAACGCGTCCAAGCAAACAAACAAACTCTTTAGTAGTTCAGCGTTATAATATTAGTATAGTTATCAGTCTTCAAATTCCAGTATCCAACCACGGAACAAGTGGCACTGAGGTGTTTTACAATGCAAGAATACACATCGAATTTTGATGGAATTCGACAAACTCAATTTCCTAGCCAAATAGGTTACTGAGGACATTGGGTCACGGGATATAATTGTGGTGGGACTGGCCATGCAAATCCCATTGCAGGTTGCATGGAATACAAGCGATTATCAACTTTACGTGTTTGGAGTGATGGTTCAGTTTTGGTTTGGTGTTTATCGGTCAAGGCCGCGGGGTATCGAATGAGTATTTCTGTGATTGGCAGTTTTCATTTCAAGGCAAGTGGGTTTGATTTGTTCCTATCTTGTTGTTAATATACTTTCAGTCTTCCTTAGTGTATTTGCTACGATCGTAGGTACTTGTTATCTAAGACAAATATACCCGTACTTTTAACTGACTCAAAAAGGAGGAGATTCTCAATTCAAATGTTTGTATTTTCCATAATAGATGGTGTTTTGTTATCACTGCGATGTACCGACTCTCATTTAGACCGATTGTTTTTCTAAAATAGTTAAGTGGCTTAGTGAAAAGATTAATTGGGAGAAAATAATCTAGTTGCACTCCACACATCATTAATAACATCGCTTGAGAACTTGTATTCATTTGATGCAATTGTGTGCAACATTCTTAAATCAGATAAAACTTAAATTAATGAGATATATGCTAAAACAATTAACTTAAACAATGCATCTAAGAGCTTCTTGAAATGCGCAATTATAAATTCCAAAATTCCCAATTACTTAATATAACGTGTAACGTGTAGTTGTCGCTAAACTTATTGTTGTCGATGCACATATTTGTGTGTGAATTTAGATGCGGACCTCAATAGAAGCTTACGACATGGGAATCAAATCAACATTTGTAACAAATCCTAGATATCTAAATATATTTTTGTGTGCTTGTTGTAAAACTTTTCAAGATCGGTCGAATGAATCAATTTATAAAATTTTTGTTCATTTTAAAGCTACATTTAAATACTAGCGAGCTTATGCTGTTTGATTTTTTTTAGCTTGTTTACATCGACAAAGCTGCGTTGCTAGTATTTTAAAAAATATATATCAAGCCACAAATTAAAGCCCCATTAAAAATAACCATGTTTTACGATGTCCCTAATGATAATTTTTAATTACTTGTCACTTAATATGTTGTTAAATGTGGAATCGCGTATCTGCGGTGGGTCCTAAAACTAAATTTTAATATTAATCCGACCTTCAAAGCTCCGTATTATTTTTATGACCCATAAATTTTGTATAAATTACGTCTATTTTTGTGTGTTCAAAGCTAATTTGTTAATTAGGAATTTGAAAAATATTCTTGCAATGAGTAAGTACGTTTTATTATTATTATTATATCTTGATATTCATGGATTATTTTAGCAAGCTGGTCCCCAAATATGTTATTGCAATTACACAATTGGTCTCTCAGTTCTGTCACTGAGATCATAATTATGGTTTTCATCGATTTTTGAATTAAGAGTTTACCAACAACTACGAAAATCAACATTTATGATTTATGTGCTGAATGACACCATTCATAGATCATTCTGAAACAAATGCAGACTTGGGTCCTAGGTGTTATATTCCGATACCGTAATGGGATTCTGATCGAGTTTATTGAGACACTCTTAGACACAAATATAGGTGCATTACAATAAGTATTTATTTATATTTAAACAGTGTCCTCTTGATAAGTAGACGGCTCGACTTATCTGTCGCTCGGATTAATGCGTTTTATTGTCGCCTCACGAACGACTTTTATGTCGCATTTGCATATTTTTATGGTTTTCTGGCGGTGAAATTAAAGTATTATAAACCGATGCAACTCATTGCGATACAGTCATAAGTCGTAAAATATTGTTGTCGGTCGTAAAAATCGCGTGAAATAAAAACTGTTTGAGCAAAAAAGTTGCCGAGTCATTTAACTGGAACTAGTTCGGATTGGATGTGATTAAGGGCGCCGCGGAACGAGACGAGGAAACACAGCGAGCGTCGCTTGAATGGATTTCATGACTATTTCATCGACAATCAAATTCGAAGGGTGAAGGAAATGATACGTTTATGACAGGCGTAAACTTAGGGCCACATTTAAACATCATTTTGGGTAACCATAAAACGGTCGGTTACAAATAAAATGCTTTCTGTTTTATTCTTATGCTAAATGGCGCGTTGTATTGAGTCATGGAGTTCCTGATGGACTTTCCATTTCTCTGCTCATTGTTCGTGTCCGAAATCGTGACTTGACCACATGTGAAATTTTTGTGTATCTGCGTAACACGCAAGATAAGACGCGGACTTTGATATTTTCATTGTTGCATCTTTTGCAAAAGCTTTGGCAGACATACAGAGATTGATAGCTGGAATTTTTAAATCAAAGTCATTTTTCTATTTCGAATAGACTTATCAGAGCTCTTTCGAAACGTCAAGTCAGTTGGCCAAGAGTGGGTGTCATGAAGAAGAACCGGCAAGAAACTCCATAGACACTCTTCAAAAAGAATAAGTCAAGATGACCAACATTTTATGAATTTTTAAACAGACAGTTTACCAAATAAGTGTTTGTTAAGCCTATATAAAATACTCAACAATCGTTAGCCTCCATACCGCCATGACAGCTCGGATTAGACTTGACAATCCAAGATGGCGTCATGTTATAAATACGTCAGGTGAGCATCCACAGAGGCCGTATCACTCACATTGTAAGACAACTCAATGTGCGCCAGCAGATGAACTCGTAAACTTAGTAATTAGTTTGAATGCCTTAAACTGAGCTGACCCGCGACATACGGGTAGGCCGAATCAGTGATAGTTCGTCATTTGTTTATAAAAACTTTAAGATTATGACTGTTTGATAGAGGTAGGTGTGTTGTGTTCCTTCTCCGTTTGAAAGGAGGCCTGTGCCCAGCAGTGGGACGATAGAAAGGCTGTAACAGTAACAGAGGTAGGTACCTTTTAGACCGTTTTGCGTAAATTGGGGCTATTGTGCAGTGACATCAAATGACATGACATCTTCTTATGCCATTATTCTCAAAGAAAGATTTTGCTGATTTGTAAGTGTGCGTGTATACTGCAGCGTACTCACGTCTATAAAAATAAATAAGAAATACCTCGATATAATATTTATTGAAATTCTTACCTACCTTAATTGCTTGTGGTTACAGAAACCATGTAATATTAATAAACCTTTCAGTTTCCATAAAATCTAATAATAACTAGCCATTTTTTCCCTTTTTTGTTATGAGAATAGTTTCCGTGATTGTTACTTTTCTTTCATGGGACTTAGATCAATCTTGTTGAACTATCTAGAATGATCTCAACATTAAAAATATTACTTACGTCATAATTACCTTTTCCGTTTGTTTTTAAACTAAGTATCTTAGAAATAGGTTTTACTAGCCTAATCGATTTCCCGCGGCTTCTTCGTGGTAGCCGGACCGGGAAAAATCTACATAAATATAGCTACTGAGTCATAATCCAGGTGTCAAAATAATATAATGTAATTTTCTTTTCAAGTACTCGCTATAATTCACGCTGTAAAAAACATGTAAAATCTTCACATTCACTGTATCAATACACAAAAACATCTACCTGTGCCATTTTGCCCGTGTGTCACGAAGGCAATCCTTTGAGGCCATCCGCCTCATAAATTGGTGCAACTAAAGTACTAAACCAAGCAAAGAATGTCCCCGCACGATCATATGTTGGCTAAACAAGGACAAGAATCTTCTGGCCCTACTAACTAAACTTAATGAAATTGTCCATTTTACCGCATTTTATAGCTGACTGCTACAATTACAAATGTCGTGCTGTGATGGGTTAACTTGACGAATGAGCGGCGGATATTTGTTGAAAAAAATGTTACTCATAATGGTAAATGCCTTTATGTTAATGTATTTGAAAGGTATGTCTGCTTTGGCTGAAGTTAGTAAGACTGTAAATTATAAGGTGTCAAAAAACTTCTTTATGAACAACTTTTACTATGAAAGAAAAAAGAAAGAAAAGAAAGAAAAATAATTTATTTTTGCACAGACGCACACGTATACACACAATAACAAGACAAGGAAAATTATTACAAGATAAACAGAAATAACATTAAAAAACTTAATACTAAATAACAGTTTTAATCTATGGTCCACAGCGTCGCTCTCTATCCTATCTCATAGATTTTTATTATCTGTGGACCATACCTGTCAAAGTCACTATCACATTGAAAACGATAAACATTAAGAAGAAAAAAAAAATTTTTAATTAATACAATTTCACAAATTCCTATCATATAAAACAAATGTTTTGGTGCGTGCGCAAAAAAAAGAACGACAGTATGGGTTATGACAATAACCCTGATTGTAAAAAAGTCGGTTGTTGTGTTAAACACAAGTTTTGCAGATTTATGACATAGTGTAATCATTCAATATTTTTGTAAACAGGACAAGATTTAAAAATAGCTAATACAAATCGATATGACCAGAAAATTACACCACTTCGTATCAATAAGTACAAAGCTAATAAATCAATGTTTGCTTTCTATTGAAACCTCAATAGAGCTTCTGTTTATAGTCTAGCAGCCACATCATTAAAACGAGGACATCCTCCGCACCCCAGACACCAGATGTCACATAAACAATTGAATTCCAATTAACATACAAATGCTAAAAACGTCCGAAACTAACCCTACAATGACACTGATTCCGCTAAACAGATAATTTAATTCCAACCACGTTCGTTTTGTTACAAGTGCGGATGCAAAACGCGAGGATATGAAAATCATTAAGCCATTAGTAGCTAAGGAGGCATTGTTTAGACTCTAATACTACGGTAACTGAGTGATGTATTATATACAGATGGTTTGTCCGTCCGTCCGTTCCTCGTCTCCTGGCCATCCGGTGTCGAATTCACGTAATAGTTTCTTAGAAGATGTCTCTCATTGGCCTAGAGGAGTTAAGGCTATGCATATAGATAGGTTTACGGAACAAATGAAGTGGTTCGATGAATTTATAGATGGTTCGCTCTGAGAATTTATGATGAATGATTTATTGGTGAACTTTGGTCTGGCTCTAGGTAGTTATGGTTTTTAGTAAGACTATGTTGATGCAGGATGTATCAATTGAGATAAATTAATTTGAAATGGACTAGGTATTGTCAATATTCATATCTATATTTAACAGAACCTATTATTTTATTTTAATAGATATTTATGACTCCGTTTCGTGGGTAAAATATAGGTTGCCTTTCTCGGCGTGTGAATTGGGATAATTTTTAAACACCTGAGATGTCTATGTTTATTTTGATTATTCAGAGTATTTCCTGCTAACAGAGTTACCAGAATATTATACAAATGAAGGTGTAACATTTACATCAATCACAAATTCCTTGAATCAATCGATTTAGTTCATTCAAGAACCAATTGAACGATTCGGTGAATGGAAGTTGGAATAAATTTTGTATGCTTGAATGATTTTTTTTTTCGCAAAAGTCTTAAAGCAGATATTTTTTGTATTAGAAACCCATTGAACAATGATAATCTAGTTTTGATAAAAAATATGGCGTCATAAGGCCAGTCGGATCATTGTTCAGAACAGTCTAATAAGATTGTATGACATTTTAATACTGGTTTCATATTAAGCTAGAATTAATAAATGCTTCTACCGATATGAAATAACGTCTCATATGGATGGGTCTTTTTAAACGAGTATTCTAACACCTTTTTTTGTTAATATTTTATGATTATTTTTAATATGAACATAATGTAATCGTTTAGATAAATTGTAAGGTGTAAGATAAGATGCAAAATAATCGATTTTTAGACCAAGAAGGTGGCATTTATTTAAAGTAATTGTTTGAGTATCGTTTTAGAAATACCTTTTAAAATATAGAATACATAATATTAATATGTGTCCTCACTTAATATAAAATTACACAGGTCTCAATGAGACCACTCCACAATCAGAAGTGCATAATAATTTATTAATTTATAAACTCACACTGTATTCTTTTACTCTTCAGCAAAAAATGATGGTAGAAATATTCAGTTAGCTAAATGTTCAAATTAATTCTATTCCATTTATTTATTTGTGAACTAAATTTAATAATTTTATCTCTGTTTCCTTCCCATATTCAATTCAATATAGTTTAACATATTAAACAAAGCTTAACACAAAAGGCGGCTTACTAAACTATCACCGAAAACAGCGTCCCACAATAAAGGCAAGAACACATTACCTACCGCATCGCCATATAAATTCCAGGCACACAATTATTCTTATTCTGCGCATGAGTCTGATCAAGGCGTATGTATATGCACGCAAGCGCCTCTATTACCATGCTAAACGATTCGGAGAAATTTTTCGCAGACACCTGTTCTGGGCTCGTTCAGTTGGTGTACACTAGCCCTTTGTTCGAATCTGGAATCTTTGAGGCATGAATTCGCAGTGCGCTAGAGTCTGTTGCGATGAGTCTAGCGTGTTCTTTTTGAATGGTGATTTTTGTTTTGTGGCTTTTTATGAAAATTTTCGTAAGTTAAGTTTAAATTTTACTTGGGCCGTCTTCTCTCGGTTAAGTTTTCCTTTTGACAGAATTTCGGGATTAGTGCTAGTCGTTGAGTCATCTATGTATAGTTGGCTTACTGTTTTTTGCCTTTCTAACTCATTAATCCTATCTCTATTAATTATGCAATCACTTTTTTGTAGCGATTTATTCAACATCTGAGAATTCCAATAACCTTTGATCTAAAACTCAAAAAATTTTGGCTTATTTAACCGTCTCTATTATACAAAATCTTTTGTCGAGTGTATTAATGTGGCATTTGTAAAAGTAAGTAATGATGTAATCTTCATCTAAATCAATTTGTAACAAAGCTACAGATTTGCACGATCTACCTATTGTTTATCATTGTCATTGTAATCAATACTAACACAGACGTACTAATGCAAGATTTTAGCACAATCTCGAATTGTCAACAAACAATCATGATTCAAAGGTTTCATTTTAGTATCTTGTATATACAAGATACTAAAATGTGTAGTAAAGCGAGTTATAATCAGCTTCGTCCATCAGATATCAGATACAGAGTGTCAGATAGGGCAGTCGCTCCTTGTAAAGCACCGGTACCCAGCTACATCCGGATAGACTGGAAGCCGACCCCAACATAGTTAGGAAAAAGGCTCGGAGGATGAATCAGCTTCGTCCATCATCATCTGCCTAGCCTTTTCCAGTCTTTTCATAGCGCATTACTAGAAAAAGCAGGACTTACTTGGAGATTCTTTTGTTTTAGCGTTCCATTATTATAAGTATGTAGTTATTTCTGGTAAAATGTCCTAATGGTCCCAAACATATTATCCGTGGAATTTGATACAATCTATTCTATTTTTTTTCGAATCGGATGCTCCCATACTAAAAAAACGAAGCATTAATATACATAGTATCCCCATTGCCTACTTTCGAATTCCCAATAAAAAAAACATTTATATATTTACTTTTTTGAAGATACTAAATTGCAGTTAAGTTTATCGTAATGTAAATAGTTAATATTAGATTGCTCGGTCATAAATTGTGATAGCCTAACGTCCAATCCCATGAAGAAATTACCAAGAATCACTATTTGTGTGGTCAAAAACACATAAAATTAAATGGCCGCCGATAAAAATTTATTTTCTAATACTATGATAACGCTGTAAAATGTTGGTGAAACGGTAATATCGCGCCGTAAAATTAACTTCGAATTACTCTTACTATGTTTAAATGATATTTAAACTTAATTAGTCACTTTCTCCTGGTTTCTTACTAAGTATTTTAGTGCTTGTAATGTAAAGAAACATTTTTCTGACGATAAGTTCTAATCATTAAGGTTATACCTACCTCCCATGTAAAACAGCTATCTTTCTTAGAGGTATCAAAATAATATTCTTCTTAGCTGAAGGAAATGGCCTATCTGTCTTAGAAACTAAACAATTAAAAACGAAGTTCAGTAGTTTCGAGTTCCAAAAGAGAAAAGATAAGTCTTTCAATACCTTGTAAATCTTAAGAGCTATTGAAAGATACCTGATAGACGTAAGTATCTTTACTTCTATGAGCATAATGCTTAAAGAATACTTTCTATAGACATCTTCTAACACTGTTCAACACTGACTCGTTTATCAACTTACAATATGTAAAGAGAAAGAAAGAGATTCCCTCATACAATACATTACGTAATAAGAAAGGTATAGCAATATGTACCTCTATACAAACAGTACTGAAAGACTTGCTCTTCAGGCGTACCATAGCTTAGCCATGATTGTAAGAAGAAACAATGAGGGATCCACGTTAGATCTCCTTAGTTTCTCTTGAAGGAACTTCATAAGTATATTGTTACTGTTGCTATGAATCGTCTACAACTGGTACGACATTGCTTAGGTACCCATTATAGCCTTCACAGCAGAAGCAGATAAAAGGACTTTTCAATAAATTAAATTGCAATTCTTGACAATTACAGTTTTTTTACAATTACAGTAACATAATAGTTCAGTAAAGACATCAGTAATTTTAACAAAAGAGGAAGAATTGCAATTTATTTGATTGAAAAGTCCTATTATCTCTCTCTTTACTTTTGACGCAGGTTGCTAACCTTTTTAAATAAGCAGTGTTATCTTCCTTCCACTTTTTCTTATCCGTGAATTAGAGTTTTGTCAAATCCGCATGACGGATACGGGCTGTTCATTGTAACAATGGAAATTTGCCCGGAGACACAACTCAGACATTCGCGTTGTTAAAGTGAAAAGTCTAGTAGGTTCAATAGCGACCAATAATATGAGAAATTTTATGGAATAGGCACTAGCACCGTCCTGAGTTTTGTCCACAACTCGTGGGAATCATTCACCGTTCCCGGCTAAAATACAGTCTATGACACAAACAATGTGGTAATTATTTATATTAGTACTTACAAGAAATTTTAAAATCTGTAAATCCAGAGATTATCTCTTACAACTTCTCAAAATGACAAACTACTTTTAAAATGTTATAATTGTTACTATAGAGCTATAAAAGGGAATAGAAAGGTGACGATAGACGACATACACTTCCGAGGTATTCAGTTAAAGGTGAGAGGTGTCTTATATCTCGAATAAGTGTTTCAAAAATCGTCAAAAACGAATGAAAAAACTAGGTAACTGAACCAAATCCAAATGATAATGTCCTTTGTTGAGAATGTGTGGGGTTAGGTAATCGTTTACATCACTGATTGTTTCAGTAAAAACATAATAACAATAAGCATTGAGACATCGCTGGCCTGTTTGTAAATATTTACTATACCGTCTCCAGCTATTGTAATTGTAATGTCTAACTAGTACAAGACTCGCTTGTAGTAGTGTACGATTATTTCTAGAACATTCGTTTGATAGTTAAATGGAACTTCTTAAATGCTAAACTTGTCCTATGTAACATCGCCAACTAAAATGAATAATTTTTCGTCAACTTCCGAGTCTATGAGCAATGCTTGTTTTTCTATTGTTTTTTTTTCTGTAATAAAACTGCATGAAATTGATCGCAGTCTTAATATATCCTATGTCATATCCTGATTTTACTGTAGTCTTCATAAAATAATATTGCAATGTTTTTTCTTTGAGAAAATCGCAGCAAGTTCTCGCCATAAGTTATTTCACGGCGTGACACAGTGGCTGTGTTTTCTAGGAAGCTGGCACAATCTGTGTCCTCTATGCATACGGTTAACCACAATATCGTACGTGTCGCAGACACTACTATAAGATCTCGAAAGGAATTCGAATAAAAGACTTTATTATCGTAGGTACTTGTTATTTTTATATATATATATATAATGGATTGTATAAACATTGTAAATTAACAAAAAAAAAAAACAAAAAAAAAAAACTTCAATCTTGAAAAAAAAATGTTATAAAGTGGTTATGTGGGACTTATATCCAATAAAAATTCCACCGTCACGTCAAACTACCGTTTTATTACCAGAGAACTGATGTGCATGGATTTCCCAAACAGAGAGCGACCTAGGTCAAGTCATAGACACAGGAATTCTTCTATGACCATTGTTTACGTCGCGACATAGGTACGTTAGACTGATCTGTGGTAACTGTCATGCACCTTAACTCAATAGTAATAAGTGCGATTTTCCTATAAAACTGTTACCACTGGCCTGAAGTTGACTGTACATAGAGTTGTCTTTGAAATAAATTTTTCTTGGCTATCAAAACTTAATGACAACTGATCAAGTAGAAATGGCAAACTAGGTGTGATTACAGTAATAAGCATTTATTAAATAAATCGTTATAATTTAAATAAAAAACACCTTTAAAAGCAACTTTACGACTTTTATGAAGTACCAACACGGGGATAAAAATGTTGTCGTTTTTATTAAATAAAATAAAAATATACAATAATTTCACACATAAAACGTTAAGACAGGTTTAAGCACACATGTAACATTTTCTATAGTGAAAAAAAAAGTAATTAAAAGCTTTGGTTCTCATTTGAAGAGTAATAATTACTGTTCTTAGTAGGGGTAGCGTAGCCAGAGACTTTCATAGCGGCAATAAAAAGTTTTCATTGGCCCCCGTCAACTCCGACGGAGGTTCAACTTAAACTCAAGTTTATCTCGGTTTTATGACCAAACGGTATAAACATGCAGGTGTGTTGCAAAATCCACATACTTTAGCGAAAAAAAAAAACTAAATTAAAACTTGTTAATGCCGAGAAAATGTTTCGATGTGAAATGTGGTGTCCACTTCTGACTTCTATGTCGATAAAGTAAATCGTAAAATAAAAAGGTAGTAAACGATTGAAAGTAATATACTTACCTATTAAGAATATATTTTCTGTAAGTGTCATTTCAGTAATTATTATAAAAAATTGCCATTATAAGGTGTTTTTAACCTACATAATTATAGAAGTATTATCGAGAGAGAATATTTTTTCTCTCATAATAATCTTGACATGATTGTCTTAGTTTCTACAATCTACAAGACGAAAGAATCTTCATATTTCTTAAGTAACGTTTTTTGTAGTTTTTTCTTACCCAATCGTTGTCTTTTCTATAATTCGCGTATTTTCGTGTCCTTAATAAATTACTGAACAAAGTTACTTTCGCAAAACAACCAAACACATCGCATCTGTCCTATCTATTCATTAACAAGTCTATGACGATTACAGACTTAGTCCACAATAGACGCGGCCGCTTATGACGTGTTACATTTACGTCTATAATCTATGCTTGTTACGTTACGCAGTTAAGGCATTATATGATACCGTAAGAATAACATGGAGTCTTGACTAATTATTTTAAATTATATGCGCCAGGAATCCTTAATGATGTATGAGAGAAAGAAACTAAGGAATAAGTGCTCATTTAATGTACTGCTAAATATACTTTCTCTGTTATTTAACTATAATAGGCTGAATGATTATTGCGTTGACATTTTAGTAATGATGTATTCTTAATAATTAGACGCGGCTTTATAGTTTGTGCTTCAATTTGTTTGTTTGTTGTTGTGATACTGAAAACTGATGTTTTTATGTACATCAATATTTTAGTAGGTTGGCGGTTTTAGTTACAGGAGGCTTTTACTGTGTTTCTCAATTCAAACATTGTAATGTGCAGATATTTGTCTCTTCGGTGTTTTTTTTTCTAGTAAAAGTTAATACCCGTTATAATAAAGTAATTTACTTGTTAGGGTGAGATTTTCTTTTTATCATCACCTAACTTTAATATAAACCAAGCCTATTTATTGCAGAAAAATGCTCGTAGTTTCAAATAGGTGTAACAATAATTCTAGGCATATTAACTAGGTAATAAAACTCAGTTGCAAATCAACACCATATTAATATAAATCCTGCAAGCTTTAACTTCGTATATTTTCGTGCTCCTACATAACATAAGGCTGAATAAAAATAGTACAAAAAAAAACATAGTGTGCATTCATTTATCTGTAGATACGTTCGCGCGAAGGCGTGTCGCCATCATGAACTATTATGTAGGGAATCGGAAAACAAATATAAAATAACCCATTCCAATATCCTCTATAGACCTTTAAGTAACTGCTGTAAGGTTTATAGTCGTCTGTCTCAATGGCAAAGTTAAGTTGGTCGTTTTAATGTTACTGCGCAAACGGGTGGAGCGTGGCGGCTTGACAGGTATTAATGACTCCTAGCTATGGCAAAGGTATTATATTATTCAGCCTTTGTATGTCAGCCTTTGTTTATGGTTAGCTATATCATTACCTGCTATACATACTGCCATTTGTTATTCAATAATTAGATATATTTTAGATTTTCTTTTTTCTTTAAGTTGGTGGGAAAATTAAATGTGTTTTGTTTTAGAAACATTGGATGACTGTATGTCTAATAATTGAGTTTGTAACGACAGTAGTCAAAACACCTCTGCGGTTTTGCTTCTTAATTGGCTCTGAAGTGTTAAAACTATTTAAGTTAAAAAGATAATAAATTTTAAGATGCAGATCTGTAAACACAGCTCAATTTTACTGCAGAAACATCTCGTAAAAACTATGACTGTCATCAGCCGCCATTTTGTCGTTACAAAAAAAGGTTATTTTACGACATTACGGTTTCGTGCTGAAATTGTTTAATTTAACACTACAGGTAAACAATTGGACATGCAGAAAGCTATAATTTATGCCACGGAATCTCATTATGAATTTTTATTACCGTATAAACGTGACGGAAAATTAATATTCAGTTTTATTTTTTAATTACAGCGGCCATCTTGAAGCGTTAGTCACGCCTCTTTTTACGGCCTTTTAATGAATTTTCATAAATTGTACAGAAAGTATTTTCATTGTTTGAAGTGGAATTTATTTTTTGTAACATAAGCAAATTGTTTGGAAGATATCAAATTCTTAATGATTTACAAAAAAATATTAAAACAGAGCGTGATTTTACGAGATTAGACCTACTGAAAAAAGTCTGATACGCCCAGACACATGTCTAAACTACCCTTTTCCTAGAACAACTTTACCTTTCAGCAGTAGGTAAGTCAGAATAACAAAGTCGTATATAAACATAAAGAATTCCCTTCAATATGACATTATAGGTCGTTATATAGGCGGGGCCTTGTCGACACATGGCGGCTCCCACCGAAGCGGGCGCATCATTAATCACTCGATAAAAGCAATATACAATACTTTAGCTTGTATCAATATTTACTGGAAGAATACTTATGAAATGCTACACATTTCATTTTTATTTAAAGAGAAGAATTTAAGTTTATGAACTGAGAGAAACCTTTTTTAAAACTACGACGTAAACTGTCGTAAGTGACAGTTAGGTATGTCTTTGTGTCTGATGCGATTTAAAAAAAAAACGGTGTTACAACGGTTAGTTTTAGATATAAGTATGTTTTATCAAAATTGGCTGAGTAATCATACTAAAATGTACAATATGTTAAAAGATAAATATTTATTTATTGCAAAAAGATTTTTATAGCCAAAAACCTGATGACCTTTTTAGTTAGGATAAGTTGAAGCAACGTTTTTATTGCGCTACCCTTCAAAATTTTATGTTGGCTATAACAATAAATCATATTTAATCATACATATAAGCTGAGTTTGTAAGAAAAGGTTAATCTTGAACAGGAAAATGAGTCAAATGGGAAACCTTCGGATGACGCATTAGTTCAATTTTAAACGAGCTCTAAAAGTGATGATGGAATAGGAAGTTTAATATGTTGTGTTTATTGTCACGTTTTTTTTCCTTGCACGCTTTTCTATGTTTAGGGAATCTATTTGATTTAGGTATTTTGTACCTAGGTACCTATAACATAAATACAACGACAACTTAAGCTATCACAATGATTTATCTCGTGAGTTGCAATCAATTGATCTGAATAACATTCGTTGTCACTTCGTAACATTAATCTACATTAGTTACACAGGCAACATAGACATACATAAATTCTCAATTAAATCTAATCAACCAACACCCCCAACTAAACCAAGAAACAATAATAAAATTAATCGCCTGACATTTCGCGCGTCCGGTGCGATATCGGCCATGGAACAACGGCCCATTCAGCCGAAACAATCGGCGCACACACTAAATGCGTCTACATTGTCCCTTATGGCCGGGCTACGTGACCGAACGCAGAACTACGCAGGAAGTGGACGGTGCCGATAACGATATCACACTTAGTGCCCACTCTGTGTTGGTGTAAACAAGGCTTAGTACAAGCCAGTTCCCGCCCTAGAGTTCTAAATTTAAAACTTATTTGGCAGACCAAAGAGGTTGTAGCCCACGCAAATGTATTTGTAGGTTTTAATTAATGTGTAAAGTATTGTAAAGAATTCCTCATTTCTTATTTCTGTTTCCGTCGGTTTTCTGTTTTCCTCATTCCGTTTTAGGTGGGTACTGAAAGAACATAATTTCTTAACAACGAACAGTAAAAACTAGTCATGAAAACGAAATATATTTCACGGACGTTCCTAGTAAATATTTATTGGCCAATTACGAATCAGTGATTATCGCGCGCCGCGTCCTGATTGGTTGGAACTTTCTAAAGTCGTGTACAGTTGGTTGTAAGCTTACAATGTATGCGACAATTATGTCTTAGAATTATGTGCGCCGTGAAAATTGTTAAATGGCGGATGCAAGGTCACGTTTTTTACTAGTAGATAAGCTGATGTATAGGCAGGTAGAGGTAGTGTAGGCATTCCTTGGTAAGCTTAAAGAGAACTGTGACAAAGTCAATGCGGAAATTCCTTCACATGTAAGTACCTACAGCAAAAGCGAAAGAAGCGATAGATATAGTGCTTGAAAGATAATATGAAATTCAACGAAAAAAAAAATATTTTTGAAAAATGTAGAAGAAAATCATATTACTTACGACCTTTTTTTATAACGACGTCAAAAATAACCGGATGAAAGATGAAATGATCATCAAATGACCCTTCCCGCTGTGGGTTAGCAGCAGTGAGGGAGTGTCATATTACGACCTCAAATACTTAGACTTTGTTACAAGCTACTTACAGGTCAAAAGATGATAAAAGCCTTCATGAAACTTTATAGTCTTAATTACTCTCCAAGATAGTAAAGGCGCTGCTACATGTATTAATACCACCTATAAACGATGAACCGCGGTCAAATTAGAGGTACATCCTAAGCGCTTATTCCGTTAAACTTTACCACATGATTGCAATTTAACTGTCTTCTAATAGCTTGAGAGCCAGCGACCGCCAGACCTACGTTATATTATAAAGGCTGAAATTTTGTGTGTGCATCTAACCTGACAGTGTTTGTCGTAGTTGGTCCTATAAAAAGAGGTCTGTATTGATATAATCTTAAATATAAAGGAGGATACGACTGTCAAAGAATACCTACTTAAAATTGGGTTTGGTAGTGTTATTTTGTTAAATATTTTCCAAAGCTATCGTCAGTCAAACTTCGTACCTAGTAGTCTACTGCGCAAATATTTGTACACTATAATGTCCTGCGCAGTTGGCTAATCTCCTTACATGAGAACAGCCGCCATGGCCGAAGACATAAACAGATAGGAGGACATCATCAAGGTACCTTTATGCACACACAAAGTTTCAGCCTTTATAGAATAACGTAGGTCTGGCAGTCACTGGCTCTCGATCTATAAGTTACTACATATCAGGATAACTTGCTTTATTAACTACAGTTTGATGATCATATCCTAATTAAAGAAATATTGTTGTAACTGTAGTTTAGATTTTACCATTAATGTGTTAAATGGATGTTCTTAAAGCCTTGGTAATGATTCTGTCTTCCTTATAAGGTGTTATGAGATTGGTAAATTGTAAACTGCGAACAGATCGCAAGTTAATTTCCCATTGGATTAACTGACTTGAGAGAAAAGGTACTAGGTTCCAGACTGCGGTGGGTCAGCCAGTCTTACCAGATGCAGAACTCGAATTTATCGCCAATTTATAGATCGATATAAATAACGATACAATGAGAAATGAATTTAGATCTATAATGCTTGTTACTCGTTGTTACTCGTAAATCTTGGGATTATCTTCATACTTAAAAGAGACTATGTCCCTTGAGTTTGTTTCGACGTTTCTTCTCAGTCAGTTAGGAAATGCCAACCCCAGCGTTCTTAAAATGACGTGTAAAAGTGATGTAATGTCCAACTTGCAAAATAAACGATTTCATTTCATTTCACTTGAATTGTTAGGACCATCCTGAAGATAAGTCACAATGAATACTTGTAACTTTCATAAACAGACATAAATGAAGCAGTTTCATATAAAACTCGTTGTAATTACGCCGTCTAAGTTTATTTCAATGGGATGGGAATGGAGATCGCCTTCAATGTTACAGATATACACATAAAGGTATTATAAAATAATATAATCGTCTCGATAACGTAATTGCTTTATGTTTATTATACTGCTCGTTACGGCAATCGAGTTGGAAGATTGAACCTTGCTAGATTTGACTTGTAGGTAAATTGAAAAATATTTTGCTTATATGTTTAAGTGTATCATCAGAAGTTTTATCATTCCTTGTCCCTCATAATCTAAATAACGTGTGACCAAGAATGTAAACGATTACCAACGAGGCAATTGAAGACACTCCATGACCATCACATCGATACCTAACCTAAAAATTAAAATAAAATCGAATAGCAATCGACTATTGTGTTCGATGCAACGTGAACGAAATCTTCAAGTTGTCCGAGCTTGCGTAGGCGTTAGAGAGAAAAAAAAGCGGTTCTATATTCAAAGTTTGTTGTTCGGCCAATCGCGTGGCCGGTAGGCGTGGCGGGGGCTTACGATTGGTCGGCTGCGAGGCGGGCGCAGCTAGTGATGGATCGGGCGATTATAATGTAAGTGCCGTTAGTCGATGGTCTCCTAGCGCAGCGGACGTGTGGCCAGCGAAGGGACGCGTCATATCCGACATTTTTATTTCAATGTTGGGTGGGTCTACGTTTATTGTTTATGGCTATTCAATTGAGGGCCATAGAATCATCAGCGATTATTTTTCAGTTAGACTAAAGGTTAATCAGATATTTCGGTCTTCAAACATTTTTTCAGAGATCTATAAATAATTTTAAAAAGACACACTGCGCATGAAGTAAATAAAATACCTAAATGTAATAAGCTTTTATGATTATGAACCATGAATGCATATTATAAAGTTTATGTGATAATTAAAATTAGTTGCAACATTACCATAGTACTTTATATCGTGTTGTAGGTATTATACCTATCTAATAAAATATAAATTATATTAAACGCCATGAAACTTACCTTGAACCAGGTTCAAAGAGACATAAAATTTATTAACGGTTAATTTATTGCAAAATACATTTTATGTTAAATGTACCTTTAATTTATGGTCTATTAAATAATATTTGCGGAAATTATGTTTACTTACATAAAATTATAGTGTTATTATTTAATTTATGGGGGTTACCTGCAAAGATTTGAAAAAAAAAAAAATACTGTGCCTATTTAAGAAAAATGTTACCCCATTTGATAAAGCTTGCTCTCATAAAATCATGAATTATCTGAAAAAACTCATAAAATTAGGAGGAAAATAAGATAGCGTAGTGGCCTTGTAGATGTTCTATTGGCTATAAAACTATCATGGCCGCCATCAACCTTGGCTAGCCTCCTCTTAGTTTTATTAATGCCTTAATTTTTTCAAAAACATTTAAAAGCTTCAGTTAAGATGTCATCTTTAAATTTTTTCTCCATAAATAAAAAAATATTTTGAAACCGGTAAAGCAAATTGGCGAAAATAGGGGATTTTCGCCTTTTCAAAATATTTAGCGTCAGCAATAAATAAACAAAAAAAAAAAATATCACCAAAAATTGCCAACAAATGAAATCATCTTTGATATTTTTGATATTCAGATAATACATAGGACTGATTCGACCATTGAACTTCTGTCTAGACAAAGCCTTTTGTGTCATTCATTTGGCTAATAGAAATATGAAAATTGATCAATACAGCTAAAATAAACAGACAACTTGACCTGCATCACTAGGTGTAACTAAAAACACTATTGTCTTTCACATTACCTACTGATCTTTTAGAGACACAACGAAGGTTGTGAAAAATAAAGTTTTCTTGATTTTTTTTTTTACTTATTGCGATAAATAAATAATGGTTAGTTAACTAACTAAATGATGTTCCTTCTCCATGTGAGAGGAGGCCTGTGCCCAGCAGTGGGACGATAAAAAGGCTGTAACAACTAATATAATTAAAATGTCTGTATTTTTCACATTAACGCACGAGGCCGAGGCTTGTAATTAGGTCGCTGTCACCTATTTTTCAGTTTTTTGCTTTCAGCAGAATACTGAAACGCCACACAATTTTAAAGACTGCTCCGACATCACTCTTTTTCTAACACACGGTTTCCGAAAATTGCAGCAACCAAAATACATTCAAGTAGAACTTAAAGTTAAGTAAACTTTGAGTATTTCGAAGTAATCAAGTTAAATGCAGAGCATAGTTGCTTATTCAACAGAGAGACGTATCAACGATAGCTGTCAAACGACATTGGTCCGTAATGGGGGGTCGTAAACTGACGTAAGTGGCATGGCCGCACTGCGGACTGGTAGCTTAAACGTCAATTGTCATGTATCTGTTCTCTGTTCCAAGACTTCCGAGTCTTCCAAGTTATGTGATAGAGTTTCTGGTGAGTGTAATAAGTACTGGCTGTTTCTCCTTGTCTGAGCTTGTTACAATTCCACGTGAGACATTAATCAAGAATGAATCCTTCCATCTTTTTTAGGGCCGTACCCAAAGGGTAAAACGGGACCCTATTGTTTTCGCTCCTCTGTCCGTCCATCCGTCTGTCACCAGGCTGTATTTCATGAACCGTGATAGTAAGAGAGTTGAAATTCACAGATGATGTATTTCTGTTGCCGCTATTACAACGAATACTGAAAACTAGAATTAAATAAATATTTTTTCTCATACAACAATCGTGATTTCTTTGTCCGTTTTATAAATTTTTACGGAACCCTCATGGCCGGTTTTTTATTAACTTGATCAGTAATTAAACTAGCACCAACAATGATGAGGCGGTTCGACGTGGCCCTTCCATCCAATCATACCTTTTATGACACAGTGAAGTATAATTTTGTGTGATATCATTTATGTGGGATGTCGTTAGGCTGGTATGAATATTACAATTTATTATATACGGTTTATGGTCAAGAGTTGTATGATAAATGCTTCATGTTGCTAAAGGCACGTTTAATAAAGGATAGTGTCAGTTTTGCCGAAAACACCTCATAGTTTTACAGCGTTATTAAAGGTGCATCTAATACAAACAGATGTAACTGCTCGAGTATTTCGGTCCATAAACAAAACTACCGTTTAAAAATTGATATAAAAGTTACACGAAAAGCATACAACTCAAATAGGAAGAAAACAAAACCACACAAACGAACCAATGCCAAACGAATCAACAGAGCCTTCAAAAAGATTTAAAACCCATAGCGAAACGTAGTAGCAATCGAACAATGCGACGAATACCATCGTAAGTAGCAATACGACTATTTTACACGTCAACGGGCATTACAACACTATTCCATGAGGTTAAAAGCATGACGATGTGTGTCCAAGTGTCTCAGCCACCTTTGAATAGGTTTTTTATTGTCGACGGAACTGTCAGCACAAAGGGAAATCGTAAAACCGAAGTGTCTGTATGATGCACGACCTTCTGACATATAGTTTATGGTCGCTAGTGACGTGCCGGTGCGATTATTCTTAATCCTTGTTTATGGTTAGGCGATTGTCTCGTTCAAGTCGATTGGTGATTCCGTTGGGTTCGTTTCGGTGATAAATGTATGTCGTTTTTTGTAACTTTGTATTGTATTTAGTTCCGGTGTTTAACTGGATTGTATTATTTTGTCCTGTTATCTGAAGTTGAACAAGATTGTTTTTCATGTCTCTACTAGAGTCAATAGGAAGTTAAATAAATATATGTTTCTGCGATATATCCATAATTTTTCACTTACTGCTTGTATTTAATCGACTATTTACTTTAAATATCGTTTGATACCTGCAATTGTTATATCTAAACACAATTTTTCACATACACATATTAAAATCATAAGGCGAATGCAAACGTATGCTGCCTACTCCCAAATTAAATTAAGTTGTTTCCAAAATAATCTTAAACCAGATAAAATTGATTACTTTAGTTATGCCTTTACCTACATAAAATGCCAAATGAATTAAATTCCCCATCAGTTGGCACATAAACTCATGCAAATGGTTTGGCAGTACATTTTATAGCAAAGAAGTTTTATGCTTTACATTGACCTAGTTCTTAAATACACACTCAATATATGGATACACGATCTAAAAAATTAAATTGATTTTATATGGGTGCTTAAAATGCCGAAAATAAAATCTGTACTAATTTTGATTCTAACCATACCAATTGAGAACACATGACGTATTTTTGAATTTAGTACTTTACCTACTGCTGTACCTACCTACCTAATTATCACCTATAAAAGTTACCTCTTTATGTATATCTGGATTCGTGACACTCATAGAGTAAGCTTGATGACCAATGGGTACTACTTACTGCATATCTAAGAAACATTTTAGAAGCTCTCATATAAATAAATAGACCAATGATTATGAAAATAAGACTCATATAAATAAAAGTTCAGCTAACAAAGGTGGTTAGACAAAGACAGTCTGAATAATTCTCAGAACACTTCGGAACTTCAATGTTCTTTCATCTACACTGTTTATTTATGTTATGGGTCGCGATAATGCCTGTCACTATAATATAATCTTAATAATTTTAAACAGTATGTCATTCGACACCAAAGTGCCGCCTGTTTACATTGTCGATACGAAGAAATCGGTAGCTTTGTCTCACGGTACTTTATTTGTTTAAACTTGTACAATTTATTTATCTTATGGTCGTAACTTTGTTGATGAAAGTCAAGAAGTTCTTTTCTCATAAAGTGTTTGAACCTAATATTTATTCAGTCGTGAATTATTTGGCGATAGTGACACGTAGTTAAAATTTTCTCACCTATTACACTCCATTTTCTATATCCTTAGTAAAATAGCTCTTTTTCTTAATACTTTACAAGTCAAGTATAAGTTTCTTAAGGACGGACTTAAGATGCTTTTTTTCACAACCACAGTTCTTGAACAACGCTTTAATTTTTCATTCTGTGACAAATAAATGGCCAAAGAGATTTAAATTTAAAAAAAATTGACGATACCTATTTTACAATGGTCACCAGATCAAAATAGATTCCACATACAGGCAAACTAAAATTTTCATGCGTTTTCCCAAACAAGATTCTCTTACCCCCGCACTCAGAGACATTTAATGATTACTTAAGTCACTCCTTTAATGGTCACTTAAGACATTCCTTAGTGAAGTATTTCTATGACAATCCGTCACTAAGGAGTGACTTAAGTAATCATTAAATGTCTCTGAGTGCTGGGGTTAGGCTCAAAAACAAGTATCTAACACCCCTCTCTTCTTCCTCAGCGGTTTCCTTCGAAACCTTAGTGGAGAACTGTCAGAAGCTGCTTGACAAGTTCCACTACTCCTGGGAGATGATGCCCTTGGTGCTCGTGATCCTCAACTATGCCGGCAGTGACCTGGACGAGGCCACGCGGAAAATTGACGAAGGTAGGTCTTAGATGTAGCTGCTACTGCCATTGCGATTGCTATGCCAAGCGACTGTGTTTTAAATTGAAGGTTTGGGTTAGAGTGCAGAACTTAAGCGTCTGTGTGGTTTTCCCTCAGTTGTGGAAAGATCCATTGAAGTTAAAGCTTCTTTAAATCTCTTACTGAGTCTTTCTTTGTCAACAAGAGAAAAAGTGTAAGCAATACATATAAGGACGCTCTAATTTGCTTAGATCTTTCTGCAACTGACGGATAATTGAGAAAAAATATATGTTTTTGCGTTATTAAACTACTAACTACCGCTACTAACATCGCGTATTAAACGTATTACACATCGTGTATTTAACTTTTACAAATAAAATTTTCCGACACTCTCGTATGGAAAGTTTTGCACTCTTACGCTCAGACTTACGCTACATTGTAGCGAGCCCGTTGAAATGTCTTCCTGAACGCATATAGACGTAACCGACAATGTCTGAGTATTGTCGGTTACGTCCGATGCATGTTTCTTGTTATTTGCATACATACGTGCGTTCCTCGCCGGGGCTCCCTGCAGTCTAGCGTGAGTCAGACTTGCGTTCAGCTGAACGAGCCTCGAGATTTTGAAATTCGAACCTCCGGTTCTAATTTTAAAATGTAAACGTTCTAAAGTTCGAATATGCGATTCTAATTTTGGAATATTTAAAATTGTTTTTATTTTTTAACACGTGATGGTTTGGTTCCAGAATTAGTTAAAGGTTCTTGACCATTCATTCATTCTGAGACATCGAATTTAACACTTACCTACTTTTGAATTAAAAACCAATTAAAAACTGGAATCAAACTTACACATCCGACACACATTTAATTAAACGATTACAGTCATGTTTACATTTACAAATAAATAATGCTGAAAATCTTTAAAATGGGAAAGTAGATAAGCACTCTACATATTAGAAAGTTGTTTCACGGACTATACAAATTCAGTATTTTTTAAACTAGAAATCATACTAAATTAAATAAAATTTAAATAACTATGACTGTAGTCACAGCTATGTATGTTGTCTGTCACATACCTGCCTATATTCAAAAATATTGGTATCTCAAATAAATGAAATAAATGTACTTTACTGCTGCAGACTGGCCATTTTACTTTTAATTCGTCGTTTACAAAACAGGTAGAATTCAAAATGCAGTATGATATTTTGCCTACTGAAAGTATTTTCGGGATTGGAGCTTTGCTAAAAACTAAACATAATAAGCACAAAAACTATTAAAATGAAACAAAGATTGTTTAATACCACATTTTATTACAACAATATCAACATCAAACATAATTTACGTGACAAATAAATGTCATTTCACACAGCACCAGTAAAGTACAGTCGGCTATAAAAATTAAGTGACAAAATTACAGAATGACGTGTTGTACCACACACTGCAGACCAAATAGTTGGACCGATAGTTGGTAATATATTTTTGTTGAAGAAAATCTTTATTAAAATAAATTTTTCAGTCGGTCTGGTACTGGCTAAATACCTGATCTTTGTAATGTGTGGAGAACCATTCGTCTTCATACTTATTTATGAGCCCATACAAACTATCGGCCGACTATAAGTTTGCAATGTGAAAATACTCTTAGACAATGTTTATTTATAACTGCGGACAACTCAATTTCTAAGTGTTGTAAGTCACAATCACCTGATATTGAGTTGACAACTTTTATGTGCAATGCGAGTTTTTCAGTACTGTGGAAATCTTTTGCTTGTTAATGTTATTAATTGTTCAGTAACGCCTTGTGTGTTTTTGTATATTATCGGGTAATAAAGTCGTTAATTAAGATACCTACTTGGAATTGTGAAACTATCTACGAACAGTTCAGTTTAACAGAAAGGTAAACTGACTCTGTAGCCGTGATTAGTGTTAAGCATTTCAAATTGAACTTCTCAAAAAGATTTTAAAAGCAAAAGATTTTTACTGCTACATTTGTTTATAATTTGATCAAAAGAAACTGCATTTTAAAAACTCAATTTTACCAGGAACATCGAATACCCAAGCAACAAGAGTTGTGTCATTTCCTTCAATTTGGAAAATATTATGAAAATATGCAGTTTTTTTTCCTATATTCTGCCAAGCGATTGTCCAATTGTCCAATGCGCGTCCATTGTCCACAGGGAAGATGATAATCAACGAATACGCAAGGAAACACAATCTGAACGTGTTCGACGGGCTAGAACTGAGGAACTCGACACGCCAGTACGGACTTTAATAGTAATAAATAGTTTTTACCCAAACACGAGACACGGTGAAAGCTAGACAATGCGGTGACAAACTTGGTTCTTTGCAGCTGACTGTACTTGTGTACTGTCTGATAGATTTAAAGTGCACCACAGAAAATGGTTATTACATCTTGCAAACAATTTTTTTTAAAGAAGTATTCGAATAATTGAGTTAATAGTTTGAACAAAAATATTATGAAGTTGTTTTCTCGTTTTGGTACATTGATTATTGTTAATTTTGTGATTATTTTATTTGGCATATGCATATGAAGAAACGAGTTTGTCATTGTCAATTCCAAAAATATCGTGATGTTATACCTACTCTCACTTACATACAAACAACACACATACACTGGCACACACATATGCAGTATAGGAATATTCATTCACTCATTCACACACACATACACATTAACATTGCAAGTGACGTTACGTCAGTAAAGGTAATGAATTCCGCAAGATCATCATATTTTAGCAAATTGGCATAGGTAATACAAAAAAATATAAAATTAGCAGACTGAAATAATCCCCCATTCCAAATCTATTCCAAAATATAGGTAACACACCAGCTATTTGCCCACGGTTTCCCCCGAGAAAACATAAAAATAAACCCTTATAAAAAGTTACTCGGATATAAGTAGTGTAGCTTTCCAACAGTGAATCATTTTTTTAATCGTTTCAGTAGTTTCTGAGCCTTTTACATTACAAAGAAAAAAGTATCCTCTTTATTACATAAGTTAAGATAAACAAACGCAATTTCACTACATGCAACAAAATCTGACTAATATTATTTACAAAGTGTAGAAAGATGCGCACGCGACAATATGTCCATCGTTGAGACATAGCGTGCATTGCTATTTTACTCGCATACCTGTCCAACAATAGTATTGCTATTTATATTGTTTAACTAATTATTTCAGTCATCCCACGTTACATTGAAATGAAAGATTTATTTTTGTTTTATGTCCAATATGGTTCGATATGTCCAACAACAATCAGTGTTTCATGTAGAGCTACAAAGAGATAGATCATTCATTTTGTTTTCTCTTGACCCCTTCTTTATGACCCCGTCTCATTTTATTCGATTTCCTGGTGGAAATCCATAAAGTAAAAATAAGAAGTTTAAAAAGTCTTCTTATGCTTTCTACCAGTCAATAATCTTTCACATATTAAGATGTGGTTAACATTAAAATCGGTTGCAAAAATGGCTTCATCATCATTCTCCTGCTCCTACCCCAATTTTTCTTTTGGTATCGGCGCAGCATGTTTTTTCCTTCCATGCTCTTCGGTCGGCCTAACTCACAAGTAACATTATTTATAACAAAAATATATTTTTTTATGAATCACCTTTACCGTACCGTCATTTCAATACATTCAGAAACTATTTGACATTATTCACAACACAAATAGGTCTAACTTAATGTACTCGCAAACTGATTTTACAACGTTAAGTGGTGAAATAAATGTCTACTTACGACATGTTTTGTGTCGTAAGTTCAGATACGACTTTATACGTTCGGTTATATACGACTTTATACGTTCGTTATATACGACTTTATACGTTCAGTTATTCATGATAGTATTGATCTGATTTAAATATTGAGTACTGGGGTTACGTATAAAATATAGATTTATTGGTCATTCTGAAATGATTTAGCTATATTGTTAAAATGATTTGACTTAAATACGTAGTCATGTAAAGAAACGTTGACTCGTGAAGGCCACGAAATAATGCTTTCTTTAATTATATTTTTTTTGAAGAAAAATTGCAACAACGCTTTTTTGCAAAACCATATTCTTCTAAATAAATAATTTAAACATCAGAAATAAGTATCACAGGAAAACGATACTTGTTTCTGAAACTAGCTTTTCAACCGACTTCAAAAACTAGGAGGCTCTCAATTGAAGTGCTTATTTTTATTTAGTTCTGGAAATGTCTGTTTTATTCGTAAACCTTTTTTATTTACAAAAAAAAGAACACATTTGCACACTTAAGTTCATAATGCCAGTAACATCTATTTCACTATAAAAGAAAATTAATTTCTATGTAAAATTCATGTCAAAATATTACACTACTCATACTCTTCATACTCTTGCAACACAAAAACGAAACTGAATCTGCAATTTAGTGCAATAATGTGCATCAATAATTTTTATGATCTTCCATTTTACATCCTAAAAGGAGGCACCACACGTTACCATTGAAGTTCCAAACAATCTAAATTCTTTTTCATTGTCTTTCAAACATAAATAAAACCTTTTAAACCTAATGCCTACATAGACAGATCATTTAGAGTAAATTGTTCGTTGTTAAAACTAAATTAAGTACAATTCTATTGGTTTTATCTTGACAGTATAATTTAGATTGACTAGTTCCTTCAGGCTAGGAAAAGCACGTTTCTCGTAAAGCATTAAACCTGATCCAATTCATTTAAGAAGAAAAAAAGTAGACAGCAGTCGATTGATTGGAATCTTACGGAGCCAAAAACTGCGATAATTTAAATATTTTTGATACAGTAGTGTATAAAGTAATAGTGACGTATCGTAGTGCCGACGGTAAGACAAAAATATCGATAAAAATTATTCACTTTGTAAAAATTTCATCGAGCAGATGTTTAGATTTTTAATTATGTTAATGTCGAATGCTTTGATAAGTAAAAAAATATTCAAACAAAATCAACGACTAAAATTCAATATAGTGCATAGCAAAAATACAAAAAGTAATCACAACATTCTAATACTAGTGTTTTGCATGCGACATGCGCGAGAGTTTTACGACATAGCTTCTCAGAAAGGCAATACAGTGCGTTTGCGCACAATTATTGTTACATTTTGACGTCTTTATCGCGATTGGACGACGGCCAACGTGCACAAATTGCTAATTTCATTTGTCATTTTCATTATGAAGATGTTGTGTGGATTGTACGTTTGTTGTTCTCTAAACTGTTGTTTTAACTCTATAGTCATGTTAGGATATAAAATAGAAAACAATTGATAGCGCTTGAAAGCTAATACGAATAAAGACTCCATTTTGAATGATGTTGAAATAATTAGAACCGTAAAGGAAATCCATTATTTGACAAAAACAAAGAGAAAATAAGTAACAGATGGATTAATTAATAGCAATGTCTCAATGACGTTATTTATATTGTAAAAAATAATAGTAAGAAACCGTCCTGTCCAATTATTAATGAATAATAGAAATTGATACGTCTAAATTATGAATAGACGTCGTCTTTACAATGCTTCCATTGTTATAATTGAATAAAACTGTAATTAATTATTATCGAGACCTTCAATTGAATGATTTCAAGACGTTTTCATTTTCGTTTTTTTTTTGTTCATTGTGGCCACAAAACTCGAGATATAAAATTGATTAGTTAACAGGAATTATATTTTTTTGTTCTTATGATTTTCTTTAAAACTTTCTTCCAAGTCTGTATCTATCCCCTTTTTTCTATTTTCCAGGCATCTAAAAACGGTATTAAAACAACATACAATTTATGCAAAAAGTAATAAGTATGCATGTAAAACTGTTTTCTCTTTTACACTTTTTCTAACTTACTATAAATTATTGAGCAGTAAATCCTCATTGTTGTCGTAACAATACTATGTAGATTATTACTAGAGCTATCTAAAGAGGAACAACTATTGAGTATCTTTGCGTGAATCTCAGCCTTCTAATGTTACTCAAGCTATAAATCATCGGCTAATTTTGCGTCCGATAAAATCTCTTCAATTAGCCGTGTTCTTCATTTTATTGCAACATCCAGTTTCTATTTACATTCTAATGAATTTCATTTTTATTCTTGTTAGTTATTTTAGTCGCTGTTTTTGTGGCCTCGTTTTTTCTGAGCCTTGTTTGCCTATAGTGATGTCGGTAATACTGTCATTTTATCGATAATTGATAATGACGGGTACCGACACCGTTGTATCGATACTTGCGGTCGCTATTGTGATATTGTAGTTATTTGTATTTTACACAGATGTTCAACTTTGTAAAGAGGATGAGACCTACAAAAATATGTTATTATTCTCCAATGATACCTAAGTATATTCTTGTGGTTTCGAGCCATTTATTATCTCCAGTTCCTATCACTCTAAAGTCTAAAGTATCCTTCGTTATTTGCCATTCTATCAATTTCATTTTATTCAACTACTCAATCGCATAATCGCAGCATCACTTTGCTGTTATCATTACATGACCGATCAATACAGTGACATCCTTTGCTTAGTAACTTTATTGGGATAGCATTTAACCGATATTACACTTTCACCAATTTAACCATGATAAGACGTTCTAACATCTTCAAAAATGTAATCACGTTATTCAGCAATGATTTGTACTGTCCAAACGTTTGACGATATCGTGAACACAAACAGCTCGTATCGGCATACATTGTGCTACATTGCAAGTTCAGTTTCGTCCACACGTCATTGTTACACGTTCCACACACACTAGTGACACAAGCAATTTGTTGCACACGATAAAGTGGTAAAGTCAGAATCAGCTGTATCAACACAATCTAACCAGTAGTGATTTCAACTTTACAGTGACCGGACGAAGGTGGCGAAATTCGAAATATCACCTCAGTGACATTCCATAAAATTCGAATTTAACGGCCATCATAGTGCTGTGTTAGTGTCGATATGTTTTATTTAGAATTATTTTCTTTTTTGTAGGAAAATGCTGGAAATTAATAATATAAGTGGTGTACTATCGTCGTCCATGAAGTTATTTTGCGAATGATACTTTGTTTTACAAGTGCCGTGTTTTGTGTGGACGCTTGCTGTGCGATGCTGTGTTGCGAACGACTACGGACTTTATTGTGGCTACCTTTGGACCCTCGGTGAGTTTGTTTACATATTCTTCCTAGCAATTCAATAGACACTGTTGGATTTGCTATTTCAATTATTTCGAAGTGTCTATTGAGTTGCTGCAGTTTTACACAAACGTTTCTAAGTTATATTTCTTACATTGTCAATTCAGGATATTACCTTGACGCGCATAAAATAGCAACTTGAAAACGTTTGTGTTTCAATCTGTTTACACCAAGTAGGTACTTGTTTACTGCTCATGTTAATAAGAATTTTATGTTACAACGTACACATAAAATAAAATGCTTTTTATGAAATAAGACAATTTGCGATGCGATGGTACTATTTTATTGCTTTTACGAACCGGAGGAATGTATGCGATAAGGCGCCATTATTTCATGTTATTACGATATTTTATAATCGTTGTAACTTTTGAGCTTAAATTGTAAGCAAGAAGTTTAACTACCACTCTATAAAATTAATTGCAACTTGTAGGTACGTTACAGTTTTTATATGAGATAAAACATAAAAATATAATTTTATCTTTAAATTATTTTAAAAGTGGCACGAAACTAGTTAAAATAAATTAAAACACTAATAGAAATTACACATTTAATAAAGAAGAGATTGAATAACGATAACCTTTAATTGAATATTGCGTTCGTTGTCGATATCGATAGTTTTACACTTATAGCGATAGCCACGGTCTACATCACTGTGTAGGTTATTTCTAGTTAAGGTTTTTACGGAAAATCGTTGTTATTCTATACACAATGCGTGGCTTAGGATATTCTTGTTCACGGTATAATTACTGAAGAATATGGTTTTATTAACGGTACGGGACTTCTCTCGCTTGTCAAATAACCGAACGTCGTCAAAAAATTTTGGTTTTATTGTTTATTTACTGGATAATGCCTATTTGTTATTACAAATTACTGTTAAAGCCTACGATTAGTGAATTTGTATGAATTGCAAATGGTTTACAAAGCTTAGGAGCGGAAATTTATGTCAGCTTAATGTGCTGCCTACAATAAAATGTACGCTACAATTAGCAAGCTATAAATCAGTATAGCTGAGGGTATATTTTATAATTAACACATACCTGGTTTCTGAAGAACGCTATTATGAAGAAAACATCTAAGGAAATATTCTGGTTATTTTTTACACAATGCGTGGCTTAGGATATTCTTGTTCACGGTATAATTACTGAAGAATATGGTTTTATTAACGGTACGGGACTTCTCTCGCTTGTCAAATAACCGAACGTCGTCAAAAAATTTTGGTTTTATTGTTTATTTACTGGATAATGCCTATTTGTTATTACAAATTACTGTTAAAGCCTACGATTAGTGAATTTGTATGAATTGCAAATGGTTTACAAAGCTTAGGAGCGGAAATTTATGTCAGCTTAATGTGCTGCCTACAATAAAATGTACGCTACAATTAGCAAGCTATAAATCAGTATAGCTGAGGGTATATTTTATAATTAACACATACCTGGTTTCTGAAGAACGCTATTATGAAGAAAACATCTAAGGAAATATTCTGGTTATTTTTTATGTATTTAAACAGACTACGAGACACATTTACACTATGGAGATACAAAGTGCTGTCAAAGAAAAGCAACAATTTATTTTAAAACAAAACTTAGAAAACAGCTTCGAACATCACCCTTCGTTCAGACATTGACTGCAAACTCCCGCCATAACCCGTTTTACAGTTTTATAATCTACAATTACAGATTGTAAAAATGTAAAATGGAATTCCTTAATGGCTAATGTTGTAAAAGGGGCTAACTCCGTAATGAGTTGCGTGTAGGCAAAATTTGTATTTATTTCGCTATACCAAGAAACGACAGTAAAATTTTGCAATTATGTTATAGAACCCTGTACTTGTTAGTGCGGTTAGATGTCAATAAAATGCAGAAGTCGTGGCTAAAGCTATATTTTAATTGTTTTATTCAGTAGCTCTGAGACTATGTTATAAGGCCTGTTTGATTACCGCTATTGACGATTCGTAACTGTATAAGGAAATCGCAAAGTCTAATGATATCCGCATATTTTGTTATTATTGTAGATATCTTAGCTGAACTTTCTACAATTGCTTATTTTTCTATCACTGGAAGTGTGGGTGGTCCATCAAAAAATACACTGTAACCGTTCACACGGCTGAAACCGTAGATAAAAATACAATTTCACGAATACCACTCAACTTTACAGTACAAAAACTACATAAACTTTCCTAATAACCATTAAAAAGCACATTTCCTTTAAAAAAGCTGTCTTAAACACACAACTAGTCGATAAAAAGAACCATAGATACAAAAAAGAATAGAAGGATCGTTTTCAATTACGTTTCACCGGTCGTAAACATTTCAAATTGTGTATCAGCCAATAGGAAACGGCGTAGCAACTTTGCAGCACGATCTAATTCCTGTTGGGTGGTTTTTTTAACCGCAGAACAGATTACCCGTATCCCCTATGCGTTAGAAATGTACATAGAAATATGGCGGACAGTTTTGTTGACTGCGGTAGGTCTATTACTAAATTGCAGTGTAACGTGTCGTGTGAAACTTTCTATATATGAAATTCTGGATGTAATCGATTTTTATTGAGAACCCATACATGTTTATTAATGGCTTCTCAAACTTTTATTGCAGTAAATCTTTATCAATTCCTATCTTGGTCAAAGAAAGAGAGAGCGTGAGTCTAAGCTTTGATTGAGTAGAGGGCGAATTGCTACTAACCTTGTTAGTAGTCTTTCACTGTGTCAATTGACCATTAGCTGAGTTTATGGCTTTCTTTCGAATGATTGAGAGTTGGACAACTAATTCTTTGTTCTGAAAATCTGTCTCAATTCGATATTTGTATTCGAAAGGTTGGGTCTATAATATATCGCAGAATCCTAGTTTCTGAATATTTGCTTCACAAATAATGTCAATATTCATATGCATATTTTGATAATAAAGTCATTTGCCACTTCCGACCTTAAAGTCTGACCCCTCGACACGTGTATGCATTCTTATCAGTAACTTTATAACATATTAATAATCTGACGTTTTAAATGTCTGACCTAAGATAAACTGTCTTACATAGTTAAGTTTCAGTACAATTTATGGTGTATATTTCCAATATTGAGGTCTAGGCTTGTTAGTTAGTTAAAAAACTGTGTATGGGCCTTAACGAAATTAAGGTTTACACAAAAATATGGTTTTCACACTCCTTAAACATAAAAGTAAAACTCGAAAATGGTGAAAAAATATCTGTACCTACCCAGCCAAAAATATACTAATTGACAGACGATATGGCCAAGAGATTAGTTGTGAGGTGACGTCAAATAGGAAAGTACGGTAGAGAAAGTCTCGCTGAGCTGACCCTAAATAACAAATTGGGATAAGAGCACAGGATTGACTATGATGAGCTGAAATGTAACTGAATTAACAAATGGGTCTGTAGTTTTCTTCTCATTTTTTTATTAACAAAGCTTCTTAGTCTAAACTGAAACTTAACTTGTTTCTGAATTACTTTTTCTTTCCACCAATTTATCAAAACATTTACATACCTAGTGATCATGACATGTCTATTCCATTATCAACTCTTGCATCTACATGCCACCCAGCTAATATGCTATTTATCCGTTTTCTTTCACGCGTGTAATGATATGAGTCATTAGGCATTAGATGTAAGATGTAAATCACAACATATGCATTTACATGAAATTATATTACACTTAATTATATTAAGAGATAATCTTAAAAATCTTTAATATTTGCTTTGCCGAGCATAAGCCTTGAATCCTCAGATAATAAGAAACAAAAAAGAAAAAGTTCATGTTGTAAAAAAACATTAGAAATTATATTATTTTTTCAGAATTGATAATTCTCACTGTTCTTTTTAGATCAAATTATAGCATTACGTAGCAACGACTGCCAGGATTAATTGATTTGCATACTTCAATGAACGTTTCCTGGGCAACCCCAATTTTTTTATTCTATTTTACCATTTTGCGGATTTTAAATTCAACAATCCAGGCTCTATTTAAAATTTTCCAGCTCTTCTTTGTTACCTATAAAAAGATGTTTATTTACTATATCTTTATAGACATCAGTAACTTATTCGTGGGCAATAGCTTCTATCTTCAGCGATATTTACCTTATCTAAAGTATATTCAGCAAGAAATATCTTAATGTTAAGAAATAGTTGTATGCCCACTCTAATATGTGACATATTTTTTTATCTAAGTATCTACTTTTATTTCAAAAGGTCAAAAAAGTTACTGCAGTGTCACACTTTAATTACCTTACTTTGAATTTACGCTTAGTTCATAAGTTTATTTTTTTTGCGAAATGCTTATTTATGCACAGTCATAAAATTGATAACCAACAGTTGATAGTTCTAGAGACATTAAATTTCAATAAAAACTAAGCATACGAACGAATGTCCAGAAGTATGTTATTTCGAAAAAAAAATGCTGTCTTTCCTATTAATTTACGTTAATGATTTGCCGACAACCCTCACAGTACTATATAATTCGTATTAAAATGCACATTGCCATCTCTCATTCCGGTATCGACATATTACAAAGTTGCAATATCACCCTCTCTTTCCCCCATAACAATTATCGGTGCAGTGCGAAAGTGATGCAGATAAAGTTTTACGACTAGATCGTGCACGGCCGAGAGCTTAAACAATTTTCATTGCTTATTTTGCTGTGACTAATTTTATGCCAACAGCTAAGAAACATAGGTATTCCGAGAAATTCTGTACAACATACGAAGTTTTATGCGTTTTATGTTAGGTTTTTATGTTAATAAGTTTCATAAACGCCTGCGTTTGATAGAGGTTGCAAACATGTAGAGGTAGTTGTTGATCTTCAAGTTCTAATTTTATTCTCATGTTGTCAATGTGGAATTGATACTTCCTTCATCGTCATCATTAGCCTATCCGCTCTTAACACCTTACTATGCCTTTATACGTGTTCCCCGATACATAGTTTGACTTAACTTTTAAAAATTTCTCACCCTATCTTAGGATATCAGGTAGATACCATGTTTGCCTATAAATCTCTCCTTTCAATACTTACTAATAAGCCACTAGATTATTGAATTTGTCGCACTTCTTAAATTACATTCTTTTAAATAAGACCATTCTTGTCTAGTGCAATTTCTCCTCTCTTCAATAGTTTGGTGACCATGCTATGGGACTTACTAGCTAGGTAATTCAACTTAGAACCTGTCACTCCTAGCAATGAGACTACAAATATTAAGTAAATTAATAGCAACAGTGTTAATAATATTACAGCATAAAAAAACAGGAAGGTATTGGCACTCTAATAAATAACACGCGGCGTTTACTTCACCGCATCCGGATAACCAAACTATCAAGGTTTCTTAGCTAATTATGCACAGATATCGCTCGTAAATCAAATAAAATTTCCAATACTAGTTAATATCGTTAATATTCATTGTCCATATTCAGTCAAGCACGACCTTTGAGTTTCTTAAAATCGTTTGTATCAAAGTATCATTACATCTAGTTCAGTTCAGTATCTAGTGACATTGTTATTTATTTATTTCTGACATATTTGAAAAAGTCATTTACTATAGTCAGCTAACACCTTCAAATCTTTTAAATTAGCTAACCGAAAACTCAAATCAATTTAATCTGAAAATTCGTTGAAAACCAAACTTCAATGTGACTATGAAACGTCTGACAATCAGTTTCTCAAACTTGCGAAAATGATCTGTTATGAAACTATTGGCTAAAGAAACCTTAAGAGTTGTTAGATAGTTCGAAAAAAAAAGGATACTTTCATTGTCCTTAGAGCATGAAAAATATATGAAGAAACTTTATCTGGGTCCAAATCGACAGGTCTTAATCTGACACTCCCTTCCGTTCCCACCGTAATGAGTGAGGTAATTTATTGATTTCCAATCTGTAACTAAACAGGGCTAAATCATAACAAATAATGTATTTTATCGCTTCCAAAGTTATAGTTTTGATATCGAATATCACTTCTTGCACATTAAAATCGACGTAGTTACAAACAAACAATTTTATATTTGATTTTACGAGTTTACCATCAAATTCTAGTTTATGGTGTCTGACGTAGACCTTTTTGATCTTATTCTATTACTTGGATAACTTTTCGGTTGAACAAAACACCATTTTTATCGAAGTTTCTATGAATTGATTTGGTTTTAGACTAGTCAGTCAAAGTCTGATAGTAGGTCCTTTCGTTGCTGTCAGATCATTACGTAATTTCCCACCAAATTCTTTTATTTTTATAAAAAAGCCTTTATTTCTTAATCTCTTTAATTTCCCACCATTTTACGCCTTTTCAATTAGAATCACCCAGGAACTATTCCTGATTCCTATATACCTCTAAAAAAAATGCCTATAACTAAATCCGACCGTTGCGTTCCTAAGAGAATTTCAAACAAATAAACTTTTCAGCATTATAATATTCGCATAAGAACACACTATCAAAACAATTCTGTAACTTAGTATCAAAACTTCCTACCACCAGTACCTTCTTAATCATATTAAAATCTCATTACCAAACACACAGTTGTCACGTACACACAACATTGTAATTACAGCCGTGTCTCATCAATGTTAACCGGACAATTAAAAGTGTCCGATTACTGCGACCATCTCATTTATCGAGTCCGGTCGAAGTGTCCCGGACAAACTCGTTCATTTGTGTCAAATTCATTGTTACACAGAGTTTGAGGTGCTGGAAATGACTGGGAGTACTTATTCTTTGATTGTCCTTCTTTGTACATATGTATAACAAGTAAGGACCAACTGCCAATGCTCTGATAAAAATAAAAGGCTGAACTGTCTCAATTTAGGTTTTGCACATATTTTTTCATAATAATAAACGAACATATTGTAGAACAATCCGTTAGTTGAAGTCAGTTCTTCGTTCTTGTCTTACGTTCGGTCTGTGACCATCGCGAAAAGTTTGAAGCCACATCCATTCACTATAAATCAATGTGAAGTTTTTCAAAGGGTCTGTTGCTACTAAATTGATTATACGGATTTAATTGATGTCGTTATGTGGCTGGAACCATAAACACTGAGATTGTTTTATAATATCTTTTCTTTAGGGTTACTGTTTTGTGATAACTCTTCACTTAATTTTGCTTGTTCAAAAGTCTTGTACAAAAAATGGTTATTATGAAATGTGTGCCTGAAAATAATAAGTGCATTTGTGCATAAGCCAAGAGGACTACTATTTGTTTTCACTTTAGATAATGTGAATGTCCCACTATAAAGACCCAATCTGTCCTTCGACGTCTTTATTAAAACTGGACTGGGTACAATGCTAAACTTTAACCAGGAAAACGGTTCAATTGTTAACTAACTACAACTTTGAGCAACAGTTGTTTGCAATCGTTTATGAACAAGTTTCTATTGCGGTTTTGTCTGTCCCCTGGGTTGAAACGAATAACTTAATTTGAACCGTGTAACTAGGGGATAAGGTTCAGAATTATTTGGTGGTGTGTTTGAGGGAAAATTTGCCGTGGTTTGGGCAGTTCGTGGTGGAAAGTTAGGCAAGGTGTGACCACAGATGGACCGCGTTTGGAAAACAATCAATGACTGTTTTGGAAGTTTGTGCCTTGATAAGTTTGTTTTAGATTAGTTTAGTATTAAAAGTTATTAAAAGTTTTGGATATAGAGGGCGACCAAAGAAACTATGAATGGATTGTGAGAAAGGTGATATCGCTGGAACGGATGTCTAAAATTAGCGAGATGTGGTCTGACAGAAAAGTGTGCAGGATGAAGACATACTGCTAGGGATAACTGCAATTTTACTAACCATCCATTCGTAGTCGTCATTGTAAATAGGATTTGTTGAAGTGACTAGCCGAAGTAAGGTTCTTGTTTGAAGTCACCATTTTGAATATTTTTTGGAAAGCTTGTGACATTTTTGATTTGATGACAATCAATCAATTTATGTATTACAAAATTTTACTCGCATAATATTGATGTAGCGATTATCATACATGCCAATCATTCTCTGCAATACAACCTACAGCGTTACCAACCATATCGTTAACTTCCACCGTAAAAAATTAACAAGCACACATTTGCATTTAGTAGCAATATAGCCAGACGAAGCTGACCTACCCTATAAAAGGGTAATGTAATAAAATCTCTAAAAATTTTAAAACCTACCCATAAAACTAAGACGATACAGGCTAGCCGGCAGCGAGGCAGTAAACCGGCGTAAGTCCGATACGCCGGATTCCAACGGTTCCTATCAAAAGTTTTATTGTCCTTCTCCTTTGTCCCGCTCACACTGACGCAGTTAAAAAGAGATGACGCTAGCACAGTATTATCTTTTTCAGGAATTCATTGTCGTTGCAAGTTTTATGCTTCTTGTGAAGCATCGCATATTTTTATTGCGTCTTGTGGATTGAAAAGCTCCTGCCTGCATATCTAGGTCTTTCGGTATATAGATTAGTTTAGTTCATACGGTTCTCGGTATGAGATGGTTTATCAGCTTTAGTTTTGTTCGGCTTTAGGTTTTTATGCGTTTAGTTTACGGTTTGTGTTATTTGTTTCAAACTTTTTTAAGATAAGACTATATTAAAAAAAAAAACATCTTTATATTTTATTAATCAATGTTAGAATGTTTTTTTTTTCATTCTTTGTCGTAACGGACTAATTTAATTTTGCCCCTTCAAACTGATTGAGGACTTCAAACATAAGTTTGCAACTTCATTTCCACAACTGTCAAACCGCCATTTTTTTTAAATAACGTTATAAAGTTAAAATTGAACAATATCCGAGATCGCTAACGTACAGGGTAATGAAAAATGCTGCAGTAGCTGAATTTACGTGCAATTCCTGAAAGCGTATTCTCGTAAATATATTCCTGGCTATAAAAATGGGAGTATTCGGTTATAAGGTTTTTACACCGAACATCGTAACTTTACGCGAACCTATTATATTGGTTCCGTGTGTTTTTCCAGACCTGTTTAAGGAAACTGAGACGGAGAAACTATTTAACTTTGTGATTGATGTTAAAGCTGGATTGAAATGCTGTCTGTGTTTTTGGATAAACTTTATTTAAAACATGACTGTCTCAATGTGTCTCAGACTTTTTTGGCTGCATTTTGATGCACTATAGAATTTAGAAATGTTACGGTAAAAATTAAATGTTGTAGGGAAACTGCCATTATTGGATCGTTCATTAAAGATTAACTAGCCATACATATTTAATTTCACAATGAACATGTATAACATCCACATGTAATGTAAACATCAAACTTAACGCCAGCTTTTAGTCAAAATATGGGTGCTGAAACGGTCCGCGTTTCAAGTTGAGGCACTTTAATTAAACTAAGGTGTACGTCATGAACATTAAATGTAGACGAAGGCAGCCATTGTAAATTCCACCAACGTTTCAGTTTCATGGCTTTAGTTAGAAAACGCCGTCGGACTTTTATGGGCAATTTCGGTTCAGACGTTTTGTTATATTACCAATGCTTTTAAGGTACTGCACCCACCCCGCTCCGGTAAACATATGTGCAATTTTACGAGCCACTAGTTTATGGTAAATGTGTAGTTATGTCTGCGGCAGCGTTAACTCTTATGTATGAAATGTGCAATTTATCTTGTCTTGACAGATGCGCCTATTGAAAATTTTACGTTTGTTTCTATTTTACCTCCTACTGTCCGAAGGATTTTACGTCTTCTCCGCGCGAAGAGACGGCGCGTTATTATGGTTTCGTTCAAATTTCGAACGCCATTTTGTATTTATGTTTTTATCTGTTAACCACAGAACTTGGAAGGAATGGAACATTTTTTTTGAATTTAGAATACGGAACAACAAGGAGAGTTTTCAAATAAGTATGTAGTGAGACAAGGACTGGGTCAACTGCGTGCGAGATGAACACGCAAAAAATAATTATTTATTTTAAAACAAAGTAAACTGCCGATGTAGAAGTATGTGTGAGAAACTTGTACGTGTCAAAGACCAATCTTTATAGCTATAAAACATCTAATACCACAAAACTTCATCAGTTTATTATTTTTTCAACAAACACGTTCCATCGTCTATTACAATAGCCAAAGTACACATTGAAGCGAATTCGTATACGTCATAAATACAATTTTACGAGAGTTCAGATAATGTCCTATAAAGTGTACGTATTGTGGCAACTGCAAAAGCCGGAGTTGGTCTAACAATTAACGAATGCTTCAGCTATTCAGTTTATACGAAGCAATTATATGACCGAAGTATTGAACGTCGCGATTCATTTGTTCATTATGTTGGCAGTAAATCGTGTTAGATAGAAATTGTTGATTTGTTTGGTTATGCCCTTTTGATAGACAGTTGCTGTATCGATGGTTTGTGTCGTTAAGTTTTATAACTTTTTTAAATGTTTGCTGCGAACATTTATGCACTGGCTTCTGCCGTGGATTTGCTCGATTGTTTTTGGAAAGTTACAGATTTTAGAATTTGGGCACAATATGTCTCGATTTAGTATGAAGCGGTTTTCTGAATGCGCGCTAATCCCAAAAGCTAGTGTATTTCAGCATATACATAGTATAGGCTACTTTTTATGCGGGTGCGTAGTAATTCCCTTGAGATGGTGGTGAATTGACCGATTTCAGATACAGACAATCATAAAATTGGCCAGAATTTTGGATGCCGATATTTACACAAAAAATAATGCAAAATCAATCCCGTTAATCCTACCAGATTACATAACTGTGCCACAGATCTCGTATTTCATCCTCCCTGATCTTATTGCCATTAACGGTAATTTTTAAAAGTACCTAAATAATTTCAAGAAGTGCCACGGTGCCACGTAGGATATGATTGCAAATATAATCGCAGGATGCTTGAACAATGTCAGTATCGTCCAATTTACTGTAATTTACTGCTTTTCTCACTTCCTCAATGGTAGTGGACATTACTGAATTATTTTGTATGTAATCATACAAACAGTCACGATTTATTAATCGCCCTTAGTCTTTATGTGAAAGATATTTTTCTTGTATAAAGGATGCAATTGGGCACCCATAATATCATATTTTTTTTTGTATTGTAAAATCAAATTTTTCCTCTTCCTCCATCGCTATATTATTTTCTCTTGACAGTTGACATAATCTGTACTAAGTACCTAATACTATAAAGCTAAAGAGTTTGAGCGCGCTCTCAGGACCTACTAGACCTACCTCACTAGAGTTTAATGTCTCTTTGCCTAAAACCCTTGAACTGAAGACCTCCAAACCAGTCTTACCCCCATACACTACCACAGTCAGCACCCTCCCTCCCTCTCCCTTTCCCCACATTCGACAACCCTTCAACAGCCGAGCTTCGCAGTTTATCGTCACATAACTCGAGGAACCACGCCGACCATGTCACGGGAATGCTCGTAAAGTGTCAGGTTATGCTCGTGACGTCACTACTCCCGTCGGATAGCTTATTTAGGTGCATCCGATTAATTAATTTGACGGTCATAACATTTGTTTGTTTAATTTTTTTATGAGGTCTTAAGGTCTGGTATTTATTTTGAGATGGCAATGAAGTTTCTAATTATATCTTGGACACCATTGACTGAAGGAAAGGTGATGAAAAATATCTCGAGGAAGCCTGGAAGTCTGAAATCACTAACTCGCAATCACTAAATCTTTCTCTGTGGGAGAGGAGGCCAGTGGTGGGAAAGTAAATAGGCAGATGATGATGATGAAAGAATTTATTTGTAATCGTCATCAAAGTGGTCAAACGTCAAAGGATTTATTTTATCGAATATTGCATCTCCATCGATGAATGAAGTGGTGTTGATAAGACCACTTCTAACATCAATCATTACCTCTTAAATACAAATGTTTCTTGATAACTTAAGTGCGAGAGGAGAAATAAACATGACCATTCACTTTCGCATACAAAGTTCTAATGCATCAAAGTTTTAATTGTTAAGTTTTATTACTTATATATGAATCACCTCAAAGTTATCCACTTGATTGATTCCAAGTATCAAACTTATCTAACATCTAAGCGTGGGAGAATTTTAGAATGAATAAGTTACTCTGTCCATGGGAAGTGATGGAGACTCTTTTAATATTACCACATAGAGAATAGATGCAAAAGCTCAGCTTGTACGCTCTAACGCAGTTTCAGGTCTATGTACTTGGGTTCTAGACCTCACTCATGATGATTGACTGATCGTGACAAAAACTTGCACGACGAACGGGCTATGGACTCCACAAAACAGAGAAGTTTTTAAACAAGTAATAAAATTTTTTGTCCAGGGATTCTATTAAGACAGTGACGAGATGTTTGAATTACGACATTTTATTGGTACTTTAAAAACTTCTCCGCTCTGCCTCGCTATGGTGGAGACTTGGCTTATGTGTGCTTATCGGAGCTGTCCTTCTGTCACTCATTTACTGACAAACTCCTCAAGCGACTTCCCATCAAAGAAGAACTTGGTAACAAAAACTGGTAATAAATCGCACAGAATAACAAACTAACGCCATCTCACTGGATAACCAATTAAAACTTATTAATTACCCCGCCACCCGTGATCGTAAACTCGCATTTACTGCACAACTGAACTGCGTAATAAAAGAAGTTTTCCTTTTAAAACCTTTAAAAACCAGGCTCGTTTCTGAATTCGAGTGCAGTAAAGAGAGCTGACTTTACGACCAGTGTGGACCGCGCGCGTGACTTTTTAGCTAATAACATACTTTGATTAGTTCGCGAAATTGAACGTATTGCTGTTCTTGGTAATGTGGGCTTTATGTTTGCTTGTAAGGATTGATCGGGTTCAGCTTGGGATAAATTGCTAGGAAGCAATCGGCGGTCTTGGTCGAAGTCAGGCAGCCTTTGCGTCGTTAGTATTTTTGAGGATTGCATGTTTTTTGTCAATTGAATTTCTATAAAATATTGACTTACCCCTGGATCCCATATCATTTTATAAGGCTTTACTCGTTTTGGTGATTATTAAAAAAAAATACTATCTCTACATAAACTACAATAAGAAAAATACAGATAGATTTATTTAAATTCTAATTTAAACAGCAAACTGTAATAATGATATCATCAAGGGCATTTAACAGGTTTGAATGCACTCTTAACCACTCATACGGTCAAACTATGGTCCAGATATATTTCACTACAGATATTTATAGAAACTACAGCAATTCTTTAAAAGCCTCTCAACATTTTACACTGTCTATCCATAAAGTCAATAGACTACAGTTATTGGCACTACAGTGTAAATTGCCGCTGAAGTAAACTGTAAGGGCCCTTTACTGTAGTTCAGATGAGTTGTAAAACTGGCCAGTGTCTGTTTATTAGGGTCAAAGTCATTGTACACTATTTCGCTGCACGTGGAACTAGGGTTGTGGGTTTTTTGTTACTGTGAATTTTCTTTTTTCAAAATGTCGTAAGAACACCGGGTACATATTTCTACGCCATTTTTTTCTTAATTAAGTCTCTATTTACGAAGTGAATATGATATGCAGCACTATATCATGTTTTCTTACCCCCGCACTCAGGGACATTTAATGATTACTTAAGTCACTCCTTAGTGGCAGATTCTCATAGAAATTCGGCACTAAGGAACGGCTTCATCATCATCATCATCATCTCAGTCATAGGACGTCCACTGCTGAACATAGGCCTCCCCCTTTGATCTCCACAGATACCTGTTGGAAGCGACCTGCATCCAGCGTCTTCCGGCGACCTTTATAAGGTCGTCTGTCCACCTCGATGGTGGACGTCCTACGCTGCGCTTGCTACATAACCATAGGAACGGCTTAGGTAACCATTAAATATCTCTGAGTGTGTCCATTAATCTACCACTAATTTTGAAGGTTCCTTGCTGTAGAAACAGGATCCGACTACTTAGACACTTCTCATGGACCATAATTGCTAGACAGTTGTAATTTGCAGAGATGATGTATTTCTATTACCTACAGCCATAGCGACAAATACTAAACAGAATAAATTTAATATTTAAATTAAATAAATTTTACAATTTTTTGCTCGATCTTAATAACGTTACTGGACCATCGTGCGCGAGCCCAGTACTAGGCCGGTTTTTTGTAGGTACCTACACATACTCACCGGACAAGTACATAATAAACTACCAGGCTATTTATTACATAAGTACGCAGGGAAGTAATTCCGCCCACGCCGAGAATCTCCCTAATTCCCATGGTTCCCAGTTCGGAGAAGGGGCCCCATTAAATTTTATGGGTCAGCAGATTGCTGGGCTCCGCGATAGGCGTCACTTTGTAGGGCGTTGATGCTTTTGATAATATACTGGGTACGGAATAAATGGACCTCCTTCATGAATAAGTAGGTACATAACAGAGAGCAAAAGAAAGAAAACCTCTTGTGTCCTTAAATCCAAAGAGGTACTAGTAAAGCAGCAGTTTTCTTGCTAACTTAGGAAATGATTGATTGGTTTTGTTTAATTTCTTAACGTCAAGTAAGTAATTTCTCAATTTTATAATTAAAATTGCAAAAACCATCATAATTACAATCATAATTAATAATATATAAAAATGTTAATACGCTTCAAACCGCTTTCATCAAAGCAAATTCTTGAATACATCTCAATTAGCATCCAAACGGGTGTTAAAACGTTTTTTATTTGACGTCGACGATGCGCAAGCGCTCCCGTGCTTACGATGATTAATGGAAGAGAAAACATTATACACACATTATAAATCTGATTTTGCTCTAATTTAAAATCACTTACACGAATAAAAAAGTAAATTATCTCTGTTTTTGCTCCATTTACATTTTGATCCCTTGCAATTTGTGTCAAGTTTTTTTTTTAAACTTAGCTTCTTTTCGGTCATTATAAGCAAAAGGCTCTTCATCTCTGATTATAGGTCTCTTAACTATTACTTTAAGCTGCAAACTAGTGTAATTTAACAGGTGTTTACCGACTAATATGAATATAACTCATATTAGAATTAACTGCTAGAACAACAAGCCAGACTAGTTTATTTATATGCATTAACGTGAATATAATTTTGCACCGTTTAAGCTTCACTTATTTTAAAACTGGTAGGTTTAAACACTATTAATTTTTAGGGCTCGGTATTCAAGGGGTGAAAACGGGACCCTTCTTACTGCCAAACCTTGGACAACCTTGTCTAAGCCTTTACTGTTCAAAAGACTGGAAGCATTAGAACATTAAATTCAATTAAATTGTAATGCTTTTAATGACCTATCTAAGCGGCTAGTTGACGCTTCCCATGACCAAAAGGCTGGCTATTACTTATTTATTTATTTACTTATTAGAACGGCCGCAGGGCAATTACACTAATTAAGGACATGTCCAACACACTGACTTCTCACAGTACTTCAGACATACAGACAAGATTTTTTTCCATTCATCGGCAAAAATATCACAATCTACAATTGCATAGATAGCAATTCAAAGTGGAAATAATGCCAGCCTCTTGGGCACGCTATTAGATTTTAGATTCAATTCCTCTTACAGACGAGACGCCTTTTACTAAAACAAATGACAATCAACTCCCAATCTGTTATACGGGACCCGTCGTCTGCGATTTCGTCACACACTTCACCAGTATTTTTTTCCATACGTGTCAATTGTAACCCGAGCCGCTTTGCAAAATGAATGAGGTCCCAACATGCAACATATCAACTGTCAAGTTCTCACCTATACTTTGACGCACGGACCATTCAGTTCTTAAGAGCCACTTGAAATATACTTGAATCTGTTTAATAGTGGCTGGTGTAAATTGTTCTAGGATAGGGTAATGACCTTCTTCTAGAAAATTCTTCATGAAGCTTATAGAACTATTATTTTCGAGCTGTTGACTTTACATTTTTTTTTGTCGCAGATCGTCGTTTATTTTTAGAAAAACAGCGGTATAGTATGGCTAAAAATATGTGGGTTTTATCTACTTAGTTGTATGTGATAGCTCGTGTCTTTCTGGCTCCAATACTAGAATCTACTCAAACCACGACCACATAAATATGAATAAATATAAACTTATATCCTTAACTTTCAAGATAAGTAAGTAATTTTAAAGTAAGTACGTAATAGATATGTTAAAACTTTCAAAATAAGTCTGACACATATCAATTACAGTCAGCAGTAAATAATATCCTTAAGCCAACATCAATAAAAGAGACAAGGAGCCATTAAAAAATAATGAATTTTTAAAATCCCCTATCCATCAAGCTACCTTACCTACTTCTCCACTGCATCAGTCTTGCTGACTTGAGCATAATATTTCATATATATCATCATATAATATTATAAATGCGAAAGTAACTCTGTCTGTGTGTCTATTCTTCACGCCTAAACTACTGAACCGATTTTTGTGAAATTTGGTACAGACATAGTTTGGATCTTGAGAAAGGACATAGGATAGTTTTTATTACAAAAAAATAAAATGTATTTCGGACAAACAGCACCATCTATTGGTCAAACCAAAAATCTGCCGGAAGTCACTCTTCCACGCGAACGAAGTCGGCAAAAGCTAGTATTTCATATTACTCGACGTTATAAAAGAGGTATATGTGTTTACACGATACGTATGGGTCCGCAGTCTGCCAGTACTGTGAAGGTAATAAACCGATGGAATTGACGTCTGGCCTGTTTTGTTACGAATCAATATGTGTACAGCCTTCAGTTATATTACAAATATAAGACAGAAGTTCCATATAGTAAACTAGCGACCCGCTCCGGCTTCGCACGGGATAACAGTATTTCCCCACTATTTAATGTATGTTATTACATACATATAAAACTTCCTCTTTAATGACTCTATCTATTAAAAAAAAACCGCATGAAAATCGGTTGTGTAGTTTTGAAGATTTAAGCATACAAAGGGACATAGAGACAGAAAAAACGACTTTGTTTTATACTATGTAGTGATTTTGATAGATGACTTGACGGACAAATGAAAATAAACCGTCCGAACCTACCTATTGTTGCAATGTAATTTAGGCACTGAGTTTAAAGTAAATAAAATGGGGTTCTTATGTGATATCGTTGAGTTGATAGCCTTCATGATTATTTATAGGACTTTATTCATTGGGCTAATAATAAATAAGGATTACTGAATCTTGATCTAAACTAAACAATTTTCTTGGTCTCCTATTTGATTGCAAGAAGTGAACCTGCTGTCATTTACCTGTGTACTAAACTAAAGCACTTCAGTGTTTTTTATACCGTACAAAGTTGCCTTTCTTAGGTCGTAAAGATCTTTACTTGCAGTCCTAGTTAAATTGTCGGTTTTATTAGTTCACTAAAGTAATACAGAACAAGCTCAAATTACCTGTATCCAAGAGGTTTTTATTAACGATCACAAGTTTCTCTTTTTATTGGAATTTTTATTAATACCAAGATTATATTTTGAGTTATTTAAATGATATACACAATAATAAATTAATAGGTTATTTATTATTCCGCTGCAAGGCAAAAGCCTCCTCTGATACAAAAAGTACAGCATAATGATTGAGCTATCATGACTCCAAGACAAATTGATATTGATCCGTAACAAGCATTATTTAGGAAAATATTTACATACCTGATAGCTTCTTAAGACATTACAGAATAGTTCGAATCGTTGCGGGATTGCATCAACATACACGCTTGGGCTACTCCATATTTTTAACCTAAAAAGGAGGAAGTTCTCAATTCGGGTATTTATTTCTTATCTTTTTGAATACTCACAAAGGAACGTGACAAGTTATAAAATATCCAATACCTACTGGACCATCAATGACAAAACAAAAAACCAGCAAGGTTTCTTTTTAAAAAAAAAGCTCAGTAACAACTCCCTTATCGACCGATTGCGAGATCCGATTCAATTTTATTTACGATGTATCGATTGTTCAGAAGCCACAATTTATTACGATAATCGATTGCTCGCAAACAATCGTCGGCCCACCTCTCTTAACCCTATAATGAGCGCGTTACTTCAAGCTCAAACGTAATTTATTGCAGTGTACAATTTTGTCCCGCAGTCTGTTAACAGGCGGTTCGGAAGCAGGTGGCTAGTGGCTACTTATTTTATAATCGCCTAACTGTTAAAACTTGCTTCAATTACCTTATAATTACGTTGTTATACGCTGTCAGTTTTTTTTGCATAATTTGTGTCTTTGACGCGGATAAAACAAAATTGATTGATAAGATCTTTCAATTATAATGAGCATGAAAACAGCAACAAATGTATTTCATTCAATTATAATGACTTTACAACGGCAACATAATTTCCTGATTACGAAATTTTCATAAACTCGCAATTTCAATCTTTCTCACAGAATGAGAATGTCTATGCCTGGTTTTCTTTGTCATAAATATTAAGAAACAAACCATTTACTCTTTCAAAAATAGCTAACCCATAACTGCGTATGTCAAAATCGATTTCTAACAATAAAACAAGCTTCAACAACGGAAGTGCATAACCAGGGCAGGCCATTTCAAATTGTTGGTTGTTTTGAAACATTGTAGCTCAAACGTCTCGGAGCAGATTTGTTAATCCTTGTTTATAGTTAGGAGCCGAGTTGACGTGTCAACCGTGCGAGCGCGTTTTAGGGTTAACGGTCGATGTTGATATGGAAGAAATGTTTTACTAGTGTTGTTGACTGCGATAGTTAGATAGGTAGAGTGTATGAAAATAAACCATTAATAAGTTAAATAATCAACGTGTTTTTAAAAGTGATGATTTCCATTGAAATCAGTTTTGGAAGTGTTCTAAATAATCATTAAATACACGTATTCAGCTAATATGGGTAATGTTTAGTTAGATCGATCTTAATTATAGTTACAATGCACTGGGGATATTTTACAGAAATTATTAGATTGTCCCTGAAAAAAACAAAAGATTTTGTTTCCACATAAAAAAAGAAAATCGCATATAAAATTAAACTATTTCTGTCCACAGACTTATTAAAGTGACAGTGATAGCTCGAGATTTAAGCGCCCGCCAAAAATACATTGACGTTTGAACATTCCTTCATGATTCACGACCACACACAAAGTATTGCCACAATTAAATATCTTATTAATACCTTGCCACACGTTTACAAAAAACCTTGAACTCTAAATAAGCGAAAAAAGAAAGTGAACACAATGTATTTGGCAAAGTTACAGAATTGTACAGCATCTAATGTCTAGAAATCCGTATGACGACAGCCTATGTAATATATAAAGTATGTATATAATATAATGTTCCACGTGTAACGCAATTACTAGTTGTGGAGCTAGTATATAGAGTTAATTTATTGCATTAAGTACGAGTGCATTTGTATAGAGGCGTCACGATAGTCGCACGCGCATACAATGTTGCCTTGACCGATAGATCGACGGGTGAATCAGAAATAGGTGGTCGGATGTTGACGGAAATGCATGTCACTGTAGCTTGATAGCTGTTTTTATGTTTGATATTGTTTTTGATATATTTTTTTTCGCCAACGAAATACGAAAGGAGATGGGAAATAATGATTACGAGGGAATGTCAGACTAACTGAGCTGAGAAACAACTCCTTATCTCTAATATTTTCTTCTGGAGCCCTTTGTATACCAGGACCTCGGTGACTGATTCGAACAATCCCTCTGTCTTTGAAGACACAGTAATCCTTACATAATTATTTAAATTATATATAGGCTTAATGAAAACTCAAATAATACTCTCACCAACGCGTGTATGACATTGTTTTAACACAGATTATTTGATTGACTTATCATTCGCAGTAAATCCTTATTCATATAGAATCTATGATATGCTAGAATAAATTACTGTAACATTGTTCATTATGATTATTTAACAATATCATCTGTGTTGATATTAGACTAGACGTAGGGATCTTATGTAATCTTAACATCTGTTTCCACTGAATAGCTAAGCAGAGAGGTATCTATGTGTAGTATTTTTCATACATAACACTCCATATTATCAAGCTTAAAAAAACCATTTCCAAATGCTATTGACATTTAGTGTCCCCGCATACACAGTCTGCCGACAGTTGATCTGATGGGAGACAAAAATATTTTTTTTTAAGAAAATCTTGATTCCAATCCGAAGTTGTCAGTCAGTCTGATACTGGCTAAATACCTGATCTTTGTAGGGTGCGTACTACCATTCATCTTCATACTGATTTATGAGCCCAAACAAATTATCGGCTGACTAAAAGTTTGCAGTGCTGTACACTGCAACTGTATTTCTTTTGAATCCATAATTATACAATTATCATAACGATTTAATAAAATAATGTCAAAAATTTCCGTCAACACAAATATGTACATTCATCGCACTTCCACTTTCAACTTCTAAAAGTACAATAGTACTACCATATTTTTTTCATTTCACGGACTGTCCTTGGTATTGCAACCGCAGTTCGTGACCGAAATGCATCGCGTTTGCATGCGTGCAACCTTAAACCGAAGTAACTACGACTTTTAGGAATTATGTTTTCTTTCTTGTACTTCACACTTTAGCTACGACTGTAATTGAGTAATTTTGTTAGTATTCTAGGTATTTTGTTAACAATCTTGCAAGTTATTTGGAATTAATTGACCTAGTGGTAAAGGTCCTAGTGAATGACTGGATTCTGATGGCATGTTCATGCTAATGAGTTTAATTTCTCTAACACTTCATAGATTTTCTTGAAAGTTTAGGGTGTTTTTTATTAAGTCCTTAATGTATTTTGTACAGCAATAACGATAATTCGATGTGTCATAGGCCCGATTTATAAGTGTAAAAGGCTGTTTCTCAATGTATTGTAGAGGAAAAATCTATTCATACATACATTTCTTTAACAGCCATTCAATCCGTAGTCTAACAAACCTAATTAAAATACTCTCTTTACTGAACACAACGCCGCATTCAGTCGACAAAATGACCATATTTAAATTATACCATAAAACTTGCAATTTACTTACATAGGCCGACGCAACATTGTAACCCTTATAAATATAATTATATGAGTTTTTTAAACCTAGGTCATCACCGCTTGGTTTTACGATTTTACTGCGAATGATCTTAAAATTGGACTTGTCCTATTCGAGAAATGAAATTGTGGTCGCCCTTTTTTCGAATTAAAATTTTAATTGTGTGCTCTGGCTTGCGTAATTCAGACTTACGGGAGACTGGGTATAATTTTATTTCTTTTATGGTATTAGCGTGATGAGAATAATTAAGATTGTGGGTTTCAATCAAGGGGATAATAAATGAGGTGTGATTGAGTTGTATCACCATTTCGAGAGATATTGTGGATTAAGGGCGCGTAAATATACACATTGATAAGATCTGTAAAAGGCCTTGCGTTCAGATTAAAACGTAAGAGTCAAGTAAGAAGATATTGAGAGTATTTAAATGACTGGAACTTTAACATTTATATAATGGACGATATGAATCTACTCTGAAATATGTAGAAGGTAACAATACTTTTGAATTTTTTTTTTATTATAACGTAGTCACGGAAGTTCAAAATTCTTCAACATACAATCAAAAATGCATTCCTATTATACGGTTGCAAAATGCATTTCTTTACAAAGGCTTGTAATAAATAATTCAAACGCTTAAGTGTCTATGTAATAGAGTGATCCATGACCCGTGCCTTGAAAGAATACATATGTACCCACATTTTAATGCAGTGTATGCATAATATATGTGTCAATACCACGCGTTCAGGAAGTAGGAGTTACTTGGTTCAGGGTTAGGTTAGGGCAATCTTTATTCTATGGGTATTCGGTTCCGGTTGCATTAGGCTTTCAAAACATGCGATTGGTTGTCAAACTATATTTGAACGCGGGATCTAACGGAATTTAGGGAAGGCCAGGTTTTTTTTTTTTTTTTTTTTTTTTTTTTATTAAAGCCTTACCGCAGACTTGAGGGTCCGCGCTTTTATTTAATTATAATTTTTTGCCGTCTTGGCCTCACAACTTATGTCTAGTCTTAAGACTATGTGAGTCCACCGCGTATTTACGTTTTTATTTTAATATTTATATATATGTGTATACAGAAATTTTTTATTACTTACACAATACTTAACACTATATTCATGGACTTTGGCAACTTAGTTAAACACGATTTTGGGACAGGAACGGATTGGGGATTGGTCTCATTTCCCGCTGGCGACTAGGGACTTTGCGAGTGCTAGTAGGGCTAACATGACAGTGGAGTCTCGATGTTGCATGGCCGTCTTGAGGTTGTATTCGACGACCGTTTTTATTGGCGCGTCCATCGCTCGCTTTATGAAACGGCCAGTGGCATCGTCGGCGTCATCTGTGTAATAGACGCAGCTAGCCGTATGTCTCGACACTGCCACTACCGCGTGGGAGACGCTGTCATGAATTTGGAGCTTCCTGGACTTAGTGTTTATGATGACGACGCTGTCGTATGTCAGTCCCTGAGCCTCGTGAATGGTTAAGGTACGCGACCCTTCACCGGACCCGTATCCCTGGCTAATAAGAGAAGATTTCTCTTCTTGCGTATGAACCAAGAATAGGGTGTTCTGGGCGGTGGTCGGTATTTGCGCTCCCGTAAAACCCTTCAAGCTCAGGGAATGAACATGAGACAGCGACGCTTTAGAGGAGTATATACCTGAGTATATCTCGCTGAGTGCGAAGGCCACATCCATCAAATCACATCCATCCAAAATACATTTATTTAGAAAGTTTTGCGTACATGAGGTAGAAAATTTACATAACTTGTAAGTATGGGTCTGATGTCGAATTCCTCTAGTAAGCTTAACAATAGATATTTGGATTATTGAAAGCCATCTGAAAAATATCCTATACTAACAAATACTACAGATATATGTATGTGATAAACAAAATCTTGTTAGTATTATAATGCGTCATTGCTTCCACGTGGACGGAGTTATCAGTTAACAACTAGTTGTAGTAACATAATATCCTCTCCTTTTTAATAATGCACGGAAAACAAATAAAATAACATATATGTAATGTGTTATCAACGCCATAATGTTCAACTTCCGGTTGTTAGCGGAATAACTTAATCCAATTTTTCCATATTTACGGCTTCATCAGCCATCGTTTCATTATTGACCTGTATTTAAATCCTTTAATGAAATAATAAGTATTATTTCACATAACCCATTGATATTCTTATCACCCATACTTACCATACTAAAAAGAAACAACGCAAAGATTTAACCTTTAAGTTTTATGATAAAAAAATATTACTTAAAAAAAATAAGTAAATGAACTAAAATATGCAATAGTTTTGTAAAAGTGTAGTGAATTAAAAGTTGTTAGCGCACTGATCTGATATTACCACAAAAATCTAGACAACCGAAAATCTAAAATAAACAATAACATATCACCAAAATACAAAAAATAAACTACAATATCACAAAAATCCGATCACAAACAGCCTAGGAAAATATAGGTCGTAAACTACGATGGTTAGTGTGGAAAAGTAAAGGCATTCGCCCATTCGCAGTGCGATGCGGTATCAGTTTCAAGGTGTCCCTACATTGTTGCAGGCCGTTGACCTCGCGAGATCATCTTGTAAAGTCGTTTATACGTCACGATTTGTAGACGTACGATTTTTTAAAAGAGAACTATGTTTTATTTTTTACACACATGTTACAACACAATGTGCAAAAAGTATAAATATCAATTAATATAGTGTTCTCCCGGCATCAGGAAATACTTTTTAATACGTAATTTAATAACACATAAAACCAAAGAAAACTAGCGAGAAAATATCACTAGTTCTTTTCTAATGATTATTTTTGTCTGAATATTTTTTTATATTTTATTTTAAGATGTATTTATTTCTAAATTAATATGATTAATAAAAGTAAGCTAGCACTGACTACATAGTGCCCGCTCACGCTTTCAAGCAAATATAAAATATTCATTCAATGACATTCTATAAGTATGAACTATGGGCAATTGCTCTATTATCGTATTACCATAATAATTACAATAAATAAAGCTGTCAAGAAATTCTATTATTTATGAGGAGTGTATGTCAACAAGAAGTCGTGCGGGAACGTTATAAAACCAGTTGTTTCTGAATATATTTTAAGCTTGTAAAAAGTCGCAGCTGATATTTATTTATTAAATTATAACGTGATTATTAGCAATTTATCATTACATTTCCCTTGAAGTTCTAGTCCTTTGCAAAGCTGGATTTATTTTTTGGCTCGCCATTTGAACTTCTTACACGGTTCATTAGTAATGTTAGAATAGCCATTAATATAAAACATACCGTTAAATGTTCTTAGGCCGCTGCCTCGAATTTTGCGGGCAGCGGGGCGGCAGCGACGGCGGCGCGGCAGCGGCAGGATCTTACGCGTATAATCAAATGGAGCGGCCCTCGAATACAGCGGCGCGGGAGCGGGCAACGAGCGGTGAGCTCCATTCAAAACGGTGACCGCCCGCGCCGCCGCCGCTGCCGCCCCGCTGCCCGCAAAATTCGAGGCAGAGGCCTTATACTTCGTCATTATATTCTCAATTTTTACTGTAAACAAGATATGCTTGCGTGCGTACCCTATTTAATAATTAAAAATTTTCACAAAACTTAGGACGGACTTCTGACGGAACAGAACACGCAACAGATTTTGATGCGAATATTTTAATAGATAGAGTGATTAAAGAGCAAGGCTTATATGCATAATGTAGTGTATTTAGTATCAGCATTGCACCCATGCGAAGCCAAGTCGGGTCGTTAGTACCTTTATAAAACCCGTTGTCGTCGCGTGCCCGCACCGCATACTATAAAAGGTAAACCCAACCTGTTTGTTTTCATTAGTGCAAGAATTCTTCAAATTAAGTCGCGTGTACTACAATGTCGACATCAATGTTTCACGGTCAAGGTCGCTAACGACAATGTTGCAGTCAGTGTAACACTCAATGGGGGCGCCCGACTTTTGTTTGTTGCTGGCCGACTTTCGATTGAGATGTTTGCTCAAGTTTCTTGAGGAACTATGACAGTTTTTGTCGATAAATGGCATATTTGATGTGAATAGAGTAAACCTACTATTCTAAAGTGTTTTGTTTCTTAAAATTAAGTCGCGTGTTCTACAATGTCGACATCAGTGATTCACGGTCAAGATTGCTAACGACAATGTTGTTGATGTAACACTCAATGCACTCAATGCATAAACAAAACTCGGCTCTCCCAGCTGACTTTTGTTTGTTGATGGCCGACTTTAGATTGATATTTCTTTAAGTTTCCTAAGAAACTAAGACTAAACTAAGATAGTTAGTTCATATGAATAGGACTCATTGGTAAATAGGACGACTATCTTATTACGTGTCAAACTTCCGGCGTATCATATTGGTCCACCACTTGAATAATAAGGTTCATATAGTAAAGACAATTTTTTTTGTTTCTTTCTTAGTACCCCAAATGTTCCGAAAGTATTGAATCGATTTGAAAAATTCTTGCAAAGTTACCTCTACCATAGGCTGTATTTTATCCCTGTACGGGCAGTAATTCCCACGGGACGCGGGTAATCCGCGGTAAAACGGCTAGTCTTTTGTTAAATTAATTTGCAATATAAAAGTAGGTTGAGTAATGTTTTGGGTGTGTTCGGCAATTTGTTTGTGTCAAAACATGGAGCAACATCTTATAAAATAAAGAATGCTCTTTTGATGGTAATCAATTTTCTGCGATTAAGAATCTCATTCAATTTTCGCATGTATAAATTAGTGTCAAGAAAAGGGTTAAAAGCTGTGGATGAAAAATTGAAACAATCTACGGGTACCTACTTACTATACGTAGGTACTATATCGTTGATTAACAATTCATTATTAATCATAATTTGCATCGGCTTATATACGTATGTAGGCTATATTTTATCCCGGTTCGGGCAATAGTTCCCGCGGGACGCAAGTGAAACGGGAAAACGGCTAGTTTAAAATAGACTAAAAACTTAGAAATACTTAAGTTACACAATGATTAATTATTTTACCAAATAAATTAAGTAATTTATAGAAAAAAAAATATGAATCCGTGATAAATAAAACTTCACAATCTAATATATTCTGAGCGGTACTGACCCGTGCTGCGTTTAGTTTGAATACAATCAGCTAATACTCGCGCCAGTAGCTAGCTAGCAACACTACTGGACAGTAATAAGCCGATTTGTATCTGAATGTTCACTTGTTCTGTTATTCAAGGTAGTACTTTCCTGTTTTATGTTGCAGTTAGGAGTATCGTTTTTTTTCTCTTTCTTGTGTCATTTTTTTATATTTTCTTTCTTAATTAAAAAATTAACAGACATTTTCTATGTAACTGCTATTATTAAACAAATAAAAAACCGGCCAAGTGCGAGTCGGACTCGCGCACGAAGGGTTCCGCACCATTATTTATAAAACGGACAAAAAGATCACGGTTGTTGTATGGGAGCCCCCCAAAATATTTATTTAATTCTAGTTTTCAGTATTTGTTGTTAGCGGCAACAAAAATAAATCATCTGTGAAAATTTGAGCTGTCTAACTATCACGGTTCATCAGATGAGCCTGGTGACAGACGGATGGACGGACAGAGGAGCGAAAAAAATAGGGTCCCGTTTTACCCTCTGGGTACGGAACCCTAAAAACTAAGTGACTGCACTCAGCTCCGAGCGGCATAAAATTGATGCAAAATTACATAGTTTCATGGATCGATTTGCACGGTTAGGTTGGAGCACCAACCCGCAAACTGCAGACTAAACTGTTGGCCCGATGGTAGGATCTTTTTTAAAGAAATTCTTGATTCCATTCAATGTTTTCAGTTGGTCTGGTACAGCTAAATATCTGATATTTGTAATGTGTGTATTACGTGGTGTACTCTTAATAATTAAATATTTATGAGCCCAAACAAACTATCGGTGCTCTTTCATTATTTCAAATTGGCACAAAGATTGGCTTTAATTTCCTTACACGTATTTTATCAAGTAAACATTGTAAACATGCATATTTCAGCGTCAAAATTTCGACACAAAGATATAGTAATAATTCTAGCAATTAATACTACCTGGATGTAATTATACTTTTAATTGTTATTCGTAATTAGGTAGGTAATATATCAAACGAGCGATCAACTCTATTTATTGAATTATTCTTGTTGGATCCCACAATTTGATCCCAGTGTTTTATATATTCTTGGGTATCATTTGTAATTGCGAACAGAAAAAAATCAAACTCCTTCACTAACTTCGACAATAACCTACATATCTTTAGATTTTGTAGGATTTTATCTGGACAAGATAATACATGTACCACAAGAAAATTATTGTAAAACTACATAAGTACATATAGATTTTCAACCTTATCATAAGAATGAAAGGGTTAATTTTCGATTGGTAAACAGAATCGGGCAGACCTGCTGGTGTCTGTGCAAAATATTTTTGTGGGACACAACGCCATAAATATTATATTTAAAATGGAATAAAAAACTGGGAGTCAACGAGAACGATTCTATTCATTCACCAACATTTCTATTCTACCGATAATTAACTAACTACAAAGCAATTATTTTTTTCTAACAATAAAATGTTATAAGTACACTTCAGGCCAGGAAAAAGTGGCCAGTTAATTTTATCATTTACCTACTTTGTACTGAGCGTGGAGAGCAAAATAACGAACGGAGATGACATAACGCAAATCTTTTACACTCCTTGTGCCCTTACACACCTTCTTTTGAATCGGCCCTTTTCTATAAAACTTCTTTGTCAGATGTCTCAAGAAATCCGAATCCTCTAGACTCGTAACTGATGGTTTTTGTCACAACCACCGTACGTATTTGACCTAGAAGGAGCCCCCTGACCTACGTGTATATGACATCTCCATTCATCTTACTTTACTCCCTGTTTTCTTCTAACAGTAAAATGTTAGGAGTACACTTCAGGCCAAGAAAAAGTCGGCGTTTGACCTACCTGCATTATGACATCTCTGTCATCTTTCCTTTCTCCTTGATACTGAATGACAACAGATGCGCATGCGACAGTTACGTAACGTTTATAATGAACGCGAGTGTAGTGTCAAGGTGAGGTTACAATGTAGTAGGTTCTTGCTCCTTTATAATGATTTGTGGCGGTTATTTGTTTTGCTGTGTTCGGAACTTGTTTCACGCCTGTTTTAATGAATATAGGTACAGTTGTTTTGACTGTTTGTTGATAATTATGTAGGTAGTTGATAGAGTTAAATTCGTGAAGATAAGGATCTTTACACAAAGATCCTTACTCTGGTCACGAAAGTGTCAGAAGTCATTAAAAAACATCGAGCAATTTTGAGATAGAAATCTACGAATTCTACAGTCGATCTAATAAAATTTACAATAATAGCACGTTAGCCACAAACATATTATATCATCATCATCATCATCATCAGCCTATCGCAGTCCACTGCTGGACATAGGCCTCTCCAAGTGCACGCCACTGAGATCTATTTTCGGCATAACATATTACATACATCGACCTTTTTAAACGCAGATTATAGACAAACCTCTACCTTTTCTAAAATCAAATATGAAGGTTCTAGTTGCTACATTAACCCGTAGAGTTGACCCTCAAACCGCGAATTCTTTAAAACCGCAGCCCCCACCACGGCCTTGCGGTAACTGCTACTAAAATTAAAAACTAAAGCGATTTTAACAATCTTTTCTCTATACATTGCATTTTTTTTACAAATTATACTTATGGACTTCTCTTTCTAGCCAGCAATTAACACAGGCATAAGCAAAAACTTTGTAATTCGATTTGTTTGTTGAATTTGAATTTAGAACGACTATGGGAATCATTGAGAAAATGTCCGTCCTTGTCTAGTCAAGTTGAACTGAAAACCTTTTTACTTTTGCTTATTAATGCTATTTTTAAAAGGTATATCTTTTACAGTTTTTTTGAATACTGGACTTTATAATAATCTGTCGAGATGAACAAACAGATTTCAAACCGTTAACACCCGCATAAAACTATCGAGCTGTAAACTAGTGAGCATTTTAGCGTTTTGAAAATCATCAAATCGTAAACTTCACAAATACGACCAAATGACGATATTGCTAACCCACGTTAACCTTTATCAATGACAATAAACTAACGAATTTACTACGCACTAAATAGTTTGACTGGATTTAGTATTTTAACATTTCACCTTAGGCGGATCATATAGGAGTATAGGAGGATAAGTTTCTTTAAATGCAAGATAATAGATTATGCCAAAAAGTCTGTTAAAAATGTTTTTCCCGTGATTATAGTTACAATAGGCGTGATGACAGTGTCACAAATGAGTAATTCTAAATATTCCGTTCCTAATTTTAAATTACCAGAAAATATAGGACACGTATTTTTTATAAAAAAAGAAAACAAAAAATCACTAAGATACAAGGCATCAGAGGCTGAGAGCCCGTGACGTCACGTTTGTGTAAATTTTGTACTTAAAAGTGACGCAACACTAAATTCAATTTTTTTGTATCTTCGTTGTAAACTGTTTACGAGAGAAAACAATACTTGTCCATTATTTTAGGGCTATCTAAAATACGGACTAATTACTTTTTCATTCACCGTGCCCATTTTCCTTAGTAACACAGTGAAAGAAGCATTAACATCACATACCACATTATTATTCTAACACAACAAAGCTACATTCATACACACCGTACGCCGAACTTTCGGCATTCCTTTACCAAAAAACAATGTATGTTTCAAAGTTGAAACTACAATTTCATATCCCTTATCAATGAACAAGGATACTATTGTTTTAACGTTGTAACAGTTTACTGACTCCTGATAAAGTATAACGATGGTTTGTTCAATATAAAGAAATTATAGTTTGATAAAAATGTCTTGGACTTAATATGTCGCTGTTGTAAATCAGCGGTGTGTTTGTAACATTGTAATCTTATTGATAGCGTGGTCTCAGATAGACGGACATTTGAATAACATACAAGGATAACTGTTGTATGTATTGTTTTAAATGTTTCTCAGTAGGCTCCTTTTTTTGAGGTCATCATCTAGTCCAATTATCAGATGATCTCTGTGTCGGAAGAGCGACCCTCATTTGTTTTTTCTGGAGCCCTTTGTGTACCAGGGCCTTGGAAACTTTCGAACAGTCCCGCAACTCGGGTATGCTCAATAAGGACCTATTGGGTGTAGATTTGTGAACTTTTGTTCTCAGGTTTAAGGACTACTCTAATCTTCTTCCACCTGCCCTGTTCCCAATTTTATTTATATAAATGTCATTCTCTTCCATTTTCCCCTATCACTCGTCATACTGACATTCACTCCCTTCCTATTCATGTCATCTTTCAGGCAATCCATCCATCTTTTCTTAGGTCTTCCTCTCCCTCTCCATCCATCTACATTCATACTTAGCACACGCTTTGGTGCATGCGTATCATCCTTCCTCATTACATGCCCAAACCATGACAATCTTCTACTTCTCATCTTTTCTGTAATTGGCGCTACTTAAGGACTACTCTAATACTTACTTAAAAATCAACTTTCTTGGCAATCCATTTTATATCGTAATGATCCGAATGGGCGGTCTATTTCTTTGAAGCCGTTCCATCGTCTTATGAATATTTAAATTAATGATATTGATAGTTATGGTTAATCATAATAAGTGTAATATGGTAATGCAAGCATTATATGTATAATAGTCGTAGTATTAGTCTAGTCTACATAATTATATAATAACTGGTACGTGATGCTCGTGTTAAGATCGAAAAAATATAGGTTCTTCTGAGGTCTTACAGTCCATTATTAAAAGCCGGTTTCTATAAAAAAAATAATTGCTTGCCATCTTTTAAACGTTTTCAATGTAAAACTGTTTTTCGTAAAAAAACTAGTTGTTCCTTTTATTGTAGCAAAGCAGATGTGGTACATAGTTTTTCAGTTTACAAAATTTTTCATCTTTGATACCACCGAATAAGAAACACTTTTGGTCATACATTGTTTCTAACATTTTTTTAAATATAAACTTAGAAAAAATAACCTAATACATATTTATAAAATATACTTACATATCATATTATTTAACACAGATACCGCAATATATTGAAACTGTAACATTAAAACTGCATAAATCTTAACCAACAGGACTAACTACTTATTGAAGGTATGATTACAATTAATTACTATAAAAGTAATAATACAGGAAAACTTAATACTCTAAGATTACCTTCTGATGTCAAAGTCTCTTGCTGTCATTGACTCCATAAACAACCACGTGTATCTTAACTAATAGAAATATTAATAATAGAGTATGTCTGTGCCTCGACCAACACCTCATGAGGCTCTCGTTAGGCGGCTGGATCAAGGGAGGTTTCTGTATCTGGTACCCTAACCACCGGTACCATGGACCCTGTGCCCGATATCGGTGGCCCCTATTTCTTTAAAAATGTTATTACCTATATGGACTTTTATGAATACATGGAAATTATAATAGACAGTATGTCTGATATCCTTTTTAGCATAAAAAATAAAATATGATTTACCAAAGAAAATATTGGGAAAAATCATGAACTCCATAAAATTAAAAACTACTGAACAGTTTTCCACACGTTTTTTTACGAGATTAGAGGTGATCTACTTACGTTGGCGTTGCTATACAAATGTAGAAATAATTATTCATGAAGACGCGAAAAATAACTAGTTCAAAAACGAATGATGTTCATTTATAATAAATATCACTAATTGCCGCAGCGCGTGCAAACCGTTGATTGTAAATACATTTCATTAAGAGTAATTACATAATGAGTGTACTGTGTCGCAGCCGTGGGAATTGGGTTTAAAATACAATGATCGGCGCCTGCGCAGGGCTTGTCGGTCGTTATCCAAAATTTCAAACTAATTTTATAAATGCGAAAGTAACTCTGTCTGTTATCTTTTCTTCATGGCTAAACTACTGAACCGATTTGTGTGAAATTTGGTTCAAACATAGTTTGGAACTTTAGAAAGGACATAGGATAGTTTTTATTACAAGAAATAAAAAATAAAATCTATTCCGGACATTCAGCGCTATCTATTGGTCAAAAGTGGGCATTTATCGGCAGGAACTATGGGGATAAAACCAGAAATCTGCCGGAAGTCACTATTCCACGCGTACGAAGGCGAGGAAATAGTCAGTGTTTAATATTTGAAGATCAGCTGAAGTTTAGCTGCGGCCATCAATTTCTGATTAGGTATAGTTTTGCATCGGAGAGCGTGTAAGTAAATGTTGGTCCTGCATCTGATTGTGAGTGTACCTGTGTCTGCGTAATTGCTTCATCTTCCGAGCTTTTTCCCAACCACATATGTTGGGGTTGGCGTAATTGCTTGTGTACTAATAATATGTAATGTACTGCTAGCTGGTTTCCTTAGAGAACAGCCCTCGTGGTCGAGTGGCGGCCTGAAACTCTTAAGTACTGGGTATGAATACTAATATTTCCCTATCTTGTTTGCTGTTGTTTTTTTGTGTTAATGTTTGATAAATATTTACTACGGAATTCATCAGATTTTGTAAAATTAATTAAGTCTTTGATATTCGCAAATGTTACTTTGATTTATGAATTTCAGGAGTCACAGTTATCTATAGGTAATAGCGATTGATGCGGGCTTGTCATAAAAATTTAGTGTATCGTGCATATGTATTTGTCATACAGCGGTAATATTCGAAATTCGACCATGTGGGGAATATTAGAGTTGAAAGTTAAAGACAAATATGCCAAAGAGTTATTTTGTTGCATAACTAAAAACTAGGAAGGAATTCCCAATTGACACAGGCGAAACTGTTATTTTTCCCTACGCTTCATAATCTCTAACTTTATTAGCAACAATTACAACTATACTTCCACTAGGAAACCTTGAAAACGCATTCTGTTTCATAACAGTAACAGTGAACCACTGATGCATATAATTGCTACATTATGTATCGACACGCATTTTAATAGACAGCAACGGACTGATCAATTGATTGAATGTCTGTACCATGGCATAAGGAAATATGTTCAGAGATACCATAGTGCAGGTAGGTCAGGCGAATTCTTTTAGGTCAGATACATGGTACTGTCACGATCAGTTACAAATGAACTTACGGGTTCGGGTTCTTTGAGACATCTGTCAACGATTTTTGCTATTACAAAAAAAAAATCGGGCTCAAAGAAGGCGTGTAAGAGCGAAAGCAGTCACGTTTCTCGTTCCCGCTCACTCGAATTTTGACGCGCTACTTTCTTTGGCGACTTTCCGTTATGGCACCTCTGCTCGTCATTTTATTCTCCATGGTTTGCACACATTCTTATGATTGATTGACATGTGACAATACTCCATGGTTTGATAGAAAACAGTTTTTATTAGCTATTGTAGTTAGTTAAAAATCAAAATAAATCCATCTTTTTTAGATTTAGTTGTTAGTAATTTTAGTAAGGTAGATATTACTGTTTGGCTACTGTAAAATTTAAAGGCTCTTGGGAACTTTGTGCTCAAGTTATTGATAGTTTCAAAATAACTCGGAACTCCCAAGTGCTTTTACACGAACCTAAAATACGATACAATTTAGAGCAAACAATTAAAAAATTCACACGTTTAGGCCGAAACCTAGTGGTTCAGTCTAGCCAGTTAATAAGTAATCGGCTATCAATTAGCCTCCGATTTGTAACTCCCAGAGGCCTGTCACTCAATGTCCTCTTTGGTCAAACGTTCGAAGCTTTTTCTAGAAATTTCGAGAATAGATTAATGACTTATTCTGGGCTTTGCTGGTTATAAATGCAACTAATTTTGGGCTAAAGTTTAATCAGAATTTACCTATGTTTAGTTACTTTTGCAGTGTTGAATAAATGCCTCATTTTATAGACAAGGTCTTTTAATTGATCCGTACTTCGAGAGATACACTGTACCAATAGGTTGATAGACGAGGTCGTAGTTAATGCAATTTGTGCAAGAAAGTGATACAAATATTTAATTAAATACCTTTATTTTGTAAACAGTCGTTAACTTATAAGGTAGGTAAATATGATTAGGTATTCGATCATATTAAGTAGGGATAAGATGTCGCTAATATATCAACTAACTTTGCTGCGTGCGTAATACGTGCTGTGTATTTCTTGTATGTATCTAAGATTTCATTGTATTTCTTAAAAAACATTTAAGCCTAAGTAACTTAATAAAAAAGGATGTTTATATTTCATTTTTCTTGCTTTACAACAATTAAAGTTCTTTGTTTCACGCCGTCTGCTGAACACCAGAACCCGGTAACCGCATTTAACGCGATCACGACTTCGTATCCAGCGTTCAATTTGTCCGTGAAACCGCTCCATATGATTACAGAGCGAACTTTGACTTAGCAATTAATGTAATGCTACACGTGTAGTTAATTTGTAATTATTCGTATCGATATGCGAAACTTTTGTATGTAAAGTGGACGATTTTGCGAATAATTAGGTACCTACCGGAAAAGTTGTTTGTCGGATGTTCCGGTGTTATTTGTGTTTTGTTTAAACAATGTAAACGTAAACTAATTTGTACTTTCTTTTAGATAGTATCGAATGGTTGACAAGTAGGAAATTGTCGTTTATGGTGTTACGTTGTCGATATAAGTGATTGTGTGTTGTAGAGTAACCGAGCGAGGCTTAGACTTTTGCATTTGGCTAAAATACTAATTGGCAGCCATTTAGGTCAGCGCCTACTGTATTGGGAAATTCAATGACCCATCATTTAAAAAATAGAGTGTTATTTATAAGTAAAAATATCTTAAAATCAAGTAAAAAATCATTTAATCTAATGAAACACGACAAGTAACAGATTTTACAGATTATCATTATTACGCTTATTGGACTATACTAAGTTATTGTAATGACCAGTGTAAATCGATCATTTGAATACAAATGGCTAACTAATGGTTTTTATCGATATCACGATATTTATCTTCTTCATCAGTAAAAAATACCATAATTATTCAATGGTTTTGTAGATTTCGTAATCAACTTTTATCGAGCGTTGTTACCATGACCCTCTTAAATGAATGCAAATTGTTTTCGAGGAATATTAAAATTAAAAGGCTTGTTTTAAAAATCTTAAAAAATTACTAACTGCCGGTAGAGGTTTATTCATTCGAATCCCGTGAGAAGTGCTCTGATAACCTGGATAAAATTCTTTGAAAAATGTGCTACATATAGTTCCTGAGATTAGCTTCGTTCAAGCTAACTCTTCAGCTTTATAATATTATATGGCTTAGATATATCTAAAGTCTATTAAAATTAGTGTATCAAACCTCCATATCTCACATAAACAACATACATAATGCCCAAGTGAAACGTACATAAGTAAACAAACAGACTTGAACCCGAGACCTCACGTCTCGACCCTCCACTCGTCACAAGAATGTAATAAGAACTTAATGATTTCTGACTCAATGCACACATTGTTTTGTATTTCATTAAATATGTATATTATATAAACAATGCAGTTGAAAGTACGTATGAACGATTTACCGCGGCCCTGGGACGTAAAGGGCTTAAGAAGGAACATGATGGGTTTCAGTTAGTAAGAGTCTGACACTCCCAGCAGGACTCACAGCGGGAGATGTCATTTAGACATTTTTGTCTGTCGTTTGCACCCTAAAGACTCCGGTACTAATGGACCGATTTGCAAAATTCTTTCACTGTTGGGAAGCTAGATTATCCCCAAGTATATTTAGTTCGGCTGCGGGAAGAAGCTCCCCGGGGATGCGGGTAAAACCGCGGGGAAACAGCTAGTATTGAGAAAAGAGTTTGTTCTATAATTATTACATGGATAATAGGAAAATTATTCTTTAACACCATACATGTGACTAACAGTATTTCCCATTAGATGCTACTACAGTCTTGCATAATTACCTATTTTATGATATCATACAAATAATTAAACATTGTACGTAATATACCTAAGTTTCTTCTTGATTTCACAAATATTAGCATACCGAATGAAATATTGTTATTATTCCAATCACGATGTTCAAGATGAAACATCAAAAATTTATAGTCCCGCCGAATGATAAAGTTTCTAATTGCGAAAGTCCTATCAAAATAGCTTTAGCCGTTCCCGAGTTTGGCCGTAAATAACGAAGCTAATGATTCTTAAGGTCAATGACCTTTAACCTGTGGTTAAAGTGACCATTTTGTTGTAATAAAATTACAATCTATGATGTGGGAAAATTGGAAAATTAATCTTCCTTAAAAGGTTCTTATTATTTATGGAGATGAAAGTTAAGATACGATGGAAACTTGGCGAGAGTTTGTGACGTAGCTTAGGCGCGGGTAAAAATACTACTACTATTGTATATCAATGTACTACTAAAAGTATTATTTTTTTAATGAAAAATCATCAAATAGTCGGTCAGGAAATAGTCGGTTCTTACGGTATTCAGTTTAGTCAATAATATGATAGAGATTTTCTTCAGTTTAAAATGAATATGAAAGTTATTGTGAAGAACAAATGAGTGCCCTACCCACGTCCAATTCGGTGTGATATGTCCCACTTTTGATTTTATCACATTTAAATGAATGACGTTTTGACGACTTCATAAAAGCGAGCATCCTATATGGATATGAATACAACACTGAACAAGTATCTTGGACGCATCGGCACCCAGTCTTGTAAGATTTGCCTTTTTTGACAGTTGTGGAAATTCTTGTAGTACCCATGAATTAGTTGTGAAATAATATATAGTTGTGAAATAATATAGTATGGGCAATATGGGCATGTGATGAGGAGGAATGAAAGTCATGTTGTGGGGAAGATTTTTGACATGAATGTGGACGGTTTAGTGGATTGAAAAGTCGATATGGTTAGAAATAATGTTACTTGTGAGATGACGGCAGATAGAAGGGAATGGAAGGAGAAGACGCTGACCCTAAATAAAATTGGGATAAGGGCAGGCAGGTGACTGGTTGTTGTGAACTTAGCTTACTTCAAATACCGTGTCCAAACCTAAGTAAGATCATCTCAGATATATATTTCATCTTATTTTGTATTTTTTTTCCTGTGCAATGTTGCCAATAGTTGACCCGAATAAGAAAAAATATCAATTCGAGATCATAAAGAATAATCGAGTATGTTCTTTGTAAAAAGGAATAATGTAAGCAAACGTTTAATTGTTTACCATTCATTAGATGGCCGAGACAATATTACAATCTACTTATGAATGAGAAGAATAGTAATTAACAATTGATGCTCGCAGAGAATTCTAATTGTATTTTGTTATAATATAAAAAAGTACAGTAATGAGTAATTTGCAAGAGTAAATAAGACATAGTGTATTCTATTAGGTATTCATTTCTACATAACTTGCAGTTTGAACAATGCGACAGCGTATTTTCCAATAGACATATGTAGGTAACTAAAAATAAACAATAATAGAGTTAATTAATTAATAATGCTATATGCAACATCTAATTATATTAAAATAGAACAGAAATACTACCGATCGAAAACAAAACAATAAGAACAAAGATTTATCATTTCACGTCAATATCTCTCAATTTAGTTTCCTCTGCGTCAAAGTATAAGCGTATCAATACATATAGAATTTATTTGCATACTCTACAGGAAATTGTCTAAATAATAACAATTTAACGACAATATTCTACTAGCGGATGTAAAATATGTGCAATTAATCTTTCAACAATAAAACTGTATGATACACATGTTGTGTCCAACCGGTTTGCTTGACCTTCCCCGCTCCCCTCTCAAGTACATAATGACAAGTATTGATAGGGACAGATCCTAATCTAAGAGTTCAAATTATACTGGAATGTGGACTTGCATCGTGTCTATATATCTATAAGTGAACGGCACGTGGTTGGTACGTATTACCCGCTATGACTTGGCAGTTGTATCATTGACACTACACATGAGAGCTGCAGTGTGAAACGGAACGGTGTGAACGGGGTTCTATCACAATCGAAAGTAAACTCTAGCATGTCAGAAATAGGGTTCAAATTTCTATCATATGGTGTGGTGTGGTTGTGTGTGTGTGCTAATGGAAATAGATATAGTTTGATAGTAGCATTACGTAGGAGATTTAAATATGCATCGGTGCGACAATGTTGCATACTTGTTGCTATTTAGTTCGTCATTTTATGGTACGGAGCTTCCTTATTTTCTTAATAACGTTACTAAGTTATTTTCAGTTCGGAAACGCATCTGGTAGCTAATAAGGTTATAAGTTTTGTTGGTAGTTTCTGATTATTTTCTATAGTTTTTATTTTATGCAGATTTTACCTTGTTATGTACTCTGTATTGTAGGTGTAATCTTGATAATAGTGATCAAAGGTTAGGAACTGGCTTGCAATAAACCAACCTTAACATTTTAAATACTGAAATCTATGAGCGATTTTGAAATATTTTCTTGTTATTTTTATTGTTCTTTTTTTTAATAAGATTAGATTGCTGAATGCTCCTTCGGTCTATTACCTAGTCAGGAAGTTTTTATGATTCCTACACAAAAAGTACAAAAAGGAAATTTGTTCGTCATGTTTATTAAAAAAAAAATTGCCACTTACGCGAATATTAGTCATTTAAATACTTTTACGGAATTTTTGCAAAAAATGAGATACAACTTTCCAAAAAAAACTTTTTTGTTCTTTTATGCCTATAAGCCAAATTATTCACATAATTACATTAATTGTTCGTTCATCAAAAGACAGATAGGTTACATCTGTCGTCGGGCGAGTAAAACAAAACACCATCGGACCGCGATCCGCTCTTGTCATTAATAGATGTCTGAACATTGTGTAATAGTTTGTATAAAAATAGATGATAGTAAGTACTTTGATGAAGTGTCGATTAGACTGGATTCAGAATTCATTGTGGCAGAGCTAATTCTGTATTGTATTGTTAGACTTTAGATAACAAGTTTTGGCTCTTAGCTCTAGCATCAGGGGATTTCTGAGCGGCATTTTATCTTTTCATTTTCATGAACTTTATCGAAAGTGCAATAGAATTTGACTCATGTGAATGGTCATAGTATGTATTTCGATATCAGTTCTGTATTTTCAGCCGCATACAAACTTATAATCTCTGATTGTTTCGACTATTGGAGTATGAAAATCAAATTGTATCTTGTAAATTCTAAGATCAATCTTCGACTGCGTTTATCTTATTCGTACTTTAATATCTCCCGTAATATCTTGACATCGGCGCGGCAAACCACAAATTGTAATAAAATGACGGACAGCGGTACTATCAGATTTGTGGTCATTTTATATGGCGATGTTATTGATACCTACATATTATTGTCTGTCTATATGTCGACCAGTGTGTCGTGGGACTTTTAGGGGCGGCAGTATTCACAGTTAAGATATAATTTAAGGTTAAGATATAGTTAAGGTATAGAGAGAATAGTACCTAGCTACCGAGATTAATCGTTAGGAATAGTTTTGTAGGGGAAAAGTACGAGTATATTTCCTAATTTATTTTCTGATTAAACCACGATATGAATGAGATTGATTAATTCAATCGCAATAGAATGGTAGAGGATTTGTTTTTTGCAATATTCGGGGGAACCGATACTAAAGATCATAACGTTTTTGGTTCAGTAGGTATTAATGTTTTCAAATAATTTGGGTGTCTAAATTTTTTTTTTTCTGTCGACTAGACCACACATGTGCACCCCTAAACAAAAATGAATAATTATGTTAATCGTAAGTTTCGCACACCTAAGAAGTGCGGGACGCGATCCCTTGTGATCTTAAATGGACCGGTCATCAATTATGTCATTTATCTTCTTCAGAAACTAGTAATTCTTATAAGTAGCTCCTTGGGCAACAGCTGTCAGTAACTCCTAGCCGGATATACCTTTATTAAATAATGATTGAGTTAATCGTTATACATTCGGATGAATACTGAAGAGTAACACAAGACTTTTAGGTAAGACTTAAAGTATACGTACTAGTACGTTAGTTATAGGTAAGTTTTGAGATTTTCATGGTTAGGTAGTTAGTGGTTTAATGTTCCACCGGGTCATGAATGGCGTAGTTTTTAATTTGTGGGTTATTTTGATTATAGGCTCACAAATTGCTGGGCTTGTTCCGAATCTTAAACATAGTTTAAACCATCTGATAGTAGAACAATTCTTTCATGCAGTCCTTTTATATATGTGAATATACCATCTATACATACTAACCCAATTAGAATTAATTGGTTTACCTCCCAACTCAGAGACATTTAATGGTTACTTAAGCCATTCCTTAGTGAAGGATTTGTATGACATTCCGTCACTAAGGAGTAACTTAAGTAATCATTAAATGTCTCTGAGTGGGGAGGTAATAGGTTTTCAAATCAATGGTCACCTATCTAAGTTTAACCTGGCAATTTGAACCATCAGTATAAATTGCGGATAGTTAACAACGAGTGAAATTAATATGACATCTCATACTTGGCTGCGTATCAAAATATGCTGGATTATGCCAACCTTGACATTTTGTCGACTGTACTTATTTAACTACCAGGAAATATATGTTCTGATTATATTTTATTGTCATCGATTAAGGCCCTATATTTTTTATGTTTTTGAATTATGTTCTACAGGTCATTGACTTTTACAGCCTTTCCGCCATTCCGCCTTGAGCTCATTCTTTCTCTGAGTGAGAAGAGGTAACTGGGTTGAGGAGGTCAGATAGGTAGTTGCTCCTTATAAAACACTGGTACTCAGCTGCATCCGTTTAGACTGGAATCCGACCCCAACATAGATGGGAAAAGGCTAGGGTGATGATTATGAGATCAGTCGTACTTGCTAATCATGAATACTTATTGAAACTCATGCAACAGTTATATTATTTCCGCTATCAAGTCATATTAATATCACTGTTCTGTTCTAGTTTCTAAATAATATTAACACAATGAACATCAAAGGAGTTTGAGTAATGACTCGTATCGAATGCCCGACAGTGTTAACGTGCTTTATGTGCGCACGCGCCTAATAAATAGCTTAGAATATGATCGATGCTTATTTAATTTGAGATTGTCATTTTGTTCTTTGGTACTGATAATTTTTAATATTGGGTTCGTTAATAGCTGTGTGTATACTCCAAATTTCGGGGTTGTAAGTATACTCCAGACTAAATTAAGGGATTTTTGGAAATACCTATTTAGAATACGAGTATCTGTAAGTACTTATTCCTGTATTTTTGAAAGTGAAATTATGATAGATATCTGTTGTTTATTAATTTTATTTTTCTGCAATTTAGACCCGAGTTATTATCACTGATACAATTGAAACAATCTTATTTTCTTAGCATATGGATAAAAAAGCTGCCTAGCAACAACCAGACAATTTTACGTTTTGTTTGTTTTGCAAAACCGCGGGCACATCTCGTGGTTACGCCCGCATCCTGAGGGAGCTAATTCATAAACCCGGATAAACAATATCCTATTACATTTTACAAACTATCGACATACCGAAACACTAAAAATATAAGCTTTTATAAGATTAGCCAAAGTTTTGTAACAGATTTTAAATATCTAGTGGTATATTAATGGATAATTTAGGCTGCAACAAAAAAAAACAATAAAAAGATAAACAGGACAGGTTGGAAAGGAATACTTACTTAATAAGAAGTGAAACGAAATTTTTAACACTACAATATTTGATTAATTGCTGACCAAATTGTAAAAAGAAATAAACAACAATAAATTAATTAAAAAATACAAATGAAACTCAACAACTTGTACGTTAAAAGCTACCTACTCATCATTTACAAAGTAATCGATTAACTGAGTATCGAGATCACTTAACGTCGTAATCGATACTCGGCATGTCAGTTCGATACATCGACTTGACAGCTATTGCTACTGTGTTACTTTGTTGGTAATTTTAAATGTCTAAATTAATTATTGCTTGTTTTTGTTGTACAAGAGTTGAAAAGTGGGCGTTTTAACCATTCAATTGAGGCACTTGCTAATATTTTCTTCCGATTAAAAAAAATCGTAAAAAAATATATAAATTACATAACTAGTTTAGTCTAGTTAGCCTCTCTAACCAAAGGATGTTGGATTGCCCGGGTAACTGGGTTGAGGAGGTCAGATAGGCAGTCGTTCCTTGTACAACACCAGGACTGCATCAGGTTAGACTGGAAGGGTTTAGGGAATAGTTTAGGCTAGTTATCCAAAACGAGACTAAAATAAACCCGATTTTCCTACCAAAAAAAATTACTGACCCTACCTACATAGTCAATTCCATGCGCATTTTTATTGACACGTCAAAACGTCTTTATTCTGTCATCTGACAGTGACATCGCTGACATTTTCGTCACAATTTATGATGACGAGTTTTTTTGACATTTATCTGTTTGCAAGCGCAGTTTATAAGTTATACGGACAGATTTACATATTATTATGTTTTTGTGTGTTTGTCTGTCCTCCTTGTTGTTGAAGCGGATTTGTGACGAAAGAAATTGATGAATGGTAACGGTGATACGATTTTGTTTTTGTGATGTGTAAGATTGAGAGTTTATTGCCCTTACTAACCCATATAATGTCTACCCATATAAAGCTTATGGGTAGACATTATTTGAGCGATTATTCCGTGTATCTCGAAAAACTGTATGAACGATGTATTCTTTGTCATAATGAAACACGTTTCGGCACATTATCTGCAGACAATTTGCGCACTGCCGATGAAGAGAACCGGATTTCTTCATTTGTTTATTGCATTAGTGCAGACCTAAGTAAAAGTGTTATTTGATTCTATGTCCTTATTTGGACTCTGTCTTAACTTTCTGTAATATTGTTTGTTTACACTTATACGCAAGACGTACACAGGAAAAAGGCGCGTTCAAATTTTTTTTTTGCACAGTCCGGTAGCTTTCTGACGCTGCTATTCTGCATATATTCCTCCGGTTGATAACTCGTAAAAGTTTTTGATTGTATATGTGAATTCTATAAATTCATTGTATTTGTGTTAATAGCCTGACAAACAATATGCCAATGTATTAGTAAGTATACTTTCACTTCATGTGTTCTTCAAGAAAGATCCAATGAGTCTTAAAATAGTAGTATGAATGATAAAATATCTAAGTAAGCTTGTCACTTTTTTCTCCGAACTCGACTAAAAAGTGTCTTAAAAAAGCGTAAAAAGGTTATTCATATTAAATTGGAGCCCAACTGGGACAAAACTAACAGCCTCGCATGCCATTAGCGAAATTATAATAAACTCTTTGGCGTTCACACGACACTGATGCGATCGACTCCTCAACTAACACACTCATCATTGCAGCCCACTGGGTGGTCCACCAATGGCGGTTGTACGAGCGGTCGCTGTGCTCGCTACTGGAGCTACAAGCGCGCAAGGGCTCGTACTCCATGTGCTGTTCGCCGAGGTACGTGCTGGCGCCGGAGTACGCGCCGCACCTGCTGCCGCTGCCCCTCACCACGCAGCGCGCGTCGCCGCCGCCTGCGCACTTGTAGCGATGCGAACATGCGCCGCTTCAGGTAACATCTATCTACTACTATTTACTTCTTTGTAAACTTCAAAACTTTCACTAAGTAGGTACATGTTTTATGGCAAACACGCTGATCATCGCGCCGAGTTCTCACTTGAGTAGGTACCTTAGTCCTGATTGTTCTACAGAAAACTGTCTATGAAATGTGTGCACAGCTCGCTTAAAGGACACGACTAAATATTTCAGCTTCAACCACATGTTTGGTATTTTTTTTTATAAATACGTGACTATTCAAACATATGAGATAGCATATGAAAAACCTTCCAGGTAGGCAGCTTTCAGTGGATCACAACACAATATTAACCTGACAAAATTCTTCATAAAGCTCGTCAACATTTTAAGTATTATCCTTCGCATAATACTCTTAGAGCAAAGTAGAGAGATTATTTTAAATTATAAACATAGTTCAAGAATTTCAAATATAAATTATAACAAGATCTCTCAATTTCCTCTTAAAACCTCGTAAAAATCCCATTTCAAGTTAAGCCGCGTAAACTATAAAATACGTCTACGATTTACGACATACTTGAAATCGATCAATACTGTAATAAGTACACCAATAGCCTGCACTTCTATTTTACAAAATACATATTGTAATAGTTATAGACTAAACAATTATTAGTACCTATGATAGGCATCAGTCATCATCAGGGAAACCAATTTTACACCACCCAAAATATCTGACAATCTTAAGGTAGACTTATCATATGATGCCTGGTGAAAAAAATAAATAGTACCACGTGGAAAAAGTAATTAAAATTATGATTAAAATACATGGAAATAACATAGTGCCACTTTTGTAGTTCAGTAGAATTATATTGTTTTTTTTTTGCGAATTAATTAATACATAGAAAAACATCTTCCTACAAATAGACTTGTCTCTACGGTTTCCTACGAAACGTGCTAATTAAAAAAATACATCTTGATTGATAGCTAAATTGCTACTTAGGGAAGGTACTAATTAACCGTTATTTATCACCATTGTACATGCCACTACTTCTTTCGTTGCTAATCTTGACATTTTTAATTATATCTTTGTAACTGGTATGAAATATAGCCAATTCTGAACCTAAGCTAGAATTAGAGCTCTGCATTAATTCTTTTGAATCGATTTATAGGTCTGACCCTGTCAACTACAAAATATATTTTTATTATAGTACGAGAGTATCTTTGTTGATTTTTTGTCTTGACTTATTGAAACATAATCCTTTAGTTTATAGTTCAGTTGACTTACGTAAGTTTTTATACATTTCTTTGTCGGTAACTCGTACACTGGACACGCTTTTCCTGCCGTTCCCATTTGCTACTTTTTATATATTAGTTGTTTTGCTAATACTAGAGAGCTTTTTTTTTTTTTTTTAACGACGTAAAAAATCATCAAATGACCCCTCCCGCTGTGGGTTAGCAGCGGTGAGGGAGTGTCAGACTCTTACTGACTAAAAGCCGTCGTGTTCCGTCGTAGGCCTTCTTATGTGCTAGGGCCGCGGTACCTCTTTCGAACAACCCGCAGCCCCGGCAGGCCTTGGCCCTGCTGGGCCCCGCTGGGGTTGCTGACATCTCTTTGAGGAGCGCGTGGAACAACGCGCGCCGCCGACACGGGTCTGTTGTCTAAAAAACAGACATGAGCGATGAGCCACCCGAACTCACCGCCCACAGACCCACGCCTACGGTGGCCGGGAGTCGTCTCGCGACACCCGGCGCCCGTGGTGTCTACCTGCTCCAGCGCGGCGGCCGGGATGAGAGGTGCGAACTCTCTGACGTTCCGCCGCCTCCTTCTCGAGCATGACTGCTTCGCAGAAGGAGGCGACGGCATCCCATTCCCTCTCGCCCCGGACCATGGCTTGAACCAGGGCCGGACGCGAGAGGTCGCCGCCGCCTAAAGCCTCGACGAGGACCCGGCGGTGCCCTTCCCACGCAGGGCACTCCTGGACTGTGTGGTCCACCGTGTCCTCGGGGCTATCCGCACAGTGGTGACACCCGGGCGCCTCCTCACGACCGATTCGATGCAGATACCTCCCGAAACAACCGTGTCCGGTGAGGACCTGCGTCATGCGGTACGTGAGGGCGCCGTGACTCCTCCCGAGCCACTCCTCAAAGAGGGGACTTACCGCCACTATGGTGGCGTGCCCAATACTAGAGAGCTAGGAATATGATATGTGCTGTATGGGGCTAATGTCAACATTGAATCTCTAGTAATCGGATCAGCAGATAGTTAGAATATTGACTGGCAGAGAATGCCTTGTGGCATTGACTCCGCCAATGTACCATTTTTGTGCATAAAGAATAAATAAATATTGGAATTGGCCGTTAGTCATTACAAATATGTACCTACAGAAGCTACCCATTATGACGTGTATAATTAAGCTAATTACCCAACAAGCTTTCCTCACTGCCGCACTTAAATAGCCGAGCTGAACATCATGCTCCAACAATTTTACGTCTCACACTAATATTTCTAAAGCTGCACCCATTAAAACGTGTTAAATGAACACCTAGCCATACTTTAGTGGCAAATAGTTCGGTCCACAGTGGGCAAACTTTAGTGCCCATCACTAGTTTTCAAACCCCATGAATGGGCCGTAAAATGGTGTGTCAACGGCAAAATAACGTATGTTGTCCAGGACAGTGTTATTAGCAATAAAGCATAAACAATAGTGTGCTCTAAGAATATGCTCTGACGTTATTTGGCACAAATAAATAAGTGTAAGTTGTTGGGTAATTGTGTTGAAGTGCCACCCAAATGGCAAACGTGCCGTGGTACTAGATATTTTGTTCATGAGCCTATTGCAATGGGCTGTTCTTGTTAATTGATTAAGGATTATAAAAAAACAGCTGATGCCAAAAAATACCCTAGATTTTAGGTCACCTAATACCTTATTGTCTAAGAAATTATCCTTGAATTTCATTTCTAAGCACTCTTTTGGTGTTCACTGTATTAAAATATTATATCAGTAGTTAACATTACAAGCTTCATTTCCAGGGAAACCTTATGAATGATCAAAACGTTAGAACAGTCTACGCATAAACAGAATATCTACCTCCATATACCTACTTCCATGTAATAAAAAATACATAGACATAACAGTTAGGCGTTAGGCCATCAAACCTCGCCTATACTTTGCATATAAACCATGGGCCTGTGGGCCAACCACGGCTGTTATACGCCATGGTGCAGCCGCCATTACCATACAACCCCCACCATGCTTAGATATCACAGCTATGCTAATTACTGGTTTATTCGCTTGTCCGTTTTATCGGTAATTTATTGCAGGCTTTTTGTATTTTATGTGTTTTTTCGATCAATACTTTAGTTTTGCGTATATGACGTGCTTTAATTGGCATGTCTTCACAACTTCTTTTCATCAATCAGACCTGGTTCTGTTCCTGTGCCTAAATAATGTAAAAGTAGTTGAATCCAAAACCAAAACGTAATCTTCATTAATATGTGTGTCCATTGTAACAACTCACTATGGTACTCACCTTTACTCACCATTACATATTTGTAAAAATATTATTTACGTAAACTTCAAAATGCCATTCGTTGCAATTCCTAGCTTTCCTACACGAAAACCTTATTTTCACCTGGACACATCCTCAAAAATCCATTCCTTTGCAGTAATCTGACAATCATATATCAATCAATGACTATTGAACTATCTCAAGAGTTCATTTGATGTAGTTTTAATCTGGATTCAACGTTGAAAAGCAATGAAGTGGTTGATATATGGAGTGATCCGTGCCAAAATTTTGACGGAAAATTCTTTAACTGTCTATGTTTAGTATAATAAAGTATAAGCAAAGATACAGGAGGTTATTATATGAGCGAAGATGTTGTAGCAAGTCAAAGAGATGGCAAGGTTGTTGGTCCTTCTTGGCGGATTATAGGATTTAAAGCCCACTCCTTTTCCCAGGCATGGTTACAATGTGAATATTTTAAAGACATCAGAGGTTGCATCCAGTTATCCATTGATGCTACTTGTAATGCTAAGCAGCATTGTCATAAATGAGAAAGGATAAAAATAGTCATAAAACTGTTTTGATTATTTAAGACCGTCAATTTGGATATAAATAATCTCTACATATATAAGACGTAACAACATTTCAAGAGCTGTCACCATTCCTTATCTACCTTTGATTGCTATAAGATTGACTAAATTCACTTCGACAATCAGAAAAAACATAAAACACAAAAAGAAATCTAGACGACATTGTCGTTCGTATCTGAAGAAACAACTGATCTACGCTATAAATCGGTCACAAGGTCTATCTCGTATGATCACTAGACTAAAGCCGTAAAACTTAGGCTTATTACTCTGACACTTAATAGCAGAACAAGGTATTCGAAGCATAACAAAAAACTATAATTTATCATCTTTATGAAGATCTTGCATGATACACGGGTGGTCCTTTTTGCCGGAAAAACCATGTTAGAAAATTTTATTGGCCATTTCCTTTCATATACATGATATATACCGTGTATAGTATTATCTTTTAGTACTACACTACTTACCATAGATACTGTAGATAAGTTACTTACTTAGTATGCAATGCTTGCTGTAGCATACCATTCAAAATGGCTGTCTTTTTGATAAGGGTAATAAAATACATGTTTTTCATTGCTGGGCTTATTTGGTACGTATATTGAAGAAGCTACTTGGATATACCAACCACACAAAATGGTTTGTAGCTATACGCAAATGTCATAAAAGTTTTTTTGTTCTCTGAGACTCCATATTTTGGAAACCCATCCATAAAATTGCTGTCACTTCACTTCGAATTTCTAACTAATGGAGTTGCAGCTCGTTTCATATTTAATTTTATTTAATCATTTTTTTCACTGTTAACCAATTCCCACCCAAAATTAACGTATTCATAAAAAAAAATATGTACGCAAGTCACTTCTTAACTAGCTATTAAATTTTGAACGCCAGTGTAAAACTTAACTTACTCAAGTAAGTGTTAAGGGATCACGTTCGGCAAACAGTATGAATTTCTCAGACCTAAAATAGGAAGTTTCTGTCATAAAACTTAGAGACACATTTCTTTTTGCCAAGTTTTTTTACGTGTTTTCTTTGCGTCTACAGAGTATAGGATCGCTAGACTGGCTAATTGCTATTCATTGATTTATTGCGTAATTAGGATTTAACATCGGTATTGTAATCAGACTAGATCATTGATATAGACATGTCCTTGTGAGAAAAAAGTCTGTCGATATCAAACAGAATAGGTACTTTATCCTTTTTATTCTTTAAAAAAAGTTATCATTAAATACTCAGACTTTTCCAATTTTAAACAAATAGTCGAACATTGAGTAAAATTAAAAAAGAGCATACTTGACCTTTGCTTCTGGTTGCATTGTTTTTGAACTACATATGATAACTCGGTAACCCAATGAGTAACTATCGGCAATAGAGTTGTCACTTAAGCTCTTTAGTCGATATCGAACTTTTTTCTATTCTCATAAAGAGCTCTCTTCACAAACAGCGAAACGCTCACGTCACATTAAAATTCTTGCTATTGTATCCAACACTGCGTCAAAATTAAAGCCTTTTAAAAACCGTGAACTGTTTTGACATATTGTGTTTTGCTCCAAGCTTCCTAGCCAGCTACCTACATAAGTTCACATCGCTCGCATACCCGGTAATAAAACTACCGGTACGGTATACCTATCTCGCGTTTTCACGCTCGTAAACTCACCGTGGAAAGGGACAGCAAACTTTTATAGCACCCGTCGCTTTTCGCAACAAAAACTTTTATTACCGGCCACTCGTAAATTACGCAGTCTTAACGTTGGCTCGGGGAAAATTTTAAAAAACCTGCATCGATTTTAAAATGCGCTTTTTAGTCAAAACTTCAACAAATAAAATCGTTGCATACTAACTAAAAAATAAATAAAAGTACGACTGCAGGTCAAATTAATTAATATTATTTATCCAATGACCTACCACAAACACCCATTTAAAAATAGAACACGGGAACGAGACGGTCGTAAAATGATCGTCTTGCTTTAGGGACGTGCTACATTAACCATGCAAACTGTCGATGAAGAGAAAATTAATTGTGATTAAAGAACGGTCAAAAATTGACTTAATTTTCCTTTGATAAATTTTACATTTACGCACATGTAACTCTGAAACTACTTGTACATTACATTTTGGTCAAAAATGTATCCATAACTTATATAACCAACAGTAAAAAAATTGATGGGGCATATGTTTAGGGGTAATTGTATACGGAAAATTATCATAAAATATGCACGCTGTTGCTAAATTGACACGTTGACAACAATTATATAACATAGATCAATCTAAAAAGATTACAAACAATCTAAAAATGTATGCAAATGAACAGAAAACATCGATATATTGACGCACTGCCTATTAACATCACTGTTCGTTTGACGCGTCGTCGTCTGCTGATCGTAAAACTTTTCGCGCGTAAACGTCACCGTTGACATTGGCTAGCAGATGCAGCGCTTTGCAGCGCCCCTTTGTGCCGGGACCGTCTAGTAACCATATTGATTTACTGCTTACCGGTATAATATTGTTCCTAAAATTTTAATATGCGTGTTTCTGGTGCGGGGGTCGATGACCTCACAGACGAATAAAAATGTTGATTGTGGTCGTGTTTTTATGAAAATTAAACAAAAACGTTGAACTTTAAATGTCAGCTAATATTTTATGAATTGTAATGTCATTGATAATAATTTATTGGTGGGCTTAAAGTCAAGGTATGCAAAAATAAAAAGCGTAAATATTTTAAGAATTAAATAGTCCCGAAAGGAAATTCTAATTTCAAAAAATGTCAAGCCGCGTCTACACATCATTACACAGACACTCAAGTTTGACAGAGGCAGCGAATTGGCGCGCACCAGACTACAATAAAACAGTCATCAAATGCTTGAGCAAATATCCTCAACAACATTATCTAGAAGTCTAGAACTCTGCCGTGTAGCTATCATAAAATCTAGCCAGACATTCATCCAGCGGGTCCCGTCTAACGTCGTAAACCGTACCTAAAATAAGCTATAAAATATTGTCTGGGTATTTAAATTTATCTATAGTAAGTCTAGGGTAAATTGGAACGTATCGTGGGCGAATTGTTACTGTATTGGCACAGTGTGATAGATATAAAATTAAGGAAATGCAATCGAAGCTTTTGTGTTGTTTTGTTATCGGCTTTTGCACGTGAATCGGTGTTTTGTTGAGTATTAGTACTTGGCTCTAAATACGTATTTTAGTTTCGAACACGTTTTGAATTTTCATTGCGATTTTTTCTAAAGATTTTTCATAGTTGTATGTAAGACAAAATGTATGTATGGCATTATTTTATTTCGGAGGTTACGGTGGCGTTTCGAAGATTCTTGTACATATTTTGATATACTTACTTAGTGTAAGTATGCCAAACGAAAATTATTGAATGTATGTTCTGCCATTCCTACGTAATGTATGACTGTATAGTCCGTTTTTTTTATAGTCCGTTTTTTGTTTTTAATTGTCCGTCAGTCAGTTAGTGAAAGGCTTTTAGGATTAGGCTAATTAGTGAACGGCTCTTGTAATATCAATGTTATACATTCGATCAGATAGGTACTCATATCTAAACCAGTTCTAATAAACCACAAAGTAATCTTCAAAACAATAAAATCGGCACGACTTAATAAAATAAATCTAAATAAACGCCTGCTTGCCTATAAAATTGAGGAAATGTTTCAATATTGATAAGGTTTAACCGCCTAACCTGCGGAACCCTAGTAAAACAAGTGAAATGGGTTCCGTAGCTCAGGTTTACTGCTTTACGAACTATCTCGTGTTAGGGACATATTGTCCACAGTTTATTGGGTACTGAACTACTAGTACTACTAACTATAACTAGGTTCGCAAAGGGTTAAAAGCCAGTGAAAAAGGTGTTTGAATCAGTTCAGTATTTTAAGTTCTGTTTTTAGCACTCGAGTCTCCATTTTGGGAGTTAAATACTTCAAGCAAAAGGTTTTTGATGTAATTCTAATTAGACTTATAAATTAGTTTTTTTTTTACTGTAATTTCAGCTGTATATCTAGATAGATAGATATACTTTATTAGGTACACCAATTTTACATTTTTGATCTTAACCTAGTTAAAGTAGGTGACATAATGGGCGGTATTATCGCTAAGAGCGATCTCTTCCAGAAAACCTTAGGATGGATTGAGACGAGAAGGAAAATATATATTATATATATTTATGGTAGGCAGTCTAGCTGAAGAAGTAGAATTTGGAGGTACAAACAACATGAATATGTTTGTGCGACAAGATCTAAGAATCTTATTTCAACGGAATTAAGTCCTCGCATGTAGATAACTTATTAGTAGCTTTAACAAACTATGCATATATAAGGGTGTTGAAATATCACATGTTAATTGGACCGTTCCTTCATTTGCATACTTTACGGTTTTTGCAGTCATTTGCGGTAAATGATCTCGAATTTCTTTTACCATGAGAAAAACTTAAACATTTCAGATAATATCGATTTATTAAGTAACTATTAGAGTACCTAATCTGTGCTATAAGATAAAAAAATATTCTAATATTTGTTGTTGGGGGTTTGTTCCACCACTTCTTCTTCCTAGCCGTTTTGGGCTCTGTCTTTTGTAAATTTGACCTTTAAAAAGTGCTGATTTACAGCCTACTTTGAATAAATGACTTTTTATCTTAATCTTTTATTCATAATTAACAACAAAATTATACCATAATAAAGTCACATACGATCTTTATTTGCAACAAAAACAAAATACTCTGATTTACTAGCCTCATGTAAGCCACGTGCTACAAATCGCCACATAACCCGCGCTCATCCGCAGCACACTTGTCATACTTTTACGACGACATCTTGCGTTGTAACAGAACTAAGTTTAATTGTCCATTAAACACGCCGGATGAGTTCACCCATTTTCCTGAGCCATGAGCCATCTGTAGATGACTGAGACGCAATGTGAGTTTCTAATAACGTTTATTCAAGTTGCGGCTTCTATCGTTTCTTAGGTCTATGTATTTTGTGGTCTTTTGATAGATAGAAAGAAAAAATATGAGACACTGAGTTTCTAATAACGTTGGTTCCTGTTGCCGCTTCTATGGATTCTTAGGTCTATGTATTTTTTGGTCATTTGATAGATAGAAAGAAAAAGTATTTTATTGGTACTGTACAAAACCAGAAAGGACACAGATAACAAAATAAATAGCAACTAAATAACTAAAAATTTACAAAATGTTGTGCCAAGAATACATAGCCCAGTATATTATATCTATCAAGTATAATAATATACCATATAATTATTATATTATCAGGTGACCAGACTGTACAATAGTAAGTTGGCCTCCTGGCGCTGCCTGCGCGTGATAGAATTTTAATGAAAATTTATACGATTAATTAGTTTTAACCTAGCTGTTAAAACCTATAAATTCACCTGATTGTCAACATCACATACATTCTACTTACATAAAATATGCAGAAACACTATAAAAAATATGCAAATTTTCTCAAATACAAACTGTAATACTGACTGCAAAGACATTACTATTTACAGTTTCGCGACACGATAAAAATAATAAAAAGTATCGTGTAATCATGTCACAATTGGTAATAAAATATTTTATTGTGTTCTCATGGGTAAGAACAAGAATCTTTCAAACAAACACATAATTACAGTTTGATTGCGAAACCGTTAACTTAATAATTGAAAAGCGTAAATTACTATTTATGGGTTTTGAATAGAAATTGAAAAACTGTTTTCCATACTTAAAAAACCTGTTATCCACAGCAATAGTTGTAATAGAAAGTCGAGTCCAAATTACCCATCCTACCTGTAACCTGATAAATAAATAAAAAGGATTCTATCAATTACTCAATGGGTTATAAATGTTTTTCAATCGAACCAGTGCTTTCTGAGATTAGCTATTTCGGTTTGTCACATCTCTAGCTGTAGATTTTTCTATATATGTAATCATGTTGCTACTTTAACATAATCATTTCTTCATAGCTGCTTCATAGATAAATACATGCTGGTCTTTGTACAAAGCCCTACAGTGTTACAAATTTAATATCCCATAGTAATCTTTGATCTAACTCGTAGTGCTCATAAAATCGATATACCGCTTCACCGATCCACGATCGATAATGTGGTCAATGGGCTGGAATCGATATCTCGTATGATGTGCTGCTCGCCGAAATATCGATATAGATTATCATGCCATTAAGAATTAATAAGTCCACCTTAAAGTATATAAGTAGAATAATAGTAACGAATAAATGGTATTATGGCGTTATTAATTAAGAGTCGATTTATTTATTCGCAGCATAAAACATGGTTTACAAAGATGTTAGATTTAGTAAAATATAATTTTGCTTATTTATGTATGAATAAAGCGTGCGAAATGACTAACATAGTCTCAACCTTAAAACTGCATTATTTTTTCCACAGAAAATAAAATAAGTTTCTAAAAGAACTGAAATTCCTATTAAATTACTACATATTCAAAACAACTCTATCACTTCAAAGTTCTTTGTACAATATGTCCTAACTCCTAAACCATTCGACATTTAACGTTCACAAAACAAAATGGCGAATGTCTTTATTGTCGGGAATCGAATTCAGGAAGTTTCATTTCTTGAAACTCCCGGTCATTCTAGTTTATAACCACTAAACGCTACATGTCTGAAAATGCTTACATTAGCTAGATGGCTTCGGGAAAATAAGGGCCGGTACTGACTTGCGATTTTGCGACTTGCGATTAGTAGTAAAACCCAAAAAAAAATTGCAGTGTCATTTGAGACAGTAATAGTAAGATCGAGAGTAAACTTGATAGTGTCTACCAGATGTTACATTACATCTCTTTTTTAAATAACCAAGGGTTAATAAAGCAATTAAATTAATTATGTCGTTAAGGTTAGTAAAAAAACCAATCAATTTTTTTTATGTCCAGTCATTAACTGCAAATGTACACCGTAATTAAAAAAACGTAAAATCGATAAATCATATTGGGTACATACATAATTCTAGGTTTAACACAATGCAATATGCACAAGTGTTATTTACCAACTTGTGTAACAAAAAATGCGTATTAAATGTTGTGGTAAAAAATCGCAAGTAAAAAACGCTTATCCGTTAATGTGAACACAGCCTTATTTATGTAGGACACATTGATATCTTTTCTAGTAACTATAAAGTGAGAATTGTTTAAGTTAATTTAGATTTTAAGTGCTTCCAATTTGTATCATATTGTCATTCTAAGTACCTATTTTACTTATACCAATTTGCTGCTGAGTGGGTGTAGATATAGATAAAGTACTAGTCGACAAAGAGTTTGAGATATGCTATATTTCTTATATATTTTTATTGAATCTGCAGTAACATAAAAGTAAATCAATATTCTTAGCTTACAATATGAATAAGTACCATTTTAAATGCTCATTAAACTTATAAACTATCAATAAATTACGCAGCTTACAATAAGCTATCAATATAAGACCGATGAACTCTAGATACATCCTTTCGTGTTGAATAAATATGCAACTTAAGAGAAAACCGCTCATTACACGCCATTGCCGCCGGCTATACTTGACGTAACTTGAAGATAAAAACAAAAACTTTACATACAGCACAACTTAAAAAAACAATAAATAATATTGGAACACGCCAGCTAGTATGCCAGAACAAAAAAAAAAAACTTAAAAAATATTTGCGACGTAAAAATCGTAAACTCGCATCGTGTTTTCGGAACGAAACGTTGTGACTTCGTTCGCTCGTTGCCCATCTGTGCACAGCCTAAAGGTCGATGTACTTTGATAACCCTAACTAGCATTTTTTGTAATTTAAAAAATGCAGAGATAAACACGAGAAGACTAACTTTGATTTTACAGAAATTCAGTATGTTTTGTATTGCAAGCCAGTAAGCCTTCATAGGAAAGGCCATGTGGTTTATAAGAGGATATCATCATATTTTTTGTACTATCCTCACTGAAAAATATTTCTCCAATTTTAAGAATCACTTGAACATCAAGTATGTATGTTTACATGAACCTTCTGACCACATCTGCGCAGTGGTACTACGGCTACTATCAAAAACAGAATAAAAAGGAAATCGCATCGAGATGTCAGTCCGCTGCGTCCGATATATCGAATAATATCGATTAAATATAATCGAGTTGGGTAGCATTCCGAACCGTATTCGGGCGTCGGATGTCTTTTGCAACATTGTTGCAAGTAAACAAGGCCAAGTTATAAGCGATTAGCGATAAACTTAGTAAAGAGTACTTAGAGTAGTATAGACGTGATCTATAAGGTAGCTAGGTTTCCGTTTTAAGAAATTGTTACAAGTTTTTCATCCTCCGAGCTTTTTTCCCAAACTATGTTGGGGTCGGCTTCCAAATTGTTACAAGTTTTTGACGTAATAAAATTCGTCCTGATGCCACTTTTTGGTATTTAAAATATGATGGTGTAGAGATGTCATTTGACCAAAAATACTTTAATTATTCAAAGCGCTGCTATTTATCTGTCCGAAAATATACGCAAAAATTCAGGAATCTTTTGATTTTTTGGTTGAAAGTAGCTTACATCTTGCCTTATAATATGTCTCCCCTCCAAGTTTTATCAAATTCCGTACACCCATTTGCGCAAAAAGAATCAACAAATATTGGTACTTAGTACTTAGTACTTACACAACACATACTTTCAAACTTTCGCCTTTATAATAATATAAATACCTATATTGTGATATTAATTCACAATATTCCCAAAGCAACCGTGCTATACAGTTATTTCATGCAAATAACCCTCTAAAAGCTGATAACTTACATCCCGAACATTTCTCGTCATATAATTACCAACAGGTGCGTGTGCGCAGACGGTTGATTCATTCACGGTGACCATGCAAAGGACTTGCCATCAACAGTTTAGGCTAATTTCGTAAATCCTTTGACGTTAATCGCTTTTAATTTGACAATAAAACAATGATCTGCTGTCAAGGAAAGCAGGAAATTGTTGAGATTATGTTTATTTGTGTAAATTGGCGAATTGTGATGAATTTTGAAGTATAGTACAGTTCTGCCGGATCTGCGGGTTGTTCGAAAGAGATACCGCGGCCCTGGCACATAAAAGGCCTACGACGGAACACGACGGTTTTTAGTCAGTAAGAGTCTGACACTCCCTCGCCGTTGCTAACTCACAGCGGGAGGGGTCATTTGATGATTTTTGACGTCGTTAAAAAAAAAGAATAGTACAGTTTTTATATTAATTTTTCTTATAAAAAAATGTATATGACACAAAGGCCTTTTGGCAGATGGATGCGTGATTTAAAAACTTATGTCTCCAACTACCTAATTGGTACTATCCAATTAAATAGTAGTTCCTATTAAACGTTTTCATAAAACTATTGTTTTCATCTTTTTAATTTTAAAATCTTTTTTTTATTTCTGTTCCGATCGGTATATTAAAATAATCATCAGTTTATAAATTACACCACAACTACCGTGAAGTCAAAATGTCGCGTTATTATCAACAGGTGTGCGCTCACGGTTGATTCATTCACGCGGGAATCGCGGATCAACGGCCGCCATTATATCAAGTTCCTAATTTGAAATTATGCGGCCAGGATTAGATTAGGAAGTATGCGACCTTCTTGGTGTTATGTCTGTATGAAGGTGTTATGTCTTCTGTGGTATTTAAAAGTAAAAGAGAAATAGTACGATGAAGTGTCAAAAATATCTTTAGACCTCTTGAGAGTTTTTCGGAAATAGTGTATTTCGTAACCGAATATTGATAATGCTTGGTAATTATCTGGGATTGCATATTTGATTCAAGTAAAACAGTGGCTTTAAAATGTTTCATTAAGTAGGTATCAGTTTTCGAATTTTTCGTAATCTACAAATATGGTTTAGGTAGTTCTACAGTGATATCTTATTTTTCTTCTTGCCTCACCAGAACAACGTTTTTGTTTAATCAACCCATACTCCAAATTCTTAAATCTAAATAAGGTAAATATAACGAGGTCAGCCAACTAATAGAGATATAACTTCAACCCATAAATCATTTCGAAGCCAGTTATCTAACTTAATCTAGATAGTTAGCGCTAAGATTTACCGAGCTCGCAATATGAGTTACGGTCAATTCTTAGAAACTTGTCTACTGGATTACACTCATTCATCCCGTCTTTCTAACTATCATGTCGTATTAAAATGGTGTTAATCATTTTATGGAGTAGCTCATGGTTATGTGACAGCCGCACCGACTTTCCGCGGTTGGTCCATGGATGGGTAACCATGTTATCATGACGGCTGCCGAGCTTCTGAGTTTTGGAAGGCACCTTAAATTCATCAGTCTCAGCTATAATTTGAAAATTTTTAACCGTCGTAGTCGTCGTCGTAACTGTAGGTAGTCAGAAGCCAGAAAGTAACTTGGTTAAAGAAGTCAGATAGACAGTAAAAAATTCTTACTGATGAAAAACCTAGATCAATAAAGCAGTCCTTTAAAAACTACAAAAAGAGATACACAAGTCAATAAAATGTATCCCTCAATACAACATTCAATAGCTTAAAACTCATATTAACCAGTTTCTTAATAGCAGACACACTTTAATTGAGAGGAACGGAAACTTCAACCTTTGTGGCGTTCTTAATATTTCTACTAACAGTCGCACAATACAAATCAAAAGGCGAGCAGTTGACAGGCCATAAATCACATTAGTCTATATGTCTGTATCGCAATTCATGAAGACCACCATAGACTGCTGTTCTCAAGAGTTTACGAGGACTCCTAACTATTTCCTGCTTACACGTGTCTTTTAGTAGGGACTGATTTCACAGTGGTAAACCAAGGTTATGAAATGGGGAGTTAAACCGAGTTTAATATAACCTGTGAATTGATATCATTTGACATTAGCTTCATTTAAGGCGTGTAAAATCTGGTGAGCAAATTAAAAGTTAGATAGGATAATGATATCGGCTGTTAATCTACAACGATATCGTGAGATCCTGGATAGACCAAGATTACATGGATACACTGAGAGGAATAAAATTAGGGGGTTTTTCGGGCAAACAATCGAATCTCTTGATTATAAAGTTGTAGAGTTTATTTAAACGGGGTAATGTCAGGGACTACTGGATGACCTGAACAAAATAGTTCAGTGTTAGATTGCGATTTACCAAGGAAAGCTATATGCTTGGTACTTTTTATCCGGGTAGTAGTTCCTACGTGATTCGAGTAAAACTGCTGAACTAAGTTTAACTTAATGGTTAGTTTGACGGTACAACCAGCCTTTAAAATCTAAAGCGACCAAGTGTTACGTTTATTACTTCTCGCATATTCTTAAGCAGTTAAAAGTTAAGTTTTTATATATTTTTAACGCGGACACAGTTCTCAATCGCCACGCTTGTTATAAGTATATTAAATATTGTAATAAAATATACAATGTGTTCCTTTAAGAAGAGCCGTCAATGCAGATGAGGTTTTATGAGATTACAATATTTAATGTTTTGCTTCTGATGTAATAATAGGTTGTTTTTTTTTTAGAAAAATTGGTAACTGAAATAGTTTGTAGTATCTTAAATATAGGTAAAACTATAATTGTACTAATATTATATAAAGCTAAATGTTGGTTCATTTGTTTGGACGCGCCAATCTCAGGTGCTGCTGCTCCAATTTGAAAGACTATTTCAGTTTTATATAAGTAGTGTGTGTATGGTAAAACAAACAAAAGTTTATGAGGTTAACAATTTACAAGATGTTAGATAACATGGGTAAATAAGATTATAATGATTTCAGATATAGAAATACTTTTTAAATAAAACCATGTTTTCAGTTAGTATGATTATCTACAAAATTATACTCTTTCACATTGTTATTGTATAGTTTCATGTAACTTTAAAAATGTTATTGCTACTCGTATCGAAACTTAATATTGCTTATATATTCTATTCTTATACAGTAACTTGAATCGGTGTAGGAATTAATAATTAAACTTTATAATATCATGTTTTGAATGTTAAATAACGTATAAATGTTATATTATTACTTCATCATCATCATCATCATCTCAGCCATAGGACGTCCACTGCTGAACATAGGCCTCCTCTTAGATCTCCACAGATACCTACCTGTTGGAGACGTCCTGCATCCAGCGTCTTCCGGCAACCTTTATAAGATCGTCTGTCCACCTTGTAGGTGGATGTCCCACGCTGCGCTTGCTAGTCCGTGGTCTCCACTCCATTATTACTTAATTTAAACTAATTCTTATGCAAAATGGCACATATTAATTTCATGATCCAGCATTGTCGTATCGATATACTTATCTAAGTAGAGACTTTATCTAATGATCGTTGAAAGGGAAACTTGTCATGTGTAAAAAACATAACAATTTTATAACCCAGAAAAAATACTTGAAGTATATGGAAATAACAAGTCTATAATATTCTTAAGTCCATTCATAAAGTTGTCCCTATTCTCAAACCACTCATAATTGAGTTATGAAAAGATATATTGTTCAGGGGAAGAATTCTTTACAAATCCGCTCGATATCTCTCAACAGCTGTCAAAAGTACGCGATATAAAATTAACATGAGGAACGAAATAATGTTTATGTTCACACACACTGCGAGTTGGGGTATTTTGGACCTCAGACGATTCTGGCTGGCTTACAATCGAGGGAATTCATTTATTGTTTTTTCAAGACTACGACATTAATATATTTTTCTCTCCATAAAATGATTAGTACCAGTGTAATATGGGAGTCCCCATTTGTTTAAATAGCTGAAAATTTCAGTGAGGAGCGCTTTTTTTCAATAGTTGAACTTGGACGGTGTAAGCATGTTGAATACTTTTTCAAACCCGCGCTTGGAGTCTGTATATTTGTATTTTAGTACTATGATAAGAAGTGTCCCTGTGTTGGTTGATAGCTGCTGCAATTCAAATTTGCTATAGTTTTTCTCGTAATAGAGACATTAATCGAAAATGACCTTTGAATTTTAAGTGTCTACAAAACTGTAAAAAGTAATAAAGTAATTAAAACAAGTCAATAAATAAGTAAAAGTAAGGTCAGAACACAATAAATCTCGCATTGATGATTTACAATCGCCTTCTTCGAAATAGGTCCACTCATTTCCGAGTAATTGAGTCGCGAACAAACATACAGAAATATTATTTATTTTATTACTGTAAAAAGTTGAAACTGGCCTTTCAAGTATGCGTGCAGAATATTTTAACAGGTTTTTTGCTGCATTTAGTGAATTATTTTCTATTTAAATGTTTTTGAAGTCACCCTTTTGGTAGGTTTGTCGTAAAAGTTAACGACCGTGATTTTTATGGGCGAGTCCAAGTCACCTTTGGGTCTTTGTGGGGGAACCACATATGCATACTGAGGGGAAAAAAGTGAACTAGTTTTGTTTATGTTTGCACTTAATTATTGTGATGGTTTATGGAGTAGTAGAAAGCCAAAGTTTTTTTTTAATCTTTCCAGTTATTATAATTGTATATCTTTTATAGAGGAAGAAATGCCTATTTGTGAGATGAGGTTGAAATATATATTTTGTTTGTTGATTTAGAAAAAAATGGATACCTAATGAATAAGGCGAGACCAAGAGTACATATATAGCACAAATATTATACAACAAAATTTTGGCACATAAATAAAAGACGTCATATCTATTACTGTAGAATATTATACATATAAATTAAAAAATATATATGAAGTGGCTTTCCTATCGCTAACAAGTAATTTCTCACAAACCTTTGATAAATATAACTTTCTGTGATAAATAAGAATAGATCTACTATGGTATTTGATGTGTATGTGATTGTTGTGATGTGTTGAAGATTGTATGGTGCTGGTTTAGTTTGTACCTTACTATGGTATTTAGAGCTAAATCTATTCCTAGCTAAATAAGTTATTACATCGTCGCGACAAATTAATCGTACCCAGACTAAATCTATCTTTGCTGTCTAACATCTGAGCTTTGATTTCTGATAAGATACTCTATTTTAATGCAGTTAAAGTTGACATTGGATTGTATGTTTCGTTATTAATTTAATTTTTGCAATTGTTTTAAACGTTCCAAAATAAGTAACAGGTTCCAAATACATATGCAACAACGTTAATGAAGCAAAAAAAATAACTAAAAATTTTACAATTTGTTTTAAAGAGTAATAAATTAGGTACTTATTACATTCTACTCTAAGAAGGAAAAAACATCAAACTAAAAAAAACTGTCGTTTTTGGCATACAAAACGTTCTAGACTATAATTCAAATCTACCCACAAGATAAATCTTACATAAACAATCATTAGCCAAAGTTAATTAAGCATAAAAGCTCGAACGTTTGACAAATTAATGAACGAGTAGACACCTATTTTAGATACCCGGTGACAAGCGGACAAATTGTTTGTTAAACGCATGGCGTGCGCACACGCCACTCCGTCGATACAAGATTCGGACGATCAGGTTTAATTAGCAAGAAATAGAAGTTTGGGTAGTACCGTTTTTAGCAATCAGATTCATCATAATGACAAGACGTTAATTGAATTTGTGTCATCATGTAAGTATGGAGGTTGAAAAAATGTATGAACGGAAATTAATTTTAGGTATAAAACTGTTAAAAATGTCACATGTGTCTTTATTATCAATAATTTGATCTAATCTGTCCTAACTCTTTTTCAATATTTGTGGCGATGTTTTTGGCTTCGTTTTTTTCTTAGAGTATTTTTGTAATACCACGTACCTACATATACACCGCGACTTTTTAGTCGTCTTACAAAGGTGGTCCACTGAATGTATCCGACATAAAATACCACTAGACATGATTATTAATTTTATAGCATTAATTAAGATAATAGGTGCAAAGAAAAATAAATAATACATTAGAAATAAGAAACATCCTGTTTATAATGTTTACGTATCAAACGGTAGAAAGTAGTACCTTCCCAGCGCTCGAGTCGAGTGATCGTTCCATCTCCATTTTTTACGAGACAAAATATCGTAAACCAATCTAGCACAGTCCACGTGGACTGTCATCCAATGAGATTCATTCCACGAGCGGCACGACGGCACCGCCAAAGACGACGACGGCACTTTTCAAAGAGTCCACGTGGACTTTGATAAATGCCGCCTTTTACTTAAAAATAGGTTTTAAAGGTCATTCTGTGGCTCAGTTGCCGTCCGAACACCGCAAGTGGAAGTGTGCGCGCACTACCGGTAATCAAGTGTTGTTCGCGATCGCTACGAGTGAATAGTGTATACGTCTTGCATGATGAGTGATAGGAACCGTCGCTACTCGAATATCGAGTACCTACAAATGGTACGCGTGCACGCAATAGCTGGTGACAATTTAAGGGAAGCAAGAAGATTGTACGCTGCGCCTAACAATCTAATAATGTTACGGCCAACCGAGGAGTGATCAACCCGCACGAAATAAAAATAATAATATTGGAGCGCGCGCGGCGCGTGTGACTGTTGCGCGCCCTGAGCCGCGTGGGGCTACCGGTAACCCAGCGAGCGGTAGGCATTTATCGCGCGCGAGTACAGAGAGTGACAGAGGCCTGATAATAGGTACGTCATTGTCAACTTACATCACTTTGTTTTGGTTTTATTACGAAAAATGTTTCTGACGGTCCTAAGCCCGTAAAAGTATGAAGGAAGAATTGGAATTAAGTGTTACAAGTTAAGTAAGAGTGCAAGTTTACAAACTGCTACATAATGAGAACATTAAGATTGCAATAGTAAGAAACTTATTTTGCGCTAGGGTGAATGAACTTTGATAAAGACGCCGCGCCGCGCCGCGCCGCGCCGCTCCATTGATAAAGACTCGGGCCGCGCTCACTACAGGGTGTTTTTATAATCTATGTCATGCGTCATAATAATGAATTTATTTTTATTTTTGAATTATTCAAATGTCATAAATATATATATTTTCTTAATGAACGTGTTCTAGTCATTGGATACATGAAGTGGGCTGCCGTTGTAAGACGACTAAAATGTCACGGTGTATATGTACCAATAGTTATAGACCTTTATTTCTGATGAATCAATGCGTCAACGGCCAATTTTATTCAATAACCTTTTACTGTGTTCCCCTTACACAGCATGAGCAGAAATGCAGTAAATAATTACTCTTAACAAGTATAGACTGTCGGTTATTGCTATTTAATAAAGCAATTAACATCACGAAGATGAGTTACAATGTGCAAATTATTGGCGGCACTTCTATAAAGGCATTCATCATTTAAACGTGCGCAGACGCATATTATTCATGATCAATGTCCAAAATCGACTTCAACGCAGTTGATTCAGGAACGATAATTACCTAATGAACCTGACATTTTGAAACGACTACTGCGAGATGCTATTTTTTATTTTAATATACACTTTTTTGCAAAACAACGGGCCCCTATTATGTGAATCTTGGTTTTAAGGACTTTATGTATGATTCAAAAGGTTAACTTATTCCTTAGTAGAAAGTTCGTCGGCGCTTTGAAAAGTTTTCGATGTTATATTCATGTAAGTGCACTATTGCTGATGAGTGCTCTATTTTTCTCCTACAAAAAATCGGTCGTCGATTAAGTATCGGACATGGGCAGGCAGCCTTAGTGTATAAATCGTTACGAACAAACACATTACTTTGTAAGTGATACGTCACACGTGATCGCCAGACTGCGAGGCGACACCGTGAAACAATGTAACTGATGAATTCATTGTTTTGCTTTACTGGACACTCTTATGTGCGGGTCTCGAAAACCTTAATGGTTATCGCAACTAAATTCCTAGTAGGAGTACGAGTATGTGGCCCATCATATAATAAATCAATAAAATTGGTTTCTGTGTGATGAGAAAAGGAGATCATTCTTTTTGTTTGGGAAACAGAGCCTAAACATCTTCAAACACAAATAGGATTTACAAATATTTAATACTGAGAAATACGACAAATAAATTTTGGCTCTATGACAAGATTTGTCTTATATCACCTTTGATCCTAACAGGACATAAAATTAATGTCAGTTTTTTAAATACTTATGTACTTTATTGGAGCTGAAATTAAGCTTTACAAAAGGTGATTTTATTATCAGAAAAATATTAATTTCATAATTCAGGACCTTTTAAATAAAGAATTGTTTGTGATAAAAGGGCGAACTTCTCGTCGACGTTTACAATAGTGTTATGTAGTGACATTCCCAAAAGCTGACATTTTGAACTTACACAAATATAGTCGTGGTGGCTTCAGGCCATGTCATGCTGGCTCGTCAAAGTGTTGAGACTGAAATCTTGACATTTACATACCAAGTTGACAGTTTAATTCCTTAATTATGTACTGCGAAGTGTCTCAAATATGGGGGCAAGCATTGTCGTCGGCTGTCAATTGTTATTTGTGAAAGTAGACCTGTAGTTGGGTCAAGTCTGTTATTTAAAAATACGTGATGAAAGGAACATTTTCAAAAAATGGTGCAGATTTTTGAGCATGAAACATAAACGAAGAGATGCATAAAAAAATTAAAATATTTTGTCCACCATTCTATGAAATTGAAATTACCTTCGAACATCAATTGCAGTCTTTCCGAGCACTATTGGGTAGACGGCTTTATCGTAAGGACTAGAAAGCTTCCACCAGTGGTTGTCCACATCGCATCTTCTCTGTGCATTCGGATAAATGTTGCCTATAACCTTCCTCAATGAATAGGCTATTTAACACTGAAATATTTATTCAAATTCGTTCAGTAGTTCCTGAGATTAGTGCATTCAAGAAAACAAACTCTTCAGCTTTATAATATAAGTGTATATTTAACAAATAGATTCTCAACCCTGCATTTTCAATTTTATTAATTGCTAAAATAGTTAAGTGCGCAGTGTCACTTGGCAATGTCATCGAATCGTATAGTTTTATTTACTATCCTTTGTTTTGTTAGTAGTTAGATAGTTAGTGACTCAGATATCTACCATATTGTGTTTTGTAAATAGATGTCGCAGTTATATGGTGAATTTTGTCGTCTTTGTAAAAAACGAGAGTTTAAAAGAAAAATGAAGATAATATATTATCTATTATAAGAAAAAATAATAATATATAATACGTAATGGATGCAAATTAAACTTAATCTTAAAGTAGTAGGAACGAAAATGCGTGTAAAATATCATAAAGTGCCACAGCACAGGCCGCGCCAAGGTACCAAACAAATATTTAACTTAAACATGACTCGAAGACGGACATAGGATACTTTTTAACCCTAAGTAGCTTCCGTAGGTTTTCGCAAGCAAACAGTGTTAGCGACAAACAGTAAAGTTTAAAGTAGAGAATACAATCACAATTTTAATTTAAAAATATTTTTCTTTTGACATTCGGAACAATAAATGTCGATTGTTATTTTACAATCGATCATCTTCTCCAGAGCCTTTTCCCAACTATGTTGGGGTCGGCTTCCAGTCTAACGGGATGCAGCTGAGTACCAGTGTTTTACAAGGAGCAACTGCCTATTTGACCTTCAACAATGTTACCCGGGCAACCCAATACCCCTTGGTTAGACTGGTGTCAGACTTACTGGCTTCTCACTATCCGTAACGACTGCTGAGGATGTTAAATGACAGCCGGGACGGGACCTATAGTTTTACGTTCAACCAGACATATTTAACTTTAACTGAAACATCATAACTGTCTGCAGCACAATAAATATTGCGTTTGTTGTCTAATTTTACGGCAGAGGTAACTAATGTTTCTTCATCAGTATGTCGTTGGCTCTTGTGCGCTGTCTATGTGCGATGCCAAATATTCGTCAGGATAATTACTGAAAGTACTGCTGTCAGTATTCATATAGTTGTGATAAATTATTTGTATTATGATAATGTGCTTAAGTGACAATTTTGTGCAGTTTGGCAGGGATTCACGCCAATGTACATTTGTACCCTTACTAACTTGAGTGAACGGTGTACTCGCTTCCTAAAGGCACTATTTTGCGCAGCCGATCAAAAATGAGTTAGTAACAAAGCTATATTACTGTCAAGTTTCATAAAAAAACGTACGTATTAAGTTACTGTAATATTTATTTATGCCGTGGGAAGTTTGGAAATCAATGTTTGCGTTTCAAAAGTTGGCTAAACGATAGAATCGAGATCGGTAATAAGTCATTATTGATCCACCACTATACATCACTCATGATAAAATCATTTAAATAACTCCTCATAATGATTATGAATATGTATTTAGATACTACCGCCTTCCCTTCAAAGGTATTAATAAAGCTAGTGCTACATTGAAAGCATCGTAAATACGCTTCAGATCGCATGCGCTCGCTCCGGATGTTAGCTAACAAACACCACTTTAAATCAACGGAAAACGACTTAGGACTTACGTTAGGGTATGTGTACATGATTAGTATGAGACTTTTTTTGTGACGTCATATTTTTTTCGTATTTTTTAACTTCGATACAATAATGTTAAGGCCGATTATGACGAACGACTGAACGTTTGTAACTTAAGTTAAACAAAGGTAAATTATGTGCAAGTTATGTAAGTTGTTTGTCTATTATTTCGGGTCTGAAATATTTGCGAAACGAAAAAACGATGCAGTCCTCGTTCAAAACCCCAAAAATTTAAAGAAAAAAAATGCAAAATGATTATTCTTTCACATTGAAAGGTTTGAACTTACAAAGCATTTGTCAAATGATTTTTTCGGTGCGAATAATGTGTCCTGGGCACAACAGCGGTCGAAAGCTGAGTCCCGGTGTGTTCAAGCTGATTGTTTTGGAAATAAACGCCATGGTGCGGTCACGCGCGCGTGATTTTAACGTAAACAAAGCGGTGTGAGCGCCCGCGCGTCTGTGTGCACCGGGCCTTAGAGCGTTTTGCTAACTGGAGACGTCATTGACGCGCCATTTCTTTTGGCAAAGGTGAGAGCTCTGCTCATACTCACATTTACATAGAGTATGTATCAAGCATATGATTCAGTTTTTTTTTACCCCCTACGGAAAAAGAAATGTGTTACAAGGTTGACGTGTTTGTCTGTCTTTCTGTCTCTGCGGCCGCGGCCCCATAGATCCCTATCGGATATATCGAAACCAATTATTTTGTATTTAAGGTGACTCGTGTGCGAGTGTACTAAGACATGTTTTGTCCTGTGCGAAAATACATAAGTAGGTAAGCTATCACTATTTCTGTCGACTCGCGTGTAAACGCAGAGGTTTCCGTTTTCCGATTTGTGTTCATGGTGGTTCCGGCGGGTTCAATGCTCTAAGACACCTTAGCAACAAAACGAATTATTTGTCATACATTCGCGCAAGATTATACGCCTTCTTATTGCGCATTTTGAAACAGATGGTATGCAGCCGCTTATTTATATCGAATCGTGTTTTATCGATTGTTGTATTGTTAGTGTAATTTAGTTCACTTTATTGCCAAATGGGGTGACATTGAAGCTAAGAACATTGGCCCAGTAAAAGCATCGTTTTTGAAATTAACATTTATAAGTCTAGCTTCCAAGATAGGGGATAGAAGATGCACAAAATATTGCTTTACTTATGGAAAATAAAATTACTGGGAAAGCGATTTTAACTACCTCACAAACATCCATTCTTAAAAACTTTCGCATTTATTACATTAGTAAGATAAATTAATAAATCGCTGATTAGCGATAAGACCGCCATTTGTACTCATCTTTGTGTATTGTGATGTCCTGTGTTGTTAATTTTCTTGGTGTACAATAAACCATAATCTATCTGTTTATCTATCTATCTAATGACTTTTAAAAATCATACGTCAATATAAGAATTATGATCAAAAATTCCCGTAACTTTAAATAGAGTTTCAGGATTTGCGAATCCCCATCTTTCAGTCTAGCTTCTTCGCCTAAATCTGGCCTGAACAACCAATAATAAACTGCCTTGCAACAAAACTTGTCACCGCGTGCATTATTTACATTCATTGCCCAATAAACTTTACTAACACGGCCCTGATATAAATTAAACTAAAACATTAGTCCACATAAACATTATAACTATTTATATAATTATCAGTTTGTGAATAGATATTTTGTGTTATAAGTATGACCAGCTATTCTTCGGGGCTTCACTCGCGTCCCACATGAACTATACCTGCTTCTCGCACTCGGACAAAACGTAGCCTAACTTACCCCAAAAACAACCTGCAAGGTTGTAGATTCAGAATAGGTGACGTGATGCGACAGATTTGAACTATACTTGCTTACGTATAATTTATCCAATCAAACTATTTGTGTACCAAACATTCGCGATTATATTATCAGTAGGGTTATCATAGTAGTCCTCTAAATAGCATCCAACCCCTGACTTATCTTAACATCCCAATCCTCCTAAAATCATCCTTTTACAAGCTCTATTCTCTTCCAACTAATTCCTAGACCATCTGGCTACATAAGTGCTCTTTAAAAAAGGTCAACAGTGCAAACAGTTTCTCTATATAGCCCAATAAACTAGGAATCGCCACTAAAAGAAGTTAGTACATAGTTTGCTGGTCATATGTCCCGGCTAGGCACTTAACTGCCCTCTCTAAAAGTGTACAGAAAGTACTAGAACTGTTGCCTTTAAAAACGGCACTTAAAAGTATTTATTTGTAGCTACCGTTAACGTGTAGACTAATCAATTTTAATGGTTAGCTCTTAGTTTAATTTGTATATCTTTGGCAGTAGTGACGGGTAAACAAAAGTCAGAAAGTCTGGCAGTCTCAGTACCTAAGAGTAATCGTATTGCCCAGGTAATAGTCAGATAGGCACTCCATGTAAAACACTGTTACTCGCTTTACTCACATATTTTGATGATTTTAATAACGTTAAAGATCTTAGTCACATACGTAACTTAAAGGGGTGATTTGCAAATCGTGAGCGAAGCTTTCAATCTTTTCAATAGTTTTCTTTTACAAGAAATATAATTAAATATTCCTTTCAATTATACACTCCTAATAACACAGATCATTGAAACTACTTAGTAACAAGCAAAAATAGAGTTGCATTAAATACAATCTGTTGGCAGACTGCCAAATGTAATTGTTAGGTTAAGTTTGAAGGAAGGGCTTCAGAATTCAATCCGTGTTAATTATGGGATACATAACAGTTTCACTTGAATATCAATTTAGTATTAATTGAAGAAATCGTGGTTTAAGTTACAATCTCACGGATCGATTGATGACAAGCGGTTCGAGTCCGTCTGTGGATGGGTGACAGACAGTATTTCGGAGAGCTTTTATTTTTCTTATTTCATTATTCAGCCCATAAGCATAAACCCACTGCTGTGGAAAGGACTAAATGCGCATTTTTATTAATTGGTGGCTACTTGCTGTCATTTGAACATCTTTGGAAGTTTTTACAGGTAGTGAGAAACTAAAAATTCTGATATCAGGTCTTACCAAGTAACGCAAAAGTTGTGGTAAACATAAGTATGATAAATTAATATGTAAAAATGCAAGAAACTCATATAGCAAATATGCAGTTTACAGCCAATAAAATAGATTTCAGACATTTGGTGTCTGCAAACTCGTAACTCATGCGCATAGACAAATATTTTTATGTTTTCTTTCGCAGATTTGTGACCAAACTTTTTTATGGTTCGGATGTAAAATTTGCGAAAATATAGATTGTGACTGAAATTACTTCCCTTTCGTATTGAATTAAGTTTTAATATATTTTTCCTACTTTAGGTTTAGACATCATTATTTAAAAGTATAATGAATTGATAGGTAGTGCCAACGATGATATGTCACCGAAGAAAAATTTTCAAGATTTCTTGATTTTTTTGAAGTTGTTCTGTAAAACAGTGTTCCTGAAATACAACAATTGCACTTATTACAATAAAGCCCAATTACTTGACATCATTATTTATAACAATCGAGCTAAACAAAGAAACTCCAAATAGCACAAAATAAAAAATCCTTCATTACAAAATTTGATTATTTCAATAAACTTTTTGGTAAGCCGCGTCAAACGATTTTACGGTGCCATAATATTCGTACGTAATAAACAAAATACTACGCGGTTATGGTCCTTAAATCTTGGGCAATAAAGGTCATAATCTCGTGGTAATGTATTGTATTGTGTGACAGACTGTGTTACTAGTTGTCCAGTACTCAATCAGCCGTCGGGATTACAATGTCTTTATTTATAAACGCTGGTAACACTGGTTGGCACCGCACTGACAGAAATGCATAAAATAAAATTAGGTTAACGATTTGGTAGGGTGACAATGCTTAGATTTTAGATGTATCTAACTTTCAATGAAATGAGACGAAAATATATTTAAATAATTGTTATTTTTCTAAATAATACTTAAATGTACATTTTTTAATGTATGAGCTATTTATAACAACGACTGGACTATAAACAAAAAAAAAGAAAAAAGATACATTGCTTAAGTATGGCACCAGTTATGATGGCAATTTAGGGTTTTGTGAACCTAATGCAGCTATTTTAAACACCAAGTTATAAAGCAGAGCAATAATAAAAATATTGCTATCATAGCTGACAATGTTGCTAGCAACTTTATTGCAACCAAATAAAAATATGGAGCCGTTTATATGCACTTAATCAATTTGAAAGTTTGTGATTTGTTTGTTTACTACTCAATCTCATAAACGTCTGGATAGATTATAGTATGGTAATAGAAAAAGTTTATTGTAACAAAAAAAGGGAATCGTTAATTGCGATAGTTCAAAGTTTTCAGTTCTTTGGTGTAAAGTCAGTTGAGTTCTTTTATCATTAACATTAATAATGAAAGCTATCAAGATACTAATGTCCATTTAACATTCCTATGTGTTGTAAACCTTCTGAAATACAATCATAAATTATTGTACTAATTAATTAGTACAGTATTATCGCGACTAATTACTTTTAAACTAATTTATCTTTCCTCTGCATTTTATTTATGTTGCAGGTGAGTTGATTTACAACTTTATATATATTTGAGGTACAGAAACGAGTCGGAAAATATTATTTTTCCTAATCAAGTTATGAGCTAGGAAGAAAGTACACTTAGATTAAGATCTTGCAACCACGAAGCGAGACCACTGAGGTCCAAATCTTAGGTTTCATCGTTCCGCACCAAAAGAGAACTAATTTCAATAAATCACAAAATGTATAATAAAAAACACCGTATTTATGGATTACGGTATTTATTTCTAGTTACTAATTAACTGGTGAATTATGCACACTTTTTTCAATTAACTGCTCGTTACTCATTCAGTGTGTATTGGCAAGTGAAGAAAATTATTTTATTAATGTGGTTTGGCCTTTACAGTTATAGAAAAATAGAAAAAAATACTGTTTCTGACAGTAGGTAATGTTTCTGTAAGAGTTTTTTTTATGTCTTTTTTTATTTGTAATATGCATTTCTCAAATTAACTATTGTCACCTCATCATAAAGAGCTTGCAACAACTAGTTAAAACAATTTATTAGTTCAAACTAGACATAGGTCGTAAAACTCGGTTAGATATTAATTTAGAACTGTCCGCCGATTGTCGTAAATTATGGAATTAGGCGCGCGGAACTGAATGCGTATCTTGTGATGCAAATGTCGGTAAATCTTTTGACTTTTCACTTGATCTTAACTAGCGTATATCCTTCGGTTAACGAGGGATATCCTGGATGAAGATTTAGTTGTGTTTTCGTTGAATATAGGGCGTAAAATAGGCTAGATGTGTGAAGGGTAAATTGGTCTCGCCGTGAGAATTTTTTTGTAAAGTTTGATGACTCTTTAATGCTTGGAACAAAATATGTGAGTGCATCAGTCATGAATGGGTTCTCAATAATATGTATAGCTTTCAATTAGTGACCACCTTACCAATTTGTCCACTATTGACCTTTCTTGAGCACCTTTGTCGGTGTTTCATTAATCAATTCTTAAGGGAAACCGCCTGTAGTGTATATCTGTTTATTATTCGCTTCATAGCACTATGTCTTTATCCTCTCATGCCTCTATATTGCCAGCCCGCCAAATCCTAGGCCATAGACAATCCCTCGCACCGCGCATAGCCTATACGACAGATAATAAACATACCATAGATGTAGCATGCATTGCACCTCCTTGGTATTTTAATAAAATCTTCTTTATATTATATTTTTATCTGAGATTTTCCAAGATACAAAATATATGTAATGTAGTTTGGCTACTTAACAAAATTGTTGGTATTAGCAAAGTTTGTAGGAGTTATAGTTATTGTAAACATAGCGATATTATTTGGATTCGTCCGGCAATAAGCCGTAACATTAATGTTTCTGCATATTGAGTTATAATAGCCCGCCGTTTCGGAGAAATCCTGGTAGCCCCTCGGTGTTGCCAGGTAAATGAGCATTTTTAGCTCGTTCTCTTTTGTATTATTTTTAATATCTATGTTTTAAATATTTATTGATAGTTTGTAATTTATGTTCTAAAATGTGTGTAGATAATATTTTTATTCACAACAAATGCACGATTATTTTTTAGTCTTTGAAGATGGTGTTCTACAAACATCTAATTTAGAATTAAAGTAACTCAAAACGAAATTACAAGCAAAAGTAAACTTTTCTAGAAACCAGATGCGTTCCGAAAAATTGCCAGCACTTCTGCTAAACCTATTCCTGGCAACACTGGTAGCTGGCAATAAAAGTAAGTGGATGCAGCGTTTATGGCTCGTTTTATAGGTCTTCGTATAACTTTGCGATACCCAGCGTTACCATGATTAAACTATGCCGTTTATAATCTTACTAAATTAAATTTCATCTGAATCTGGTAATCCTCTTTAGTGAACTTGTTATTTATACACGACGCCTATTAATTTTAAGTGGTTTATATATCGGTTTTACGACCCTTAGTGTTGTGATTGGCACTCCTTGGTCTTATCTCAAGTTACGACGCTAAGTTTTATCATTGGAAAAGTTGATTTTAATTAAATTAAATAATGCACTTTTTAATGGAATGTGTAATAGATGACATACTGGAGAAATGGGCAGTGGACTGCGTGTCAGTAATTAAGGCTTACTGCAGAGGACACGTTGAAATGAATAATTGTTGGGTGGAAGGTAGATAATTGTGTTCAACCCCTTTTTTGATACACATGTGTAATTCTAATTACGGATGGCCCTCAGGTTGAAATTAAAGTTATCATTTTATTCCAGTCTAAACGAGGATCTCAAATAAGCATTATAGCAACTGCCCTGTCACTCGTGGTTTAGACCTATATAACATATCCGACTGTTCTAAGGAGTGTAGCTTCATTTAAGTGAAAGAACTTCAAAAACCCTCCTCCTTTTTGGGAATTCAGTTGATAAGAAGGTAATCGACAATTCAATCAAACTTTTCAGTCACCTGGTTAATACTCAGTTTTTGAGATGTGTGTACCATTCATCTCTTATAGATTGATGAGTTCAATCGACTAAAAGTTTGAAGTTTGGGGGCTCTAAATCTGGTTTGATTTAAAGTCAAAAATGAAAAAATATTTTAAAACATATTGCTCTTTGGCAAAAATGAACCAAAATTGATTCGTAAAACTTCAAACCTTTTCATTTACCTCAGACTACCAATACAATGAAAAAATCAGTTCTCTCGAAATGTTATAATTTTAGATTATAAATACACACTGGTCAGTCGTTAAATGCCTCCAAAATTATAATTTAGGTCATTTCAAATCGTAAAATTCATTTCCAAATGACATTCAATGTTTTAAGTTTCTCAGAATGTTACTTTGATGGCTTTTTGGCTGTCGGCTCCCTCTTTTGTGTTTTTAAATTAGTTTTTATTTAATGCTTTATTTATTTGTATCTCGTTTCTTTTATTTCGATAACATGATAAGATTGTTGGTTTTAACTGGGCAAATAAAATGTAAGCGGATGGTAATTGAAGTTATTTTTGTAAAAGTATTTTTTTTAAATGACTGCAGTTTTCTTTCTTTCACAACTTTTTTGAAAAAGTACGTTATCTACTTACAACCTTTTTTTACCTTTGCAATACGCTGTTTGTATTTTGATAATGAAAACAAAATATGGCAACACTACCGCACATCGCAGCACGAAAAGGCAGATACAAAAAAAAAACAAAGAGTTGCATAATTAAAGCCTATGGAATGAAGCTATAAAATTACTCAAAGGGCAAATGTACGCACATCCATATTAAATAGGTTTATGCTTACATAATGAACAGTTAGTTGCCATCTAATAAAAGAATAGAAGAATTGCCATACATTTTATCCAATATTACATCAACAGTTATGCTTACATATTAACCCGCGATCTCACTTACATTATTACGCGAAACTCTATCATTTAGTACCAAGATCAGTTCAGTTATAAACACTGAATTATTCTCAAGCTTGTTTAGAGTCCCAGTCAAACATTCGAGCCGTTTAATGTAAATCTCGGTTCTACATCGACTAATATTATTAAACATGATCACCTCGGTTATTTGAAACAACGTCTAATATTTGTAGGACAATCCGAGAAAATGGTGGAAACACCGCGTCTCATGTAGGTTGTTATTGTAAAATTATTATGAACATTGTAAAACAATGGGATCTTGTGAACTACTCGAGTTTAGTGTTCGTGTATTCATTTGTGTGGTTGACGAAAATTTTCACTTTTTACTTTATATTTTGCACATTATATCTATATGATTATAATGGTTCGTGATTTGCTTCTTCGAGAAAAAGGTGCGTTGAGAATTGTATGTAGGTATAGTGATATTCTTACTATATATTGTTTTGTTTTATTTCAATCACAAACAACCGCGACTATAACGATGTGGGAGTTATGAGCCATAGTTCCTTCTTACTAAAGACATTAAACATATGTATGCTTAACTAGCTTTTTGCATTTTTTTGTCTATTCTTGCAAATAACGAGAGGCATTAAAACGCTAACCAGACTCCTATCCACAGTCGTCTATCAGACACTTTCACAGCCAAAAATCATAAAGAAAACCCATGAAAATGAATGTAAAAGTACCCAATACCTTCATAATGTGTTCCATTGAATACCAATAATGGAGTTCTGAGGTCATAAAAAGTGTTGGCGTTAAAACTTGAGCACTTACGTCTGTGTTCAGGAAGACAGTCGTAAATAATAACTAATGCCGGGTTATGTGCTTTTGTAATACTTGTCGTACTAGCTGTTCCACGCGGTTCCACCCGTCCTCGTTACAGCCTTACGTCCATTACTGGACACAGGCTTCTCTTAAGCTGGTGGGATTTGCCCATACTCATTGCGCTGGGCATGCGTATTGGATAGAGCAGTCCCACCCGCCCGCGTAAAGGAAACTAATTACTTATTGCTCCCAGATAAGAAGTAGTGTATGTCCTTTCTCAGTCTTCTTTGCACCCAATTAAATTGGATCAGTAGTGTTGAAGTGACAGCGAGACAGCGGTTACTTTCGCATTTATCATATTATTAAGGATACATCTTTGTCTAGCCGTAGGGATCTTAATCGAAAATCAATTTAAGATAGTTGGCGTAATACCACACATTACCTAAATAGTTAGTAATACATGAACAGAAAAGAAAAAGCCCTTTTTCGGAAGTCGGTTTAAAACGGTAAAGTTGATAGTTTTCTAGAGTAGCACACAAGCCAGATTTTATAAGTATCACCGCGTTATGACTTGCAAACAAGAATAATTGACAATGACAGCTTGAGTGACGTGATATATCATTATTCGCTATTATCCAATATATTGATTAGAAAATGAGGCGTGGAATCGATTGAAGTTTCTGCAAATGTTTTTCACTGTACAGTTTTATATTGTTGTTTTAGCACATACGAAGCCTTCTAATTAACTTCGCTACTCGAGTTTAGACTTATTGTCACAATATTATGAAAATGTTTACGGTGAGGTGCTTTGAACATCATCTACATAAATGTTTAATACTATAAAATTGTAATACATTCGTAATTTTTGATCTAAACTTAGTTAATGTTACTACATTATTGTAAGGTTTAGATACGAATAGGTACATATACAAAAAATAAAACAACAATGCTTGTTATCTCGGTTACATAAATATTGGAGTTTCGTTACCAGGCTTGTTAAGCCAGTTGCCCTCTGGAAGTCAGACAATCATCCTTTTCACAAACAATAATTTGTAACTTCAACACATACCTACACACCAAACTTTTTGTCACTCTTAAGTACTATAAGTATTTTTTTTATATAAAGTCTTAATTAAAAATCAAGAATAAAACAATGAAAAAGGTTTCTCAAAAACATTAATTAAATGGCGTTTTCTTAATAATGTTCGATGGAATTACGTCACGCGGGTATGTTGTCAGTTTTTATTGTGAATCGGCGCGTGAGTCGGTCTGCGCGTGAGTCGGTTTGGAAGAGCGTGTTGAAGATTTTGAGCGTTTTTGACGTGCCCAAATATGGAAAGTACAGGGCCCGATTTGAAGGTGCCAAAATTGTGTTATGAGCTTAATTATTAGGTTTAAAAAATGTGTTGTGTGTAGTGACAATAGATAATTCCTTGAATTCAAGTACACAATTTACATAACAGGGGAAACAGTTATTTTATAAATATAAAATGTAAATTAAAAATTATTAGCTGTGGCTGTGAAACGTAGCTTCTAGGCTACATTATGTAAAATTTACGCATAGGTATAATAGATACTTCTGTAGCTTGTAACTTTTTTATGTAAAAAAATAATGAAGACGGCTAGAAAGAAAACTTTGTTAATTTTAATTCATGCATTCAAAAGCATTTTATTGCGATTATTTATAACTTCACAATAAGTTTTTAATTACAATTGGGGGTTAATAAAAAAGTGTAACAAAAATAATCAATTTTCTTTTCACACATACCGTTACCAATTCACAAAACTAATTTATTTTCGAAAAAAATGATCAAAAACACGAGCAGATGTTACACATAATGGCACTGTATTAATTAGTCACAATATTTCAATTTCTCAAAATACATGTTTTCTTCTCACTAAGCATAAAGTTAATTAATATAAGATGGACATATTTTTCATAGTCTTCCATTAATTGTTTATTATAGAAAAAGTTCAAGACCTCTACGGGATTAACAGTTAAAATTCAGAGACGAATTGTGAACTAAAAACGTTTATTCATTCTATTACGAATATTATAAATGCGAAAGTAACGCTGTCTCGACATTATGTCCGATTTCAATAAAATCTAAGTAGTGACTGCGAGTATCTAATCTCACTTAACTTTCAAAGTGTGATTTCAAAGCTGTTTGCTTATATTATAGCTTATCATCGGTTCCTGAGCATATCATTACCTACATACCTAGACTATGTTTCAAGACACTATGTCATAGAGTGTCTGGTAACTAGTGGCCGATACTCGAACATGGTATTCTACTCATGATGACAATTAACTTTGCCAAATAATCTTTTGTTTATGCTCATTAGTTTGATCTATACTAATATTATAAAGCTGAAGAGTTTGTTTGTTTGAACCCGCTAATCTCAGGAACTACTGGTCCGATTTGAAAAATGCTTTCAGTGTTAGATAGCCCATTTATCGAGAAAGGCTATAGGCTACTTTTTATTCGGGTTCGTGCAGACGTTTCCACGGGATGCGGGTGAAACCGCTGGCAGAAGCTAGTCACACATAAAACGTTTTCTCGTGTTTACCGAGTCATTTGGCGAAATCAAAACATTCCACCAGTTTATTGTATTGTTAGTTAGAAATGGCGAACTCGGTCAATAGATACCTGCAGCGATCTATAAAACAATCATCAGGTACGGCCGCCTGTTACACCGTATTGTAACAGCGCCAAATTATCGAAGGACATATTTTATGGAGTCTATGTTATATTTAGTATGATTGTGAGTGTATCCTATACACACTAATATTGAGTTTATGAAATAAGTGTATTTTAAGGCCTTTTTCTAAATAAACAAAGGCTTCTATCGTTTTTCTTAAAACGATTGTTTACTTTGAAAATTAAACATGAAAATTCACGTTTCGCGTTCTGTCAACATTTGTGTGATGAGGATGCCTGTTGGCTGTGGTCTGGGTGTTATTACATAGGTATATGGTGTTAGCACCATATAACACAATAAATAGCTTTATAGCACGCTAATAAATAGCTTACCGCCGACCGTGCGTAAGTGTCTTTTTGACAACTGTGTGATCTATAAGCTATTTATTTGTAAGTTTTCCTCTCGGTGTGATAGAAGGAACAATTTCTTGGAACTGAAAACTTAAAGTGGGAGTACGACACATGTTCCCTTATTGATTCTATGGAACACACTGAAAATAAATTTGTATTTTCATTTTATTGCTTACGGAGAAATTGACAAATGTCCACGAGGCAAGCCAGTTCGTTTTAGTCGCCATTCTCGATAGCTATTCTGAAAAGCTTAGAATATCAAATTCAGTATTTACGTTGAAACTTTGAAAGCGATTGGTATTTAAATAGCAAAGTTAGCTTTGAATATATTCTATTTATTTTCTGGGGGTTTCCCATTTTATTAAAGTTTCATACCTAAGCACTAATCAGGTAAAAGGAACATTTCTTTTAGGGCTGATTTTTCAATCATCAGTTAACTGACTATCTGAGAAATAAATATGGCGGTTTGACATATTTTCTATACAAAAGCTGTCAAAACGTCAAACATATTCATCAGATAGAAGTTAACTGATGATTGAAAAACCGGCCCTTAGTAGAATAATTCAAATTTCCAATTTTCAGATGTTTCATTTCACATATACACTAAGTAGAGATCTTTAATATTATCGTTGTCTCAATTTCAAACGTATAAAGCAGTCTATAAGGAGTTCCCTGTAATAACCGTTTCCTAATAGATACCCGATACCCTGGAAGATTTCGAGTCACGAACGAATACGTAATTTTGTAGTAAACGTGAACCTTTGGGATGGCATCAGCTCATCCCATCAGTTCAGATTGTTGTCAAACAAGTCTAACCAGTAGCTACAAATTTTTAAATAGGTACCTAGGTACTTGGAATTTTTAATCTATATTTTCGAACCATTTGGGGGCAACTATTTGTAACCAAAAGCCTGGCTACTAACTTGGAAAAAGGATAAGCCCTTTGGGCACGCTCCCGGCCGAGAGCTATGAGAGATGTTGCTTTTACCACATTGGGAAATAAAAAAAAATCGCTTGTGTAGCTGTTTGATGCGCAGGATAGAATGTAAAGGCCAATAAACTACCCATACTAGTTCTTTAAAATTCCTTAATCTATTAGAAGAATTTTAATTATTTCATACGCATCAAAATTCCTAAAATGTCACAAGTCAAAACAAAAACACCCTAATCAGCTAATAAGCTTTTTCGTATACCTACCTACCAGTAGTAAAATACGCAGGAATAGGTTATTTTACGATATTTTAACGTTGTTATTTGCAATTATAGTGTTGTTCCAAGTGCGGCCCAGTGCTGGGACTGGTTTGCAACATTGTTGCAACAGTCGTAATTGTTTTATTGCTTTTTTATACGAACAACTGTGCGAGCCGGTCGGTTGTACGCGCGTGGGACGATGCCCTAATGACACATATCGATTTTGACGTTGATTTATATTTGAATTTAGAATTTTCGAATAATCTGGTTGGAGGAGCTTGGCCAACATATTAAAAAATAATAATAGTGTGTTAACCATAGATGCATTGGTACTTTTTTTAATTGCAGCACATAAAATAAACTTTTAATCATCATTATAATGCAATTCAATTTATTTTCTACAGCTTTTATTCAATTATATTGCATCAAAATATTAATATAATTGCAATGTACAACATAACACTAAATAATAATCTTGCTAGATTTATTCACCTTATATCACCACTAACATATTACGATATTAATAATAATTACTTGTTTATATTAACATAATTGCTAATAATAAATAAATAATGGAAATTAGGCCAATCTATAGCGAGGCCAGTATGTTTAGTTCCATGCAAGTGAGGAAACATGTCCTGTGTTTGTGTGCGTGTATTTTTGAATGTGTGCGTGAAAAGGATAGCTACTGACCATAAAGTCAGGTCGGAGATCCGATCTTATAGATAAGTGCGAGTAAAACATATGACTTGATTATTTTCTTTTTGTCAAAAATTTTGTATTGAACATTTTTCGCACCGAAAACATAATTATGTGTATAATATTTTATAAAAATACATATTGTAGATTTAAGTTCATAATGATGTATGGCTTGAAAGAGTTCGGTTCTAAATATTTTAAAAAATATATGCAAAAAGCTCAAAAATGTATCAAAACGAACTTCCAGCGATTTTATACAGCCTTGTTTATCTAATTAAACTCTTCATTTATTTTCAAGTGTTATTTTAAACGGCAGCGCGGACTATAAGCTCGTCTCAAAGAGTATTTATAAATAATCACCGCGTTTACGCTCCGAGGATTTGACATGTTGCACTATGTGTGGTACAGCCATTATGGCGCCAATTACTTTTCGAATGTCAACGTCAGTGTTTGTTCTTTTTTCAAGTTTGATTTTTTTAAACTTAAGGTGCCTGGACGCACACATTCGGTTTCCAGATCAGGAATTCAGATTCGGGCATTTGACACTAACGCACTCTGACTAGGTATTTGAACGCACGGAGGTTTCCGAAACGAATGTCAGGTTTTTTTATTTATTTATTTACAAATTTTTGTACACACACATAATAAAGAAAGATGACAGGAAAGAAAGAATTTACAAAGGTAATGCTTATTTCTAAAGAAATCTCTTCCAGCATACCTGCGAATGGAAAAGGAATAAAAGAGATGTAGACAGTGTGTAAAAAGCAAGGGAAACAGAAATTAAAATGGAAGAAAACAGCTGTATATTGTATATTATATATATTTTACGTTCGGAAAAAGTAAGAACGTGTGAGCTCTTGTGAACATTTTGTACGAAAACGGAGCATCTGTTTCCGAATCTGAATTCTTGATCAAGAAACCGAATCCGGAAACTGAATGTGTGGGCCCTGGCTTAATTGTGTCATTTTCTTTGCAAAACTTACTTTTTTTCGATAACAGCTAGTTTTCAAAGAAGATACAAAAATAAACTACAAGCATAGAGCTCATCAATTTAAAATTCCCGTCACATGTATCCTTGCCTTATATGTCGTGGCCAATATTGCAAACTTTATGCAAATGTTAAATTACCCATAAATGATTTACTAATTAACTCTGTCCTATGTAACGCTTTGAAATAAATCGTTAATTTTGTCACGAATACGTGTTGATTGCAGATACGCAAGGAGTCAGTTTTATAATTGGTATTTAACCCTTGATTACTGCCATTTAATTTCATTAAATAATAATATGGTAGACACCAAACTCATGCTGAGAAGTAATTTACAGCTTTGGTAGTCGTTACGGATAATCAGATGCTGGGATGACAACCAGTCTTACCGAGAGGGCTCGGGTAATAGGTGGGTTAGACGTCAGACGAGAGATCAGAGGTAGTCGCTCGAAAAGGCTAAACTGGTGAGGGTATCAAGTAAAAGATAAACCTTCAATTTGTCAGTAAGTAGATAAATTACCAGTCCCGACTAGTACTTATTTCATACCGAATATTTGAAATTCATCCCTATTCAAAAGACATAAAGTCTGAAATACGCCGTCTTAAATATTTTTATTTTATCTCATCCAAGATCAATTGATTAAAAATTAAATGCCAAAGTTAAGCGATAAACACAGTAAAATTGCTAGTTTTCGCGCGATTATTATAATTCGCTAATTAAATCATAAATCTTATTACAAGGCAACAGTTTTACCGCGAGTTCGAGAATTAATTGATATTTTACGACCATAGTTATTATTTTACTGTATATTTCCTTTCTACTTGCAAAAGGTTTCTAGTAAATTAATACTGATTAATTTTATAATCGCTGGACATATGGTTCTTCAAAGTTTTCCACAGTATTCTTAAGTTCAGATTTTCTTAGAAATCCGTCATAAACTATGTCAGTGATCACATAAGAACCGTTCTATAAAAAGAGTCTGATCCCCTGTTAACTTAATTTTAAGTCAGAACCGCGGAGAACAAAATTTTCATTCCTCCGTAGTCGGATCAAAAAACTCATATTTAGTTAATAAAACTTATTCCATAGTGTTGGATTTGGTAGATTTGGGTTACTTGTAGACATGCAGTTGAACGCGTGTATCTAAAAATTCATCCTTCATTGTAAGCAATCCTAACATGTATAGTGTTTGTGAACAATCCTAATATTTATTTATTTATTTAAAAGTTTATGTACACATAAAAACACAAACAAGAATATATAATAGAAAAAAATGTACAAAGGCACAACTTATCTCAAAGAAATTTCTTCCAGCAGGCCCGTTATGGGAGAGTTAGAATAAAAGAGATAGGTACAAATAGACTGTGTAAAAAAAATAAGATATAACCAATAATATTGTTTTTTTTTGTTTCCAGGCGGCGCAAGAGCCCCCAGCCCCCGCTTCGACTTCCACGTCGACGTCAGCGGCGGGCGACGGCGCCAGCTCCTCGTAAGCTCGCGTCATTGTGGGGACTCTGTGTATATTCCAGGACACCTAGTGCTAGATCTGTTAAGTTACACCCACACGAAAATGTACCTTATGTTATGTTGTTGTAAGACTATTTTTGCGCACTGACATGTGATTTGCCCTGGATAAGGATGTGTCTCGAGTAATGACTGTTTCTGAGTTCACCAGTGATTTTCTTCGTCAATGGAACTGTCAAACACTATATATGGTAACCATTTATTTTGTAAGTGAAACGTTTTATTTCGAAAGAAAACGTGGACCTACCATGCGCCTGTATCAATGTCAAAACTCCGAACTTGGACATCTTGAAAACCTCCAACATCTTGAGATGGCAACACGACCTCTTTCGTCACCCAAAACGCAGTTCATCAATGACAGTTAAAAAATAAAATTGTCTATGCCCTGTAAATTATAGAGTAAGGAGGTTACATTCACATATCGGTGCGTTGACATTCACAATCCATAGACATGTTTATTTTTTTACTACACCTTGTAATTAAGAATCATACGATGTTATCAACTGTATGTCTGTCTGTCCTATCATTAACATGAAACCTGTGTGCGCTTTACTTTGTATCTGAACGCTAACATTTCAATCACCTGGTCCTTTGATACGTTGAAATCAGATAGTCTTGATAATACGACAGTATTGGAAGTTAATCATTCAGCAATTGTCTATTTTATGGCGCCGCAATTTGTAGACACAAATTATAGTGAATGATGGCGTATCTACCTGGGGTTGAAAAAACAAAACGATATCAATGTTGCAGGCAAAATATGTAGTTGCAATATTCATTTTTAACACATGTTCAGTTGTTTCTTTTTAAGTTTAAAGGCGTCAATTTATAGCTAAATGACTTTGAGAGGTGACGCAAAAACAACGACGCAAAAATGTATGGTTGTTGCTCCTTTATTCATGCAAAAGGCGTGTCATCGATTTGTCATGTCCAAATAAGATTATTTTAATTAATATAAGCCATTATTTCGACGTTTTTACCGATATACGAACGGATGAGATGCATTATCGTTTTTAAACCAAGGCTATTTATTATGCAAAACTGACCATGGGCACTGCAACATCATTTTATATGCTCAGCAGCTTTTTTCGACATCATCAAAACATTGGTCCTTTTATACGAGTCTTTAAAAACATGACGTAACTTTTTGGTCCTTTGTCTAATTACTTGTCTAAGATTCCATTTTTAAACGAAAATTGTTCCGTCAGTTTAGTAATAGTAAAAAACCTGATACGACAAACGTCTTTCAAAGTCTGTAAAAATACATATAAATAAGATGTTAGTAAATTACTATCGGATAGTACTGGACTAGCTTCATACTGGGCTGGTTGTTTAGCTATAAAATGGGCTTAGACGTAAAGTCGTAACCATATTAATGTGCTAGATACAGATATAATACACAACTATGAAAGTACGCAGGCGCCGGGCGGGGCTTCAAGCGCCGCCCCAAGCTCTTACAAGTTACAGAATATAAGATATATAAAGTACAGTATATACGCCGTAACATTGAAGAAATTGGTCCTTCGTAATAGATGCCTTTATTTATTTAAAAGGCAATTAGAAATTCATACAATCTCAGATTTAATTTGCGTCTACAATCATCATCAATATGGCTTCATCATTTAGAGAGGATTTCTGTAATCTATCCGATCTTTTGCGATTAAAGATTGAAATTTGACATTACATAGAGCTAATGCGAAAATTCAATCTCTATTCTTAGAACAACGGAAAGCTGGGTTATAGAAATCCACCGTTTAAAACAGTTGCAGATTCATACGCTACCCGATCGAATTTGTGTCTACAAATCGCAGTGTTTGTCGCTTCATCGGACATTGAAATAAACCCAGTCGCACCGAATTCTTTATGCAATTGACAGCTGTCAATTTTCGAGGGAAAATGACATTACATAAAATGCCATAACTGTCAAAGTACTGAATGTCAAAACTGTCAACTGCACTAAAAAACGGACAGTCCATAGTTATTCGATATTACTTCCCCATGAGAACCCAAAAATCTGCAAAACTAATCTACGTATTTTATTTTTTTGTGGTTATTGCGCACAGTTTTCTATTAGGACTTTTTACCCTTTGGAAAATATAACAAAATGCCTGTGAGCTTTTTGGTGGCATCTATTGTACAGTATGTTTTATCCGAATTAAAAAAATATTTATTGATAGATTTGTAATTTAATAGGACATAACTAGTGTTGGTAAGTTACGCCAGCAAAACTGTCGATAAATATTTTATTTAAAAAAATCTGTACGTCACACATATTTTGACATTTCATATACAGGACGATATTCTTTTATATTTTATCTGACAGTGATTTAAAAATCTGTTAAGATATGTTCTAATGTTAACTTTATTCATTCCATCCTATTTAAAACAAATGTATTCGCGTAAGTTCGGTCAAAATGTGATATTTACTAAATTTTGAATTGGTTATGATCTCAAAGACATCCATTGATATTTTTAATAATATTTTTTTACGTACCTACCTATTCGATTTTTTATAAAAATTTTGTGTAGTTGATTCAAAAGTTTGCTGTTAGAATTAAAATAAAGTTTTTTTGTACTGTAAAAATTATGAAGTTATTTTAATATCGATAAAATGTTTCTTTGGCCATACACTACTAACCTGCGTTTACGTTGTAAGTTAGATTCTGTAGCGAATTATCATTTAATTAAAAAAGATTTATACATGATGTTGTATTTTATATTTTGATATAAAATGGTGGCTAGTCAAGTTCAGAACAGATTAAATTAATACTTCGAATATTTTTTTACTTTGCTTTTTAGTATGAGAGTTTATGAGCTCTTACCGTTATTTTATTCATACAAAAATATCATTTTAGTTTTCATAAAATACGTCCAAAAAATATAAATTAAACCGTACCATATTATATCGTCCTTTAAAATCCAACCGTCACATAGTAAATGATTTTTTCAGGCATTACTATAGGTAGTACCTACCCTAAATGATTGCTTTCAAGAAATATATAATGTAATATACAACTTGAATATTTAATATAGCTAACTGCGTCGCACTTACGTCATTGTGTAAATATTTTGTAAATATATTATATTGTCGGAATATTATTTAGTTGTTAATTAGGTACCTACTACTTAATATCTCCGATCGCGGAGTGGTTACCTAAACTGTTATAAATTCTCTGAATAATCGTATAAATAGTAAAATGTGAAGTTTTTTTGTTAATAGCACAGTAAGAACTGAAATAATTGTACCCTATTCTAATTGTAGTTGTAAATTGTGAATGGATCCTAGTAAATTTTAAGATCTTGTAATTATTAAGTCTAGTTTTAACATTGACATTACTTATTTATGATAATTGTTGTAACGTTTAGATTTAAACGTTTAAATATTAAACTTCCGCCCATCGAATCGAGGCATCACAATTTTTGTGATAATCAAATAAATTGTAACCTAAGAAAAATAAAATACCTTTGTAACTTTTGTCCAATTCGCGAGTCCACTAAGATTGTAAGTAGTGACAAATTAAAAAAGTAGATTTTCTAACTTTACGCAAACATATTTAAAAAAGCCAAAGTTCTTAAAGTCTAGCTTCTTTCGTTGATGAGGATAATTGTAAAAAGAGCGTAAGTACCTAAAGTCCCAATCGTCCGTAATATCTGGTGCTTATGTCACAATCTTCCTAAAATAACGATAAATATCTTTTCTCCTTTGTATTGTAGTAAGAAGTCAGTAACTGCACATTTATAATAAGCGACAGTCCATCACACTAGAGTAGCTAACAAAAATTAAATTAATGATTTAAATAATTAAGCTAGGTTTAAGGACATTGAAGTAAGGCGGAGGTGGTTAAGGGTCGTATCGGTAGAGGCGACATCTATTGCGGAAATGTTTGATTCATATTTTATGTTTTATTGAGCAGCCAGTTGTTTGAGAAGGTTAAGGTATGCTCAGACGAATTGCGTCAGACGCGCGTTGAGCTCGCGGCATTTTTAAGTGTCGATAAACAGCCCAGGTTAAGTCGCTTATTTGACTGTTGAAGTCTGAACAAATTTCCTCAAATAACAGGTTGTATTATGTAAACCTCGTTCACATTTGCAGTTTCTAAATTAAACAAATAACCACTTACAAAAATACGTTTCTAAAACCAACAAAAGCCTACAAGAGGATTGTTAGATATTTGTATTAATATTAGTTGAATATTAATTAAGTTAATGTTAATTTAAGCATTACAGTACATTTAGACACTTAGGACTTTTCTGTTCTGCATAAAAAATGGATACTCTAAACTCTAAAATACTGATCAGAAAGTATTTTTGCTGACGTCGAAGTGGCAAGAATAGTTTTTTATCAATAATATTCATCATCCGTAATAAGTTTTATAACTAACAGAATTATGTGTTACAAGACTGCACATGTGAACTTGATTGAAATTCCCATTTTTGTACAATAATTATTTTTTATTTATTAAGTCATTGTCATTTGTCTGGAAGAGTCTTTATTGTATTAACTTGTGTCTTGGTCAGAAAATGCTGATTGAGTGGTAAAAATGCTATGAGTTAATATTTTAATTTATCCATTGGTATTTTTTATTTATCATTAAGAAAAAGTATTGAGAAGTGAATGAGTAAATAAATACGAATTCAAATATCCGATCGATATAGCAAAAAAAAAAACATTTATTTTAATTGATACTACCTACTACTAATGTTTTACCCTCAGTGAGCATTTTTGACTAAAACCACCCTGTATTGTGTCATCTTATTTAAAATAAATATCAATACATTCTGAAATATAAAATATTTCTGCAATTTAGCTGGTTTTCTAATGTGAAAAGTGATATTTAAACTATTTCTTGTCAAATAAACGATTTCCATAATCGTTATGTTTTTTGTTTGATTTATAATTTTCCTAGTATCCTGTCTTCCTCCGAAACTATTGTCAAATGGCTCAATATTTCATAAAAAGTGACTGATCTACAGGAATCATATTAGAACCTCCTATTTACCATGGGATAGAATTTGTTATCGTACCTTTTTAATTCTTATTAGTAAGTCAAGTACATAATATCCAACAAAACAAAACAACGTTTTCTATTAGGTTTAAGATGAATGAAAGACATAAATATTATTTCAACGAGCATCATGATCAATACAGATTTTTCGAGTTTCCAACAATTTTCAGTTCAGACGGGAATTATAGCGCCATCTTGTGGATTACCTGACTAACATCTTGACTCACACTCACTAACATATGACGCTTAATGAATGGTTTGATAAGTTTTCGCTAGACGGCTTTGTAAATGATTCAACCGATTTTTTGTAGATGGCGCTGTTTTAATATATGAAATAAGCATTTATAAGGATTGCTTGTAACATTATCAACCTCCTAACTATTTAACAAACATAGTAAGTATGCTATATATTAATCATTTTTGTCGCTATTCAAGATTAATTACTTATTTAATGTCTTAAAATACGGGAATTTTAAAGTAAACAAATCGAAAAAGAATAACAATTGAAGTGAAGTACTCCTGTAACTTGCCCTACAAATACACAGTTCTATCCATTTGTTATCGCTGCCAAAACTTTTTGCTACAGTTTACGTGAATTTACAGGGCTAATAAGTTTAACTAACCAGAAAAGTAATTAACCCGGCTACAGCTTACATAACGTTAGTGCAAGACATATTATTCCAGTGGTTTATTTACTCGAAAACGTTATAAGATAATTTTAGGTTAAGTATGTAAATACTGAAAAGTTGTAACATCAACAAACACCGTATAAATCGTAATATCTCACGATGTCTAACCCAAATATAGAAGAAACAATCTTAAAATACGAGAATTTCATCAACGACGTTCTCAAAGAAGACCTGCGAAACCTAGAATTGCGACTTCAGCAAGTTAACGCTGAAATTGCGGACCTAATTCAACAGAAACATACACTAAAGGTGATCACAGATAAAGAAATTCATCCAAACGGCTTCAAAACTCAAGTTAATCTTGGCTGTAACTTTTTCATGGAGGCGGCTGTAGTTGATACGTCAAAAATGTTGATGAATATTGGGCTTAATCATCATTTAGAGTTTACTGTAGAAGAAGCTAATAAGTACTTGGATGTAAGAATAAAGGCATTTGAGAATAAAGCTAAGGAATTGCAGACAAAGGCTGCGGAGACGAAAGCCCATATCAAGTTGATGTTGTTTGGTATTGGCGAGTTACAGGATAAAGCGGTTAAAAGCAGTTGATTGTTGGACTGTAAATAGTTCAACTTTTGTATATTGTGCCAGAGTAAATTGATATCTGCATTTCTGTAATAGTTCGATGTACTGAAATAACAAGTTAGTAATAATAAGTTTAGGGATATTCCGCTGTGAAGTCGAACTAGCTTAACTTTTGTAAACTTTTTTACGAATATAATGTTTTTGTATGAAATTCCAGTATCTATCACACTTAGGGCATGCAATACCGGTTAACCGGTTTTGTTTTTACCGGTAAATCGCCCATTTTTGCGAGTTTTAATTTACCGGTAAAAATAATATGAAACCGGTAATTTACCGGTTTTTACTTTTTTCTGATAAAATATAGCAATTGTTCATTTAACGTCAAATCTTTGTTATGTAGCCTGAATATAATGTAATGTTGCATACATTACGTATTGTAAGAGTGTTAAAGTTGCTGTTTTTTAGGAAAGTAAACTTGTGTGTCCTTAACTATCTCTAGGTTAGATACAAATCTTCTTTCTCATCTTAATTTATAAAATCTAAATTAATCTGTTTTTCCTCTTAGCTTTGCCTCATAGCTGTCAGCTCATACTAGGTACAAATGTAGCTAATGCTTATTTTACCTACTCAATGACCTTACTGAGCAAAGGCTTTTACTTCACCACCATGCGGACAGCTCTGAGGACACGGTGGAGCACACAGTCCAGGTGTGCACTGCCTGGGAAGGGTACCGCCGTGTTGTCGTCGAGGCAATAGGCAGCAATTGAACCAGGGAAGGACGCGAAAGGTGGCGACCTTCAAGCAATGGTACGGAGCTAGAGGGAATGGGAAGCCGTCGCCTCCTTCTGTGAAGCAGTCATGCTCGAGAAGGAGACAGCGGAGCGACTGCGAGTAGCACCTCTCATCCCAGCCGCTGTAGTAGACCAGGAAGACACCACGGGCGCCAAGGGTCGAGAGACGACTCCCGGCCGGTCGGTCGGTCGGTCGGTCTGTAGGCGGTGAGTTCGGGTGGCTCATCGTTCCACCGTCTGCATAGACAACAGACCCGTGTCAGCGGCGCGCGTTGTTGCACGGTCTCCTCAGGGAGATGTCAGCAAACCCAGTAGGGCCCAGCAGGGCCAAGGCCTGCCGGGGCCGCGGGATTGTTCGAAAGAGTTACCGCGACCCTGGTCCATAAAACGCCTACTAAAAAACATGGGTTTTAGACAGAAAGAGTCTAGGCTGTCATTTGATAATTGACCATAAAAAAGGGCTTTCACTTTAATGAAAAATATATTTTTTTACGGTAATTCTTTGCGTTTATCCCGTCTTGTGACGGGGTCGGCTTTCCGTATCTTCCTTCTTCCACTTCGCTCTATCCTACTGAATAGACATCTTCCTCTTCGAGTTGCAGATTTTCATGTCATTCATTACGACACTCAACCACCACGGTTTCGGCCTGTCTTTGCGCCTTTGACCGGGTATATTGAGATTGAGTATCACATTCACACTGCCGATGTCCTCAGGTGTCACTCCTTTTTACATGTCCGTACCATCGCAGCCGTTTCTCTTGCATTTTGTCGGCGACATCGCGTACGGATGGTACTGACATGTTTTTTTTACTTCCCACGTCACAAAAAACGTTTACCACCTTATACTTTGCATATTTATTTAGTTTTTGCTTTAAGACTACCCAATCTTATTGTTATAATATCACATTAAAAAAAATACAAAAATTACCGTTTTACCGGTTTACCGGTAAAAATATTTTTATTACCGAATTTTTACCGGTAATTTTTGATTTACCGAAATTGCATGCCCTAATCACACTATGTATTATTAAGTAAGTAAATTTATCCTACAGGGCTTATCAAAATATAAATTTTCATCATCATGGACCAAAACAATTTGTTTAAAAGAAATGTGAATACTCGATCTATCAAATTCCTTTACAGAGAACAAAGAATAATGTAGTGATGCTCTGCATGTTTACATGAAAAGATTATGATTAGTATTATAACCAATGTTGTTTTGTAAAGGAAACTTTCAGGCACCTTAAAGGAAAACTTTGGCCCCAAATAAATAAAATGAAAGTAAACTTAACTTCTTGTAAATAAAATTATTTGTTTTTTATAATGTCATAAAAAGTAATAGTGTTTCATTTCTCTCCTCCGATTAATTCAAAAATTTAATGTGCAAGTGTAATGGATTAAGGCGTCGTCCTAATTGGCAGCGATCGCGCGATGGCGCGATGCGTTTTTCATCTCACGATCTCACTTGCGAGGTTCAAATAGGACACTCTGATGAAATCTGTATGTTTGAACTCATCGAACGACGAGAACGCATCGTGTCATCGTGCAATCGCTGTCAATTAGGACGACGTCTTAGATGAAAAACGCATCGCGCCATCGCGCGATCGCTGCCAATGAGGGTTTTTGAAATTTTTTCTGCCACCGGGTGGCGCCACGTATGCGTCTGGTCCAAACAGCTGTCAAATAGTATGGAATTGTAGGTGCCGAACTTATTGTTTATTGAAATTCTGTTATATTGGAAGTGTTATTGATTTTATTATGGACTACGGTCAGAATAAGGTTTCCGAACTAAAAATTGAGCTAAGAGAGAGGGTGCAAAAGTCACTGGTACTAAGGAAAAGCTTGTTGAAAAATTTGTTAACACAATATGATTTAGTTTTTTTTATTTACTCAACCGCAATAGTAAAACAATAATGCAGTGCTTTAATTATAAAATAAAAAAAACACTAAAATCGTTCACTATTCATAGTAAAGATAAGCACTTTGACAGTTATTAGACCTGACGACTCGGTGCTGCCACCTCGTGGATTGCCATTTTAGAAAACCCTCATTAGGACGACGCCTAACTCCTATTGATTTCTTTTCGATGCATTTACATCAATTAAGAAAAATTCAAGCAAAATCTCCTGGAATGAGAGCTGTCTTGGATGTGTTTTTTCCTGCGGTTTCACCCGCGCCCCGTGGGAGCTACTGCCCGCACCGGGATAAAATGTAGCCTATGTTACTCGCAGATAATATAGCTTTCTAATGGTGAAATAGAAAAGAATATAAAAAATCGGTTCAGTAGTTTTTGAGTTTATCCATTACAACCAAACAAACAAAGTTTTCCTCTTTATAATATGTATAGATAATCAAAGGTCATCGAAGGTGTTAGTTATATTTGTCATGTTTTTCATGAGTAAGTCCCTGATAGTTCCATTGAATACCGCTAGAGGGCGTGCTAAAAATGGATTACTTACAGCACTCAAGTTTTCCTAAAGATGAAATGAAAATTTACTTATGATAAAACGATTGAAATATTTACTTAGGCAATTAACCAATCAAATCTACATTCAAAGAAGCCTTTTCGAAAAGCACTTCAGCCAATCTTCAAAGCCCTTATTTTTGATATCGACAAAAAGTGAAGATCTTAATTGCAAATCAGTCCCCCATTACACTTAAAGTAGCCCCACATATTTTTCACAAGTCTAAAGAATTGAGTGGCTACTTCAGACTTATTACTTAGGTCCCTTTAGGTGCTAAATACCCGTAATCAGCTCAAAAGTCGCTGTCCTAAGCGCTTAGCGACAAATTAGGGTTAATTTGAATATTTGATAAGTCTCAAGATACAGGGGTTGATTGGAACCCAATTGGATGGAAACAACTTGAATAAAATTAGCATTCTATGATACAATTAGGGCTGACGTTAATTTAATTAATTTTGTACGGACTAACGAAGTTAATTGCATTGATGATTTTAGTGGTCCCTAGAGTTCTCTGAGTTAGATCATGGTTTTCAGAAAATACTTAGGTAATTAGTTTGACTGGTATGGCTTAAAAATATGCCTCGTTGTTGTTGGTAAACTAGCTACTTATTTTATAGTTATGTGTTGGATGCACTGACCTCTAGTGGTTGGATGAGTGTCATAGGACAGTGTGTTTTATGAGGAAAACTTATAATATTGGTTTCAAATCTACATAGTATGTTAAGTATAAGACATGTTTTTACAAATTATCAAGATTACAAGAGGAAACCGATAGGTAATCGATAAATAAAATACCATTTTCAAATTAAAGCTTAGTAACACCTTTACGGTGACTTTACGATGATGATAGTATGATAGTATTATTTCAAACGATTTTCATTGTGTTATGTGGGCCGATCCCGGCGGCACTGCAATGCCGGGCCGACCCGTGACGGGAGTGGAGCGAGCCCCGAACATCCCGTCAGTTTACAAAAATCAGTTTAATACCTGTACGACCAGTATATCAGACTCAGTCAATTTTAATGAAGAATATCTATTTATTGTCATCTATGAAGCCAATACTTATATATTTTGATACTACCTAATTATGTAAAAAGACACTGTGCAGTTCCCGTAACAATGATGAACAGTGTTTTTTGTAATATTTGTTATGTGGAAAAAAACATTGTGCGAAATAAGTAAAAAAAAATTGTGTTTTCATTAATTATTATTTTTTTATCATATTGCATTTCTATCATAACTATAACATTAGTTTTGCTTTAACAAATTATAAAGACCATACAATTAAGGCTGGACATATTTCTTTATCCTTTTCTTTAACACATATCTTTACCGTGGCTTAGTGAAGAGGCTAATTTGATATCTTTATACAGAAGAAAGGGCTATTAATTTAAATGATTTTCAAGGTATTATGTGGGCCGATCCCGGCGGCACTGCAATGCCGGGCCGACCCGTGACGGGAGTGGAGCGAGCCCCGAACATCCCGTCAGTTTACAAAAATCAGTTTAATATACTGGTCCCTCAGTGAGGGAACTTTCAGATATTAAGCTGAAAAGAACAGATACTACACTTTGATCTTAGCCAAAAGGCCGAGAAGCGATACCGAACTAATGTAACCGGGGAGGGTCGTTCAATCGCGGAGAATCTTAACACCGCGATTCAGAAACGAGCGTGAATTGCACAGTGACATCTAGTGGCGAGATGGGAAACCAATGTTTCAGTCATCATAATATATCCAAGTACATATACTTGGATATATTATGATGACTGAAACATCATCAACCACCATCTTCCAAGGATCAAATAGGGATAACGGACGAAATTGGCAACTGTATGTTCTTTTGATGGCAATACAATAATATGGAACTGTCGAACTGATCTGATGAAGGGAGCTGGAAAATAAAATCTTCCCACACATCCGTTCCACATTCCGTGTGTGACCACGACATTCACAAAAGCGTGTTTTTTAAACTACCCACTTATTTATTTTTTTGACTTCATTTTCATATTGTGCTTATGAGTTGAAGTATCAATCTTTTTTACCACTAAATGTTTGGTAATTCTATGTAAAATAAATAATAGTTTAAAAAAAAAACTAAAAAACACGCTTTTTATAGAAAACCGAACTAAAAAATAGAAAATAAATTTTAATGAATTTAAATTAAGAAAATAGTGTTAAAAATTTCAATGAATATAAATTAATAATAGTGTAAATAAAAAAATATATTTTATTTAAAGAAAAGCGTGGGGTGCATCGTGTCAATAGTTATAAATATTTTATTGACAGATATGAGTAGAGTGATTATCATTTCGAGAATATCTTAAAAAGCACCCCACGCTTTTTTTTAGATAATAGTTATTTGTTATACAAGAGTGCAAAGTTGCTTTTTAACCGCGGGCTCAATTTTGATGACCGAGCAAGCGAAGGATTCTAAAATTGAAACACGAGCGTAGCGAGTGTTTCAATTATTAGAATCCTGAGCGATAGCGAGGGAATCAAAAGAGCACAAGGTGAAAAATCTTTGCACTCGAGTGCAACACGTAACTTTTCATCCCACCTCATCGAGGAAATTCCTAAACTCAAAAAAAGAAAGTGGCACGCACGTCACACATGGCAAATTAAAAAAATGTACCTATTAGAATTTATTTATGCAAAAACTCAGTTTACCTAAATCTGTAATGAGGTTTAAAATAGACCTCAAAACAAAAAAAAAAAAACATAATTTCATCCCACTTCATCGAGGCAATTACTAAATGCAAAAAAAAAAAACAAAATGGCGCGCAGATATGAGTATCAAATTAAAAAGAAGTACCTATTAAAGTTCATTTATTTAAAAACTCAGTTTAAAAATGAAACGAGGTTAAAAATCTATGTAAAAACAATAATAACAATTACTTAATTAATTGAATAATTATTTTAAGCAGTATTTTATTTGTTTTGTATTTTTTTGAAAAGTCTTATCAAGATTGTTACAAATGGAGTATTGCACACGATGTTCTAAATTCAAATCACTTTGCCGCTCTAGAGGATAAAAACGACTTTTGCGCTCAGATATCAAAGGGTAAAACTACTCTTTCCGAGATGGTGGGATGAAAAATATATTTTTTTATTCACACTATTATTAATTTATATTCATTGAAATTTTTAACACTATTTTCTTAATTTAAATTCATTAAAATTTATTTTCTATTTTTTAGTTCGGTTTTCTATAAAAAGCGTGTTTTTTAGTTTTTTTTAAACTATTATTTATTTTCTACTTTTTAGTTTGTTTTTTTGTAAAAAAGTTTTTTATTTACAGCTTTTCAGTGTTACGAATAGTTGTCACTATCCATATAAATCGAAAGTTCTCATCAATACAAAGAATATAAGCCCAAATACGAGGTATTTTACATATTCAGTTGTCTAGTTCCCTCGACCCTCTCTGGTCTCCATCATCAGATCAGCTCCAAACCTTCACTGTTGCAAAGGTCTCGTCCATTCAAATAATATAAGCCCAAACACGAGGTAGTTTACATATTCAGTTGTCGAGTTCCCTCGACCCTCTCTGGTCTCCATCATCAGGTTAGCTCCAAACCTTCACTTTTGAATAGTGCTTTCAGGCATACACCTGAGTGTCCAAGTTTTTACCCTACGTATGCCTACAACTTTCGAAGTTTGCCCTCGATTTCTCAGGGTTTCCATCATCAGATCCGTGACCTGATGACTATGGGACCAACTGGCAGCTATTCCGCGTCGAACAAAAAAAGAATCACGTAAATCGGTCTATAAACCTCGGAGTAATCGATGTACATGCATAGAACATACCGGCCGAATTGAAAACCTCCTCCTTTTTGGGAAGTCGGTTAAAAATGGAATAATTTTATCAAATTAGTGTATTGTCATCGGTCCTCAATAAATCTGCAAAGTTTGAACGAAATCTGGCCGTTTAAAGTGGGTCAAAATCGCGCCCAAAGAAGTCGGTTACAAACAAACATACAAACCTACAAACATACAGGTGAAGCTAATAAAAAGCGTGTAAAAACAGTACGGTAAATTTAGATTTTCTCGAAATTGAGCTTAGAAATAAAAATGCTGTTCGTTAGTCTTACTAAAACTCCAGAACGGCTGGACCGATTTACCTTATTTTGTTTTTAAAAAGTTTGCAGAGGTTCATTGAAGTTTTAAGCGGTACGAAATTTGCGGGATCAGCCAGTTTTTAATAGTTTTCATCGTTTGGAAAATAGTGCCAGTTTTGCTTTAACAAATTATAAAGACCATACAATTAAGGCTGGACATATTTCTTTATCCTTTTCTTTAACACATATCTTTACCGTGGCTTAGTGAAGAGGCTAATTTGATATCTTTATACAGAAGAAAGGGCTATTAATTTAAATGATTTTCAAGGTATTATGTGGGCCGATCCCGGCGGCACTGCAATGCCGGGCCGACCCGTGACGGGAGTGGAGCGAGCCCCGAACATCCCGTCAGTTTACAAAAATCAGTTTAATATACTGGTCCCTCAGTGAGGGAACTTTCAGATATTAAGCTGAAAAGAACAGATACTACACTTTGATCTTAGCCAAAAGGCCGAGAAGCGATACCGAACTAATGTAACCGGGGAGGGTCGTTCAATCGCGGAGAATCTTAACACCGCGATTCAGAAACGAGCGTGAATTGTACAGTGACATCTGGCGGTCAGACTAGGAACTAATGTTTCAGTCGTCCTACTATATCCACTTCAAGGATCACGAAAATTGGCAACTGTTTGTAGATGTGTTACTGTAAAAGCTCGAACTACGGTAAATCCTTAGATTTATCGACATGAGCTAAGAGCATATAGTTATGTTCTACGTCAAACATAACAAATTGTTAAGTAAAATACAGTTTTCACAACTTATCAAGGCTATTTAAAGGAAAAAGATATTCGATAAATAAAATACTACTTTCAAATAGATGGTTAGAAAACCTGCTAGGATGACCTTCAGACAACGGGGTGATAGTGCTAACGATTTTCATGGATTATGTGGGCCGATCCCGGCGGCACTGCAATGCCGGGCCGACCCGTGACGGGAGTGGAGCGAGCCCCGAACATCCCGTCAGTTTACAAAAATCAGTTTAATATACTGGTCCCTCAGTGAGGGAACTTTCAGATATTAAGCTGAAAAGAACAGATACTACACTTTGATCTTAGCCAAAAGGCCGAGAAGCGATACCGAGGTAAAGTCACCGGGGAGGGTCGTTCGAGCGCGGAGAATCTTAACACCGCGATTCAGAAACGAGCGTGAATTGTACAGTGATATCTAGCAGTAAGACTAGGAACTAATGTTTCAGTCTTCCTACTATATCCAAGCACAATACCATCTTCCAAGGAACGTAGGCATCACGAAAATTGGCAACTGTCTGTACTTCTGATGACAATACAATATACTATATGTAGTACTGTCGAACTAATTTGATGATGGAGCCGGAAGATAAAACGAAGATAAAATAGCTGTTTGGACTTGTTAGAAAGAAAAGTCTAGTACCTATTGAACTTTAACCACGATATTTAGGTACATAAGCGTGTTGTTCTAGTTGGTGTGACTTGAACGGCGCTTCGTTGACCGTAAGCCCTAGACCATTAGGGTTTTTACAGATCTATCCAGGTTGTAAGTCTGGACGAGATTTTCTGTGAGAGGTTTATGGAAAGCTGCACACAGGACCGATGGGAAATAGGAATCAGTAGGTACTCACAAAGTTCCGCCGGTTGCTGCAACTTGATCCACTCACACAGTACACAGATCACTTGTACACATGTTATTTATGGTTTGATGGGCGCCCAGTAACTCCCTGCAGGGGTTGTTGACTAGTTTAAGAAGTTTATTAAAGTTTGGAAATAGTTTTTGATTTTAATTTGCGGCGCGTTATGGCGGCCGGCGTCGTGTTTTTTGGCACTCGCGCGAAAAAATTTTTGTATTGACGGTGGCGCCACGTCTCGCTTGGTGAGTGGCAGTTTTTGGAACTAGGAGAGGGAAATGGAAGGAATAAGGAATGCATGCAAGCTCAAACACTAGTGTTTTTTAAACTACCCACTTATTTATTTTCTTAGCAACATTTTCCTGTTGTGCTGATGGGTTTTAGTATCAATCTTTCCTAACACAAAAAGTTTAACGTTAGATAATTTTATATCAAAAATAGTTTATATTGAAAACTTTGAATTTTTCCGAAACTTTTAATAGTTTACATCGTTAGGAAAATAGTGCCAGACATGTGCCAGGTTGGTGTTACAATTTTAATGAAGAACACATCTTGTCTTGTTGTCTATGAAGTTTATTATGCATTTAGTTACTTCCTAATTGTGTAAAAGACATTGTTCAGTTGATGTACATACGACAGCGTGTTTTATTAGGTGCGTGCTATGAGGTAAAAACTTTGTATAACATTAGTTTTAATGTACCATGTAATAAACATGAGCGTTAATTGTTATTTTCTCTCATGTTCTATGTCTAACATAACAAATTGTTAAGTAAAAGACTTTTTCTCACAAATTATCAAGGCTGTTAAAACGAAAATATACTCTCTAAATAAAAGGTTGGAAAGGCTGTTAAGGTGATGTTATGTCCTAATGATATATCAGTTTCAACGATTTTCAATGTGTTATGTGGGCCGATCCCGGCGGCACTGCAATGCCGGGCCGACCCGTGACGGGAGTGGAGCGAGCCCCGAACATCCCGTCAGTTTACAAAAATCAGTTTAATATACTGGTCCCTCAGTGAGGGAACTTTCAGATATTAAGCTGAAAAGAACAGATACTACACTTTGATCTTAGCCAAAAGGCCGAGAAGCGATACCTAACTAAAGTCACTAGGGAGGGTCATTCAATCGCGGAGAATCTTAACACCGCGATTCAGAAACGAGCGTGAATTGCACAGTGACATCTAGTGGCGAGACGGGAGACTAATGTTTCAGCCATCGTACGCATCGTCTATCGTACTGACATGGATATTACTGCACAGCGAAAGTGGCGCCATCTCGCGGATAGTTCAAATACGGAAATTTTCATAGTTAAAAAAATCTTATGAAAAATAGTGCTGTAGATTTACTTTAGCGGTTTAACCTAATTTTATGTCGGCTGTGAAGCCTATGTTATTATGTATTTTGACCCAATTATGTAAAATAACACACTGAGTCGTTTTCATGGCACTGATGCGCATTTGGGTTTTATAGCATTTGTTGTTAGAAACAATTAATTACTTGGCTTCATCAAAGGACAATGGGCAAGTTATGTGGGTGCCAAATTCTGAAAGATTTCCGGCAAATACATTAGCTACTTAGTTCTGCGTGAACTGCAAAGGTTTGCACAGTCTTTTATTAATGCAGTCGGCAAACCAGGCGAAATTCCATTTTTTTCTTACTTTACTGGTTTTTATTAGATACAGTTGGATTTAGGATCTACATATTCTATCTACGTTGTTGATTCCACATTCTATTCGTCAATGTCACGCGAAATGGACAAGGATTTGGGACTAGTCGTCATAGTAAGCAATTTTTTGCCTTGCCAAGACCTACGCAATGGTACTAGAATCAACACACATATTGGACAGGGTACCAAAATTCCGTCGTCCTTTTTTCTAAATCTGTTAACTTTACTTTTTCTGTCTTATTAAATTTTTTGACAACATTATTATTTTATCTTTTGACCACATATTACAGATTATTATGGGAAAAGGTAATTAAGAAATAAAAGCCATAATTCAAATAAAAGCTTAGCTTTATTACTCGTTATATTCACGAAGAAACATCCCTCTCTGGTATCAACAAGTCTTCATGCTGACAATGCTATAGAGATACAACTTAATGTTCCACCGTACCTACTTCCTTCCACTCAATAATTTTGATAATTTTGATCAACAGATTTTTGAAACCGCCAATTTGTATGCCAATAAACGAACGCAATTTGCAACGAGCAACCGACCGCAGCCGGCTCTCACAATTTAGATACAATTTTTATTCTCATTCACAATAATTCCACTTTATTAAATGTCTAATACACCGAACAGTGGTTAGATCCTAAAACATTCACGGACAAAGACACACGCTCGTAAATTATAAGCATTATGACAATGTGATATTATATTAATGTATAAGTATTGTTGTAGTATTAAGAACCGTAATAATTAATGCGTAGTTAGGTTAGGTTAGTTTCCTGACATTAGGTATGACTTGTCTGAGGCCCACAGATTACAATAGTGACCCGCTATCAGCCATTCTAACACAAATACCGAAGAATCGTTTACAATTTTTTCCACATTTTTCACCTTAAAATTGCTTTTAAATTTATCTTTTTTACATCCAGAACCATATAAACATCTTTGAGTTATTTATATATTTTTTTACCTATATAACCGGCCGGCCGCGCCGCCGCCCCTCAGCCGCGCCGCTCAACTTTTTATTTACAAATGGTTAATGCTCCTAAACGTTTTATATCCGACGCTATTCTTAAAATTAAATACAAAAAACGCATGACATTCTAAATTTACCTAATGTTCCATTTTGTCACCGCTATAATTTATGAATTTTGACCTTTACACCAACTTTAGAAATATTCAATACAAAAATACTCTTTTTGAATAAAATTTTATACACGACTCATTAATATCGTAGGCGCGTACCGGGGGCGGTTGCGCGGGCGCCACAAAAGAAAAGCTTTGAGCCTCGTAACCTTAACATCATGAAATTTGTACTAAATATATCAAAACAAGCGGACGCGGGCACTTAACACTTAGCCGAAATGCGAGGATACCGAAATGACGCCTAAACACTAGTCAAAATTTTTCAATTTTATTAATGACACATCACCTTTTGTCCAGCTCACGACCACAGTGGGCCGAAACGTGTCGTGCTGTGAACAAAAAATATTGCGCCACTATCAAAAATAATTTTGTATTTTTTAAAATTTTGTCACTAATTTTATCACTGGCGTCCGCGTCCGCTCGCTATAGTTTACAAATATATTATAAAAATGCCGCCACGTTATGGACTGTGGCTCGCCAAACTAAATTAACACATTACATACGAACACACAATACAGAACTGAACGTGTATCGCTGTTACCAATGAAGACCACAAGGATATTTAAAATATTGTTTGAAACCCACTACAGTATGGTTAATCTCGAATATAAAATGATGAACGCTGATCCCGTGTCGTGGGACGTAATGCCACGTTCACATACTTTTACAATTTGGGCGTTCGAGCTTATCTCACTAAATTTTATTGATAAGCGTCGGCAGTATTTTGTTTCAAGACATCCTAATAGTATATCCGTGCTCAATTTTTGTCATTTTTATGAGATAATATATATATTATTAAGAATGATACTTATTTTCATAACTACCTAAACTTCAGCAATTTCCCTTATTGATTTTTCACGTATAGAAAAGTTGATACAGCTATTTGGTAAATCTAAATGTCCTAACCTCCAAAAAATGAAACGCTACATACAATAGAGTCTATTACAATTTCGAAAATTTAGGAACCATAATACCCAAACGTGAAACCGAATACTTTCTACATATATTGTTTTTTTTATTTATAATTAATTTTGAAAATAATTACAATATTTATTTCATTTTACATTGATAATCCAAACATTTTCGTAGACGGATTCCAAAATACTAAAAGTGTAAAGCAAAAACTTTAGATAAGTACATTTTCGTGAAACATAAATAAACTATCATCTAGATAAAGAATATGAAAACAATGAGAAATGACGCCGAAACGGGCAATTTCAATAAATCTACATACATATTATTATATATAGATACAAACATGAGATTTAAAGTCAACACCGAATTTTGTACTTTTTCTGCGGGATTAGCCCCCATGATCACTGTGGACTAAATATTTCGATGTTTCAAACTTGAGTCTTAATTTTTTTATTAAATTTAGAAAAATTGTCAACCGATAACTTACAAATAATTGAACATCGAATAAATTTAAAAATATCGGCTCGATCGCATGTTATATCCATTGTGGTCTTGTTATATTGCACAGTGAGTCACTCAAGTATAAAATCCGGACAAAAATTGCATTAAATTACATAAATTTATAAGTACATATTCTGAGTTTTGACCTTGAAACAATACTGTAGTAAAACATTTTAATACGGCTCCAAGTATCTGCAAATTACGGCATGTCGGTTGATAACTGTTGATGGGAAATCAATACATTTCTATTGTAATATGTGTAGTGTAGCCTGCGTAACAGTTCTATTAGATATGAAGAAATCTATGGAGAGATCGGAATAACGAATTCATTACTTACTATACAAGGAATTAATCGGTAAATGTCAGTTTAGAGCTAACAAGTGGCTCTGATACTTAACAACGCTACCATACCGCTAGTGATCTTAACATTACATGTGCTTAGGAATATCTGTCATCAATTCCGTTATCCTACTCAGATAGTGTAACACTTCTCAGCTCTAAATCGCCAGTGCCTATGTTACGGAGAAACAAACAACATGTAACAAAATACAATCGTAAACGTAACATTGAACGTTGCTCGATCTCGAATAAGCCCAGGGACGACTGTGTACCTGATAAGTGGAAACTTAACCCGGGCTATTGTCTGAGGGTGGGTGTGTGGGGGCGCGTCGCCGCGCCGGGGACAATTTCCAAAATAAAAACCGGTATCCGGACGGGGGGAGGCTGCGTGTTAATCTATGTGTCGATGTCTCAAAAACTTCAGTATCTCTAACTGTCACCTAACCTGAGCTACTAAGCACACCAGTCGACGCCTGGTCCATCCTAAACTGAGGTACTCTTATATTATCGTAATACTTCAAAATGGTTACAAATGAAAGGATAACAAACGTGTAATATCAAATGAAATATGCTTACTTGCTTAGCTAGGGCCGGCCGGCCTCCCGCGCGGTTACTTACATACAAATCAGGATGGTTTAAACATTTTGTACAATTATGCAAAACAATAGATATTTTCCAGTTTTGTCTATTGTCTCTTAATTAAATACCATTAACGCTAAGATAGTTACTCGATATTATCTCATCTGTATTAAAACTATCGTTATTATGTACAAATGGCTATACATTTCTGTACAACTATCTATCTTATCGTGTTATACCTATTTGAGAAGCGAAATAATGATTATATCTGTTTGTTCTGTAAACTGAGGATGTGAACTGAAAGTGTGACCGCGTGGCGGGCTGGCGGCCGGCAACTACATGATATAACAAATACATCGAGATGCGTGTGTGCTGGCGCCGGCTCCGCGACGCTCTCCGTCCGTCCCCTGGAGTCGTCCGCGCGTCGTCACCCGGTCGCGGAGCCGGCGACCAGCACCACGCGCTACATATATCTACGAATCAAACTAATTATTCTTCTATAGTATAATAGTAAGTGTGTGTATGTATACTGTCGTTCGATACGGGCGAACTGGTGCGTGCGCGGGCGGCGGTGCGCGGGCGCTACGCGGCGGCCCCGGTTGGGCAGTAGGTCTATTGAGGGCCCTTTTTGTATTTAATTTCTTTTTTTTTCGTAAAAAATCAATATTTCTTTTGAAGGCACTTCTGTTCGGACGAGGTGGCCCAGTGCGAAATGGTTTTCTGTTGGATGCCAAATAATGTAGCTGTAATTTTGAGAATTTTGATGTATTTTTTTTTTGGATTTAGATCTATTGTATTGCTTTGCCTTCAACTATTGCTGCTGTTTGGATGTGGGTCAAATGTCTATGTGCTTGATAGCCGCCGCGAAGCGCTCGCCTGCCGAGTACGGGCATCACTGTGGGGTAAATCAACTAAATCGTAGTCAAAAATGATACGTAGTGTTAATGAAAATAAAGAGTGTTACAGTTTGCCTTATCATTATCGGGTATATGGTGTGTATTGTGTATGAATATGGATAATATTAGATAAAGTAATGCCTTGATTAACGTGTGGGAGTGACGGCCCGCACTCGCGTCATGTTGTGAGATGCCCGCGCAGGCTTTCAGAAAGTAGTATTATCTAACAAATAAACTTAACCCTAATCCGGAGCGGAACGGAACCCGCATATACCGGACTAACTGAACTTGCGATCCGAACATTGCCGAAATATTGAAAATACAAACAAGGATGTTTACATTAATCTTCACTTAAGATGTGTAATTTTTTCGAATTTTGTGTCTTCATTATATTTTATTCTATTGATAAATCCTCTGCACGAACTTAAAACCGGCTATCAGTATAAAAATAATCTTTAAATTCTTTGTTTGTGGATCGAAAAATAACCCTGCTCTATTGTACTAATGTCTATGGTTAACTTTAATTAATTACTCCTAAAATAAGTATGACGAGGTAAAGGTTGACAATTTCCGGCCGAAGCCTTCAACGTAAATACTACCGGGGATAAACGTACTAAAGCATGCTCCAAAGGACAAGGAAACAAAGGACTAAACAAAAATAAAAACAACAAAAAATCAAAACTTAAGCAGTTAATATATTAATCGTTTTTTTCCTTAAAGAATAAATCAATAAATGATTTTAAGATATACACAACTATAAAAACCATTTTAAGATAATACTTAATAATAATATAATAATAATTATATATAGCGAAATATATTATGTGCAGAAATAAAATTCTAGGTGACTTAAATTTTCTCTTACTCGTAATAACCTAATGAATTTTCTAGTAGAGCGTTATTTGTGGCACGGCGGTGACCGCGCCACTCGACGTCCAACGTACAAATCCAAAATTTCTTTTAATAATTTAATTTAACTTTTTTTATCAATAATTTTGAATCTGAAGGCCTAAATGCGAGTGTCGTAAAATTTTGGTGTGCGAAACAATCGTCCAATGATTTGTTTTTCTTTCTTTTTTTTAAATATAATTTAGTTTTTTGCCGAAACAATGTGCGTCGCGTCGATTTGTCGTTCACTCCAACTGCTCGAGGAAGTTCGGCGACTTGAAGTACTCGGGCACTGGGTCGTCCAGTCGCGAGATCACCTTATAGATAGACTTCTTCCAGCTCTGTTCCGCGTCCTTGCCGCCTTGGATGGCGCGGAAGAACTCTCGTAGTGTCTGTTCAACCACATATCTGAAGTTTGGTGGCACCTGGAATCGTGGGAAAGGGATACTTAGAAACGTGTTCAAAATTGATTTTGTTTGTCTTTGTATTGTACATATATGCAATTTTTTCTTCAAGTCTTGTTGTTTAATTAAAAAGTGTTTGTTATGTATTTTATGAACTAGTATGTGATGCTTACCTCAATGTGGTTGTTTCTGTTGTAATGCAGGTTGAGCACCCTGTACAGCTCGGAGTCACCAGCTACATGCAGGTCCTCCGCCGTCTTCAGACCTTCGCTGATGGCCTGTCGCGCATACTTCTCCATCTGGATGTAGTAGAATTCCCTGTAAAGAACAAACAGTGAACGTTAGATAAAAGAAAAAATCTAGTGGGAGACGCACGAATCAGTCTGTTCTCTACAAATAAAATGTTGATGAAGCTTGGCTAACGAGTTCTATAAAAAACTTTATACGTATCTACACCGTGACACTTCACGGCACAATGAAAATAAAAAGCCCTCGAATACCGTCGAGAGCGGGAAAGGATTTGATTAGCCATTTTCGCTCTCTCGGCGTCGCATCGCTCCGCTATCTTCGCTCCGGTTCGCTTACGAGAGCGAGTTGAGCGAATCGAGAGTCTCGCGAGGCTAATTACTTACGAGTTCGCATTCAGACAAGCTAATTCGGTTTTTCACGTTCCTGCAAGTGACGAGCTAGTTGCTGGGGGTAATTTTATGAGCTTTTTTAGGGTTACATTTCACAAAAAAGTCGGTTTAATTACGAAAGCGGACTAACAAAGTGGTTAGTATGAAAATCTTGTACATAAGATTTATTCATAGGAATTGATACCGATCAAATGGATTTTGACAGGATCCATTGTAAACATTCCTAGTTAAACATATCTTATGTTTTTCATGACAAAATAAAATAATTCTTAAAATAGTTTGAAGGCACGCGTCAAACAAAATTAGCGCATAACACGACTCTCATATGTCAATGAGCACGGATCATCTCTAAACCTCTCATGACACTCCTCTCTCTCGCACACCGGGGCTTCTATTATTTTTTAATTGGCACTTCACGCGATATCGCAGCCTTACTAATTGAATAAGTAAATGAAGTGTCTAAATAATTAGATGTCTTTTTGGCGGGCGCGGGAGCCGGTGTAACCACTGTGCAATTCTAAGTAGGCATCTTCAATTAAAATCGTTGACCTTTTATTTTTTTTGTGAATAATTTTCTGTATTTTTTTTTCTCAAAGTATGAGTAAACTGTAATTCAGTTATTAGTCATATCTGTATGTCATTAGTTAGTCATATTGAATATTGATAAGTCAATGGGACACACGTTTTGATATCTCAGTGAGGCATTGACACATGTGGGGTGTCAACACATGGTGTATAAGTGCTTGTTATTTTAATGAAAGTAATTAATGTATATTATTAATAGCTGCAGACGTTTGGACTTTGGATCTTGGTACGAGAAATAATTAGTTAGTCAAGTGACGAATAAAACCGACATAGTAGTAATATTTAGAGTTGGGATATCCCTGAGATTTTTGTTTTGGAGTTGAAAACTGTTTGTTGGGAGGTGAAAGACACTATCTTGGTTATGGCCTACGCTTTTTCTTTTCCAACTATTTACATTTGGGTTGGCCTCCAGTCGATAATTCGACCTACAAATAAAATACCTATTTCCTACTATAACTTCGACCAGCGGTTTCACCCGCGTCACCTAGGAACTACTTCACGCACCTGGATAAAAAGGTTCTTTCAAAACTTTTCACTACTAGTTGTAGGTCAAACTTATCGATGTTTTCGATACGAATCGACGTAAAAAGTGACGTATTTGTAAGCAGTAAACGTACAAACGCCTAGGTTATGCTAATCAAATGCGGGCTAGCGATTGCAAAAAGAAAAAGTTTTGCCTTTTACGTAGGTAAACAAGATAAATGAACCTAGTTTTAAGAATAATACGATTTTATATTAATTTGTGATTATCTGCTGTCATTGAACATCCTTGGTAGTCGTTACGGGTAGTCAGAAGCCAGTAAGTCTGACACCAGTCTAACCAAGGGGTATCGGGTTGCCCAGGTAACTGGGTTGAGGAGGTCAGATAGGCAGTCGCTCCTTGTAAAGCACTGGTACTCAGCTACATCCGGTTAGACTGGAAGCCGACCCCAACATAGTTGGGAAAAGGCTCGGAGGATGATGACATTAATTTGTGATTATGTAACTAGCTATTGTTTCTGGGGATTTTGCCCACTGTGTGTGACTGTGTACTTTAGTTTTACCGTAGTATAATTTTAGTCATTACCAAGAAATGTAACGGGAAATTTTGTAACATGTAAAATTAGACAACATTTAATTGCAGTTTCTATAAATATAATTATTATTTCTGATATTGTGACTAACAATGTCGTGAGCTGCTGACTAAACTAGCAAGTTTTAAATAAAACCGTTAACTGTGGGAATCAGCTGTTATATTGTTCACACAATCTACCCTTGTAAGAATATTTTTGGCAAAGAATGTTGCAAAGAAATATAACTCCTAACTCTTAGGCATTAAGGTCAGAAATTCCTTAACAGCATGCATTTACAATTGACAAAATTTCACATAAGTAGACGTGGTATTTTGAACTTTAGTCTCTAAGGTATAAAGTTCATGTTTGTGTGATGATAATAGCTATTGTTAAGTTTTCTTAAGGATTCGCATCTTGCTTACCTGGACCCTAACGTCTTGGGGTATTGTTTGATAGATTTTTTGCAGAAGTTTTTTTTTTTGTATTGATATTAACGGAATCGAAAGTTTGGTGTCTTGGAAGACGTTGGCAGATTCACAAGATCACCTTTTTAAAATTCTTAATATGATGATATGAATTATGTATTGACCGATACGTAAAAAAAATATGATGGTTATGGTCGTTTTGAAAAATCTTAAAAGAGCTAAATGATCTTGCCTGCTTATTTTTAGTGTTACCATAGAAGGTAATATTATTTTTAAACCTTTCTTATTACAAGTTAGCAAATCCAGTCTCACAAATACATTTGTTTTTTCCTCAATAAAATCAAGATTGACTCTGAATTTTATTTTGCTTTGACACCATTAAAACCGCTATTAGGGTGGTTAAACATTGTCAATGATATTAGCCGGGATTTCTTGAGCAAACCCCGTCTCCCCTCAAGAAAGCGATTCGATTCCCGTGTGAAACTACGAGGAACACAGATTATGAAATACTACAGAAGTGACATAACTTTTTATGTACCTACCTACTATTTAGTAATGTGTCATCAATACCATATTTATACTAATATTTTAAGAGGAAAACTTTGTTTGGTTGTAATGGATAAACTCAAAAACTACTATACCGATTTTAAATATTCTTTCACCATTAGAAAGCTATATTATCTGCGAGTAACATAGGCTATATTTTATCCCGGTGCGGGCAGTAGCTCCCACGGGACGCGGGTGAAACCGCGGGAAAACGGCTAGTGCTTAACTTGGTATTAATTTTTATAAACTTATTCTTTTGATGAATTTTGGAAGTCATATTTTCCTGGTACTTATATGTCGAAGGAAATTATGGATTTCTTCAGAGCGCCGTTACGTTGTTTTCCTCATCTAAATATGTTTGAAATGAAGTATTGGTAATTCCAAGTAAATTCGTGTACTGTTGTGTAATAGCCTACTACGTAGTCTAAATATAACTTTGTAAATTATATTATTATTATTTGAGTATTTTCACACGGTTGCGGCTGAACAATAGGGTTTTTTTAAGTTGTCGTGTCTTAAGAATTTTATATTCTATGTCCAAGACGTTACTTTGGGGTCGTACGAAGCTTTTTTCTGGTTTCTTTTCATCCCTTCTCATTGTTGTTGAACGTGTGGATTTCTTTGTGTTAACTTAAACTCGACTTTTGAACGATATTTTGATCTTGATATCCGTTAGCATTGATTTTGATATCTTTTCTTAGGAACACTTATTATTGTCCATGGAGTAAATGCAGATTTAGGAGACTGAAAATATTTTGAAGTTTAAGTTTAAGTAAGTTTTTAAGTCCAAAGCGAACTCCTCTCTGAGGTTAAGTCCATTTTCACACATTTTAGTAAGTACAGTTAGGTAAAATTAAAAAAAAATCCTAAACATTTTGCATTTACTATCGTACTACTAATTAAAGAAAATGAAACCCATAAAACGGTTGATTAGCAAAACAAGCAAGTATGTAGGGCAGAGAGTCGATGGCGATCTTTATTTCCATAGCTTACGGTGCTTCGGGATGCGGGCGCTTGCGCATACCGCTAACCGATAACACGGGGTAAGAACCTCTGTACTTCAAGAGTTTCTATTAGAAAACGGTTCTTTTTTCAAAATTTCCCTTATACTAAAGAATTGGAAACGTATTTGGGAGTGGCTCTCGTTACGGTAAAGTTTTCATATACGATGTAAAGTACCTTAAGGCACTTTCTGTGGCTACAGAAGAAGATTATGCATAATTATTTCAAGTCTTGCAGTGGAATGTGATATGTATAATTAATTGTATATTTCATACTTAAATTGGTTTCATTTTCAGTAACACATTGAAGAACTGGCACATACTTCCTTTGTCCCATATAACTTGTAAGGAATTGAGATAATAATACTGTACAAATATATTACGCTTTATTATTTGTAGCGTTTTTCCTTGTGATACGAAGATTGTTAAGAATTTTAATTAAGTACGTGGTTGGTTCCTTTTGATGTACTTGTATAGGTATGGGGGAAATACAGACCTGCTGGTTATTGTTATATACAATATATAGAATTTATAGACAATGGCTCAAAATATAATGCAAGAATAGGTTTTGTTTCATGAATTTAGGTATGTCTTTGACAACATTTTTTTATTCAAAAGGAAGGAAAAGTATGGCTATTTTTCAGTAGTTAACTACTAAGATGTCGTAGTTTCAATAAAGTTTCCATATAATAAATTGTAGAGTTAAAACCAAACAACGAGAAAATCGAATTCGTTCATCAAAATTTCATTTCTGAACGGATCAAATTCACATCATTACACCTCACCGTTACAGGTAAGGGTATCTCTTCAAACCCAACAGACCAATACACACCAAAGTTTAACAACTCCCAAAAAGCTCATAAAATTTCAGCACAACTACGCACGTTTGGGCAGAAATAAAAAACAAAAAAAAAGCAAGTAGTTTCCAGACGTTTTTCAACGCGGACTTCGAAAAACACACTCATTTCGATCGTTCACAAATACAATAGTTATTAAACGTGATACACGGGCCTAAAGGCCAGGTATTACTGCATACGTACGTTACTGCATCAGGTGTGTGTGTGTGTGGGGGCTTTGTCTGTGTGTGTGAGTGGACGGCGTCCAGGTTTGGAGAAGCACGGGAGAATGCGCCGGCAGACTGCATTTTACAGAGCGTCGCGATTATAGAGACGGCACTTTTTTGGAACTTTTTGCAATGAAAATTGTAACGTTGAATAAGCGGTTTTTTGTTTGGTTATAGATTGCGTGTGGTATTAAATAAATTGAATTCAATTATAGGTAAACTTGGGTTTGACTGTAAAGTCGTTCACACTTTCCTTTACGCAATTCTTGAAGTGCCAGAATGGTCAATATTCAACGACATTACATTGACTGCTTAAATACATCTTTCAGTTATATTATAAAACTATAAAGATGGTTGTTGGTGGTCATTCAATAGTGAACTTAACTCAAAAGCCATCTTAAATCACTCCACAGAATGAAACGTCGCATCTGCATTTTACGTGGTCTATGAAAAAAAGTTGGCCGGCGTTGCCGCACACATGCACAGAACGCACACACAGACAAGTAAGAGCGAGTAAACTAATACCAGGCCGGATTAATGCTTCAGTTAGTGAAAAAACTTTTTTTCAGACTGCGCCGTCCGACACAGGGCCGTAATCAGACGGTGGAAAATGTGCAAATTATGATATAATGAGTATGTTGGTCGACTCGAGAATAATGTGCTGTTGGACAAAAACAAAAGTTTGAAGTTTGAGCTGATGTTTTGTCGTGTATCGTGTGTTTGTTGTGTATGTTGCTATTTATGTTTGAGCGATGTTTTCTGCAAGAATTTATTGTCTTGAGAAGGCTAATGTGTTTGTGGTTGTGATATGAGGAACTTGTCGAAATAAATGTGATTAAAATTCATGAAAAATTCGCTATTTGTGTCAGGCTGTTTTTCCTTATTAAATACGTATTGTATCGTATGTTCCTGGATTAGTTTTGGTTTATAGGTATCTAAATTCTGAAATGCATATTGTTTTATAAATGCTTCAGAAATAACTTTTATTGCTTTTTTACGACTTTAACTTAAGTGAAAATTGTTTTTCAAGTCACGGTTCATGCGGGTTAGACATCTATGATAACAGCTTGCGTGAGCAACTTTCTCGCGAAATAAATCCGTTATCATGCAAAAACTTACGGGAAAACCAAATATCGTTGTCAACAAATAAGTATGAGGTTATAAATACCATCGATTAACCATAAACTAAGGAAAAACATAGTCGTTATCTCGATATTTAGAGTTTTCATTTTGTATCGGTTTTAATTAACGCTAAAATGACCGCTAAATGGTTATTATTATCTTGTTATTGTCGCGATTACCTAACATATCTAATGTAGCAAGAGTTTATTTTAAAATTTACCGATTTACCTATTTCAGATAGGCACCTAATTATAGAAGTTGTGATATGTTATTTTGCTAAGCTGATTCAATTGTTAGTCATTTAGGTAAAATGTACTCTTACATATTTTCTTTATAATTAGAAAATAAAACAATTTATACATACACTGAGAATATTGAGCAACAGATCTTCACCTCAACGAAGTAAGTAACCTAAGTGAACTTGATCTAAATCTGGTTGTACCAACCAACCAATTCTCTTGAGCAACCGTCTTACATAACCCAATTCCCAAGTCCGTCCCTGGCAACCGTCTCCCTCCACGCTGACCCGTCTGTCTTCTACCCCAGGCTTCAAAAGTTCAGCTCATTTGAGTGGCTGCAGAGATTTTATTACCCCAACTACTCGCTTCGGTATTAAATTTTTTTTCGAAAAAAAAGGGTTAAACGCACGCGTTGCCTTTTAAGGGCTACGTAAAGCTGACCATTCACGGTTACTTGATCGCTGAATTAGTTCGTTAATTACTGTCCGGAGACAGTTTCAAAACAGTTTTTTCGAGTGTCACTTTATTATGTGGCTGTTTGTGTATGTCGAGCTTTATGTTAGATGTCTGCTTTTGAGCGTACTTCTGTTGTATTTTAATGGGAATTTACAAAAAAATAAATTTAATTTTTCCTTTCGTTTTTTAAGAATAGACAAAAGAAAAAAACTGTAGAACCATCGATCACAATACTACTCGACAACGCGACACGGAACTCTGAATAAAAAAAAGACATTTTCATAAGTTTCGCATCACCCTGTATTAATATACAGGGTGTGTCTAACGATAATTACTTTAATGCGACTAGATATAAGCTTGCTTGCTGTTCGTACTTAAGTTTATTTCCCTGGGGCTGTGATCATTGCCACTCGTCAAGATTTTACTATTATTTCGTTTATTTAATATGTCAATAGAAATCTTTGGTGTTTTTTGTGTAGTTTATGGATTGTTTTGTCCAAAAAAATAGGAAGGATGATTAACGCGAAAAGAAAAGAGAGTTGGCGAGTTAAAAGTCATCCTTTTAGAGATTCGTTTAAGACGTAAAATTATTAAAAACAGATACTCTATACTACACATTTCTCATTGTCTGCAGTGTTATAAAAAAGAACGAAAAAAAAACAGAAAAGACAAAGAGGTTATAATTAGTTAGCGAACCTGCCTATTATATTTAGTTCACACGACACACGACACTACAATAAATAAAAACTTTAACATTCTCGTAAACGTAAGGGCAGGTTATACATATTAATTAATTATGTCTTAGGGCGGGTCTGCGACTTGTCGCACTTTCCTAATTTCCCACGTGAATACAGCCTACCACACCTTTTTACCTTCACCCTGTATGATTCCTTACGACTAAGTTTTTTGTTAGTAAAAACTTACCATCAAGATATTGCGACGAGATTCCTAAATTCCCATTTCGTTGCGCAACTGAATGGGAATTTGTTAATATTTTTATTAAATTCCCATTTCAGTTTTTTTTTTGTATTAGTATTAAAAAGTGTTTAAGATAAAGGAAAAAGTTGTTATAAATAAATAAATATAGTTTTTTTTCACGGTTTCTGTGATAGGTATAAACTGTATGTAGGTATTTTTATCCTTGAGACGTAGTAGCATGATATACATTGTATGCTCAAGGTTTTATTATTGTTCTTAATTAATTAGCTACGCGATACTCTTGTTTACATTAGTGTCAGTGCCTTCATTAAATAAGTATTAATTATTATTATATTTACTGTTTGATACTTATGAATTATACATTTGAATCTTTGAAAAATTGCATGAAATTATTATAAGTACCTATTTTGATTTCTAAAAATAATGTCTTTATCAATGTTATACATATACATAATATTATCGATACTGTAAAATTGTCGGTAATTCGTCCAACTTTAATGCCACATTAAGTACAGCGAAGCATACCTATAATTTATGAAAACAAATAATATTTAGTGATTATTACAGGGATATAAATAATATTAGGAAATACCGAGTTCGGTGTACTGTACATATGTTAGGTAATAAGGAATTTCATAACTTTTGTGGTTTTTACTTCAATGTTGTGTCCTTATGCTTAGGTAAGTACAGAATTTCAAATGGGAAACATCTTTCGTAGCCAAAGATTAAATTTCCAAAAAAAGTATTTATTTCCTGAAAATATTTGCTTTATAATACAAAATGGGTGTCTACTTCAATGATATTTGATTACTTCATATTTTATAGGTTACTGATTGGAACCAAATTATTTAGACCTATTTACACTGAATAAAACAATCAAACGTAGTTTCAGTAGGTAAGCTTCAGAGGTCTTCAGTAACTGGTCAATAGATAGAGTTCCAAGTAAATAATATGTGCAGTGAAAAGTCGATGTAGGTCTTATCGATAAAATATCTATAGTTGTTGTAATAATAACAATTAAAACGATACTCAGATAAAAATAAAAGGAGGAAAGTCAATATTATAAACGGTACTATTTCCTTTGTATTTTAGAAATGGTGTAATATACAGTGTGTTCTAAAATGACAGCTGTCAAAAATCGAAAAAAAAAGTCTTGCTTAAGGTTTTGTGTATTTTATTTAAATTGAAATGAAGATTTCTGCATTCGATTAAAAATCATTCGTTTATAACAATCGGTTGGCACAGCTATAGCCAAGTGGTGCAGCAGATAAGAACAGTGGTCGACTTCCGTTGCCAGCGATAGCGACCATTACAGTAAGGATAGAATAAGGACAAAACAATATTACAGATATTTCAATTCTAAGAAATATTCATTTCGAAGTAACAAAGTTTATTTTAATTAATTCTCACTGACTTTAAAATTGTTAGCTTTTATTATTGTTGATAACACAGTTATTTGGAACTCGATTTAATTATTCTGTATTGAAATAAGAACATTTTTCCACCAGTATTATTTACTATGTACCTAATATAGAACCTATTTTAAATCATGCATTCTCTCCATTTTTTATCTGTGTCATTAATGTTGCCGTAAAAAAACTCGCGTGACATTCCCGCCTAAAATGACAGTTGTGCTAAGGCGTTGTAAGGTACAGCCTAATGAAAGGAACGCGCCCGCTCCTTCGAGACCACCACAAGGCGTGCCCTTGCATGACGACACACGGCTCAAACATGCTTAAATTACACGAAAAATTATGACAACAGTCCCACTAAATACAAGACTGAAATATTTCCTTGATAAAGGTAGGTATCTACTTAGTTTGCGGTGGCTTTTATAATTGCCTACGTGACTAATTGAAGGTAACTTTAAGGTGGGTTTATTTATATTCCAGCCTCTCAATTTATCCTTCTTTTTCTGTGAAAATGATACATCGGCTAATTCTAGTTCAACTTACAATCGATCCTGAAATACCCTTTGTATGAAACAAGGGAGGCGAAGGGTGGAGTAATTAAAAAAGTTAATGGCGCATCGAAGACAAGATAAGGTCGGCCGTCGGAAGAAACCGCCACTTTTCTAATTACTCACTCATTAGCTGATGGATGGTACATCGCGTGTGCTACATCGACCGCTTACTTGTGTTTGCGGCAACGTGCGGCCTGCCTTCAGAGCCAATTGCAAGCCTACAGACCCACCGCTCAACGTGAATTACCGCGATTGATCGCATTGAGACGTACGTAAATGTAAGTAAAAAACATCGTTTATTAGACAAACTAGGCCACGGAACATCATTCGAATTATAAACCCCCTTCTACACGACTCACTCCTTGATCGCGGCGATAAGTAATACCGCGCCTTCGCGTGTTTTAATTATATTATTAACGACGATGGCCGGCGAAAGGCTAATATTTTATAATGGCTAGCGTATCGCAATGATATGTAAATATAATGCCGCGCCCTCTTCACCTATTACGTACGCTGTTGCGTGCGTGTGAACTTTAATTCGGAAGTAAAGACACGTTAGCGAGAATTTAGTACTAAGGTGTGACGTTCTTTTTGGGCCGCATATGGCTTTAGACGAATTCTTATGGTAAATAAACTCGCCTGCTAATGGGATTGGCGCTGAGTGGCCGGTGCTCCTAGCGACATGTACCTCACAAATGAAAACTTCTGACGTGTAATTAGCAGGTTTTTTGAAGGAAAACTACTCATAAGCTTCCTCGAAAGGGTCGTATTAATTACTGGAGGTGCTCGCATGAGCGTGGCGCGATATAAATGGCCGGCCACTTGGCGCCCTAGCCTCGCCGGGCCTTATTAAAAATGTTAACACGTAAATTAGACTCCACACGGGTGCAGTGTATTAGCCAACCAATTAAATTTTACAGTTTCTGTATACAATGCGGCGCGAGGAGCAAGCAAGGTGGGGGATGAATTAGTGACACTAACAGGCTCGTCTACACACCGCCTCATGTGCGGACTACACGCGTCTACTCGCGTTTACTTTAATTCTTTTTCCTTTACACTTTGATAACGTTTCAAGTATGTCAAAGCGTGTTTACGTTAAATAGCGAACCGATAAAATTGTACACTTAAGTTTTTTAATTACAACATTAAATATTGAACTAAATATGTACAGCCTCTGGCTGTTAACACGGTAAGTTAAAAAGGCATGTGGAAATTGCGACGTAAGGCTGGCAACATTTCCGTATCCCACTGTAAGAGTCCTTACAGATGAGAGATTTAAATCTCAGTTTAAAATATTCGCTGCCGATAATCGCTATAAAATGTTTCGGTGGTTGATTCCGTTTATTTTGCGTTCTAATTTCAAAACTTCAGTTTTTATTTGATGCTTCAAGTCTATTGCGCAGTATTTATTTGCCGAAATATTTCGATGGTAACTTAAATGATATTAAAAGAGAATTTAATTAAGTATTGATGATATAATAAGCGTATGATTAGTGTGGGGTGAGCACACTTGACGTATGTACATTTGCGCGGCGCGACCGCGCGGCCGTGTGTATGCGCTTAAAAGGTTTTTACCTCGGCTGGTCTAAGTGCACACCCTCATGCGACTAGTTGGATGTGTAAAAAGATTAATTGGAGTGTTGCCCGTGTTTCTAACAATTTACGACGCCTTCTCGGGGCGGGCCGGCCGCAGACCACTTCTGCGCAACTTAATTAAGCGAAATAACTTAAACGAGTCACCGTTGCTAATTAGTGCTATCGTCGCGCCGGCTAATTCTACGAGTGACTCTTTGTTTGCAAGCCCGCGCATTTCTTTGAGTTCGCGCGCCAAAAGAATTTGTCTTTGCATCGACTTTGAGTAAAGGATGTTTGTTTTGCCCCCCGGGAGAGTTTCTGTGAAGACTTTTGTGTTTGTTTGAACTTTTGCGGCGTTGATTTTAAATGAGCTGAAGACGTAAACATCGCCACTGGACTCGTTAGAAAAGATTCAATGTAATTGTTTTCAGACTTATTTTTAGCTTTTAATTTGCATTTACATTTAAATAAATTATTTAAACCAACATCTCTTTTACGATACGAGGAAATTGCATTGCATTTATTTTCCTCTTAGACATGAGCCTGCAGATTTACTAAGCCATAACACCTGAAATTCTGGCACAAAATAACTGGCTGGCAGACTAAGCAACTCCGGCACAACAACCTCTTTGGTAAGCTAAACATTAAAGAAAACAAATATAAAGGCGCGACACACGAGGCGACCGTCTAAAAGACACAAGGAGAGCTCTCGGGAACTAGAGCCCTCGAGATGTCCTACACGTCAACAAGTGGCCGGTCGTGTGTGCGGGCCTTACGTCTTCGAATGTCGAACGGTTTGTGAAATTGACGGCAGTTAGTTATTATTTATTTGAAATTCGAATTTCAATGATTGCTAAGGTTAAGAACCCGGTATATGACTGCAAAAAGTGATGAAGCGCGAATGAAATAGTGTAAAAAGCTTCACTTGCCTAATCTACTAACTTTCAAATTCGTTTAAAATTGTAAACAAATCTTTTCAAATTGATTAGCTTATTATAATGTTATCGCGAAGTTTATCGATGACTTTTAGCCCCGTTTTGTTAAATCCTATTATAAAACAACACAAATCGCTTATTTCCACTGATTAGGTTTAATTAAAAAAAGTAGGTACTCTAATCAATGTGAAGTCAAAGTTAACGATAGCCTTTAGATAAGTTTAATTATGTGAAATCGATAATAATAATAATAAACGAAAAACAAGCTCTAATGATTGGAAATTAAAGTTGTCAAGAAATAATTGTAGAGAGGAAGAACGTTTTACTTTCGCCATTTTTGCTTATCTTTAATTGGATTTGGAATACAAAATATATCATTTACATTACCTATGTATTATCTACATTCGTATGCTACCTAAATAGAGAGACAATTTGTCAAAAACTTCACTGAATAATGTTTCCGGGAAAACGTAGTGACATTTCGCAATATATTTTTTTGTCTTTTCATCTACATACCGCGTTATCATCATGAGCTAAAGACCTCTAAAAATATACTCCTTGAATAATATAACACACTGTATACGACATTCGATATTCAAACCGACCTCAGAAAAGTTTAAACTTAGCCTAATCGATGTTGAAAAACATACGTCGGACACCTTAGTAATTGGCTTTCGTGCGATTATAGAACTACCCTCACCCCTTCAGCCTTTCAGAGATGTTTATCGCGAAGGAAATGGTCGTTTTCCGATGTCCACAATACGACCATTAAGGGGACAATGCTAATGGACTAACTTGTCCAAGTCGTGTGAGGAAGATTTTCCCCGGTAGCCATTTTGATTTTTTATTTTTTTACAGTTATTTTTGGTCGCGTAGTCTTTTCAGTTGAGTCATCGTTTGACCGCTCATTTGTAAATTGTAACGGAATAGAACTCTTTAAAGTTATGAAGCGAACAAGTAGGTAGTTACAGTTAAACATATCTGTATGAGTGGTGCTATAGACTGTATTTTTTATGTAGGTACGTTTTTATCCAGATTCAGAAGACAACACAAGTAAAACAAGAGCACATTACAACAATTAGTGCGAACAAAACTATGTTATACAAACGCCGTTATCGAAGCTTTCACTCAGTATCGTTTATCTAACTTAGATAATGATAATACAAGCTTGAGATAGCAGCAGAAAGCTTTAATAATATAAAAGTCGATATATCAACAGTATCAAGTGTTTGGCATACATCGCGACAGTGCGCATATTCTGGGGGACCGGTGGTGAACGATATCGAGTCGCGTGTTCGATATCGAATGTGGGACGCGAATACTCGATATGTTGATATAATTATATTGAATTTGATAATCAAATGTTATAGTAAATATTTATTGGCAATTTAGATTAATTATTAGGTACTTTTCTTTTATGCAATTAATTTAGGAGGATTTACAGCAATGAAAGGGATTTTCAGTTTTATGAGTAGTTTTTCTTATCTTTTTAAAGAAAAAAAAGTTGTCAAGATTTAAATTTCAAAGTAACATAATGTAGTTATAGACAAAAATATATAAACAAACCAAAGTTAAATTATGAAAGATAAAACAAGATACCAATCTAGATTCCTGAATCGAGTCGCGGGTAAGTGCGAAAGCGTTAAAATCGATACGAAGTCGAGTGAATCAGAATAATCAGATAGTGTGAAAGAAGGGGGGAAGGTGTTTATCATAGGAGCACGCCCTTATCATAGGACTTAGATAACACGAAAACATTTCGAGTTGAAATCAATACTGGGGCGGATTTTTCCGTAACTTGTAGTACCTAAGTAGGTACTTGGTACAATGATTTTTCGTTATGGTATTAAATTATTTTTTTTTCCTTTGATTTCGCTTTCCTTTTATTTCTAAATAATTGATTAGTTTAAACGATTTATTTAGTAGTTTAGAACACGAAAAATTAAAATCGATTTTTAAATATCGATTTTCTGAATAAACATATCGATAATTCCGTAGTTGAATCATACAAAGTAATGTAACCTTCCCCCTTGGTTACTAGAATTTAAGTATTATGCTATGTTTTCTATAATTTCCTTGAATAAACAATCAACATGACATTGTCTTCGATCGATTGAAGAAAATTAAAGAGTAGTAGCGTCTGACCTTTATTTTCTTTTGTATTTTATTGCAATTTCTTCATTTTATATTCCCTAAGCAAACCTAGTCTATTATTACGTTACTTTGTTTGTATTCTTACCTCTGAAAGTAAGGAAGAGATATAATTTTCTTTTTTTTTAAGTGAAAGGAAGTAGTTATAAAATCACGTTTAGTAAACTATTAAGTTATCAAAGTAAATGCCACTAAAGTCCCTATTTGTTTACTCTAACCCGTTTAAATTTTAGTTAGGGGGAGTCGCCCCTTTTAACAGAATTTCATAATTAGGAAATAGTGAATCAAAACTCTTTAGTCGTAAGGAAGATGTCGAAATTGGTGTTAACCTATTAGATTTACCCTATTTCGAAGGAAATATAGAGTTTACGGAACGATAGAAAAAAAATATAGGTAGTTGATTGATTTTGGTAGATGTCCACCTAAGTGATTCGTCTAATAATATCGATTAATAGGGATAAATATAAAGTCCTGTAGGTACCTATTGGTTATCAATAATATAAATAGTTTAAATACGAAATAAACGAACAGAAATATTTTCATGTCGTTACGTCACTATGTCTATCTAAAATGTATTAACCACAAGATTAAAATAGGGAACGGAAAACATTTTGAAAATAATCTAAAAGGATAGTGATATCACATTATTAGTTAACATTTACAACTAATTAAATGATATTTTTGGCCTGTTATGATGCATTGTTCAAAACTAACGGAATATGGAACGAGGATAAGATATTATCGAAATCATTTTGCTTTGCTTATTATTTAATGGGACAAAACAGTTTATCTATTAAGCCTTATTAATATTATCCGAATATATGTAGCTGTGTCTGATATGCTGTTACGGTAAAACTGACTGAAAAGAAAAACAATAAAACCTTCTTACACACCAAAGAGTTTGCATACCACGAAATGGGTTTAAAAAAAAGAACACTTACCGGAAATTGGAGAACCATTTGACCAGCTGCGCCGTGTTGTTCTTATTGAACTTGATGTCGGGGAAGTACATCTTGAGGACTGCGGAGCTCGGGTACCGCACCCAGAAGAACATCAGCTTCGCCTTGCGTAGGTGCATCGGCGTCAATGTTGACGAGTACACGGGAGTTAAAGGAATTTTTGGCAAAGATTTGTAAATGGAACATAGTGTCATGTTTTCAATTTGGAATCAATTGTTTTTTTTTCTGTGGGACAGATTGATTGTTCGTAGTGAGAAAAGAGGTTTGATTTATATATTAGTTAAAAATGTTTTGAGACTTTTTAGTTACTATATCGATGATGAGGGGGAATTTTATATTATACTTAATAATGACGTCAATGTTATAGAATCTTACAATTGTTTCCTAGTTTGTACGACTGACCACAAACTTAATAGATCAAAGTTTACATTATTATTTACTCAAACAATATAATAGCTATGTCGTAATTGTTTACGAGCTGTTTTCCCTAAGAACAAGTCCAAGTAAAGTGAAGGCTATTCAGCTATTTCTAAACAGGCATATCTCTTAGGATTGTCCCTCAAAGATTTATAAAATCTGATTAGATCCCGGCTTGTCGTGGGCGCGCTATGAAGCACCACAAATACTTAATCCGTTTGCATTTTCTAATCTTATAATGTGCCTTAGCCGTCTGCACTTATGCGAGCTATTCCATGGATTATGTTTGTTTATACCGATTGATTTAAATGCTGGGAAGATCGCGATTCTGTCAAGATTTTAGTCTACATAAAGGTGATTGAGACGAGTAGTCATTTATTGGATTAGTTAAATTAGGGATTGGCTTATGTAGTTAACAAGATTCTTTGTGCTCCGGATTTTGTATGTGATTAGCAACACAAGTGAACCAAAGAAAACTTAATGTTTACGTAATTTAATTCTACAGCTCATAAGTACGCGATAGGCCTGGGATCGTGGAAAACGTAGAAACCGCAGCATTTGTGAGGTTTCCTCAGTCGTAATAGCTAACCAGTAAGTAGGAAGTAGGCGGCGGCAGTCGTAAGGTTAAACACTACAGAAATAAGATATGAGTGGGCGTGCGCGGTGCCCGATCCGATCTACTCGAGTTACATCGGCGAGTTGACCTCAATCAGCGATACCTAGGAGAAAATGTTTGTTCTATTGAAAAGGATATAGTAGGCTGGACTCCGTCGTAGGGCAGGTCGGTGGAGTTGCAGTCAGAGTGCGGGTCCTGCGCGTCCATGAGCGGGTGGTGCGGCGCGCCCGCGTGGTGCGGCACGTTGGCGTGGTGGTGGCGCAGGTAGTCCGGCGAGGCGTGGTGCGCCAGCAGCGCGGGGTGCAGCAGCGCCGGCGCGTGCGGCAGCGGCGGCGACTCGCGCTCCGGGGCCGCCGGCGGCGACCGCGCCAGCCCGCCGCCCGCGCCGAAGAACGGCGAGTACGGCGAGAACACCTGGCTCTCGTGCAGCGCGGGGTTGGGGATGGCTACCGGCGTCGGCAGCCCCGCCATGCCCCCGGGGTATGGCCGCGGCGACGGCGACTCGGGGAACTTGCTCTCCGGCGACTGGCCCACGCCTTCTCCCAGAATTCGGCTAACAGTTCTAGGCGTAATCCGCGTGTCCGTTACCTTATGCCGCTTTTTCTTAGGTGTGACGACTAGACTCAGGGCCTCGTTTTGTTCAGGGTTGGGTTCCCGGTCGAAGTGTCCATTCATGTACAGCTGTCCGAGCGGTTTCGGCGGCGTCTGGAACATGCCTGTGGGAGGCCGTATGTGAGCACCGTGGCCCGGCCCGCTCGCCTCGGCGTGCATCGAGAATGACGCGCCACTGGGCGCGCGGGGGCCGTTCATCTGGCTCATCATCATAGGGTTATGTGTCAGAAACGACGGGACGCCATTCGGCGCTCCCGGATGATGGACGGGTTGGTTACCTGACATTTGCCCTGATGGTCTCTGCGGTGGCTTCGATGGCGGCGACTTTCTGTCGAGCATCTGCGTCGCTATCATGATGTCTTTGTTGAGCTGCTCGGCCGCCGCTGCCGCCGCCTCGGACTGCTTGCCCATGACACGTCGCTGATGCATGAATCGCGTCACTATTGAGTCGATGAGGCTTGCGAGGGACGCTGTGATTTCACTTTTGAGCACTTCAGCTAATCCTTCAAGGTCCGCCCCTGAGACGGGGCCCACTGAGCCCGCATTGCTGCGGAGCGCATCTAATCGCTCGGCTAACTCTGACGATAGCGGAGGCTTTGGCGTTGGCCCGAGTTGTCGCTGCTGCGGCGAGTGTTGATTAGATTGTGGCCTTTGCTGCTGCTTATTTTGTTGTTGTTGTTGTTGCTGCTGCTGCTGCTGTTGCTCAGCGGCTTCCTTCATGCGCGCTTCTTGTTCTAGGAATAGCTTTTGACTAACATTAAGGTACATGGCGGCCGCATTGTTGAGGTGTTGGTGCGGATGCGGCGCGTGCATGTGCTCGGGCGGCAGGTGCGGCATCATCGGCAGCGCGCCGTTGAAGCCGGGCGGGAGGTGCGGGTGACCCACTGCATGCGCGTGCATCTTAGCAGACATCATCTTGCTCATCACTTGCGACAGCATGTTGGGCGCGACACTGTTAGGGATAGGCGGAGGCACCTCCTTCGCGGGCGAGGCGGGCTCAGACTTGGGTACAGGGTCATCGTTCTGTTCTACATCACTAGAAGCACCATCGTTGTCATTCGTCTCTGATTCTTGTCCCATACGGTTGCATAACTGCATATATTTTTCTTGCATTTCTGCAAGTTGCTCTTGCATAGTCCTAAGTTGTGACTTTAATGCATTCTTTTCTACTAACTTTCTTTCGATGGGCGGCGGTCTGTCAGCGTCGTCCTCCGACTCGTCGGAGACTGTCTGCGCGCTGCTGCCGTGGCTGGTGCCGTAGCGCTCGTGTGCGCCGTCGTGCTGCTGCGGGTGATACAGCTTCCGCTTCTTGCACCCGTTCACCTGTGGCGGCTGCGGCGCGGGACTCGACCGCATTGTCGACACTATGTTCTCAACACGAGCACGTTTCACATCAAGCGGTCGCGGCGAGGAACGTTGAGCATCACTATCACGATCTTCAGGTTCAGACTTGGGCGCGAGCAAGGGCTCGGAGCCCTGCGAGGGATGCGTGGGCAGCGGAGAGGTTCGCGAGTCGCCGGCGCTGTCGAGCGCCAGCAGCGCATCGTCCAAGTCTGGTCGCGAGTCCCGGGACTGCGGTCGCTCCGGAGACATCTTGAGTTTAGGCTCATCGTTGTTGTTGTTCGCGAGCACATTGTTATTGTCCGGGGAAAGGCGCAGGAGTTCCTTCTTGCGGCTCTGTAGGATATCGCGCAGCACTCGGTGCGCGATATCGCCGCCTGAGGCTTCGTCCCCAGCGTCTTCCTGCTTGGGCGTTCGCCCAAGGAGTTCGTTGATCATCTCGGCCGGTGGGTAGCCCGGGCCGAAGAGGCCGAAGTGTTGGCGGCCCTCGAAGATGGCGCCGTAAAGTCCGCCGCTCATGTGTGCGGCGCGCGCGGGCGCGAGTCCGTTCGTCGTGAGAGTCGAGTAAGAATTGCGCGGCTCACCGGCGTCCACGCGCTGTCTGGCGCGCTTCTGTTTCCTAAGCAGTTTATCCGAGTAGGGAGAATCGGCCTCCTCTTCCGATGACATCATAGGCAAGACGGGCCACGATTGGCCGATCGGCGGGCGGCGGGTAGGTCCCCACCGCGCTACTCGCGCCGCATTGCCCGCTCTGCAACAGGAGGGGGAAGCGTCAGAGCACACCTGCCCGTGCGCGCGGCCGCCGGCGCGTGCGCCTGCTGCCGTGCTACGAGACGATGCATTATGACGCGACAACAATAAAGAACATGCATTCAAATTAAATTGTACTAGCAAACTTCCAAATAACTTTGCAAGTAGAGCTTACTCTATTAACACAATAATTTATGAATATTTCTTATTCAGTAAACATTCAATACAAACCAACCAGACTTAATTGTATTTTCTATTCAGTTAGGTAGCAACGTAGATATTATCAAGAAATCGATCGCCTATTATTGGGTAGCTAGACATTGATACCGAACTAAAAGTTCCGAGCTATCATACGAATATCTGGATAATTTCTCGTAATGACTGGTGGTAAAACAAAATCACATAGTATTAGAAAGTATAAGGAAAGTGCGATGGGGTTGGAGATAAAACACGAATAATAAAAATGGTTGAATATCGCTAGCATTTGTAGGTGGACTGGATATGAATGTTTATAAGCAATTGAGAATAATTACTGAGGAAGATCGATACGCGGAGGATAGTCTGCTAAGTTTTGTTTTGTTTTGCTGGTGGCTTGCTATTGGCTGAATAGACTGGGTATAGAGTAGGTATAATAACTGTATGTATGTAATGACACGCTGGACGTACATGATGGCATTAATTTCTTCTGGAGCGTGACTCCGTGCGCGGATCACAATGAAGCTGAAAATGTTAGGAATAATTCTGAGAGACACATGTTTGTGTGAATCCATTGTTTGTACGATACGTGTTTTGTACATTATTCTACACTATTCTTATTTTTATGGATTTATTTGTTTTATCATACCAAAAGTTCCCTTTCTTAATCTGTCTGGTCTTAAAAGATTGGCATTGATACAAAAAGTCTTATCAGAAAATTTTCTTTCAACATCTTAAGTTTCTATTGGAATTTCTTAAGGTTTCTTATTTACCTACATGTTTTCTTTTTCCATTTATAATAAAAACTATTGGCGTAATGACCACTGACTTTAAATAACCTTTGAAAAATTCGATAGGTCTCAAGAATCATTCCAAATTCAAACATCTACAAATCTACTGCCAATATTTTTCTTACGGACCAAAGAGTTAACATACTCATGGAGCCAGCCTTCTCCTACATCCGGCAGCAAATTGCTATTCACAATGAGATGGTATCAATAGCGGATGACTTCCGATGTTGGCGTGACCGGCCACTTGCGACCGGCGTCACGGCTCGCCTGCTTGTGTCGCTGGTGAATTGAGAAGTTAGGATATGTGGGATCTTTCTAGGAGGTAGAAAATGGGCTGGTTGTTGTCAAGCTCAAATGTGTTTATTTCTAGGAATAGGAATATTAAATTAATAGGAATAGCAGGATCTTATGAAAAGTCACACTAGTTGTATGGTTCCAAAAAGTTGATCTCATGGATAAGGGCCGGCAAGAAAGTTTTTTATTCTCAAGGCATAGTATATAGGTGATTGAAAAATAATATAATGCAACTGTTCGTAAATAAATGTAATACCGGAATATATAACGTAATACCTACTGAAGTTTCATGTAATGTTGCAGTATTATACAGAATTAAAATTAATTGCGCTATTGTATCCTAAATTAGAAATATTTATGGCCATTAGGAAGTTTATCACTAAACATTATGTGTTTTTCCTCAATCTTACAGTTAACTGACGTAAATATGAGCTTATTATTTTTTTTTTTTTTTAATATTTTTTTTATCTTATCAGAAATTTCCCAAATCGCCCTAAACTACACAACAGCCAGTAACATCGGTCCATCTCAACATGAGAGCACACAGCAACATTTTTCATGTGTTGTCTATTCGGTTACAGAACATTTCCAATTAGACCTTACCTATGTAGAGCGTATTGTGTTCTACATAATGAAACAAAGTACCAGCGAGCCAGTCTGTGACAATACGAGCTCTGTACTTTATCTCTATGTTATTTTGAAGGACTTTTATACATAGTTTTGTATGAAGGATATCTTGTTATGACGTTGTTTTTTACGGAGTTTCTTGCCGGGTCTAACACTTTGGAACCCTGCAACTAGTTTGACGTTTCGAAAGAGCTTTCGTCCTATTTGAAATAAAAAAAAAATTACTTTGACTTTATGAGGATTTTTTTGATAGACATATTTTTTCTAATGTCTTATGTTACAGCTAAGACAGTCAATTCTTATAAGATTTGACTTAGGAATTTCTTCGTCACTAAGTTCGCGATTTAGATGACATTTTTATCATTACAACAGTTTTTTCAGTAGGTATAGTTACAAAAGAATTTTCCAGAACAAAACGAACGAACAACATCCTGTATGATACATCATCTGCTAACATTAGATCGAGTCGCCTGCGCATATATCATTACGAACTCTTTCGGTCATTGTGACGCGCGTAATTTGCCGCCATTTTTGTACGATTTCCATACAAGAGATTGCGAGATGTATACGGTCAACCATCCAAGTCCTGTCTTGCCTAAACAGGACAATTTTTAACTTTATGTGGTTGGAAATAAGGGTGGGTTTGCTTTGATAAGTTAGTATATTATGTGGTAAGGTGTAAACAGTGAGTCGCTGGACCATCTCGAAATTGTTCCGGTACTTCCTGCTCTTTATAATTGTTTCACATTGTATGGTTTATAGGAGGTCGATATACTTTGTGGGAAGATAAAATGATTGTGAAAATAAATTGTGAAAATTTTAGTTTTTCTTTTGTTCGCTGTTTTTGGTTACGGACTGATGCGCTGTGGTTGAACTATGTGACTCATAAGTTTCTATTTTGTGCTTTGTGATTATGACCTTTGTATACCACGACATAAGACTTATAACAGCATAAATTACAAACCATCTTTAGTAGCTTCTTAGATCATCGCAAATCAAACTCAACCCGTATTTGGTCCCAAAAGAACCCCAAAATGGGACCGCAAACTACCAAACTACATCCCTACATTGCAACTGATTCTGGTATGTAGGTACCTCTATAAAACAATTAAGGTAATTAACCTCATGAATAAGCAATGCGCCGTCAAATGCGATCGGTTGCACTATGGTTGCTCTGACCCATAGTTTGGCGCGAATGGGATTTGAATATCGAATGCTGGGGTCTAGATATTGTTTTGTTTTGTGATGTTGAAAGAAAAGTATGTGGTAAAGATTTTTAGAAAGTCGTGTAACTATTTATGAGGTAAAGAGAATTTAAGCATGATTAATTGAGAAGAAAATACGTTTAACTTGGCAATAGTCTCGTTACGTTTAAGAATAATTTTCAAGAGGCAAGACAAACTTTAGGACAAGAGAAAAAGAAAAATTTGCCCATAAACTTATCAAATACTGTTTTGCTCTTATGTCATAAGTGGACCTACGTTATTATAATTAATTGATATGAGAGGTTATTGATATTTTTTTTAGACTGCATCTATAGGTACAGACCACCCTTTAAGAGTTCCAAAAAATTCGAGTTTTTAACCGTAATTTCTCAGCCATATCAAGACGAAAAGCCCTTTTTCTTTTTACCAGCAAGAAAAAAAAATACTACCACTGTCTTAAAAGGCCATGTTTCTTAGTACTGAGAGACGAGTACAGGCGAGACCTGTTGATTTCAGGCGTAGGGGTGCGCGCTAGGGACGATCCAGGTGGAATGTCGATAATGTCGACTATCGATATGCTGCGTGAATTACTCGCGTGTGTTGCGAAAGAGAATTTTGTTGTGTTGGTGATGGGATGCTGTGTTGTGTTGTAAAGTTTTGACTTAAGTATGGAAGGTTGTTAGAATTTTGTGGTGTGTGACTTTGTATGTGACAGTTACTTTTAAGATAACCCATATATTAATTATTCAAGAGTTATTATTACATTAGGAAGATTTTTGATATTGTCTGCACAAAAGTTTAACGATGCAAAAAAATATAGGTATTTGTGACTGGAAAATTTATGAAGTTGATTGCCTTCTAGATACATTTTTACATTGTTATTTTTGCATCAAGCAAACATTTCAGTGCGTCAATTGGAGCGTCCCACGTGGAAATTCCGATGTCATTCCGACATTCCATATCGATAGTTCCCCAACACTAGTGCCGCAACCCGGGCGTGCTTAATTTGGCGTGACCCGACGTCGTCTAATTTTTACGGAAACGTTTCCTTTCCCTACACTCGCGGAACGACCCACAGGAAAGTACTTGACATAAGTAAGGAGAATTTTTATATTTATAGTTTATACCAATACATATATTGTAAAGCTGGATAGTGTGTGTGGTTTTTTAAACGATTAAATCTCTGAAAGTATTGGTCCGATTTGAGAAATGATTTCAGTGCTAGATAGACTTTTTATTGAGCAAGATTTTGGGATAATTTTTATTTAGATAAGTGTATAAAATAGTTCTTAAATGTGGGCAAAATCAAAAGACCAAGCTAGTATTATAATGTAAAGGTATTATATAAATGTAAGGTAAGTATGGGTATTTTCTCGAAAGTAAAATCCAATATTATTAGCAACCGAAACCAAGTTAAGCAGTTTAATGGAAAATGTATTTTAAGTGTAATCCCGTTTCTGAAAATGGTGAACAATGCTTTTTCGGCATTTTAACACTGTTATCGTTATCGATCTTTTTATGGACAAGGCCATCCTTGTTCGAAGGATTTTAAGATATTTCTTTCGAAATCCTAGGATATTTTATTTTGATGTAAGATTTGTCTTTCAAAATTAATGTAGAAAATGTGTACCTAAGGATATTCACAGAATAACTTCGAGGGACCCCACGCACGGTAGGTGATTAAATTATATAAAAAAAAAACTAGATTTGCAGGCTAGTAGTATTTCTTGACATTTATTACTTTCAATAAAACCTAACACGGGCCTACTTAATATCTCATTCTAAGTTCTACTTATTTAATTCCCAAGAAAAACACCCTAAATTCCCATTCACATGAACGGAAAAAGTACGAAAATAAAAATAATTATCGATAAGATCATGGTACCATATGGCACGAACCATGGGGTTGTATGGGAATGCGTGGGAACTACCCTTTGCAATTACATGTTTATCTTTTGTTCACCTTATTTCAACGGTGACTTATGGCCAGTTGACCATATGGTCCCGTCACGCTATGGTGGTAGGACAAGGAATTGTAAGTACAAGATAATGTTGGGATAATTTAGGCATATGTTGGGATAACGGTTTTAATTAGAAAAGAGTTACTGGTCGTAAGTTTTCCAAAACTAGGCGCAAGTATCAGAAAATCTGAATAATATTTAGCGATGGTTTGGGTCAGGATTATGAAGTATCAAAATATTCGTTTACATATAAATTGTAATTTTCTTCACGTTTTATGAATTCTTGCTTATGCAACATTTTCGTCCGTTTGGCTACCAGATCCGAAGTAGGCTAGATTTCCTATAAGTATTGTCGGTTTTCAGAGGACATAACATTTTAATTTGGAAAGTCCTACAAAAAATAAAGTGTAAATATACATTTTAAATGTTTCTTCGTACCTAATTATATTATTATATTTATCCTTTATACCACCATTAAAATTACCAAAGATACGGTTATCATACTCCACAATCACTTTGACAATTAAAATGTTAATACACCCAGTGTTGCAAGCTGAAGGCTGCGGATGACAAGACATGCGAGGTACATGAAATAGGTCAAATAGTCGCGTGTGGCCAGTGATTTGTACCCATATTTACTAATAATTACACATATAATGTCCGTCCGTCTGTTTAGTGCTATGATCTGTTTGTAAATTTACTGATAAGGAATATATTGGGACGCTAGGAATGTATTTGTTGTGAGACTGGTGTAGTTTGTGGGAGTATGGGTGTTCTATTTTAGTGGCTGTTATTCCGTAAAGACTAGCAAAATAGTTCGAAAGTTGACGCAAGTTAATCGGGAAAAAGATATGGCAATTAAATTATAGACCTATTGAAATCAGTTATCCTTATCTGCAAAAACTAAACATGTGTTAGAAATAGTACAAACTTGTAGGTATTCCTCATTTGAAACTATGACAAATAGGTACGAGCATCGTTCGATCAACTTTTGAACGCGTTCCATTCTAGAACACACTCGTAATTCGAAATAAATTTAGAGATGCGAAGACCGATATCGACGTTGGAAGACAAAAAACAAAATATCTACGATAAAACGTGTCCAGTAAAGGGTGGAAGTAGAGCAATCAGTATGCATAAGTTATAAGCATGGATAGCGTGCCTCCTAGCCCATTACTGTGCTTCTATGAAAAAGGACATTTCAGCTTATCGGTGGATATCACGAGAATAAAAACCGAGCGATAAGATCGCGCTGAGGGCTGCGAGGTGGCGTTGTCGATAACTTTGTAAGGTCGTCGTTAAAGGGTAGGTTATTGAAATATGTCGATATGGTGTAATTTCAGAATATCGAGAATGTTAAATGCTAAACTTGATTACGACTAACAATACGAAGTAAGATTAAAAATCAAACCAAAATGCTCACATACTTATTAATCATATGCAATGGGTAATATTTTTATTCGTCAAAAGATATCCGCAATTTGATTCACACTCAAAATATTAGAAATTGAATAGCCCTAATTGACTTGATTACCAAATCTAGACATTTTATCTACCACATTCTTTTGTGACTGCCTTTATATCACCATCGATAAACCATCCAACATCGACAAAACCTATCGACATACCCCATCCCTTCCCCAGTGTGTTGGAAGACAGGCACTTATTAGTCGTCATTATCTACGTCGGTATCGCTGTGACATATGGCTAATATCAGACACGAGCGGTACAACATGCGAGAGGGCCACGCTACTTCCAATATGAAAATATGCTTTAATTACTTATTTGTACTGCAGAACATGGATAGTCATACTGGTCATATCTTCGAATGGTTTGGCGCAGTGCTGTTAAAAAATACAATCACTACCTTTTTATTCTAGGTACATATAGTACCTATAATCCATTTGAGAAGGAACCTAACAGTAGGTTAAAATCTTGATTGGACTTAACTCTGGCTCTTCGTTAAATTGAAATAAGATTGTTAGGAGACCAACATGGTATTTTAGATATGAGTCTAAAAATGGCACATTTTCTTACTGGTCCATTGATGTAGTTTTAGAGCATAAAAAGTCAGTCTTTTTTATGAAAAATATACCTATTTATTTTCTTAATCTATAATGTAGATATAAAACGTAGTTTGTAATGCTTCATACATGGACTGACTAAATAGGAGAAAAATAAATGAAAAAAGTTGTGTAAAAAAAATATATATGAAGGCGTAATGTACAATGGCAATCTTATATTGTAGTACTATATTTCAGGAACATATTCCAATGTGTTTAAACATTTACTACAGGTTTCTCCCATAAAGAAAGGTATTCATGTTACAAAGGTTAAGCTTTATATTTATCCTGTAGACATACTATTTATATGCCTACCTTCATGGTACTAAGGAAAAGGTTTACTATAAATGATAAATAAGTGATGTTTCGTTAGAATTTTAAAACCACAGAAATCCATATCTTACATACTTTTTTATGTTTTTGGCCGATTTTTATGTCCTTTTTTTTAAAGTTACTTACGTAACTTTTGAGATAAAAGTTACGTGTATCAATTTCCTCCTTATTTCAAAGCACTTAATAGGTAGATTTATTAAATCCAAAATGTAGCTATAATTTTCCTTCTACTAGAGAATTAACTAAATATTCTACTTTAAAATGCCAAAATCTAAAATCGTTAAATCCTAATCCAAAACAAAGTTACGTCCAATTCAGAACATTTGATAATGGATTTTAAAATTCAAATCATCATCATTAAAACAGCTGGCACATTGCAATAACACAACTCATTTCAAATAAAAAAAAAAAAAAACCATAAACCAGCATTATCTCCGTAATCTATAACTGAACCATAAACTAAGATTCCAAATTCCATTTGAATATCGAACAGTATTGTAATTTGAAACACATGAAAATGGGTTACGCCTGTCCTGTGTTGCCAGTTACATTAATAGATTGCGAAACACGACATGGTATGCCTCACACTCACACTTCTTATCGTTTTGTCCGTCTGTCCTGCACAGAAAAATGATAAAACATATCTGGTTACAATTTAATAATGAGCTGTCTAAATTACGAGCTGAAGCGATTTTTTTAAAGGTGACTTCAAGATGTAAAAGGAATTCTCCAGATTTGTTGCGAAAAAATGCTAAAATTCAGTTTTAATATAGGTAGTAATGAGAGTTCGTTTACAATGTAATTTTTCAGGCTTGACTATAGTCGAGACACAGACAAAAATATTTGGCATAGGCATAACATTTCCTATCTAACGAAAACATAAACAAATATAAAGACTTTCAAAGCCTTTAAAACATCAAAATTTGATCACGCACCGCATATTTTTGCCTTTTTCTTCGTTTTTTTGCTCGAAGAACAAGCAATGTTCTTCATCGTTCCCGCTGTCGCTATTCGCTCACATTTGAACCCGTCACGTGGCCGACACTGGACAGTAACTGAGTACCACATCTGGTCGTGGTTTCTTATCAAACAGAAACACCAGTTATTGTGTTTTGAAGGAAAACATTGGATATTATCGCGTGCACCATTATTCATACATCCGTACTTAAGTTTTTATACTGTCATTCGGGCTCTGATATTTTTTATTTTATGTTCCTTGTAGGCTGGCATTGTTTTTTTCAAGTTTCCTGTAGATAAAGCTAGTTAGTTGCAGTCTCTTGGGACGTTATTAAGTCATAACTCATAACTTGTTTATTTGTTTTGGAGTTTTGATGTCGTTATTAACATAAACATGTATTTTTTTCAAGGCAACTTTCATGGCTGTTTACTTGAGCCATTAACCCAAGAAGAGAGTTTGATTGACAGTTCATTTCAAAACCGCCGTCCTGTGCAAACAACGCCTAACAATCCTAGTATAAGCTACACTGCAGTAAAATATGATGACGCGAAGCACAGAGCTCGTCTATCAATTACTTTAATAGAGACATCCTAGCACCGCGACGGGCCGTCACAACACAACCCATTACCTTATATAACCACTTGTACTTAGGACACTACTTCCACTGTCATCGGAATTATAGCTTCCTCTCGTAGGGCTGATGCTTTCAAAATATTTTTGAAATATGTTAAAGGATATTGAACCATTGAATAATATTGAAGGTAAAATGTTTGGCTATCTTGATAGACAAAGGTGGATTTTCTACCGTTTAAGTCAAGGCTCCGTAGGTCTTTAACGCAAGATATGCGGAAGGGCTAGCTACAATAGCTTGGGTGTTTGTCAAGTTTAGGATATTCTAATAACTTGCATAAGTATTCCATGCCCAAAGGAGCTATTAATACCAGCCTAGCCATCTAAACCCACATTGCACCCAGATGGCTTCAAGAAATTAAAAAAAACCATTGCGAACAACAAATCAATTATTTAAAATTGACCTCTAAGCCTCTTTTGTTCAAAACAAGGACTGTAAAATATGCAAACGAATTGAAAATCTATTGAGAAGTCGGTTGAAAATATTATATGTAAATGTAACCTAACCAAAATCATGGTTATTAAATAATAAAAGATTAAGAGCTAGCCCTGGTCCATCCGTTGTGCATCACCCGCGCAGCTGAGATTGACTGGAGTTCCGCAGCAAGCGGAGCGCGTGCAAGATTGTTTCCTCGTTAGCTCGACAATTGAACGGGGGTTCCGTTCCTTGTTCGCGGAACCCCAACTCGTTGCGACAATCTATGAGTACTGTAGTCACTTGTTTGGTACACTTTCAACTTTACTATTGAGTTAAGGGTTTTTGACTATTCCGAAAATGAATCGTTAACAGTTGTCTATAAAAATATAATAAAGAGGAATCATTTCTTGTTAGTTCCTTTGCGACCTAAAGACTCCGAAACTACTAACCGATTTCAAAAATTTGTTCACTTTTAGAAAGCTATACACTTCCTAAGTAACAGAGCGTATATTTTATCTCGAACAGGGCACTTGTTCCCACGGGCCACGGGTGAAGCCGCAGGATAACGATAAGTGTTCAGTAAATCGAAACAGAAAAAGAATATTTAGCAGGTTGAAATGACGGGTTTTTAACGATTCCAAAAATGGATCGTGAGCAATTATATTTAGAAAGGATAAAGTGTGCCAATAAAGTTAACTATTATTTCATCCGTTTTCCTTCAAGGGATTTCATAATCTGCGTGTATTGAACTTGGAATACCTTTCTTAATATATAACATTCCGTGGAAACTACTGCTACCCGATACGGGCCCGGGATTAGAGATATCCTAAGTTACCCGAGAAGAGTGTAGCTTTTCAACAGTGAAAGATTTTTTCAAATCGGCTCAGTAGCTTCGGTGCCTTTAGTCATTGTTATTAAATTAGTATAGAAGACTAGTAATATGGTAACATACTTGTAACATGAATTTATCACGTGATAAAAACTGCATACAACGTGACTTACCTACCTCAAAGGTTGGTAGTTAACAATTTTATACATACAATGTATTATGTATTACACTTTTGAGGAAACTGGGGAATATCTAACGATATTTGGTAAAACCCTGAGTTGAATTTAAGGAAGATATCATCCTATTGTGGAGTTCGTGAAGTATATCGTTGATAGAATTATTTCAAAACTTGCTCATGGTTTTGTTTTAATATCTTCTGTTTAAGAAAAACAATAGGTATGTAAGTATATAAGGTAAGAATAGGTCTTTGTGGTTATATTTTGAGACTTATTTATCATTACAGGTGCAAGATAGTTTTTTATCAACAAGTTGTAGGTATATAAAATTAGTATAATTATTAATGCATGAAATGAAAAATAATCCTATAAGTTGAAAAACTTAGAACGTAGAGATTCCTTTAGAAATAAGCATTACCGTTGTACAATCATTCTTTCCTGTCATCTTTCTTTATTATATGTATTATATTATGTGTGTATAAAAAATCAAAGTAAATAAATAAGTAAATATAAACCATAAAATAAAACAAGTAAATCCCAATAGGAAATTGACTAAAGATAAGAACAGAATTCATACCTAAGTTATTATTTATCTGTATGTTAACTCGAGTGCTCATACGCCCCCTTTAAACAAAATGTATTAAACTTAATCATGTGTAATCGTGCTAAAACTAACCACATCCTGCGGACTCACCCACGCCGCTTCAAATACCTTCTGAAGTTATATCAAGGTCATATAGTATTTAATCTTTGTTAAAAAATAAGAGACGGTATACTTATGTGTGTTTGTCAAGTTTTCTTGTACATTTCAATTCAATAGGAATTATTATACCTTCACGACGGGTAAAATGACCAAATACTCTTCATAAATTTTCAGATACTAATTAAAGTATTTCTGTTTTTTTTTGAGGAGTGAAAATCATGTTACGAACAGTTAATAAGTACTACAAAAATATTTTTTGCTGAAGGTGGGAAGCATGAATCCAGACTCAATAACATAATTGTTTATTAACGCAATTTTCTAATAAGATAAAACAAACATGTTTTCCTGTATCACAAACATACAGCTGTATTACATATTACCGAACTTCCCCATCTAATTCCCGCATCAAAGCAAGGTATGCCCTAATTCCCGAATAATATGTAAATGCAAAAACTTTTGAACCAAAGGCCGGGGCCGAAGTGCATTAAGTGTACAAATAAAGCGGCTGCATTGCACTCGATTGCACCACGGCTCACTAAACACACATACTCTTGCGGTATTACCGAAGTTGCTTCTAACGACATCTTGAGGCCAAAAAGACTTCTGGCGTCCTTCCAAAGTATACTTGGTTCGAACAGAGATATCTGAGCGACACACGGCTTTCTAGAATGGTCAACGAATGTTTTTGACGAGCGCTTTTGGAGTTCGAGGTAAAATGTGCCTGATAGCCATTCACGGATGAATTGAAAACAGGTAGCGTTTAATTAGTTTACTCGTTTATTGTGCTTTTAAGTACTTGTTTTGGTATTTATTTTCCTAATATAATATTTTGGGATAGGTTTTGGTACGGTAGGGTACGGTATTTAAGGATAAACAGAAATGCTACTCAAATTGAATTCAAAACCTTCTTGTATATTCAATGTGGAACTATACAAATTAACTTCGAACTGTTCTCTGTTCGTAACTTAGTATTCTATCTTGTCCACTTCACTATCAGTTCCACACAAAGACGAGAAGTTTCAGAACTTCCAACATGTCAGACATCCTAACGGTATGTGTAACAAACTTAGACTCGGGTTACGAATGACCCGGCAAGTCGCTTGTGTACGCAACAGTACAAGTTTCCACCATTAATGGCGATTGTTGGTAAGTGTAATATGCGTAATAACCGCTGTGCGCGACTGCCCTGCAGCGGGAATTATTTGAGGATTTTCTAAAATGCTTGCAGACTTAGACTTTGATACTGTACTTAGATACAACTGCTGTTTGGGAATAAATTCTGGAAGTCTGTACGGAGACTTCGTCCGTTTAATTTGTAGTTTTTATTGCAAAGTTTAAGTACCTCAGTTAAGCTATAACAGTTGAGAACTTTACGAAGTTACTATTCCAAAATTCAAGATAATATACATTTCAAATTTTTACATACTTATTTGAAATTGTGATAGGTACTTAAATTTTAATTAAAACTATTTTAAGACCGGCAAAAGGAAATCATCACTTCATAACAAAATCCTCCTAAAACTACAAAATTAAACACAAACGCCGAAAAACCAAAGAATACTAATTGCTATAAACGTTTAAATGGCTACAATTAGACATAATATGTACAAATTGAGCACATCTTGTACAAATGTACACATTGGGACACCTATTCTATTTTAGCGACGGAAACGGACGGTGCAAATGAGGATATCTACTAACCTGGTACAATTAAATGGTTTAAGGCCATTTCAGTCTTTTCACGTGCACTCATAAACTACTGTATTATTATGAAATAAATAGTGTTCTACATGCATATTTTTTTGTCCATGAGAAGTTATAACTTTATAGAAGCAATGTGTTTTATAAAAAGAAAATAAACAATTGAATCACTACTTACTCTTTGGGTTTCTTGCAGGGTATGTTCATAGTTAACTAAGTAATAAAAATGTATTTCGCTAATATATATAGATTGGGAAGTACTAGATGAATCATAATTATTGCGTCTAATTTTGACCGGGCCAGTGTCATTCTAATTATATCGCTTAGAATAGCGATAAGACTGTAATTGAAATCTGTATTATTATTCCTAACTACGCATATTTTAAAGTGGAGTATTCTAAAAGCTTGGAACACTGAGGCTCATTTTCACCGACAACTTAAACGCCCGTTTTCTTAAAACGATTGTTTACTATGAATTGTCACGTTCAATTTTCAAAGTAAACAGTCAATTTATCAATTTCAATTTATTTTCTTAACATCAAAATACATGATTTTTTGGATACAGTTGCTTTAAACATACAGACTGGTGTCTGAAGTAGGTTAGTCCTGTATTCAAAATTGATCAAATTATGATAAAATTATATATACTTAAAAAAAAAACAGTTGTTTTAAGAGAACTGAAGTTTACGTTGTCGGAGCACTTTGGCCTTAACCTGTTAAATATGCGAATAATATAATATTTAATTGCCTTTATCACGCATTGATAATGCTAATTGTCACAAGTATTTCATTGCTTGAGTAATTTTTATCAAGTGTCATCGCATAGTGACGTTATATATAGTGATTAATTGTAAAACCAACTAATAGTGGCGTCATCAATATATTGTGGGTGTATAGAGATAAGCTTGGTTTATCACGTACTCTTCTTATGACATGAATGGGAATTTAGATATCAAACGGGTTTTTTAATTGATGGAGGTGATATGTATTAGGTATATTTATTTATGGTGTGATGTCTTCTAAGATTTACTTTCTACATTTCAAGTTAATCACTAGAATCGGTTAGGATTGTTTAATACCATCTTCTCACAATGCAGTCATGCAGTCTCATTCAATCACCGTTTCCTATAAAAGTTTCGTTTACTAACGGATGGTATTTCATAACCGAGCAATAATTCGACACAATCTTTACATTAACTATCCAACCTATATTTATATTGATAAAAATATTAGTCACAGCTCATCTCTTATTAAAACAGGTCACGCAATCCTTAAAGAAACGGCGCCACAGTCCAATCATAAACAGTGAGTCAACCTAATTGTCTAAATGATGTTGCGTCAAAACCAAGACGAGATGTAGGATGTGGCAAAGGTTAAATCTATATCGTCACATCCTCCAAGCTTCCTGTTTAAATACTGCGTGTTAATTGTCTGTGGTCGTACGCATGTGGTGTTGTTTGTAGACTGTAGACTGTAAGCCACAGAGTAGGCAGTGTTGTAATTGCCGTTCTGATCTCGTTACTGCTTGTTGGTTCGAAAGCAGAGTAAATAAAGCTGGTCTTTTTTTGTGGGAAATTAATCGGTCGGGGTGATTGTAGGTGTATTTTTTGGCGGATTATTTTGATTGTTTTTTGGGTTTTAAGCTATTGTAAAACTGATAAAGAAATTATAATTTCTCACCAGTTTTTAAATAACACTATTCGAAAGCTATTGCAATACCTACTACTTGAGTTATTTTTCCCCAGTTTTAAATCACACAAATGACTTTCTAAGAACGTGTCAAAACCAAATTATCTAACTGGCTTTTTTTTAGTCTGTGTCCTAACATCGGTGTGCGGTAGTCTATATGTGTAAGCACATCCGCAAAACTAACTCGCGTGAATTGAGCGCGTTTCAATTTGTAAAAAGGATATATCCTTAATGAGTTATTAAGCGCAAGATTATACGGACGGTGCGACTTTGCGTACAATGAAACATTGTCCAAGTGTTGAGTAGGATATGCATGTCCGCTACTGCTAATTATGTTGCAATTATAGATAAAGAAGTGTTTCACTTATGTTGCAATGATAGTCATGGTAGAGAAGAAGCCCGTGTTTCTGTTGAAGTCGATTTTGGTAGTTTCGTCAGATATACTCACTGTTTTCGTGGTTTAGTTTATTTGTTATTAGGCTATGCTGTCTCATAGCTGGACTAAGGTCTCCCTTCCCTGTCAGTTTGATACAGGTTAAAAATAAATGCTTTTTATTGGAATTCCTTCATATGAATTGTGTCAAGTCAATAATTGTAAAAGTGAAATTATGTCTGAAATAAAAGGCTTATATTATTATAACATGCATTGTGCGGTCATCTGTTTATCAACATACTGGAAGGTAATAATTTGTATTTATGAATTTAAATGATCTTCAGAAAACACTAAACTTAAATGCATCACTCACTTCAATAAAATCTCAAACAACACTAACTTAACAGCAAACTTAACTTAAAACTTAGTTCAAGACAACGATCGGCCCATCTTAATCTTGAAGCTTATTGCAAGTTGTCTCGAGGGTAAACTTAACTGCGCTAAGTTACAAGTTCAAGTTAAGATAAGCCCAAGCAACAGTTTAGGGAAATGTCCCATTACAGGATAATAGTCTAGCTATGCTTAGATTGCCTAGGTTAGAACTTTATAAGACTCTTCTTTGTTTTTATCTAGATATGTTTAGGCTCAAAATTATAATGACATCTTATGATTGGTTTAGGCATGTTTAAATATCATTTGGGTAGTTAACTGGCAGATAAGTTTAATTGGTGTGTGAAAGACGATATAAAATAATAAGCATTTCTTTCAGGTAAAACCCATAGAAAAGTAAAGAACTGGGTTTGAGCAGCTATGGCTGCAAAGAGTGTTATATTGGATAGGATAGGAAGGTATGGAAGAAGAAAACAGTCCTACAGATTTAATCCTTAATGTTCATTAAAGTGAAGCAAGGATTTCAAAACAGACAGACTTGTGTCTACTTGCAATATAGACATTTGGCTCAAAACGCATGTAAAACAAAAGTTTGTGTGTATCAACGATCAGCAGTACTTAGTAAGTGCGGAAGATAAGGGAGCCACGCGAATTCAGTCTGGATTGCAGTTCTCAAGTGCTTTTCACGTAATTTATTATTCTATTAACGACTGCTTCGTGATGAAATACGTAAATAGCTGGTTTTAGTTCAAAAAGCATCGTTAAATCAGGCTAAGTCTTTCACGGTTGCAAAAGTAGTTTATTTTCGAAGGAACATATCAATGTAATCATCATTTGAAATAGATGAAAAGTAAAGAAAAAATTACTAATACAAAATATTATGTTAACTTGAAACGATGTGATAGATAGATTGCCACGTCTCATAAAGCTTTGTAAATGGGTACACAAAATAACATTAATCAACTTATTAGTCATTGTTCATTAGGTATATAGCTTGGAGCTATCTAAGACATACAAGTGTGTTTGTACTGTCCACATCTCACCTAAAAACTAAGCAACCATAAACAAAAGAAGATCACTAAACTGCACTAGTTCACCAGCAATTACACTGGCATGTAAATTAAATGACCTCTTTACAAACATCATCCATAGAGATGCTCCTCAAGAAAGTGAGGTCAATTGACTCGGTTATACGAGGCGAGGCGGCGAGGCGCGAGGCAGACTCAAAGAGCGAAGAAATTCAGTTCATTACCGTCTTACAAGCTCCTTGCGTGTAGGGATGGGACGTGGTTGTGATTTTTTATTTTGTCGATAGAAATTAATTGTGGAAGAGGTAGTGTGAAGTAGGAAATTGGTTGAGATCATTTATCTTGTAGGTAATGTAAAAGCTATGTAAGTACCGAATGTGGTAGGGTGGTATGTGTTGATAGTTTCAAAAAGTTGGTTCATTTGTTTAGAATAGATGCTTATATGAGTTGGTACTCCTATCGGGAGTCCTCTATTGTATGTGCAACACAAGACATTAATGACCTCATTATCCATCTCTAAAATGTCGTCAGCGACAAAAAACAACAAAGATAATAATAGAAAATTTAACAACCAACAAACAACTTGTCTGATGTTGAGCTAGCAAAAATAATCAACGAAATTACTATCCCGGCGTTCTCAAAAGCCGAAAGTCACTCGAACTATCATAGTTGCAGCGGAACAAACTACCGGCAAGTGTGTCGATTTCCAACGACGTCGACTCGAGTAGTGTAGAAAAAAAAATATTCTCGAGTCGCAAGTTCAGGGTGGGGGGTGGTTACCCTTCCTACGGACCTCCTTAACTGCTGGCAGCGGACAAAAAGAATGAATGGATCCGCCCCTTAACGAATACACCGAGCGGCATAATTCATACTTAGGAAAGTGCAAGGAGTTGACATGGACTTTTATTTTTTTTTTCGTTTTAATTACGATAGCGTCGCCAATGAGGTTAGGTTTTGCTTTCGGTGGAATATTTTTATTTGTTTTGTGTTTTTTTTTAATTCTCCTATTTTCGCCGACTTCTCTTATGCGTGAGGCTGGTCGGGAATTTTAGAAGTTTTTTTTTTCGAGTTTTTGCTACCCGAACTTGCTCGTATCGTTGCGAGCACTTTCACGTGTGCAGTTTGTAATTTTCATTATTTTTATATTTTATTTTATTAACTTCTTTATCTTGTAGTGAAAAAATAACGATGTCACGGTATGTCTTCACTTGGAATGTTGGATAATTAAAAAGTTTTCAACTTGACGTTTCTAACGACGTTCCAGATTCAAATATTCTCATTTAAATAAGTAAAACAAAAGCTTGCTAGTACTTTAGTACTTGTAGACAATTGATTACTTACTGAGCTTGAGCGCTCGTTTGATTAGCACCATGCCATGCAGACGAAAAATACATATACGAAGACGAAAAATACATTTTGTTACAATCAAGTGGGTCTAGAAAGTGAATCGGATGGTTTTAGGCTTTAAAAGAGGCAATTGTTACAGTAATTGTTATGCAAGACATTGTATATTTTTAAGCATATTGTTGCTAATTAATGTTGTCTGTGGGAAAATTAGACAGGATACACAAGTATACTTATCTTTTAAAAATGTTGCAATTCTAAACAATGTGACACTTTATATTATGTCATCCTGTACCTCTTTATTCAGATATTTATTAAATAAATTCGTTAAAGACTTGAAACTCAGCAAAAAAATATAAATAAACTCGACCACTTAAAATCAGCATCGGAGACAGTGCTCACGCCAAGTGCACTGGCCGTTCGAACGGACCACGGAAGGCAGCCTCGGAAGTTAAGATGCGTCGGTTGCCACGTATAATTTTTTCCACTCTCTTTCAATTCCCTCCCCCTATCGCCCCCCACCCCCCTTCTCAACCCTTCCGTCTGTCAATCTTAACTACAAGGCGGGAAGCCTCCGTATTACAGGGTTCAGTACTGGGCCTACATTTTTTTATTTCACTATCGAGATTTTAATAGGACTCGACTAGAATTTCTGAGAATCGATGATTCGAGCGGGATTACGAGTTGGATGGGCTTCCGAATAGTTTTTAAAGAGTGAATTTCGTTCGTTCGAAAATTAGGGAGTTGATTTTTTTGTAGTTGAGCTTGATGCTTATTGGTTGTGCCTCGTTTGTGCGTAATGTGTGCAGTCGCGCGGAAAATATGTTTAAACGAGGCTTTATTAGTATTTGTTCAATCGATTGCTGTATTATATAACTTCACTATTTCCATTTAATTCCAAAAACCTTCTCAAAATCCCAAAGCCACAGAGACTTTCCAAAAAAAAAAACTGCCAAAACATAGACAAAAAATAATCATCGGACATTTATTCAAAATGTGAAAATCCAAAAAGGCTATAAGTTTCCGTCTGGGCACTAATCAGTGGTATTGTGGCGGCTGTTTGAAGTCTCAGCGTAATGGAAGACCAGACAAGCTAAGGGGAGAAGGAAATAAAAAAAAAAACTCAACGCACGCATAAGTAGGCGGACGTCGCGGGACAAGTGTGAAATATTTTGGTGCTAGACATTTTTGGGGATGTACTAAAGCTGTAACAGATGAATTTAGGTTAAAAATATACGAGATTTTGTGTTATTGTATATGAATATTGTATAGTTGCTAAGAAATAGTTGAAAAAGAAAGACTGATCTATATCTTGTTAAAAGCTAGCCTCTTCATTCATATATGTACAGTCCACATTGTGTGACAAATAAACAAACACTTTGATCTCTTAAATTACTACACATAAATAACCATTCATACTGTAACAAAAACACACCAAAATCCATCCACAACCTCGAAATCCTTTCAGAAAAATTCCCAAAACATCATCACCTCGAAATCAAAACTTGCCCCGCGACACACGACTCAAGATGCATCACGAAAGGGGGTCCCCTACGATCCACTAGGCTGTACAAACTTACAACAGATAAGGGCCTCAAGTACCCCCCAAAAGGGGTAAGACAGTCCCCCAAGTCTAGGCAGACTTTAGTGGAAGAAAAAATAATGCGGCGGGGAGACATCGACGGCGGGGCCGTTTTAATTCCGTCATCATATTTTTAGTTTTACACCGTATTGGAGTTGGAACTACGTTGTTTTTATGTAATTTAGTATACTTTCTGAACTTGTTTTGATCATATAGTTAAGTATATATCTATGCAGGTATGTATTTGATACGTGAGCTTGTTGGTTGACTATCATTCCTAATATTCTATTCATTTGTTTTTTGGCTTATTAGAGGTAGGAATTTGAAATTACTTGTATGTTATGGAGTTAATGTCAGAATTCGATCTTTAGTGAGCAAAACCATAGATAGATACATTTGGGAACAGTCGTTAGACAGTAAATCTCTTTTTCTATTTAGAATTGAATAATGGTTAAGATCGCTTTATCATGATGTAAGTTTCTAGATCCCTTAAAAATCTCACTGGACGAAAATTTTTATTTCTACCTCTATAAACCTCTGAAAAAAGGGGGGCCTCACACTAAACCGTGTCCTTAACCCTTAAACAAAAGGTTCATTGTCTCAATCCGTTCTCGAATACTTTGAGAAAGGCGACGCTCTAATTGTTCAGTGTGCGGACAGTATTACGTTACATCGCATTGTGCTCAGCCACACTGTGCCGTTTCTAAATCTTATACGAAAGGAATCTATTTCAAGTACTGGTGAGGACAAAGGTGGCTTAATTGTTTTTTTAATAATATACATATTTTTTTGCTTGGTTTGAGGAGCTATTGAGTCAAGAATATAATAAGTTATATAACTAAAGGGCAATTAAATAGGAATAATAGATGCTGTTAAGAATATCCGTCCTGTGCCTTTTACTATTTCACCTGCTTATATTCAAGATCAAGAATAACTCTGAGAATTTGCTAGAGACAACATTACTTACTGATTTTAAGTCACTTTATAAAGAATGTGCTACAAGACACAAACACTGAAAATGTAAAATAAATTGTGTATCGTAACTTATTTTCTATATCATTGGTTTGTGTGCACTTAGCAATTTTTTTCAACTTAATTTAGTCGATTTTCTTTTTATTTATATTGCAATATTGTCACACAAATCCATACGACTAAATTATTTATCCTCCTATTAAAATCTTCCAACACGTTATGTACTCCACTGTACTTGGTCTACAGTCTCGTGAACTTGATACATGACATTGTCTGCCCTTTTCACGCACTCTGCAACCGACGCAGCTTTGTCTTGCTTTCTTGCTTACACTTTTATACTAGTCTAACGAGTCTTGTAAAGATTTTAGGTTCTAAATATCATCTGCCTAGCCTTTTCCCTTTCTATTTTAAATATTTTGGATTCAAACGTTCTCTGCGAGAGGGCTGTGCCCAGCAGTGAAACAATATAAAGGATGTTGATTTTTCTAAATCATCATCATCCTCCGAGCCTTTTCCCAACTATGTTGGGGTCGGCTTCCAGTCTAACCAGATTCAGCTGATGATTATTCTAAATGTAATTGGATATAAGTAGTACTTTATTCATTTTAAGGTTAAGTATGTTTGAGAATAAAAGATGAGTCACATTTATAAAGCATTTCTTATTTTATTTAAAAGTATTAGTTCAACCATTTATATAATTAAATAAGGTAAAACTGCTATATTAAATTAATAGGTACATATGTGGGGATCTTTGTTTTATTTCTACAAAGGTAATTACATATTACCACAGGGATTTATTTGTAAGGAAAAAGTTAAATTCTATTTAAACATGAGTACCAAAAACTTACAGTTAGTCATAAAATGGATTGTTTAAAGTACCAAGGAAAATACAAGAAAGGCGTTTATCAAGACAATTGTAAAATACATACAATTGGTTATACGTAACTATTCTTTGAGGTAACATTTATTATAGAATACTTCCATTATTTAATTCATGGGTCATGTATAAAGGACAGTAAATTTTAAAAGAAGATACTCGTACTTAAACAAAAATAGAATTCTTTTTTATACGTTTTCCTTTTCATTAAAGTTTACGAAGTTAATAATAATTGGAATTAACAGAGAAATTCATCATACTTAATTTTTTATTTTAAATACAAAACTTATAAAGGACAATATCGGTGGACAAACCAACCCTCAAATGCTGGTGGGCCTTTGAAGCACTTTTAAAAGTACATTAAAGAAAACTTTCACGCGATCCTTTCTTTCATTGAAAACCACATCATTAGACTGTCTCAGGAATAACTCTCTAGTGAAACGGTTATTTTGTGTTTTGTTTTAAATATTTTGTAGGAATCTTTTAATTATATTGAAATTGAAAGGGTGAGGAAAAGTAGGTAAGTAGAAGGTCGCTTAGTTTATTTCATGTTTTGGTATAAATTATGTAAAAAAAAAACAAATAAAAAAAGCTATAACGTAAAAAAGATATTTTTTTTGTTTTTTTGAAATTAATGTATGCGGCTATCAATTTCTAATACTAATAACTGCATAACCTACTATCGCAAATGTAAAAAAAAAAATACAAAAAAAACTTAAATTTAACAGAAAAAAATACAGCATAATTCATAAAACAGCCGTGTCAATATTTCTTAACCCGTTCGCTATCACTTTTCCTCATAATTTAGCATTCTGTACGCAGGGGGGAAGATGGGGGTGCACTTGACCACCCCGCCAACCCTTCACCGCCTCAAGAACAACATCGTGATTTTAATATAGTCGCGTTTTAACTCGGAGATAGTTAACGATACTTACTGGTTTTTTTTAATTGAGTTTTTTTTGTGATGTAGTTGGGTTTTTAGATGTTTTGATTTTTAGGTGAATTGGGATTGGATAAATTGGGGGTTTACTTTTTTTTTTAAGAATCTTTTTTTTTAAATAAATAAAAAAGTAAGTACTTAGGTACGTTTATGTACTTAATTAGACAGTAAATTGAGTTGCTGATATTTAAGTAGGTATTATATTTTTTTATTATTTCGTAAAATAAAACAAATGAGACAATGAGAAGTCGATAAGTAGGTATACAAACGACTAAGTTTCTAGGTACTTATTTAAAAACAAAAATTCCAATACAAAAAAAAATCCGCAATTAAAAAATAAGCTCCCATTAGAAAAATAGTGGGGCTCTCACATGTTTAACTAGCGTTTCTCAAGTCGACGCCAAATGAGGGTGAGCAGAGTTAATGAATAATTAATGTGCTGTTCGCGCCAATTATAATTACGTAAGGAAAGCAATTACGGAGCCACCCTGTTTGTTCCTCGTGATTTGCACATAGTTTAGGGAAAAACTATGCACGATCGCGAACTTGGAGCGTGGAACAATACCCGTCTTTATAGGTAGCTAGATATCTTCTTTGTTAGATATTTTTGTTCTAATGAATAAGGCTGAAGAATAGGTTAAAATAACTGGTATAATCATGACTAATTTTAATTTATATATTTTTTTTAAGTAATTTTTTTCCTTAACGACATCTAGAAAAATCTCGATGGTTAATGATTTATTAAATATGCATTTTAAATATACATATATAACCAACGAACAATCAAACAAAGAACCGTCTGAACAAAAATAGATAATCGTGAACAATGCGTTTACCTTTGTTTACTTCTATTTAAAAACGTAAAAACTCCCGCGGGCTACAGAAAAGGATCGTAGCGGGTGACGCAACGAAAATACACCGGACTTTGTATTAAAAAGGACTTCAAGACAAATCGGACTTCACTTTTCAGTCTTACTTTGTGAAAGTTAGTTCAAAAAAGCTAATAAGATAAAATAATGACTTTAATTTTTAATAAGTATTTTGCGACGTCTGCAGTTGCAGGGTTAGTAAAAAAGTGTTTGAGTAAAGTCAGATTGATACAGTGTCAAGCTATTGGAGTTACTTAACTTTTTTGATTATCAAGTACCTATGTCATGTCATGAAAATCGGAGACCACGTAAGTATTCTTTTCATAATTTCACAATCCTACACCTGTGTGTTTGTTGTTGTGTATGTTTTGTTTAAAATTAGTTTCGTCATGGAACTACTTAAATGTTTCATACCAGACATTTTTTTCAATATTTGTATATGCCGTATTATACATACAATTTACACAACAATAAACTGACCATGCCATAATTACCCACGGGAAGCATTTCCAAACAAAATCAGTGCAGTCCCTAATTAAGTACAAAAGCGACGCGTGCGCAGGTCGGGGGGAGCGGCCGTCACGCCTTGCAGTCGGAAGTGACGGCGGACGTGGAGATTGTGGCCCCAGCCCTGATTCCTTCCGGTGGACCCTGGGCTCTCTGGTGGTAATGCTTTGAGGGATAGGAGATCGGAGGGATGAGGTAATATAAGCTGACATATTTTTTTTTAGGATTTTTTTTTGTGTTTTTCGGTGTGGTGTACTTTTTCGTGGAATAGTAATAGTGTGTGTGTTTTAAGTGTGGTTTTTATTGTTTGCTTTGTTAGGAAACAACACCTTTATCTACTTACAAATATGTAAACATAATAAATAAGTTACCGAAATAGTACGCCGCCTAATGAGTTGCGGTAAAAAAAGAGTCATTTATAAATCATTCACAACAGTTATCCATCATTTAATTTAAGCGTCTTTACTAACTTTTTACTTGGGAGTTACTACACGACTAATTGGTTTAGTAGCACTTCATTCTACTTATAATGCCATTCTAGAATAAACCAAAACATTAACGTATGTCCTATAAATATAACACTCGCTTCAGCTTAAACTTTGGCCCACACATAAGGTCGTCGCTCCGATCTTCGAGCCAGAACGATTGAGTGAGATCTTTTTTTTATTAGTTGTCATATACCACGTTTTGACAGTGAGTCATGTCGGGATGTGTGTACACTACAAACTTTTAGTTGGCCGATAGTTTGTTCGGGGGCTCATAAATCAGTATGAAGATGTGTGGTAAAGATCGGGTCTTTACCTGGTATCGGACAGACTGAAAAATACTCTCTAACTATATCCTGGACACTGATTGTGTTTCGGAGGGCACGTTAAACTGTAGGCCCCGCGTGTCATTTAACATCGTCGTTACGGGCAGAACCCAGTAAGTATAACACCAGTCTTACCAAGTGGTATTGGGTTTCCCGGATAACTGGACTGAGGGGGTCAGACAGGCAGTCGCTCCTTGTAAATCACTGGTTCTCGGCTACATGCGGTTAAACTAGAAGCCGAGCCCAACATAGTTGGGAAATGGCTCGGGAGATGATGACCGACTGACAACTTTGATTGAATTCACGATTTAAAAAAAATCTTTTTTAGGGATTTATATTTTGTTGAGCAACTGTCGGCCGACTGTTTAGTCTGCAGTGTGTGGCTACTCGTAAGGACGAGATGACCTCTTTGCAATTGATACAGAGGAACCTGTTTGTTTGTCTGATGAACTGATGACTTATACCTCTATGTATGTACATACAATGTATGGGTTCGGCTCTTTTGTGTGTCTGTGTGTTTGCTGTAGGGCTAAGTGATTGGTTTAGGTAATTAAACTTTAACCAATTCGTGGAGGAGTATTCAGAGAAAATTACGCGACAAAATAATATATGTGACAAAAATAACTAGGGCTCCTAAATGGGTTATAAGTGAGTAAAATATTACATATTACATTTCTTTTGCATTTATGCTTAAATAATGCGTTCCTCTCAGAAGAGAATCATAATATTATTTGGTAACTAAAACTTCGTTAAACCCTTTAATAACATTGAATCCTGTAACAATACCATATTTAACATGTTACCAACAATTTTGGTTACTACGTCCCGACTACAACCAGCCCCAACAATCTTAACCCAACTCCCACTAAGATAGCCACACTCCGTAACAAAACCACAAATAAATATCAATAGTCCACCTCGGTAGACCACAGAGATCACCTGTGTTTCACACGGCGCCTGCACAGTTCTCACGAGGTCGTCTTTCGCTTCCTTCCTGTCTGAGCATTAAGTACTCTATACGGAGGGCGGTGTCATTACATTATGGTCGTGTTTTTTTTTTTGTTGGTCATAGGACGTGGTAAGTGAGTTTTGGAGGTGATTAGATGGTATGTGGTTTTAGAGGATGATTATTGACGAATTAAAAGGGGTAATGTACTGAGGTTTTGGGAAAATTTAGGTCTGTATAACAGATTCTAGTCTACAGCAAACTTTTTAAAAGTACATTGGAATAGGTGAATAGTTCGTAAATGTTGTCTGTCTATTTGAGTATTGTCCTGTGGTACAGATCTAGATGACCCATTTACGTCCCCTTTTTTCGAACTATAAGCCTTATCAAAATCCGTCCACTACCAAAACCCGCCCCAAAATACCTGCAAAAAGTAAACTAACTTCATATTTAAGCCTTATATCCGATAGCCCTCAAGGGTCATTCACAAGGGTGACAATACTTAGCTAGCCCATTGCCTGGGAACCGCGTCTTCCGTTCCCAGTAAGTGACAAATCTTTTTTTGATTGTGTGAACTCTAGGCGTATCCTGTTACTTAGGAAGGAAGTGATTTGTGAGGGAAACTGCGGAGTTCTTCGATGGAGGACCACAAGGGGACTTGTGGTATAATTAGCACTTAACGGTGAATAGATTTTGAAGTGGTTGTAGGTGTCTGAACGGTGAAAGAGGTAAATGATTTTATGGGAGGTAGAAAATATACCTATAGTGCGAATACACATATGTATTTATGGTTTTACCAGAAAAAGGATACACTTTTGTCACGTGATTTAGGAAATTTCGTATGGAAAAATTTCTTGAAACATATGATTAATGTCAATCCTTCTCCGTGTGAGAGGAGGCCTGTGCCCAGCAGTGGGACGATAAAAAGGCTGTAACAGTAACAGTATGACTAATGTCTGCTTAACTTTTTTGTATTAAGACGTGATTAAGACCAATAGAGTCACATTAAACTTCAAGTATAAAATAACCAGTATGAATTCAAGACCTTTTTTCTTTAAAGAATAAAATCTTTTATACCAAAGAAATCTCTTTGGAATTCCTTTTCGCTCCGTCTTATTTCTTGGCAGTTAACCCTTTTGTCGCCGCGGTTAAGGAGGCCATTGTTTCACGAGCGGTCGGTCTCACGGGCCCCCGTCTCAAACAGGTCAGACTTTGTTACATTGTTTAAGTAGGCTAATATTCCCATGGGATTGGAGGGTTGGTAGGATATCGATGGTAATGTGAGGAGGTTAGGTTTTTGTTTTTTTTTTTTATTATTTATTTATTTTTAAGCGTGAATTAAAAGATATTGTTTTACTTTATATGTGTTTAAATTAAATAAATAATTTACTTTTTATTCGGGTGTTTTAACCTGTTGTATGCCGAGCTCAAATGGACGTAGTTATGCAAAAACGTTCCAACCCACTGTAAGTTGAATTTGAGATATAAGCATTTACGCGTTTCAGTTGTATTCTTTTTTATTCTAACTAGTAAAGGTATATACTAGAGGTTTTATTGTTGAATTATATTGAGTTTAGATAACCATATGCAAAATTTTAGGCTGTTCAATCACAATAACACGATTTCGGGTGACTTGTGGGTTGGAACGTTTCTGCATAAATATCCAAATATGCGCGAAACTAATTGATTATTATCTATTGTTTTATAATAAGTGGCATACAAGCAGTTAAATGAACTTCTGGCAATATACTTTATGCCTACAATAATACTTTTTCATAAATAATTAATTTTATTACAACCGAAGATTAATTAAAAATATGACTTTAGGAGCCAAGAGCTAAGTTTTCTACTAATTGCGCATACATAAAGAAAATTTAATTTCCCAATAATTCCGTATATAAAATCGTCTCAAGATTACGATCATCGCGTGCTCGACTGTCATTAGGGTGCGTCCACACTGTCATATTATGCGATCGCTTACCACGCTGTCTTGAGGGTGAAATGACTGGATATTTTTGTTTAATGTAAAGAAGCTTACGGGTTTAATTATGTGGGTAGGTAAGTTTAATGGGTAATGTATGGGTCAGTTTTGTTTGATTGATTTTTGTTTAGTAATATTTTTTGTTGTTAAGTTTGTTTTTTTGGTTACAGTGTTTAAATATAAATACCTATGTAAGTTATCCGTTTACTCCCTAAATATGTAAGTAGATCTGAGACAGATGATTAGGTAGTTGTCGATAAACATTTCCACTTCGTTTGAGAAGATGATCAGTTAAAGTTTCAATTTGCATTGTTTTGAATTTAAAATACAGTACCTAATATTATCTAAAGCTTCTGTGAAAGACCTGAACTCAGCTACCTATTTCTTACTGAACATCAAAATAATATAAGTTTATAAGCATAGAAACAACCAGTTAAATAACTATCGAAACCTCATTAAAGTCATCAAACGCCCATAACAACATATCTAACAGTTCCCACTGAATTGAAACTGTCCGCCTTCATTTTTCGCGCATAATTACGTCTACAACGGTTCGACAAGCTGTCGCGTGGCGTACCGGTCGGAGCGCATCTGTCGCGCGTCTGAACTCAACTTTATGATACGGAACATTATAAATTTATTTAAAAACAAAAGACTGCTTTTATGGGTTCTTTTTAGGGTTCCGTAGCCAAAATGGCAAAAACGGAACCCTTATAGTTTCGTCATGTCCGTCTGTCCGTCTGTCCGTCTGTCCGTCTGTCCGTCTGTCCGTCTGTCACAGCCGATTTACTCGGAAACTATAAGTACTACAGTGATGAAATTTGATGGGAATATGTGTTGTATGAACCGCTACAAAAATATGACACTAAATAGTAAAAAAAAGAATTGGGGGTGGGGCCCCCCATACATGTAACTGAGGGATGAAATTTTTTTTTTCGATGTACATACCCGTGTGGGGTATCAATGGAAAGGTCTTTTAAAATGATATAAAGTTTTCTAAAAAACATTTTTCTTAAAGTGAACGGTTTTTGAGATATCAGCTCTCAAAGTCGTAAAAAGTATGTCCCCCCCCCCTCTATTTTTATAACTACGGGGTATAAAATTCTAAAAAAAATAGAGGTGATGCATGCTAATTAACTCTTTCAACGATTTTTGGTTTGATCAAAGTATCTCTTATAGTTTTTGAGATAGGTTGATTTAACTGTAATTTACGGAACCCTTCGTGCACGAGTCCGACTCGCACTTGGCCGGTTTTTGTGGTTATTGTTTTTTAATGTGGTTTAGTTTATTTTCTTAGATTTGTCGTAACTACTACAGAATTTATAGAATGTGTTCGTTACTTCAAGATCTATATAGATAAATGGATTGCAAATATGTATCTAAAATGTATGTTAAGGTTAATATTAACTTTGTTATCGTGGCATTTAAGATATTTCGTAGTCTTGTAGCATTTCGTAGCGCGTAGCAAAGACCAAGTTACTCGAATTACTTACTACGGATAATGTACATATATTTATATTGATAAGCCACAAGGCGTAAATTAAAATAAAAAATTAAGAGTCAGTATCATGAAAACCAAAAGGGTTATCCACAATGACACAGCATTACCAACTTGGGGTAACTTAATAATTAAAAAAAGAATTGTTACCACCATTTTATTTTACCATTCCAAATGTTAAAATAAAACATAACATATGTGATTTACGTTTGTCCCAGTGACTTGCAAGAAACTGCCCTTACAATGTTAACAATGCAGTTTATAAGAACCTTATTTCAAACGAATAAAGTTCAAAATGCAGAATTTACGTTCGTCCCAGAGACTTGCAAGTATCTACCCTTACAACATTATCAATGCAGTCTTTATGAACCTTATGCTAAAGGAACAAAGTTCAAAATGCAGTGTTTTGTTTTCAATATTGTTGGTTATGCTTGATTAGTTTTAATTTCACAGTCTTGTATGGAACAATGATGTGGAATGAAGATCTTTGTCTTGGGGAAGATATACGAGTAGGGTAAGACGTGGCGAACAAAACCTTTTGAACTTATGTTAAGAAATGTGTGAACTGTGGTAAGATCTGGTATCAGCTGATTTAAAAGACGTTTACTTGTAGTTAATCTTAGATGGGTTTCTGTTTATAAGGGGTAAGGTTAAAGGGATCTCATGGTATTTCTAAGTCATTTTGTAGCAATCAATACTATAAGGCTATACTTCTCCTCAAGCCAGAAGTCATTAATTTTGCTCCCTTTATAAATTGTAACATGTTTCTCCAGTTAAACTATTAAGACAGAATGTTAGGACCTCATTAATTCTTGTTCTTTTTTATTGCCAGAAACGCATAAAAACTTTTTACAAATAACCATTGGAACGTGTCTTAAGTTTTAAATTGATACCGGCAGGCGGTGAAGGAACCATGAGTGGACAAGTTTCAATTTCGAATTCGGAAGTCTTGGCTTGATTAGTTAGTTTTTGTGGAGCACAAAGCGCACTTCCGGCTTGTCACGTTCTATATACGAATTGTGGAAATGACGTCGATCCACCGATCCGCTCCAACGGTTTATTAGAAATTGATATTTGGAATCTAAGATCGTCATTAGACCGTCTGTCTTCCGGCCATACACGAGGGCGCGTGCCACTTAATTGCTTCATTTGTGCCCATAATGTGGCATCAATATAGTTTTTTCATGTCTTCGAGGTGTTATGCTCTAGTGATGATTGAAATTTATTCATCCATTTCCTAATACAGTCCCTAATAAATAACAAACAGCGGAACAAACAATATCAATCGTCATCCGCCATCAATGCATCACAATCACGGCGAGATCGTAAACAAAATTCGATAAAACTCATCATTTTATACCTAAACGAATTATCTGGTAGCAAATTTTAAGCCAGGCCTGCACAGTGCGTCCGCTTATACAAACAAAATACCAACCAATCACGATTTTGTGAATTTGAAATTTGTTAAAGCCCAACGGTTGTACAGAAAACCAATACGGTGTGTACATGTATGTACATGGTAAAACTACGCACGGGCTAAGCAAACTAGCGGTGTGTGTGTGTGCACGCACACAGCGGCACGCACCGCCGCGTACACTCACTCACACAATGCGATATTGCAAATGGGCTAGTCGAATGTATTCGTTCGCCCGCCGGCCGGTGGGGGTGGGGGCGCCCAGCGCAGGGGGGAGAAGATGCGTTTTTGTGCACTACTCTCCGCTTTAGCTACGTTTATGAGTAAATATAAGTGCGTAACCGATAACGTCCTTAATACGGGCTACATCAGTGTGAGTTCCCCGCTTTTGGACTCAATTATACCTGTCTGTGTACGCGACATCTAGACTTTCTTCACAATAGGGCTGTCACTGGCGTTGTATAACTATCTGTTTGTCTCGTGAAGCTGTTATGATAAACGTTTGTATGAGCAATTTCGTAGTAATCGCCTTTCACTAGTTTTGTGAGCCATCCTAGGTCTCCAAACAAGCGACAATGCATCACAATTAGGCTAACATTATTCGATCATGGGGGTGAATAATAGGAGGCTTTACATCGAACGAGCTGCCGGTAACTGAAGCATTGATGATGGACCCTAACACACTTTGACCTGCTGCTTTAACTTTTCACAGCATTCGATCAGGCTACATCTATTATCCAGGAGGCTTTCGCGATAACCGCTGTAAATCTAATCCTGAAGTCAAAAATCATTTATTCACCGCGGCACAGAGCAACTTACAAACACAAAATGTATGTTTGCTGGTGCGGCCAGTTAAAAGGTTTGCCAGGCTTGGTGCCGGCGACCCTATGGCGTACAGCCGCCCGGAACGGTAGGCTTTTTAAAAATAAACGAGTTGTTATTTTTAGTGACAGAAGCAGACTAAGTGGCTTCGACCCGGGGGAAGTCCGTCGTCCTCTGAGAGTTAAGCACACCTGACTGGCGATGCTCACGGCCCGATTCACACTTCTTTCAGCGCTCGAACCGCCCGAATGGAAAGTACATGAAAGGCCGGTTACTTCGTTACTAAGAAAAAAAGTAAAGCGAGCACGAAAAATGCTCAGCGAGCGGGAATTCGGGTGACGTTCTGTAATATTAGATAACTTGGGAGACGGCTGTCGGCTGCGTGCGCTGGCCTATGCTCCTCTATTTGTTGTCAGCACACGTTGTCGCAGCCCCGACGCCTGCCTGTCGATATTAACTTTCCGACATCACTCCTACTAACATGTTACAGTAATCATACTTTTTGCAACCATTTTACATTTTGAAATGTCATCCTCTCCCGTTTCCAATATTTGAATATAGAATAATATCGGTCATTCTTTCATTAATAATTCATAGACAAGTGTCAAAGTCACATAATTTAACGCGGGAAGTGTAAAAATGTATTTTTAGAGCAAAACCCGACCACAGCATGCGGTCAGGCCGGAATCTATTTCATTATCAGGACGTTTAACTAACCTCACGTCAATGAACCGCGGTGTTTCTACTATAAAATTTATTTTGATTAATCCGTAACATTCTCGTATCTCTGGTAGGCTCGATGCCATTTCCGTAGGTACACGACGCATACACAAAGCAATACTGGCCACTGTCCACTCCTCTTACGGGACGAACACGAATTTTCGCACACACACAACCGCCTATTTCAGTTTTACCGCACACTGGTGCTTGTATAAAATTTATGGTGCACACTTTTGCATCGGAGCCGCTATAGCAACATAGATCTGTGGAAGGGGGATGGCGCTGGTCAGCCATTTCGTGTCGACGAGATTTATAACCTCTCTGTGCGTTGGCGCTAACTTTAGTAAGATGCGTGCATTTGACGTCCGAAGGCTTTATTACTGAAACTAGGCACTGTATTTTTCGTATTACGTTTGAAATTCGATATTTGTCGGGCGATAAAATTGGAAAATGGTGGTGGGTAGGTAACAGAGCCGTTGGGGGCATTATTTCAAAATGTACCGTTAGGTGGGGGGGGATTTAGGGTGGCGAGCGGGGGTCAGCCCGGTTGTTTGTCTATCGCCGCGCTTTCCCATTCACCGGGTGAATTTTCCGAAGCCCATTGCGCTTCCGACCCCACCACCCCCCTTGAGCCTTCCTCTCTGTATTTTTATTAACGGAATTATGGCGTCTGAATGAGTAGTGCCTACTTATATTGATTAGGCCTCCGGCGTATGCTATCGTGTATGTGAGCGTGATAAGCGCAGGTTTTATTTGGAGCCTACGATTGGTTAATACGTCGATATCTTACTTTATATAAATCTAGTATACCTTCAAATGGTTATAGGTAAGAGATGGGCAAGGCTTTTATTGTTAATTCATCTTTATGCAGGCGCAGAACAAAAGAGACTTATGAAATGTTTTTTATCCTCCTTTTTAATACCTCACTCACATTGCTTTTGAACTCATCCATTTTGTTTTAGAGTAAACGATATTGTTGTGCTGTTTTAATGAAAAGGTTTACGAGGAGATCATAAATACGAACAGTTGATGCTTGCCTAGAAAATCCGTTATATTAAAAAAAGGACTATAATTAAAAATCGAACACCTAATTCGCTTTTCGAACGTATTCAAAAAGCCTGCATAGTCTGTGAGCGTTTCCAAATGCAAGGTTCTGATCAGAAACTCATAACGGACACGTCATGTCTTATCTATGGTGAAAAGTTGGGCTATAGAGTGCGCGGGAAAGCTTGCGCTGCGTAGTTTACCGACAACAGTTTCCGAACGCGTTTTGGTAGGAACAACTTTATTGTTACGCATTTGTATGTTTTTCGGTACTGTTTACAATGAAGGTTTTATATGTTTATGTATTTTTTAATAAGTACAGTATGTAAGACTTACATTTACCTACATAAAAGCAAAAGTACGAAGTCATGTTAGTACTTAGGGAAAGAAAGTCATGTATTCAAATGTCGGTCTTGTATATTATTATTCTATATTTTTTAAGTATTATAGCTTATTAGATTACTCATATACTTTATGTTCTATAATGTAGTAGTGATAGTAACTGCACTAACTGGAATATTTGAAATTCTCAAACACCAATTATAATTATTAATGTATACGTTTCTATTATTAACCGGTAACAATTGCGGGCGCTCACTAATTTCCAAAATTGATTGTGTAATGATGTTGCCCTTGACCCGAAATTAATTGATAATTTGTGTTAGAATTGTTATCAAATATCAAACAGGTAGTATTTCTCATTGAAAAATATTGATAGTGATACCTCTACAATAGTAGTGTCATCTTGCTGTTTTTTTTAATAGTGTCGCATGAGAACTACTCCTCGAATTCAGGTAAAAAAAAGTTTTCATTGGATTGACAAAAAATTGGTTTAGGCTCGGCAGTGTCATACATTGAGCGACTGCCGACTGCGATCCGATATCCGTTGATAAGACTGCATTCGATTTTTTGATTTCTGAATACTTATAACGACTACCAAAGGTGTTCAAATGACAGCTCACCATTTATCGTGCCCTCCGATACACGGAGGAACTCTTCGTGAGAAGATCGTCCCGTCTATGGTCCTACCCAGCCAAGCTATGATTAACCATATGAAAAATTGACCCGTGTGGCTCTTACGATCACTTCTTAAAAGAAGTTCCTAACATAATTTTTCTTTATTATAATTTAAATCTTAACCGCGTTCCTCATAGCCCGCGCCATTCGCCTCGAATTCGCGATGACTGGTTTTGATACGGCGTCGATAGCTTAAACGTAGGTTTTCGATGCTCAAAACTGCACAACTGATTAATGCTACGTTTTATCGGTTTTCACTGTTAATTATGGCTTTTTGAGGAACAGATATCCGCCATTAATGTATTAGATTTCTTCGAAAATGTTGTGTGTGGTTTCGTTTGAAGTTTGTTATGATATCATTGTAAAGTGATAATTGATGGTATTCATTAGTCATTGCCAGGTTTGGGCTGTCAACTTGTACCTACTCATGTTAACTGGTGCTTTTGATAAGCTGACTATGTACTTACGTTTATATGTTTTGATTTTTCATTTTCAATTAGATTATGTTTAGTATAAATAAGTATTGTAGTATAAGTAGTGTTATTGTATCTTAAAATATTAAAGTGTTTATTATTTTATTTACATAGTTTAAGTTCAGTTGCACACTTTTCGTCTATGTATTCAAATGTAACTGCAACTAAAAGTAAGTTTAAAAAAATTTGCCGACTTTCTGTACGTATTAAAAATCTTCAATAACTATATTGACAGCCCCGAACTTCTATCTAAATTTCACTTTAATGTACCGCAAAAATTATTCCGCAATAACCCACCCCTACGTGTGCCTCTAGCATCAACAAATTACAGACAGAATAGTTTTATTATACGAGCGGGTAGACAGTTCAACAATATATGTAAGCAGTATGACTTTGATCCCTTTACGACTAGCGTGGCGTCGGCCAGAAGACGCATTAGCCTAAAGTTTTTTAAGTAGCATTTTGATTGTTTCCCTAGTTTTTAGAAATGTTTATAATATTTTTATTATTTAGTACTTTTTGTTTGTTAACTAAAGGTTTCTAGTTAATACTAATTGATCCTTGCAATTACCTTGTATAATAAGCTGTAATGGCTGTGTAATTATTGATATGCTCACTTCTTAATTGTAAGTCTGTTGCTATACGTGAGGACTTGTAATTGGCTTTCCGTAGTTTAGGTTGGCTTCTATTTTTAGTTAGTTTAAGCTGTAAGTCCTCCAGAGTGTAATAAATAAATAAATAAATAAATAAATAAATTTCAGTTACAAATCGTCTCTAAATTCCTAACGAACTAAAATCCCGTCAAAAACTTTGGTTATTCAACAAAAAAGGTTCAAACTATCCATCGCTAGACAAGCTTTTAAAACTATACTACCAAAAAGTCCGGATATGTCCGTACCGTCAGCAAAACGACGTAACATTATAACCGCGACTGTAGTAACAAGTCAACAGAGCTATGTACAGTCAGCAACGAAAATTTGCGCCCTTCAAATATTCACAACTTTTCTGAACAGGGGGATGGAAAAACTGTCGGCCTGTCCACTATGAATACTCTGTAGCTAATGCGTGTATAATGCGATTATTTTTACACTGGAAAACGCCTTTTTTACTTAGTAAACGATATTCTACGTAAAATCACATAGGTACATTTTAAGTATCTACAGTATTTTTTTATGTTGTTCTTCATAATCTAGCAGATTTAAAGGACAATTCACAGGAAAGTAACAAAACAAAAAGAAACCTAAAAAATATTTATTCATATGTTATCCGCATTGCTTCACATTCAGTAGGTATTCTATTTAAATATAGAGGAATTAAAAAATAAAATGTCAGTTAAAAGATTTTTATATTTTTTATAAAAAAAAAAACAAAAAAAATATACAAAATTGAAAAAGGAATACATAACGAGCTCAACCAATTAACTAATTCAATTTTATGACAGCGGCCATCGCGCCACATAAGTCTATGGGCGGCAAGTGTCCAGGCACATATGCACGTCTGATTATTCGAAAATTCATGCCCTGTCCACCCCTGTCAGGCCGCAGACAAAATACGGGTATATGTACGAAATTCAGCCGGTTTTATTCCGGCGTTCGGCCGTCGAAAACCGGTGCTAGCCAGTTCATACCGCCCTAAAACTGCGTATGTACGTTACAAAGGAATTATAAAAGGCCGGTCAAGTCAGAATTGAAATTGGATTTTATTGTCTGACTGTACTTTATTTGCGAATTTTCGGTGTCTGAGATAATTTGATTAGGTTGGTGACTTGTATGAAATATTTTCTAAGCCTGAAATACGAAATCATGTGTTGAAAATGTAAATTGGTAATATTAGAATAGAAAATATATAAAGTCTGGTTAGTTTATTTCAGAAGTTTGCTAGTAATCAGCTGGGAAACATAATTAATGTGGTTCACTATTATAATAGCTTACCATTAATATGATTTTGAGATCTTATCCACTGCGAAATATGCCCGTAGCCTTCGGTTGATCTGAAAAGAGAAGAAAAAGCATTGTAATTTTTCAAATACCTTATTTTACTTTAAAAGACACTAACTAATCTTAATAAATAATATGACTATCAAATAATATTCGGAAGTCTTCAAAAACCAGTCAAAATCAATTTCAAAAAGTTTCCTTTTACCAAGAATCGATAAGAAGTTACAACACTACTTATCGATATCGATCGGATAGGGGTGGCCACGTGCGAGACCACCCGGCGGGAGCGCGTGCGCCGGTCTATAGGAAATCTATGGGGTTTTTTGTTTCTTCCGATAAATGGCGATAAAGGCAATCTTTTGGTGAATTACCCCTATCAAGTTTATGGTGTTGTATCGTTGTTTAAATATGTGACTGTTTAGGGACGAAATATCAATTGATTTTAATCTTAATCCACAGTTAGAAAAATCTATCATCAATGTGATAATTAAAACACTAGTAAGTAAATATCTTAGTTGGAACATAACAGAATATTTCCTAGTCAAAAATTTACCCGTGGTGAAAGAAAAACACATTAAATTACATTTTACTTACTTGATTCTTAATTAGAAATAGGGTGTATTGAATACACTTTCGCAAAAAAGGCAAAGCTACCTTACTGCGTGGAATTACATTATTATTATATTAATAATGTATCTAAAATTATTTTCCTTGGTACATTTGCAGCTTGCTCAACACCAAACATCTTAAGGAAACTCCAATATATCTTTCCTCTAAAGGTACCGAAAGATGTTTCTTTACTATCAGTCACCAGGTGCCAGTGTGCTTACACTCCATTGATCGATTTATGGGCTATTAAGGGCTCGGTACACTGAAGAGGCTAATTGTCACGTACGTGTAAGGTCTAAGTACAGGAAGTTATTTGTTATACTTATGTATCTGTAGCGTGGGTTGATTTATTTGCTGGTAAGTGTAGTTGCGTTCGTGTCGATTTTTTTGGAGAATCAATTATTTTGGTTTTGGTAGGTTTGATTAGGCCTTCGAAGTTTTGATTTAGTTTGAGAATTTAGTAGATACCTAGTTATTAGTTGTGCCTCGCGGTTACATACGCGTTTATACATAAGGAGCTACTTCCCAGATTTGGACAAAACGTAAAGTAGGTACTAAGTATAAAGAGAGTCGGTTTTAGGTCTTGTTATTACTATATTTTCATTGATATTTTCAAATAATGATTTGATTTTTTTTAGCCTTACCTAAAGTACCTAAACACTAACCATGTTCTTTTTCCATATTTTTTATTACAAATTCACCTTCCCTTTCATACATGTGCCAAATCTAGAAACCGACACAAATCTTCAAAACCCAGCTGTTTCCATTAATCGTATCAACACCGCCTTCCGATTTACGACACTTGAACTCCACAAAGGCAGTATACGTGTCAAATTAGTGCTATAGAAGATAAATATTTTGCACAAATTGAGAAAAAACACGCAGATGTTTGATACTTTTGACTTTTGGTTAGTTTTGCCGTCTTTTATTGAATGAGTTTCGATTTCCATTCAAGCTACAGAATATGTTCATTCAAGTAACAGACGTCATTTTGGTTTGTATTTCTTAACATAATACTTCGTTTTTTATCGGTTTAACTTATCTTAGTTTTCATTGTTTACTTATCGCTCACTACATAGCCTGCTCTGCATAAGCAATAATTTTTTGTTATATTTTCTCTTAAAAGTTCCTATTGTTTACAGTATGTCCTACCCTGCATAATTTAACTAGACAATTTTAGTTACACTGCGTCTTAAAACAAATGAAGCTCTAGTGCACTACCAAACTAGTTGGGACATCCCAAGAACATACCAATTTGTAAAGCAAAAGACCCACAAATGTCCCACAAGGCCAAGAGCCCTTCACCATTAATATTTATTCGCGGGATGCGGGCCTTCACATTCAAGGAACAATTCTTATCCCCTCACTACAATAGGCTACTTGGCCACGAATTGGCTACTTGGCCCAAATTCGCACAAAGCCAATATTGGTCTACTTACAACCAAATTACCAGTATCGTCCCGCATCCTTAGACCCCTGCGGAGACAAATTTAATTTTAATAGTTTTTTGCAAGTTGCAACAGGATGTCCAAATTGTGACGCTCAAGGTTATAAATAACGTTTTTGGGTACAAGATGTACAATAGATATGTTAAAGAGTCGGTTGTAATAAAGCAATTTAGTGACTATAGGAAAAAACTGAAACATGATATCTGTATGTCGCGGAATGTTAGGGTTGGTTTTTTGATTGACAACTAACTGCGAATTATCATGTTAAAGATCAGGGCAATAAAATGCCGCCCATCCGGATGCGAAGTCAGACGAATCAAACTTACAAAACCAAGAAAGTCAAACCAAAATTATATGTTACACTTAACCCTTCACTTATCTCGTCAGCGGAATTGTCAAAACACATTCTGTGTTGGGGTGCGTTCACACGGCCATTTGTAAGACTTGTGACGTCAGCGGATGCGACGTAAGGACTCGTCGTCTTGAATGGGCACGCACACATGCACACCTGTGCACCGACGTCTTGGAGGCATGTGTGGGTGAATGAACGTACGGCGTGTTTACGCCGAGACTGTAGACAGGCCGACTATGGAGATTGACGGCCGACTAACGTGGACAAACATGCCCGATTCGACTAATTGAAACACGTCCGTTATCCCGGATTGGCGACAAACAGTTTCGAAAAAAACTTTCTAATGAGCAAACATAGCAGTTTTCCATCATAAATTCACACTTGAATTGCGACGATCGTGCTTGAAAACTGTTTCGTCATTTCCGAAATTTTAATAGTGTGTGTTACGATGAATGACGGGGGCATTGGACCTTGTGCCAAAACCATAATACACGGGCAAAGTTGTTTGTGCAGTTAGATGGGTTAATTTGGACTCTATTCTTGTGGTGGTAATGTGTTAGTGGGGTGTGTAGAAGTATTGTAGTGGCGGTATATCGGTATGAGGTCGAGGGGTGAGGCGCGGGCAGGTGTTAGACCAGATGTCTTGAACAAATTGCCGTGCCATAAGGTACGTGGACGCACCCTTAGTTCTGTGGGCTCGGCGTGTGCCAAGTTTTAATTTTATGCTTGATTAAGACTCGGATACCGGGAGCGACTAATTAATGGCCAGGAGATCGACTGTGCGGCTTTTCGAGTGCTTTGCCGCATTACCTCTGTACCACTAGTTCTTAGGTTTTTGGAAGTTTCTGCGCAAACTACTGCCAAGCTGCAGTTTTAATGTCGAGCTGTTTATCGGAGTAATGTAATGCAAACAGCTTATGTGGATTTCAGTCGTGAGAATTTACTATGTGGTCGGATTCAGTTGTTCAAGATATTACGTGTATTAATAGTTTACTCACGTAATACCTTTTTAAATAGAAATTGATGATATTTTATTTCAATCATCCAAACGGCTAAAGTACAGTCAGGCATAAAAATATACATAAGTACATTTCCTATCACACACACGTCTCAAAGACGCATAAAATAACACACAAATATAATACACTATTAAACATTAAATACACGTACATCGTTCTAAAGCCTCTGATGTAAAGCCTGAACGTATCATCAAAGTAAAGCCACTTTTTTACACCGTAAGCACATTTTTTTTTACGTATCAATGGACAGTGTACCCAAGGTACCTCCAGTTAATGGGTGCAGAAAGAAAATGCGCCGTAAAGAATAAATAACGAGTCGATGCAGTTTGCTTTTTAACTTAACTATGCTTTATTTTAGTCTGGCAATATTGAGGATTTTTATTCAGCTTTTTGCTTTAAGTCACTGGTCAAAAGAGTTTTTAAAAGCATAATTTTTCTGATTAGAGAGCCAGGATTAAAAAGTATCGTTGCTATCATTAATTTGTAGTAATACAAAGTAAGTTATTTTCCACGTTTCTTACTGTATGTCTGTATTTTTTATAACTAATGAATATTTTTCATAAATATTTCGCTATCCGGTCTTTTTTAATGAAACCTATAATTAAATTCGGGCCATAAGAAAAGCAAAACTATAGAATGGCATTCGAATCAAACTCACTAATAAGAAAAGAACATTCTTTATTCAAATAGCAGACAAGTTCTATTTTCAAAAGTACCCATGTACTTGTGACGTCATAACATCCGAATATCATTCGGAAAATGGAAGCTGACGTTCAAATGATTTCTAAAATGGCGTCGGCTAGGTAGCGGAAGTGCCGATGACCGCTGCGTTCGTAATTATTTTATTTCACGGAAGTTATAGTCATTGACTCTTTGGTTGCAGCCGTATGGCGATTATATGTGAGTAGATGTTTTTGTCTGGTTCAGGTAATTTGTGTTTCATCTATTTTGTACATTATACATAGACTTACAACCTATGTTGCTCATATTTTGCACATAAGTAGCAAAAGAAATGTAAGTGAATAGGCTGAACTAGCCTTCATTTCAAAGAAATTTTAACGAAATGATGACGTCTTTTCGTGAAAGCGGGTTAAAAATGCAAATTGCTTGACCTAATTCTGTTGTCAACTTAGGTAGGTATATCTTATGTAGACTTCTTGATCTTCTAGTATCTCTCTTACATAAATAAGAATAAGTAGTGCAGTGCAACAAAAAAAAAAAAAAAGAAAGAAACCATTCGATAATTAAAAGAATAATTTCAAAACTGTTCCAACCCCATCACCTTCTAAATTTAAAATTGTAAGAGATTACAGCCTAAGCTATTGATGCCGTCAATTGTATGACTCGATCGATTGTTAAGACCCTCATACTTTTTCTAGGGCCGATTCGATTATTGTGACGTATCGAATATAATAATAGAGGAAAGGAGAAAGGGGTCGGCTGCACCTTTAGCTATTCCGGGACAAAATGTCGCGTGCCCGGTGCGTACAAGCGAATGATACAAGTTATCCTCCGGAACAAATGTGCATCTTACACCTTGTTATAACTGTACTACAGATGCATTTATTAAATTTTCTCTGATCCTCTTAGTTAAAATCACTTAAATTATGGAAATTTGGGAAGAAGTGGATCTTTGGGACTTTTTCTTTAAAATATACATTTATCGATTCAATAGATCTACAAGGTGCAGTTTAATCTATTGTAAAAACGATTTTGGCAAACATCTTTAGCTTAGTTAAACGACCTTTGATTTCGCCTATAAAGTACTGAGTTTTAATATCAGTTACGTAATAATAATATAAAACTTATGAACCACTAATGTATCCTTATAAGTCAAGTAAAGTCGATAAACCGAATCACTCGATATTAAAATCGATAATCGTTATTACCAAAACAGATGTGCAATCTTTAAAGAGAATTTGCATTATTGTTCGCGTATATCTAATGGGGGTACTTCGAAGAGGATTTTTATTTTTATTGATATTGGCATGTAAGCTGCGAACGCGTTTTCGCATCTGTAGGGGCGCGTGCGATCGCGAAAGATGTTTTGCCGATGATGGATCGATATCTTCCATTGTGATCGAAATATATCGAGTTTCGGGATGCGATTGTTTTGGCAGAAAAATAATCGAATAGATAATTAATGATCTTTTGATAAGATTGCAATGTGTTGATTGATGTAGGTAGATGGCAAAAAAGTTAAAGAGTCTATTTATGGATGTTGTTTTTAGAGTTTTTTTGATAGATGATTGTCAGGTTAAGTTAATATTTATTATAGCAGAGTATAAGTAAAACTTACCTGTAAAAAATTTCCTATTTGTCAATTGTGTTTCTTTAAGTTAAAGAAAACCCAAGATATACCTACGTGCTTAAGAATTTACCTCCTTTGGTACCGATTCCAAAAAATACCAAAGAACAAAATTTCCACAACCGCATAAAACGCTCAAAACCTAACAAACTTAGATTCGCGTGAAACTTTATCGATCGCGATGCGCACCCCTCGCCGCCATCTTGGGCGCTTGAGCAGCTGCGCTTGCGCCGGGTCAAAGGTGCGAGGGGTAAGCAGCTATTGTAGTGTAGTGGGCGCTGAGTGCGCTGTCTGTAGGATTATACTCAGCGCCATATTGGATGTATCGAATTATTGACTTATGATTTAGAAGTTTAATGTTTTTTCGATAAATATCGTGTGAGGAATTTTTGTGATAGAACTAGATTTTGGTAATAGATTGCTACATACTGAGACAGATGGAGATCTAAAAGGCTTAATGACTCTTTAGATCTGGCTACCTACACGTAGTAAATCTCTTAGACTGCAGAAGACTGAAAGATTGTTACAAAGTCCATCTACGTTTAAAGGACACCATCTGAATATCAATCTTTAAAGATAATTGTCATCAACCAACAGTAGAAAACTTAAATCACTTTCCTCAAAACAAATAAGGAACTATGAAGTTACAACAGCCGGGAACAAACCACCTGGTCACTGAGATTGATTTAGGCGCCACTGTTACTGCAACCATGAAGACATTTGATACGCCCACAAAACACATTAAGTGCCGGATCAAACATGTGCATCGATGCTATCTTTTTAACACGTGCCTTCTTTTCATCAACCTCAAAATCAACCTTATTTACATCTTTCAAGGTTCAAATTCAATCGGTCAAAACATCTAAGGAGAAGACATGAATCACCTTACGATGTTCGAAAGTCTTCAAACGGTTTTAGACTTTGTTTTTGAATAACTAAGGTTGGTTATTGATGGCAATGGTTTTACTATAAATGTTTATCGTAAGGTGCGGGCGTAAAATCAGCTGGTCGGTCTTGTAAAGACGTTTTTTTCTTAGAAGGAGGTGTGTTTGAAATTCAACTTTGTAAGCTTGTGATACGGTTGAATTTTCCTTGGCTTTTGAGTTGTCAATCTTGGATCTGCCAAAAAGGTGTTGCGTTAAGAATTCTCAAGAAATATACGATTCTCATCCTTATGTCTTTGGGAATAAGATGCCTTAGAAAATTGCCAACGTGTCTTCGTAATATTTAAGACAGAAGGTGGTCTACTTGTCAATACCGGATGACGCATCTTAATTTTTTTCTGATACCCTACTTGTATTCAATAGCTCTACAAGGTGCAGTTTAATCTATTGTAAAAACGATTTTTGCAAACATCTTTAGCTTAGTTAAACGACCTTTGATTTCGCCTATAAAGTACCGAATTTTAATATCAGTTACGTAATAATAATATAAAACTTATGAACCACTAATGTATCCTTATAATCCGCGAACAATACTCGAACAAGTAAGAGCTTTATACAGGGGTCGATCGACATGTGCGCACGCGACGCGTGGCTCGACAATCACAGTAATAATAACTAAAAAAATAATAATAAAATCGGGTGAAGAATAAAGAAAATCACCCCCTGCTCCCCTTGGCTTTATCTTGTAGACTTGGAAATGTTAAAGATAATAGGGGCGAGTCCCCTCGATCGTGCGCGCGCGCACCTTTCGCGGGGGTTGCACCGTGGGGCGTTGTGACGCGTGCGGCTGGCGGTTAAGTTCAAATTGTTGACGCGTCTTCTGTTTGTAGTAAGTACTGGTACTGTATGGCTTTGAATTCGAGTCGGTAATGCATACTGACTGACATGACAGCGACTTTAAAATTGTTGGGAAAAGAAGTTTGTATTTTAAGCACCATTTATGATCCATTTGCATTAGTACCTACAACTAAGGAAGAATACACTGAGGAAGAAAAGATTCCGTCGAATTCGTCCTCCTCCTTTTTGGGAAGTCGGTTAAATCAAAAGGCTCAGAAAAAACATGTAGAACATCTAAAACTTCAAAGTAATCTACGTCTACTTTTAGCAGTAATATCATACGAGACTTTTTCAATTACCAAGACTTACTACACATATGACAAGATTACTTTGGTACGAAATGACGTACCAATACGCCCCAAAATCAGAATGCCTCAACCACATATTAGCTTATTTCTAGTTTCGTACGAGTTGCTACGGCCTACGAGCCGTACTCTATTTCCTACGAGCTAGGCCAGGAAATTAAAACCCTGCGTCATTTTTCTTTCGAACTTGAATTTCGTGGTACTTTAGTTGGCGAAAGTTAATGGTGGGATTGTTAGTAAGTAGGTATGGTTTAACTTTCTTATTGATTTATAAATGGAATGTTTCTTGAACTTGTAGATAAAGTAAGCATGATACACTTAAAGATTCGTGTATACTTAACTTACTAAATATATTTTATTTATTTTAATAGGAAATGTTTGTAAATACGCTCGGTCACAGTTGACGATCCAAATTCTTAGTACCTGGCCGCGTAGCTTCAATGAGGGCTTAAACTTGTCAATTACATAGACACTTAAATAGTACGAAAAATCCCTAAAAAAAAAACAGTAGTTTTTGAAACTAAATAAATCAATCAACAAACAGATAAGGCCTATCCAACAAAGACAATATATTTTGTAAACTACGTCAATATAAATCAAAAGCCAATTACTGAGATATGAATGAAACGGGAAACGGAAGCAAAGGACGTATTCAAAAAGCTCAGAGATAGGCTTTGTAGTCCACCTTTGATTACCTGACGCAGAACGCGGACCAAAGACAATATGTGGACGTGAATGGAAAGGAGAAATTAGTTTTTTTTTTTGCTGCCATGTTGGTACTTCGGCCTATGTATTTTTTTTCGCGATCCTCTCCGATGTTTGCTTGGTGATTGCGAATTTTGTTAGTTTAATTGTTTTTTGGTTGCGCCTTTTTTGGGTTTCGTACCCAAGAGCTATTACTAAGTCATCGCTGTCACCAGGTCTGTAATACTTGGGACGTTGTCTATCTGTTACATAGCTAGATATATTATATTTATTTATAATTCAGTAAACACTAAACACTACCATGTAATAGCGACTCTTTACTATATTCATCCACTAATTAACCCGCTGTATGATGCATGCATGAGCGCAGATATACGCGACAAACAATTGATTTTCTATTGTTTTACAATTAGCGATATACAAGCAGTTAACTCATACAAAAACACAAAAATCTGCACATCTAATCCCTATTCTCCTATTCCATTTCTCTGCTCTATTTCTTACCCAAAATCAATTGTGGTTTTTGAAAAAAATCTGACAAGACATGCGGGCCACCATATGGCAAGCAAGGTGTTCTATCAAAGAAACTCTTTCGGCAAAAGGTGCAAATTTTGAAGTAGGTCATCTTCTTATTAAAGACTTTTTGCTCCATGTCATTTCTTATATCTACCTGGCTGGGTACACGTGGCTGGTAAGAACACCGTGTGCTAGGTATAAAAAAAATATAACCTATTTACATGTTTAAGTTTAGAACGCCTATTTGAGTAGCTATTAACTGAATTTAATATATTACACATTTAAACTATTTATTTATAAATAAATAAAAGAGGATTACTAAAACTATGTATTAAAAATAATTAAATTCATCCGCATAGTTCCAGCGGGGTTCATGGCCAAAAGGCTGGCTGCATTGCCACGCTAAAGGGTCTTGATAGGAATTTTTGTACAAATACTTATTAAAAAAATAAGTAAATACTTAAAGAGTTATGAAATTAAATAATGGTATTTAAATTGATTTTATCCGCATTTTATTTATAAATTGAGCGGTTCAAACATACGTCAAGTCAAAATGGTTTATCTTTAGTTATATACCAATCTATTTAAACGGTGTACCTACCTGTAGGTGTTCTAAATTTGAGCATGTAGGCAGATAATATTTTTCCAGGTAGGTTCTTTTGTTTTAATAAAAGGATAAAATAATTGTGTAGCTAGATACTAAACGGATATTTTGCGGTTAAATGATTAGCTTATTTTCAAGTTAAAAAACATTATTTTTATCTATACCTGTACTTACAATATAATTGGGTTATCCCAGTGGACTTTCCAAACTCAAATGCAATCTACCGCAGTAGGTAACGTTAGAAAAATATTAATAGCTGCCAATTTTTATGAACAAATCAATTTGAAATTAACAGTATCACACACCAACCAAATAATTGAATACTGAATATAATTAAATAAAGGGGGTTTAAAAACCCTTTTAGACAGTAATAATCATAGCCATTTAAATAAAAATTCATAAACAATTCATATGATTTACTACAGTACCCGAGGTCACAGCAATTATCTATGTTAGTGTGCCACAATCTCCTAATAATCAATAGCATTTAGCACACGCCACCCCATCAAAATACCATGAAACATAACATGCGAAAACCAACCTTAACTGTACGCTATACAATCCAATTTCATTTGTCATACAAACTGGTCTTTAATGACAACCAGAATTGATTGATCCCTCGATTTCTTACAGTGCTAGTACTTTGTTCGAGTCAAAGATGGTATGAGAGGTCATATTACGTTGGTTTCATCCCCTGTATGCGTTCTAAAACACATCTGTTTGCTAGTTCTTCAGTGGGATAAGCGTGACATTTGGTAAAGCGTGACTTGAAGGATTTTTAATTAGAATTTCGGTTTTGTTATTGGTTAGGGGTAAATATTCGGTAATAATTAGACAAGGAAATCACGACATCATAAAGCAGAGTATGTATGTTTGTTTATACGCGATAAACATAAAACTTATCAAAGTATTTTCATGCGGTTTTGCAAAAGTAAACACTTCTGCAATTTCTGTGAGGATAGCTTCATTGCTTATTCTTATCACGGTCAATTTGTGAATGGGTCGTAGGATACCTAATTCTGTAGGTTTAAGGAGTGCCGTAAAGAGGACATGTAATATGTCAATACTTATTTTAGTCAAAGGTTTAACCTATACCTTTATTACCCAAATAGAATACCTAAATCCCGTTGCATAAAGGGCTCTAGATGGGCGGTTTTGAATGATTGGCGGTAAAGAAAAGGTTTATATACCTGCATCTTGTAAACAGAAATTAAAAATGAATAAAAAAGAAACATGTTTTTCGTATTGTTTCTTATAAGAATGAACATTCCACGAAAACTCTTAATACTTTCCAAATAAACGACATCTAGTTAAGGAATTTATTTTAAAAAATCTCATGAAAGAAATAAGCGTAAAAAGTTATGGAAATGAGAAGTTAACATCAATAAAATTATTTAAATCACATCGCCCCTTTCAATTAAAGTGCATACATCCATTATAGTGTGGGCCGTGCCATGAGCGACTAGCGATTTTGAAACGATCATTAAAAGAAGAGAGAAGAAAAGTTTTTTACATATAAAAATGTATCTTTGTCTTAAATAAAGTTATGGTGTATTAGTATGTATTTTTGTATGTTGTGTTAATAACACACTATATACTTATTATACGAACATTTTTTTTACAACTGAAGACAAATAAAAATGAATTTTGTTATATTGCAAAACAATTATGTATGTTCTTGCGAATGTAACATTTACTATATAACTTGCATCACCTATTTAAAATAACGTACAAAAATATCCCTTCTTTTCCACCAAATCGATTACTAAAAGAAGTTTTAAACTTTAAAAAACGGAAAAAAATACGTAACTCAAACACAAACTTCAAAAAATCTGTACTAGTTCAAAGCTTCACAAAAATATAACCCTCTTATAACTTGCGCCTCACCCCCGTGAAGCTCACACAAGACAGGAAGCATAGAGTCCCGCCACAAAAGAGAACATATAATTACAATATCATACCGGGACAGATAGCAACAAGAAAATGGCGGCAAGTGGCTCACTTGTCGCTTCCTTTGCTACACAGGTTTTCAAATTATAAGCTATCGTATGACATTTCCTTTACCTTTTTAATTCATCTTTTTGTATCTTTGATGTTCTGTATAAATGGGTGATTGACCTGTTATCTATAGGGGTATTTTTATGGGGCAATCGCAGTCAAAGGGTTAAGTATACAAACAACTTAGTACAACTGTTATACCTTGTTATATTATTATATAATTCATTACTTGTGCTATTTTTTATATATATTGTTACTACATATATAAAATACAATATAACAACCCGCATTGAGCAAGCGTGGTGATTAATGCTCAATCCTTCTCCGTGTGAGAGGAGGCCTGTGCCCAGTAGTGGGACGATAAAAAGGCTGTTACAGTAACAGTGTATATCTGTTTGTTGTTCCTAAGAAAAAAAAAGTTTTTTTTTCGTATAATTTTTGTGGGTTTTCTAATGAATTTTGAAGTAATAAAGTGTGTTCATTAATGTGTAAATATGGAAGTAAATGAAGAGACAATATGACGTGTTTTAGCTTCCTGCGGAAGTTGTTAAATTAGAGGGGAAACTAAAATGGTGATTACCGGGAATTTGCAATATTTCATGTAGATAGGTATGTTGTGACCCTCTTTTTAATTGTGGTTTTATGTACAAAGTTCATTGAGGAAATAATGGGTACCTAAGAATTAATAAAAATCATATGTATTTACTTATCTACAATCGCTATGACGTCAAGAGATGTTTTTGTATTAACTGTTTTTGGTATATAATATTTTGTTAGATATATTTTAATAAGGAAAAATAGTACCTAATAAACAAAATAAGTCACTTAAAGGTATTATAATATAATATAACGAAATAAGTCACTTAGAGGTAATATACGCCAATTTTTTTATTTAGTCTTATGGATAAAAATATCGTCCTATAGTAGGTAATTGAAAACAATTTAATTGGTAATTAAACGTTTTGTTTTTTATCGAACCCTAAATGTTACATTAAAGAAGGAAATACATAAAACAATAGATAATTGGGTCCATATTGTTCTACACCAGGTGCATTCAAACGTAATGTGAAAGAATTTTGTTGTAAAAGTTGAATTATTTCCGTAAATTCCCACAGGTCACTTCCCCTTTGTGATACGGTAATGTAATTATTACACCTGACTGTACCGATAGAAAATACATTGGTGACTTTACTCTTTAATTAGAAAAAGCTTTTTATATTTTATTGTTAAATATTAACTACATAGATAGGTATAGAGCTAAATGTATTTGGTTTTAACTTAAAATATTCTGTTTTTTATAATGAAAAATAAAAATGTAAATTAGCAGCAGATATACACACAAATAACTTTGTTATTTAATGAAAAATCTTCAAAATTCAGAAACTAGAAAAAAAAACAAAAAATATTCACATCTATTTTTAAAGAATAGAAATATTTTTCAAGGCAAAAAGAAATATTACATGGAAAAATAACTTCCCAACTTTCTCTTGGTCAGTACTGGCGGTAGTGCGTGACTCCTACCGGAAGCGGGCGGCCGCCATTGTGACGTAGCTTCCGTGCGCTATGCGTAGTTCCCGCTCCCGCGCATCGCTTGTACTGTCGCGATCTTGTTAGCTAGATCATTGATCACTTAGTGTTGAGAAGATTTAGGATTTTAATTGTTTTTAGAGGATTTTTGGAATTGGTTTGGTTACCTTTGTAGCGGTAGTTTATATGTGCTGTATTTATTTATGTAAAGAAATATGGAAGATTATTTATAAAAAACTATTCTTAAAGTATCCTAAAGTATTCTAAAGTATCATAAGTGCTCTGGTAAAATTAGTTTGCCTGCACACTTTTGTTCAATAGAAAGTCTGAAAGATAAAAATAGCATGTTTTAATCGACGCTACAGCAAGAAAAATGGTGCATTTCACAAGAATTCTATTCGAAAAAATGGACCTCATACGCCGAAATATGGAACAGATTCCCGTAAAACCGAAATTCAAAACACAAGATAACATGTTCGGCGCAAACTAATAAAATAACGAAAGGTGCGAAACGAACACATAAAATATAAACAAGCGGTTTTAGAAAACTAAAACCAAATAAAGAGAAACCGACGCCAAAGCGTTTCGGATCTCTCAATTCTGCCTTTTGCGGAAACAAAGAATTCTTGTTTCTTTTTCGGGAATTTTTCCGAGTCGTTTTTTTCCGAAATTTCATCGCCAGCCATTCTCCGATCACTTAACAAGAATAATGGTTACATGACCACTCAGACAGAACATTGCGACATCCATGTACGCCGGCAAAAAACATCAGTCTATCGATACAAGAGGTAAAAAAAATCGTACTTGCGTTTAAAAATCGCAGAATTTTTAAACAAAAGAGCCTCGAGTGTTGCCAGAGCATGATTAGCTGCATGTATGGAATTGAAGGAGGTTTTATGTTTTATTTACAAAAATGGACTTCAGCGGAAATGTATTTCCTTCACGAGACGGCGTAATGGCTCATCCAGTAAGACTGAAAGGGCTTGAAAATGGTTTTAATATAAAATAAATACAGAAAAATAAAAGTCACAATAATTGCAACAAACATCTTTAATTAATTAAGTCTCTCATCGCGGTAAAAGCGTAATCTAAACCGAAATAGGTTAAACAAAGGCAGTGTAGTCGTGGATGAAGCGAGCCGTGGGCCTGCGCGGGCCCGCTCTGCTCAAACGAGCCAACCGGCTGATCCCAGCGCATCTGCGCTTAATGAGCTACTCAAGTACACCCTAACCTGTTTACATTGTATCTTTATTGTGTTTTTTGCTCGACTCTTTCTTTCCTATGTAACGAAATGATTTTTTTTCCTACCCACAGCCCGTAATAAAACGAAATCTCGCGTCGTTACTGCCTTTGTCTTTTAAGCGATTTATTTTTAATTATGTTCGTACGTAGTTGTGTGGATTATGAAGAAGATGCAATGCTGCAGGCGGCTCAATGCGATTGTGCTGTCAAATGTTTCTTTTGGTGGTACGTTGCTCTTTTTGTGGGCGACTAGAAAGACTAGACAGACCTTTATAGAAGGTTCTCAGGTATCTAAGTATATGTTATTTATTGTATGCAGTGTAATTGGATGTGTTTTTTGGATTCTTAACGATTTTAGTAAATTAAACCCTGCCGTGGATATTGCTTTAGGATAGAGAATTCTTTATCACCTGGCCATTTTTGGGGCTTCATATTTCGGACGTGAGATAGTGCCAATCAAATCCACACAGACCATCATCTTACACACCAACAATTTACCATCACTTAATCCAAACCACAACTTAAAACATAAACACTCGAACAACAAAAAAAAAAAAAACAATACACACGAGCAAATAATCATAACAGCACGAATCTACCAAAGTTCTCACAAAACGGACGGTACAAAGCAACTAATCACGCTGCCTGGTGGATGCGTGGCCCCATTTCACACATTGTCTGTACCCTGATTAAGGCGATTGTCGCACTTCCTAGGATATTAAAACCTTCTTGCTTACGCGCATAGATCTATGCGTTCTAGAAAGTTTAGTCGCCATTTTGTTCTAGCTCACAGTTTTGTTTGAGCGCGCGTTTTTTGTTTTTTTGTTGAAATTTCGATTGTCACGTTTTTTGTTGTGTTTTATGCGTTTTTAGCGGTTTTTTGTTTTGTTGCCTTTGTGGTTTTGAGCTTAGGTTTTGATGTGTTAGTGTAATGAGAAAAGTGTGAGCTGACATCAGATAGTCGCTTGAAAATGGGAGAAGATTACTATAGTGGAAGGGCAGTAGGTATATTTTCAAATGAAGATTTCACAGACAGATATAAAGCAGATGACTTATAAGAATACAGCTAGTCATTTAGTAGCGCATGGGAAGATCAATAAGAATCTAAATCTCCTTCAAATTCCCATGTTTTGGATGAAAGTTATAGATAAAACACTATTAAAATGATGATGAAGCAAAGATTTGGGAGGGCCTATAAGAGGGTTATAGAGAAAGTCGGGAGGACACGCTAATTTTACCCTCCGATCGATAAGCACTTTCACAGGAAATTGATATTAACTTCTATTAATATGAGTATTGTTATCTCTCTTCCGTTTTATTTTAATTAATTTTAATAGCTGTTACGAGGCAAGGATAAGTTTCGTACTGAGAAAGTAAAATTATAGCTGTATGTAGGTAGTACTATATGTATGTTTAAGATCTTGTTTTAAAAGGGGATCTAATGAGATGAGATGTTTCAACCTTATAAATGAGACGTTAGAAGACTTTAAGAATACTAGAAGTTTTGTTATCTTTCTTTAAAATAGGTTCCGCAGTAATGAGTTTTAATTGATAAGCAAATGCTTAGAGCCATACGTCTACCTATCAGCAATAGTTACAATTTATTTGGTTTTATCCACCTAAAGTGACCCACAAAACTTAAATCACAACCCAAGTTTTCGCTCACACAAAAATTAAAACCGGAAAAATCGGAAACCCAAAACCAGAGACTAACAGAAACTCACTTAAATCTGACCACAGACAAGCAAAAACAGTAGCGTAAACTCGAATGTTTATTAAAAGTAAAAAACGTAAAGTTCAACGTCCTGATACGAGTCGGCCCTGTTTGTCATGTCAACAGATATTACTTTTGGACGGACAGACGGACAGACTTTCGCGTTTATCGTATAGTTTTGGTGCATCAGGCTTTTATGTCGTTTGATGTCACCTGTGTTGTGATTGGCTGGTTATAGATATACCTCTAGATAGGTTTCGTGGTGCTTTTTTTGAGATTTGTATTTGGAATTATTTTATGATTCAATAATTCATATTTATTTATTTAATTGTAGGCTAAATTAAATTCATATTTTCATTTGCGAAATAAACACGATTATAGCAGATCGTTTTATGATTTGAGTAGATATTTCTCCGGGAAAAAAATAAAGCTATTTCTGAGGAGTATAATAAAAATCTAGCCCCATTTCTTAACGATAGGTATTTTATTTCTAGTATCTAGGTAGATAGCTACATAGTTACACAAAGAGTTTAGAGAGAGCTTATAGGATTTGAACTTTTACCAGTCACATTTAGTTACAATACAATTTATGACTAACATATGCTTACAACTGCAAAAAAAGCAATCTGTAACAGCCTACATAATAACAAAGAAATTTAAAGCCAATATATCGCCACAAATGTCAGAAAAGGTGTTCAATTTTATGCGCACGCGCCGAACATATGTTTGCGGTGCATAACCAATGTTTGGCCAAACATTTGCACAAAAAATTGATGAGCCTACTCAAGGTGTGGTATATGAATTATCTACAGATTTTTTTTGATATTTTTTGCCTTTTAAATTTCGCAAAAAAGTATTTAGGATAACCCTTTTGACTTCCGATTAATTGTGTAAATATTTATAGGCAAGTTTTTTTCTGTAGTATTTTTTTGTGCATTTTTTTATATTATGATTCAGACCATGTCAGAAAGAAGCATTTATTAGGCCATTGACAAATCTAATCGATTTTAATAAGTCATATATCAAACTATAATAACTCCCTCATTCATAAATTACGAAAACAAGCAATAAAAATAAATGGTTAGTTCACAATCAGATATAACACCTTACTTAGCCCTCCCACGGCGATAGACTTAAGTATAAGAAACATACGTCGCGCTCCCCCAAGCAGAAAATATCCATTTAAGTGTTAGGACTAGGTGCCATTGTAAGCGATTTCAAGAAACAAACGTCTTAAGATAAAAAGCAAAAAATAAATACAATTTATGAATATTTTATCTCTTAATTTGCAAAAGTGAGGTTTAAATAAATTATTTAAGAAATAAAAAATAAATGTGCAAGCAATAAATATCTTATGGCTTTAAAGAATTAAATCAAATTGATAAATTCATTTTTTTAACATCGAACGGGATTCGCCCACTGAGTAACAGTAAATATTATTTTAAAAATAAAATTTACAATACCCCAAGTAAATAATACGGTGAAAATGTAAATATTTTAAAAAGTCCTCACACGTTTTATACAACTCTTTTAAATACTTTACGCGTTATTAAAATAACGTCCGCAATAATTGGGTGGCATCATTTTTCATCATTCATTTTTCTTTTTAATCGAATTCTGTTAATATCAGTTATCGGATGCAGTTGTTTAAATATAAAGTGTTTTTATTCACGTGACTTATCATTTTGATTTTGCCTTTTTGTTTTACAGCAATTCCTTTATACAATCTTAAGACGTTTCATGAGCGGAGCGATTTTGCGAGTCGTTGTGTCGCTGTCAGTGAGACCTGGCCTTACCAGTGTGTTTAACTAAACGGCTGTTTACATCGTCTTGAGACAGAGGGTTAAGAAAACGCTAGGGGTGTCACGGTATACTCGTAAATGCTTGTCAACACGCAATGTAAATGTGGGGTTTATGCATTGCCTGTTAATTTGTGTTATTTGTGTGTTTCGTGGTTTATTGCGTAATGTTGAATTGAGGGTGGAATTTATTTGATATTGTTTTGTTTTCTTGTTCTTTTGATTAACAACGTGTTTCTTATGGCTACAAAGATCTTAGTGTGCTCAAAATATTATTGCATTTTTTTTATGTTGACATAATGTAATGATGTTTTTAAATGTGTGTGATTTTTATGTGTCTACGAATGCGTCCAGATATGTAGGTGCCTACAGATTTTTTTCTCTCTGGAATATACTTAGTTGTCTTATACATATTTCTCAAGTGACATCCCTAAGACAGGTCTCACAATCTCACGGGTATATCGAGAGCACTCCAGTTTCTCTCTAAGGGAGAGCCGATGTTCACACTCTTTACTTTATTGCTCTTTTAAGGATGAGAACTTTGTATTTTATGTCTTCTCCTTGAGATAAGGGTGTAGATAAAAAAAAATATATATTTTGGTTGATAATATTTAATTGACTGTATATATACCTAACCGACTTCAAAAAAGGAGTTTGACCTGTGTGTATGTACATATTGTTTGCGCTCGGTTATCTCACGTTTAGTTTAATCAATTTCGATGCGGTTTCCAGCATGTAAGACTGAGTTGCTTATTAGAGTTTTGTAAAAGATATTTTTTTTTGTATTTTTTGAAATCTATATTGTTACTATTTCTTTTCTTAAACGTTTTTAATGAATCAATTAAAAAAGAACATCGCATCTATCACAGACGCATTTTTTAACAATCAAACTTCTTTATACAAATCAAACATTTGAACATCAACTGTCTCCCAGCTGTTTCTACTAGTAATTAGATATGTATGAGGACACACGGTTTACTCGCATCTGTCGGTAGATTGAGACAAATCAAACAAGACTGTTCTGTCGACCCTGCTAAGTATACGTTCACTCAAGCTTCCCTTGGGAAGTCCGTCCATATTTCGTCCAGTACCTATGTACAGCCAGCTTTAAAGGTAGTAAAAAATCTAAATTTTCAGAACTATTAAACACCGTGGCGTCGATAACTTACCATTACTATCTAGTTTTTATTTTCAGTTGAAGTAGTAGGTACGCATAGATTTAGAATCGGATTGGCTGGTCTCTTTACATAAAGTCCGAATTTCACGCGGACGAAGTCGCTGGCAGAAGCTAGTACTATATAAAATATTAAAAACATACATAAAAGAACATTGATCAGGCGTCGAAGTATCCCTTCGAATTTTTTTAAAGTTTAGGGTACTAAATAAATTTTGTCTTCTGTTAAATAAATTAGTATAATTTAAGATGTTGAGCACTTTTGGAAATTTCGATTTGGTCTGCAACTTTTGATCCGAGAACTATCGGACATTTTAAGCACATTTTCACAGAAACCGGGCATTTTTTTTACTCCATAATTATTGAAATCACATCACATACATCATCAGCCTATCGCAGTCCACTGCTGGACATAGGCCTCTCCAAGTGAGAGCCACTGAGATCGATTTTCGGCTTCTCGCATCCAGCTCCTGCCAGCCGTCTTGCGCAAGTCATCACTCCACCGTGCCTGAGGACGTCCTACACTACGTTTGCCGAGGCGCGGTCTCCACTCTAGAACTCGTTTACCAAAACGGTTATCGGTTCTTCGGCTAATATGGCCAGCCCACTGCCACTTCAGCTTGCTGATTCGGATTATTGATTATGATCGAATATGATCGAATATGATCGATATATGATCGAATTATTGAAATATCAATCATGATTAACGCTGTTTTTTTATGGTAATGCAGGTGTATTTTTCACGTCATTTTTTGTTGTTTTCTGACGCATTGGTTTTCGGTAACTGCGCTGCGCGTTGTGGCCGTATTCCCAGACGGGACGAAAATTTGTATGTACGAGTATGTATTTAATATTTAAATCGGACACCTTGATTCGGCTTTGAGTTTTATTTACTTAAAAAGTATTGTTTTTTGACAATGTCTGGAAGGCAGTTTGAGACATTTATTGCAAAAAGGGATGTATTCTGGCTCAACTTTTTTTATCTATACTAATATTATAAAGAGAAAAACTTTGTTTGGTTGTAATGAATAGGCTCAAAAATTACTGGACCGTTTTTTTAAATTCTTTCACCATTCGAAAGCTTCATTATTCACGAGTAACATAGGCTATATTTTATCCCGGTACAGGCAGTAGTTACCACGGGACGCGGGTGAAACCGCGGGAAAACGGCTAGTTAAGTATAAAACGTCAATAATATAAATTTAAATCAATTTAGATTCAATTAAAGACTATTCTTACGTAACGTGATCGATCATAATTTGATAATTCGCGTGCAAAAGGTGTGTACTTGTGATTGTTAGGAGAGGGCTTGTGCAATAGTTGTGACACTGAGCTATGGGGTGCATCATGCCTACTATTGAAGGTGCTGACAATCCGGGTTGTTTTGGGGTGGTTAAAATGTCTGTCAAAAATATTTTAAACGTTAAAAATATGCTATTCCCGATCAGTTACATATGTATAGCCTATTTAAATGTGTTTAACATGTTAAAATACATAAATTTTAATTTAAAAATGGCTTTTTATTATCAGTTTTTTTATTTCTAAATTCTAATAGTTCATGTATACGATTTATGATACCTTCTTATACGGGAATCGAGACAAACTCTTTATTGTATACTTAACGTAACTGAGACTATAACATATTATTATCTCTTCACTAACCACAAAACTGCAGCGAATAAATCAATTAGCAATTACGAATAACCTAAAACCTACTTCAAAAGACCACCAAAGAAACCAAGAACACTAATGGCAACCAAACTTCGTACTAAAATCAATTACAAGTTGGTCCCCAAATATGTGATAGTCCCCCAATCTTGTGTGATCCGCGGTCACTGAGGCATCCCTTTAATCTAACTTGGAGGAATCTTCGTACTTGATGTGTGTTTTAATTAGATAGAACTGGCTGATGCCCTTGATTGTGCCCCATCAATTTCTTGCAAGCCGATAATTTGCCTATTTGTACGACAATACTAGAAAGATTTTGCGTGAAGTAAAAAGCATCTACAGCCATTTTGTCAGAAATAAAACCTTTCATCCTTAAATATTAGTGTGATGTGTTGAAGAAGGATATTTTAATAAGAAACATGTCGTATCTACAATTTTTTGTCGTTTATCGGAGTTTAAGTATCATATGGTAGGTACCTAAATATGAAGTCAATCTGGAGCAAGTATCAATACAGAATTTGATTAGGTATATTAAAGTACGTATTTGAAAACCGTCCGAAACTTCACTACAAAGGCCAAAAAAAGCAAAACAAATCAACCAAAAATTAAATACTTAATTCAAACATTAAAAAAAAGAAACAACGAGCGGAGACTATCTTACGGCACGCGTACGCTAAAAGGACGAACAAACAATGCGCCATTAAACGCAAACAAAAGGACCAAACGCCAAGTCGGGGACAATTAAAACAAGAAATAAAAGAAATAATAAGGAGCTGTGATAATAAGTACTTATTATTATATCGCGGATGGGGGCTACGATACACCTGGCACGCGACTCCCCTTCAAATGTTGGTATTTTTTAGCCCCTAACAAAGATGTGTATTCCAATTGGTTTGCAATGGGATAATTTCTCATTTATGTTTAAGATAATGAGCGGTTTTATTTTCTATTTTTATATCTCTTTTTTGTAGATGTGAAGTTTTTGCTTATTTTTGCAACAAAAGAGTGATAGTTTTAGCCTAATCCATGAACCTATTTTCATCAATGAAACATTGTAGAAACTCTACTAAAATCTCTACCGAAAAAAAATTGGAATCTCTACTGAAAATATAGACATTGTATTATACCTAGTTAAATTAAAATAAATATTTCTTTCTTATTCAAATAAGTAGTCTTAAACATCAAAAAACTGCCATCAAATACCTCACTTGCTACAAAATTTAAATAAGTCCACACAAACATGATGCATTCATTTGCATGCTTTAGCTGCGCGCGCGCAAGTAAGTCACATCTGCCGCCCCACCTGGGCAATGCTGCCCCATTGTCCAAGTATAAGGGGAAAATGTACGCGAAAGAAAATAATAATATTTGTTAGAAGTGGACATGGTGCGGTGTGCTTTGAGATTCTGTTGAAGTTGGCGGTATTTTTATTTAGTGGGTAGCGATTTTGATGGTTTTAATATTGATAGATTGATAGCAATTATTTTAAAGAAAACATTAAGTAATAGTTTTTGTGGTAAAAATAAGCTTTACAGTATGTAATTCAATAATTTGCACCTTAAAGTAAATACTATCAGATCATTTTTGTTTTGACTAGGTGTCCAATTTTCTGATCAATTTACGCGAAGAGAGATGGATTTATGTTACTAATGAATTATAACTAACTAACGTAGAAACTGTTAAAAGGTTTTAGGTAAATCTTAACTCACTAGATAATGTATTATCTGATTTGAGAGGCGAGTAAAACCGGGACCCAAACTTAAATTTCAATACACAGAATTTTCATATATGTATTTAGTTCTCACCATTTCCATTAACAAGCATGCCTATAATTAAGCACAATTATGTTAATGAAATTCATACATCCTTATATACAGGTGTACCAACCTTTGAAGAGTAATTTGCCGTGACTTCAGGAAGCGGAAGTGCGTTGACCAATGGCGGCCCGTCACGGAATGCGCGCCAATGGAATATGGAGGAATTCAAGTACTGGTTTTATATTGAGGATTCAAGATATGTGTGGATAGATGAAGTATGTGGTTATTGGTTGGTATTTAAAGAATTAGGTATTGATGTATGATTGTAAGAATTGGTATGCTTCTTTGATGCTTTCTTCGTGGATATTTGATAAATTTACTTGTTCGTAGGTTCTGGATTCCATTAGATTTTGACTTAGAAGTTTCCTATGACTTGGATATATCAGGAAGAGGGATAGAGTAATTATATATGCTACTAGATAAGGACTTATACCTAGTAAATAAAAGTTACATTTTCTAGAATAGACATTCTTTGGAATCTTTCAGGGACTGTCATTCTTCAACTACATACATTCCTGTCATACTTTACTTTAGCATCAATTTGCATTATAATTAATGAATCTAACCAACAAAATCATATCCAAAACATTATCCCCCACACACTAATTCATAAACTATCAAACAAAGCCATCCACAGACTTCTAAAGACGGTATAATTACTTTTTATCGCGTCAGTTTAATGTGAGAACTTTGGAATTCTTAACCCGCTATGTGTGGGCGTTGGCGCGAGACTCGTTGGTACTCAAGGCACCGTGTAAATGTGTGCCTTTAGTGTCTACGGGGGTATAGTGCGAACAGGCCTGTTGTAGAAGATGGGGTAGTGTTGTAAGGGGTCTTGGAGAAGATTTTTTTAGGGTTCGTGGTGTAGTTTGGTTTGGTTTGAGGTGGAGAAGAATAGGTCTGTTTTTGGAGTTTCTTTTATGTTATAGTTGGGAGTTCTGTTCTAAGACAGATGCTGAGAATTAAGTCTTGAAGTATCATGTTGAAAGTTTATGATAGGTATGTATGGTTGTCGCCAGTTTCTTACTGATTGTATGCGTCTTTTGATTGACATAACACTGGATATATAGAGAAGTATAAGTAGTGACTCAGTTCCATAGGTCATATAAATATGTAAGATACTTAGGTGAATAAAAGACAACAAAATAACGACGGACTTAACAGTTTTTGATAAAAAGAGGTCCCAAAAAATACTTTCTATTTTCACCTCAAAAATTAATCGTCGTGCCCGCCTATTTTTCATTCCCCTATGTTTCCAACATCACACCTCGACATTCAATTTGAACGCGTCTCGCGAGCAATTTGCGACTTGCGGCAACTTAGTTCATTGTGTCGTCGCGTCTTTTGTCGCAAAATCGCAGGCTCATGTGTGCGCGCCCTTACGCGAATTTCTTGAATAGTTTTAATAATGTTAGCTTTGTTTCGCTGCCTTAATATAATGGGGGCTTTTCTTTTGAGTGAAAAGTGGTGTAATTTTCATTTTTGCTTGGATAAAGTGTAAACTTATATTTGTAATTTTAAATGGATTAGTGTCTACGTAAATATAATTTCGACAGTTATTCATGAAGATATTAATATTCAATTATATTGTAATATCTACCTATTACTAACGTCTAGACTATATTGTAGAAGCTTGATAAATTATATTACCTAAATGGTCATTTGCTAACGAAATGTAGGTAGTAGGATGACAAAAAATATTCCAGATACTTTTACCACTCGTTCTGATAAAACTACCACTATATTTCGATAAATTATTCAGAAAATCGCTCCCAACATCCCCTCCATTTCTTTCCACAGATAATGAAGACTCCTGGCCGTAATACCTCCTTTACCCGGCTGCACCATAACACTCGACTGCTATCTTAACTACAGCCGTTCTCTCCAGTCTAATGGAGATGCTCTTAGTTCCTGCTCAGCGTTTGTGGTAGACTGTCTCTTTTTTATGCCGTCCTGGTACCTATTGTAATTGGGAGCTGTAGTTTTTTTTTGTTAAATGAGTATTTTGGGGTATAGTGACTTATAGGACAATTTGTTTTAGATTGCTATTTACATATACATAGTACTAATATTACCTATACCTCCTTACCGACTGCTATCTTAAGTACAGCCGTTCTCTCCAGTCTAATGGAGATGCTCTTAGTTCCTGCTCAGCGTTTGTGGTACTGTCTCTTTTTTATGCCGTCCTGGTACCTATTGTAATTGGGAACTGGAGTTTTTTTGGTTTTGTACATAGTTTTTGTATTTTTTGGGTATTTTTGGGGGAATGTGAATTACTTTTTATGTATAGTAATTGGAAAGCTGAAGAGTTTGTGTTTCGAAACGCTAATCTCATGAAGTTTTGGACCGTTCTAAAAAACATTTAAGTGTTACACAGCTCCTTTATCGACGATGTATATAAACTATTTTTTATCCAGTTGTGCAAAGAGGTTATCACACGGGTTGCTATTGAAATAGCTGGCCAAAGCTAGCCTGTTTGCAATAGAGTTTAATATCGGGATGTAAGGGCTCATGCATTTTCAAATATATTGTATGACAAGAAACCCACAAATATTTTTTTCACCAAACCTTCCTTACAACTTACAATACATGACCCACATTCAATAAAAAAGCGCGCGAAACACATTAAAAATAAATAAAAAATAAAAATGTCCGCCACACCGCTCCGTTCCACGTAATGAGTCGAAGATTCGCGCCATCAGATCGGGGTGTTTCTCTAATGAGATCTACCTTCGTGTCAACGTACAATGGAACGCGATGCGTGAGTTTTCTTTTTTTTAAACGTCAAGGGTTGGGTCCATTCAGCCTTGTGTTGAAAAAGATTCGTTCTAAGTAATGATTGTATGCATGTAGGTTTAATACTGTTAGTGGTTCTGTTGTGAGAAACTGCTTTGCCGTGTGACTGTTGAAGCACTTGAGTAAAGTAAGGCGATTGTCTAGGCTTGAAAGTGAGTTTTCTGTATGGAGTTTTGAAGGCAAAAGAAAAAAAAAATCGCTTGAAAATAAGGCCTTCCAAATATTTCTTGGATATAACGGTTTTCATAACTAAAATCTTCTTCATAAATCACTCCCATTTATTGGTAGGTAATAACTGCATGAACATCGGTGCAGTATTTTTCTAGTTTATCGCGAACAGACAGATAGATTATTTACTTATTTGTGTTCTTAAAAAACTTACCTAAAATATGGGTAAAGATGTCACGCAAGGGTGTCAGATGTTCTGCCTAGGTGTAGATGGTAAAGAAGTCTGCAATAGAAGAGATTATAGGAGTTAATTTAACAAAAAGACCAAATAAAACTGAGATAGATGTAGAAAGAATAGTACAGTGTGCGTATAGTATGAATAGAATAACTTTAGGTAGGTATTTATGTGATCAAGTGCCTAGAAATTAGTAGATACTGCTATTAAAAACCAATTGGCTATCATTAAGCAGCTAAGGCCCGGTTGTTCGTACGTTACGGTAAAGTTAAAGTCAATTTTGACCACGGTTAATTTGACGTTTTTACTATGAAATTTTGACGTTGAACAACGCTTTTTGAATTTAAACCCTGTTAATTTTACTTTAACTAGAATTTAACCCTAACCTTGACGTAACCGAGCTTCGAACAACCGGGCCTTACTGGAAGAAATACATTTAACTAAAATTAAAATCTTCGTAGCGCTACGACATTTCTCACCGCTACGGCGTAGTCCAATCGTAGCACACAAGAAAACAATTGGATATCTACGATCTATTCTCGTAGCCACTTAAACCATTCGTCTTCTAAGATCCAAGTTAGAGTAAACTTAGGCCCCGCCTACTAACGTCTTGTGCACGCCCCCCGCCCCGCCGCACCCCCGCGCGGCTCCTCGCGACACGCCTTGTTTCTTATGAGGCCTTGGTATGACGCCCTGAAGAGGTGGGCTGGTATTTGGGTGATAGTAGATTTGTAGATCAATTTTTATGTTACTGTGTTACTCATATGGTTAAAAAATCTTGTATTACATATGTGTATTTGTTATGTATATGTTGGTATTAGTAAGCTTTTTAGAAAATTCCTTTCTTAAACAAACATTTTTGTGATTATTGCCACAAAAATGGTTATTGAGATACAGACACATTTCGTGGCAAAGAAAGACTTTTACAATTTACGTTTTAAGTTTCTTATAATTGCGAAAGTAACGCCATCTATATTTACTTGCATGCAATTAAATTAATTGCCGAATGATTGATATTAATTTTAAATCGGTACAGAATCAAGAAATATGTATGTATGTATTTTTAATCGTTGAAATCTTTGTTGGATTATTTTTTATTTATTATTCGACTTAGCATGAGTACATAAATAAACAAAAGAAAATAGCTTTAAGACGCCATTTTACCTGCAGTCAAACACAAGACCACACACACATCATTCACACATCACTTACAGTGGGTAATAATTTCTAGGAAGTAAATCCTTTGACAGAATCAACAGTTTATGCTCATTTCTAATACCTAGAGCTCATTGGACTAGGATACCTATTGGCTTAAATTTGTTTATCTGGATAAAATAGATATAAGTTTATGTATGTACCTAACATGCATTGACGTGGCATAAAATTAAGTACCTAACTGAGAAGTTTTCACGTGAACTTACCTATATCAGTCTTCCCATTCAGATATACCTATTGGTCTAAAATATACTTAGATACGTATGTTGGAATATGTTATCGTTGTTATCATACTTAAATCACTGTGTAGTTCTTTAGCCATTCCTATTTACCTACTTCCTTTTCTTCAATAATATTATGCCTATACCTACCTACCTATACAGGTTACAAAAAACTATTTTTATGTAGGTACATGTAAATTTTCCTTTTATTTAAAAACTTTTATAAAACCTTTACCTACCTAACTATTCTTCATGCCTTGTTTTAATCACAATAAATCAACATATTAACCATTTTCAACTAAAATAGTTTTGTGACAACATAGAAACACAAACCAGTCTTCAAACCTATTTATATCTTACACAACCGATGTCCCATTTCTCCGATACATCAAATATTTATTGGAACACGACTGACCAACTGACCACTCTGGAATATCAATAGGTATGTCAACTAGTTTCTCAGCCAATAGCAGACAAGTCCCGCCTACGTCTTGCCCCGCCCACTTTCTTAGAAGTTTAGAAACTCCTCCTATTGGGTTAACACGCCTACTGAAATGTCAAGTTTTGTGATGAAGTCTCTATTTGTGTTACATGTTTTAGTTAAGTGAGCTTTTAATATTTGTTGTTAAAATTGTATAAAAATAAGTTGAATATAATAAGCATATAATTAACATTTAAAAGTAGCCAACCATTCGGGACTTTATTAAAGTATAAGAGGCGGTCACAGTTCAATTTCTAATCAGAAGAAAGTACGATTTACCATGTCTCTTTACTGTCGCATACAATAGCCAAAATATGTTCACTAATGTGCTTATTTATATACTCAAAACATAACTTTTGCATACACGGAGAACTAATATATCGCACATACCTATGAGAAAACCACAACTGTATGAAAGCATTTAAAATATTATCTCATTAATTTTACTAATATGGGGTATGTGTGCTACTAATGCCATCTATTACTCAACATGAGAAGTATTGCGCATGTCGTTTTCTAATTTGAATCATAGATGTCGTTGCGTACTTTTTAGGGGAGGTTATATGCTGCCATCTGCTGATACTAATTTGAAATCTATTGATGTTAGGTTTTTGACAAATAGATGTCACTATTGAAAAAGACATGGCTCTTTTAGAGATAGATAAATTCATTATATTATATAGATACATATGCTTGTTATTGCTGGCTGAGATATTTGTACATAGAACGAATTTTGTTTGAAACATTAGTAATTTAGGTACATAGGAGTTTTCTTTGTTTTCACATTCTTTTCCGTTTTTATGGATAAAATACAATATATAACAAATATAATTCATACATTTTGATAAGGTGTTACTTTTGACACTATTCAGAACTTGTAGCGCCATCTACAAACTTACTGCAGTACAACGCCATAGTCTTGCGCGTGCGACGGTGACACTAACGCCATCTATGATTTTGTATAGAAACTCCATAAAGGGGTACCTTATGGTTAGCCTAGTTGCTGTTTAGTTAGTGACGTATCTGATAGGGGTCGCTTTATTATTTCTAAAATTGGTTTATTGAAACACGTTAAGTTAATAAGTTGGTTTTGGATTTTTGAAAGATCAACAAAGCAATTCAATTTAGCTCGTGTCATTAGGTATTTGAAGTAAGCCGACTTGTCCTTATATGTCTCCTGTAAATAATAGGCACACCAATTTAAAATTACAGAAACGGCTGGCAAAAAATTTAAATTTTCAGGAATGGGCCAATTCTTACAAATTTTACGTCCTGAGGGGTTTACTTCGCGCACTCTGATAAAAGGCAGCCTATGTGCTATTTCAGGCTTTAGCATTTCAATCGGTTTAGTTGATTTTGCGTGAAAGCATATAGACCGAGTAACTCTCGCTTTTAAAATCTTTCGTGTTAGTAAAGATTCAAAAAGAACAAGAAATATAGCTGAAATCTTTCGGAGGTTTACTCCCTGTAGGTTATTGTGACGTGCGCAGAAAAGATGATATGGCTCTCGGATAATATCTAAAAGCTATAAAGAATTTCCTATCCTATGTGAACATAATCGTAGAACCAAATATCATCAAATATCAACATCTTATCGTACCTTACGTTGTGTTATGTTGATCAAAATGGGTTTAGTTTTCAGGCCTAACAGATAGATAGTCATTTAGTAGTACTTATAGGTAATTTTTTCTCGTGATTTCACGTGTCCCGAGGGAACTGCTTTGCGTTCCGCAATGAAAATTATCCTGTCTTTCCCTGATAAATGAGGCTATCTAAAACTCTGAAATTTTTGTTCAAATAGGACCAGTTCCTATTTCATTCAAAGTTCGTTCATACAAAGAAGGTTTTCAGCGTTAAGTAGGTATGTATTAAGTAGAGATATTAAGCAAGTAGTTTAAATATTCCATAGCTCCCAATTGCTCATTCTTATAAAACCAAATCAGAATGTGCCAACGTTTTTAAGGGGATGTCTGATTTATTGGTAGTTAGTACTGATGTTTTTGAAATAACAAATAGAGCCTTGCCTGCGGTTTCTTCCACTTTTCAAAGGAACTACTTCCCCCATCCGATTAAAACATATAGCCTATATTGCCATATAGTTTCATGAAAATTCATTCCGTTGTTTTTGCGTCAAAGACAGTAACAAACATGCACATATATTATAGAGAATGAGTATTAATCTTATAAGGTATCCTATTCGATGTAGCATGAAGTATTTGCTTTCGGGATATCCTACTTAAAAAAAAAAACTTAACGTAGCTTCTACACAAAAAATCTTATATTTTCTATTTATTCATATCCAAATTGTGCGACGAAAAATATACCATACCCGTTCTACCTCCTTTTTTCTAACTCACAGAATACTTAAGCTATGGAAAACCTAACTGATCAAAAAAAGCTTATATTACGGTTGATGTGACCTCAAGAAAAAATAAGGATGAGTAAAAAACTCGTTTTAAAAAACAGGTTATTCCCTACCTATTGAAATATTGTCCTATTGTTCCATTGTCCATACGTTAGGCTGTTACTATGCGTTCCATTCTAAGTCTATGGTTTTAATTACTCGTATAGAAAACTAGATGATATGTTCACTAGTAACTGTTTCACGAACTGAAGATTATAGAGCAAGTATTTTAGCGGTAAAAGTATTGATAGGCATTTTGAGTGACAAAATGACGTTCAAAACTCGAAAATAATTTCGCGGCTAAGATTTTTTGCTTTCAAACATGTTTCGTAGAAGAAAAATTGCATAGGTACTAAGAATGCGCTACCATAGTAAATTTCTACTAAAAACATGGATAGATACGACACTCTAAGCGAAATTACAAACAAGTAAAAAAAATCATCTTTGATAAAAATATTGATAAAAACAAAAGAAAATATTGAAAGAGTCTAAAACACAGACGTCTAAGCAATCTAGTCCTAAATATGAAAAAACATCTCAAGCGGCGGAATGTCGTCACTTACCTTTTCCTCAAAGTAAGGCAAAAAAATACACAAGCAAAAATAAAAAAAATGTTTATTGAAAATAAAAATAACAAATAAAAAAATCCTTAAGGTACTAAAATGGCGAAAAAATAACAAAAAAAAAAAATACAAATGCCACGATCTAAAGACTAAAAAAAAACAACTATTCCATAAAAAGTTTTTCTAAGCAGCTATGATAAAATTTGAATGGACACTGTTAGAATTCAACGAGTAACAAAGAAAAGAAAAAAAAAAAAACTTTTTATGGAATCGTCTTAAAAATACAAAAAAATATACTAGCGTACATAATGAACATTAAATTGTATTTATTTCGGAGTCCCATAGAAAAAACATTTTCATTTTCATTCATAGGATCAAACGGGCCGTCCCGTCGGAGGACGCCGAAAAATATACATAGCGTCTACAAAACGTAAAAAAAAATATACAAAATAAAAATGGAGGCATGAAAATCACAGAATAGGTCCTCATATTGGATACTGCCATTTACATTGCTGTTTACAACATTTTTTTTTACAAAAAAAAAAAAAACAAAAGAAAACAAAGCTGTCACAAAAAAGTAAAAATTCTCAAAATTCACTAGCGCTACAATACATTTGATATAAATCACAACCTTGGTCCGGGAGAAGAGTTCTTGATATCGAATCACAAAAAGTTTGTACGTCCGAGTAAACCACAAGTATAGTCCAAATATAATAACTTAGTACAGCAGACGATATTTGTGGCAGTCAATAGTTTAGATCAATTACTATTACTTAATATTAATATAACGCTTAACATTAATTATTATGTACTCATCAATCGCGCACTCGAGATCGCTCGTTAGTTAAGAAAAATAAATTTTAAATAAAAATATTCTCATCAACGGCCAAAAGTTTTAATCTCTTTACAAATGTAACCGACGTAAATATTAAAAATTTCGCAAAAAACTTTTTTCCACTGCCAACAGTTTAGGTCAAAAAAGTGAGGGTCGAGGGGATTTTAGCCTAAAAATATTTTCGATTAGACGCGGTTAATTTTTTTTAATTATTACTTTTTTGGAATTTTGTATTATTAAAATTTATAATCACAAGAGCACGAGGAACGTGTATTACGCCGCGCGGCCCGGCCGGCCGGCGCGACTCCAGACGGACGACTGAGACGTATCCGCGGCCGGCCGCGCCGCCACCCCTAGCTCGCACGCCCCCCACCCCGCGCCCGCCGCCCTCCCCCGCCCGCCCCGGGCCCGACTTCGTTACGAGCCACTTGTAATCGCCGCGCGATTTTTCCGCCTAAGACAAATTAGGCGGGCCCGCGCCGCCCGCGCTCCCCCAGCGACTTACGATTTGGGCGGTTTCTTACAGCCAAGACGTTTCGTCTACGCCTTGTATTTTTTTCTGCGTAATACTCATGTCTCTGAACTAAACCTTTATTTCTGTACACAGATACAATTTACCCAGTCAGAGCACCGCACAGAGTGCACAAACCGCGTTAGAATCGCAATAGTTGAGATGTGATCTGTCAACAGACGCGGTGTATACACGCGTATAAATTATCTTCTTCCCAATGTTATGGCGGCGGCTGTTTTATTTTTAAATGGCATTTAATCGTCACTCTCGCTTTCGTCGATGCCGAGGCCGGGTTAATTGTAAATAAAATTCAATCATTCGCAAAAAATCCCCGGTAATCGGCACCCGACAATATCAATGAGAGATACGTATTCAGCGATTGTACTTTTTAATGCATTATGGTGGAGTGAGTGACATCACAGTTTTTTTGTTTGACACTCGTGTGTCGAGTGCTGATCGATTTTAAGACAATGACTCGAGTTCTGATTAACTGCTAATGTTTAGAACGAAATGGTGAATAGAATGCCTTTCGAAGCTATTGGTTTCTAAACGTCTGTAATTTTATCAAAAATTCGGTCATGGACAGGGTTTTAGAATTTATGTTATCTCACCCTTTATTATAACCAGTTTTTAGTCGTTTAACAAAGCAAACATAACAACTAGTAAAATATTCTAAATCAAATTCTGTTTAGATCAGCCCTAACATCAAAAATTGCTATCTACTACATTCATAAAACGAGTTCGGATTTTGAGTGTGGGAAAATTATGTATCACACATCAATGATCATGATCTTGAAAATCATGCATTAAGTTTTTCGAGGCAAAAAAAACTACTCACAAATAAAAAAAAAATACACTTCAAAAAAAGACTACAGTCCGAAAAAAAGGCTACACTTCGAAAAAAAGGCCACACGTAAATTTCGACTCTCAATAATGTGGGACTCATTGACGGGAAATTTAAAAAGGGAAAACCAATAATGTACACAGATTTCGTTGTAAAAAAAAACACAACAACACGCCGTTACGTTCGGAAACGTATTTTTAATATTAATTTTTTGTCGCAAGTGAGTGTAAACAGCTGAATGAGTATGAATTAATATGATTCTTTTATCAGAGCGCGGGCCGGCGAGGTCGATGACCGGACGCCAATTTAAATAATATTTATTTACGAGTATATTTAATTTTTTTAATTGTATTTTTTTGTTTATGTCTAATTTTTGCCTAGATTGCGAGACAAGATTGATGAGATTACTTACTAAAATCTAATTTTATGACACATTTTTTTCAGTTTTGTAGAATTGATGACTTGTTTTTGCACTTCGTTTTAATAGCACTATCAGAAAAGAAAAGCAGAAAAAAAATTCTCAAGTTAATCTTTCAGTCACACTTTGAAAACTGAAATTTTTACATTCGATCTCCTCCTAAATTCTCATAGGAAAGAGTAGAGTAACAAGAAATAAATTTAATGTTTCTTTTTATCGACAATGCCACTGAAATTTGTTTACATACAATACGATTTGACCACAACTGTTCGGTTTGAGAGAAATTCGGAAAACATTAAATTTAAGTTCGAGAATTGGCTGTTGTTACTGAGATAGATTTTTTAACTGATGAGCGAACTCGATATGCAAAAAATACAAAAAAAAATATTTAGCAAAAAAACCACTAACAAAAAATATGAAATCAAAATTATCACAACATATTTTCATTCACAAATTACCTGCACAATTTTTCCTTAACTCGAAAGGAACCACGATTCTTGATTATTAACTTATTTCTATTTTTCCATCAACACCACAACAAATACCTTATGATAACCAGTTCGTAACGTCCGGGAAACTTAACTATTATTTTTACAATTTTATTTTTTATTTCTAAATTAATCCAATCCAGAAGAACCGAGTCGTTACACTAGAAAAATTACACTACGAGTAAATAAAGTACTCGACGCGACTAAAGTCAATTTGGAACGTCCACTAATTAACTGGTAAATAAAATTAAAAAAAAAATCGAACGCGGCGAAGGAACTTAATACCACTTATAGACTATGCGGCAAAACGAGCCGAATATTTACATTGGAGAAAAAAAAATGAGGTCATTCGGAGGTTACGGGCAACGCAGCCGGTCGGCGCGGGCCGCGACGGGATGTGGCCCTCGCGTGCTGATCCACCCGCGCCCTCGCTCCAACACCCGAATCGAGACTACCGAAAACCACGTGTGCGCCACTCACGACAGAGACGCACAGATACGAAACCCCCGCGCCAGAACGAAACACAACTATTCTTTTTTCAATTTACTATATTTGCTGATTTTTATTATTTTTTCACATTTCGATATTTTATTTTTTAGTTGATGCGCTCCGCAGCTCACCTGTTGTGCTTGACCCGGTTCGATCTGCCACCGATCATGTGATCGACGCTTTTCAATACTTTATTGGCGCGCACGATTATTTTTATTGTTTATTCTTTGGGTCATTATCTCAAAAATAAGCAAAAAAAACACTAATTAGTAGTTTTTTTGTATACAAAATATATGCAATCGGTGAAAATATGACTTTTGTAGAACGAAGAACTAAAAAGAAAATCAATCCAAACGTTTGCTGATTTTATTTTTCTTAAAAAAAAGTTGTATAATAGCAAAAAAAAAGAATTAATATTCATAAGATTTCTAAACGAACTTCTAGTCTATTTTTTAAACAAGATAGCTAGACACTAATAACACTATTTGCAAAAAATAATTCTAATAAGATATCGATAGTGCTGCCATAATATTGAAGCGTCGGATAGCAGAACTAAAGTTCGTAGCAATGAGCTTGCACACTAGCGCCACTCCGGCGTCAATAAGAACTATTAGCCGATGGTTCATTTCTAACGCGTCGTTTATTTTTTCAATTTTATTTTTTAATCGTGAAAGTGCAACGTTCACTTCGCCAGGCATTCAACGGCCATTTTCGTTTGCAGTTTCTTTTTCGTTTTCATTGGTTTTTTACAGACGTTTTGATCATGTCGTCGGATCTCTGTCGTTTTGAATACAGTACCTTTGCATTTGACACGCTCGATACTGTTACTGTTTTAACGTCAACCTGTACTGTGTTGATCGCATTGTTGAAAATGTTTTTAATTTTTATCCAACTCATAATCTGAACAATGAAAGCTCATTATGCGTTGTTACTGAACTAATTACAACAGATGGCGTTAGTAGTCTCGAAATGAGATTAGATGGCATTCTATTTTGAATATCATGATATATTTTCATTATTATATAACACTTAATATTATTTTCTTGATTTTAATATACTTTTCCATCGATTTAAAGTTGATTCAAAGCTTCAAAGGTGTTACATTTTGTTGGTAAACCGGTGGCGTCGAGATTTGTTTATCTACTGGTTCTGATTGCAATACACTCTCTTGTCGTTTCCCGTAGCCGATTCATATTTCGGTTTAGGTTTCAATATGACATTGGTTAGTTTACAGAGCAGTATTATAATGTTATTTATAGTAGAGTTTTTGAGCCATGCCCATTAAAAAAAATGTTTTTAGTACTTAGTTTACGACTTTGAATATGCTTATCCCAACTGAAATCTTTAAAAACTGCAAGTGTATTTTATTTTGCATTGACTATATTTTCATTTTTCTATAATTGTAGCATCTAATTATCATTTGTGAGAAAGTAACAAATACAAAAGTCTTATACTATGACTGATTTGTTTTGCGGATCTGCATTTATTAAGTAGGTTCTATGAAAAATGGATTGGCTTAGTTTATTTAAGTTATTATATAGAAATACTGAGATTGTATTTTAGAGTATTTATTTTCTTAAAGACAGCCCTTACCAGCCTTCAAAACATTGACGTATCACCTTGTATAAACCAAATATTAAACAATATATTCCCTAATAAAGTCACAATATCTTATCACAATAAGGTAATAAAGTACCTACTTATTACCCTACAAAATGTCGTAAACCTGTTACTCAATTACTTATTTTAAATAAATTACTTTTACAAGCAATTTTTCTCAGAACATCTACCTACGTGTGAATCGCGTTAAGGTCTTAACATTTGATAGCCTCAGTAGGTACCATATTTAATTGAGAATATTGGGTAAATGAGAAAGGGTTTAAGACAAGCTTTTATTGGGGTCAATACCAGTTTAATTGCATTGGTGCATTTAAGTTACTTACCTACCTCGACTATCATTTTAGTGTAAAACCATGCTTCGACTTTCTATAATTAATTACAACTGCCTTTTGCAAAAATCCCTACATAGTATTTCATCAAATCAGACTATCGAATTTTTTGGAGCCTCTAACCCTAAAATGAACGAAGTAGTCTTTTAATGACCTCTGTCTCAGCTCAAAAATTGAGCGCGCTTACCTAGAAGAAAGTTATCAATTCACTTTTCGGTGGGCTCCCAGGTTGTGGTTCTCTTTAGAAACACAGACTCAGACATAGAGTTCCATCACTATTTAAACACAGACTCAGACATAGAGTTCCATCACTATTTAAACACAGACTCAGACATAGAGTTCCATCACTATTTAAACACAGACTCAGACATAGAGTTCCATCACTATTTAAACACAGACTCAGACATAGAGTTCCATCACTATTTAAACACAGACTCAGACATAGAGTTCCACCACTTTTTAAACAAATAAAACCCTTCCTTTTATTCATACAAAAAATCTTATTTACGGTTACAACACGTCAACCTTACCGCGACTCCCTCCAAGGCCCATAAACTGTCAACCTGTCGTAGTTACCGCGAAGAGCATCGTAAAACCCTCGTGAATTCCTTAACTTGCTGGAGATTGACTCGCAGGCGTTTGACGACAGTTACCCGGGAAGGTAGGACATCAATCTGTTATGCGTTAGGTTAAGCTACTGGTGATAAATAGAGATGTAAGATAAAAGGAGGAGTTAAGGAGTCTTTAAGGTATTAAAAAAAAAAATGCTGTTTTTGTATCTTCAATCGCGATTTTAGGGTGTTATTTTGTATGCTTGGTTAAATATAAGGTGGAAAATTATAACAGCATTAGCCTAGCGAAAACGGCAGACTAAACAGTAGGCCTTATGCCGGACAAATACCTGATTCTTGTTACGTTTGTACTTCCATTCATCTTCGTGAGCCCAAACCAACTATCGGCCGACTTTAAATTTTCTTTAGAAGGGAAAACAGAAACCTGAGATTAATGTCGTACACCCTTACTTATAAACGTGAATTAAATATAAGTAATACTTAAGGGCTGTTTAATGAAATTCTTACTTATAAACGTTGCTTCAGCAAGTCTTAACTAACCTTTAATCATTACTTAAGACTTTAAGTAGTGATTAGTTAAAATGTTGCTTAGAAGGTGATTAGAGATTTTATAAGTAAGGGGGTGAATAGATAAAAAAGAAAATTAAACACATTAAAACAAAACGTGCTGAACAAGACAAAACACACCCGTTCCCTTAACAGGGGTCCATTTATGATACGAAATAAATTGTGCAACAAAATAAGAATAAAATGCTACAAAATGGCGGCCACGGGCCCATATCCCATACCTTGTTAACGTAAGAAGCTAACTTCTTTTTTATTGGCACACCTTTAACGTTTTAGCATTACGAATAACTTTGAATTTCGAACGTTTTTATTGCTGCTTATATATTTAAATAAAAGAAAATGGACTTTGTTAACACGTCTTAAGGTTCATTTCCCTTTGTGAGGGCTAAGAATGAAGTGTTGAGGCGATAAATAAAAACTTTTTCATTTGTTTTGTTATACGTCATGCGTGGGGCCAAGATTATAGGAAAATCGACTTTAATAATGTAGCAAAGAGTTCATTTTTGCATTGGCATTTCCTTTTATCTTTACGATAATATTCTTGTGAACCGATATTGAAGTGTGACAATTCACAGATCCGTTTTGATGTCCCGTTTTACGGAACATTGTACTCTTATAATGTCCGGGATGAACCTAAAGTCCGTTTATGTGTTTCTAGAGGTGCTTCAGTTAAAACGAATCCAAGTTTTTATTTCTTGTTTTATTTAAACACCTGGGAATAAAAGGGTGGTTGTAATAAGACGTGGATAATGTTGCCAACAATAATAAAGCTGAAATGGGTGCAACATTTTTGATCGTAACTGGGAAAACAGTTTTTGCTCACAAGTAATATTCCACTAATACAGTATTGGATATTTGTATAACAAATTCTATAACTCTCGATATTCAACAAAACTAATTAAAAAAAAAAACATGTTTTCATAATCAAAACCATATTAAACTTATATTACATAAATCGTTGCTTTAGAAATAATCATTATTTTGTTTAATTTTTGTACCTAAAAATTTAACAAAATACAAAAGTTCTACCGTCTTACCACAAAAACTTTTAAACGTCAGTTTAGGTATGCCTTGTCTAAAAAAATGACAAATTATGACGTTGACATATGGTTCATTTTGCAGCCAAAATTTTATTAGACAACTGTAAAACAGGGTTTAAAGTTTTTGTAGTAAGGCCCCTAAAGTCTAGACTCAATAGAAGCGGTTTCTTTACGTTCAAAATTTCGATCGTTGTTAAGTTTTTTTTTTAAACGGTAAAGGGCAGAACAATGAACGAAAGAAAAGGGGTAGTAATCCTTTATAAGCATTAGGCTATGGTCATGTAGTTAACGATAGCGATTTGCAAAGGATACTTATATTTGTAGATACTTGTATCATTATTATAAAGTGGAAACGCAAAGCTCAACTTGAATTGTTTTCAGGATTACGGATAATAGAAACTAGTTTTTTTTTCACATTTTCACACACGGTCGGTTAGCCCCATCGTAAGTATTAATTAACTTGTGTTATGGGTGCTAACACAACTGATAAACTACATAAAGCTACATATATTGATAAATACATATAAAGTTAAATTATTAAGTTAAATTATTACTGCTAAGAGATCTATTAATATGTGTGGATAAAAACATTAACTCGTCATGGCTGAATGTAAGAATTGTAATAGGTCAAAAAGCCTAGCTCTCAATTTTATATCTGCATGTCATTGTAACCCTAGATTGTTGATATTACACAGAATAATACCTATTTGTTCAGTTAATAATTTACACGTTAATATTAAAAAAATCTAAGCTTGAGCGTGTCAAAGCATAATATGTTTCTCGTTTAATAGCACCAAGTGGAAAATCTTATTAGTTGTAAGTATTTACCAAGTGTAAATATATATGTACATTAAAACTCGCTTTCCGCTACTCGCTATCAGCTTAGCCTCTACCTTACAATTAGTACTTTAACAAAATAAGTTTTATAAAAGAACTTTGCAAAGGATTGTGGTTGTTTGAGTTTCAACTCCTTTCATATTGATCAAATGAGAAATATTCCTATAATGCAGTTTTAACGAAGGTATTTAAGAAAAGTTTCACTTTTCATCAAGTTAAGAAGTGCTTTAAACTACTTTAAAAAGTAAAGAAGATAAATACACTTGAAAATATACAACTTTGGCAGCCGTTAGATAGAAGTCAGAAAATCTGACAAGTTTTACCGTCAGTTGCACAAAGCTCCATTAAAATTAAAGCTTCATTAAATCTATTGCTAACACTTTTTATCTTGTTGACAAAGAAAGAGTCAGCAATAGATTTAAAAAAGCATTAACGGACGGATCGTCTCACCCAAGTGATACCTAAGGTTGATGTAGTAAAAAAAGCAAAGCAGGCAGGCATTTATTTTTCTATTACATTAGTAGCTAATAATAAAAAAACAACAATAGTTTAAAAAGGTATTCAGTACCTATTTATAATTTGCATATCCCAGTGTTGATAGAACACATTTAAAAAAAATATGTGATTCAGTTAAACAACGACTTTCAGTACATAGTAGAGTTACCTTATAATAGACAAAACTACGATTAAGTACCTATATTGATATCGACATTTGTGTGGGTTTTGAACAAAGATCCCTAACTAATAGGTACATGGATATTTTCATTTTGAAAGGTTTATCTATACTATTATAATATAGAGGAATCTTTTTTTGTTGGTAAAGTCTACGAAACTTATGAACCTATTTAAAAATAAATTCTCTGTTTTGTGAGCTACACTCTTCTTGAGTGATATAGGCTATATTTTATCCCGGTACGTAAAGTAGTAAGCCCGGGACGAGACGAGACCCCGGATGAAACTGCGGGAAAACGACTATTGTTCTATTCTTAATAGGTATATGGCAGGATTATTATAATATTTCATCGAACAGTACAAACGAAATAATAAAATCCTACTCTTTACATACAAACGCACCTATGACGTCAAAACCTCATCTGAAAATAGAACGACAAAAGTCACATAACCTGTTTAGATATTTAGAACTCTATTCCTAATAGCAATACGGTCCATATTACCATGTGCCAGTTTTGTGTGAATAGAAGTACAGACATACACGTACGTGTAACACACACCCATAGACAGGCATTAATTTAAAGTGTGATAGATTATTGCGTGCAACGAATTTTCTGTTCATATTTGGAACTAGTGGTGAAAAATTCAAAAAAAAGGTTGTATGGCTGATTACGATTTTACAATTTTGCAGCGCTGATATGGCAAGATATCCTAACAAATTAAATTACTTATACAATGTAATAAACCAGTTAACTTGAAAACTATCCCTCGATGTAAATCTCAAGGCTGAATTACCGTCTGGCGTCCACCCCGGCTAATTTATAGGCGACTTTCAATTTGGTTAACACGTCGGCCTCTCGTAAATCTAGGGGACAATTAAATACTCCTTGCGGTCTATCGGACTGGCCACTTGGACATTGTCTATGGCTCGCTGATTAAAATTTGAATTTAAATGGCGCGTTCCTTTTGTTGACGTCACTTCACAAGATGGTGGTTTAGAAGGAAGGAATATGTTAATTAAATTGAAGAAGAATAAATAAACTATAGAAGATTGAATTTAATTGAGATACTTTTGTATGATTTGTACATTTTAGAATTTGTATAATGTCTCAGTGATTAGATGGTGTGTTGCTTGCAAGTCGCTGGTTCGATGTCGTCAAGAAAAAAGAATGTTCGTACGCCTTGTCAAGTAGGTACATATTGTTCAGGAATTAGGGTAACTGTAAGTGGATGGAAAACAGTACCAGGATAATAGTTCTTCTTTATTCAGTTACTGTATCCTTCAATTGCTCATTTGATTGTAGCTAACTAGAAATAGAGACACCTGATATTCATATATATTTGTCAATTTCCATCTGAAAAGTTTCTATGCAAACCTAAGCATTGAATAGAATCATCCTCATTTCACAGAACTCGCAGTACCAGATAGCACGTACTACATAATAGTAACTCATTGACGAAAAAGTTGCTGAAAAAAAGTCCGTACTTAAAAATAAAATGCTCAATGAGTGCATAAATAAAATCAGCCTTGACACAGGCTGTAATACGGTGTTCCCGAATGCCAAGGTCAGCCAGTGACCTCGACCGAATCAATAACTCATTACTTTTTTATTTCGTTTAACGTTTAAAAATAACGTGTTTTTTCGCGTTTCGCGCGCCCTCATCGGAACGATTACGTATCGGTGTTCCGTTGATGGCGATTGTGACGTCACACGCGTGACGTACTCATTTTCAGTGCGGGCCAGTTGCGATAAGTAGGTCCGTCAAATCTTTCATTTGGGTATACAAACGCTCAAAGTGATGCAATCAAAAGTATTTTGGATTAGAACAACATATAGAAACATCAATTAGGAACAAATACCTCTTTCTCTCCTAACAGTTATCTGTTACCTACTCTGATTAGGTTACACGGAACAAGATAGTCTTATATCACAATGAACTGGGGTTGCTATTTACTAGACTCTAATTTTAATTTAGAATTTTTCAATTAATCTAAAAAATAATCTAATGTTCTTCCTAAAAATACTAGCATTAGGTTAAGTTGTAAAATTTTATTGATCTTCTCACCTGCTCCGGAAAATTACTAATTAAAAAATAAATAAAGACTCGAGAGCCCGTTACGTAATTAGTCAATGAATATATTTTAATCGCCATATTATTTTCATCTGATCTGGGAAAAAATGAATGAAAGAATGAACTGTTTATTTCACGCCAATATTTTAATGGATAATTTATTTAATTTGGAAATTCATTTTAATTTCAGTTCTTTTTTAAATGTGTTATTATTTTTTATTAATACTATGTCTGTCAGTTCATTATTAGGTCATTCATAGACTAGGGTAATCCAATAGCTAGTTTTTTTCTAAGCCATTTCTAATGTATACGCAATTATATTTTGAACTTTAAATTCATGACAATAAGAACCATTTTTTAAACGTCTAGTACGCCTCGGAATATTGAAAGGACCGTGCTGAAAAATTATAAAGGATGAACTCTTGTTCTCGCTATTTTGATTGTGTAGGCTTTTCAAGCAGATAAACTAGTTAATAGTAGTAGCTTTTCAGGAACTAAGTAGGTATTGAGTTACTTCTTTGTTGTTCATAAAAATAACAGCTGATGAAAAATTCTGCCCTGGTATTCCTACATACCTATATTAGTTTAATATAAATCTTGTAGAAATATCAAAGCTCTACAAAGAATACCCATCACCACTAAAATCAAATTAGAATACCAAACTCACTTACCACAATATTGGCAATCCCCAATGGCGTTCAAACTAACTTTAATATTAATTAAGGCACTTTAAATCAGACCATGGATTTCCTTACACACAACAAATATTGCACAATAATAATTTTTAACAAATAAAACCTACTTGAGAAAAAAAAGCACCACAAACTATTTTTTTTTTTTTTCTAAAATTTGAATAGGAACTAATCACACTTCGAAATTTAAATAAAAATGACAATCACAAAAGGCACTTTAAAATTTTGAATTTGAATGTGTCAGTTTGAATTTTGGCGGGAGAGCTATGGAGGCGCGTGCCCGTCCCGCGTGTACGACGGTCTACAAGGAACTCGTCTTGAGCCCAAAAGACGTTACGTTCGGACCCTTCGAACTCCCCTTATTATGATCTTGATAAGTGGGTGCTTTTTAGTGGCCGTTGAATTTTATCTTGTTTGAGTTTTGAGCAGTAAATGTGATAGTGTTTTTGTAAAATTGTTGATTTAGTATGTAGAGAAGAAGTGTAGAAGATAAACCATAAGAAGTAATATTTAGTAAAAATATAAGATTCATTTTAAGGACAAAGCTGTTAGCGTTAATAGTTTATCTACTCAAAAGACCAAAATAATTGTCAAGTCAAGAAAAAAATTAAATATACTGTAAAAAATAAAATAAAATGTACTTTCCCATATCATTAAGACGAAGTGCTTCTTTCTTAAAAACTATTTTATTTCAAAAAATACAAACAAAATAATTTATCAGAAATATTCAAACTTAAATAAAAAGAGGCGACGGTCCCAATTTCAACACATCACAACATTAAAGGCGACTGGTTAAAGTAAGAAGGTGAACAGAGCGCATTTGCTAATGTAAAATGACATCTATTATGACGGCAATAAAGTCTAAACGTCATTAGAACAGCTGCTCGTATAAAAAGGTTTATTTAGTAGGGTGAGCTTTCTTCGCGATTACTACTGTTGTTCATACACACATAAAAGACGACAACAACATCAGGGATGGACTAGGAAGACAATATTTTAACCTACCTATAAATGTATTAATTTTAAATTTGAATTAAAAGTAAAAACTAATGGTCCTTATCTACCTCTACATAGGTATTTTGTTATGCAGGATTTTTGAAAGCCTTTGCTAATATTTTTTTACGGCAAGTTTCATAATTACCTAAACAAAATTATCTATAACTTAAAAAACATCAGGAAAATTATTTTTTAAGTTTTTTCTATACTTACTCATCTATCTGGCCTTTTCCCAATACGTTGCCAGTCTACTCGGATGCAACTGAGTAACAGCGTTTTTCGTTTAATTTATTTTTTCCGACATTCAAAGTAAATTACTTAATTAAATGTACACTTTCTTTTTTAATCTTTGTTACAAATTAATACGCACGCGTTCTAAAAAAACCTTCAGCTTGCATCTTTTGTTGAGGATCTCCACAAAATCGTTTAACCGAATTAGAAACTTCTTTCACTTAAATCGGTAAACAAAAAAGAATGAACTTGTAAGTTCGTCAAAAATAATAAACCGACTTAGAAATCTATTTCTTCGTAAATCGGTTACTAAAAAAGGATGAACTTGTAAGTTCGTCCCTGCATTAGGAAGTATTGCACGGTGACTTATTTTAACGGTCGTACGTGGCGCGCGCCCTTACATCTGGACGGTAAACCGCGGCCCGCAATCTATTAAATATTTTTTTTTATAAATGTGTACAATTTTATTTATTTTTCATATTATTTGTTGGTAAAAAAACTATGCTTGTTGACGTAGTGAATAGAGAGACAAACCTAAAAAAAAGTAAAATATTAAAAAAGAAAAGGTAATAAAGAGTTTACGATTCCATGACCTAGAAACATGAAGAAGTTGGTAATTCCTAGTACCTATCTTTATTAATTTCTCGGCTCGAGTGTAAATTCCGGAAAAATCATGCTAGACATTCAATTAAAATAATAATTTTCACAACAGAAATTAAAAACTCAATAAATATTTTCACTTTAAAACCAACTTGTCTAAAAAACAAATAAAGCGACCCGTAGGTTGACCTTCCCTGGTCCTCTGTACGTTATGGTCGAACGTTATGGGCTCCTTCGATATTCAAAAACAAGCGCTCGACTGAGACGGGCCTAACGTATTTTTAAGATGTTTTTTACAGAACATTCTACAAAATTAATTGCTACAATTAAAACAAAAAAAAACCTAAATTATATAAAAATCGCCTAAAAATCCTATATTGGAAGGCATTGATTCATCGATCATTGAGTCATGGATTGTAGTGAGTCGTTGTTATCCTTCACGAAAAAAAAATATTACTGGAAAGTTCCTCTTACAGTCGTTATTTTAGATTTGATTAGTTAGATCATGACCTGATTTTAATCTATCTAAGAAATAAGGTCATTCTTAGTCTTATTACAAAGCCTAACAAAAAAAACATCTACTTAAGGTATATTTATTTGTTCCAAAATCCGTTAAAAAACGTACAAAATTCAAAAAAAGACGCCACCTGGTCAAACTAAGAAGCATATCGCGCATCATAAAACACGACTCGTGCTTGGCACACGAACGGATGTCTACAATTTCCATAATTGTGCCACTAGAACAAATTACCACCATCACTCATACACCTTACTACTTAGGAAATAAGGTTGACTTTCCCTTGGCAGTACAGCACGCGCCAATATTGTTCTTAGTCGAAGAAAGTGACAGGATGTGTTAAAGGAAGGGTGATAAGGCTAAGACGTTTGTAATAATAAATATAAAGTTAGTGAGCGTTACGACAGATGGTCGTTTCTTTGGTCTAGTGATTAGGGTAGTGGAATGACCATAAGTCTATGCTCAGCTGTTTGTAAAACTAGCTTTCTTTCTCCTCACATTGCAAACTTTTTGCCGGCCAGTAGTTTGTTTGGGCTCATAAATCAGTATGAAGATTAATGGTAGCAGGTACGCACATTACATAGATCAGTTATTTAGCCGGTATAAGACCGACTGAAAACACTGATTAGTATCAAGATTTTGTTCAAAAAATTTGCTAATCATCAGATCTGTTTAGTCTGCAGAATGCTCTAAGAGGAACTTCTTCACGCATAAAATAAAACATACCTTTTTGTCGATAAATGGGAGAGCTAGCACTTAAGGATTGTGTTAAATCAGACCAGTAGTTCGTAATATTAATGTGTGGTTTCATCTAACCAACGAAATAAACTCTTCATCATCATAAATGTAACTGTTCCTATCGGTCCATTTTAAATGTTCAGACTTTAGCATGTAACTGGTACACTTAAATGACCAGACAAAAACTGTTGACAAGTTCAAATTCAGACAAAATGGCCACCAACTTTAGTTCGGGCTACTTACCCTTGCCAAACAAGACAGTCCAGTGACAGTAACTAGTAACAATTTGACAACACTATCTTGTTGGAGACAAGCTAAGTTAGTTAAGCCTAAGTTCCGAAGTGGCCAACACAATTGCTAGCAGATTTACCACTTAAGTCATTTGTCGAGATGCCAAACTTGCGAAAACTACTAATTTGTGCCTTCACGGCGAAGCGAGTGTCCGAGTCGGACTTTGCTAAGTTCCCGCCAGATTTGAATTAAGAAGTTGCTCGATTTGACGTTGTTTTTTTTTTACTGGAGATGGTTAAATACTTTTTTTAGATAGTTAATTAGATTATAAATAGGAAACAATTTTTTTTCTGTCGGTCTACAATTCTACATATTGAGAAGTATAGGTAAATAAACTCTTTTGCAAAAAAAGCGGGCACCTATACGAAATCTTAGTTTTAAGGACTTTACGTGTATTTCAAAGGCTTTTAATGATTGTAGTATGTTTCTAGCATCAAAAGGGTTAGCCAAGCATGCGTGAGAGTGTATTCTAAATTTGAATTTTGTACAATTGCTAAGAAATTGTTTAAACCTTGTTTTGGACTAATTGCTGGCAGAAAATTCGTCGGTGTTTTGAAAAGTTTTTGAAGTGATTTTCAGAAAAATTATAATGCAGTTTTAATTAATGATAAATGTACCTCTTTGTTACATAAAAACGTTTTCGAAAAACTATGCGTATTTGATAAAATGTTCACCTGTTCTAAATGGTCTATACTGATGATTGATGGCAATGTTAAGAGTTTCGGTATTTTAGTGTAAAGCGTTCTATTCTTTAGATATTGTACCCACGTGTTTTAAAATATCGCTGTTTCATAATTAAACACTATTTAGAAGAGTATCAGTACTTTGGGCTGCGACAAAACCAATTTAAAGTAAGCAGTGCCGATCACAACTCGTCTCCTATCAGACTTTGACATTTTTAAAAGTCTTGAAATTCTACAAAATACAGAAAATAGCGCATAGACTATGAGCACGAGATCTTAAGCTCTCGTAATCACTGATTTTTAAACAACCCCGTCTCTTGGGAAACTCCGTAGGCCTCTGAAGATCTATGAGTCTGAGCGTTCAAATAGCGTGATTTCAACCCACTGACATTTTATTAAATAAACTTGCCTGCACCGGGATTATCTTGCATCTACAGCACTTTCCTGCTTAAATCATAACAATAATTGGCTATCTGCTCATTTCTCAAGAAACATACGTTTGGCCAATAATTTTGAATTCTTGACTCCCTCTCAGCTAAACCATCGTTTAGTAACCCGGTACCTATGGAGTTATCGAGAGCTTCAATGCGGCAATAATTTGACTTTTTAGATAGCTTAAACCCTCCTCATCATTTTTCATGTGGTTAATTTTAACATTTATCAAAATTTGGTATTTTTTTAATGTCAAAGTCCGATAGGAGACGAGTTGTGATCGGCACTGCTTACTTTAAATTGGTTTTGTCGCAGCCCAAAGTACTGATACTCCTCTAAATAGTGTTTAATTATGAAACAGCGATATTTTAAAACACGTGGGTACAATATCTAAACAATAGAACGCTTTACACTAAAATACCGAAACTCTTAACTTTGCCATCAATCATCAGTATAGACCATTTAGAACAGGTGAACATTTTATCAAATACGCATAGTTTTTTGAAAACGTTTTGGTTTAACAAAGAGGTACATTAATCATTAATTAAAACTGCATTATCATTTTTCTAAAAAAAACTTCAAAAACTTTTCAAAACACCGACGAACTTTCTGCCAACAATTAGTCCAAAACAAGGTTTAACCAATTTCTTAGCAATTGTACAAAATTCAAATTTAGAATACACTCTCACGCATGCTAACCGCATGGCTAACCCTTTTGATGCTAGAAACATACTACAATCATTAAAACCCTTTGAAATACACGTAAAGTCCTTAAAACTAAGATTTCGCATAGGTGCCCGCTTTTTTTGCAAAAGAGTGTATCTTGTAGATCAGTTGCCAAACTTGGAGAACTTAACATGGGACTATGTTATGACTCATTTTCTCAGTTTTATTTATTCTAAAAAGTAACTTAGTTTATCATTAAAAAATATTTGTTTGACTTGAAATGAATTTATTGTTCAAATATTTTTAATTCTCCAAACAAAAAAAGTCTTGACGACATCTGCCATGCTCATTCTAATGAACTCGTCAAAAGGAGCATTGAGACTCATTTACAAATCATAAAAAAATAATGATTCCATTTTTATAATCTGTTACAAATTGAAAAGAAAAAACTTACTCTTTTTTGTTTTCTGTAACGGTCGGGTTGAAACTAAATGTATTTACAACTCTATTGCTTCAGGAATAAGGTTCAAAATATCTAGAAAATAATAATGGTTTAATGATTTAATGGCTTATTAGTTCCGGGTGCAGGTTGTTGATTGGTTTAAGACAGTGATGAGCAATCGATTCAAACGATTTAGTTGTCAAGCCTTCATTATAAGAACTTTTTTAATAATAGGTATTATTTGTTTATTTCATTCTGTCTAGGTAGATAAAGAAACACACCAGGCTGGTTAAGGATTGGGAGTGCAAATTGGTAAAAGATAGACTTTTAAAATAACTATGTTAGTCCTACTTATGTAGTAACGATTATAGTAATCTGTGGTCCTGCTATGATAACTGCAAAAGTTTGTAAGGAAGAGTATGGATATGTAGAAATAAATTATAACATTAGTCAAAGTTGTATAGTTGTTCAAGACATAGGTCACAGATAAAATCTAGCATTAAAGGAGAAGGATAACGTACCTACATCCTATTTTTATAAACACAATATCATGTACCGTGAGCGTGAGTTTCCGACATCTGTTAAACAACGTCTTCATTAGTAACTAAATGGTATCAGGTGGTACGCCATTAACACGGCTATTGTACCCTTAAAGCATGCTTAATTAATATTTTATAGTTATTTCTTGCTAACATTCAAAAATATGGATGACAAAGTTGGAGCTTTCACCCTTGTTTTTAGGGGCCTTTTTCTGGACTTACGGATATCAAAACGGCTTAAATTCAAACGGTTATCAATATTACTCTTGCTTAGTATAAAATTTTCTTCGGAAGTCACCCATATAACTTTGGCTTATTATAACATTTTCTTCGGGAGTCACCCATGTTGTATGCTTACAGAACTTAAGCTATAATTACTTATCATTTATTTATTCCTATAATTCAGGCAACTAAGGCCCATAAAAAGTACATTACAAATATATAAAAATTAACTAATTAATTAATTAAAAACTAATTAATTAAAAAAATAATTAATTATAAAAATTAATTAATAAACGAATACATAAGGTTATAACAATAAATACAATGCTATAATATTACAACTTAAGTTACTATACATATATTTATAATCTCACCGTAGGTATCATTTATAACATTAACTGGAATCAAAAGTATAGACCAACTATCAACCCAAAAGAACGCCTAGAAAGATCCTCTAACAAAATTAATTTGATCAAACACTAGCATAGAGACGTGACGTTTTGCTTGCTCAAGTCGGTAATAAATCTCGCTGGCCCTTAATTAAAGCTCTGTTTCGAGACAGACGGACTAACAAAGGGTTGTTTTACGATCGAAGAACACTATTACGATGTTTGGCAACCTCTTCAAACAATCGGACAAGTTTTACCTGGGATTAGAGAAATATTTACCGACAAACATTTTCGTATTTGGTACATGTCTGACAACCAGTCTTATGAAGAGGTATTGGGTTGACGGGGTAACTGGGTTGAGGAGGCCAGATAGGCAGTCGCTCCTTGTAAAATACTGATACTCAGCTGCATTGGTAAGCTTGGAAGTCGACCGATATTAGGAAAAGGCTTAGTAGATGATGATAGAGAAATATTTACTGACAAACATTGTGTATTTCGAAAACTTTGTGGGTATGTGAAAGCCGCATATTATAGTTTGATTTGTTAAGCAACAACTTAACTTGTGAAGTTAAGCAACGCTTGGATGGGTGATCTTATCATGATGAGTTCCTCCGTGTATTGGAAGGCACATTACACTTGCGGGTGATTTGAACTTCTTTGAAAATCTAAAGCCAGAAACACTGGCAACCAGTCTTACCAAGGAGTGTCGGTTGTCCACGTTGAGATGGCCAGATAGATAGTCGCTCTGAGTAAAACAGGTGGGACAGTAAAAAATATATGTATATAATGAAGCATATTGCCAAATTAAATCTTTCATCTCTATATTAACTGCCTCTTTTGCATTCAGTTTGTATAAATATTCGTTACAAACATATGGTGAGAACAACGTTATCAACCCTTATGCTTAAACCTGGCAAAAAACTCATACCCATACTTTTTTCTATACACTACAAAAAACATCATTATCAGTAATGATGTCTCCCACGGTGACAAGGGTGTAACTGACGGATATCGATTGATTGTCTAGAAAAACAGGTGGCGATTCAGTTAACGGAGATATCTTTTCTACTCTGGATAGCTAGGTAATTATTAATAACTAGCTTCTGCTCGCGGCTTCGCACTCGTGTTGTGTTGATAAAAAGTAGCCTATATGTTAATCCAGGTTATCACCTATCTGCATACCACATTACAACCAAATCGGTCCAGCCGATTTTGCGTGAAAGAATAACAAACATACATCCATACATTCTCACAAACTTTCACTAGGCTACCGTTTGTCTGGGTGCGGGAAGTAGTTCTAATGGGACGTGTGTGTAACCACTTGGAAGAAACTAGTACTATACAGAATAGGCATATGTAATTTCGACATGATTATCATCATTAAATGTATTATTTGAACCCCGACAAAGTATGATTTTTGTAACATCATAGTTTTGGTTGGTTGCAAGGTTTTTCGAGTAAACGGTAGGGACCTAGTGAGATTGCAAGAGTGTATCTAGCCAAAAAAATAAGTATGAGTAGGATACACATTTGGAGCTACTTTTGACCATTCAAAAATTCTAAAAGGTACTTATAAATACCACGATTACTTATTAACTATATAGTTACCTATGCAGAGTATTCATTATTAACACATTACGTTAAGACGATGCGATAAAGGTACTTAATAAAATAAAGACGGGATTGTGTCAATCTTATGGAAATTAATGTTAACCCTTTCACTGTCTTGAGAGCTGATCGGCGTTTAGATTAGATTGTCTTAATCTTAACCCTTCTAATATTCCTTCTTATAACCCTTTAACTTGCATGATAGATATCAGATAGGTGACTGACTAATAAAATTACTCTTAACTGTAATCGTTTTAGAGTGGATAATAGGTAGATACTATAACTATTCTTCTATTATGATAATATATTCGTTACCCTTTTACGCTAAAACGGCTAAACTAGCATAAGCTATGTTATAATCTCAGCTTCACCTGAGTCCCTAGATAACAGAGATGTCGCAACCAAAACAGGGCCAAGGTCTGCCGGGGCTGCGGGATTGTTCGAAAGAGTTACCGCGGCCCTGGTACATAAAAGGCCTACGACGGAACACAACGGGATTTTAGTCAGTAAGAGTCTGACACTCCCTCACTGCTGCTAACCCACAGCGGGAGGGGTCATTTGATGATTTTTGACGTCGCTAAAAAAAAATCCCTAGATAACTAATTTCCGTTCCTGATAAAAACTACCCCTATTATCTTATTCTGATATGTAAGCTACATAACTGCCAACTTTCATCAAAATCTTAGTTATGTTAAAATAAATAGTAGATACATAGTAGGTACACCATGGTATACGAACTTATCCTTTTTCATATTCAACTTGATGTTATGTTATATAAGTTTTTCAGGTAAACCAAAATCAATTTTCTAGAACAAATAAGTTTTCCATTGTAATATGTTTTCTATAGAAGTATTAAGTCTTTAAAAACAGATGTTCCTTCATATTGACGTACGATAATCACGGATACAATGTCTCAATCAAGCTTTAATTATTACTTATTGTTCAAAATCGCTGTTAAACTATAACATTGTTCTAATTGTAAAGGTGTTGTTTCTTTCTATAAAACTGTTAATATTTGCTTTAATACTTTTGTTTTATTTTGTTCTATACGTCAATGCTAGGCTAGATTTTTGGTATAAAAAGGTCTGAAAATTTTGTATCGGCATCAGTTCGGTTCCAACTCTCAATCCAAAATGAGAGGAATAACCCTCGTGATCCTTTGCTGCACTCTGCAGGTAAGAACTCTTCATATATTTTCACTATTTTGTCTCTGAATAACTGGTTAACTGCTGGAATATTTTGTCTACTAAAATTATTCACAATATTGTAAAAATATCTGTTGTAACTGGATAAGGTACTGGTTTTATCCAGTTATCTCCCGGTGGTGTCTGCTCCAATCATCCATCGAGGCTCTTGGGTTGTCCGTCGTTGGACGAAAGCCTCCTACAAATTTTTTCCATCTCTGCTTACTTCTTGCTACTTTTATCCAATTTGAGCTTAAACTACTTAAGTGCTTTAAATATTTTTAATGTATAATATATACTCTGTAAAACCTGTAAATTTCTGTAGAAGAATCTGTTTAATCCAGTCCACGTAAAATCTGTGCTTAAAAATTCCTAGCAGTTCAAAATACTTATAATAGATTTTAGATGATAATTTAAGAAGATAGTTATTTTTAAATCTCACTTTAACAACGTAAATATGAGTAATATAAAATAAGTCCCGTAAAAATAAAATTCAAACTTCAAAGATTAAGTATTATTCTTTCATTTACAGTACGCAGCTGCAAATTTCAACCCGCTAAAGGTAGCGGGACTTGATAAATCCAATAGTCACACGACGGTTCTAAATGAAACTGATAAAATTGTCAAAGACAAATTCGGACATTTAGAAGAGATCAAAACGAAGAGATCAAAAATTGAATTTGACTCTCTACCACCAGGCTTGCAAAAACATCATGGACATTCAAAGATCTTTAAAAAGTTCTTCATTGAAATTGATGAAGAGACTGGTAAAGAAATAGTTATTGAGGAAGAGTCTACAGTGACGAGACTCGATGAGGAAGAAGATAACTCATCTGCTTCAGCGTCAGCCTCTTCCAGTGCATCTTCATCATCATCTGCAATTGCAAATGGCCGACCACAACCTGGTCCTAAAGCATCTGCTGCATCGTCTGCAGTAGCAAACGCACAGGGTTATGGTGGCCCCAGCGCTATCAACCGCAGGGGTCCTGGAGGACTATCAGCTCAGGTACAACCGCAACAACAATCCGGCCCAAGCAGCTCAGCTCCTGGTGAGAAGATTGTTATCATTAGGGAGGGTTCCTCAGCTGGTCCTGATGCACAATACGGCTCCGGTGCAAGTTCAGATGCAGGAGCAGTATCAGGAGAGAACTCCGGAGCACTATATGGTCAAGGTGGCTACGCATCCGGTGAAATCATAGGACCAAACGACTATGAGGGAGCTCAAGGCCAATACGGATCAAGAGCAGCTGGTCCATCTGGTAACGGCTATGGAGCACTTAACGGCCTCGGTGGACTCAACGGTGCCAACCAAGGATCAGCAGCAGCGTCAAGCGCATCTGCTCAATCCAACGGACGAGACAACACTGTCATCATTCTTGAGGAAGGTTCTTCATCGTCAGCCTCTGCTTCATCCGGTGCCTCTTCAGGTGGCCAAGGAGGACGAGGTGGTCGCGGAGGACGAGGTGGCCAGGGAGCAGGATACGGAGCATCTGGCTCGCAAGGACTTAACGGACTCGCCTATGGCCAAGGTTCATCTGGATCAGACGCAAACGCACAATCCTCAGCCAACGCTGGACAAGGCTACGGACCAGGCAGCCTCTACGGAGCTAATGGTGATAATGTATATGGTGGTGCTCGTGCAGCAGCCTCAGCAGCCTCAGCGGCCGCAGAAGCAGCAGCAGAAGCAGCCGCAGCAGGAGCAGCAGCAGAGGCAGCAGCATTAGCAGCTGCATCTGGCAACAACTACGGAGGACTCAATGGACAGGGAGGACTCAACTATGCCAACCAAGGACCAAGCAGCTCATCGGCTTCATCGGCATCAGCTTCGCAATCAAGCGGAGAAGATACCACCGTCATCATTCTTGGTGAAGGACCTTCAGCATCATCAGCTACTTCCTCCAGTGCCTCTTCAGGTGGCCAAGGAGGACGAGGTGGACGAGGAGGACGCGGAGGCCAAGGTGCAGGATATGCCCCATACGGCTCGCAAGGACCTAACGGACTCTACAACGGACCAGGCGCATCTGGATCCAACGCAAACGCACAATCTTCGGGAAGCGCTGGACAAGGATACGGACCAAGCGGCCTTTACGAACTCGACGGTGTTGACGCATACGGTGCAAACGCAGCAGCCGCAGCAGCAGCACGCGCAGCAGGAAACGGCTATGGACAGCAAAACGGACTTGATGGACTTTATGAATCCAATGACCTCCAAGGACTTGACGGTCTTTACGGACAAGGTGGCTACGGAGCCGGTGCAGGATATGGAGCAGGTGCAGGATATGGAGCAGGTGCAGGATCTGGAGCTGGTGCAGGAGCAAACGCAGGAGCCTCATCTGGTAACGGCTATGGAGCACTTAACGGCCTCGGTGGACTCAACGGTGCCAACCAAGGTTCAGCAGCAGCATCAAGCGCATCTGCTCAATCCAACGGACAAGACACCACTGTCATCATTGTTGATGGAGGTTCCTCATCGTCAGCCTCTGCTTCATCCGCTGCCTCTTCAGGTGGCCAAGGAGGACGAGGTGGTCGTGGAGGACGAGGTGGCCAAGGAGCAGGATACGGAGCATCTGGCTCGCAAGGACTTAACGGACTCGCCTATGGCCCAGGTTCATCTGGATCAGACGCAAACGCACAATCCTCAGCCAACGCTGGACAAGGCTACGGACCAGGCAGCCTCTACGGAGCTAATGGTGATAATGTATATGGTGGTGCTCGTGCAGCAGCCTCAGCAGCCTCAGCGGCCGCAGAAGCAGCAGCAGAAGCAGCCGCAGCAGGAGCAGCAGCAGAAGCAGCAGCATTAGCAGCTGCATCTGGCAACAACTACGGAGGACTCAATGGACAGGGAGGACTCAACTATGCCAACCAAGGACCAAGCAGCTCATCGGCTTCATCGGCATCAGCTTCGCAATCAAGCGGAGAAGATACCACCGTCATCATTCTTGGTGAAGGACCTTCAGCATCATCAGCTACTTCCTCCAGTGCCTCTTCAGGTGGCCAAGGAGGACGAGGTGGACGAGGAGGACGCGGAGGCCAAGGTGCAGGATATGCCCCATACGGCTCGCAAGGACCTAACGGACTCTACAACGGACCAGGCGTATCTGGATCCAACGCAAACGCACAATCTTCGGCAAGCGCTGGACAAGGATACGGACCAAGCGGCCTTTACGAACTTGACGGTGTTGACGCATACGGTGCAAACGCAGCAGCCGCAGCAGCAGCACGCGCAGCAGGAAACGGCTATGGACAGCAAAACGGACTTGATGGACTTTATGAATCCAATGACCTCCAAGGACTTGACGGTCTTTACGGACAAGGTGGCTACGGAGCCGGTGCAGGATATGGAGCAGGTGCAGGATATGGAGCAGGTGCAGGATCTGGAGCTGGTGCAGGAGCAAACGCAGGAGCCTCATCTGGTAACGGCTATGGAGCACTTAACGGCCTCGGTGGACTCAACGGTGCCAACCAAGGTTCAGCAGCAGCATCAAGCGCATCTGCTCAATCCAACGGACAAGACACCACTGTCATCATTGTTGATGGAGGTTCCTCATCGTCAGCCTCTGCTTCATCCGCTGCCTCTTCAGGTGGCCAAGGAGGACGAGGTGGTCGCGGAGGACGAGGTGGCCAAGGAGCAGGATACGGAGCATCTGGCTCGCAAGGACTTAACGGACTCGCCTATGGCCCAGGTTCATCTGGATCAGACGCAAACGCACAATCCTCAGCCAACGCTGGACAAGGCTACGGACCAGGCAGCCTCTACGGAGCTAATGGTGATAATGTATATGGTGGTGCTCGTGCAGCAGCCTCAGCAGCCTCAGCGGCCGCAGAAGCAGCAGCAGAAGCAGCCGCAGCAGGAGCAGCAGCAGAAGCAGCAGCATTAGCAGCTGCATCTGGCAACAACTACGGAGGACTCAATGGACAGGGAGGACTCAACTATGCCAACCAAGGACCAAGCAGCTCATCGGCTTCATCGGCATCAGCTTCGCAATCAAGCGGAGAAGATACCACCGTCATCATTCTTGGTGAAGGACCTTCAGCATCATCATCTGCTTCCTCCAGTGCCTCTTCAGGTGGTCAAGGAGGACGAGGTGGACGAGGAGGACGCGGAGGCCAAGGCGCAGGATATGCCCCATACGGCTCGCAAGGACCTAACGGACTCTACAACGGACCAGGCGCATCTGGATCCAACGCAAACGCACAATCTTCGGCAAGCGCTGGACAAGGATACGGACCAAGCGGCCTTTACGAACTCGACGGTGTTGACGCATACGGTGCAAACGCAGCAGCCGCAGCAGCAGCACGCGCAGCAGGAAACGGCTATGGACAGCAAAACGGACTTGATGGACTTTATGAATCCAATGACCTCCAAGGACTTGACGGTCTTTACGGACAAGGTGGCTACGGAGCCGGTGCAGGATATGGAGCAGGTGCAGGATATGGAGCTGGTGCAGGATCTGGAGCTGGTGCAGGAGCAAACGCAGGAGCCGCATCTGGTAACGGCTATGGAGCACTTAACGGCCTCGGTGGACTCAACGGTGCAAACCAAGGTTCAAGCGGTTCAGCAGCAGCGTCAAGCGCATCTGCTCAATCCAACGGACGAGACAAAACTGTCATCATTCTTGAGGAAGGTTCTTCATCGTCAGCCTCTGCTTCATCCGGTGCCTCTTCAGGTGGCCAAGGAGGACGAGGTGGTCGCGGAGGACGAGGTGGCCAAGGAGCAGGATACGGAACATCTGGCTCGCAAGGACTTAACGGACTCGCCTATGGCCCAGGTTCATCTGGATCAAACGCAAACGCACAATCCTCAGCCAACGCTGGACAAGGCTACGGACCAGGCAGCCTCTACGGAGCTAATGGTGATAATGTATATGGTGGTGCTCGTGCAGCAGCCTCAGCAGCCTCAGCGGCCGCAGAAGCAGCAGCAGAAGCAGCCGCAGCAGGAGCAGCAGCAGAGGCAGCAGCATTAGCAGCTGCATCTGGCAACAACTACGGAGGACTCAATGGACAGGGAGGACTCAACTATGCCAACCAAGGACCAAGCAGCTCATCGGCTTCATCGGCATCAGCTTCGCAATCAAGCGGAGAAGATACCACCGTCATCATTCTTGGTGAAGGACCTTCAGCATCATCAGCTACTTCCTCCAGTGCCTCTTCAGGTGGCCAAGGAGGACGAGGTGGACGAGGAGGACGCGGAGGCCAAGGTGCAGGATATGCCCCATACGGCTCGCAAGGACCTAACGGACTCTACAACGGACCAGGCGCATCTGGATCCAACGCAAACGCACAATCTTCGGGAAGCGCTGGACAAGGATACGGACCAAGCGGCCTTTACGAACTCGACGGTGTTGACGCATACGGTGCAAACGCAGCAGCCGCAGCAGCAGCACGCGCAGCAGGAAACGGCTATGGACAGCAAAACGGACTTGATGGACTTTATGAATCCAATGACCTCCAAGGACTTGACGGTCTTTACGGACAAGGTGGCTACGGAGCCGGTGCAGGATATGGAGCAGGTGCAGGATATGGAGCAGGTGCAGGATCTGGAGCTGGTGCAGGAGCAAACGCAGGAGCCTCATCTGGTAACGGCTATGGAGCACTTAACGGCCTCGGTGGACTCAACGGTGCCAACCAAGGTTCAGCAGCAGCATCAAGCGCATCTGCTCAATCCAACGGACAAGACACCACTGTCATCATTGTTGATGGAGGTTCCTCATCGTCAGCCTCTGCTTCATCCGCTGCCTCTTCAGGTGGCCAAGGAGGACGAGGTGGTCGCGGAGGACGAGGTGGCCAAGGAGCAGGATACGGAGCATCTGGCTCGCAAGGACTTAACGGACTCGCCTATGGCCCAGGTTCATTTGGATCAGACGCAAACGCACAATCCTCAGCCAACGCTGGACAAGGCTACGGACCAGGCAGCCTCTACGGAGCTAATGGTGATAATGTATATGGTGGTGCTCGTGCAGCAGCCTCAGCAGCCTCAGCGGCCGCAGAAGCAGCAGCAGAAGCAGCCGCAGCAGGAGCAGCAGCAGAAGCAGCAGCATTAGCAGCTGCATCTGGCAACAACTACGGAGGACTCAATGGACAGGGAGGACTCAACTATGCCAACCAAGGACCAAGCAGCTCATCGGCTTCATCGGCATCAGCTTCGCAATCAAGCGGAGAAGATACCACCGTCATCATTCTTGGTGAAGGACCTTCAGCATCATCATCTGCTTCCTCCAGTGCCTCTTCAGGTGGTCAAGGAGGACGAGGTGGACGAGGAGGACGCGGAGGCCAAGGCGCAGGATACGCCCCATACGGCTCGCAAGGACCTAACGGACTCTACAACGGACCAGGCGCATCTGGATCCAACGCAAACGCACAATCTTCGGGAAGCGCTGGACAAGGATACGGACCAAGCGGCCTTTACGAACTCGACGGTGTTGACGCATACGGTGCAAACGCAGCAGCCGCAGCAGCAGCACGCGCAGCAGGAAACGGCTATGGACAGCAAAACGGACTTGATGGACTTTATGAATCCAATGACCTCCAAGGACTTGACGGTCTTTACGGACAAGGTGGCTACGGAGCCGGTGCAGGATATGGAGCAGGTGCAGGATATGGAGCAGGTGCAGGATCTGGAGCTGGTGCAGGAGCAAACGCAGGAGCCTCATCTGGTAACGGCTATGGAGCACTTAACGGCCTCGGTGGACTCAACGGTGCCAACCAAGGTTCAGCAGCAGCATCAAGCGCATCTGCTCAATCCAACGGACAAGACACCACTGTCATCATTGTTGATGGAGGTTCCTCATCGTCAGCCTCTGCTTCATCCGCTGCCTCTTCAGGTGGCCAAGGAGGACGAGGTGGTCGCGGAGGACGAGGTGGCCAAGGAGCAGGATACGGAGCATCTGGCTCGCAAGGACTTAACGGACTCGCCTATGGCCCAGGTTCATCTGGATCAGACGCAAACGCACAATCCTCAGCCAACGCTGGACAAGGCTACGGACCAGGCAGCCTCTACGGAGCTAATGGTGATAATGTATATGGTGGTGCTCGTGCAGCAGCCTCAGCAGCCTCAGCGGCCGCAGAAGCAGCAGCAGAAGCAGCCGCAGCAGGAGCAGCAGCAGAAGCAGCAGCATTAGCAGCTGCATCTGGCAACAACTACGGAGGACTCAATGGACAGGGAGGACTCAACTATGCCAACCAAGGACCAAGCAGCTCATCGGCTTCATCGGCATCAGCTTCGCAATCAAGCGGAGAAGATACCACCGTCATCATTCTTGGTGAAGGACCTTCAGCATCATCATCTGCTTCCTCCAGTGCCTCTTCAGGTGGTCAAGGAGGACGAGGTGGACGAGGAGGACGCGGAGGTCAAGGCGCAGGATACGCCCCATACGGCTCGCAAGGACCTAACGGACTCTACAACGGACCAGGCGCATCTGGATCCAACGCAAACGCACAATCTTCGGCAAGCGCTGGACAAGGATACGGACCAAGCGGCCTTTACGAACTTGACGGTGTTGACGCATACGGTGCAAACGCAGCAGCCGCAGCAGCAGCACGCGCAGCAGGAAACGGCTATGGACAGCAAAACGGACTTGATGGACTTTATGAATCCAATGACCTCCAAGGACTTGACGGTCTTTACGGACAAGGTGGCTACGGAGCCGGTGCAGGATATGGAGCTGGTGCAGGATCTGGAGCTGGTGCAGGAGCAAACGCAGGAGCCGCATCTGGTAACGGCTATGGAGCACTTAACGGCCTCGGTGGACTCAACGGTGCAAACCAAGGTTCAAGCGGTTCAGCAGCAGCGTCAAGCGCATCTGCTCAATCCAACGGACGAGACAAAACTGTCATCATTCTTGAGGAAGGTTCTTCATCGTCAGCCTCTGCTTCATCCGGTGCCTCTTCAGGCGGCCAAGGAGGACGAGGTGGTCGCGGAGGACGAGATGGCCAAGGAGCAGGATACGGAGCATCTGGCTCGCAAGGACTTAACGGACTCGCCTATGGCCCAGGTTCATCTGGATCAAACGCAAACGCACAATCCTCAGCCAACGCTGGACAAGGCTACGGACCAGGCAGCCTCTACGGAGCTAATGGTGATAATGTATATGGTGGTGCTCGTGCAGCAGCCTCAGCAGCCTCAGCGGCCGCAGAAGCAGCAGCAGAAGCAGCCGCAGCAGGAGCAGCAGCAGAAGCAGCAGCATTAGCAGCTGCATCTGGCAACAACTACGGAGGACTCAATGGACAGGGAGGACTCAACTATGCCAACCAAGGACCAAGCAGCTCATCGGCTTCATCGGCATCAGCTTCGCAATCAAGCGGAGAAGACACCACTGTCATCATTCTTGGTGAAGGACCTTCAGCATCATCAGCTGCTTCCTCCAGTGCCTCTTCAGGTGGTCAAGGAGGACGAGGTGGACGAGGAGGACGCGGAGGCCAAGGTGCAGGATACGCCCCATACGGCTCGCAAGGACCTAATGGACTCTACAACGGACCAGGCGCATCTGGATCCAACGCAAACGCACAATCTTCGGCAAGCGCTGGACAAGGATACGGACCAAGCGGCCTTTACGAACTCGACGGTGTTGACGCATACGGTGCAAACGCAGCAGCCGCAGCAGCAGCACGCGCAGCAGGAAACGGCTATGGACAGCAAAACGGACTTGATGGACTTTATGAATCCAATGACCTCCAAGGACTTGACGGTCTTTACGGACAAGGTGGCTACGGAGCCGGTGCAGGATATGGAGCAGGTGCAGGATATGGAGCTGGTGCAGGAGCAAACGCAGGAGCCTCATCTGGTAACGGTTATGGAGCACTTAACGGCCTCGGTGGACTCAACGGTGCCAACCAAGGATCAGCAGCAGCGTCAAGCGCATCTGCTCAATCCAACGGACGAGACAACACTGTCATCATTCTTGAGGAAGGTTCTTCATCGTCAGCCTCTGCTTCATCCGGTGCCTCTTCAGGTGGCCAAGGAGGACGAGGTGGTCGCGGAGGACGAGGTGGCCAGGGAGCAGGATACGGAGCATCTGGCTCGCAAGGACTTAACGGACTCGCCTATGGCTCAGGTTCATCTGGATCAGACGCAAACGCACAATCCTCAGCCAACGCTGGACAAGGCTACGGACCAGGCAGCCTCTACGGAGCTAATGGTGATAATGTATATGGTGGTGCTCGTGCAGCAGCCTCAGCAGCCTCAGCGGCCGCAGAAGCAGCAGCAGAAGCAGCCGCAGCAGGAGCAGCAGCAGAGGCAGCAGCATTAGCAGCTGCATCTGGCAACAACTACGGAGGACTCAATGGACAGGGAGGACTCAACTATGCCAACCAAGGACCAAGCAGCTCATCGGCTTCATCGGCATCAGCTTCGCAATCAAGCGGAGAAGATACCACCGTCATCATTCTTGGTGAAGGACCTTCAGCATCATCAGCTACTTCCTCCAGTGCCTCTTCAGGTGGCCAAGGAGGACGAGGTGGACGAGGAGGACGCGGAGGCCAAGGTGCAGGATATGCCCCATACGGCTCGCAAGGACCTAACGGACTCTACAACGGACCAGGCGCATCTGGATCCAACGCAAACGCACAATCTTCGGCAAGCGCTGGACAAGGATACGGACCAAGCGGCCTTTACGAACTTGACGGTGTTGACGCATACGGTGCAAACGCAGCAGCCGCAGCAGCAGCACGCGCAGCAGGAAACGGCTATGGACAGCAAAACGGACTTGATGGACTTTATGAGTCCAACGACCTCCAAGGACTTGACGGTTTTTACGGACAAGGTGGCTACGGAGCCGGTGCAGGATATGGAGCAGGTGCAGGATATGGAGCAGGTGCAGGATCTGGAGCTGGTGCAGGAGCAAACGCAGGAGCCTCATCTGGTAACGGCTATGGAGCACTTAACGGCCTCGGTGGACTCAACGGTGCCAACCAAGGTTCAGCAGCAGCATCAAGCGCATCTGCTCAATCCAACGGACAAGACACCACTGTCATCATTGTTGATGGAGGTTCCTCATCGTCAGCCTCTGCTTCATCCGCTGCCTCTTCAGGTGACCAAGGAGGACGAGGTGGTCGCGGAGGACGAGGTGGCCAAGGAGCAGGATACGGAGCATCTGGCTCGCAAGGACTTAACGGACTCGCCTATGGCCCAGGTTCATCTGGATCAGACGCAAACGCACAATCCTCAGCCAACGCTGGACAAGGCTACGGACCAGGCAGCCTCTACGGAGCTAATGGTGATAATGTATATGGTGGTGCTCGTGCAGCAGCCTCAGCAGCCTCAGCGGCCGCAGAAGCAGCAGCAGAAGCAGCCGCAGCAGGAGCAGCAGCAGAGGCAGCAGCATTAGCAGCTGCATCTGGCAACAACTACGGAGGACTCAATGGACAGGGTGGACTTAACTGGGCTAGCCAAGGACCAAGCAGCTCATCGGCTTCATCGGCATCAGCTTCGCAATCAAGCGGAGAAGACACCACCGTCATCATTCTTGGTGAAGGACCTTCAGCATCATCAGCTGCTTCCTCCAGTGCCTCTTCAGGTGGTCAAGGAGGACGAGGTGGACGAGGAGGACGCGGAGGCCAAGGTGCAGGATACGCCCCATACGGCTCGCAAGGACCTAACGGACTCTACAACGGACCAGGCGCATCTGGATCCAACGCAAACGCACAATCTTCGGCAAGCGCTGGACAAGGATACGGACCAAGCGGCCTTTACGAACTCGACGGTGTTGACGCATACGGTGCAAACGCAGCAGCCGCAGCAGCAGCACGCGCAGCAGGAAACGGCTATGGACAGCAAAACGGACTTGATGGACTTTATGAATCCAATGACCTCCAAGGACTTGACGGTCTTTACGGACAAGGTGGCTACGGAGCCGGTGCAGGATATGGAGCAGGTGCAGGATATGGAGCAGGTGCAGGATCTGGAGCTGGTGCAGGAGCAAACGCAGGAGCCTCATCTGGTAACGGCTATGGAGCACTTAACGGCCTCGGTGGACTCAACGGTGCCAACCAAGGTTCAGCAGCAGCATCAAGCGCATCTGCTCAATCCAACGGACAAGACACCACTGTCATCATTGTTGATGGAGGTTCCTCATCGTCAGCCTCTGCTTCATCCGCTGCCTCTTCAGGTGGCCAAGGAGGACGAGGTGGTCGCGGAGGACGAGGTGGCCAAGGAGCAGGATACGGAGCATCTGGCTCGCAAGGACTTAACGGACTCGCCTATGGCCCAGGTTCATCTGGATCAGACGCAAACGCACAATCCTCAGCCAACGCTGGACAAGGCTACGGACCAGGCAGCCTCTACGGAGCTAATGGTGATAATGTATATGGTGGTGCTCGTGCAGCAGCCTCAGCAGCCTCAGCGGCCGCAGAAGCAGCAGCAGAAGCAGCGGCAGCAGGAGCAGCAGCAGAGGCAGCAGCATTAGCAGCTGCATCTGGCAACAACTACGGAGGACTCAATGGACAGGGAGGACTCAACTATGCCAACCAAGGACCAAGCAGCTCATCGGCTTCATCGGCATCAGCTTCGCAATCAAGCGGAGAAGACACCACCGTCATCATTCTTGGTGAAGGACCTTCAGCATCATCAGCTGCTTCCTCCAGTGCCTCTTCAGGTGGTCAAGGAGGACGAGGTGGACGAGGAGGACGCGGAGGCCAAGGTGCAGGATATGCCCCATACGGCTCGCAAGGACCTAACGGACTCTACAACGGACCAGGCGCATCTGGATCCAACGCAAACGCACAATCTTCGGCAAGCGCTGGACAAGGATACGGACCAAGCGGCCTTTACGAACTCGACGGTGTTGACGCATACGGTGCAAACGCAGCAGCCGCAGCAGCAGCACGCGCAGCAGGAAACGGCTATGGACAGCAAAACGGACTTGATGGACTTTATGAATCCAATGACCTCCAAGGACTTGACGGTCTTTACGGACAAGGTGGCTACGGAGCCGGTGCAGGATATGGAGCAGGTGCAGGATATGGAGCAGGTGCAGGATCTGGAGCTGGTGCAGGAGCAAACGCAGGAGCCTCATCTGGTAACGGCTATGGAGCACTTAACGGCCTCGGTGGACTCAACGGTGCCAACCAAGGTTCAGCAGCAGCATCAAGCGCATCTGCTCAATCCAACGGACAAGACACCACTGTCATCATTGTTGATGGAGGTTCCTCATCGTCTTCCTCTGCATCTTCCAGTGCCTCTTCAGGTGGCCAAGGAGGACAAGGCTATTATGGCCCAGGATCAGCTGAAGCAGCAGCGGAGGCAGCAGCCGAAGCAGCAGTAGAAGCAGCCGTAGAGACAGCCGCTGACGCAGCAGTAGCAGCTGCAGCCGCCGCATCAGCATCAGCTAACGCTATCCAAGCAGAACAATACGCATTAAGCGGTCTTTACGCTAATGACAATGGATACGGATCGGAGTCTTCATCTTCGGCAGCTTCATCGTCTGCAAGTGGATCATCTGACAAGGTTATAATCATCGAAGGTGGCTCACGTGGATCATCAGCAGCTAGCTCGTCGACCCAAGAGTCATATGCTCCTTATGGATCCGGATATGGTGCTGGTAGTAGCGTTTCTGCATCTGGATCAGCCCTGGGAGCTCGAGGCCGCAAGAACTGCCGCATCACCCGTAACACAATCTTTGTGAAGTTCGGCACTCGTCGCGCGCCATGCCGTACTTGCTAGTTTATTAATTTCATAATTATTGTTTTTTGCCCTGGATACATCTTTTCTTTTCAATGTAAATAAATCTTGGCATTTTATATTTTCTTTTATTTTCTCATAAGCTACCCCAACTTCGCATTAGTGTTCATGTTCTCAAAGAATTTTTTATCTGACATGAAAGCAAACAAAAGGAAAAATATGCTGTGACCGATAGAAATAGGTAGATATATGTATTAATGTTTTAGACAGATACGAACTATTGGCTGCTAAATTAAAATAAAATAGGTAGTATCAAATCAAGTTAATACATATTATTACATATCTATTAAGTATTAAGTAATCATTGTCGTAGCTTTATCAAATCACCTTATAGCATAGTTAACTGTTTCTCGGGTCACATTATATTCTTTTAGAAATACGCAGCCTTATAAGAAATAATTCATTATTTTGTAGCATTACAATCACAAAAATACCTATAATAATGTGGCAAAAGTAGTCGCTTTACCTATCTCTTTTTTCATCAAAACTACTGAACCAATTTAAATGATTGCTACACAGAATATACATTTATAGCTTGAAAAGGACAAAGGCTACTTTTACATAGGCGCACAGGAAAATCTTGGGAAAAAAGTCGTGGTGGCCTAGTGGGTAAAGGACCAACCTCTCAAGTATGAGGGCGCGGGTCCGATCCCAGGTCAGGCAAGTACCAATGCAACTTTTCTAAGTTTGTATGTACTTTCTAAGTATATCTTAGACACCATTGGCTGTGTTTCGGATGGCACGTTAAACTGTAGGTCCCGGCTGTCATTGAACATCCTTGGCAGTCGTTACGGGTAGTCAGAAGCCAGTAAGTCTGTCACCAGTCTAACCAAGGGGTATCGGGTTGCCCGGGTAAATGGGTTGAGGAGGTCACATAGGCAGTCGCTTCTTGTAAAGCACTGGTACTCAGCTGAATCCGGTTAGACTGGAAGCCGACCCCAACATGATTGGGAAAAAGGCTCGGAGGATGATGACAGGAAAATCTTGGATCGCGCAAAAACCGCGCAGAATAGTAGCCGTACTACAAAAACTTAAACATCTGTTGAACACTTGTCTAAATAAATTGTGGCTGCAAAACGGACCTTATTTCATCGTCATAATCTGTCATTTCTAGACAGGTGTTCAACAGACGTTTTAAAGTTTTTGTAGTACGACGGGTAGTAGCTAAGTACATAATGGGAATAACATCGTGGTGGTCCAGAGGTTCAACAACCTGCCCCTTATCTGCTAATGTTTTAGACTTAATTTCTGCAACGTGGTGTAAATGCCGTTTAAAATGGGAATATCATTATTATTTATTTATGGCACTCCAACGCCTTATTATCTTACATTAATAACTACAAAGGATCGAAATACTCCTTATGGCTGACAACCGGCGGGAGCATATCTACTCAAGAGGCTGGTGGCGTTGCTACGTTGGATGGCAATGCTTACCTTTTGACCAAAATAGAAACCAGCCCTTGGGTCACTTAAAGTATCAGCAATTATCAGGAAGCATTGTTATGAAGAAGGTGAGCACTTGGGCCCTACTGCCCGTGCGTTTCAACCCCAAACGGCTCAAATTAACTAACCGCGAATAGCTATAACCCGTTCTTTTGAGATTGAAAATACATAATGTTAGGTATATGGATCTAATATCAAAATTGAATCTGGAAATGCAAAGCAACGGGTAGATGTTTTGTATAGAAATCCAACACATACCTATGTACAGTATTTTTTAAGAGGGCCCGAACACTGTAAACTTTTAGGCGAACGATAGCTTGTTTGGGCTCATAAATCAGTATGAAGATGAATGTAAGAACGCACATAACAAAGATCAGGTATTTAGCCGCATCAGACCGACTGAAAACTTTGGATTCGAGATTTTCTTTACAAAGAAAAATTTGTTAGTCTTATCTGATGGCCGAATGAGTGCTGATTCCGAGTTTTGTAAGTTTACGCGCTTGCTATGTAATTATAACTTGACTGAAATAAAGAGTCGTACCTATGCTACATGACATGATTAGAATATAGCACGTTCATTCATTTTTCCGGATAATGACGTTTACTTTTTCGCAAGTGAGCGCGTTTATAATACAACCAAGTGCCGATGACAGCCTTTATAAAATAAACAGTTCTAAAATTAACGCTACGCAATTAAGTTGTATGATAATTTACGCATCTAGAAAGCAAAACTCGCACTAGGCACTCTGTTTAGTCTACAATATACGTACACTTTATTATCTCTTAATGCATTGTAATTTCCCTATATCTACATACACAACAGGATAAGTAATGATTTAAATATTACGATTGGAACCAGTTATCGCGATGCTGTGACCCCTATATTTTGAGCGGATCTCATCGAAACGAGATAAATCAGAATTAATGCAAATCTATTCTAATTTATGTGAGAAAGGATGACCGCTGTCTTTAAGATCTGACCATTTCACCTTTGACCGTTCATTTAGACGCACCTTTGCAGAAATACTTAGTTTAGTGAGGTTTTTCCGTGTAAAGAAGTTTGAAGTGAGAAAATTCAAGTGATGTTTTTTAAAAAATATGAAAAAGTATTGAAACATTTAAACATTAATATATGAAAAATTGAAATATAGCTATGTGAAAAGTGTGCTAGTGATGAAAGTTTTATGAAAATCGTTTGTGAGGCTACACGTGCATAAAAATTCTCCAAAAAAGTTTTTGGGAAGGCGATAAAGATATTCCCAAGGAAAGCTACGAAGGAGGCTAAAGCAATGTAGGAGCTGTGAGCATGTAAGTTACAATTTTTAAAAGTATGGTACTTTCAGGAGCTACATTTCAGATGAGAAAATGATTGGAAAGTGGGCCTTAAACAATCAAAACATAATCAACCTTAGATACATAGTACTTGCGATTATACCTACTTGATGTTGGAATTTGTGTACTAATACTATCTACATAAATAATCTTATTAGATTGTCGCCATGGGAGCTTTTACAATTTCAATATAGTTTGGAACATTTTTTTGTTACTTAAGTATTGATTATTCGTTCGTTTCTGAAATTGTAATGAAATGGCAATAACCGTCGCACACAAAATCAAGTTACTAAAAAAAACTGTTACAGTGCATGTTTGGCGTAGCATCCAAAACAAAATAAATGGACTCTAATACCGACATGTATTACATCAACAAATTCTAATTTGCAAAAAAAAAAAATGCCGAAAAAAAAAATGGCCGCGCAGTGATCGTCACGGGGAGGCATTTTAAATGTTCCTAACACAGACGCAGTCAGTGCGATGATGGCGCGGGCCGGCCCAACCCCTTCACTATCACTCAACTACTCACGCACACTAGCGAACGTACCCAGTCTATCTTGGCCCACTCCACCTCCGCTCGCGTCCCGATACGTGAACAAAACTGGGCATTTACTCGCGTAGTGACGTGTCAATTTACACTGGCCGCATATATGGCTACCAAAAACTAGAGTCGAACACTAGCGTATTCCCGAACGTGGTACGCATAAAATTCGAAAATATACGTAGTTATGCGTTTGTTTCTCTTGTGCCGCCCGCAAATGAGATGGTACGCGGAGTGGAATGAATGCATGATTTCGGTTTATTTGACTCTCCCATCTATTCGGTTTTTTTGCTAGCTATCTATTGATTCTTGGATATAGGTGTAGGTAGTTTTTTTTTTTGCATTATTCGGTTGCAATTTTTTAATGTGTCTCTGTTACATTGTGTAATGTATAGAAAACATCATGTCACGGACTTCGGATTAATTAATTTAGAAATAGAATCGGTCTGAAAAAGCTTTTATTATACATACACCCATATAGTCTTATATGACTGGAATCAAACTAGATTTCTCTTATAAGACCAAGTCCAAATGAGAAAATTTAAATTGATGCTAGCTCAAATGATTTGATTTCCTAACCTCTCTTTTATACAGCGTGATCGAATTTTATTGTTTTACTTAATAGAAACATGTCTTAAAATTTGGAATTCATAAAAAGCATAGGTATATTACATGTTCATTTTAGATAATCAATTTGGTTCCCATGGTTAGTCGCTGCTAATAGTCTCTCTCTTGTTGCTTTTTACAAAAAATGCGTAAGTTTAGTAGACGGGGGTTTTTAAATTAAAGATAGCTAATAAAACCCTTGACTAATATACAGTCTAACTCAACTATTAAGTACCTTTTCTACTGCTTTAATGAGTAGGTATTCGCGTGATCTTCAGTTACTTAGCATTCCAAATAACTAAAGCAGAAAAGACCGATAACTTTATGTAAATACTTTACTGTTTGAGGTGCCTAATCAATCTACGTAATTATGATGGTAAGCGTAGGCTATTAGGGTAGTGTAGGCTATATCAGTCGTGACTGACACTTCAGCACGAACTCTTAATAGGCAAACCGGTGATGTAGTGGATTCTTGTAGGGGTATCCCGAACCTTTACTATAACCTGGTATCCCGAGAGGCTGCGATATTAGGGATCTTAGTTATTCCTGAAAAAAATTATCAATTATTGAAATCATTCATCACACTTCTAAGTGGTAACTGTGATTTTTTGTTGCCTTTTATATAAAAGGAAACTTCGTGAGAGCACTTTTGCATTGACATACCTTTTTAAGATATAAAGTTAAAATGATGTCTATCGGTTGATACTGGTCGTTTATGTTGGTCTTTATTTTTCTTGAAGAACTATTTAGCGTTGGGCAGTCGTACCTACCTACGCTTCAGGGGTAGCCCTTTTCCGTACTACTACCAGTACGCGTGCTCTGAAGAGTGCGCGGATGAAGTCACGGACAAAGCGATTTTTGGTTAATTTTTACACGAGACGATTGCTCCTAGGATCATGAAAGTAATGTCATCGGCACGTAGCACAAGCAAAGGAGAAAATCCGGTAACAGTGAATTCAAAGTCCAAGAATGTTATATATAATAGGCCTATAGCAGCTCTTTCGAAGCGTCAAACTAGTTGATCAAACCATTTGTAATTACATCACAACATAATACGATCTAATTACATTTGGTAAGGTATGGCGACAGTTTTCCTAGCGCAAAGCTTAATTATCAGTAAAGCCTTTTATAATAGAAGGATCTTTTAAACACAACTAAAAATAAAGTAGTACAATAAAGTAAATATTTTTTAAATAAAACCACCGAAACTTTCAAACCATTTTTACTCGAGTACCAATATAAAAGCATGATGGGGTAGAAGCAGCCAATAACTCTTCAGGAGCATTACATAACTTCATTCAATAAGATTACACTAACAAAAAACCTACCCACCTACATATATTTACCACTAAATCCTACCCTAACCTATCTACAGATTCTAGCTATACGCCAACAGACAAAATGATACCGTAGCTACTCCCAAAAACACGCACGTAAAATCATGGCGAGCGCAAACAGCGCCTTTTATTACGTACGCAACTGGATACCTAATAGCGATTTTTGGAACACTTCTCAATATATCACGTCTGTGGCAGAATGTCATGGTAACGCACACATGCGCAGGGATCAACACCCACACTGGCGCAACGAATCATCGTCAAGCTGTGGAGTAAGGTCAACGGAAAAGTGGTGGGTGAAAAAATGTTGTAGTTCTTTTTTTTTTTCGTTTTTTTTTTGGTAGTTGAAAAGATGGAAAACTAAGGTATTTTGGAATAGTTAGTTGGTTTCGAAGATGTTTGTTATAGTTTCAGAGAATTACTAATGATTTTAGGTATGTAAATAATAAGATCAGCTAAACAATAAATTACATTATATTCATTCGATACCCGCGTATTGTTGCTTGAGTTCAGAATATTTTTGATAATTAAGACACAACATTATAACACCTGTACAAATATTTACAGTCGAGCGAAGGCTGAAGAAGACTGTAAATGAAAAAAGAAAATACTTTAAAGCAAGTAAACAATTATTTAACAATACATGATTTAATCATTATTTACCATCACAACACCATTTCATAAATTCCAAAAAAAAATCTTCCCCAAAAACAAAAAAAACACCCATATTACAATTTTTTTTCTTTTTTTTTCACAAATTTCTGCGCACGGTACCCCCCTTTGGGCATTTTGCGAAGTGTGAGCGGGCCGCGTTATTAGTTCGCGTGCGCGCTCAGGATAGGTTTTCACAATTTTGAGCCGAGCCGTTTCACACAATGGCCCGCGTCATTTTCTATGATTAATAGTGGCGCGTCAGCCGACGGGTTACGCTATTGTCTATGTACCAAACCTGATGAAGTAGGGTTAAGGTTGTAAGGTGGTTGTAGTTTCTTTGCGGTTTTTAGCGTCTGCATACCTATAGGTGAAAAACGGGGGATCGATGATGTTTTTTTTTTCTTTTTTGCTTTTTTACTTCGGAGATAATACGATGGCTTGATGTTTAGTCTTATGTATCATCTATGATAAAAATAATAAGTATATGTATACATGATAATTATGAAAATGTTGAAGAATAAATGTGTCAGTATATTATTTTGACATCGTAATAAAGAACAAAGGTTTGAAAATTAAAAAAATATTTTTTAATTTTATAACTAGTAACTTGTACTAAAACTAAAACCCATACACGCCTTCATTATACTAAAACAATAGCAAAACAACTAACACCACTAATTAACCAAAACATATACAATATTCGATAATCACATGGTAAAATTGGCAAAAACTTTATGTGAATACTAAAAAGGTTGGTTAGGCCTAAAAACGGGGATTTCGGCCATCATTCCGCAGCCACCCCCCCTTGCCGCGGGTTGGGGGAATGGGGGCCACCTGCACTATCCCCCGACGGCACTTGACGACCGCGACGCTAGAATATTAATGCTCGTACCTAATTGAATATTTTTGACTTATCGACCTTTTTTGCAGTCGGTATGCGAGTTCCGAAAAGAAGATTGGTCCTTAGTGTATTTTATTTAATTTTAATAGTTGTAAAGGTCTGATTGGTCGTGAGTATGGAAATATATTTGTGCCGATGTTGTTGCGTTGTGAAGTTCTAAGCTACGTGAAAAACATATTATGTATTTATGTCGTAAATCACTAAACATAAGACGCTATCATTTTGACAAAATATAATATACCTATCTCTTTCAGTCGGTTTTAATTTGAGGAGTTTATTATTTTAAATGAGTAAAGGAGATAAATAGAGCTTTGATTGTGGTCCACCACGTATTCAGTAAATGCGTTTTTCGAAGGCTTAGGCAGTTTCAGTTATCATACTATGTAGAAAAAAAATAAGACCTTATCGTAAACAAAATAATGTAAAAAAGTATGCCGTGAAATTTTTCAGTAACACCACAGTCATACTAATTTTCCATGAAACCTACTGTATGCTCACACAAACACAAAATCGACATTCATCGGCGCGTTATATAATCGCTGTACATAAGCCAGAGTCGACCATTACCCAATCCCCAAGTCACATCGCTATCGAACTATCTCAAACTCCCAAAAGCAAGCGACAATCGAACAAATCCAATAAATTGAACGGAACCCGCTGCCTCTGAAACCGGCGTCTAATTACTAACCTTTAAATTAATTTCCGAATCGTAAATAACGTCGGGAATTCCGACTATGTTATCTTAACAAATTGACGTTCGCTAGAGAGAGACAAAACGTAAGTACGAATTTTACAATTTTGCGCGCCAGTGTTTAGCAGTGTTTATGAGGGGTGGGGGGCTAGGGACGGGGCGTCGGGGCTTATAGTGTCGAAAGGGGGAAAGGATAAGGAGAACTGACCAAAACCTCCGACACTTAGATATATTTGTGCGATGTATAGAGACAAGTGTGTGTGCGTGTCTTCCATGAACATGTTTAGAATGCTTTGTAAAATAATAAGGGTCCCTCTATTGAGCTTAGTTTTGTTAGATAGTGCTGTCTTTGTTTGGGGAGTAAAAGTGGACGGGGTGAATATTTTAGTTGGGTCGTTTCTGAGATATGACGCTATGGGTATTAGAAAATTTAATTAATTAAATCTACAGATGGTGACGTTTTTCTTCAGTAATTGAGATATATTTTTTGAAGCTTATTAAGCAAGGTAATCCAATAAAGAAAATAAGCTGATTAGAAAGAAATTATTGTTAACTTAAGTTGAAAGAAACTGATTCTAATAGCAATATCTCACTAGAATCCATTTCTCCGCCAATAAGAATACCACCATCACGTAAAACTCCAATAAGACAATCCAAAAACGAGCAAATTCAAATAATCTTTCCAAAATTCCTTTCTAGAGACATATAAATTCGCGCCAATAGTCATGGAGGACAAAAGGCATTCCTTCTCCCGCGTGGGTAGAGACCGATTTAATATTCTATTTTATGCCGACGATAAGATTAAAGTATGTAATTTCTTGCCCGAATATGAGAGGTTTTGTACGCACTAGGGGTAGGGCTGTGCTGGGATTTTTTTAAGGTTTATTTAAGGTATTTTTCCTAATATTTTAGAGCAACGTGTGGCTTTCACCAGCGCGTGGATTCTCCCACGTTCTATAAGAATTACTTCGCGCACTATGATAAAAAGTGGCCTTGCTCTATGTATTCTATTTAGTGCTAAATTATTTTTGAAATCGGCTAGTGGTTTCTAAGACTTATAATTTTTAGTATTGCATTATGTAGGTTTAGTTTTTAACACTTGTCGGAACTTCACAATGTAAAGCAAACGTGGCAATAAATTTTGAGAAGTCCTAAAAGAAAAATGTTCTCAATTCGGATGTTTGTATGCTTTTGGGGTAACATAATCCTTTCAGAAATATTTAGAGCACATTTCCAGATAACAGTCTGATGATGACAGAATTACACAATAACCAAAACATAATAAAATTACCAATAACCAAAAAATATAAAAAAACAGCAAAAATATAAACGGCAGCCCTTACATCAGTCGTAAGAAGTGCGTCCCCCGCGGTCAGAAGCGGGCGTCCACCCTCATACCCACACTAAGAAGGCTTGTCAGTGTTCAGTATATTGGACAATCTTTTCAAATCAATTATAAATTGGGCAAAAGTAAACAATAACCAAAACATAATAAAATAACCAAGAAACTAAAAATACAGCCAAAAATTAAAATGGCAGCCCTTACAATGGTCGTAAGAAGTGCGTCCCCCGCGGTCAGGAGCGGGCGTCCACCCTCATACCCACACTAAGAAGGCTTGTCAGTGTTCAGTATATTGGACAATCTTTTCAAATCAATTAAATTGGACAAAAGTAAACCATAACTAAAACATAATAAAATAACCAAAAAACTAAAAAATATAGCAAAAATTAAAATGACAGCCCTTACGTCGGTCGTAAGAAGTGCGTCCCCCGCGGTCACGAGCGGGCGTCCACCCTCATACCCACACTAAGAAGGCTTGTCAGTGTTCAGTATATTGGACAATCTTTTAAAATCAATTAAATTGGACAACAGTAAACAATAACCAAAAAACTAAAAAATATAGCAAAAATTAAAATGGCAGCCCTTACAATGGTCGTAAGAAGTGCGTCCCCCGCGGTCACGAGCGGGCGTCCACCCTCATACCCACACTAAGAAGGCTTGTCAGTGTTCAGTATATTGGACAATCTTTTAAAATCTATTAAATTGGACAAAAGTAAACAATAACCAAAACATAATAAAATAACCAAAAAACTAAAAAATATAGCAAAAATATAAATGGCAGCCCTTACAGCGGTCGTAAGAAGTGCGTCCCCCGCGGTCAGAAGCGGGCGTCCACCCTCATACCCACACTAAGAAGGCTTGTCAGTGTTCAGTATATTGGACAATTTTCGTCCGCCGACAATTCTGCTGTCGCCGTGACTCGCTTACCGATTTAGATATTACAATGTTAGTTACGTAATGTTATTAAATGGGGTTGGTATTGTATGTTTAGTTGGTAAATTGGCAATTTTTTATTGGACTTTTATCGACTATCTAAAGTTTCGTTACGAAAAGATTTGGGGTTTTTAATAATATTATTCATTGCAGTAAATCAGTTGTAGGCCACTATGTTTTGATTAGAGAAAGGACATTTTTACAGCTAAAAGCGTGCTAATACACAGAGTACTTGAGTAAAATGAATCTACAATTAATATATTTCTCAAAAGAATTAAAATCCTAGCGTAGCAACATTCTTTTACACATCATGTCTGTGCCTACACTTCTCATAGTAGGTACCTACCTAAACAAGGTTTTCTCAAGAAAATGATAACAAACATGTTAGGTATATGCGGACGCTTAAAATCCTCGTAATCCCTTAAAACTTCACACATTACAATAACAAAATAAAACCCTGAAACAATTACTAACCCTCGACTAATTCCATTACGTTAACAAAATTTTCGAGAAACACCATGACGGTACAAAAACTAACCCCTTAGAACTTCACGGACGACCCCCAAAAATGATCCCTAAGCCACCCTCGCCATTTTCTTTCATCCCTCCCTCGCTGGGGGTTAAGTCACCCTTAAGATCGATGGAAGGGTAGTAGATGAGACTTTGCGATAAGGGTAGAAAGGGCCCCTGTCCCCGAATTAGACCCACCCTTTGTGAATCTCAGATGGGTCGAACTTCATATCTTGTTTTGACGTGTTTTATAATTAATTTGCTAGTTTCAACCGTAGTTTAACGAGGGTAGGGGAAAATTAATTTTAATGAAACTCTGTATGTACGTCGTAGTTGTTACTTATGTAGAGAATAAGTGACCGCTTGGTTTCAAGTTGTTCGCTGTTTATCAACTACGTCATGCCTACTGAAATATTTAAGCCGCCCTCATATTAATTGAGTTGACCAAGTTTTTTGAGGTAACCAACAAGAATCTTCAAATCACATTTTTTCAGGCATTACAGTACAGAACAGTACATTCTTCTTTGCTTCGGAAATCACTTAAATTTTGCAGGACATTACTGCTATTTTAAAAGGGATAAATAGTTGAGAATATGTTAATTCTCTAAAACAGTACCTACCTAGTAGGTACACGATCTTATTAAAATTATGTTCATGAAAAGCCTCGCCTATTCTTCATGTTCTTGTCAAAAATAAATTGCCAAGATAAGAAAATATATAGTAACTGTACTATTTTACATTTATACACTAGTCAAGTCATCTAAACTTCCATAGGGCACTGACGACTCTTAACGGTCTCCCGCATTCAAATTCAAATTCTGATTTATTCGCGCCTGAATGGAAGATGATTCCCTTACAAAATAGAATATGTATGAAGTGACCAGCTAGCTGAGGGCTCAAGAATTTCTAACTGAGAATCTAGGAATTATTTTGATAGATATAAGTAGAAAATATAACAATACACTGTGGATTAGACTGCGAAAAGAGGGCGGCAAGGGTCCGCCATTTTGAATGTGGTGAAAAGTTGGATAGTAATCCCGCCCTCGTCTTACAAGGCGTAGGTATAACCAGGCTGAAGATGTCTTTTATTGATTAAATTGTGATTGCTATAACCGTAAAAAAATCATCAAACAAAATAATGATCAGTTTTTTCAGTGGGAATGGCTTTCATCGGCAACTACTTAATTTAATTACAATTTTTACAAAAAAAAAAAAAAAAACATTATTATATTGCATTTCCGAATAAAGAAATCGTTCTATGTTCTAAATCGTTCACTCGTTCTATTTCCCACATTATTATAAGAAAGTACATATTGTTTGTCTTCTCTGTTATACCTATTGATAAATAGCATACATTTCTACACCTAATTTCGACTATTTCCTAGTAAGTTACACGTGGGGCGTGCCAACTAGACCGTCACGTCAAACTAAATAAATTTCACAGTTTGCACAAGAAAATAACATTGTGTACTTATTGTGTAACGTAATACCAAGGGAAACCGTTGGGTTTGTGCTCCAGTTTCAGTTAAGCGATGGAAACCGAAGGAGGTTTACGAATAAGGTCGGTTTTAAGTTCTAAAAGTAGGTGTATAGATTATATACTCAAGTACTTGTAAGTTGAAAATATGCCTAGATATAGAGTTTACTGAAATCGTTTGGCCCTGAATTTAATGAAAAAATGTGTTTGCTATTTTGTAAGTGGCGGTTCTTTCTCTTATTTACATAATAACCAGTAGCTTGTATACTTGTATCTAGGATTATACATAATTCTAGAACGATTAAACGAAATCGACAGTTTTCTTTGTGATGTTCGTCATTTCCAGTACAAATAGTCTTTGTATTATTCTTCCGTTTGAGATTTTCGCTTACAGCACTTTCACAGCAGCTGATTTTCCGTTCGGTTTTTTTAGAACGTTAAAAAACCAGAAGCGCTGTTTCAGATGTCATAATTTATACGGGCTCTTGTCAACTGTTTGCTTTTGGCGCGTGGGTACAGGCGCACCTCCCGCCCGTAAGATTTGAATACTTAGTTCAGAAAATCCGTTAATTTAATAGCTAGCTTCTCAGTTACCATTTACCCAAAATCCTATAGCAACGTCGCCGTCGCCAAGTTCTTTGTGTAGGACAATCCCTCCGAACTCACAGTTTACAGCAAACACGTTTAAAATTAACGCTCGCCCATGTAAATAATGTGTTAATAAGTTGTTTGCCCAGCTTTTCTGTTTGCTCCACAATATTTTCATGTACTAATTTTCTAACTAGTTGTGTTGCATGGCTGTTCAAATTTACGAGTCAATGTTGTTTAGGTAGGTACTGTTTGTTTAGTGGCTTGCTTTGCGACGTTAGTGCTGTGAATATTTTCAAGATGGCCCTTGGTTTTTGAATCGGCAGTGTTCCTTCTCAAAGAAACCGTAATCACTTTTATGTATATTTAATTTAAATATACCATAAGTATTTTAAAACTCAAAATGATTGAGAGTTTAAGGTTTTAAGGGTTGCTTATTTTTAGTTGGACGAGAAAAACGAAACCCTATCACTAAGAATTCGCTGTATATACCTCATGGTAATAACCTCGATGGTTGTTGTCGCATTAACAACAAATACTGAAAACCAGAATAAAATAAATGTCTGGGCAATAAGCATAATTTTTGGCCGTTTCTTAGACTTTAGTAGATACCTACTGACCCTTCGTGCGCGAATCTTCAAACTTTTCGCTACGTAATAACGTCTACTCAACTGCACTGCAAACAGTACACCAAGCTTAAAAAAAAACTATTTCAATATACAATAAGCAGGTACCTACTTACCTGATGAAACCATTCATACCTTCAACCAACCAAGAATCGTCTGACGTCTTACCTATCTCCACCATTGTCCTATAGAAAGGACAACTACCCATAGTTATAGAGTATTTAATTATGGTAGCCATTGAGGCCCGCCTCCTTTGTAAGTCCCAGTTCATTGGAGGCTCGACTATTGTCTTAATGACAATCGGTTTTAATATGTGAATGGTACCACTATCTGTATATGACAATAGTTATTGTTTCTGTACTGATAGTTGGGTTTCTTTGGCTGTGGTCTGTTATCTTGGCTTTTGAATTTGTATTGACCTGTTTTGATATGCCTTTTTGATGTTGCCTTGTTTCTCTAGGTAGACAATTTAGTCCTATAACATTGCAGGTACCTACTGAATTTTCTCACCTATTTTCACATTTAACGGTTTACATACCTAGGTATATAAATGTATTCCTTGAGATTCGGCTAACTTTAAGAGCTTCTTATTTACCAATGTTATGTTTTTATTTATAGCCCGTATATCGACAGTAAGAAGCGCATATGCTGTTCTTATATAAAGGCTATATTAGTACTGCCAAGTTTTATCAAATGTATTCAGTAACAAACCCACATGACACACACATAGATAGAGACATCCTTACAAACTTTTACATTTAAAATATTAGTAAAATTTTCAGCCAGTAATAATGGACCTCAACAGACCCAATTTCTTTCACACCGAATCCCAAACCAATCGTTAATTCCGGTTCAAAACATATGAACATCACTGAATTGTCACAAGCAACCTTTATCACTGCTTTCGGCCGTAGGGAAAGTTTTCCAATTACGAACACCGTCAAGTGACCACCCGGCTTACCTCAACACCCCCTCCCCCGAACCCCTCACTCAGCTCCCCCCCCCCCCCGCGACCCCTCTGGTACGGCGGCACAAAGAAGTTTTAATTGCTAGCCTTCGCGCTACCTATCAAGTTGAGCGTACACTATTTGGATTGCCGTATTCATAATGTGGCATTCAAAGGGAATGGTCGGTAATGAGGTTTGATGGTGGGATTTTTAATCGTTTTGTTAGTTGACTTTTCATTAGAAAAGTTGTGGTTTGCTGAATGGTAGTTTAGACTGTTGTCTGTTGAAAGTTTTCTATTAGTTGTAGGCAGTAGTAGCCGAATGCTGAAACGCCGCTCAATTTCAAAGACAGCTCAAATATTTTCTGACTTTGATACATTTATGTAAACTGGAGCGACAAACGGATTTTTAAGTAGGACTTAAAGTAACGTAACATATTGAGTATTTATTTAGAGGTAGACTTTTCCGGAGTACAGGTATAAACAAGTTACTGTTAGTAAAATTCATCTTTTTCTTCCAATTTTCTTGGCTTCTTTAAGGTGAGACTCCACCGGTGCGTTGCCCATGAGGCCCTGTGCACAAATGTTTCTGCTCATCTTTTCAATATAGCAATAAGTAACATATCACGCGCGAACATTTCTAAAATGTCCGCTAAATTGCAACCTTTATGGGCGAACACATTTTAGTGGAATCTCCCCATCACACTTTACTTTTCTCTCGAGACACATGAAATTCAATTGTTTTCTAAAACAAGCCTATAACCAGTTAAGTGAATCCGTTGTGACGTCATACGACCCTAATTAGATTCTAGAAGGGTCAGACAGAAACTAATTCTAGTTACAAAAGCAAACATCGCAATAGTATGGGCACACTGTTTGCCTAAGTACATAGGAGGGACTTGCAAGTATAAAATTGAATTATCGTTTACATATCCTCTCGTCTGAAGCAGTCATTATTTGGAACTAGATTTTGGAAACCACTTTGTTTGGAATTGAGTTCGTTGTTTTGGTCTGGGAGGATTTTCAATTTCGTTATGATTTTGGTTCAGTCTGAGTCCCATTTGAGATCTTAAATTCCTCTTATTTTTACCTACTTTTCTTGAGAGGTATACTTAGTGAGTACAACAGTTGTCGTCCTCGCTTTGATTGGAGTCTCGAGAGAACTACTTTCCGCATATGAAAGCAAAGCAGCCTGTACTATATACTGAGAAGTAAACAGTACCTATTATATTATTATATTATCCGATTTCAAAGTCCTTATTCATACTAGGTATCTATGTCGGAAGGGACTGGCATGAATGTAAATAGGGATTTGGAATAACTGTAGGCTCATTGTCAATTTTATTTAGGTCATCTTTTAATTTAATAATGTAGCAAGTTGAATCTGAATTAAAAATGATTGCAAGTCAAAAGAATCGTAACAATTTTTGACGCCCGTTCTTTTCGACATCAAAGCAGCTATGTAGATATTTATTTATATCGTCAATATTTTTCTGTTTTTTTGTAAAAATGGTGCTTATTCTTGTAAATCGTTTATTATTTTCAAATTGCGGTGCTTTTTGCTTAAACGCGTTGAAGTCTAGGCAACTGAAAACAAGATCAAATTGCATGCCTACAGTATCCTTCCTATTTCAACCAAAAAAAGCTTCATCTATTCAATACAACAAAATAAATAATTCATGAAAACAATACACCATTTTTTCTTCGCCTAATTAACAGTTTAGGCCAAAATAAAATGCAAAATAACATCCTTCCTTGTAATATAACGGCGACCATTTTGCAAGAGGGGGTTACAGATGGCGCGAAGGGGTCGAAGGGTTCGTCTTAATTTCGCCGTATTAGTGAGTCTTGCTGACCCCTTGGACATTAATCGTGAAGGGTCCAGAGGTCAGTGACCTAGAGAGTTAAGATGGAAACTAGGGGTAAGAGGCGATCGTTAAAACTAAGTGCGGAGTGTAGTTTTGAATGTCGTTTTTGGGGGGCTGTAATGTTGCTTTTGTAGATTGGGGAGGCAGTGAAAAATCAATATTCAATTTTATTTTGTAAATGATCAAGTCATAGATATACTTACATAATAATTTAAAAACATATTCTAGACATACATTAATTGAGTCTTCATTAAAACTGTTCAACAGTTATCTATATTTTATTGAGAAACGCATCTAACGATCCTTCTTATTATGATAAGGATTCATAATAAATTGAAGATAAAACTTTAAAGTGAAGAAACACTTTTTCTGGTGTTATAAATTTAATTTAGCGTTGCTATGAAATTACTCGCCTATTAATTTTCGAATCTTAATATTAAGGCAATGTTGATACCAGTCAACACACCACGAACAATTACATTGCTAATATAAAATATAAAATTCACCTGAAAAGACATGAAACCTTACCTACATAGTTACATAACAGTACATAGCCGAGGTATATAATGCTCGGACAAGATAAATAATGCGAAGCTATCGTCCAACCATCCAACTTTATAAATTACTTTCTCAGATAGCGCGGGTTGTGCTACAGTGGTTACAGAGTTGGCATAAATTATTATAATCATTTTCTATTTTCAAACGACTACATGGCATGCTTATTTTGGGTAGAATAACTTGATTTTTAAAGTGTAGTCACAAGGAGAAAATATGATTTAATTTTTATAAAGTCATGGGTATACCTACTTTGTCAATATTATTGTCTTCTGCCAAGGCTTTTCCCAATTCGGTATGTTGAAGTTGATTTACAGTTTAACCAGATGTAGCTGCTTGATTGCTATAGAGATATATAAAAAAATGCATAAAAAAAATGATATTTTTGTACGAATTTTTATATCACAAAATATTTCTACATACAGCACTTAAAAAATAAAGGAAAAAGATCAGCTTTTAACAAATCAGCTCGTGCAAAAAATACCTACTTACCTACACAAGACTAGTTTAACGTAACTGCGACCATTATAGACGGCGTCACGCGTGGGGCGGGCCCACAAAGGCTGTGCCCGCAACTATCGCGGCAAACTTCTGCTTCCCGCCCCGCGCCCCGCGCTATGGGCCCGGGGCCCCGGCTCTTATGGCGCTTTCTGACGAACTGATCATCAGGGTCTGATGGGACGTGATAAGATTTTGATGGGAGTAGGATTGGTTGTGTATGTGAGTGGTGAAAGGGTATGAAAGAGAGAAGTGGGGAAGGAAAGTTTTGATGTAATCTGCCTAATTGTCTCTTTAGAGAATTGATGTGTGGGTAAAACAGTTTTGTAAAAAAATATTTTCGTTTAAGATGACTAGTTAATATGATATTGATGTTATGTGAAACAGTGACAAAATATTACCTATCTACCAAAAACTATGCAAATCATATTCGCCAACACAAAACGTGCAAAAGCAGCATTTTAGCGCAGCGCACCTCAGCACTTGTTTTCTTACTCCATCAGACTTTTCCAACTCATTTGCATGCAAAAGCAGATAGCAGCGATGGCGCGATACCGTACCTTTGTGGGTTCCATATAGTCTACAAAGTTGTCTACAGTAGTTCCGCTAGTGCTGCCAGTTGCCAACTTTCCTGAAGTTAGCGTAATGTTGCGGGAAAAAGCGTTCATGCCAGGTTTAACAATTACCTAAGCAGGCCCGCAAAGTTCCAGTTTGTTGTTGTTGCTTTGTAACGTTTAGGTAACACTGTATTAGGTATTTTCGTTATATAGAGGCTTAATTAAGAATTTTCGGGGCGAGTTTTTAGTGCGCTAATTTTGTTCTGAGATTAGTTTGGTTTGTGTTTATTTTGTGAGCTGTTTTATTCGGTCAGCGTTACCTAGCCTAGCAGACCTCTGTCTACCGGAGGGATTAGACAAAAAGAAACTGACATACGAAAGTCGACGTATCCATTAGCAATGACCATCCTCTCATGGGAAAGGCATATATTCGCTCCATATAAAAAATATACAAATGCCTTTATTCAGCAAAAACCTTTACAACTACAACAACAGAATATCATTCAACACTTTTTAAGCCTAGTGACACACAACAAATAAATCCTTTCGAACATACCGGCGTCATTTGACGTTGTTCCCGAACAGCAAATATTCTGTTATTTGGCCGTCCAAACCTTCGGCTGACGTCTAACGCATCACATCTGGAACATTAGGCAAGGGCCATTAAAACTGTCCGAATATACTGTGTTTTCAATTACAGGAGGCTCGCGAGATATTTGACTCATGTAGGGGTGTGCAACGCGGAGCCCGCGAGATTGGCTTTTGTTTTTAGTGGTTATCATGAAGTTGGAAGGATTTGCTTCCATCGAAAGGAGTGGAAAAGCCTTCTGCGAGTTCTATGGCTCTTATCAGAAATAATAATATGTCATCTGTCAGCATCAAGTTGTGTAGTTAACAAAGTACTTATGTACCTAATTATTATTAAAAAAGTGTTTATCAAAAAATATAGAATGTAATAAATGATTAATTATTAGAGCCCATAAGAAAACGGCCCATTAAAAGTAAGCTTCGAACAGCTCTTGTGAAGTAAAACATTATTCTCGAAGAATAATTCAATAAGACATTATTTACCACAATATGTCGTAAGAAACCTGTAAGTAAAAGAGTATGGAAGGAGAAAACACGCTTCACTGACTCCAAATAAAATAGAGTAAGGGCAGGATGATGATGATGTAACGTACTATTACAAAGCACACGCCAAATTGACAAAAGCATCTACATTCACGAAAGAACAGTCAGTTAGTTACCTACAGTTGAGCACAAGGTTTTCACAAAAGAATACTTTTCTCTCGCTACGGGAGTAGCCCTGGCGAGGCGAGGCGCTCGCGTGCCTTCCCGCCTCGGCGGCTGCGAGGCAGTCGTGCCATTCGACATCAGCTCGCACCTTGCGTACACACCTTTTGTATGTCGGGTAACTGATTGTAGTGTGTGGCTATGGAAGATTCCGAAAGAAAAGGTTCTGAAAAAAACATCGTTAGTGTGTCTGAAAATGGTCTGAAATTATTGAACTGCTGCTGTTTTCAGTACATAAATGTAAATGTCATTTTCTCTAAGAAACTTAATGTAAGTATATAAACTGAAAGCGTATAAAACCATCACACTGATATTTTGGCGGCCGTTAGCATATAGACCAATGGTTAGTAAAAGCTATGTTATCAATACATTTCTTTCAATACACTACTAATAAATTTCTCAATGGTAGGTATTCTATTACCAGTTGCACTACAAAAGCATACAAAACATTGACAAAATCTTCATTACATTGTTGAATACAAAAAAAAACTACAATTAAGTTTATGTTGTAACCTCTTTCGTATTTCACTCGAACAAACGTCTGACTTGTGGTATTCATTAGCTCCCTAATACGTGTTACTTTGTCCTAATCTTACCACAAAAGACCAAACCTTCACTCCAAAATAAACCTTACCCCTTTATATATAAGGTTTAATATCAAGCTTCGGTATATAATCATTTTAAGTCGATTTGACATGCCCCGGACTAAGTATTTCGCCACATTGTTTCACATTCAGCGTTATAAAAGGGAATTTGTTAATTTCCAAAATGTCTGAATAGTGGGCAAGTTTTCAACCCTTGAGGGAATTCGCTTTGAGTTTAATATTAAGATTTAATTAGATGTTTTGTGGCGTAATGTTTTGATATAATCATTAGTGTATTCTGTAATAAATTATGCAATTCCAACTTTGTATATAGACGTCTGTATATACAATTTGCCCTAAAATCGTCAGGGAACATTTTATAGACCAATAACGAGTACTATACCTACAAATTCAAAACGGGAAGCTAGAGCTGGTTATTATTATTTTTAGGTGGAAAAATAAAGACAAATAATGAAGCGATTAAAAAATAAGTATCTTCACTGGTAATCTTAATAATGTATTTGTATTTTCGACCAAGGCTGCTTGTAAAATCACATAGGTAATTCTTCAACCACGATGCAATAAACACTTTAAAAATTGTTTTATATAATTCAGCGTATATTTTAACACAGCACATAGGCACTAAAATAATATAAACATTTGAAAGTTTGTAATAAAACAAACTGGTGTCCATTGACGCGTAAATTGGCGATCCCTAGAGGTCCATAAAACGTTATGTAAATCAATAGGACCAACTATAACTAACGCCCTACCAAGACCCGAATTACGTAACTAATTAATCACACACACATACACAAACACACATACATATTATGTAGGGTCTGAAATGTGTGTGTGTGTGTGCGATGAGATGTTACGTAAGTATACAGTAGTCATTAATATGCAAGGGTTCTTAGATGCATGTTTGACTATAAATTATTTTGGTTGTTGTCGTTAAAAATTGTTTATTTTTTATAGTTGTAATGTGAGCGAGTACGGTAGACCGCACATCAGTGGTAACTGTCATGCACCTTAACTCAATGGTAATAAGTACGATTTTCCTATAAAACTGTTACCACTGACCTGAAGTTGACTGTACATCTATATTTTTCAGTGTTAGTATAGTCTCAAAGTCTCAATAATCTGTTTCATTTGTCTTTGTTATTTTATGCACTCCTACTCTTAGAATTATTAAGCGATTTCAATGAAAAATCAGAGTGAACATATGTACACGAATTGTAACTAGCGCACTGGTACAGGATACACATTCTTACATGATCGGTTATATAATTTTCAACAAAAACTAAGAATAATGTCAGTATATACCTACATTTCACAAACCCCATCAACATAGCATCCCCATTCTTAACAAACAAACATATCTTTAAATCTAAACAGCACATCAAACGTTAATTGCTGAACCCAAAGCTATATGTTTATCCCTACATATAGACCACTCGTAAAGGAACCTTTAAAGATAAGGTAGAAAGCGGGTCGCAAGTACCCAGCTATCACGGAGTATAGAAACATGAGCGGATATGCCATAATGCAGGACTGCAGAGATACCGGCCCTGGTACACAAAAGGCCTACGTCGGAACACGACGGTTTTTAGTCAGTAAGAGTCTGACACTCCCTCACCGCTGCTAACCCACAGCGGGAGGGGTTATTTGATGATTTTTGACGTAGCTAAAAAAAAATGATGCCTTAATGCAGGTAGGTCAGGCGCCTTGTTCTAGGTCAAATTCGTACGGTGGGCATGACCAAAACGATCAGTTACGAGTGAACTAACAAAGCGTTCGGGTTCTTTGAGACATCTGTCAACAATTTTTGGTATTATAAAAAATGTTTGGGTCTAAAGAAGGCGTGTAAGAGCGAAAACAGTACAGTTCCTCGACCCCCGCTCACCCAAATTTTGTCTATCTACTTTCTTAGGCGATTTTCCGTTATGACACCTCCGCTTTTCATTTTGTTCTCCAGTAATAATGAATCTACGACTCACAATTTAGCAGGGGAAGTGCGTAAGGATGATCTTCGAGTAATCTGGGGGAAGGGGATGGGGGTAAAAATTTAGGGGAGCTTCGGGGTAATGTATGCAAAGATAGGGACGTGTTTGCGTTGTTTGCTGAGAAATGAGACGGTTTTTCTGGATCTTAATTTTGTTTGGATTTTGATGATTAATTTTGTATGATGAACATAATATGTACATTATTCTCTTGCTTACAACTAAGAATAATTGAAAAGACATTAAAGTTAGACTGGAAAAGTGGTTTTGGTATTTGGTGATGATTTCGTTAGGACATTGAAAAAAAATATTCTTGCACTTTACTACCTATTTGATTACTTACAAGGTTGATTGAAGACCCAAATTAAATTGCGAATAGGGCAATAAGAAGAAGATACGCTTACAGCAAGATCTGGAGCCAAACATAATGATGCCTGTCTGGATGACTTCCTTTCCACATCTGATACATAGATAACCACAGTTAGAAATCTGATTTATCAGAACCGAACCGAGTCTACAAAGACCACTACGCCCAAAAAACTCAATACCATCAACATCTTCCGCCAATATTCCTCGTATTTTCGTATTCTAAACATGGCATCCCTTATTTCCATCGTAGGGTGGCAAGGCAAGGGTTGGTAGGGTGGCAACCCGCTAGATAAAACCGTGTTATTTGGCCCGAGGCTGGCAATTTCTTGAATAGTCCACTGAAGTAGGGTGAGCTGCGAATTCACTTGTCTTCCTCGCCCGAATTAATTTTGGCTTTACGAGGGCGCGTTGATTATGTAATTTGTTTTGTGTATGTGTGTGTGTGTGTGTGGGTATGTAAGTTCTTCGTTTTATTGGCGCGTTTTCCTTGAAGGGTTAGGTTGAGTTGTCATCATCATCATCAGCCTATCGCAGTCCACTGCTGGACATAGGCCTCTCCAAGTGCACGCCACTGAGATCGATTTTCGGCTTCTCGCATCCAGCTCCTGCCAGCCGTCTTGCGCAAGTCATCACTCCACCGTGCCTGAGGACGTCCTACACTACGTTTGCCGAGGCGCGGTCTCCACTCTAGAACTCGTTTACCCCAACGGTTATCGGTTCTTCGGCTAATATGGCCAGCCCACTGCCACTTCAGCTTGCTGATTCGGTAGGCTATGTCGATGACCTTGGTTCTCTGACGGATTACCTCATTTCTGATGCGATCCCTCAGAGAAACGCCGAGCATAGCTCTTTCCATAGCCCGCTGAGCGACTTTAAACTTGTGGACCAGCCGTACCGTCAGTGTCCACGTTTCGGCTCCGTAAGTCATGACAGGTAGGACGCACTGATTGAAGACTTTTGTCTTTAGGCACTGTGGAATCGACGATGTTAGGACTCGACGTAACTTCCCAAATGCAGCCCAACCCAACTGAATTCTCCTATTCACCTCGTCCTCAAAGTTGTTTCTACCTAACTGCAATGTCTGCCCGAGGTATACATATTTCCGAACAACTTCGAGAACGGCGCCGTGTATCGCAATCGGTTCCGGTAGAACATGTTCATTGAACATGACCTTGGTTTTGTCCAAGTTCATCCGTAGGCCGATGCGTAGAGAAGATTCAGCCAGGTCGTTAAGCATCTGTTGTAGGTCCTGCAGCGTTTCCGCCATGATGACGATATCGTCAGCAAATCTCAAGTGAGAGATGTGTTCGCCATTGATGTTGATGCCGCGTCCTTTCCAGTTCAGCGTCTTGAACATATCCTCCATTGCATTAGTGAACAGTTTCGGGGAAATAACATCCCCTTGTCTCACTCCTCGATGCAACGGTATGGGCCTTGTTTGCTGATTCTGTACTTGGACGGACATTGTAGCGGCTTTGTAGAGACATCTCATCACTTGGATGTATCGCCAATCTACTTGACAACGCTGCAGGGACTCCAGAACAGACCAGATTTCAACCGAGTCAAAGGCCTTCTCATAGTCCACAAATGCTAGACACAGGGGCTGATTATACTCCTCGGTCTTCTGTATAATCTGCCGCACTGTGTGGATGTGGTCTATGGTGCCGTATCCGCTCCGAAACCCAGCCTGCTCCGGTGGTTGGAATTCGTCGAGTCTTCGCGCAAGTCGGTTCGTGATCACTCTTGAGAACAGCTTATAGACGTGGCTTAGGAGGGAAATGGGTCGATAGTTCTTCAACTGGGTTTTGTCTCCCTTTTTGAAGAACAGGACGACAACACTCCTACTCCACGCCTCTGGAGTTCTCCCTTCAAACAGGACGGCATTAAAAAGCTTCTGGAGCTCCCCCAGTACGGGCTTACCTCCTGCTTTTAAAAGCTCTGTTGTAATGCCATCCTCGCCAGGGGCTTTTCCATTTTTGAGCTGTCTCAGAGCGATCTCGATTTCGCCACTGCTGACTTCTGGCAGGTCTTCGGTGAAATGGCGTGTTAATGTGGCTCTAGAATCCTCATTTCCGGGATCAGGTCGAGATGCATGCGATGCGTATAACCGGCCATAGAAATTTTCCACTTCCGAAAGGACTGCCGGCACCGAAGAAACGACTTCTCCACTTGTTGTGGTCAGCTTCGTCAAGTGGCTTCTTCCAAGAGATTGTACGAACACCTTTGACCCCCGATTCAGCTCAATTGCTCTTTCAATGGCAAGAGTATTGGAGCACCGGAGGTCGCGTCGTACGTGCTTGTTGATCTTGAGGTTGGACGTGAGGTTGAGTTGTAGATACGTATATTTATAGCAGTTACATTTTGGGAGTATATAAAGGTACTGTAAAAGTCATATGAATAAGTATAAAGTAGGCCTACCTACTAGTTGTTAGCCAGACACAAGTCCTCATTATATCGAAATTATGATCTGATGATACCTAAGCTTAGATTTTAACCGCTTTCTAAGTATAATTTCACTAGCGACCCGCACCGGCTTCGCACGGGATATCAGTATTTCCCCACAATTTAATGGATGTTATTATACATATAAAGCTTCCTCTTTAATCACTCTATCTATAAAAAAAAACGCATGAAAATCGGTTGCGTAGTTTTGAAGATTTAAGCGTACAAAGGGACATAGGGACAGAAAAAGCGACTTTGTTTTATGCTATGTAGTGAAGATATAAACACCTTATTGGGAAGGTAGGTTGCATGTCTGTGACGTTTTTAAAACAAAGCAAACTAAACTTTTTTCCGAACAGACGCTCTCCTTCAAATCGTCATAAGCATACCGGATGACTATACCACGGCACTTACTTAAAAAAAACCTTAACCAGCACATAAACAATATTTTTGCCTCACCAGTATCAAACGTTATTTCCGTGGCACCAGCGAGATGCTGTTAACAGTTCAATGGAGTCGCAGAATCACTGAACTGGACCGACCATCTGAGATCAAAAGATCCCAACATAGGATTTTGCGCCTACAGTGTTAGCCGCTTCGAGTTCGATTGCTTTTGTTGCTATTAGCTGATGGATACGTATTATAGTTTTGAAGTGGTAAATGAGTTGTGGTCAGGCTTATGTAAAAAATGCTGGCTGTTGTCTGCATACCTTTTATCATTATCCGTGGTTCCTTCATAGCTAAGGTTGACTGGAAGCTGAGTAGCAGCAATACATAAACTTATTACTATTGAAAATGTGAAAGTAACTCTGTCTGTCTATCGCATTTTCACGCTGAACCTATTGAATTGATTTAAAGGTACACAAATAATTAAATTAGTTTAGACACAGAGATGACATAAGCCAGCAGCTGCTTTTTATCCAGGTGCGGAAATCCGCGTAGAAATCGCGGAAACGGCTAGCAATTGTTTAGGTATATATTAAAATGGGGCTGTAAATCAGAGTTTCCAAACATTATTTAGACTTCAATACAACAGATTCTATTCATAAACCAAGTTACACTCTTTTATTTTTTTAATGTTTAAGGTCAAATAATTACATTTAGAAATACCATTTCGTTACAACAAATTACATGACAAGACATCGGTATTATTTTAGTGTTTGTTAAACCACTAGGTTCCAGAGAACCCAGTTTGAGAATTCCCTCTACAATACCAATATACCTAACGTAACTACTACAAATGACAAAAACGTATGTATCTGTTATAGGCCGAGTCTGTCTGCGGTGCATACTAATTGATTCCATATCGGCGCTGTCCTTTTGCATCATTTCCTCTCCGTTGAGATCCAATCACGTTTATCTAGAGTAGTCACAGACTACAGACTAAACTGTCGCCCGATAGTTGGCCCGATGGTAGGTAAAAATGTTTCTAAAGAAAATCGTGAATTTAATCAAAGTTTTCCAAAGTAAGTTTAAGCCAACTACCTGGCCATTGTTATGTGTAATCTTAGCCTACGCGCACATTGCAGATAAAAGATTTTTTTAAAGAAAATCTTGGTTCAATTAGAATTTTTAGACGGTCTGATCGCCCAAGCCAAATACTCGAGCGTTGTAATGTGTACTCTTACACACCTTTTTCCTTACGCAACTTTTAGTCTGCTAATAGTTTGTTTGGGCTCATAAATCGGTATGAAGATAAAGTTAGCACGCACATCATTCATTACAAAGATCGTACATACCTATTTAGCCGGTATCAGACCGACGGAAACTTTGACCGGACTCAAGATTTTCTTTTACCAACTCTTGGGTCAATTGTCGGCCGACTGTTTAGTCTACTGTCTGTGGGTAGTCTAATGCAACAACTCGTTGGAACACGACACTGATTGCTTGTGTCAGATGAGTTGGGTTTTTTCTTCCCGGTTCTACTGTACAGGAAGGTTATTGTAGAATTTTGTCTGTAAATGGTAAGAGATTTATTAGTGCTAATTAATGTATTCTTATATCTAAAAAGGCTGATGACTTTGTTAGTTTGTTTGAACGCGCAAATCACAGGATATAGGTACTTACTTACTAAACAGATTGAAAAAAATATTTTTGAGTTACATGTTTTACTCATCTAGTTTTAAAGCTAGAGGCTACATTTTACTCGGGGTTACGGGGTACGGGACTCTCTGGTAAATTCCAGTTATTGAAATAAAATATATAAATTGGCAACAATATAGGTATTTCTTAGTAGATTGTTCTAGCTAGCCGAAACATCTCAAGTTGTTATCACTTTTGAAATTACTTGAAGACTTGTAGGCACAACATAATTATACAAAAATACAGTCTATCCTACGGTAAACACACCTACATCTATTTGTTCAATAGGTAGTTAATGAGTTCATCCAACAGAAAATCTATAAAAGCCGCCATCATTACAAAATAGCAAAAACCAAAATGGCGGCCACGCTTAAATATTATAAAACACTGTAAAACTACACCAGGAACACCGACAAAGGCAAATTAACATTAAATTCAATAAAACATGTAGGTACGATAATTATAATCTGTAACATTTCAGTTTTCAGAGTATTTAGAGCGCATATTACCCGTCAAATGATAGCTCGCACAAAGCTCCCTACAAAAGTACATAGGTAACTATATAACGTATTGAAGTTCGCTCGATATTTGATATAGCCGAATATTTTCGTTTTTGTTCGGAGCTTTAGTTTTAACACATGCATGTATTATTTATTTTGTTCGCTGATGAGTGTAGCTGTCGGCTATTTACCTGTATATATTTATTTTAGGTAGAATATTTTCCCGTGTTTTGTGCGTTACCAAAATATACGTGTTTTGATTTGGATTTTAATTAAACTAAATAGTGTTCAATACTTTTGGTTGTAATAGTCTTTATTGAAATAGTGGAATTTCAATTTACATTATACTAGTATTAATCCGGGGCTTTGGCCGCATTTGAAATACAAAAGAGGCAATCAGTTATGTTGCGCTTTTCTGTAAACATATTTCATAAATTTTGCAGAAATAATAAAATCGACTATAACTAAGAAATAGGCACACAGTTACTTTAATCGTAACATTAGCGTTTCAATCAGAAAAAAAGATTTAAGTGGGTTGAACAAAACGTCTTGTCTTGCATAAGAAGTGTAGCATGTGTAGCTAGCCTGAAAAGAAAAAAAAATACATAAGTTGTATATGAAAGATTACATAAATTCTCCAACCATACAACAAACGACTCTAAAATAAAATGCTTACAAACAAAATCCAAAAAACCCACACCAAAATAAAATACCCTCCATTATAAAATAACATCTAAACCAAAAACCTAATGCATCATTAAACTAGCTAAAACAGACCGGATCAATACGAAGCAAAACTTAAATTTCGTCCCCCCAAGAAGGTTGGACGGGTCCAAATTCGTATGTTAATACATCCCCCAGTGGGGGCGGTAACTCCCCCGCCTCACGAGGGAACGGACCGAACTATTATAAAGGGTAGCACGAAAGTTAGATTAATGATGTTAGGAGCTGACCAGGGTATACCTACAGGGGGATGTGGATTAAGTGAGGGTTGATTTTTGGGTGTCTTGGAATATATTTTGTACTAGCGGCGGCTCGCAGTTTTGTAGGAACTACTTCTTAAACCCTGATAAAAGGTATCCGCTGTTCTAAGTTAGACTGCAAATGATATGTAGGTACCCACGCCAAGCTTTTCCCTTTAAGCCGTTGAATCTTGATTGAGGATTGATTCAACTTTACATTTATAATATAACTAGGATAAACTTTGTGGCAGATGTATTTAACAGATATATAGTTGCACTTGTTTTTCTCTAATTTTTAAAGTCTTTTGAGCAGAGTAAGACTGTACTGACTACGCGTGATTTAAACTCGCATTCTTTGTTCAAATGTGGCCAAGACATACTTTTTGATAAAGTTGTAACCATTAATGATAACTACGTGTTTGTATAAATACTTTCCGACGGCTGGCAGATGAAGCATTCTGTCGACTACAAATATCTATGTATACATACATGTGAGATTCAATAAAGTGGCTTATTAAACAGTAGGTTAAGGTTATCTAGTGAGCAGATGAAAGATTAGATTGACTGTGGAATAACGGAGCCCGGAGAAATATACAATTCTTTCTTCAGCGCATTATATTCTTGAACTAACAGCTTATAATATTGTAAGTAAAAACATAGGTTAACCAGTCCACAAACAAAACTCCAAAACCTAAATTATTTCAATCTTTTTTCTTCACCCAAAAAAATCTTCTCAAGAGCCACCATCACCCGTAACTGTACCTCTCCTATCGAGTCCCGCGGTAAAGTGTGGACGATCTAACTTCGCCTTACACACACACACTCACACACACACACACACTCACACACACAACACAGTACCGCCGCGGGCAGTAACGTTGAGTTCACATGGGATTAGATTCGTCACTGCACACACAGTTTTTCATTTACACACTGTGTTGCTAAAATCGTATGCAAGAGTTGGTACTCTTGTTTGAAAATTGACACTGTGTTGTTCTGTGTCAGCTTGGGTGTTAGAGAAAATTTTGTGTGTACGAAATTAGAAATACATATTAGTTGCGTTTTGTTGGTTTGTAATGATTTTTTTTGGGTTTAAGTGAAGTGTCATTTTAGTGTTTGTAGTTTAGTTATTAGTCATCAGGTTTCGCATATTTCAGTCAATGATATAATCAATTAAAGCTTAGACACTAATGATGAAAATTAACTTCTAAAGAACATTTTTATATTTCAAGAAATAATATCAAAAATAACCAAACTGAAAACTGCAAGCAACCCTTACAATCCTTATTAACAACGTACGAAATAACGAACATTAAACTAAAATATCTAATGTATCGCATACATACATAATTACTGTTAGACGCACACATGCTCACACACTCACACACACACAACACGTCCTCAAGTGATCCGCCTTCACCACCACCATGATGTGAATTCAAGCAATCTGTTGTAGGATATGCAAAATATTTAGATATATTACGGATTAATTAAGGAAAAATATAAAATTAATAACATTCAAAAAATGTATGTACTTTTAAAAACATATTAAATTGTTAAAAATATTTTAGTATAAAATGTACTCTCAAATAATGATGTTGAACAGTTTCATATAAAAGCGATATTATAAAAAACGGGAAATCTTTCATAATCACACTCCTATCCCTATTTTTATAACCCATCTCGATTCTCGACCTCAAAAATTAACAAAACCTGACCCCTTAAGAAACAGATCTCACAAAATCCCCAAAAGATCACGAATCTATTAAAAACTAGTTCAATAAAAGATCAACGGTCAAGTCAAAGGGTCCGAGGTCGGCGCAAGCGCATGGGAACTTTGAACCTCATTACTATGCGTTTTGATCTCTGACCGAAGACTCTCACGATGACCGGTCTATCTCCCTAACTTTACACAAAATTATTCTATTTTTATTCTAATAGATTTTATTAATTATGTGGAAATCTAACGATGTTTCTTTTGAAATTGAGATTTTTTGAAGAAATTCCCACAGTGACGGTATGAATTATTTAAATTTGAGTTTTGGGGTTGAATTGCATATTTTTAGGAGTAGTTGTCGTTTGTGTTTCGTTTAGACAGGTCAGGCTTGTGAATTAAAAAGTATTTTCGGTTCGGTTTTAGTGTATGTGAGCGTCTATCACGGAAGTAGTTACTGCAGTCTGCATCATCATTAACACTTTAAGCGAGGAAATTGGACTTTATTCAACAAGAATGAATTTTATCAAATCATAGGTGAGCTTTTGTTAATTTCATTGGTTAATTTAACATGGTTTGTTGATGCCAAATTAAATTGGGATAAGGGCAGGAGGATGACTTAGCAAATTTTCTATTTCTTACATCATATTCTCCCGAATCTAAATTCAAGATGCAACTTTGCTTCTGCGAACTCACCATATACTGCATAAGACCGCCGCCCACTCGCTCGCGAATTCGACCAAAACTACACTCACACCCCGATATATTTACGCTTTATCCCGAACTTGTCGCCTTGTATAACGACTCCCCCGCACCGAGCCGGACCGTCCGACATAAAAGCGGATTTTAGCCAACCGGCCGTCATTCAAAGACGGTACAGTGCCGTTTTTGATGAAATTAAGTAGGTATGTTGTTTAGTTTTGATGTCTTGTATTGTTGTTTTTGGGTTTTAATTTTGTGTTAGACATTGTATTTAGGATGCGACGTGTTGTGGCCCGGTTCCCATTAATAGATAAAGCTAGTAGGTTCTTTTTTGCTGTTAATTTATCCGCTCGCGGTACCATCCGCGTAGCGACGATATTCTGATCTATAAACTAAGTTACAACAAAGTCTCATCAAAATTTACTACGTGGTTTTCGCGTGAAATAGTATCTAACACACATCCCCACATTCCTATCTTGGAAACTTTCGCGTTTATAATACTAGTAGGGTGACGGGACACTTACCCGGAAGATGTCACCTTGTCATTATGATATTCATTCAACAGAATGTCAGTGTATGTATTACCTACCTACCTAATCTAAGTACCTACTTAATCTTTACAAAAATACAATGAGTCCCTGCGGAGTATCAGTAATTTTTCAAACATTTTACTAATCTTTAATTATGTCAGTAAAACACAAACATTTTCCTCACAAACCATTTACACCTACAACCACAAACACACCCCTACACCGTATTTCTTTGTTCCCAATTAAATTGTTTAATGAACGTGTTCCGTCACTCACAATCCACACTAATTTAGATTGCCGCGCCGACACCAGTAAACGTCATGTCTATGCAAATCAGAAATTAATTTCGCTCATTTATGGCCTTATAAACAACAGAGAATTATTAGTAATTTGTAAATGGGAAAGTTTGTGGTGCTCTTGTGTTAGATTTAGCAGTTTAAAGTCCATATGGAGAATCTTATGTGGCATTTGGTAGACCCGCAGTGAGTGCTTCGGATGGGAGTGTAAGATTTTTACTGATTAAAATCCACTTAAGTATGTTTCTTCTGGAGCATATCGGTTTCCAGTGCATCGGCAACTCTTTTGCACGAACTCCAGGAGACTTTAGACTTAAAGGGAAATAGACGATGAGAAAATACATCGGAAAAGTACATCTGTGAGCATATAATAATAATGTAGTTTAAATGATGTGTAGAAAACACCTGGTCCTAACTAACATCTATTAGGTATAGTAATTGCAGAAAAAGATCTGTACACTTGAACTTTCAAGTAAACCACTTCAAATGAAATTCAGTGTGAGAATAGATTCGGAGAACGATTTAAAAAGGTTTTATACATAGTTTTAGATAAAACCATAAACTGTTATATCACTCGCATCACATAGTGACATCATGAAAAAATCTACTGTTAAATATAAAATGGCAAAAAAAATACCCATGTTTCGGTCAATTTCGGTTGATAATCGAATCGGTTTAGGGCGGCGCGAACCCGATTTTTCCGGGTTTGATCGGTAATTCATCCCAATTAGCGTAGGCAGAGCGGCCGGTAAAAGAATTTTGTGGAAGTGTGACTTAACTGTGTTAGCCGATTAGCCTCCCCCGTGTCATTTGATTTATGTCAGACCAATGTTTTATTCGAATAGCTTATGTAAGGCGGTTTTTGAGTTAGGATGAAGAGGTATATAGGTTCTTATAGTTTACTAGCTTCTGCCAGTGGTTTCACCCGTATCCCGTGGGAACTACTTCCCGTACCGGGATAAAAAGCCTTCCTCTATAAATGGGCTATTTAACACTGAAAGAAATTTTCAAATCGGACCAGTAGTTCCTGAGATTAGCGCATTCAAACAAACAAACAAACTCTTCAGCTTTATAATATTAGTATAGATTTATGTCAGACCAATGTTTTATTCGAATAGGTTATGTAATGCTGTTTTTGAGTTAGAATGAAGAGGTATAAGTATAGGTTCTTAAAGTTTATGTACAAAGAAAATAATATTAGGGAGATGTGTGTTTAAAAAGGCTGTATCTGTAGTTCTTTTATACTTATATTTATTATGCATCTCAATTATAAGAACCTTATGTAACCCAATAACAGCGATGAGAAATAATTGTTTCATTAGTTTGGTTCATTAGTTTTAAGCTGTACCTATACAAAAGGTTAGATAGTTTCAGATGTATGAAGAAGTGTAAATATATATTTCGTTAATGTGATTTTGAAAAATAAACCTTGTCAACCTCAATATAACAATGTCTATATATATTACAAGACAAACATAAAAAACAAGACACTATCAATTCTTCCAACTTCAAAATACAAAACATGAAACAATAGATAGTTTAACGCTTGCTATTTGTTTAAACATAACATTTTAATTGCTTTACTGTTTGCTTAAACACATCTGAGTAAACATATACATATGTATACTATCCACACATGTTTATATTTAACCAGCAATTTCCCTTCGGTTCCACCTGTGTCTTGTTCTTCACGGAGCCGGTCAAAATATAGCCCTATGTTAATCGGTGTATTAAAATCTATTGTTAAGTGTGGAATAAAGAATATATATGTGATTTTTTTATTCGTGGTTTTGGAGCCGGGTACAACGGTTATAAACAAACAAATAAAAAACAATTCGTCTTTATTTTATTTGTAGGTACCTATACCTATATACCTCTACTGTACTATACATATACTGTACTATAGGTATAGTACAGTATATGTATAGGTACATATACTGTACTATAGGTATAGTACAGTATATGTATAGGTAGGCCAGGAGTGAAACGGTGGAGAAACAGCCAGTATAGGTACCTACCTATACTGGCTGTTTCTCCACCGTTTCACTCCTTCTCATTATAGGTCGTTTTTGGCATTATAGCACAGATTACTCGGGTACAGCCTAACTTCCCAAATGTCAAATAATTCTTCAAATCGGTTCAATAGTTTCGGAAGCTTTGTTTGAAAACAAACAAACAAAACCGTGTGTGCTCTTTATTGTACTTTAGTATAGAAGTATAGATATTATAATTATATAGACTATGCATACATAATCAAGTATATTTGTACCATTAATAACAACGAATAATGTTCTAAAAGTTCGGTGCAATTAAACGCCACTCGAGGCTCATAAATCCGTTTATATCTGGCAGTCAAAGTTATCGTTAAAAACTTATACTTTGCAGTTAGTTATTGTTTATAGCTAATATTTTAATTATCTCGCTGTTATTTTAGTTATGTGTCGTTTGGGAGTACGGGTAATGTGGCTTTTAGGAATTTGTGAAAGAACTTGTTTGAATTCGGACTTATTGAGATTTTTAGAGAAGGATTTTAGGCTAATCTATGTAAGAATGGATGTTTTGTTCTCAGGAATAAGTGTGGTATTCTTGCAGTCTTTATTCGCAAAATTAGATCAAGAGATTTCTTAGTCCTGGGTGTCCTAAAAATCTTTAAGAATAGTGACGGATTCTAAAAATAATGATTCTCTTTTTTAGGTTTTGAAAATGTATGTATGTACATATGTATATGTATGTGTATGTATGTATATGTAGACAAATTCTTTTCGGCTGATGCGCTAATAATGGTTATTGCTTTTATAAAGAATCTCTCATAAATTACTAAGTTAGATACGTAGATAAATAAGACTTGCTAATACAATACCCGTTTTATTAATGCATTTTGTTTATGATTTTCAGATGTTTGGAACAAATCGCCAAGAGCCTGTGAAGCAAAGAATGTAACTACGTAGCTGTTATATTGTTTTAGCATCATGAGACAAAATGTGAGTACAAAAATTATTTCTTTAAATAAAGCAAGAAATAAGAATTTGTGACTAAATGTTTTTATTCTATTGTAATACGTGTGTATGTATCTTAAACACAAGACATGTTTTTGTTTCATACTTTTCAGTTAAATCTGACAGATTTGTGATTGTTTATGTCCCTAAACGGAGTTAGTGAACTTATTCTTTTGAAATGTAATACTTAGTTTATTCGATTCCGAATGTAGAACTCACTTGCTATAAAAATTGAATATAGTCACCGCGCTCAACAACGATAAACCACCAAAGTCACAACTTCAACAAAAAAACTAAAAATATAATATGAATAATTCAAAATCCATTTTCATTAACAAAATAAAAAAACCAAAAAGGTTTTAAACGTTGCTGTTACTTAACGAAACATCTTTTACTATCCCAAATCTAACGTTATTGAAAAACTATGTTCCTACTAACTACAGTTTTCAATAGAAAATATTTTCCTAGTACTATTAGTTAAGTTAAAAGCGTATAGACATGGTGTTACCAGCAGTTATTTTTATTAGTTTACTCGAAACCCGTTGAAACTAAAATGGTTCTGTTGTTTGTTTTCAGAAAGTATTGGCTGTCTACAGTGTGTCCGTTGCGCCGAAACTTGAACACGGTATGTTTAGATGATTTTAAAATAAAACTACGTAATATTTCTATTCTGTTACTGGTTTTCTAGTGCTTGTTGACAGCGTGTAGGCTGGTCTTTGGAAGTTATTTGTGTTTTTTTGCATTGTTAGACAAAAGTTATGAATAGTTTTTGTTTGGATCCGGTGTAAATTTTGAAGGTGTGGTCAATTTGCTTATGTTAAAATGTTTAATCTACGAAGTATGATCTTAAACACGCTGTTGTTGCTTCAAATATGCGCTATATGAAGAGGTAGAACTAACTAACACTAGTTTGAAATTTTACAGCCTTTTTGCTTATGGAAATATATTTACACGTCTGGGATAAAAGATATGATTTACACGCTACATACACAATATGAATGAACTATCTTACTAAGATTTGTTTTGTTATATAAAATTAATTATGTAGTTATCATCATCATCATCATCATCATCTCAGCCATAGGACGTCCACTGCTGAACATAGGCCTCCCCCTTTGATCTCCACAGTAGTATGTATAAAGTATAACTACATAATATGTAGTTATACTTTCACATAAATACTGAACCGTTACCCGGGTGGAAGTAACTTATATCCTTCCTCGATAAATGGGCTATGTATACATTGAAATCGGTCCAATATTGCCTGAAATTGACGCACTCTTTAAAGTTATAATATTAGTATGGATCAGAATCATGATTTTACACTCAATTCTTCTTAATCTGAGAGGAGACCTGTGCCCATCAATTTGTCGATAACAAAGACGGACGATGTTGACAATGATGAAAATATCAACTTATATTGATACTTATACATTTTCAGGTGGAGAAGCAGCGGCCAAGCTGATACGGTGGAAGTCGTCTCCATCTAGAGGATTATCTGAAGAATTGTAAGCATTACTGCTTTGCCTCATTACGGCTTGGCTATGCTTCTGCTTACACGCTTCGGAACTAGGGGGAAATGTTAGCAATGTTTTGGTGCTAAAGTTAAGATTAAGAGTATAGTTATTAGGTAAATGTGTATAGGTTTCTTAGTAAAGTTAAGTTATAAACGTTTTTATTGATTGTTTTAAATTTAAGTTTTAAATTACCTTTGATTGAAATTAAACAGCGACGGTAATGTTTTCGGCGGGATCTTAAAACTGCTCAAATATATCAATAGTACAATTTTTGCTAATGCTTGATTATGATAATTTTGACAAAAGAAAGAAACGGATTGTTCTGACGCTTATTTTATCAGGATACATACCTACGTATTAAAGCTTGTCTTGTTTAGGTATAGCAATCGGGTATAAAAAGTGCTGTATATAGTGACCTCAATAGTTTTACTGTACATAAGTAATTATTGAAATTCTATGCAAGGATGAAATAGTTTTATATCAAGATCATTTTATTCGCTTTCAATGTAAAAATAACATAACAATACATAAGGGAAAGTAGAGGGCATTATTTATCGACGCGCGGTAATGTAGATAGCCAAAAATAGGTTCTTTGCTTACATTGGCACACACTTCCTATATAACATTAAGGTGATGGCTGTTAATTATTGAATATTGCTTTAAATAAACAATATATACAAATAAAAATCAAGTGGTTTTATTATCCTTTCCTGCTACAAGCTTGTGTGGAAGGCAATTAAAGCTTTGCTTTCAGTTTATGCGAATAAAGTTCCATAGGTCGAAATATCATTGTTTGTAATATCATACCATGTTATTATGCTTTTAAACGTTCGAATATAATTATAGAATTTTTTAAATAGCCTACAATTCTTAAAATATTAATATTTTCCTGGGAATGGGTTAATGGTATGATTAGGTATTGTAAAAAAAGGATTTTAATTTTTAAAATATTTTATCTTCCGCAAAACATGACATGAAGAAGTTTTTCGGTACAAAAAATACAAAGATCTTTCAATGTCCACCTCAAGCAATCAGTTAGGTACATTGTCTACTATTACTATTCAGGATATATTAAAATTAATTACGTAGGTACCTACCTAAATATTTTTGTCAAACATCAACTGTCTTTTTAGACTTCACATTTTTTTTTCAAAATCAAGTCTTACTTTGACATTGCCTACATACAATGTCAAAGTAGGTACCTAATTTCTATCTCTATACTGGTAATTGTAAATACGTCTAATTGCACTTCAATACTTATGTCTCTTTGTTGTTTTGTTTATCACTCTATCCAATACTAAGAGATTTCCTACATGACATATAAATGTTAGAACAAGAATCATTTTATGTTCAGTCTTGTACATCCTTTGTTTAAGAAACCAGTACATCGATAAACATTAATTGATCTATAAAAAAACTACGTGTAATTCATCAAGTTAAGTGTCTTCTAACTAGGACCCAGGTTCATTGTTTCAAATGGCATACGTATGTACAAAAATCTACCGACGGGTCTTTTTAACATCCGAGTTTTCTCTTACTGCATAATTTTTAATGAGATAAGACAATTTTCCTTTTACCTATAAGTTTTCTTTTTCACGTGCCCATAATGCCACACCTTTCCCGACGTTACATGAATTACCTAATACTTGTCTTTTTACAATAAGTCCTGCATAACCTAATGTCCTAAGAATGGCAAATCCCTTATTAAGATATTACACCATAGGATATTAGAGACCAATTATTATTCATAACCCAGTAAATTAACATATGCGAGATACTATACCAATCGACCAATCATCATTTCGCTTGAAGGAAAACTATCAATTTCCTTCACTTCCGCAGACATTCTCAGTTCAATAAATTCTCATCTCAACCCGTACTGCGACAGACATCGGTCGCCAAAAATCAAAAGTAACTCCGTACGAAGCTTTGCGTGTTAAACCGCTCGACAAAAGCGCCACCGAGTAAATTTTTTCATAACTAAATGGCGAGCGGGAAAAAATAGCGCTCGTAACGGCATCTCTTAGCGGACGGGGGAATTTTTCCAGACTTCGGTCATAACACCCGGCCACGTGCATTTGTTTTGGTTGGGTTTTTTTCTCAAAAAAAGAGCATACATAAAGCTCACCTCGGCCGCCTCGTAGGTGCGCAAAGCAAAATGGTCGTCATTTTTTTCTTCTCTTTTCAGCCATCTGTCCGTCCTTTTCGGTCAAAAATGCGATCGTTATTTCTGTTCCGGTGCGGGTGTGTGCGTCTAGCGGCCGGCGTGCTAAATATACGCCACGTTCGCGCGCTGCGAATACCGACTGTATTGTTGAGTAATAGAGTGGAATTTTGTAGTGTAACAAAATCGTCTTACGTCTAATGTTTGACGGAGAAAAAATAGAAATATAGGAGGCACGGCGTGTACGATAAAGAGAGCCGGAGTCGTTAACGATTCTGCGCCGGGAAGTTGCGCAGATTGCGTTTTTGGTGCTTTTTTTGGGGGCAGCACCTCACACCAGCGGGAGTTTTTTATGGCTATCTTTTTCTAGCACGCAGTCTCACTCGCAGCGCGGCGGGATGTGCGTGTGTGCGGGGGGCAAGCACCTAGCGCTAGATTTTTGCGTGCAAACTTCCTAGATAGGTGATCGGCGGGTAGGCACATAACGCGGTATATAATGAGATGTCACCGCTATGTACATAGTAAATAGAGCTGTGGAACAAAGCGTATGTACGTTGACGCTGATTAATCGTGGTCTTTCATAATTCCGCGCCAACCTACCGACTGTTAATTGCCTATTCAGATGAATATGAAAAGTATGCGTAGTTTTTGGAACAAAGACTAGATATTAGCTTTTTTGATGGAGCTTTGATGGGACTATGGCTTAACTTTTTTCACAGTATTTATTTTCACAGATTAATATACCTGCCTAGTTTCATACTTATTTGATAACTAATCTAATGGCATACAATGGATGGGGTGATGGCGAATTACCGCCATGCATGTCGACAATACTGACCGCATTACTTATTCACGGCAAACAGTTGTCTATTTGTGCCCTTACTGACCGGCCTTAATGAATTAATTGTTATTGTATTGGCGGGAAGCTTATTGCCATGGCAACGCGTGCTACGATGTATATTTTTTTAAAGTATTACGGGTTGGCGTTCGGATATCTTTACTGGGTTTAAAAATCGTCTGAAACTTTTCAATACTTTTTTCATACTAAAGATAGTAAGATTTCAGTTTTTTTTTTTCTAAATGAAACATCGTGTTGCCTCGGTAATTGGTTTAGGGGGTCAAATAGGCAGTCGCACCAAGTAAAACATTGGTACTCAGCTGCATCAGGTTAGACTGGAAGCCGATCCCAACATAGTTTGAAAAGGCGGAGCAGAAAATTCTATACTTACACGTAATCTAATAGAAATTATAATATTACATACATGTTTAGCAAGCTATAGATTTTGATAGAAACAGATTACAAACTACATCTCCTACCATAAAGAGCAGTACCATAAATATGATATTTTAAAAGACAGTAGATTAACATATATTTTCTTAAAAAATTAAACAATTCTTATAATATTAAGCACTAAAAACATAAAGGAGCCGTTAATTTTAATGTACTATCAGTTATGTAGGTTGAGGAGGATCAGATAGGTAGTTGCTCCTTGCAAACCACTGTTACTTAGCCGCATCCGGTTGGACTGGAAGCCGAACGTAGTTGGGAAGAGGCTAGGCAGATGATTGTACCGCACTGATTCCAATATTTTCAAATATACATACTATCTTTACCTATAAAGGGGAGAATAGAAACTGTATTCCTATTTTTACACAATGTTAGGCTAGTATAACACTCATCAAATCTTGGTTTAATGACTACCAACTAACAACAATGCATGTAACAGGATCTTTTTTACTGATCAAAATAAATATTAAAAAATATAACTAATAGCAATTTGTAGATACTATGTTTTGTTTCATTAGACACATGTCAGTCAGATTATGACATGAAAAGAGCCTAATGATTGCGTTTGCCAATGTTTTTGTGTGAGTGATTGCTATTCCATTAGTAGAACCACGATAACTAATTAATACAATTATTTTATAATTGATTGAATGTTATTTTATTCGTTTTAAAAGCATTATGAACTACTAATTGGAATTTGTTTGCAATTATCTATAAAGTTGTTGTGTATTTGTTTTGTCGCATTCCAGATATTTTATATTTTATTCGAATTGCACTTGTTTTTGTTTATCCCAAAATCGCATTTCAGTATAAAAGAAGTATTTTTATAGAAGGATTGTTGATTTACAACAACAAAAACGCTACGGCATAGCGTCTACATAAGCGCCATCTGCACACACTTAGAGGAACTAAACTAAGTTACTGTTTTGGCTTAGAAAACTTTTTATGAGTTAAAAGTAAAGTTAAATACATTGAAATAATACTTATCTTATTTTAAAAAGCTTTTTAAATATCATATGACTTGATTCAGAATGTTAATTGTTGAACAACTGCATGAAAACTGTCGTTGAAAAAAGCGCCATCTATTGTTGAGTAGCCGACTTTCATACAAAGCAAGTGAGCGCGTGTCAAACATCGCGTGCAACGAAGCCTTGAGTAGGGTGAGTATCTGTTTTATGATACGTGCACCGTTTTTATTTGGGAAAAAAATAATCATTAGAAACTTTTGATAAATATTGTTTTTTTTTCCAAATAATGTCGTATAAAACTTTTTTTATGGATATAAAAAAAAAAAACAATTGCTAGGATCGAACCTGCACTATAGAGCCCAGTCTTCTCGAAAGACAAGACGAGATGTTTTTGAGATAGGATGGGTTCACCGAAGCTGGTACTTCGGGGATGTGCGCTAGAGCGGGGCTGAATATTTGACTTCCTTATATATGATTGTTTATTATTCATCATTGTTTTAATACGTGTTTAATTATAGATACGTAATGGTAATAAATGTCCACACCGGAGTCCGGCCTTTCGGCTCGCTGTAGGTCTCTGTAGGCCCATAGCCACTGTGCAGAAAAAAAATTAAGTGCAGATTGTTTCTCTAGTCCCTCAATCACTATTGTTCCGAGGCCCAGTCGTGAATCACAGCCAACTCCGGGCTGCTTTGTGAATTTGTATTGAATTATCATACTTACAACTATGTATCTATCTCAGTCCGATTTAAAGCATCCGCCTCTTAAGTACGAGTCAGTGGGATCGATTCCAGTTCAGGCAAGTACCAATGTAACAATTATTGCAGGTAATTTCTAAGTGGCGATTAAATTTCACCTTCTCTGTGCGAAAAGTCTGGCCCGCTGCGGGGCTCTAAAGGGCTGATTATGAAGATTGAGGATTAAACAGCGTAGGAATACTTCACAACATAGACTGCCCCATTTAAATACTGAGCAAGCAGGAAGAGACCTTGACAATAATGAGAACCTTAATATTATAAACATATTCTTAATGATATTTGCAGGGCCTTGCAAAGTAGGTGTACATCATGTGAACCAATATCATGAATCAGATACTACTCAAAGCAACCTCTTTAATTAGAAGTCAACACATATCAAAACATAATTTTTATTCGAGTATCAAAAAAGCTCACAATGATATTGCATCAAATAAAACCAGTATTAGAATAAAACAAACATACATCGAGGCTTACCATTGCCGATTATCATTCACACGCAATTAAAAAGTCATTAACGTGAATAATTAAAACTGTGTTCTATTTAATCCGGAAAACTACAAAATAGTAACATGAGTAAATAATTCATTCTCCCCACCCTACTTTTATAATTTTATATAAACGCTCAAACCAATCACGAAATATATTTACGAATAAATTAAATATTGTGTACATTAATTATTTATAAAATAGTACCACTGAGTACCCCCTTTGTCCGCGAATAGAGTCACCCTATTGCTAGTAATAGATGAGGGAGTCTATTTGAACCTGCAAACGAAATTCAACCTTATATTTTACACGTTACGACTGCTTTTCCAATGTGCGAAGTTTTATTATATACTTTTATTCGAGCTTATGTATAATCCCGTGTCTATTTTATGTATGCCGAGGGCATACTGAAAATTGTTTATAAAATTTTAGAGGAATTATATTATGAAGGTAGACTAAAAATAACATGTCATGTCGATGTAAAATGAAAATGAATATGCCGTGAGCATTTTGCAGTTTTTCGGGAATATATCGATAGGAAATTGTGGTCTGTGTAAATCAAATACTGGATTATGCTATGGAAGAGAATTTTCATAATTTTAGCTGAATTTTTTGCTGACAGCTTTGCCCGGGTTTTATTTTGTGGTCGGAGATAGTAGAAGAATTAATAGAGAGAGACTGGTAAATGTAATTTTATATGGAGAAAAGTATATTAGAAAGTACGTTAGTACTTTATATGTATAGGTATACTTTCTTTCTAACTACGCAATTACTCTATGTCTATCTATTTTTCTAAATTGCTGAATCTATAAAGATGAAACGGAAGAAGATAGAAAAGTAGGTATTGAATTACATGGGAGAAGTCGTAGAATAGGATAACAATGGTACTAGAAGAACGCAGAATTTACTAAAGTCTCTATCTACAGAGTGTTACGTAATATTTCACTGTAGTTTTCAAATAAGCCAATAAAATGAGCTAGTAGATTACCGTAACTTTACACCATAATTCGATATTTTTTCTATTGTTAACAAACCTATACACAAAATACCTACTTCTTTCATAACGACGCACATAATTGTATCACGTCCCATAAACCCCACAAAATACAGGGTGTTTGGAATAAAAACAAACGGATTTATTTCTTACGCATTTAAATTAAGCTTTTCCACCATTTTTATAGCTTAAAGCAGTCCGTAGCAAAAATAAAACGTCCTTTATTTCGACATAAAGGAATTATTTGGCATATAACGGAAATAAAGGCAGCTTCGTATGAATAGGTGTTGCCATTTGACACAAAACCCTTTAATTTATACAAACGATGTATGGAGAATGAAGATATGTGAAAGAATGGCCTTTTTGATGTTTTGTAATATTATTATATATTTTTTGTATTTGTTTGGCAAATGACGTATTTTGTAATATTAGTTTAATAAAAAAATAAGACTTATCACACTTGACTGTTTTATTTGAACATACTAACTTAGGCATCTAATCCATTCGTCCAATACATTCTCGTATACATGTCTCCTATTGGTAGACAATCGCATACACATATAATGTAATTGGAAAAAATCACGACCATCTTTCTTGAAATATTAGGTAAACAACCATTACCTATTTATTTTAGTATCTAACTACATAGTTCTTCGTTAGTAGCTTCGTACCTAATAAAGGAAAATTTATGACAAAAAGTAATAATTTCTTATATACCCATTTTGACTATAAAACGGGGTGCGCAGACAATTTCATAATCCACCCCATTTAACACAGCAGGCCGACGATAAAGCACCCAGTTTCCCTTGCGAAACTCAACCATTTTTCTCCATTGGGCCCCACATATATTAATAATATATTGCAGTGTAAGAAATCGCAAGCGCGAGGGTGGGCCGGCTAAATGCTCCTCGATCCCTTGAGGCACGACCAAAAAAAAATATACGAAACCTCGCAAACGAATTTCAACTGTATTTTTTAAAACGTAAGGTGTATTTTCGTGTGGTGGAAACCCCGCACTTAATCACCGCTGTCTCTCGCATAATATGTATGTAGAATGGTCGCGTACTTAGGCCTTTTTTAGCAAAAACTGTGACGCCTCGCGAATCCAAGATGGCGGAGCGGCAAACGTGTATTTTTGTTTTTGTGTAATTACATGCTCTTCAGAGTTTTAAATGGGTTTGCGTTTCGAGTGAAATCATTTGGAATTAGGATGTTATTGTTTTTTGGCGAGATTTCAAATGAGATTGAAAGGGGAGAGGAAATAACTAAAACGTGTTTTCGGTACTGATGTTTATTTTGTAACTTTGTGTTGAAAAATTGACAATCGGTGAATGGTTTTTTGGTTTTTGAATGTTAGCCTGAACTATATCTAAAATGTTACAAAGTCGTTGTCAAAGTAGGTTCAGAAACAGCATAGTTAACTTACAAAAGTGTTACAAAGTGTCACAATATGGATGAAGTTTTACAATAAAATCAAATTAATAGTTAAAATGTAAATGGACTACAATTTGCAAGATTTCTATGAAACATAAATAACCAACAAACAGTTTTGCATGAAGGATTATATCCTATACACAGTACATATTATGTCCAAAGCAATTTGTCCACAACAATTATTGAAAGAAAGAGTGTATAGAGTTTTGTTTTAGAAACATATTTTTATACTAATGTTGAAGCGAACAGATTAAATCTGGTATAAGGCACAGATCAGAGATCAATTTTAATTAGTGATTTTTATGGAACATTTTGAAATATTAAATTGTTATGCGCATAGACAACGGAAAATATCTGACAGGCACATTTGAGTTTAATACATACTTATTTAGTTTTAATTACAAAAATAAAATTCAAAATACTGAATTTTTAAAAAACAGATTTAGGTACCATGATACATTGATGAGTCCATATTTTTTAAATATGACAAAAGAGTATGAAAGCAACAACAAAAGCGGTTCATTAGCAGCTGACGTTCTAAATTTAAACTAATTTGACAAGAGCAAACGAAAGAGTTCTCATATTAAACCCAGTTTAAAATTGGAACGGAAAAAAGATATTGGTCTATGGTTTTTAAGTGATGAGACAAACATAGTTTATTGATTGTGTATCGATTTTGTGTTGGTTGAAATCAATATCGGTAAGTGATGCTTGTTTGGTGAACGTCAGCTGCTAAAGTTTAAATACAGGTTTTTTTAAATATTATTGACATTTTGGTATTTTTGTCACATTGATAATTAATTGGAAATGTCGATAAAAAAGAGTTTTATGACCTTCCAAAAAACAATTTTACACAGACACAAATGTTTAAGGCATTAGTAAACTTTTTGGTCACTTATATTGATGGGTACTTAATTCACTATTTTTTGTATCCAAAGCAAAATACAGTTACATATCTTTTTACTTTAATCAGAATTCTTGTTATGTACCAATCTAATGTAATGACTTAAGAAAAAAGTAATGTAATGAATTAAGAAAAAGAAAACTTTGTTTATAAAGTTCGATCATATTTTTATTTTTATTTTTTTGAATTTGTAAAGTTTATATACTTGTCGCGATTAAGTTTTGAATGAATATTGTTTGCGTTGCACTGAAAAAATGAAAAAGAAAGATAATGAATAGAACATTGCCAAGTGTGCTAAAGCTAAGTATTTAAAAAAATACATAATCAGTTTTTTTGCATTTTTTTTGTTTATAGATTTTATAAGATATATTAAGTATATGGAAGTAACATTTAAAAGACGGTGCTTAGGCATCATTACGGTAAAGCGTATGAAAATTCTGTAAAAAATTGCCTGAAAGGTTCACAATTTTACATGGATGAATGAACACATTTTTAAACCTAATTAAAATTTGTAAAAGGTTGCTCCCAGAAGAATAAAAAAGAGTAATTTTGCAGTTCACAATGATTTAGAAATGCTTGCAATAAATTCATGGAATTAATTAAAAAATTGAATGTATATAGGCAATTAGGAGCCAGTAATTTATTCATTTTTGAAATTCTTATAAATTTTCGACAGTGTTTTTATAGGTAATGATTAGGTAAAAACAGTGATTTTGTTTTCTTTGATATTTTAAATATTATGTCAGTATGAGAAAGGTACAATGTTTTTGATAATTTGTCAGCTTATTTTATCATTATGAAAATAATTTTGACTCATTATTATAATCATTATAATCGAATATTAGGTATACCATGCGAACAGCTTTAGTAATAGAGAAGTATTCTGAATACATTAAATTCATAAAACCAGTCGGAGTCTATTTCGGTACCTACTTATTACCAGTATTTTCATTTTCAATTTTATTTTTTTCATAATAACAAAACAAGCCCTCAAGACTTAATAGAACTAAAACAACAGAATACAATAAAAACTATTTACCAAAACCCAATCATAGGATAATGAAATTCCATTCGATTCCCACGAACTGCAATCGATTCTCATATCGATATCGGTATCGGTAAAAGAATTCCGCCAGCGAAGTGTCGGCCATTCGATCGTGAGTAAATACTGGCCGATTTTGTCTTTTTAACTGAACGGCGTCCGTGGCCGAGTTAGAGGTTATTGTTCCATTTTTGAAATTCCCGCCGAATTTTGTTTTTTTTTGACGTGTAATGGCGACGCGTTGATACTGTTTTCGTTTGCACTCGTATTGGTGGCACTGAAAAAGAAGATGGTTGATTTATATTGTGACGGATTTTTGAGCTGTTTTCGTGTTTTTTTCTTGTTGGTGGGTTTTTGAGATTAATAGGTTGAATTCATGAGATGGAACGAGATAGTTTACGACTATTGCATAGCGTGACATAGACTTAATATTGCCATCATCAATGGGTAGAGTGGAAAGGAGTTCTTGACTTACAATACAAAATCCTAAGACAAAGATAGATAGATAGATTATTCTTTATTGTACACCAAACAACCACTTAGATATAATATGCAACCTATATTAGACAGAAACTGACGCATGTGATAAATCATTTAGATAAAACTATCACAAATATCTAAAGCTTAAGAATTCGTTTTTTTTTGTAAAAAAGAATGGAGGAATCCTATCTCTTATCCTCGAAGTAATTTCCACCGCTGACCGAAACTTTTTAATTACCTAACCTTTTTAATTACCTTATACGTTAAGAACAGATACAAGCCTAATACCCTAGTCCTACCTAAATAAAGGTGTTCTAATATAACCTGATGACGGGGCGCATAAACAGTGCAGGCTCACTTTGTCAAACATTCGAGCCGGAACAAATATCAATAGGCTTCACAAATATTGGCCCGAACGGGAATCCCTTCATTCGGTATGGAGTTTTGGGAAAAATGTATATGATTTATAGACTGTTATTAGGTGGGTACGATGCATGTAGTATAGTTTTTTTTTTTAATGTAGTAAGGAATTTGGTAGCCTAAGATAGCATTTCAAGCCTTTCTAGCTAAAAATTACTTTGGAATCCTAAAATATATTTATTTATTACTAAAGCTTTGGTATAATGTGGCAGCAGAAACTTTTTGTGCCTAAAAAGTAACACTGTTATATAGCACAGGTAGGTACCTAATATTTCTAATGTCTAAAATGCAGTCGAAAATAATCGGAGCCAACATAAAAGCTTTACAATCAAAAGATGAAGAGGTCTTGTGAAAACTATAGCTGCCTAAAGTATGCAACATATGACAAGAAGTAGCAAAACACTAGACAGAAAACGTCCAACGAAACAAAAGCCGAAATCATCTAATAAATAAATGAAAATGACGCAGCACCGAGCGGCACAACTGAAGAAAATGGTAAAAAACTCCACTCAATGGGATACACAACAACAATTGTCCAGCAATTGTTCTCATTTTGCGTAGGATGCGCGTCGGCCATATGGCGTGCGTCTACTCCAAACAAATAAATAAATAAATTGTTTGTTTTTAATGGTGGTGTGCGCGACTGCCTCCGAAGAACGAGCCTTCAAAACTGTAATGTCGGGACACCTTTTCACACACGGTTGGTTAGCCCCATGGTAAGTTATTAATTAACTTGTGTTATGGGTGCTAACACAACTGATAAACTACATATAGCTACATACATACATATTTATAATACATATTGTAACACCCAGACCACGGCTAACAAGCATGCTCATCACCGAGCCGGGAATCGAACCCGGGACCTCAGGTTCGGCAGTCCGGCATGGTGACCATTGCGCCATCGAGGTCAAAACTGTGGATACTTACTTCTGTTGAGTTCCAATGTCAAACGTATGATGCTTTTCAAAATGCTTCGGCTGTGTTTCGATTCTGATTTTGAATGTTTGACGTTCTCATTTTGAAATTAATGACACTGATTTAAACTGACATTAACTGATGAAGAAAATTTCTCGAAGTTTTCTAAATATTCACTGTTACATTTTGATGTTACAAGCCAACGTATCGATCGGTAGCCAAACGTGAACTGAATTTCGATCGGGCCCCGCAATCCTTTAACAATTCGCGTCCCCACTCTTATTTAAGAAAACATATTTACCTGGCCAGAACTACAAGCTAACCAAACCGCAACACAGCAAAAAGATACCTATGTTTTATTGCCTAGCAAATAAGGTTGAAATTCGTTTGTTTTTTTGTGGGAAGTTGTTACACAGCTGGTCTTTATAATGTGTTGCAAAAAAGAAACTGGTTTTAAAATCGTTGCAGCTATGTGGCACTTGTATATAAAGTTGCAGCGGTCTTTCTGCAGGATCGAGCTCGGTAGAAGGGTGCAACCCTTTTTCGCAACGTTCGTATATGTATACTTATTGTATACAATCTTTGCAAGGGTAACGGCATGTTATGTACCTAACCAGTTTGTATCGTGGAAAAAACGTGGTTTTGTCTTCGTTTTGTTCGGGGAATCGATGTGGATTTGGTGAGAATTTTTCGTGTTTAAGTTTGTTATTTTGATATTTTTAAATGCCTAATAAATACGTTTTTAAGCAATAGTCTCAGGATAAAGTATAACTTTGCGAATTAAAACAAAGTCTTCATCAGATGATTTTGTTTCTGCCCTAATTTTAACATCAACTTAATTTTAGAGTTCTAGGTACAATTAGAGAGTTCATACGAAAAAAAATATATAGGTAGGTACGTTTATGAGAGAGAGTAAATTTTACTCTCAGCCTGCGTTTCCAAAACTTTTTCCATATTTGTAAAGTTTAACAGCGTGCATTTACAGCAGTTTCGTATAAAACAGTGAAAAAACAAAGTTTTGAGTTACGAACTCTGTAAATACGCTTTGTTTAGAGATTAGCTAGTTTTTATGAGTTTCTTTAAATTAATTGTGTAAAATACAAAATTAAAAACCTTGAAAATGTAACTATTTTTAACTGAAACTTACAACAGCTTCTTATTTTTCTAACAGGTAAAAATAGGAGATCGTACGTTTAAAATAGATTATCTAGCTAGAAAAATATCTACCTAGCCTTCCTACTTAGCCCAACAATGTTGGGACATCCAATCTAACCTAGCTTAGTATCAGTGTTTTTCATGGACCGACTAGGTATTTGACCTGCTCAAATAGGCTCCTCCCAGTCATTCACCCAAAAAAACATACAAAAGCCAGTGTTATTACAAACAAAATGTTCCTTTACTTGATTATCTGCACCAAAAATACACACAGACCCAAAATATCTATAATATAAACACAAAAACGCGTGCGGCCCACCACTAATCTAAATGCAAATCAAGCATCTGCATTACGCCGACTAAATTGCAACTCATTGATTATACTTTTATTTTATACATTTATACTTTACTATAATTATTGTAGGAAAACACGTTTTATATAGTACTTTTGGACTTTTTCAGGCTTGTTTTTCACCTACCTAGAAAGTATATAGAAGTGTTTCTTTATCAAATGAAATAAACATAAGTATATATTCAAATATAAACTTGTGTAAATTCTCTAAAAATACAAAAAGCGGACAGTAACAAAAGTAAAATTTTCTATTTTTCAAATTAATTGAAAAGCTCAAAACGTCGTTTATGTAATTATTAATAGTTAAAGCACGTGTTCTGGACTTTTTAAACTCATGTCAAATACTTTTTTTTAAACGACTATAATATTTAAACGACTTTCCCTGGCAATAGCTTGAACGACTTCATATTATTTAGATACCTAACAGCTAGCTACTGAAAGCATATTCATAGAAATACTCAAAGTACCTAGAATAACACGAATATATTAAATACAAAAAAATATATCATAAAGAGTAAATTTTTATGCAGCATTGCTTTGTCCTATTAGTGAAATTGATATTTATTGAGCGAAGCTAAAACTTTTTTACAATAATCATAAATTCAACGTAGCCGGAATAAATTATTATGTAACCTATTTAGTTAAAAAAAACTTGTAAATAACGAAAATATGGAGAGATCACGTTATAGGCATAGGTACCTATACTTCTCATAAATGCAGTTAAAAGGTATCTGAATAAAACGTCAAAGTTATTTCGAAGAATCCAGCGAAAAATTAAAATCCTATCGTGTTTCAAACGCACAGCATTTTCGCGAAAATTATGTACGTCAAACGCAGATTTTTTCATCTGGCTACCTACATATTTTTAGTTAGAAAAATAGTCATAATTTGGACACTAAATCAGAAAAAACCTAGACGCATAATTACCTAGGTAATAAGATACATACCTACATAAACTTGTTTTTTGTCAACTTATATCAACTACCTAACCTGATTCTCCCTAGATTTTTCTTTTAAGCAGTTAACAATAGCTTTTTAGCTTCAGTAATAATCGTTAAAAAAATCCAATACCATACCTACTCAATAACAAAAAATCCAATGTCCGTTATAAGGCCACACAAAAACGCTACAAAATGACTTATGCTTCCTTTATATACGCCATTATGCCGATATCGGATCACAATTGGCAATTCAAACGGTCCCTCTCCTAATTCGCTCATTTCGAGCTCTCTGCAAAACGCAGCTAATGCAATCATGCAAAAACCGGATTCCAAAAACGAATAAAATCATTTTTTAAGCTACCAATAAAGTTTGAATGAAACCTGTTTTTTTGTACAAGGGTTTCTGCAGCGCACAGGTACAGCGGAATGCAAACTTTGAGCTGCAGATCACCGAACTGGTTTGCGAACGTATTGTCGTCAAGAGCGAAAGGGGTACGCAACAATCATTCGCACAAATAAATGCGGCAGCTGCAGGTTGCAAAAACTGGTACTACACGTAAAAGATCCGTTTGCGTTTATTGTAACATTTCAATAGCCATTTAATACTTCTATAGGCCCATGATATTGTTGAAAGATAATCCAATGAATTTAGTCCGTGTCGCATCTCCAAACTGACATTGTTGACGCCATTTTAGGAATAAGAATTTGAATTATAACATCTCGCTCAGTGTTCCATTTGTAAATTAAATTAAAAATGGAACACTTTTTGCACAAAGGCGTAAACGTCGTGTTTTGTTTTTAAAACTAACACCGAATGCCAAGAAAAGGAACGTGTTTTGCATGCGGAAGCGAAAAAATAAAACAAACAGACATTTTTAAAAAGCGTAATATTCACATTTTCCTACTAAGATAACGCTCCGCCGAGCGAAATATGAAAGGAGTTATCAAAACAATCTCGCGCGCACTAAATCACTGTATATAAGGGGAAGAGGAGTCCTATTTACTCGGAAACGGACAAAATAAATGTTTTTATTACATAATGCGAATTTTCTCAAAGTCTCATTCTAATGTTGGTTGTACAAAAATGGCCCTTAGCTTTTGGTTGTTACAGTTAATTTTCTATTGTAGATTTTTTTGAGCATTGGCGGTGTTGTTTGTTAATTACAAATGCGCTCTTCTGTTTTGAGAATAGGGCGTATTTTCGTTTGTGCGGGGTTGGGGCAGATGGTGGGCTTTTGTATATAAAAAGGTATGGCGCACAATTTTAAGCAGAGGGATTTGGTGGCGCTCGACAGCCCAGTGGCTTTCGTCGCTCACCTACCTCTGCATACGTACCTACCGACTGTAATACGGGCCGTACGATGAAAACGGTTCATGAAAAACATCTTTTGTGTAACGATTTCGCTTTATAATACCGTATTCTGTACAGGTTTAAGGTTTTATGCCCAATATATTAATGTTACAGTATTTGCAACGAGCAGCGGTCAACATAAGAACTACTTTCTTGCTAATTATTCTGTAAGCGTAGTTTTCCAATAGTTACCATTCATTCCGAGAAAACCACCATTGCTTTTGTTATAATCGCACCTTGCAAATCTTACAGCGACACTTTAGGCTTCAATGTGTGATTTTACTACTAGAAGAGCGTTGATTACATTTATACTTAAATTATTCCCATATCAAAAATATATATCGATATGTTCTTCAATCATAAGTTCGACAAACATTATTCTCCTCTCAACACCATACGCACCATAGACACCGCGGATTTTTCTGCCCGAATCGCCAATTACACCTCACTCGAACCCGGGACTCGGGACAAGCTAACGAGTGACGGTGATCTGTACCGATACTCCGATATCCCGGTATCTGTTCCGATAGATACGGTACACCTAATATTTAGGTAGCTATAGGTATATTGGGTGTTCCTCGCGGCTATGCGTAGTTAGGATGCGTTGGGCGCGTGATTAAGGTAGCTTTTGTTTTTTTTTTTCTGGAACGCGGTTTTTAGTGTTGAGACATAGGGCGTGTAGGGATGGTTTTTCATATTTTGATATTTGATGCGAAATGACGATGAAATTGGAAAGATTTGCTGTAATTATTCCGAAGTTTAATAAGAGAATAATAATAAATAAATAATAAATAAATAAATAAATTGTTTATTACTTCATTTTGAACATAATTTTACAATATTTTACTAATTTTAAAAAGTGATGATGTATAATTCACTCACTCAAGCACTCACTGTATTTTCAGCTTGTAACAATAGGTACTTATCAGTTTAACTATCGATAATAATCCGCAACTCACTCTTGTTGAGAAATATAACAGATTTAATAAATACCTACATGTTTTTGAAACACCTTTTAAAACCATTTATCAACCCTATAATTTTAAATTAACTTTCAAACATATCTACATAATTTTAATCAAATCCTCAAGACATACCGATTCTCGATACCACCAACCGATAACCCCACTCGATCGCATAGCATCGAGAGTGAAAGTCGAGCAGACACGTTCCGATGGGAACTGCTACCCCATAGTAATGGGACCCTGAGCTAGACTGCGCTAATTGTCCTGGATTGCCGGATTTGTGTCCTAACTAGTCATGGTGGCATGGTGGAATGGAATGACATGGCTAGTTTTGGGGAGCAAAAATCTGAAGGAGGCATGGTTTACTGAAGTGTATGAACATGTGAACGATAGATTTCTTTAAGCTATCTATCTATCGTTGATTTGCGACAAGTGATGCATAATTTATATGGTGGTAATGTCAAAATTCTATCGCAAATCAACGGATAGGTAAGACTTAACAAAGACTTTTCGTATGTGAACAGTTATTAATCATTTATTTATGATGCTACAGTGTTTGAAGATAGCACTTTTGAAATTAATGTTTAAGAGCATGTTAAGTATTCTGGAGCAAATGGGTAATTCAATTGTAAACTCGAAACTGCCAATATGATTTCGAATCAATGCGCGAGGCAAAATCTATGTTTGATTATCGTTTTAGAATGCTTGCATTAAACAGCGTAATTGCTTGTACCATTGAAATAAAATGATACCTACGGCGAAAAATATTTTTCATTACGATTTCATAATGTTTTTTCAGGCGTAACTCACGCTGGTTCCCTCTCGTTTAATATCGTACGTGTGATAATCCCCATAGAGAAATGAAAGTACAAACAAAAACAAAGCGGTCGGTCCCCGCCTATTCTAACCTCAAAACATAACTCTTGCTCATAAGCCCTCAGAAACAAAAAAATGTACGCAGAGACCGCTCCAATTATAAAAGGCAGTCGCCCCGAAAACCCTCGGCTTTAAAAAAAAAGTATAAAAAAAAGTTATTTAAATAAAACCCCGGCGCCCACGCTGTGTGTCGCATAAATTGCCTTCATTAATTTCCGGACCCTGCAAAATATTGTCTTGAAAGGATAATCAAATACAAAAACGTGGAAATGGCGGTGCGTCATTTCCATAACATTTCCCTTCCCTCCCCGCGCGCCCCGGATCCCCCTCGCCCGTTTTTCGTCCCCTTTTCCGGTCCCTCCGTCCCCTTTATGAGTCGTCCAATTACGACCCAACGTCGGAGCTTAAGGCTCGCATTAGAGAGAATGGTAATGGTGGCAATTAGATGTATATACTATGAACATGCAGACCAGAGGTTTTATGTGCTCACCATTGTTTAAGAAATTAGCGTATTTTTTAGCTAATTTTGGTAAATTAAGGGGGCATCGTAAAGCTGGGATTCTTTTCCGCAGCATAAATTAGGGAATCCGAAATACCAATTTGCTATTGATTACCTGAATTTTTACCTAAGAATATCTGAAAATAGCTCCATAAAAGGACCTTGATAAGATCCAATCCTCACAATACTACGAATAGTTTAAGCTAGTGCAACGACTTCCAAAGCGTGCTGATTATTATTTTTCATATTGATAAAGTAAATTGTTACAAAGACATGTTCATCATCATCATATCACCCTATTGCCGTCACTGTTGAACGTAGGGCCTCGTCCAGTTAGCGTCTTTGATTATGTAAATATAGCATTCGCGAACAAATCACAACCAAATCATAAACGAGGTATTTAGACCAGATGAACCTAGAGTTGCAACAAAAGCATTCTTTCACAGCTCAAGTGGATTACAATAACTAATCTAACTGTTAATTTGCTTACTAGAGATTGCAATTAATTTCCTAGTTAATGTAATTCGCATTAGCAGGTAGGGATCAAATGAGCTCTCGATTAGTAAAATACCCTAGAACATTAGATGATTGCATTTTCGAATATAGTTATACCTATCTGGGAAATTCAACGGCTTGCAAGATGAAGTTTGAAGACATTTTAGGTACACAGGAAAAAATAATACGTCTTTTACAGACCCATATTTCTTCCGACTTCGAAAGGTTTAATTTTTACACCAATCTCCGTCTTTTCATAGTTCACACGCCCCTTAGGTAGGTACTTAGAAAAAAAAACATCTTTTATAAACCCACATTTCTTTCGACTTGGAAAGTCCGATTTTTCCAATCTCCATTTTATAGTTCACACATCGAAAGGCCATTCCAAATTCAATTCAACCCAAAAAGTACTTACCCAAAATTCAATTAACCATAAAACCGAATTAGAATCTTAATCATAAGCACATAATATTATCTAGATATATACCTACCTCCACACATATAGAGAACCAACATGAACGCAGCGATTTCGTTTCGTTGCGCCTAAATAAACAAAAACATATATTGGCTTGCGTGTTTGTCCCCACTTAATTAATTTTCTCATTTCCTATTAGCCCCGAGGAGTGGGCAAAGGATTTTCGGAGCCCTGTTTGGTTTTTGGAATCATGTTATGTAAATGTTCAAGGGGGTTGAACAAAGGTTGTATATGTATGTATAGGTATACCACCATGTAATACTGAAAACCATATAATCTTATGACAAACAAGAGAACACTGAGTGCCCCTTTGAATTCGTTGTTGTTATGGCAACTGCTGTGTATAGGATTTTCGTTTTTTTTTTAATATAGTGCTGACCCCCAAATAACTTTGGAACAGGGCAGAAAGAAGCGAAAAAAGTTCTTTATGATATTAATTAGATATATTGTATTAACCCCAGGTCTTATATATGGATACATTATGTAATGCAGAAAACATAAATAAAAGAGTAGATAGATGTCTAAATATACATCATAGCCAGATGTAGGCCTTGGAGAAAAAAAGCGTTATGTTTACCAGTGTAGGTATAAACTATTACGAAGTTTTACGAATAGTACAGTCATTGTTTTTGTTTCAATACTTAGGTACCTATTGTTACAGGTAGGTACCACCGCACAAAAATAAGTCTTCTTTGTAAAACAATAGATACCAAAACCACAAAAATGTTATTACATTTTTTAAACCCTACATACGTGCGTGCGTATTAAGCTTTTTTTGCACATCAACACGAAGCTTGGAAAAACGGATTTTACGGCTAAATGGACACTAAAATGTTTTATATAAACATAAGCAATAAAATATTGAAACGTTACGCAAATATTATGAAAACTATTGGTAGTTCGTTCATTTGATATTTTTTATTTTATTTTTTTCTAAATACGTATGTAATTTTATCATTCTAGGCATTTCTTTCACGTCAAAGCCATATTTTTAATATCAAAGGTATGGTTGAATTGACAGTTAAAATAAAAACTTTTTTCAAGTTTTTTTATAAACAAACATTTTATTTTTTACCTGAGTTTAGGTACTTTTGCTTGTGCTCTGAGATAGCATGAGCTGAGATACATGTAAAATAATAATTTAAACTACCATTTAGATTAAAATGGACGTTTAACAACCTTAGGCCGGCTATTAATATTTCACCAATCATTGTTATCGGGGAGCAGTGGGGGAAGCCTATTCGCGTTCGTTGATGAAATGAAAATATAGGTACGAAGAGAACCGAAGAGTTTTAGGTATGTAGGAACACTTGAGGTTAAATATCTCTCGTTTATTAACATTTATGCAATTCTTATAATCTACCAAAAAAAAAACTAACTATAGCAAGTACTTCCCAAATAAATTGGTCTCACGCTTCAATAATTATGTAGCAATTTTACATACCTAATAAGTATAATTCTTCAGCAAAACTAAACTAAATTCTAATTTCTATTGCATAAATATTGCCTTAACCCAAAAATGAAAATAAAACCCTTACCAAAGCATAGTTTAGTCTAAAATATGGACAACGTTATATTATGTACCTACTTACTACTTAGATACCTAACTGTTACATAGTTATAGGGTCGACCTGCGTTCTGTAATTTATGGACAAATTTTATGGTTCGCGCGGTTACAAATGGCGCCACATAACGCTCTTTTTTATGTTAACAAATGTTAGCCACACAAACCTTAATGTAACTCTAAAATGAGGGAAATTATCATCATATTATTCAGACAAAAAAAAAATACTATTACTTGCCAAAGTTTTTAAAACAATAGGTCCTTAATAAAATTGCTTTTTCTTCACCGTATCTACACATACGTAGATTGATTGAACCTCTTTTCTATAAATCGCTGTAAACAAAAAAGGTTGCGCGTTCTCGATTTAAAAATAAAAAAAAGAAAGAATGACACTTTCCAAAAAGGTTTTACCCTTCAATGTCGCCCAGATTGGACAGGCGCAATAAAATTAGGAGCTTACATTGTTGCATGGACGATCTGATTCGCATCACAATGTAGTCCGCTGTATTATTTCGATACAATTTCAAGCTTTTTGTTGCGTATATCGACTTATTTTGATTTAAGAAAAGCGACAATGTTAATTTTTCTTTTGCACACTTATTTATCTTTTAAATGAAACACGAATAAGAGGCATAGGTACTGCTTATTGTTAAAAAAAAAGAAAAAAAAACAATTAAAGAATATAACTATAATATTACTTACCTACTAACTCTTTTAAAAAATACTGAGGATTAAATCTTATATTTATAAAATTTTGCTCATAAAAATATTAGGTATAAAGACGGGAACGAATTACTTTAATCAAACAAATTAAACCAATTAGTCTTCACACCAAAAACACAAACAACGCTTCGCAAATTATAAGACCATTCGCAGTACCATACAAACCATAAAAAATAAACATTTCGTTCCACAATCAAAGTAAGCAATAAACATACGGCCACATAAAACACAGCCAGGCCATGATCATATAAAACATACAGCCTTCTCCGCAAATAGGCTAAACCTCCAGTAAAAAGCTGGCAACATTTGCATAATGACTTTATATTATGCCGCAACTCCAGCGCAGAATTTTAATGACCCGAGCACCGTTTTTGAGTTTTTAATGTAACCAAATATACATAATGTTGTGTAGGAATGGAGCGATACGTAAGTACATGTGGTTTTATAATTTTGCTTTGAAATTGAGAAACATATAGACTCGAGTAGGTTAGCCGAGGCTATGGATGCATGGAAAATTACTTGCCCGAATGAAAATTTACCCAGCAACCCGTCTTCCCAAAGACAGTGGGATGAGCCGCTCTGCAGAGTAACCCGGAATAGTTTGATAGAAACGGCAATTACTCCTGCTGAGCGAGCGCGCCTACTGGCTGTGGGTAGATGGGAGTCGGGGCTTTGGCTTCAGGCACTACCGTCGTCAAATATTGGCACCATGTGTGACGATACAACTTTCCGCCTCGCTACTTGCTTACGTATAGGAGCACCGTGCTGCTCCCCTCATCGCTGCCACTGTGGTGAGGCTGTCACCAGCCTCGGACACCACGGCCTGTCGTGCAGCCGCAGTGCGGGCCGTATTGCCCAGCATGCAAACATCAATGACATTATACGTCGGGCTCTTGTTGCCGTCGGGGTACCAGCTGTATTAGAACCAAACGGCTTGGCACGCGACGACGGTAAGAGACCAGACGGCATGTCGTTATTCCCTTGGAAGATGGGTAGGCCTTTAGTATGGGACGCAACCTGTGTCGATACTCTTGCGCCATCACACCTTTCAAGTTCTGCGTGCTGTGCTGCTGCTGCCGCTGCGGCTGCGGAGAACCTCAAGCGGCGGAAATATAGTGGCCTTGTCGGAAACTATATTTTCGAACCGTTTGGGGTTGAAACCCTCGGGTCGTGGGGTCCGAATGCCCACATTCTATTTAAAGATCTCTCAAGGCGGCTGGTTGACGCTTCTCGTGACCAGAAGGCTGGCTATTACCTCGGACAAAGAATCAGCATGGCGATCCAACGAGGTAATGCTGCCAGCCTCTTGGGCACGCTCCCAGTTGACAGCGATGGGGACGAATTTTTTGACGCTTTTTAGTTGTTTGTTTTACTAGGATAGTTTTTGATTTTTATTGTAAATATGTATTGTAAAAATCTGTGTAAATAAATACTTCAAGTATAAAAAAAAAAAAAAAAAAAAAGTAGGTAAATAAGAACTATATATAAGCTTCTATAACTACACATACAGAATTGTGTTAATAATTGATCCATGTTTCTTCTTCCTTCCCAGCTAAAACTCGTAGAAGGTGGTGAAGGGCGAGCGTTTTTGACGGCTGTCTTTTGTAAACTAGATCTTCAAAAAATGATTTTAATCCTACTTTGAATAAATTACCTTTTTCCAGGTACCTACGAAAAATAGTTCCCTTGAGACGCTTGAAATAGCTAGTAAACATAACTACCTATACCTACTTCAAAACTTACATACCTAAAACAGTTATTACATAAAACTCCTATTATATAAACAGATGAGGGTAAATCCGTGCAATTTACGTCATGTCGTTACTCATTACGCATTCCCGCGAAGGCTTTGAAGGTAAAATTACGGGCCCTTGAGGGGGGCCCAAAAGTGGGAGGGGTGGATAATAAATGACCCAGCGGGGCCCGCAGGGGCGAAGTTGCCAACTTTTTTGACAAATTGCTGTAAAAGTGCGTGCTTCTAATCGTAAGGGGTTTAATGTAGGGGCGTCGGGGTTGCCATCTAATTCTAAATCGGTGAGCCTTGTCCTAATTTTGGTTGTTGTGTAGAGTAAATTAGATTCATTTGTTATGTGTATTTTTGTGTAAATGACAGCCTCTCTGTATTAATGCTTATAAAAATATACTGGCCAATACATGTGTCAATTTTAAATGAAATAAAGTCTGATCACGAGACTTCTCCTGAAATGCACATGTTTTCTAATTTATCTAAAAGTACTGCTGATTGCCATACCATCACTATTTGGTTTACCTAATTTTTAAGATTGTCTTCTCATACCTGCGTATTATGTGCAGTATATAATTAAAAGTATTCATACATAAGTAGATTTTATACACGCACGAGTACAAGTCCTGCATGTACAAATTACTCGCTCACGCATCTTCAAGCGCTCACTGAAAATTAATTTTGTGATTGTACAAAATTAATTTCGTTAAATCATTTAATTACCTGGTATTTACTTGACATACGGCTGATAGAAAATTTCTGAACATAGTGGGTCCTCATCGAAATTTGGGAGATAATATGCTTTTCATTTGTTTTTTATTCACCTACTAAGTAGGTATGTACTTCCATTGCTACATTTCTTTTGACCACTCAATTAATCAGCAAAGATTCCCGTCTACACAACAGACAAACCTTAACCCTAAACTAACCCACGTACACCCACCCACTTCTATTCCAATGCATTTTAATCAAGCAAACTCGTAGCTGCCATTACAAACACATACCCATATAATTCCCCTTCCGTAAACTTTCAATACATAACCGGAGAGTTTCGGCCCAAATGGAATATTCATACAACCATCCAGTTTACGACCTTGTAAAGGGCCGCATAAAAATTTAGAGCTAAAAAACGTGGAGTGTACCCTTTAGATGTACTCTTGGGATGGAGCTGAAGTTTGTAATTGAATTTTTGCCTGGAGCCCGCAAAGGGCTGGCCTGCTTAATTTGTCGTGCGCGGTAAAGGGTTCATGGGAGTGGTGTGGGTTACAGGCGGAGGCGAAAAGGAATGGATACCTACATAGATGTGAGACGAAAAATTACTGGTTGTGACGTATTTTAGTAAGGCATTTCATCAAAGAAGCAGCTTAAAAATCCGCGTTAGTAAATTGCATATCTAAAAACCTACGTACGGTTCAACCAGTTTTGTAACTTGACTTGACAGATTGCAAAATCCCAAATAATCATTTGGGATTTTTGGGATGTTGAAGTCAAGTTACAAAACTGTGGTAAGGTACTTGAAGTTCCCTAAAACTCTATACTTAATAGAGTACATAGGTTGGATGGGACTGGCGTCCTTTAAAATAAAGAAAATATATAATACAAAGGTGTACTTATAATCCAAATAACAGCATACCTTGGGTATATAATATCATGTAATATTGTTTATAAAAAAGCATATGAAACCCGCTACATTTCTCTCGCTTGCATCCCCTCACAAGATACAAATTATATTGTTGTAATCAAAAAGAAATATTCCATTTTTTACCCGACCAAGGGTTGTTTGAGCCTCCTTTTTTCAGCCTACGTGCTAAAATTTAATTCGGGCTTTCCGGATTATGTACAGGTACATTTGAAATACATAACCCCTTTTTATCTTTGAAAAAAAATATAATTGATCACACCCTTTAAAAGGCGTCACGTAGGTACATTTAATTCTATTAAGTTTAAAAAATGTTTGTAAGTACCAAAAATGTGTAGGTATGTTTTGTTAGACTGAATGTTAGTTCTATGTGTAGGTACTGTTTGCTTGTTAGTATTATAAGGTTCTTTTTTTGCAGTTGATGTTGAATTATGTATGTATTTAGCGACAGTGGTGGGATAATTATTGAGTCGTTTAGCCATTCAGACGCTCATCATTTAAATGATAAACGGTAATCAAAATAAATATTAGGTACCTATTGATATTTTAGGAATTCATAGATCATGCTACAATTGTTCTACAGGCGTGTTTAGCAATTGAATTTACGTAGATATAGTATCAATCTACAAAATTATGTTTACAATTTCAAGACGAAATAAACTCAAAATAGCACATAAAACTTCATGAAACAGTTCTAACCACAAACGAATGCGGTAATATCTTTAAGTGGAAAAAGGTAAGTTGATATCGAGTTCAACCTTTATTGACCTAAGACTAACCTAATAAGTGAAATGCATTAGAAGTGTTTACTCACTCAATATACTCCTAGTTGATTACGTAAACGTATCTCTATCTAGTTCTTCGTTGAACGTTATTTTAATGAACGCTCGTGCTTTTTAGTTAGAAAAAATTCAAACGAATTTGTCATTTTGAGCACTACTGCTTTTCAAAGCACGAAAATAGGGGCACACCTACACATAAACAATATTTTATCTCCCAAAAATAAAATTCCTTTTTAAAAGTCCAACATAAAACGCCTATCTCCGGTTAAGCCCGACAGCCTAAAGCATTACATGACAAACAAAAACCGGGCGTCACTCTTACCCAAAAATAAACACAGATATAATTTATTATCTGTGGACCAAAAAAACGTCACACAATCTTACGTTACGCACAAACAGAGCCTGCTTAAAACCTATCCGGGCCTTTGCTTTTCCATTTTCAACCACCAGCTAGCGTTGACCTGCCTCGTCTCCCGCGTACCTAGGGAGTTTGCTAAAATCTGGGGTGAATGTTTAAAAACGGGGAGGTCGGGCTAAAATGGCCAGTTTCCCCGTCCAGCGTCGTATGACAGATGATTATCTACGGGCGACGTCAAAGTGAATAATTGGAATTTAGAATAGGCATGTTTTTGGAGTTTATGGGAGCTCGATACGGCGAGTTCGTTGATTATGTTGTAGTGTTGGACAGGAACATTTTTTAGTCATTTGAACTAGCGCTGGCTTTGATCTAAAAGTGTAATAAACGTGATGTGCGAGATTGATTATCGACTCTGTTTGTTTTGTCACTATACGCTTATAGCTATCCGTTTACCTATCATTATTAACTATTCAACTAACGCTAATAAAATTGTCTGCATGACACAATACCTCTATTTTTTCTTCGCCCTCATTTAAAACCAAATACCTATTCTTCAGGCTTAACACTAAGCGCATAGGCAGTAAAGCAGTTACAAATATCAAGTACCAAACACCTACATATCCCCAATAGAATGCAAAACAAACGAAAATACCTACAACACCTAAACATTAAAATTCTTTCACCCCGGCCGTGCCCAAAAAGACAAAAGAAAGGCACCCATGTTTTATAACGACTGGCCAACACGGGGCGGCGAAAATGAAAGGATGCTAATTAATTCTACAAACCGCACGCACACAAAAACGTAGATAGGTATCTATAGGTATGTGAATATCCAAAAAAAATTGGATATCAAAGGGATGCTTAAGAAAGATAGGCGAAAAAATAGGTACCTACTGGGACGCGCCCCGCCCGCCGCGGGTCGCAGGTCCGAGTCTCCCCCGCCGAGGGAGGTTGGGGCACGCACATGCGTATTTTGCCGCCCCCACTCTAAACCAGTCTTCCATTTTGTTTTTGCGTAGTCATTTTTTACCCCGTTTAGTTTCGCTAGACAACTGTTCTAATAGAATTATGGTATGAAACGATAATTACTGTTGAATTGGTTGTTTTAGGTTTCTGCGGCTATTCGATTGTGGGAATAACATAGATAGTGCAGAAATCAATACCTACCGTAGATGCCACTCGTAACCAACAAAAAAAATATTTTCATATTCTATAGAGAATTCTCATGATTCTCATTTATATTCTCATATTCCTCATAACCAGTAAGTTCTAAAGTACATTAATAAAAGCTTTCCTTTATAGTTTGTATCAACTCTTTATTCGTTTCCTTTGTTCCGAAAAATGTCTACTTATACCGACTGCTTCAACTATTCTTTTTACAGCATACTATTCTTTATACAAACCCATAACCATGAATAAATACTTACCACTGCTTCTGATTTAAGGATCCTCTTGCTTTAGTCTCAATCTCGTTCGGTGGCCTTCATTATTGTAGTTGATCAAAAGCAACGCGTTTTCCACATCCGACATTGTTTTCAAGACCTTAAACCTTTAGAAAAGGATAAGTAGAATGAAGGGAAATTATATAGTTTTCATTGTTTCTTTTAAACAAAATTCTTATATACTAAATCTCAGTATGTTGCTCTTCAGTTATTACGAGAACATATACCTTCCTAATAGGACTTAGTATCTAACAGTTTAGATTCTGAGTTCGACGTAAACTGTCCATTGTTACATGGAATAATCATCAGCTCGACTAGGCAATAAGGACTGCATTTTCTGCAGTCATGATAAAATTGAAACGTTCTCTAGAAAGTCCTGTTTGCAGAAGGGTGCTGTTTATAAACGACTTTGCAAAAGATGAGTTTCTCAACTCGAATGTTTGTATTTTGTTTAGCTTTTAGTGAAGATGGTTGGATTAACTGTTAGATTTGCTAAATAAGGTTTCTGTCTAGCGTGGTTAGGTACCCGTAGTTTCCCCATTCGTTCCCTAATCCCTATATAGTAGAACAGTCTTGCATAGATTTTCCTTGGGTATATTTCTGTCCAGGAATAAGCTTCGGACACATAATGTCACCATTTCATAAAAAATGACTCAAAAGAGCTTCTACGTTTTACATTCGCCCCACGCTGCGTTCGCCTTAAAAAAAATCTGCAACTATATATTCGTTGGTCTGGTAGAGAATATAAGGTTGTTTCATGTATTGGCCTATACTTACTGATGAAATGTGTACACCATATTATTCTCCTTTACCTACCTTTGAAACGCAAAAAAGAGTTTGCCTACATAAATAAATCTCGAGCAAATCCATGCAACACATAAAGGATCCTCCGCTTCTAAAGCTCGTATAAAAACAGAATTACCCACCATCCATTAGAAATTAACAAATCAATTACCTTAAACAAATAATTCCACCCTTATTTCCTTTATAAACAAACCCTCGCCTATTTACTTTCCGATAATGACAAACGCAGTCTTGCAGGAACCTTGCCTCTTCACAAACACCCTTCATTTTGAACCTTATGTCCTTGAGATAAGGGTGTAAGATACGATGTAGCTTGAGGATGATGGTGTGAGGTATGCGAATTTGAGCTCTGTTACTTGGAGATAAGGGTGTAAGGAGTTTTGGAGGGAAGATATTGGTTCCGTGCTAGGTGATCCATCATAGTGTCGTTTCTATTTATCTTGATGAGCCCTCACTTCCTGGACTAATGGCCCTTTGTTTTTTCCCCTGCCTGTTCCCTTTGGGTGTGTGAGTGTAGATTAATCATACGTAATCAACCATGTGGCTTTATAGATAGGAATCGGTATATGAACGTAAAGGTTTTATATGGAGAGATCTACGAGGGGTTCAATGGTAAAGATGGGGTTACAATCTGCGGTAGGCTGTAGTCTAATGTTTGGCTGTCAAGCTTATATACGATTACGACGATTATTATACGAACCTTGTAAATTCCTAACTGTCTTAAAGGTTGGGAATTAAAACGATACTACCTATAGGTAATATATGAGTGTATGTGTTTATGTAAGAGACCACGATCGGTGCAATTCGACCGAAACGTCGGATAAAGAAAAAGGTACTCGTATTGTACCATTAAACATAGAATCGCGTTTGAGTCCTGATTATTTATACCTACCTGCCTCAACTTCCTTTCTGCAGATGAGTGTAATTTTTACTTGAAATTTGAGTCTTGATGTTTTGTAAACATCACCAAAGAATCGAACCCACAACCACACATTTCAACCTACCCAAAACTAGTTAACGTAATTACAGCTCCATTTAAAGCCTGCATTGCTGCCTACCCCGTAATCGAAATGAGCGCGAAGATATATATAGTAAGCTTTATGCCATAGCTTGTGGATCCGAACCGTGGATTCATGGCTTTGTATGTCAATGTGTAGGACTTATGGTGTAGGTGTGATTTGAATGTGAGAGGGAGGTTAGAAAGTTTTTGTGGGAGAAAATGAACTGCAAATTGTGTGTAAGTGTAAGTGCACACCACAAAGTTTTAGTCGGCCAATAATCGTTTGTTTGGTTGTAATGGATAAACTCAAAAACTACTGGACCGATTTTAAATATTCTTTCACCATTAGAAAGCTATATTATCTGCGAGTAACATAGGCTATATTTTATCCCGGTCCGGGCAGTAGCTCCCACGGGACGCGGGTGAAACCGCGGGAAAACGGCTAGTTATATAATATAATAGCATCAAGAAAAAATGTATTAGTAGTGTAGTAAATTTGTTGTTTTATATTTTGCAGTTTTTGCAGTGGTTTACGAAGAAGTATGTACAATTTTCTGAACCCGTAGCGCTGCGTCTGAAATAGTACTAAACTCTGGAAGGCCAAGTTTTACATAACTCACGCCTAAATATTGAAACGAATCAAAACACACTCAATTTTAGGGACTAATCAAAATTCATTCTTTTAATATCACAATTACGTAAGCAGCTACAGAAATCATCTTAATTATTATAATTATATTTGTTACGGAAATATAGAAACAAGGGTTTTTGGAACACGAACGTGGTACAGAAGCCTTTTTTTTAATCTTTTGAGACACCTTAAATCAAATGGTGACATAAAACCGACGACTATCCCTATTGTTATAAAATTAAGTACCTTTTGAGTATTCTTCGAAGTTAATTTCTCCCATTAATTTAGAATGTTCCACTTACAATCTACTCTGAGATCGAATCTCGTAAACGCATGCTCGTACAAATGCCTATATTATGAAGTCTGACCGCGCACAGTTTAGTCCTGCGTCCCCTAACAAATTAGCTAAGCTTCACTGTTTCATACCTGGTTTAGAAATTAAACAATTACTTGAATTGTAGTAGCAGATTTTTTAGGTATGTTATTTTTATTTATTGTTAGGATGTTGTAATATAACACTTCTTTCTTTTTAAAAACATAGGCAATTTTACAGAGAATTTTTCTCTTTAATGGTAGCTAGAAGGGATAATAACGTCACTAGCTATTACCCGCACTTCCACCTATATCCAAAGAAAACTAAAATAGCTGCAGAAAAATCAATATAAAAAGATATCTTTTCCTTATTGATTTTCCTTTTTTCAACAAATCAACATCCATCTCAAAAGAAAATTAATCTTGTATTTATATCATTTCAGGGCGTCCACTTCAGGTGAACGACGACCATTGTTTCCTGAATCTGCACTGAAGTGAAGTCTTCGCTGATCAATAAGGTAATTTCCTATTCATTCTTGAAATACCTATACTAAGATTCACAAAACTTTTATTTCAAAATTAAGTTAAAATTCTTAAGCTGTATAGAAGAAAATATAGATTTTTCGTTTAACAGCCCATCATGCCGCTATGTAAAAACAAAAGCGTCTACATATAGTTCTAGAAAAGACTACTAATGTAGGTAACTCTTATGTTTAAAACTGCGAAAAATCACATTAATCTTTTATGTTTCTACGGATAAATGTCGTTACCTTCATTTGTTTCGCAAAAAGCATTTCCCATTTCACGTGGAGACCTCATGCAATAAATAAAAAAGTGCTTACCAGAACAAAGCGCCATAATACGCAAGATCATTGCAATCTTAAAACAAAAGCCATTCGTTGAAAACCACATTATTTCCCAGCTCCACTGCCATAGGCTCACAATACCACAGCCAAGACAAATGAGAAATACACAATATCTAAAGCCTAGGTAAATAGGATAGCTTTGTCCTAGCCATGCAAAAGTGGCACCTTCTTTTATACAAAAACCTTGCAAGCGAATATCGTCTCTAAGTTGCAAAAATAGAGCATTTTTTTGCTAAACGTTAAACGCCGCTTCAAAACTCCGAGACCATTTCTTTTACATATACTATGTGAACGTGCTTCATTAGTCTGAACTTCAACCTTATCTAGTTAAACATAAAGTTGAAAGTTCTTTGGTGTGATGTATAGCAGTGAGGCTGTTTTGGCTAGTCAGGAGCGGTCAAAATTTATTGCGCGTAAATGTGCTCTGGCTAACCCGGGAGTTAGGGGGTGGGGGAGTAGGCTTAAAAATCGGGGAAAGGGGTAAAGGGGTACGTTTTTAGCGTTCGCAGCGCGTCGGCCTATTTGGGGTGTTGACGGCGCACAGGGACGGATTTGGAAAAGTTGGGTGGTATTAACAAATCACCCAGTGTGTTTTGTATTATTGTTGCGTTAGATGTGAGGTTTGATGGTTTAGCTATGGGAGCTTTATTTTTATGAAGAGGTAGAATGTTATTATGTCTATTTAAACATATTTTTTTATTTACTTCATGATCATAGAATATGATACAATGGGTCCCGTTATGAATATTTTTTGTGTTATAGGGATAAGTAAGACACAAGTTTATTTCTTTATTTATTAAAATGCCGTTTTCTTCAAATGTGGGATCATTATTGTTATGGTTTTACAGTGTTTAACTGCTTTTAAATAAACTCGGTTTAATATTCCACTCCTGACACTCTTGAAAATTATAAAAAGTATTTATTCTTATCTTATCTTATGATTTAATTTTACATTAGCTCTTCTATATTATTTCAGGTGCATTGCAGAAGAAGAATACCGGATATACTACAAAGGAAATACAGAACTCAGCAGAACAGTTTTAATTACACCGAACTTAAGGTAACTTATCCATACTTGCAATACTTATTGTAAATACCTTAGTGTACTTCTAAAACTAAACGCGAAGTATTATAATATGTAATGTTAACTATTTCTATACACTTTTCATCATTGTAATAAATACAAAACATCAATTCCTTTACAAAAACGAATCCACCTATTTACCACCACCCCTAGGCCCCTAAGTCCGTCCCTGCAGCGCGTTTAACCCCGCACCCTGTCGACCTACGCACGTCTCACTCGCACAAACTACAAAAAGAACTCGCCATCGCTTTCCACCCTTTGCTTAAATTATTGCACCTCCGATCCTACCCCGTACCAAACGACATAACTAACACAAAAACACCTACACGAAAATCAACCTTATTGACTTAGCTATAGAGTGTAAATTGCTACTGACATCCACAATTGTAAGAACAAATTTCTCCAAAGAACATACAGTGATGATCTGTTATCCCATTAGATACTGATCTAACGTTAATTTTTGTTTTAAGCTAATCTGCACCTTATTGTTTAGGAATAGAATATAGTTTTGAACGGCCTTTTTTGTGTAAAATTCGTCTTTTAAGAATCGGGAGTATTATAACGAGAGGTTGAGAGTAGCGGAGGGCATTAAAAAGGCCACCCAGGGGTGGTAGTTTAGGGGGTGGGGGTGAAAGGGTGGGGATAAGGGTAGTCGCCGTGTCGGATGGTAAAGACGCATTGCTAGGAGAGCCTTTGGCTTGTAAAGACGAATCTAACGACATTTGAATGAATATGATTTAGTTTTAAATATATATTTTTTTGCAGATTTTTTTTATTCATCCAGATATCATGTTTAGAGCATTGAAAAAAAATGTTATTTCAATTCACAAATTCAAATTGTGTTCGTTACAAATTGCTAGTGCGCCTTGATGAGAGAAAATAAAATACATTTGACTCGCAGATAGAGTAGTAAAAAAAATATAGGAGTAATAGAGCATTTTTTTATCTCATACATAATAGTTAGTGGATTAACTAATGGATGAGATATATGAATGCTCTTTACAATTACATAGGTACAATACTTTTAACAAAACTGCATTTCATTTTTGATATTTCTGAAAAAAAAACATGAACACAAAGAACTTCCACATTTGGCACTCATAAGCGATAATATGATATGAGGAATGATTTGAAGTATAGGTAGGTATGTATTTGATAACTTACACCGAATTAAAATGTCTTCTCATTTTCCTTTTTTTTGTAACATAAAAATCACATAAGGAGGCATAAAAATACATTCTCTTACAAAAAATTGGGATACCTTTCACAAACGGTCGATTAGCCCCAAAGTAAAGCTATTGATTAACTTGCGTTACGGGTATATTACAAAATACATATCATTACAGTTACAGCCAAAAAACCAGTTCATCACACAAACATCGTACCGGGAATCAAACCCCCGACCCTCTGCTCAGCAATCCACCATAGCACCCATTTCACCAACTAGCTTGTCACTACACAATCACAGTAGACACATAGACGATGCATGGGCGGTACATTTTTTTGCACGCGAGTGTAGCATGCGGGTTACGAACTGTAATGTAAACAGCAGCCTACAAAGAAACAAAGTACCCACCTGTCAGGTTTTGAAGATTGGAGTGGAAGATTTATCGTGGATTACATGAAATATGTATGCATAATGTAAATATTAGCTGATCTCCACGGTTGCCAAAGTCTCATGAAACGTTCTACTTGCCCCTGTTTTAAAGTCTTTCTCAACCTTTAGATTATCTGAGTTCTAAAAATTTAATAGGTAGGTGTAAATAGACGGAGCTACTTTCGATTCGCACTTATATATGATCAGTAGAGCATCTCTTTTAAATCCTTTAGTCAGTTTTGATTGTGGCAGTACTTTTGAGCCCTATTGTCTTCAGGATTTACATTATCTACTTAATTTACGTAGATATACTTCCAGAAGTATAAAGAAAAAATCGTTTAAATGCTAGAAAAATTGGCCGTTAGTTTATTGGTGTTAAAAAAGCCCAAAGATTTAGCTTCATAACCCACTTAAATTTGACGAAAGTTACCTAAAATACTTACCTAGTTTCAATTTAAAGCTCCTAATAATATCCAGTAATTCCATACTCCCCTACAGGTAAGGGTAGAACAAAAAGCGCGGAGACAGCGCCGGTATCAGATGGGCGTAATTTTTCATTACATTACCATAGGATAGTCATGCGCGCGTGAAGATAAAACCTCGGCCCGGACCCGCGTACTATGAGAATGCGGGATGCGCGATACGACGCTTGGAAAAATACGCTGTTCAAAAAAACTTTTTTTTTCGAAATTTTTTTTTTGTAAGTGTCTGTTACGTGTTTTGGGAAAGATACGCCTGTGGGTCATGTTAAACATTACCAACAATAAAATTACAAGTTTCAAAACTTCAACAAAAACATCTGGATACAGTAATTATAACTATTGAATTAACGACTAATTAATGTCTAACAATAAGAATGGCAATACAAAACTTTAATTTATTAGTATCGACTTTTTTACAGCCTATGAAATTCATTAAGACAAAAATTAAAGATTTAGAAAATAATGCTGCATTCAGTTAGCAAGAATTGAGTCCAAGGAAGTTGCTGTATTGCCGAAAAGTTGTGTTTTCTCATCTTGAACTTCAGATACGTTCCTTTTACTTGGCAAAATCCATCTATGTATTCGATCTATTACTCCATAGCCACCATTCCATTCGTTTAAACAGCATTCTGTGAAACAAAAATGTAGAAATTAAACTTATTAATTAAGTAAAATTTTGCATATCAGGGGATAAGAGTTTTTATTATATTACAGTAAATAAACCCTAGTCGTATAAGTTACACAAACATTAACATGTTACTAGGTCCCGAACTAAGAATAGCTCAAATTACATATTCCCCGAAATTCTTTCTCAAGCGCAACTTTACAACACTATTTCCTAACATAATTCTACAAAAAATTGAAAAGTAAACAAAAAAAAACACCAAAAAAGTAAAAAAAAAAATTTGCAAATAAAAAATATTCCTTCTTCCCATTTCATAGTACGAGGGCCGGGGTGTAGAGTTCCCTTAGGAAATTAATAGTCGAGTGGTAGACCCTTCGAGCACGAAGTTCCCGCGACCGCCGCTAGGTGGCGGGGAAGTTACGTGTAACGAAACGCGACCATTCCATTTTTAAATTGGAATATAAGATTACGTTTTGTTTTGAACGTAGCTTTGTTGAAGGTAAGGCGTGGCTGTGTGTCTGTTTTTTGTCGATGGTAAATAGAATGAGAAGATGGATTTTTAGTAGTTTTATGAAAGGTTATAGAAATAGGTAAATTTTGGAAAAGGAAAAAATTTTTGCAACTGAGTATTAAGATCAACTCTTCAAAATTATTAAAAAAAAAAAAAAAAACTTAAAAGATTTTTTTTTTCAATCTACTTTCAGCTACACAAATACATATCCACCTACAAACCAAAATTAAACTACGATTTAATACGCCACATAAATCACGCAGCCCAAATCTACGCACAAATTCCGCCCAAACCCTACAGATGGCGCCACCAACAAAAATACACACACGGTTAAAACTCGCACATTTTCAAACACACCTAACAGGAAACTATCAACCGCATACAAACTATTCCGCTTACATCGAAATATTTAATAGTCGCTAAAATATTCGTGGAGCGGCGACGGCAGAACTAAGCTAAATTAAACCAACTGCTCAGTTATTTGTTACGAATTATTATGATTTTAGTTTTGTAACATTGCAGCTTGCAGCGTAGGGTTAAAGTCCAGGAATGTTCGCTTGTTAATCGTACGAGAGGTGCACCGTGTGTAATGTGCGAAATTAAAATTCAAATTAGAGTGTTGAAAGCTGTTACTTTGTAGTTTGGTTTTTGTGTGCGATTTAGGGAAGGTTATTAAGCTGGGTTAGGAATTAAATATAATTAGGTAATATTCGGGGAATGTTTTGGGTGTATTTAAAGGAGCTAGTTTTTATATGGAAAGGTTAATTTCTGAGTGTAGAGGTATTCTAGAAATTGTTTCAGCAATTGGAAAATATGGAATTCAATTTATAGGGAGGCAAACAATATTAGATTAGGTATGAATAGATGCAAATGTAATGTAGGTAAACTTTGAACGCTTTTTAGAAAAGACAATAATTGAATCTTTTTACCATCGTGGTGTGTCACCGAGTTAGTAAAATAAAAGGAGCACAGATATGATTATGTTCTCAGCTCAAATTCGTAATTGTTCTTTCATGATTCTTAGTTCCAAACAATCATTTCAATGCATCACGTATACCTAAATACTACACAGTTTAAATAATTATAGCTAACCCAACTTAATACCTACTCCTCATTAATTTTTAAGTCTCGGAATAACAAGCTCTCCAAAAAACATCTAATACATACTTCTGTAAAACAAATTAAACCTTTGTGGTTCACAAACAGCACTTTACATACAGAATTTCAATTACAAAACTACAACACCATAAAATCTATTGAATCCAAAATGGCGTCGTAACCCTTTCAAAGCGTACGAATCTAATTTCGTACCCCGCCAACTATTTAAACTGAAGTTAGTTCGAGTCTAGAAGTCCCAGACGCAACGCACTCTCAATTAGTGAGTTTCGTATGAAAGTTTAACCGGTCGTATATAACCATTATATGTAAAAAACATTTCTAATACATACTTCTGTAAAACAAACAATAAACCTTTGTGGTTTACACCCAGTAGTTTACGTGCAGAATTTCAATTACACCATGAAACTATTGAATCCAAAATGGCTTCTGTAACCCTCTCAAAGCGCACGAATCTAATTTCGTAGCCCGCCAACTATTTAAACTGAAGTTAGTTCGAGTCTAGAAGTCCCAGACGCAACGCACTCTCAATTAGTGAGTTTCGTATGAAAGTGGTAATTTATAACCATTATGTGTAAAATATACATCTAATACATACTTTTGTAAAACAAACTCGAAACCTTTGTGGTTCACAAACAGCAGCTTTACACACAGAATTTCAATTACACCATAAAACTATTGAATCCAAAATGGCTTCTGTAACCCTTTCAAAGCGTACGAATCTAATTTCGTACCCCGCCAACTATTTAAACTGAAGTTAGTTCGAGTCTAGAAGTCCCAGACGCAACGCACTCTCAATTAGTGAGTTTCGTATGAAAGTTTAACCGGTCGTATATAACCATTATGTGTAAAATACGGGTAAAGTGCAAAGTTAGACGTTTCTATCCTTGTGAGGCTATAACTCATGTGTGGGCAACTTCTGAGAGTACTGTCTGCAGGGGTAGGGTTAATAGTTTTGTGTGTTTTAATTTTTTAAATTGTATTTGTCGAAAGTTACATTTATTCGGTTTGTTTTGTTATTTGTGGCATCTTTAGAACTTGACACACATAGATTTATTGTTTTATTGACTGGAACAATCTGCGTATCTTCCAAAAATTCACAAAACTCTAGTTGAACATTGTGATGGTGGCGTCGTGTGTGGCTTGCTCTGAAGTTGATGCTTGGCACCCACAAAGTGAACTGCCAGATAATTCTCAAAAAAGGACGCAGTAGTCCTAGATTACCATAACATACGTAGGTACTTTTTATTGCTAATGTCCGAGAAGAAAAACATAATTTTATATCACGGAAACCATTATGCTATGTATAAATCCGGTCGGTTTTTCACATAAAAAATTAGTACTTAAGTAGCTGTAATTCCTTTCTAGTTTTTGATATTTATATATCTTGTAGTCAGCTAAACTCGGTATGTTGGTCATTGAAAAAAAAATACCTAACTGATGTACATTATTTTGCAGACGCTACTTGCGGGACGCGGGGCGCGGGAGTCGGCGCCAGTGTGCGGTAATTGTACAAAAGTTACCATCCTCAGCTCCGGCGGATTCGTTCACGCTTCCTTACTTGCGAGATACACACGAGCGGTCAAAACGCCGCGGTTTGACGCCCGTCTGAAAAGTTACCGTTCAATAACTTAGCAAATCCGATGCTATAATTACTGCTACTACTGCTGCTACGACTGCACAGTCGTATTTTGTTTGTATATTTTGAATATTGTGAAATCACTTGTAACTTACATCGTGGAAAGGTTAATTTGACGAAAACGGTAAACTCAAAGCTTTGCATTTTGAAAGTTGATGTTTGTTGCTCATTCGTGTACTACACATACCCACCAACGATGAAAAGCGGTATCTTGCACGAATCATCTCAGTATTGCCAGTGGAATCCATACATAAACAAATAGTAGCATTCGATTAATTAAATTGAAGTGGAAATCCTTCCAAAACGTTAAATAATTACTATTTATAAAGTTACTAGTTAGGCACAATAATATAATCATTTGATTATCAGTATCCTTCGTTATAAAACTCGATTTATCTTATTCAATTATTTATTTTGGAAAAATCTGAGTAACACAAAAAAGACGTAGGTATGTATTATACATAGTAGATATAGTCCTTATTTCAAAGCAGCGAGAAAGTCTATATACCTACCTAAACCTTACCATACGTGAATAATCTCCAACGAAAACACGTAGGTAGAGAACCGCTTTGCAAATTACCCAGCTTTATTCCCATCACTACGGGCCCATTTTCCCAACTTAATCAAATACTTTCCAAGTCATTTCACGCGCCCCATCCCTAACACGGGGCCCCCTGAAAACCGTAACGTTCGATTTCCCGTCCCGGGCCCCTAATCGTAACTTTTCTTCAATCAACCGTCTACGAATCGTAAAGTAAAATCTAATTACCGTTTACAGATTGCCATCGAGTCAGGGCTGCGCGTGATTAAAAATTTAAATTATGTTTTAAAATTAGAACATTTTAATCTAGGGTTGGGTTTTAAAAAGTTTTTATTCAAGTGGGAATGCTTAAGTTGACGTCCGTTGTTGAGTGTGGCGAGTAGGGTTGGCTGTGTGATTTTATTTTTAGTCGATTTTCTTTTATTTCTAATTTTTTTACGGCTTTTTGTAGTTACGAAACTCATTTTTTTTATTTGAGACACGACATGCTGAGGTTACAAGCGCTCAGTCTAATTGAACAGCAGATATAGGTAGTTTGCATAATTATATTATTTGAATTAATAACAACCAGTATTCAATAAGTTTCGGGGACGTAAAATATTATGAAAACGACGTATTAATTTTCACTTACATATATTAAGAGCAATGGAGTGTTAATAATACTTTTAAATAAGAATTAAAAGGTTGAAAGATTATTTCTTCATAGCAAATCGAGTCGCTGAAAATTTCAGTAAAACATAAATGCGTACTTGAAAAGTGAAGCTTCGAAGGTTGTGGTTTTATCGATATATCGATAATTTTAATTATTGTACACTTAATACAGCAAAGTAACTACTTCAATTTACTCTTATGAGTTCATAAACATAATAATTACATTTTGTTATTTCGTATTAAATTCTGCAATTTTGTAACAAAATTATTAATGGAGTATATTTCGTAATTGAGTTACTACTTATATGCTTGTCTGTCTTTATTGAGAAATCATAATCGCATTTGATGAAGTAAGCAATTTAAAAAAGTCGAGATTATCGATTAGAAGAAGTCAATAAAATATTTTATTAAGCTGAAAAATGTTGTATTTCTCATTCCATATCTCTGTCTTAGCTTCTTAAAAGCGTAATTATTTTTCGACAATATGGTTAGGTAGAGGACAATATTAGAACTATGTAATATTATCTATTTAGGTACAAAATGTAACAAAAGATTTTCTGACCTCTAACCTTTCTAAATTTCTTTGAGTCAATAAAAATATATTATGTCAAAGAATCATCACCATCCTTCCATTTTTTCTAATACCTAAGCCTCAGCCTAGCCAGCCCTGTACCCTACACAAGTTAGGCAAGCGGTAGCCGGGGCGGGTCTTGTGGCACAGGGCGGGCGGTAATGAGTTGGGCGGCCGAGGAGTTCGCAGACTCGGACGTAGGCATTAAACTTTCGTGCACTTTGGTTGGTCGAGAACGGGCACAACTTTGGGACGGAGACAAATAAGGTTAGGTACTATAGTTTTGGAAGTTTGAAATATAACCTCTTTGGTGTAATTAGAATTAAAAATATTATTTTTTTATTAAGAATGGTCGGTCCTCTTTTCTGTCATTGAACATCTTTGACAGTCGTGACCGGTAGTCATCAGAAGCCAGCAAGTCTGACAACCAGTCTTACATAGGGGTATTGGGTTGCCTGGGTAACTGGTTTGAGGAGGTCAGATAGGCAGTCGCTCCTTGTAAAACACAGTTAGACTGGAAGTCGACTCCAACATAGTTGGAAAACGGCTAGATAGATGAAGATTTTTTTTAATTAGTAATGGTCGTTCCTTTTTTGAAAATTCAAACATGATTTCATTCCGCCATTTCTATTCAGCCAGTAACAAAACGAATGTGACAGTTATGCGTTACGTATTTCAGTGCAATGGGCATTCTACGAACTTTTTATATTATTATATTAACTGGATTATTTGCGAACTATCGTGTGTGAGCGCATTAACACTGACACTGACTGATGACTGAAAACTATTATTGACCGTGGTATGTTTGATAGGTTTCAGCAAAATATTCATTCGGTTTTTTAGTATTGTTAATAGATCGTTATTAGATTTTTAACACTTGGTTGTTGTAATAAAAAAATGGATTATCAGTAAGAAAAAGCAATACTTTAATTTGTTGGAAATAATGAACAGTAACTTGATTTTTGTTTTTAAATTGATGTTTGGTTATAAGCCTGTTTCGTAGAGGAGTCCTGAAAAATGTTGAACATTCTCCACCTAACTTTATCGTAACTTAAATAATAATTCAGTATTCTGACCAGTCAATAGCTAGCATACCGACCCAAAAGGACGACAAACTGTCGCTTCTACATTTTTTTCTTCAAACTCTTTGGCAGAAAGTTGAAATTCGGCTCGCTCTCGAGACTACAGATAAATATCTGGCCGCGGCCGGACTTTTTTAATATAAATGTTCTTTGTTCCTGACGGGAGAAACTTTTAATGAAAATTCAAATAAGGACAACTTTTAACCTTTTGTTTTTTTTCGCGTTTGTTTTTTTTTTTGGCGTAGAATTGTTTTTTGTTATCCCAAGTGTCGGTGATAAGGATCGTCGTTTGTTTTAGTTTTTTTTTTGTGTGTGGTTGGTATTTCAGTTTTTCGTTTGTACTTTTTATTCTACTTTTTCTACAGCTGCGCAAATCATTTAGCGCCTACACATGTCATACTCTTAACAACATGATTTGTTACGGAAATATTAACACGGAGATATAATTATTTCTCTATTTAATATTTTACCCCGATCACCACAAGATCTTCACAATTTCCTCAAGAAAAACATATACTTCTCTATACCTCTCTCCCAAGCAAAACGAATCATGATTACCTTTCCACCATTACCATACATAACTAAGAAAATCCATCTCATCATTACCGTACCATACCTACAAAGACCACATTAATGAGCATAGCCCTTATTTATTCGGCCCCATTGCCTCAGGGACGAAAAGCAAATAAAACCCTCCTTTATTTGGTCTACAGCATACATTTTAATCAAGTGACCCTGTCAGGACAGGACCTACACTTAATTACTTAAGTTGATTAGCTTTATGTATGTAGGTGTATTAAGTTGTGGGTTTATTTTTTAATTTTTGAAGTAGTTTTTTGCAAGTAAGTGTAATTTTTTGAAACGGAGTGATCTGTGGTACTATTTTTTGCAAGCAAGTGTAAAAGATTTTTTCTTTTCTATAGATATAGGGAAGTTAACTCCATACAAATAAATTGCATAATCTATTACTAATTTAATAAATAGGAAACTTTTCAGTTTGTTTGAACTCTGAAGGCTTCGAAACTGCTGAAGCAATTTGAAATTACACTTAAAAAGCTACACTCTTCCCAAATAACTAGAGGCTATATTTTATCTGCCTATAGGTATTTTATGTAGTACGCGGGTGTAACCGCGGGAAAACGGCTAGTGTTCGGTATAAACAAATATTACAAAAGTATCTATTTAACGATCAAAATAATTTGATACCGACTGATTGTTTATAATTACAAACTGTTTACAATTAAATTGAATGTAGGAATTTTCCTAGAACCGTGTAACACAAGTAATTATTAATTAAATAAAGAGAGAAAGTACGCAATCAACAATATTGAATAGCGCCAAATAAATCGAAATACAATTTTGTTTTAATGATATTATGTGGAATTGTTATCGTATTACCTAGAAATCTTTTAATCATTAACACGTTATCGACAGAATTACCTAATATTAAATAGATAGAAAAATAAAACTAGCTTGCGCCAGCGGTCGTTTTTGGGTGAAAGAGGAATAACTTTCGCGTTTATTATACCTATATATATCCTACTAGGATTTAAAGCTGTTACACTCATTTTTGGCTACGTATGTGAGTGACAAATCTGTATGATTGTACCTGGAAGAAGTTTCTTTTTGAAAATAATACACACAAAAAAACTACTTTCGAACCTTAAACTTATTAACAGCGTAGAATAAACAAAACGAAATTTAATCGCTGTTACTAAATTTATCAAACAGACTACAGATATGTAGGTAGGTACCTATCTACAACATCTCCAAAATACAACCAAACCAGTATAAACGAACCTTCACAAAATTAAAATCCTCATACCTACAGACACTTTGAAAAAGATATATGAGGGTGTTCTTTCATCTTCCCCAAGCGGTGCCTCTACCTTAGTCGTTTGCGGGCTAGGGGCGGGTCGGCCCGGACCCCAAGGGGGGCTGCCGGGAAAAGTTGGGCAACAGACCTCTGCGGTGTTATTTATGGGTCTCTCGAGTACACTGAAGTGCCCACTGAATATAAATCCTGGGGTCAGCAAAGACTTAAAATGTAAAATAAGAACGGAAAGGGACGCGGTTTAAACCCACGCTCCCTGCCTATGTTGTTTAAATTAGGTTTTATAATGCGCTGGTATATGAAGGTGTTTATAGCTACCTATGATAATGATAATGATGAGACTAAAAAATATAAGACTTAGACAAGTAGGTATTATTTTTAACTACCAAGTGCCAACATTTTTTGGGAGAATAAAACATAATGTCCCATAAATAAAACCACTCCTAAAATGAAAAAAAACTGACTTTGTTCTGATTGTTTACTTTGGTCCGTGAATTTTCGATTTTCAAAGTGAGCAGTTGCTTTAAAAAAAATCGGTCAAAAACAGTTGTCAATGAAAATGGGCCTTACCCGCCTTAACACACGCATTGGGAACTGTTCTAGAACCCAACATCTAAGTACAAAACGAACATACATAAGTATAAGTACAAGTATATACGACGGCCGTTACAAACCCTCCTCATAAAATGGAAGGGGAGTATTATTTGTGCCGCCACCAAAGTCTCCCTTTGGGCTCAAGTTACGTTTTTTACTCTCATTAAAATTTACATGTAATCTAAGCCCGGAGGATGAAAGCATCTTCATATTTATGGTGGCATGTGATAAATATCATTTTTGTATACCAGGATATAAGAATAATAAGAAGTCGTGCGTTATCATAGTAAAATATTAAAATCACAAATTATCACTTATAATACCACAAGAGACTTGACGACTTTATTTGTTTGCAGGGAACCTTGAGGGAAATGCCAGATAATTATGAAGCTCGTGTGGTATTCGGGAGATTATTTTTCCGTCCCAAATGTCGGCCACAACCTGTCAGTTTGACGTAGCAACGACCAGAGAAAATATTCAAAAAATTTTCAGTATAATACCATGTAGGTTGTACCACGTGACGTCGAATGGTGCAATTCTATTGGTCGATATTTGCGTCGGAAAAATAATCCAAAATATCCTGAAAAGAAGCGATATATTTTTCTGATTACGAAGCTGTGAAAAGATTTCGCGGTTTTATCGCATAATTTAAACTATTCACGTTTTCTAACCTGTAATAGGTCTATACGACATATAAACCCGCAATTTTAACATCTAGTTTTATCTAAAGAATACCTATTAACCAACTTTTTTCGGTCAAATAATATCGCAGACTATACATAGCTACATAATATTATATAGTAGTATTTCACAAAACCCCGACTCGGCAGAGAATCGTCTAAACGTGCTTAGGCGACGCTTACACAGGTACATACGTACCGGGTAATCTGTGAAAAACACGCGAATTCGTCATAACTCGTAAGCCCGTCCGTAAAGTACGCACTTCACTAAAAATATGAGTTTTGGTACAAGTTATAAGCGATATTAATACATTTTCAATACTTCTGTTATGAAGAGCTTCATGGCTACCTTAAAATCATGACTTGAGTAAGTATATTTCTTTTGGGTAGTTATGTTCCTGTGTTCCTGCTGTCAATTGTATGTAATTGACACACCATCACCCTTCTGAACGCGTGAGACTGAGTTCTAAAATCTGTCCATCGTTACAGCTGTAAGCATTTAAGAGCCACGGTAATACTTTTGGATCTCAATTATAACTTGAGATATACTTTTCAACGTCTTACTCTTTTTTTCCGAATATTTCCCAATCTCAACGCTACCTCTAACCCACCAACCTCATAGGTATTCTTTCCTTACCTATTTCGTCTCCACATTTCACATTCCACTCCCGCTACCCCTTTTCACTTGTACCACCATCCATACCGTGATGCCGCACACAATCCCTCATTAAACAGCACACGACGCGCGTCACATTACTGCGATAATTTGTACCAAAGTCGCATTGAACCCATTCGTACCACGGTACACGTACCACGGTACATGTACCAGTGACGCTGCAACTAATAACATTTTGTTCGTAAGCGTTGTTTGCTACTTTTTGGGCCAGATTGCAAAGGACAGGTTGTACCAGTGTTTCATAATGTATGCGTATGTTTGACAAACTTTTAGATGTGCAAAGAGAAATATACTGAAGCTTTACACGTAGGATACCTAATTTAGTACCAACAGGAACGTTTTTCTCTATCTTAAGTACCAACAAAAACTAAAATTTTCGACAATATTCGCCTCCAAAATATGTAATGGGAACTTTTAAGGACACTAACTAAACTACACCAACGCATCTTAATAATTAAGCAAAACGAAGCATTAGGTACTAACTACCAACGTTTTAAAACCCAAAATACATTTGCCAATGTAACAAGAGAACCTTCCAAAATCCGCAGTCACCCTAATTTTCCATTATCACAAAATTCAGCCATAAAGAGTGTCCTCCCAGCCTGAAAATATCTTATGAAAGAATTTATAATGAGCTGCTGAAAAGGGATAATTGATATGAATTTTCCGTCGAGCCTCCGTGGGTGGGGAAGCTTTGTGAAGAGACAAAAGGAATTATAAACAAGAGGTATACGAAATCTGGGTATGTATAGGTTGGAACGTGTAGGCACGTGGAAATAATTTAGGCTTAATTTTGTCTTGATGAGTGAAAATTTTCAAAGATAGATAGGTACTTTTTGAATACATTGCAATAAAACGTATTCTCAGATATAATTGTCTACCTTTTGGGTATTGAACAGGTAGAGAATGAGCTCTGTAAATACGATTATATACGTTACATATTACCGATTTGTTTTCCATTGCTGGGCAAAACTACATTTTCATAAATTACACCTGAGAAGGCCAAACGTTGCTTACCACTTTAGCTCACCTATCAGTACTCACCCTTGCTCAAGTTAATTTGTGAATCTCTAACATTTTACACACATACACACACAAACAGCATCAAATACATATCAGCCCCGTGCTTTAAAACTAACACATAGATCTACAGAGATACGTATGTGTGCGTACCTATAGAAATGGCGGCCACGCTAATTAGCAATTTTGTGAGTAAAATAGCCGCGTGATGATAAACATTGGAGTTTTGTCCAATTTGCTGGTTTGTTTTTATTGATCCGTGTTTGTCGAACAAAATGGCGGTTCGGGAAGTTCTTTTATTATTTCAGTGTTATAGTGGTAGGTGTGTGTGTGAATAGTTGATGAGGCTCGTTAGAAATGACGTTGGAATATTTAAAAGAGAATATCAAATTATTACCTACTGTTTATAGATAGTTTGTAGATACAGATAGATTGGTTTTTCACAAATATAAGAGAGATGTAACCTACAGATTTGAATGCCTCTTAGATCGATAGTCCTGCAATATCTAAATTACCATACTTATTACATCATTTATTTACATTGATCATTAAATATACATAAAAAGCAGTATACATGAACACAAATTACATGCTAAAACTCAATTTCGATTTTAACTACATTTCTTAATCTCCCTACATTCCCCTAATTTACAAACGAACATGATAGATGATCTACTCCAACTAAAGCTACCAAACCTAAAAAAAATCATTACCATAATTAAGCCAAGATAAAAAAACCTTAACAAAAGGAACTACCCTCCTAACCGCATAAAAATGGCCGCCGTCCACCCTTTGCGCTTCAAATTACTTGAAACTCACGAGATTCCATTCATGGAGCGTTCAATTAAAACAAAAGGTAGTGATTACTTTGTTCAATTTCCTTCTAGAACAAAAGAAAATCGCTCGCAGCGCCATCTAGCGCTTTAACCGCTGCAGCTCATTTTGGCCGAACTGCTTTTATCGCTGGAAATGTTGAAATTGGAAGATTTTTGGCGATTCCGCTGAGATGGTAGTTGGTTCATTAGTTGGATTAAATTTTGGATAGACAGTTATTTGATTATGTTAACTTTTCATTAAAATATTTAGGCTTTTGTATTTACTTAGATACTTTAAGAGATTGACTTTGTAAGTCTTTTTCTACGTAATCATGATCTGAAGAAGAAGATTTTAAGAACGTAAATAGGTTCATCATGACACAAAAAATATTTCCCAAAAAAAAAAAACAATAAAATGCTCTTCTATTTTCAAATTAATTTACTCACAAAATAAACAAAAAAAGCAAACCAAATTCCATTTTCAAAATCAAACGAAACAACTAACGGTTCTAAATTTAAAAATCTACTCGCACAAAATAATCATTCTATTTGTAATTACGTAGCGAGCAAGTCGCGTGGTCAGCCTCTTCTAATGAGCTCCAACTGTTTCAATTTCGTTTCGCAGCTGCACGACTTTTTGTACCGTGCCGTACCGTACCGTACCATGCCAGATGGATGTGTCGCCCAGCAATTGTTTAGAGCTACTTCTAATTAATTTTATTGTACCTCCAGACTGGGATACAGTTTTCGAGGAAATTCGAGCACTTTTTTGTATAATTTAGTGGGTTGGTTTGGGTATGTAGATTTTGTAATTTGGAATTAGATTGGTTTGGTTTTCTGGTTACGCTTTTAGTCAAGCAATAGACAACGTCTTTGAACAGTCTACTAATCCGAAATGATGATTTCTCGTCGGTAATTTTATCAATGACTTTTATGTCCAACATAAGAAGTATATGACAACATTCTAGAAAAAGGCCCCCTTCATGAAAATATAACCTATTTTGTACACAATTTCTTTCTCTATTTTGCATTACCTACTAACTAAAAGAAAAACTGCACCCCCAAGACCAACCTACACAGCTCAGACCTCATTGAACAGTCTGGTCGTAAATAAAGGCTAGTTCACAAGACGTGAATAAATACTAGACTATTACTCGGACAGCTTGCCGCCAATTATTCGTACTCTCATTTAATCTGGCTGCATCTGGGCCTTGGACACAGATGGATTGAAAAATACCTACTATGTGTGTTGGGCTTTAGGTAGTTGGGTTAGATTTAAGTGTTAAAGAGAATAATAAGAGCTGTTGTATAAATATTAGGGGTATATTTTGTCATACATTCAATTCTTGGTGAATTTTTAAGAGAGTAGAATAAAAATACAGATTAGTTCCTTACTGTAAGGCTAAAGACTTTGCTTTCATCTCAGACACTTCTTATGTAGTCCGATTATAACAATTCTTTCACTATTAGATAGCCCATTTATTGAAGAAAGTTAAGGCTAGTTCTTATCCGGGTGTGCAGAGAAAATCCTATGGAACGCGGAGAAAGTTATAAATAAGTCATTTATGTACATATTTATCTTCAACTACTACAAATAAATACTCTCGCTTTGAAACGAGATACATATACTTTAAAAATATCTAAAACCTATACCTACTTGTTCCTTACACCTGTGGTTTCCATGAAAATTCTTTCAATCTTGCAGATTTCACAGGGCCTCGAATATAAAACGATACTAAGTCAGATTTATATCAACCAGGCTATTAGGATTGACAGCTCACATTCTCGGATGATCTATGAATAATTTCATAAGATTCATAACGTTCGGAAATAGACACGTGATTCGACAGACGTGGCGTCTGTCTCGTCTTATTTCTGGATATGATCTGATAAATAAATAATATCTGGACACCTGACACTGGACACCTGACACTGATACATTTTTAATGGAGAGCTTGAATATTATGGCAGGTTTATTCTGTAGAATATACGAATGTTAGGAAGATGGAGTGACTATCTATGGATAGCTTCACAGATCTGAAGCCCAAGCTGAAGACATCCCAAGATCGGGGAATATGAAATTCTTGAGGGCTACCACATGTATTGTTATTAACATATCTTCCAAATGTGTTTAGTCTTTATGCAATTTTAAATATCATTACTGATGTGTTCGAGTGTTAGTACATACGAACTAGGACTATACCTACTAAAGCGCTTAAAGCGATCGGATGAGTCAGCATCTTGTTATGATGAATTGCTCCGCGTTTCTGAAGGCATTCAGTAACATAACATAACCGGCTACAACTTATTTTTGCATAATTGGCTAATTTATAATTACTCATCAAGAGCTTAACTAATTAAGGTATCACATATACAAATGAGCATTTTTCTTTATTTTGAAGTAAAAGACGTGAATAAGCTCAGGTGGCAATATTTCAAGTAGACCGCTAGACAAGCTTACGCTAAGTCTTGCAGCTGCATAAAACGAACAAACAAATCCACTACGGTCACTAAACTCAGGGCTGACACGAGAAAGAAAATTGTAAGAAAAATAGCAATAATTTTATATATTTTAAGATTTTATTAGGTATTACTGAAATTGGATGAATTGGTACCACTCCAGTAACAATTGAATAAAGTTTTTTTAAAGAATACATTTTTTTTACATCTTCGAGTGATGATAATTCGAAAATGTGTGTGGTGAAAATACATAGGAAATAGTAGGCGTTTTGGGAGCTGTTCTTTGTAAATATTGATGTTCAAACGTGTTGTTTTACGGTAAAGTGTATGAATAAAATGATTTTGAGTTTGGTGTTTTTATTCTACTAAGATATTTTGCATAAAGTTCCAGGAACTATATACCTAAGAGTATTTTGTTGCCGGGTTGTTCAAATAAGGTGCTTTCAGGTGCAATTTCAGGTGCTCCTTCTGAAACACTGGTACTCAGCTGCATTCGGTTGGACGGGAAGCTGACCACAACATACTTGGGAAAAGGCTAGGCAGATGATGATTTACTACAATTTTATTGATACTAAAAAAAGCGTATGTAGACAGCCCTAACTGAAGCCCAGACACGCTCGCGAGGTTTGTTCCAAGTCTTTGCTTTAAAGCTGTTATTTAAAGGATTAGGTTATTACGGAGCTAACATAAATTCTTATCTTGGCCACTTGGACGACACTTTTTTTAAATTTTATTTTTTAAACCAGTTTATTGCGACTCCTTGGATCTCTGGGGTTATAGTAGCTTGTTAGTCTTATAGGATTGTGTAATGTGTTCCAATTAGGTAGTATTTTTACACCATCATATGGCTTTCCCAAACTATTTTTGGATTAGTCCAGTCTTTATCTGTTTTATGAGTAAGTCTTTTATATAGAGCGATTGCTTTTCCGACCTCCTCGAATGCTTGAGCGTTATCTTTGCAACCCAATATCTCTGCTAAGAGGTAGGTACTTTAACTATGAGGTCAAAATCTTACAACCAGTCTTGTGGTCGCAATAGGTATGATATTTTATTTTGATACAAAAATCTAAGTTACATAAAATAAATTATAAGATCATCACCCGATTCTTACAATTCTACAAACCTAAACAATCAATAAGCACACTAACAAAAAGAAATCCATACAAAACAGACGTGAAACATTCTAGAACCTCCTCTCCAATACATTTTATTGTTGTTGAGCTAAAATATTAACGTTCGCCGGCTAGAAGGCGTCTATTTGAGTTCGGACAAGTAGTGATTCACATTTGGAGCGCGTTTAGCTGACAGGCGCGCGGCCGTTCACTAATGTTGTGCTGACTGCACCCCTCTATAGAGTGCAGAATGGTTAGACTGTACCTATGTGTTATTGGAACAGTCTTACTAAGTGTTGGGTTGCTAAGGCAGCTGGGTTGAGTAGGTGTGACGTAGAACACACGAGAGCTCGAGGCTAAATGACACGGGTCGATCATAAGTTTAAGCAACAGTGCAGTCAATCGTGGATAGGTGGCCATCTTGTCATGATGAATTCTGAAAGGCACGTCAAACTGAGGACTGTAACTGGGTCGAAGAGTTCAGGCGCAGTCGCTGCAATGACTACACTGGTACTCAGCTGTATCGAGTTGTACTGGAAGCTAACCCTAAATTAAGCGCATGTGGAGGCTATAGTTACAGCCAAACCGGAAGGTTTACCTTCTGTCTCTCTCAACATCAATATTACATATTCATTATAGGTACCTACCTATATCATTGGATAGGTTTTTGGTAGGCGTGAGACAATGACACTCCACGATTTTATAGTTAAGTCGCATACGTTGGATCCAAAAGCATCATACATTATCTACTAAGTATGGCGCCTCTAACCATTCCCAACTCTACAGGACCTAAGCTTTTAGACTTGCACATAGAGCTTCTAAACTTTAAGCTCTACTCATATATAATTCTAAACCAAGCTTTTGTTCCACAGGGAAATGGCGGAGAGTTCGGACTTAAATAATTTATCCGGGCCGGCTCTAGTTAACCGTAGACGAACCGGTTAAATACGTAAATGCACCCGGTTTAGAATTATGTGAGATTTAATAAGAATATCGTTTGCCATTTTGGAGATTCGAGGCTTAGTCGTTTTTGGAGGTTTAATTTTTAATGAGTGTTAATTAAGTTTGTATGACTTTCAAATATAGTTATTACACATATGCTTTAGAACTCCACACACTACTGACTAAATGTTAGCCGATAGTGGGCCTGAAGATTGGTTGGCAGTTTATTTTGTAAGTGATCGTGAAATGAATTAAACTTTTTAGTCAGCCTGATACAGACTTTAGTCTTTCAGATATCCAGCCAGATAGGCAACACACACTAATCTCAGTACATAATTTATATTCTATATATTATATCAAAATTGTCTTGTTTTTAAATACCTATCTCGAACATAACATAGATGCTTCTAAATTCGTTAAAAATCTAAAACTTTCAGACTTCGATCTATTTCAGATCTAAGCAGTCTACCAAATGCCTGACCCGTTCAATTCTTCAGGGAGACTTGAAATAGGATGACCTGAACTTTATCGGTTCGACAAACGTCCAACGTCCATTCAGATTCGTCCCATACATTCAAAATAACTTAAGACAGGCAAAAGTTATTTTCAGATACTTTTATTTTATTTTAAATCCTTAGAAAACTATGTGGTTTTGTCTTCATATAGCTACCTAAGTAAATAGACTAAAATAGAGATATTAGCTACTACGAATAACTTTCTTTAAACCTACCTAATTATACTTTTCACTTAATCGAATTCTCTATCACTAAACTACTACTTAATACTTACTTAATATTTAAATACTATGTTTTTTTATATGTCGTGCCTTCATCAACCAGTATGTACTCTCCATCTATTATGCGGTACATCCTTCGTTTCCATTAACGCAATAAGTATGCAAATACATAGTACATACGTATAAGTATACATTACTTCAATCAAGTGCTGGAACTCCATTTGTCTTGAATGAAATACGATTATTTCGCCACTGTACTCAGGACGGTGCCAGGAGTAAATAGTCAACAGAGGATTAAGTGTTCCTATCGTATATTCTTAGTTACATTTCCATTTTAACATTTTTAAATCATACCATAGAATCTGACTGATCTGATCTGATTGAAGTCGTGGTGGCCTAGTGGGTAAAGAACCAACCTCTCGAGTGTGAGGGTGTGGCTTCGATTCCAGGTCAGGCAAGTACCAATGCAAGTTTTCTAAGTTTGTACGTACTTTCTAAGTAATCTTGGACACCAATGTCTGATAAAAAGGTGAAGGAAAACATCTTGAGGAAACCTGGACTATAAAGTCTGAAATCACCAACCCGCATTGAGCAAGCGTGGTGAATTAATGCTCAATCCTTCTCCGTGTGAGAAGAGGCCTGTGCCCAGCAGTGGGACGATATAAAGGCTGTAACTGTAACTGTATAGAATCTGACTTATGTTTCTAAAAATTAAATACTTAAACGAGTTATGTATAACTTGTAGTAAAATGTAGATCTGTCACCTTAAGAAACCAACTTCTAGAACATAAGTAGTACTTCATCAGTGATTTTGGAAGGCATTTAATTTATTTCAAGGTTTTAAAAAAATATATTTAAATTATTCTCATCTAAGGGCTAGAGACAGCCCTTAGAAGGCTAACGGGCTACACTTAAATATATTTATTCAGCAAGAATCGGACACATGTAACAAATTTTATAAAACCAGCTCATAACCACACTCATTTCTTCAAACCTCAATAACTTTTAAACTATTTTAAAAAGCAACTGCGTTCTCTGTCACATATTTACTCAGTTGCCCGCAGCCCATTCGAGTAAAAACGACGCTGATGGATGAGCACAAGACGCAGCTGCGCGCTTAATTATCTAATACTGTTGAGTGCTTGTCTAGCTGTGTAGTACGGTCGTATATTTACTATATAGACTATTGAAGGGGGTTCAATGTAGACTCGAGTGATTTGTGGATTGGAGAAAGTTTTTTCTTATTTTAAATGTCTGGAAACAATTGAAGATCTTTAGAATTATGGCAACTGATATAGTTTTCGAATGATATAGGTAGTATAGTTTGCACATACTGTTGAGTGCTTGTCTAGCTGTGTAGCTGTACGGTCATATATTTACTATGTAGCTACAGACAATTGAAGAGGAGTGATTTGGGGATTAAAGTATTTTTATGTTTCTTATTCAAAACGTCTGGAAATAAATTAAGGCCTTCTGAACTATGGTGTCCTACGACCTATGGTCTGACTGTTACCGTGCAATTGACAGTCAGTTGCTGTTACAGTTAGTCTACTATACCTTGAAAACTGACAGCTGTCAAGTGCACATAAGACACGTATATAGCCACAGTTTCTGTATGACTACTATACCTTAAAAACTGACAGTTGTCAACTGCACGTAAGACGCGGTGGCCACTCTGATAACCGAGCTTGGCTTCCAAAGCTATAGAGAAAAAAGTTTTAACGAAGAATCGCTTGGTACTTTTTGAATATTCGGTACCTAAACTGAACTTCTAAAATTAATTCAAAACTAAAATACGTCTACCTGACTAAAGCACGAACGGTAAAGTCTGAGACTAGCGAATTGTGTGCCAAGTGCCATTGTCAGCCACAACTTCCTATTAAATGTAGTTGAAGCCGTTTGTAAGCTATTGTACTGAACCTGAGCTTAACTGTTACCCTAGTTAGGAAGTAATATATTATTTATATCACTGCCTTAAAATTCCCTACTAACATGTCAAAGAAAATCGATATCATATTTGCTCAGTATGCCACTGAAAAGAATTATGAGGCCAGTTTTTCTTTTTATAAAACCTCTACCACCGAATCGAGTCAAAAAATCGAAATCCTTACTGCCTTAAAAGCTAATCGAACGCAACATCAATCCGATCCCTAATTAATTCCTAGTCCCGTGTAAACATTTAAAAAAATATAAAAAAGGAAAAACATACGCACGCTGAAGCCTCTCGAGCGAAACATCGGTACTCGATTGAATCAATTTAAACTTCAACCGAATCTCATCTCGCAGGGTACGTCCCTAATTATGCCCGTAGAAGGACAAGGGTAGGGAAGAGACAAACTTAGATTTGCGCGCGCAAAATTCGAATTTAGAACGAACCGGTTCTTTACGCACAGGCCGTATAGACTTTTATCCGCTGCCATTTATTCAACGAATTTAAAAAGCGCGTTGTCGAAGTGTAATCGTCTGTTTCGAGCAGGAGAGGGTGGGTTAAGGGTATCCAAAATGGCGGCGCGTAAGATTTTGTTCGGTTATATTAATTAAATCTTCGTAATTTATGACCGGCTCGTGTAGGGTAAACTCGTTAGAGATGGCCATAGTTTTATCTAGGCATAATAAAAAAAAGAAAAAGTGTTGTTACAATCAGTTTTTTATTTTTATCATAATTAACAGTAATTAGTCTTATAAAAATCAACGACAAATATTTTTTTATAAGTCAAAAACATATTAAAAAACAATTTCTAAAAAAAAACAGAATTGGCCATCTCTCCCGGGGCATCAGGGTAAGTTGGCCATAGCTATCCGGGATAGATGACCAGTACTTGACTTCCCTTTTCCCTTTCCTTTGCCCTGAATTTCGGTTCGTTTAGCTTCTTTTTTCTTCTTCTGTCCACATTTGGAGCACATATTATCAAACTCGGTACACTTTTCATGTACCCACCTGTCACAAATAACACACTTTTTTTATGACGTCAAAAATCATCAAATGACCCCTCCCGATGTGGGTTAGCAGCGGTGAGGGAGTGTCAGACTCTTACTGACTAAAAACCATCGTGTTCCGTCGCAGGCCTTTTATGTATCTCTTTCGAACAACCCGCAGCCCCGGCAGGCCCTGCTGGGCCCTGCTGGGGTTGCTGACATCTCTTTGAGGAGCGCGTGGAACAACGCCCGCCGTCGACACGGGTCTGTCGTCTAAGTAGACAGAGGGACGATGAGCCACCCGAACTCACCGTCCACAGACCCACGCCTACGGTGGCCGGGAGTCATCTCGCGACACCCGGCGCCCGTAGTGTCTACCTGGTCCAGCGCGGCGGCCGGGATGGGAGGTGCGCACTCTTTGGCGTTCCGCCTCCTCCTTCTCGAGCATGACCGCTTCGCAGAAGGAGGCGACGGCATCCCATTCCCTCTCGCCCCGGACCATGGCCTGAACCAGGGCCGGACGCGAGAGGTCGCCGCCGCCTAAAGCCTCGACGAGGACCCGGCGGTGTCCTTCCCACGCAGGGCACTCCTGGACTGTGTGGTCCACCATGTCCTCGGGGCTGTCCGCACAGTGGTGACGCCCGGGCACCTCCTCACGACCGATTTGATGCAGGTACATCCCGAAACAACCGTGTCCGGTGAGGACCTGCGTCATGCGGTACGTGAGTGCAGTGTGACTCCTCCCGAGCCACTCCTCAAAGTCAAATAAGACACTGGAGCCACTCTTCCACGAGACGAGTTTTAAATTTTAATTTTTCAGAGTGGTTGTTGAAGTGAAGATTCACAAAAAAAAATGGTTAAACCCTAATATTTTATCTTTGGACTGATACAAATAACAATAGAAAACGGAAAGCTGTAAGGTGTATTAGCGAAAGCAGTTCTGATCTCAGTGAACCAGTATTTTGTGATACATCTGACGAAGAAGATAAAGAAAACGAAGCAGATAACTGCGCTGGATAATCCTGACGATGATGCTGACACTTAATTTCTCTGATACTTATTTGACATCTGTAACAAAACATAAAATGCATGAATAGCACTTCAAATAACAAAAAATAATATGGCTATCTCAACCTGAATTTATGTGGCCATCTCTCCTTTTTGTGCGGGTGAGATGGCCATATCAATTTTTTGATTAAGTTAAGCATTAACAGGCGCCATTTTGAGGTTAGAATAGACGTTAACATTTGATAAATATAATAAACTAAGCAAACATTTTAAAAATGCAATAAAAAGTAGTACTACATGATGATATATGACCACACTATACAATTTTTGCAATACCCTGTAAAATAAAAGTTGATTTACTTACTTTTTAACATAAATACGCGCAGCAGCGTCGTCGCATTGTGTTCCCGAGCATGGCGTGCGGGGTACTGACTGCATTGTAGAGCCATCTAGCTATGCATGCCAAAAATAATTCGATTGGCCATCTCTCCCGTACGGCCATCTCTAACGAGTTTACCCTACCATGTGGTGTTCGTGATTTATCGTTTTTGCTGTATTAATTTTACATTAAGCTGATTCGGGAGCAATCTTGTTCATATACCTAGACTGAGTAATAACTCACGTACAAGTATTGTTAGTTGTATAGTAAATGTAAATGGAAACTTTTGTTTAAATTAATTTGTATTCATTTGAGAGAGTATTTCTAAGTGTACTTTATAAAGAATAATGAAGCTTAAACAAAAAGGTACAAGTTAAACCACTTCAAATTTATTCAAGGCACCATTCTGTAATTTAAATGAACGCGATTTAAAATAAAGATGGCGATAAATTTTCTGGACTCTAAATTGTGTAAAATAAATTCTGCTGATACGAATTTGTTTTTTTTTTGTTTTAAAAAACCTTCGTTTAAAACGTGTCTAAACATGTATAAGTCAATTGACGTCAATGAGATCCCAAATACAGATAATACCATTATAAAGGGACCCAGCCTCTTTTCAACTAACCTCTGCGTAAAAAATTAGGGCACACCCCCCCTTTTCGACCCTTAAACACCCCTGAACCCCGGGCCGTGCGATAACTCACCCTCCGAGTACGGCCCTTGAGAAAAATAGCTCGAAAAACAGAAAAGATTTAACTCGGCCCAGTTTTTGGGTAGGGGTTATTATGCGGGACGATATGATTACGATAATTTTTGAAATTAATGTAGATATAATTAGGTAAAAAATTGGACGTATGTATATAGGTTACATCGTGTTAGTTGGGTACTTGAATATTTAAAGGAATTTTTGCTTTAAGAGCTAATCAGAACTGATGATTACCTATGCCTCTATAAACGAGGACATGTCTTTTTTTATAACATCTAAAATACTATATTAATTAATTACTTTCACAGCATTTTTGGGAGGTCATCTGGTACTTCGGGTTTCATTGAATTTGAAAAATTGATTCAATTGTAATTACTTTCTACTAAGTCAAAATCGTTGTATACTCGGCACATATACCAAATTAACTTTTTTTTCTCTCTGGCTGTCTGTTTGTTTCAGACAGTTGATAGCAAGGTATAACAGAGGCATTTGTATCCAGATATGAAAAGAACCATTATTAAATCTTAGGTATTTGGGTAATTAAAATTGGATCAAGGTTTGCGCTCTGTCCGAAAGCAACGTTAAAGATATGGAGAAGTGCAGTAGAACACTCAAGAAAATACCTCCAGCACCAGAGAAAATAATACCACTCTTACAATATTTTTCGATCGTTAATTAGTTTTAAGTTTGTCTTCTAATAATTGTAATTAAAGATGTGGTGTTACAAAATAGGTATTTGTATGTGCAATAACGAGGAGGTTTGTAACAAACACACTTCATAACTCCATATTCCAAAAAAATCCTCGTCAAAAAATTAACGTTTCAACATCGTTTATCTTGATATTCCCCAGCGGTACCTACTCGGGCGATCCCTTACGCGTGCCGGGTAATCTAGGCAAATGTACCGATCCCGACCGGACCCACATAAACTGTTTGATGTTTCAACTCACGGGATTTCTACAAAAACTTTGTTTATTTAATCCCGGGATCGTATAAGTAGGTGCTGTTATGTGTAGTCTGTGTAAGGATCTCTTTTGAACTCATCTTCATTATACCTAAATGTGTTTTTAGATGATTGAGACAGTATATTGATATTGTAAATGTAAACAATATAGTTTGGGCTATACCTATTCTTTGTATTGTATACAAAAACGGTTACTCGCATTACTTAAAGAGCACTTAATTACATACGAAGTCGTATAATTTACTCAGAAATCAATCATCTGATACCTAAGTTGATCATGCTTTCAATAGAAATGTAATGTTATTTTTACACATTAAAATATAGCTACAAAACTGAACCGATTTATTTTTTCATTTTGAATACCAATCCCACTCTAATCCCCTGCTTTTCTTAAAAGAATACCAACAGCCAAAAACCAATATTCATTTCAAGCAACAAAAAGTCGCAACCGCCACTCAAAGCACATAGGTAAGGCAAGGTAGAAGTCCAAATAGGGTTGTCACGAAGGTAAGGGTTATCGAAGATGTCAGGTGCCCAACACAGATGCCAACCCTTCTCGAGTGTGATGCGAGCACCAAATTGACCTGGAGCGACCCTACAATTAATTAATTTGTCTTGTGTACGTACTAACGTGATGACGGAGAATTGTGTAAGGGTATTTTTGAGTAGGTCTGTATGGCAACCTAAGTGTTACGAAGTAAGTATTGTTAAAATAGAAATATGTAGAGAGAGGAGAGAGAGGTCTGAGGTGAACTAAAGAGATAAGGACGATCTAAATTTAATTGTTCACTTGAAGATTGGTTAAATAAAAGCCATTTGAAAGAACAGGTACTCATAAAGGGAGCTTAGATTTCAAAAAAAGGAATTTTTAGGAAGCGTTAATTACGACCGCAATAGTCTTGTTCCTTAGTAATAGTCTGAAAGTCAATCCAGCATAATGCAATGGTATGCTATTTAACACTATACACCAACAGAGAAATCCATCTAAAATCCCTATAACACCTCAATAAAAACCCGTTAAATTCCAACAAAAAAATCAACCACCAAAACTCAAAAAACCGAAACGCACAAAATCCATAATGACACTCAACTCTTACTAATAGCAAAAAGACAAGCCCATACGTCACAGTCAGTCAATATTGATCAACACATCGACACGGTCAGGCCGGGGTCAAACGCTCGCTCTTGAACTCTCGGCGGCAAAGAAAAAAGAAGCCTGCTAGCGTTTGTAAACTATCGGAGTTCCCGAAGTGGGGGATTGGGAGCTGTCTTTGTTTTTCGGCGTTATGATTGGTCGGGTTTGTTGTTTGTGTCTGTGGTTGTTCTGTGTTTATGTGAGTAGAATTCCTATAAGTAACCTTATGCTGAGCACGCTTCAAAGATTAAAATTACTGTCGAAGTAGCTACCGTCAGGGATGACAGAATACTTTATAGTGGTACTAAGAGTCCTACCACATCAAAGGACGCAGACTAAGAACCCAAGCTGTCACAGACTGAACTTACTCTTCTCAGTATAAATACTTAAAGAAATCCTGATCCTAGCACTTTATAAACCTCGTAAACTGAGACTAACTAATCTCAAACATTCAGGAATTCTTTTGCTGCACGAAGACTTTCCAAAATCAATCTATCTTCCTCTACCTACAAAGATCTCATTTACAAAGAAGTAAGCCCAATGGGTCACTCAAACTCAAAACACACTTCATGAACGATTCATGAATTCCACTATCACAAAAGACCGTATAAAATACTTGGCTGGATTCGGCTCAAAAAGGACGAAAGAGACCCGCAATGGATTCGCTCCGAGTGTTGAGTCCACGGAACGGATATCATATTTGCTCAGTATGCCACTGAAAAGAATTATGAGGCCAGTTTTTCTTTTTATAAAACCTCTACCACCGAATCGAGTCAAAAAATCGAAATCCTTACTGCCTTAAAAGCTAATCGAACGCAACATCAATCCGATCCCTAATTAATTCCTAGTCCCGTGTAAACATTTAAAAAAATATAAAAAAGGAAAAACATACGCACGCTGAAGCCTCTCGAGCGAAACATCGGTACTCGATTGAATCAATTTAAACTTCAACCGAATCTCATCTCGCAGGGTACGTCCCTAATTATGCCCGTAGAAGGACAAGGGTAGGGAAGAGACAAACTTAGATTTGCGCGCGCAAAATTCGAATTTAGAACGAACCGGTTCTTTACGCACAGGCCGTATAGACTTTTATCCGCTGCCATTTATTCAACGAATTTAAAAAGCGCGTTGTCGAAGTGTAATCGTCTGTTTCGAGCAGGAGAGGGTGGGTTAAGGGTATCCAAAATGGCGGCGCGTAAGATTTTGTTCGGTTATATTAATTAAATCTTCGTAATTTATGACCGGCTCGTGTACCATGTGGTGTTCGTGATTTATCGTTTTTGCTGTATTAATTTTACATTAAGCTGATTCGGGAGCAATCTTGTTCATATACCTAGACTGAGTAATAACTCACGTACAAGTATTGTTAGTTGTATAGTAAATGTAAATGGAAACTTTTGTTTAAATTAATTTGTATTCATTTGAGAGAGTATTTCTAAGTGTACTTTATAAAGAATAATGAAGCTTAAACAAAAAGGTACAAGTTAAACCACTTCAAATTTATTCAAGGCACCATTCTGTAATTTAAATGAACGCGATTTAAAATAAAGATGGCGATAAATTTTCTGGACTCTAAATTGTGTAAAATAAATTCTGCTGATACGAATTTGTTTTTTTTTTGTTTTAAAAAACCTTCGTTTAAAACGTGTCTAAACATGTATAAGTCAATTGACGTCAATGAGATCCCAAATACAGATAATACCATTATAAAGGGACCCAGCCTCTTTTCAACTAACCTCTGCGTAAAAAATTAGGGCACACCCCCCCTTTTCGACCCTTAAACACCCCCTGAACCCCGGGCCGTGCGATAACTCACCCTCCGAGTACGGCCCTTGAGAAAAATAGCTCGAAAAACAGAAAAGATTTAACTCGGCCCAGTTTTTGGGTAGGGGTTATTATGCGGGACGATATGATTACGATAATTTTTGAAATTAATGTAGATATAATTAGGTAAAAAATTGGACGTATGTATATAGGTTACATCGTGTTAGTTGGGTACTTGAATATTTAAAGGAATTTTTGCTTTAAGAGCTAATCAGAACTGATGATTACCTATGCCTCTATAAACGAGGACATGTCTTTTTTTATAACATCTAAAATACTATATTAATTAATTACTTTCACAGCATTTTTGGGAGGTCATCTGGTACTTCGGGTTTCATTGAATTTGAAAAATTGATTCAATTGTAATTACTTTCTACTAAGTCAAAATCGTTGTATACTCGGCACATATACCAAATTAACTTTTTTTTCTCTCTGGCTGTCTGTTTGTTTCAGACAGTTGATAGCAAGGTATAACAGAGGCATTTGTATCCAGATATGAAAAGAACCATTATTAAATCTTAGGTATTTGGGTAATTAAAATTGGATCAAGGTTTGCGCTCTGTCCGAAAGCAACGTTAAAGATATGGAGAAGTGCAGTAGAACACTCAAGAAAATACCTCCAGCACCAGAGAAAATAATACCACTCTTACAATATTTTTCGATCGTTAATTAGTTTTAAGTTTGTCTTCTAATAATTGTAATTAAAGATGTGGTGTTACAAAATAGGTATTTGTATGTGCAATAACGAGGAGGTTTGTAACAAACACACTTCATAACTCCATATTCCAAAAAAATCCTCGTCAAAAAATTAACGTTTCAACATCGTTTATCTTGATATTCCCCAGCGGTACCTACTCGGGCGATCCCTTACGCGTGCCGGGTAATCTAGGCAAATGTACCGATCCCGACCGGACCCACATAAACTGTTTGATGTTTCAACTCACGGGATTTCTACAAAAACTTTGTTTATTTAATCCCGGGATCGTATAAGTAGGTGCTGTTATGTGTAGTCTGTGTAAGGATCTCTTTTGAACTCATCTTCATTATACCTAAATGTGTTTTTAGATGATTGAGACAGTATATTGATATTGTAAATGTAAACAATATAGTTTGGGCTATACCTATTCTTTGTATTGTATACAAAAACGGTTACTCGCATTACTTAAAGAGCACTTAATTACATACGAAGTCGTATAATTTACTCAGAAATCAATCATCTGATACCTAAGTTGATCATGCTTTCAATAGAAATGTAATGTTATTTTTACACATTAAAATATAGCTACAAAACTGAACCGATTTATTTTTTCATTTTGAATACCAATCCCACTCTAATCCCCTGCTTTTCTTAAAAGAATACCAACAGCCAAAAACCAATATTCATTTCAAGCAACAAAAAGTCGCAACCGCCACTCAAAGCACATAGGTAAGGCAAGGTAGAAGTCCAAATAGGGTTGTCACGAAGGTAAGGGTTATCGAAGATGTCAGGTGCCCAACACAGATGCCAACCCTTCTCGAGTGTGATGCGAGCACCAAATTGACCTGGAGCGACCCTACAATTAATTAATTTGTCTTGTGTACGTACTAACGTGATGACGGAGAATTGTGTAAGGGTATTTTTGAGTAGGTCTGTATGGCAACCTAAGTGTTACGAAGTAAGTATTGTTAAAATAGAAATATGTAGAGAGAGGAGAGAGAGGTCTGAGGTGAACTAAAGAGATAAGGACGATCTAAATTTAATTGTTCACTTGAAGATTGGTTAAATAAAAGCCATTTGAAAGAACAGGTACTCATAAAGGGAGCTTAGATTTCAAAAAAAGGAATTTTTAGGAAGCGTTAATTACGACCGCAATAGTCTTGTTCCTTAGTAATAGTCTGAAAGTCAATCCAGCATAATGCAATGGTATGCTATTTAACACTATACACCAACAGAGAAATCCATCTAAAATCCCTATAACACCTCAATAAAAACCCGTTAAATTCCAACAAAAAAATCAACCACCAAAACTCAAAAAACCGAAACGCACAAAATCCATAATGACACTCAACTCTTACTAATAGCAAAAAGACAAGCCCATACGTCACAGTCAGTCAATATTGATCAACACATCGACACGGTCAGGCCGGGGTCAAACGCTCGCTCTTGAACTCTCGGCGGCAAAGAAAAAAGAAGCCTGCTAGCGTTTGTAAACTATCGGAGTTCCCGAAGTGGGGGATTGGGAGCTGTCTTTGTTTTTCGGCGTTATGATTGGTCGGGTTTGTTGTTTGTGTCTGTGGTTGTTCTGTGTTTATGTGAGTAGAATTCCTATAAGTAACCTTATGCTGAGCACGCTTCAAAGATTAAAATTACTGTCGAAGTAGCTACCGTCAGGGATGACAGAATACTTTATAGTGGTACTAAGAGTCCTACCACATCAAAGGACGCAGACTAAGAACCCAAGCTGTCACAGACTGAACTTACTCTTCTCAGTATAAATACTTAAAGAAATCCTGATCCTAGCACTTTATAAACCTCGTAAACTGAGACTAACTAATCTCAAACATTCAGGAATTCTTTTGCTGCACGAAGACTTTCCAAAATCAATCTATCTTCCTCTACCTACAAAGATCTCATTTACAAAGAAGTAAGCCCAATGGGTCACTCAAACTCAAAACACACTTCATGAACGATTCATGAATTCCACTATCACAAAAGACCGTATAAAATACTTGGCTGGATTCGGCTCAAAAAGGACGAAAGAGACCCGCAATGGATTCGCTCCGAGTGTTGAGTCCACGGAAGTCTGAACCGGGCTCCATAACACTTGACGCTTGACTCTCGACTTTTGTGAACCGACGCTGCATTTTTTAGGACTATTACTGGGGACCAGGGTAGTCTAGTGGTGAAGGCTAGATTTTATTGTGATTGGGAAAGGATTGAAGAAAAGTTTGGTATTTAGTTGGTTTTGTAACCTACAGGTAAGTCCTAAAATAAGAGATTCATAGATATCGAAAGTGTTTCCTTTCTTTTCTTCCTATTATTTACCTATTCGAACTATCGAACCTACCTATTCGAAGCGTGAGTATAATAGATATAATTCACTAAAGAGTAATATATTTTCCCCTAGTCATAAGTTTTATATTATTAGCAAACAACGCAGACGATGCCGTGGGGAGCACTAAGGTAGTATGAAATAACAAAACAAACCAACCGATATTAATTTTCAGTTTTACACCTCATGCCATCCATGCAAAGAAGAACTGTATAAAATTAATGATTCCTAACTCTGAGATATACCTAAAACACGTGATAACTCAAAGTACTTTAAAAACACAAAAAGGGAGTGAGGACGAGAAAATTCCGCCTCAAAACATATTAGGCCTTTATCCTCACCACCCAACGAAATTGCGAGCGAAAGCCTTTCACATAAACATACAAAAAAGTTGATTATCATCTGGGCGCAATTCCCAAAACGGAAAACCCTTTTGTTATTGTCAAATTAGCCAATACTCAAGATAACAAAACATCCCTTTATTCTAAGGGACAAAAGCCCTTTTATTGACGGGTGAAATTTATACAGGGTGGGTTTTAACTATCTTCCGTACCTACGTAATCCGGGGGTGGGAGAAGGCTGTATTTGTTGGGTTCGGATAGCTGCGGTCTTCACCCTTCGGGGAGACTTATCTGTAGCTTTGAAATTGGAGCAGGTTTGGTTGGGAAATTTTATTAAATTCTCAGCGGGATGATGTTAAGTATATTTTTTGGGTTGCTTAGGTGGATTTTAGGAATTTTTAAGCGATCTTCTGATAGAATGATGGATTTTTTAGTTTTTTCTCAATATCCTATAATCACTAGAGCATTTTTCATATGAAAAACTCTTCAGGGTTTGTTATTATGGAACATTGCGGCAGTTGTTTATACAGTACGGTAGCTGCTTCTGAAATACCCGCCTTAAAACCCCCAAAACACTACCACCCAAAAACCAAATAACACATGAACATTTCCCATCCCAAATTTAAGTACACAAACTCAAATATTAATACTCAACTACGTAAGCGATATGCTCAAATTTAAGCGCTCCCCGTTTTATTAAAGACATAAAACCTTGCAATGCGAAGGGGAGAAAGGGGGAAATTTTAACTATCCTTGTATGTAATGAGGGGTGGGCGCGGGGGAGGGGGAGAAGGGGATTATGAGGGTGCGTCTTGCAAACGGGTCTGCGTGCCTGGCCGCGGGCAGCGGCGATTTGTCCCTTATATCCCCGGCCTACCCTTGCGGGTGACAGCGGCTCTCAATGTGTACGGTTTTAAACTTGATAAATGTAGATTGCTGTGGTTTATAAATGGTACTGTTGTACTTTTAACCTTTATATTGTACTTGGGACAGTTTTTAGTATTAAAAGTACCTAGATATTGTGAATCTCCATTCACAAATACTCTTACTGATAATTAGTACATGTTTGATTATGTATTTAATTGGGTTAAGGACAAAACAATTGAATAAAAATCTCAACAAATCTGTAACACTAACAATTGTAGATCACAACAAGTCAAGAAAATATATCAAGAAGTCTTTCAACCTATTTGTTATTGAGCCACATAATATCGAGAGTTGGTTAAGTAGGCTCTTGGCTCCTCGCCTCATTATCATTACTCCATTTATATACAAGACTAGCGTCCGCCCGCGGCTATATCACGTTTCCAAGAGAACTCTTCAAAAGTCCGGGATAAATCTACCCTATGTTCTTTTTCAAGGTAAACTCTATCTCTGTACCAAATTTTATTAAAATCAGTTCAGTGGTTTAGACGTGAAAGCGTAACAGACAGACAGATAGATAGAGTTGCTTTCGCATTAAAATATTAGGATAGGAAGTAGGGATTTAGGAAAGAACACATCTTCAAGGCAATTTCTATAGGTATCTGCCTAAACTTTGAGAGCCACATTAACAACGAGTGTTTACGTCGTAAAAGGTGTATAGAGACGAGACCTCGCGGCTACAGCAGCACCCTCGTGATTACTGAGCTGAACATAATGCTGAAAGATGGCGGTGTCTAACCCTCATTGTTACTCCTTTGTTTAGAGATAAGTATCTGGTGGATATAGATGCTGCAGTAATGAGGAATCAAACTCAAAATCGATTCAAATTAGGCTGATAAATCAGCACTTTTCGAACGTCAAAAACAAAAGACAGCACCCAAAACGCCCGCCCTTCACCACTACCTATGTGTTTTTGCTGGGAAGAAGAAGTGGCGCAACAAACTGCCCAGCAACACATGTCTGTCTGTAAGGTTTGATGAACCAGAATGTATACAAAACAAGTCAAATCAAAATATCATAAGAATGAAGGCATATGGAATGGCAATCAGAGACACTTGAACAGAAAGCTCTACAGGTCTCTAATAGGAACTATCAATAGCATATCACAATGATCAAGAGAAGATATTAAGAAGTGTTTTAAACCTTGATATTTCTTGCATACCTAACTGTAACAAATAGCAGTAGGTACCTATCTCTCTATTATTATTAGTACAATTATGTACGTTGCAAAGGAAAAAAACCCTTAATGTCCTTATTTCAAATAGCTACCGAATCTTTGGGAGTCACACCAACAACGAGTGATAATTATAATAGTAGTAAGATTGTTAGTCGAATTATAAGAAAAGTCAGATTTGAACTGCATAGTCTGATGTTCTGATTTGAAACCAGCATTGACAGAGCATGTCACTCATGAAATAATTGAATATGAACTCCCAAAACTCGCTCACTGCCGCCATCATACCGTTCACAAACACGTATCAAAAAATAAAAGAATAAATAGAATAGCAACCAACTAACTACATCAAAACGTCCCGCTCAACTAAATTCTGGTTTTGTACGGCTAACCCTAACGCTGCAGCACGTGTCAAAAATAACCAAACCAAATCAAACGTGTTCGAAGGTCAAACATGTGACCTGTGACCCGATCCGCCGCCCCGAGTTCACAACTGACCAGTTTTGTTCAACAAGGGTTAGAAATCAGCTTAAGATCAACCCTTTGACATTAAAGAAAGAGATCAAGCTTCACACAAGTGAACAATCAACCGCACATTAAAATAAAAACAACATGTTGATATCACTCACACACAGCACGTAATAAAGATATCAGTAGGTAGGTACTCATTGTGAAAGTGATAATGACATTGAAAATTAAAACACGATGCAGTCGTCCCATTGACCGAGCGCTCGTAACCGAAAAAAAAATCAACAACACGCAGTCCAATAAAAACGTAAAATTGCCACTGACATTATCCTATTACGTCATCATTCCATTCATGAAAACGATGCGCGAAAAAACAATCGCATCGGAACACGTGTTAAACGATGCCATTAAACGGCTGCCCGTCGAAAAATATTAATTATTAATTAACACGCTTGCGTCGAATTAAAATATTTTTATTGGCGCCAAAAGGCAAAATGTCGGGAGTTAATTCGGTGGCCGCGATGGCATTGTTTGCGGGCCGCGTGCATAAAAAACCGAAACGAGACCGTGGAAAAAAATACAGACGAAACTTCGGGGAAATAAAAAAACTGAGCCGCATGGAGCACACCGTGATTTAAAAATAAAAAACGTCGGACGTCCGTAATGAAATCGAAAGGCGGTTCGTCGATAGCCATTGGAAAAAGGTAAAAGAAGTACGGCACTTTCACGCGTGAGAATTTTGGCTTTTTTGGCATCGGCCGCGGCTTCGACGCGACCGCAAAATCGTTTGTGTTTTAAAGGGTTAATAAGACAAGTGTCTAGTGAAGGGCATTGCTAAACCTTCCACTGCTCCTGTTTTAGCTGTAGCTGTCTGTTTAGTTTAGTATCTCGTCCTACTTACCGGTGTCACATTAATGTTTGTCGTATCTTCTTATTCGTATATTCGTTCTTACATACATTTTCCTGAAGCGGCATTTGTTATTTATATTCTTACCCAAACCAAGAATCGGGTCGAGTCTATCGATAATCTTGTGAGAATGAGAGAATGTAGCAGAGTTTGAAAGCTTTCGAAACTCGAGCGTCAAAGCACTGCTCAGAGTTTTTATAAGTAATAAACAAAGCGTTGAAAGTAAATAATTTTCCTTATTTCTTAAAAAAATAATAATTAAAGAATACCAAAATGTGCCCATATGAACCTCTACAAGAACAGTGTTGAATATCCTCAGCATTTTAATATCATTACGTAAAATGGGTTGAATCTTAATGAACCAAACAAATCTAAAACCTATCTAAGCCAAACAGGCCGTAATAATCTAACCCGCACCAAACAACCCCCACGACCTATTAAAAGTTTATCTCCTTGAAAATTGTACCCAGTAATCGCCTATTAATTTTAATTAAAATACTAATTAACGGTTGCGGGGACAGACTAAATTGCCCAGTTTTACGTAGCTGTAAAAAGCTTAGCTGGGCCTCTGGCAAAAAATATTCTTTGGTAGAAACACTCCATAAATAAAAATATCCTGCCAACTCTTAGCGCTTAATTTTTATTTAAGCCCAAACAGTTGATTATGTAAACGCTTAATCCTTAACTGGTCTTTTATTTTATACCTAGCTTTGGTAATGTGGGATGAAATTCTGCTAATCTAGATGGACGGCGCGTCATTTTACTTAAGTCTAGTCTAGAATAGAATTTAGATGATTCAGTTAGAGTTTTTAGGCGAATTCTGTGTATTTTATAAACATAGTTACCAATGAAGTTGTGACTAGAATATTTAGTAAATGTAAACCTAGTAGAGAATATGATAAGTAATGTTTTAAAGAATGAAACGAAGATATTTAATTGCTACGCTATGGTTTACTTACTTAAAGATGGTACGTAATAATAAAATCATTTTTGTAACTAAACCAAAAATGCCTACCTCGAAAAAATTTAAAATACTGCGGCTAGAGACAAGGTAAAAAAATATGATTAAAAAATATAAAAGGAACTCATTATGGCCCAACATCGTCAGCTACTGTTCCCTTTAGAGCTCACCCTCTAATATAATAACCCTCCCACACCTCCCAGGGTCATAACGGCCGTCCCTTCAAAATATTCTTTCAACAAAACTCGGCTCCGTCCCTTCGGAACAAAAAAGAAAACGCTGCATCACGGTCATTTTTAATTTTAACCCTAACGACGCCATTGAAGGCATTTAACGTCGGCCATTACGGCGTCACTATCTGTGCGTGCATCTTCCTGAGCTAAATGGACGGGAAAGGGACTGGAATAACACGGATAGCGTTCAGGGAAATTAAGTAGGTTTTATGCAGACGAAAATATTATCCAACCTTTTTCATAACTTGCACAAATTCATTCAAACCTCGATATGACATGTTCTAAATTCGAATTTAACGTTCGCAGCCAGTAAAGTGTAGCCACAGATTCCAAAACAAACCACAAAATAATTTATTCTACCCTAACTACAAATTAGAATACCGGCTGTCTCAACAGTCACTAGCCAAAAATATTCAAGAGATTTCGCCTCCCATGAAAGCCTAAAGTAGCCATGCATAAATACGAGCTGCGAGAATTCATCTCTCCGTCCATATTAATATTAATACTCGTGATTTGCATTTTAGCACTTGGCTCCGGTTCCCCGGTGTCTGGCGCGGAAAAATCTCTGCTATGACGGACATCTGAGTAAATGGCGCGAGAAAAATAACGCCCGTCGGGCACACGACCGCGGAAATTGTGGACGCGACGTAATTTTTAAGTGTTGCGAGGAATCCGCGCGGAATTGTTGTACGTATGTCGCATTCTTGGGTTAATATGACACGAAAATGTTTTAACTCATATTTTTGTATCAACGTTCACATTAAGAATTTAATTCTCAATACCACGGTTTGTATGTGAATGAAGAATTTAATTTTCAATATTGAAAGGAGATTCAAACGTGATCATTGATCTTCAATCCTTTGGCAATTTGGTTACTTCATGCATTTCTATTTTCTCCCATTTCCTACAACTAATTGGCGAGGTGGCCGAAATAAAATCCCTCATAGCTAAGCATCAAATAATGTTCGGAGTCTTCATGCTTAATGACTAGTAAACACTGGGTGGGGGTGGGTATTTCGGAACGCTCGGTAAATGAGGCGCCGATTATTTGCCCCTAAACCGGGCCTGTTTACCCGCGCCTCCTACACTAATTGATGCGAGCCGTTGCAAGCACGCTTTTTTACCAAGACCAATGTAATGGGGCTCTTCGGAGTGAAATATCTTTTTCGGTTTTTGTTTTTTACCCCTTTTTTACGTAAAGGGTACGTGGGGGTAGAATGTATACTTATGGAATTACTGTAATCAGTTGTGGAAAGGTTACTTTTGACCCGACCCTCCCCTAATGTTGCTGTAAATTTTACAGCGTGATAGCGAGGGAATTAATGAATAGGATTAATTAAATGCAATATAGTGTAACGTAAGTGGTGAGAGTTAGAGGGTTCAGACGGTTAGAAAACATTGGTATCCATTCGTTTCTAAATAACGGAGTGATTTCCATCAATACTAACAAGAATTAATGAAGCGCATTGTGTTTTTAATTTAATTATTTTAGATACTGGACTATTTCAACGTTGAGTTGGAATAAGACAAATGTTATCAAGAGCGCTTTCGCAACAAGAATTAGAAACCTGTTTATTACTTTAGTTTAGATTAGATAAAATATATATTTCAGCAGATTCCTCAATCAACATCTCAACTCAATCAATCCTAATGAGCATCACATTACTTTTAACTGGCAACATTCAAAGCAACAAATTTTACTCTGGCAACCCTGTACCCTGTTCCGTATAATTTGTGCGAAAAATTTACATGTGTCGACTTAACCCGCCCTTGGTCGGTGATTGATGATACTTTCGGATATTATATTAACGTGAGCAGTGGAGGGTTTGGGCCTAATATTGGTATTATGTGGGCGTTGGCCTGTCTTGGGGGAGTACCTACGAAAAATGTTGGGCTTATTTACCTACGGTGTCTTGTAACGGAGGATGATAGGGAAATACTTGTTTGTTTTCAGGTATATACTCGTACCACGCGTTCCTCAATGAAAGTAAAAAGAAGCCTGGCTGTTTGAAGAGTTACCATGGCCCTGATACAGAAAGGGCTTAAGAAGGAACATAGTGGTTTTTAGGCCGTAGGAGTCTGAGTCTCTCTCAAATCATTTGATGATTTCCAAAGTCATTAGATGATTTCCCAATAAAAAAGGGTTCCTATATATTGGTACGAATTTGCCTGTGAAAAATGGTTTTATTTTATTTATTTAAGAAAGGAACACCAACAGCTTATGTGTACAAATTAACAAAATAAGAGGTTTTAAGTAGTAAAGGGCTTACACAGTCGCCAATTACAGGTGAACCAACATTCACGTACATATGTGGTAACTTAAACTAGATAAATGGTTGGAGAAATTACTCCACCTAGAGTAGAAGAGATAAAAATATTTAAAAACTAACCAGTTTTTTTAATATTTTATTGAATATGTATTGAAGAAACAGAGGACTGTGTGATCACAATTTGGTAGTGCAAATTCAAGTAAATCCAAAAATCTACATTCTTTTGCAATTTCAAAATGTACAGCTCCGAAATAGTTGTACCAATTAAATTCTAAAACACAATTTGAGCCGCTACCCCAAACCACAGCATTCTATTCCAAATCAATTGACACCTGTTAGGACTAGTGCTGGCCATTTGTAGGTAATTAATAAACGTATCGATAGCGATAAAGTCTACTATTAGCGTAGTGTTGCGCTCAATGAGGAAGGCATTGTCGATACACATTATGGTGGCCCGTTCGAGGATATCTAGAGCGAAGTACGGTCGGCGAATAAGGAATTAGGAAATTAGATTTTGAATATTTTAGTGTGTGATGTATGTATTATATGATTTATCTGTTGTATTAACATAAGGTTGTTGAAGTATATAAAGCGCGTTTTGTAATAACGCAGAGCTTAACTTTTTATGTCTTTGTTGTAGAAGTTATAGAAATAGTAGGTACTTTTTATTAAAACTTTAAGGATTATTGTCGCTTGCGGTGAGGTGTTAGTTGTGCTCATTTGCCACATAAAAATTCTTTCTTAAAATTAAAATATTCTATTGATAAAAGCGACTTTTGACGAACACTTTCGGATATTTCAACCAGTATCAATGAGAACAATAAATTCAGATTTTAGTATTAGATGGGTGGCGCTACGAGATGAGGAAATTTATAATATTAAAATAGGTACCTAAGCAACATGTTAAAAAAATACTTTTTATGTTTGAATTTCTCGCTCCATTCTTGACACTTTAAACAAGTTACGTTCACTGTTTTTATCTACTACATCCTGCCCAATGCTTAGCTTACCAACCCTACATCTCACAACCGTCCAATATTCACACATACCGTACACCACGACACATAAACCTTCACTTTCACATACCACAAACACTAGCGTGAATACCAACAGTGCCTTACCGGACACATTGCGGTACCAACAGTACCAACACTACGGTACCAACAGTACCTGTGCGGTACCGACAGATTGCGATGCCTATTATGGTTTACGGTCTAAGCGTTTAGTGTTGGATTGGTTTGTAAACGGGGTTAGATGGCCTAATATAGGGTTAATGGAAAGGCAGTGTAGGGTTATGTGTTGAGATTAGGGCTACTAAACTAATATATTGTACCTATGCTACTTTTAGTGTGTCTATGGAGTCTCTTGCTTTCTCTTCGCGCAATAAGCTTCTCATTTTAAAGGATGCTGTCGGCCTGTTGGAAAATAATATATTTTGTGTTTGAATGTCTTGTTTTGTACAACAGGATGATGAGAAATATAAACTAGTAACAACTTTATAAAGTAAGAGGAAATATGTACTGTTATTTAAACACCGTTTAAGACTGAAAATGCGATAAGTACATTTTCTCATACACCTAATAAATACCTATATTCTTCGTTTCTTAGGCTACACATTTTTAACCACCAAGATAATTTAAATCCTATCTTACTATACTGAAAATATTTCACCCCATCTTTAATCACAAACTTCACACACACACACACACACACACAACCGAACCAATACCATAACTATTCTAACAACGGTATCCCCAATCCGTCATTTGATGTCCTAGAATGCAGATCCTGGCCGTGAATCTTGCGTACATACACAATATGCATGTAGGTACAATATGTATGTAGATACAATATGTACGTATGTAGGTACAATATGTAACACATTACTGTTTCACTCTCACTGTCTGACCTTAGAACCTTTGGACTGACTATCGGAGTAGTGCAGGAGCTTAGACTTGAGTCGTGTGTTATTAATATGGGAAAGATAAAATGGCTGGTGTAGTAATTATATGTAGGTATGCTTTTCTTGGAGAACTATACTGGGAAAATGTAGTGTGGTGTAGTGTAATTACATGCGTTTGTGCAATGATTAAAAATAAGAGAAATACAGTATATCATGTTCGGTTTTAACTTTTTTGGAAAATGATTCTAGTGAGTCTTGCATGTACTTCCAAAACTACATATTTCACAAATAAAAAAACTCAAAGTGGACAGCGATGTGGAAGAATTGATGCTTTCTAGTAGTAGCATTTAGTTTTACTCTAAGTACTTTTTTATATTCTTGAAAATAGGTCTGTCGATATTTAATTTTGTTACTTATATCCACTAAATTAAATATCTATTTAAATGGCAAAGGGCTCACGTACCAATTACAAATTTAACACCTAACTAATGTTGAACAATTTCTAACTCAACCGCAAACGACTATCGAAAACCAATTTAGTTAGCACCGGACGATTTATCACTAATTTCTAACTTTCCATTCAGTATATTAGCGCTAAATCCCCTTTACAACAAACTGATGTAGTACCACAGACCACAATAATTACCGTTTGAAATTGATTCTCTAAGAGGACCTGCAGACGGAACACTTTTAGTCGGCCGACTGTTTGTAACGGCCCTTGATAATCACGGAGATGTATGGGAGTGCGTACATAGCAACAATCAGGTATTTGAACGGCATTAGATACTAAGGCCAAATCGTGAACTCAATCAAAATTTTGACGCAAAAATTCACTGACAACATACGTCCATTTTTCTTAAAATAAAACAACTTTTCAGTTTGAAAATATAATGTAAAAATTCTTAGTAAACAAACAGTTGTTTTAAGAAAAGTCCCATTTAGTTTACGTTGTCATGAACTTGGTCTTAAAAACTTTGAGTTCACGATTTTCTACTATTTGTTTTTCTAGAGTTGGGCCAACAGTGGGCCAACTATTAAATCTTCAGTGTGCGATTAGGGTAACACATAGCTGTCATCAATGGCGTTAGGCGGTCTATGCTCCATGCCACTCTCGCTTGCGTTGGGGTCAAGGCACCACTTTCACTGTCTTTGATTACATCAAGTGCGTAAATAGGGGTTGTGTGGGGGCTGTATTATGGGCTGAAGGTGTGAGGTTGTATATTAGTAGTGCAGCGATCAGTTCTAAGTTCATAATATCTTCTTGATTTCTACATGAAGTTCGTGACTAGGGGTTGGAAAGCGACCGTTATAGGTAAATAAGATTTTAAACGCGTTTAGGGAAAAAATCCTTAATATTATGACTAGATTGATACCGGTATTGATACCGGTATTGAAAAAATCCGGTATTTGAAAGCCCTAGATGCCCTTCTGTCAATTTTTTTTAGTTCAATAGAGATTTTACCTCAAACTATAATTTAATGCTTCAGCGAGCCTTATCTTAAATGACATGTTGAAAAGTAACTACCTAGGTATATTTTGACTATCAATCTTCCGTCAGCGGCCAAATTCACTTCTCTTCGCGTCTTCAATTATAGTACCTCTAGATTCGCATCAATCTATCTGCTCCCTGATATTGTAAGAATAGTCATCACAATACACAGCTGTCATAGATAGCCACATACGCCCTAAGCCTACCTACACATAGTGTAACAGGATCTAATGGCACTCTCGCTAGGCGGCGTATTTGCTCAGCTATTAGCCAGTGGGTCAAGGCGGCACTTTCACTGTCTTTGATTACTTGTACATGGCACTAAGCCCATTGATCTTAGTGACAATCATGTCTTAGCAATATAAAGAATAGGATAGATTAGTTTTTTTTATTGATTGTGAACAAAATAGGTAGCTTCTTGAGTCAGGGTAACGTGCCCAGTAGACTGGCCTAATATAATCTGTGTCTATCCCCATTGAAAGGCAAGCTCCTGTCATAGATACACAGCTGTCATAGATGGCCACATATACTGACTGGCCGCATCAGATTCAGATTTTGAAATCACAGCTCCTGTCATAGATACACAGCTGTCATAGATAGATAGCTACATACACGTATAGTGTAACAGGATCTAATGTCACTATCGCTAGGCGGCGTATTTGCTCAGCTATTAGCCAGTGGGTCAAGGCAGCACTTTCACTGTCTTTGATTACTTGTACATGGCACTTGGATGTATCAGGGTTAGTGACAGGCATGTCTGGGTGACTTGGGGAATAGAGTGGAATGTATTCTGATTTATAGTAGGTACTTAGGGAAGATATGTAAGTTAAGGTTCATCGTTTGTAGGTATAAAAGGAAGAATAGTAATAAGTTCATATGAAAACAAAGTTGAATCCCTGATTATGTTTTTGTTTAGCGATTTTTTTTTTATAACTGTAGTATCTGCTGAATCATAGGTAGAATAGGACAAAAGGTAAGAATGCGCACGTTGTGCAAGCTATGAAACTTGTATATGTACTCTGTAGGGCTTTTATATCTGAACGTCATCTTGTGCTGTAAAAGTAGACATCTAATCTTTTCCGTAACCATTTAAAGTCTACATCTGTTAAATATTTACATTAAAAAATACTATACATAAGCCCTTACATACACCCATTCGTAATACATAAAATCCTCGTTATCCAAACACAGCTAACAAAGATATCTAAACCGAATCAACCCGCCAAAGTCCCCCCGCCTGCGATTAAAGAAAATTATAACGCGGGCTTTATCGACCCACACATGAAGGCGCCGTCGCCTAGCAACCAGGACCAACGGGCCTAACCCTTCAGATGCCGCGAAGCGCTTACTTTGCGGCCAGGCCCGCGGCGGGGGACATGGACCCCCGTTTTTCGGCATTGATCCAAACATGAGCGCGCCTGCGTGTTGAACGAAAAACGAATTGAGGAAAAGCAAGGTCACATCACTACAAGTTCTTTTTTCAAATTCGGATATTGAATGGAGAATGATTGCGTTCAGAAATGTTGCTTGCTTTTGCAGTTCAGTGGGACAGTGGTCTGGCGGCGGCCGAGATGAATGGTCGTCTGGCGAGGCGATTGATTGCACCTAAGATTAACTCACGCCTCACTATTACGAGCTAGGACACGTGTCGACATATCGTGTGTCGAAGCTGTGGCTTAGTTATTGAGCTCAAATCTTGAATGGAGCAAAACACCTCTCTAAAGTTAAAAGTCAAAACATCTATCATTCAAACCCATTCCTAGAATATTACTTAATTGATTTCCTAAACAACGTTAACTTATATAACAGGCAACTGACGGTAAATATCAGAATTATGGATTGACGCTACGCTAGGACGCTGTCTGGCACATTTTGAGCTAACTATGGACGATTAGCGCACACAATTAATATTTGGCATAGACCCCACAAAACGTTGCTAGTTGACCAGTAACCTGATATAGAAAATTAACTACATAACTACAATTAGAATGATCACTTTTTGGTCATTGAAAATGCCTACAATTTCTTGTCTTTTCGGTAACAAACAAAGTCAAATAATTTGCTTATTGAATTAAGAACTTCGTTATCAAGCTCCATATAAAAGTATGCTCTCACCAACTTATTAAAAATCTATAATAATATAACCTAATTACAACCTTCCGCTACGATCGAAAATCGAATTATCTAATAAATTACCGCGCTCGATTATATTCGAATAATTGAAAAGGAATCGAGGAAAATGGCGCTAACTAATCGTTTTGTCGCAAAAATTAACTTTAAATTGAGACAAATCCGATATAAATAGGGGCTGTATTCACACTGGGTTAGTACCCAAGTAATTCATGCAGTCAATAATTCGACGTCGAAAATTTTATTTCGAATGCGAATAAAAAGTTCGAGGATTCTGGAAAATGTAGGTATGTTTATCTACGTGTATATGTTGTATCAAATGTTCCAATTAAAGTTTACACATGTTTTCTATGTATCTAGCACTTAATTGATAAATATTTGTACAGTTTTATTGCAACATATAAAATGAGTGGTTATTTGTCGAAGGCTTTTATTAATTCTCTGTTAAACTTGCCAATATTTACTTTCATGACCTAGTCTACTTAATTTACTTATATAGTTACACAAGTACATAGAGCTCTAGATAGAAAACTCCAAACATGTAACACCTACACTATGATTTTAGTTCGTTTAACTTCAGTTGGCAATTGTCACGATTACGCCAACCTAATCACTCAAAGACATTCGAATTTTAATTTTAAAATCGAAATAAGATTCACCATAAAATTCTAAATTCAGATGCTCAATTTTCCCTCCAATATGGACGCAGCTTTTCTCAGCAAATCTGTCGTTAATGGCAGTTACCTCCCCCAGTAAATACTTTATTGGCTAAGTATTTGTCGCCGCCTGACCAAGCTGGGAAACTCATATATTATAACTAACTTATTCTAATACATATTGGACTTTAACTGCTTAGATTTAGGGTGCAATTTTATGGGAGAGAGTACTTGAGCGTCTTGGGCTGTGAATAAGATACGACTAAGAAAATTACTTTTTTATTTGTTGGATATTAACACTTTACCACAAGATGCACATTGACGGTGTTTACTTATTACAGAAAAGTTAAACAGACCCTCATAAAAAATGGATATGAATATTCTTTAAACACGAGTCAAACGTTTCCTTAACCTTTTTGCAATGAATGTTTACTTATCTTGTGCTGAAGTAAATACAACGCCATACCTAAGTTTATTACTTTAATATCGTTCAAGTATCTTTTGATATTTTTAAGAGTCATGTAAGTAAAATCATTATTAACATCAGACTTTTTAGTCTCCCACTACATACACGGCGTGCCTCTTCTCATTCAGAAAGAGGCTTGAAGCTTTCTCGAGGCGAATTGGCGATTTCAAAGTTTAGTTTAGGTACCTACTCAGTCGTTGGTGTTTAATGATTTAATCGTATCTACATAGTACAGAACAGTACAGTAAGGTTATTGCTACATATTATATTTAGTGAATTTTCGTCATCATTATTATTCGTAATCAAGCCGTCGGTGTTGCTTCCGATTTTGCCCGATTGCCAAAATACCTAACAAAAAGAGACATATCACTATTGACCCATACTTTTCTTGTATTTATTATAGATTCCTATTAGGTACTTCCTATTTATTAACAGAATATAAAATACGGAACTCGACTAAAAAACACATTACCTGTATCAAGTACACAACATTCCCAATAGAAACACTCACAATATTTCTTACCACCAAAATCACATCACTTTCTTAAAACGATCACATTTCAAAACCACTGTTCACCGAAACACTTTCACAGTAACTAACTAAGACTCCTCCAGACTCCGCTAGACAAATCCACACACTTAACCCTACAAAAGAAGCGAATTTAATTACTCAACTCTTCAACGGCCACGTACAAAAATAACCTTAAAAAATTTCACATGGCACAAAAGTCCAGCAAAAATATCTTAGTAATTCTCATGCAAATATAAACGAGAGAAATTCTTTACGAAAAAGGATTTATTAGTAGTTTTTACAATAGTTATGTTAATTATTAAATTAGCTATGCAAGTAGCAGGTGGGGTCAACTGACTTCGCCAAAGGGGTCATCTTAGAGAATGGACCCCGTTTTGCTAGCTCGGAGTGACTAATTAGAATTGCAGATGTTTCAACTATAAAGTTTTCACACGGTGCGATTTGTTAATGTTTTTCGTGTTTGTGTGCATTCTCTGCACAAATAAGATGCGCATATTTATAATGTTGTGGGAATCTGTGTAGAAACAAACTGGTCATTACAATTCTAGTGGATGACGTGAGAGTTTTGGTACTTAGGGTCCGGCTTAGTAAACAATATAAAGAAAACAGTTCTTGCTATGTTTTAAAATATTAAACGAAAAACACTGTAATATATCTAGGTAAGTAGATCTTTCTAAGGAGAACTATCAGCAACAAATATAGAATTAAGACTGTATACTTACTGAATTAAGAATAAGGTATCAAGGCTTTCATAACTATCAGTCTAGACAGGTAACGAAATAATCTGAAATAATATCATCTGTCTAGACTTTTCCCATCTATGTTGGCGTCGGCTTATAGTCTAATCGGAAGCACATGAGAACCTGTCTTTTGCGAGAATCGGCTGCCTGTCTGACCTCCGCAATTCAGTGCAAATAAAATTCTTAGATGATAATATGAATATGAATATTCAAATATGAAATCTCATTCTCCAACTCAAAGCTCTGCATTCTAACTTACATCACGAGAAACGTTAATTAAAATTTTAAGAAAGAGCATTTTATGCATTACCTCCAAGACTTAATAGTCTTACAAGCTAAAATATTCATAATCCTTTCCAACTGCCGACAGCAAAATCTTCTCATACTTAACCCTAGCTCGCTGCAAGAAATTTGAATTTTTAATTCGCTTGTAAAATTTCGCTTTATGCAAATTTGCTTCTCAAGGCTCATTCCACAAAAGGTATCTGCGTCTTACTGGAATATTTTAATTGTTGTGATCTGGACATCCTATTGTATAGAAATCATCTTTATGTTAATCCGGCACACTTAGGGTCAGGGGGGTCAAGGGTCGTGGGGTCACTTTTGTAGTGCAGACAGGTCTGTCTGACCTTTAACCCGGCGTTCTCACGGTTAACCCTCGGAAGATGCTGCGATGTTGATGAATTCATAATTAGGTGAGACGAGCGTTTAAAAATCTAGTTTGGCGTTTGAAATTAAATAGTGATGTTGACAGTTTGCATAATTTTGGGAACTTTGCTTGTTATAGTTTGGAGAAGAAGTTTGTGTGTCTTGCTAGATTTAAGTTGTAGGTATACAAGTGTACTTATCTAGAAGTAAGACTTTTGATTGCTTAGGGAAGATTGCTACGGGAAAGTGTGCTGATTCTGCACTTTCTGATAAGTGAGATAGTTATTAGATACTAATATGAGAACTAATAAGCCTAATCAAAATCCTCATTAATTTAAAACCTTTGTCAAACTAACGTTATACCTAACAATAACGGTTATGTAAGTATTTTTTATGTATGATTTTTTTCTTTTCCTTTTATTACATTTCTGATATTTTCGCATCTCGAAATTTTCTATGACATAATTAAAATCAAATAATTATTATACTTAATTACATTTACATAATTTATGTCACCATAGACTTTATTTAACCACAAAAATACATATTTCCGTACATATATGAGTCTTATACAGCTCCCGTCAATTTACTTCAGCGTTCAGCCGAATATCGGAACGTTTCGCTTTAATAAGTTTTTTCATTCATTCGATATTTTCTTCCGGAACTTTTTAAATTGTTATCGTTTGAGAGAACTTTTACAAAATTGTTTTTTTTCTGTTCTTTTTGTGAACTGATAGTGCGAATAAAGGCAGTAAGTTATTTTTTATTGTTTTTTCTTTATATCGTGTGTATTGAAGTTTTATTGGTCTTTTTTGTAAAATTTTGGGCTTGCTCTTTTGTAGTTTCCGTAAAGAAGGGTGGTTTATTTTGATTATTGCTTTGTTTTGCTAAGTAAGCATTAGAAGTAGGTATATTTCATTATAGTATTTATGTTGAGTCAACATTCTTACAAGCATATTATCTAGGTACATATCTAACTAGATTAACTGCATTCATCAATAACTCTAGTTTGTCTGTTCAATATGAGTTATTAATCGGTAGTTCATTATGATTTTTAATAACTGTAATGGCCTTTTAATCCCTACTACATAAAGCAGAATAGAAAGGTAATAGCCACCACTGCTAATTAGGATATAAGCCAGCTCATGTGAATGATTATAAAATTGCAATCAAACTCTTTAATAACGTTTAATTACTGGGCGTATTATTACCAAATAACCACAACGAAATCATAACCAATTTTAATACATTTCCGGTCGTACAGAGCAAATTATTTTCATAAAACTAGATACGAAGTAAAATTTCCAGCTAATTAATTAGGCAACAAGCCGACAACCAATCACGGCGCTCATCATTTCCATCAACGTAATCGAAAATCATTTTTGTCAGTAATTATCTCATATTTCTACAGCGCAAACTAAGTACTCCGAAAACCGTGATTAAATATTCTACACCACTATTCATTATCTATAGAATAGCACCAGCACGGGTATAAACCTCCCCTAAAACATTACACGCACGGTCGTTACTCCCCCACTCACCCCCAACTCCCCCGAACGCAACGTTTTTCTCCCCCGCAAGATAAAGACCAAATAAAAAAAGAAAACGCGAAAAATCCCTCTGTCTCTTTTTACCGCGCACATAACACGGAAGTGCGAACGGTGCGACATCTAAGCTACGAATGACTCACGAAAACTTGGGCCCCGCCCGAGACGGCCGCCTCTATCCGTCTCTCTCACTTTTTCACACTTTTCATCTGACATTGACAGTACCGAAACGTCACGTGCAACACAAAACGCGCAAACTAATCTCGACTCTATACCACAGTACTAAAGTCTAAATTCATTTGCGACGAACATTGGTCAGAAAATATTTTAGAATGAAAGCGTTAGGGACTGGAAGGTCTCTCTCGCTCGCAAAAAAGCTGTGCACGGCGAGGGGTGGAGGGTTAGAGGGCGCGGGGGGGCACGTATAGTCGCCGCCATGTTGGCTCGCCGACGGCGGACCAAGACTGGTATTAATTTGGGCTTAATTCGTGTGTTGATTTCAAGTATTTTATTGCTAATGCTAACAAAAAGCACTATTGAACTAAATAAAAATTAAAAATAGATGAAAAAAATCGTTTTTTCATTGATAATTCCTACTTTTCCTAGTTAATAGAATGTTTGTAAATGTTATTTGAACAATTCGCAGAGGCTCCTGTTATTATAATGATTCCCCTTTGTTTTAGTTCGCGGAAATATTGAACAAATGTTATTTTGTTCAAAAACATGTATCTTTTCAAATTTTACAGCTGGTTTTACTTTGAATAATAATTGTTGTTTTGTGCTACCTTTTAATTAAATATTGGAGTACGTTTTAATTGTTATATTTCCTATTATTTATTGTTATGAAGCTTTCAATAAGGTTTCAGAGTTTCATATTGAATTAGAATGAAATAATAACTAGATAGCTACTGTTTACTGTAATGAGGTATATTTACAGTTAAATTAATTGGTAAACAAATCAAATAATATTTGAGTTAGTATTGATACCATCATGGATTTCCTCAGTCTCGCATTCGTGGAAAACGAACACAATTTCTGTGAAATTTTCCACACGCGTTTTTGGGGAACAACTTCCCGCACCAGGATGAAATCTGTTTACCAAATATTAAACAGTTCGGTAGTTTTGGTGTGAAAGACGGACAGAAAGACAGACTGACAGAGGGAGTTACTTTCTCTTTTCTACTGAATGGTTATCATAAGTATTTAGAATGTTCGTAGAAATTTAATAACAATAATAGGTACCTACTTTGCTTGTTACTGATCCCTAGAAAAAATAAAACTACTTAAGTATTAGGTCCCTTTTAATATTGTAACTTCATTAATATGGACATTGTACGACATGATATGTGAGTAATCCTAATTTATGCCATACCTAGGTGTCAATATTAATTATTTCGTACCAAAAAATGTGTCGAATGAAAAATATCTTTACAAAATCAACATTGTCTCGTTGTAATCTGTAATAAATCAGACGACTTTAATAATGATTTAATCACAAATAATGACTTGGTAATTTATGCTTATTCGTGTATAAATCAGTGTGAGTGTGCACAAATCATCATAGTTGCTATATGCATAGGTATGCATACTTACTTATCAGTAGCTGTAGGTATATTTATTGTCATAAAACCTCATATGCATTGAATAATAACACCAGAAGTTTCGATCATTACAAAAAAAATTAAACTGGCTTCCAAAAACCTAAAAAAACTATATCTATCGGTCTAGAAATTAATGTCTAGAGGTTGCAGCTATCGTTATTTTATCACCGTCTTCTAAACCGATGCAGTTTATTTTTGGCTTTTCAATGTTCCTTTTTGAGTTATCAGACATACTTACCTACACATTAGTCGTACCTACCATTCCGGATCATACCATTTCGTAATATACTTTTAAAAAAAAGAATGATTCAAATTGGGTCGTAATCGACCGAGATCGACCAAACATAAAGAAATAATGCAAACATCAGAATTGGAAACCTTCTCCTTTTTTCTGCCTGTTAAAAAAATAACTGAAAAAACAATTCATGAAAACAAGAAAAAATTATGTTAGTCAGCACATTGGTGCACCACTGGATACTCATCGAGAAAACAACACCACTTCTATCATAAAAGACGATAAAAAACACTTATCGATGTTTTGTCAATCAAAACAACCAAAACACAACATAGGTACACTAAAAACCCTACTCTCCTCGTTTCCACAGTTAAGAAAACTAAACTGAGATCTCTTTGTTTTACTTGAACCATAGATGACACCACCACAACTTTTAATTTCAGTTCCAGAGTTCCAGATTTCTAAGGGAATGAAGGAATCCTTATAGAAACACTTCCTTGTCGGTCTGCCTGTTTCCTTAACCGATGAATTGAAAGTAGGTTGGTTCATACCTAAATATTTAAGATCTCATAATATCCATCAGAACAATTTATTTTATGTACACGTGTTTTCGTAAATAAATAATCTTTGTCTTTGTCTGGGTATAGCCTACAAAAGAAGTCTTACTGTACATAGCTTGGAAACTTCGGTGGAATGAACTGCAGTTTTTGTAAGCCAAGATTTCTTTCTACCATAGAAAACGCCTGTAACAAACGAGAATACTTATGTATGAAAATGTCATGTGAAGTCACGTTAATTATCGAATACGTAACTAAGGATCCAAATGGTACCTAATTAAATTCATGATTCTATTAAGCTTTTCGGTAGTCGTAAGACATTTTGGCTAACCCCGCTGTAGAGAGTTTTTTATGGCTTACATAAACATCATTCGTGTGAATTTCATCTACAACCTATCAAATTAAATCAATATAAAAAAACGCAAAGCAGTCCTTTTGCTTTCTCGTTCGCATACATTCTCACAGATTTTATTGTAGTAAATGGTGAAGAGAAAATGTTCTAGTTCTTTGCTCGGTTGGTCTGATACACTTGGCGGGCTACTAAATAACCATGCAGATTTTACTTACCCTTTTTGTTCAATGCCTGTGAATTGGTATGGTTCTTTACAAAGTTTTATTCGAAAAGAAATAGCTAGAGATTTCTTTGGGTTCAGTTCCTTTTTTGTTTTTACTTGAGTCGGGCCTTTTGCAGGTTTTTTGGACGTTTTGCTTCTTGCGTGATAATAATGCTGAAAAAAAAAGAGGCAAATTAGGAAACACTTTGTTTGCTACAAAATGAAACAGCTAGTGTTATGAAAAAAATATATAATTTTTGAAAAGATTGCTGTAAAAAATAATTGACGCATACATCATCTGTTAGTTTATTTATCTTTTATTATTTGTAGTTTGCTGCTGATAGGCAAATATTATTTATTTCTGTCTGTTTATCACTGATGTTACAATTTTTATTTCGTGATTCTAATTTATTAATTTTTCAGCTATATGTAGGTTTAATTAAATAGTTAATGTAGCCACAACTTTGCTAAGTGATAAATTAGTGGTACTGCAAATTACATATTTTTTTAAAATTGTGTGTAATAAACGCAACAAAGGCACAGAGCCGTCTTTTTCAAAACATCTCGTCAAATCCATTCAATCGTTTAAAAAATGTCTTGATTGTTTAAAAACTTCTATAAAAAAAGGATTATATAACTTAATAGTAATGAATACACCTATTTATTCATACGCATACAAACCCACTATAAAATGTTTTCCTACTTAAATAACAAATTAAACAAACGAAACAATCGTCCTTTAAAAAGTAAAACAAAATGTAAATAAAACACCATAAAATAAAAAAAGTTTAATCTCATTTGGAATGCTCACTCATTTTAATATTTAAGGTAATTTTTAACAGCATTTAAACCTGATATTTTTTCCTTATAAAAACTCGAAAGTTTCGTTATTTTAACTATAATTTTAACATTTCTCGAGCGGCCGCAGCCGATTCCGATAACTTCCCGGTAATCCTGAAAACAAAAATGATGCACCAAATTATTTGTAAATAAAAAATCAGTTACCTCTCACATTAATCTTTAAAGTGGTTTAAAGGCAAATTGATCGGATCTCGATATTTATACGATTGCCAAAAAATTAACTTATTTTTCACTCTTTATTTCCAAAATCTTCGATGTAATTTTTACTCTTTTTTTGTAAGTTAATGTTTTAAAAGATATCGCTGTTCATTTATGATAAAATATCCAATTAATATTGTTTTCAATGATGTTTTTAATTCTTCATTAAAGAGTTCGTTTCATGTTTATTTTTACAATCTAGCTTACCTTTATTGTTTTGTAGCTACATACCTAACTGTAAATCAAAACTACAACAACCTAACTCAAATCCAAAAGAAATCCTAACTTATTCCTAATCCTTATAAAGGTAAGAAATATCTATCGTTTGACTTCTATTGAATTTTAAGTAGATACCATTAATTTAGGGTAAAGGCGGGATAGATGCCGCAGTGGGATAGATGCCCCATTTTTAAAAAACCTAACTTCCCATGCTCGCCATTAAGAAAAAACCATTTAACTAGAAGCCACAAGCACCCCGCACCTAAGTTAGCCACGCGGTGTCGAAGGTTGAGGTCGCGTTTCGCTCGTGTGTGAATTCATCTCCGCGGCGAACTTAAAGCGAGCGTAAAATTTTTAAAGGTGAGTATTTGCTGTTGTATAACTTTATAAGTAGATATTAATTCCGTCAATTTTTTTATTACGTATGTTTATTGTTTCATGAAGTATACATTTTGATGTAAATAGTTGCTCTATTGTATTTATTTATTTTAAAAAATACTAGGGCATATATCCCTGTCAAAAAGGATAGTTGCCCTGATTTTTTACGGTATAGGTGCCCCTAGGGGCATCTATCCCTCCATACACCACGTATACCCTGAATGTATTATAAGTGCTTTGAATATATATTTTTAATATATTTTAGTGGTTTTTTTTTATATTTTTAATGTGTTTATGTATAGGTATTTACACTTTTTATTGATTACGAATGATTTACAGTTCAAACAGTAAAGATGAAGACAATTCACCTAAGAACAAAGTTAAGGGAATGAAAACTAAAGGTTTGCCGGTAAAGAAGACTAAAAAAGATGGACAGGATGAGCCTAAAGATCCAAAAAAAATAACTGCATAGAATGCTTCGAAAACTATGAAAAAACGAAGTCTAAATTCGACTGGATTCAATGTGTACTGTGTCAGTACTGGTTACATGAAACCTGTACACTTTTCAGAAATTTTCTCGAGATGCGGAAAACTTAAACCACTGTCCGGTTAAATATTATGATGCTAAGTATATCGTGTTATTTTAGTTTTTAGAATTATTTAGAAAGAATGATTTTTATGATTTTGCATGTTGAAACTAAATAATTAATATTTTATAATAAGGGTTTAAAATTTAAAATACATTATTTTTGTTGAACGAACACTTTTAGAATTTTATTGTGTTAATTTTAATTAATCTGATAATGAATATAAAAAGATTTTAAAAACTGCGAAATACTTTTCATTTCAAATAAAATAAAGTAAAATGCCCTTCATACTTAAACAGTATGAAGGGCATCTATCCCGCACCGTAGGCATCTATCCTCGCTAGTATTTTCAAGGTGGCAACTATCCATAGGGGTAGGCATCTATCCCCAAAAATCGAGGTCTACTAAAAGCTAAAATAGGTCCAAAAAGACAAATCACATATAAACATAAAGGATTAAACTAGTTACATCCATAGGTGTTATTAATGTAGAACCAATATTTATTAAATTATAAGCATATTTCAAAAAGTGGGGCATCTATCCCGCCTTTACCCTATAGTTACTGAAAACACATCCCCCTCTGAATTGAATAATATTCTACTCAATTTGTATTACCTATAACGTTAATTCGTACCAATTTAAATTTCTTTAATCTAAAATGATCCAACCGATCTTGTCCGTTTAATTAGATGAAGAGTCTAAACTAATAACAAGAAAATACTCAACGACCAAAGTGCTACTAACAGCCTGTAGAAATAATTCTCATAACCCGTTAAAAGGACCCTCTCGTCGGTTGCACAGCAAACATACATATACATGCATAAGCATGCATACATAAGTATTAATATTCACAAGAGAGAATTTGACAATCGAGCTTATTAAGATCGCGAAATATTAACTGAGCTTAGACAAAAAACTTAAAATATTTTTTTCGGAAATGTAAAAAAAAAATCTCAGACGTCAATATTTTTTAAAATGTATGCCTAGTTTTTTGCGACTAGGTACTTACAATTTAGCTTAGTTATTATCACGTTTATAAATGAGACATATATTACGTGCTAAATATATGCAACTCAAGTCAAACTCAATAAAATTTTGGGTTTGTTAACGGAACTTTCACGTAAAATACTTTATCATTTCGACATGTACTTATCCATGGATATATTTTTGGATTCCATATTTTTGGATATAGTTTTTAGATGAGAATGTAAGAGTGTCAATAATGGGTAATAATTAATTAAAGACTTATAGGATTTCATTATCATCATCTGCCTAGGATTTTCCCATCTATGTTGGGGTCGGCTTCCCGCCTAACAGTATGCTCTGACTAGCAGTAGGTATTTTATATGATGCGGCTGATTTATATGACCTCTTCAACCCAGTCAAGTGAGTGAGTAAGTAAGTCTATAGCCGATTTTGTACAAAAAAAAAACACGAAATACGTTGCTAATTTTTGGGTTTTTCATCTGATGACAAATAAGTACCCAATATACATACTGTTCAATTGTAATCAGTAAATTTCAGTTCAAAAAACCCAGAAATTTTACAATACCACGAAAAAAACTATTGTTACACAATACCACTTAATTCATTAACCGAAAAAGTTATAAATTCTACTAAACTTCCTCCGTGGAAGAAAAAAAAACAATTCAATTCAATAAACTTTTGCCAGAGACAGAGATAACAAAAACTAAGACGAAAACGTGTCAAACCGGCTGAAAATCAGAATTTCTTGATCGTTAAAAAGAATAGAAAGACATCCCCCAAAACGTATGGCTCATACAAGAAAAAAAATGTTTTCTACTACCTACTGCAAATATCAAATATTCGAATAGGAAAATCAATCTAATAAACCTATTACCTATCTATTTGCAGCACTGCCGCGATACCAGTGAAAACAACATTTTCGCAAAAGTTAAATCGTAAAATGTACAGCTTGGTGAAGTTTCGACAAAGTGAGAAATCGCTATATTTTAAACACAGCGATCTCACATTTCAACCTCTACGATTGCAAATAGACGAAAAATTTCAATAAAACTTCACGTTCTTTCAACAGTGCAGTGCAATGAACCGGCCGGTGTTTTGAAGCGTCAACGCCATCTGTTGTTGAGTAGCGGAACTAATCAAAATAAACAAGTTCTTTGAATATGAAATTATTTCATTTCTGTTTCTAAATATGTGCAGTTATATTCGTTGAAAATTATAACACATATTCTAGAATAGAAAGAATCTCACCTTTTACACTTTCTGCTTAACATTCGACGAAAACAAAAATAATCTCGCTGAGCTGCAAAACAACTTTAAGTTAAATTTTTCGTTTATAAAAAAAAACACATATTTATTATTTCTTAATTTACTAAATCATTGCGCTAATTTTACTTATAATTGCGCTAATTTTACTTTTCTTTAGAATTTAGTAGTAAACAAAATCAACCAGCTCCACAGGTTTAGAAAGTGTTGCTACTCGCCGCTAGATGGCAGTAGCAGTACTTTTCTTGTTGCTCTTATTGGATTCCATCGGGTTCGTAAACAAACTGAAAGTGAACTGATATTGAATCACTCTACGTTTTTTATCTCACATAGTGATGTAAACGAAAATAGAATGATGATATCTGACTTTTTCGTGGAAATCTGTTCTATTTTACATGTCCATTTAGACTCAAACTTCTGATGGGATACTGTAGTCTAGTTAGAATTAACTAATAGGTACATGCTTACTTACAGTTTTAAATTTACCAAAAACGCTAACAAGACATAAATACTAAAAAATATGTATCAGAATAAGAAATTTATTGGCTGCGTGAATATATTAATCTTAACATTAAGATTCATCTGAGAAGCTAAGCAAAGAACGCTCGAAGTTTTGATGTTTTATTTTTGGTAATATGATGAGTTTACTGAATATAGCCTATAGATAGGTATTTAACAAACGATTAAACTGTTTTACCTATAATTACCAAACCCAAAAAATGTTGCTGTTTATTGAATACATTTCATTTATATCTTACTCTTACTCATATAATTTCCATATTTGAGCATTACAGATCGATACCCCATACAAGTAGGAGATAGTTCGCTTCTCCAATAAGTGGGTAGGAACTAGTTCTCGTGGATATTGCGCAAGTTTCCCAAGCAATCCATCGCGATAGCGCCCGCCTCTGACGAATGACGGACTTACTTCTACCTACTTATAGTTGCCACAGTATAAATAATAATAAAAAGCGTGTAAAAAACAGAATCTAGTTTTAGGTATCCGTACTAAGTAACAATGTTACAAAGCTGAAAAGTTTGTTCTGATCTCAGAAATTTTTGGTCTGATTTGAAAAAAATCTTTCGAATAAATACCCTATTCATTGAGGAACGAAATAGTTTTTACATATTTTTTTTTTTGTAGGATTTTGTGATAGTTAACTATTGTCGACAAATCTTTGTAGCAATACATTACTTATGTTGGCGTATATAGCCCGAAATAATCATCGTTATATGAATATCAGTAAATACAAAAGGCTACAAAATGTAATAAAAAAACATTATTTAGTGGAAACCTACAAACATCTTGTATAGCATAATAATAATAATAATAATAAGCCCCGCAGGGCATCTGAGGCGGATGACGGGGAGTAGCGACCCCGCGGGGCTATATATCCGAGTGCTCCAGGGAGAGTATACTGTCCCCCATCTCCGGCTTGCCGGAGTGAAGCATGACGGGGGATAGGTCTCCCGCCTCTTGGCTTGCCTTCACCGGCCGGTCAGAGTGGAGTCGCTAGAGCAATGCTCGGAGGGTAGGTGCCTCGTGGTAAGTGGCGAGTGGGCCGGTGATGCTGGACCCACAGGGAGCGCGTGATCTGCGTTTAAAGTCCGCCGAGGTATCCTCACCCTTCTCAGCCGCTCATGTACCTGTTGCCCTCTTGTTGCTTTTCAGTGACTGATTCCCGGGGGCCCAGTAAGTGAGTTGGCGAGTCTCCACCTGCCATTTTTACGTGTATTTATTACATTGTTATCGGCAGGTGCCATAGTTCCCGTAGTTTCCCCATTCCTAGTCATTAGCATCCCATCACAATAGCCCAAGTAGTTTTCATCCATAGTTAGCAATAGTTTAGCACAGAACCGGGGATTGTCCTTGGGTACATTTCTATAGTGTATACAGGGATAATCGTCGGTTTTGTGCCACCATTTCATTAAAGTTGTCTCAAAAGGGCTTCAGCGTGTTGGCTTCGGCCCCACGTTCGCCTCCCAAAAATCCGGGACTCTATAGTCCCGAGGTCTGGTAGAGACATACAAGATAATAATAATAATAATAATCCTTCCACGCCGATTTCGGCAACGGCGACCACTTCGACCCTAATGGCGTGCGTGTGCTCTCATGTGGCTGGAGTATCCAATTTTGTGCGTGAAAGTCCGCGCACACTGCGGACATGTCAGGGTACCAGCCACAAAGTTGTAGTTGATAGCTACAGGTGGTCGAGCTTTCAACTCATCTCGTTTGGCATCCAACTCAGAAAGCCGGCGTGCTTCAAAGTCAAAGACTTTGGCTTTAACACGGCTTCTCCAGTCTCTGCGGTTGGATGCCAGATTCTCCCACTGAGATGGTTCAATGGAACAGCTTTTCATGTGGCGCTTCAGCACATCCTTGTATCGCAGCAGCTGTCCGCCACGTTTCCGCTTGCCCTCCTGCAACTCGGAGTAGAGGATGCGCTTGGCCACTCTAGTATCCGGCATGCGCAGTACATGCCCGCACCAACGAAGCTGTCTCCTCATGAGGTATGCTTCAATGCCACCTACATTGGCTTTCCTCAACACTTCTGTGTTACGCACACGATCAAACCAACGGATATTTAATATTTTGCGCAGACATTTGAGGTGGAAGCGGTCTAGTTGCTTGATGTGGCGTCGGTACAGTGTCCATGTTTCCGCTGAGTAGAGTATACAAGGCAACACAACTGCCATATACACAGAGACCTTTGTGGATATCTTTAGGTCATGGGAGCTGAAGACCTTCTTGTCGAATTTGCCGAAAGCAGCGGCTGCAGCACCAATTCTGCTATTGATTTCGGCGTCAAGGTCGCACTTTGATGTTATAATGCTCCCCAAATATCGAAATTTATCGACCTGCTTCAGCACATCTTCACCAAGCATAATGGTCAGTTCTTGACGTCCGTGATTGTCTAAAGACATCACTTCTGTCTTTTTGACGCTGATTTTTAGACCAAATGTACAGCACTGCTTGTGAAGGTTCGTGACTAGCTGTTGCAGGACTTCAGGGGATTCAGCCACGAAACAGAGGTCATCTGCATACATAATGTCCTGTATATGTGCATAGGACACCTTTGTGGTCGCCTTGAGTCTATTCAGATTGAAAAGTTTGCCGTCAGTCCGATAACGAATACGAACTCCTTCAGGAGAAGAAGTCAATACTTCCCGGACTACAACTGCGAAATATAATGCAAACAATGTGGGAGCCAGGACACAACCTTGCTTCACTCCACAGGTGACGGAGAAGAAGCTCGATTGGTCATCTTCAACCGCTACACAACATTGCATGTCATCGTGCAGGAGTCGCAGGAGTCTTATGAACTTCTCTGTACATCCCAACTTTCTCAGTACCTTCCAGAGGGCCTCGCGAGGGACGCAGTCAAAGGCTTTTTCCAGATCAATAAAGCAGAGATACAAGTGCTGTCCCTGCTCTCTACTTTTTTCCTGGAGTTGACGGACTGCGAATATTGCCTCACAAGTTCCTCTGTCTGGTCTGAAACCAAATTGGGTTTCCGGCAGAATCTTTTCAGAGAGGTTCCTGAGGCGGTTTAGAAGTACTCTGGCGAAGACTTTTCCAGAGACAGAGAGCAGTGAAATACCGCGGTAAGAACCACATTCCGACCGGTCGCCTTTGTTCTTATAGAGAGCCCTGACGCGTGATAACTTAAAAGTTTCAGGAACTTGTTCTTTCTCCCACATAAGCACAAACATTTCCCAGACGCGCGAATGCAGTTCCTCGCCGCCGTACTTCAGAAGTTCACCTGGTATAAGGTCTAGGCCAACCGCACGCTGATTTTGCTGTTGTTTGATGGCACAAAGCACCTCATGTTTAGACAAGGCATCATCCAATTCTTCTGCTATTTGAAGTTGAGGCAAACTGTCTATGTAGTGTAGATCGGCTGTTCGATCTACATTAAGTAGCTTATTGAAGTGTTCTGCCCAACGATCTAACACTTCATTTTTGCTTTTCAGCAGAATTTTACCATCCAGCGACTTCAGTGGTACCTTTATGAAGTTGGTGGTACCCAGGAGATTGCGAATTTCGCTATAGAAATCCCCGAGCTGATTACTATCAGCAAGCCACTGGATGTATTGAGCCTTGTCTTGCCACCATTTATCTTTAGTGTGTCTCGTGAGTTTACGCAACTCACGGTCACTCTCTCTTATAAGTGCGCTGTTATTACTGCGCTTGAGAAGTTCTCGGTGTTTGGCAATAGCTTTAGAAAGAACTTCGTCGTTCTCATCAAACCAGTCTTGCTTGCGTTTATTTTTTAGACCTATGGTGTTAATGGCTACGCCAAGAATGGACGACGATAAAGCGTTCCAGTCTGCATCAATATCACCGGTATTTTTATGAGAGTGTATATCACATGCCAGCGTTTCAGCGTATTTGCTTCGGGGTCCCGGATGTTTGAGTTTCTCAATGTTTAAGTTCTGAGGCTTTTTCCTGCTAGCCCTGAATGGTCGCCGAAGGCAAATACGCATTTTGGTGACAATTAGTCTATGGTCCGTCCAGCAATGAGCACCGCGCATAGCACGAGTGACTAGGACCTGAGAGATGTCTCGCTGCCTCGTGATGGCATAGTCAATGAGGTGCCAGTGCTTAGATCGTGGATGCATCCACGTAGTTTTGTGCTTAGCAGCAAGGCGAAACATGGTGTTTGTGATTGCAAGTTGGAATTGAGCACATAAACTAAGCAGCAACTGGCCATTAGAGTTGATGTTGCCTACCCCATGTCTACCCAAAACTTTAGGCCACGCTTCATAATCTCGACCAACTCTAGCATTGAAGTCCCCTAACAAGAGAATCTTTTCTCTGTTCGGTATTTTATGGAGACATTGTGTAAGTTCTTCATAAAATTTATCCTTGATGTCGTCAGAACTACCTAGCGTCGGTGCATAGACACTGATAACATTAAGGAAATTGTCACCGTCTAAGTGAAGGCGCAATGTGGTTATACGGTCCGAGATGTGGATTGGACATTCTTGAAGTGTCTTCACAAGACTATTCTTGATCACAAAACCAACTCCCGACCTTCTTGGTTCTGTTGCAGCAGTGCCCTTCCAGTAGAAAGTGTAGCCACCGCCATGCTCGACTAGCTCGCCCTCATCGGCAAGGTGGGTTTCGCTTACAGCAGCTATATCAATGTTGTAGCGGCGGAGTTCTCGAGCAACTATGGCCGTTTTTCGTTCTGGGCAGGCGTTTGTCTCCCGGTCGAGAAGGGTGCGAACATTCCATGCACCAAAAGTCAGTAAAGGTGTTTTAAGTTTATTTCTATTGCGTCGACCACGAATAAAAAGATGCGGAAGCAGCCGTGGTTACTGCTATCCAAAGAGTGTTTGGGGTGAGCATTTTTTTAGGGCACCTTTTCTAGCCCCCTCCCAGGCTGAGCAAGGAAAGCAGTGCTCCCCTAAAAAGGGCTGCTTTGTCGCTCTGGGTGCTGCCGGATTCCCTCTGTCCCCCCAGCTCAAAGAGAAAACGACCACGGCATGTACTCACACCCCCAGAGCCGCTAGTGTGCAGGTCTCAGACAAAGCTCAGGTTGCATCAGCCCGAACCTCTCTACCTCAACCTATCGCCACTAGTCTTCGCCAAATCGGGGTCCATTATACGGAAGCAGTCAGATGCGCAGGATATATTATAGTGCTCAAACATATGCGCAAACGCAAGAGCACTCTCTCGTCTAACATCCCTTTATCCGATGGAACGGTGAACCGCTACGATCAGAGAGATGTTAGATGCAGCAGTTTGACATACGATAACACGATCCCTATCGCTGCCTCTAGGCCTTCCTGCGATGCCTCGGTGTCTTGCCACCAGTGGTGGTCTGCTATTTAGCCAAGACACAATTTCGGGGGATTTCCGATCAGGCTTGGGAGATGTTGTTACCGACACTGTGCACGACACTGTGGCGCCCTCCAGCGGACACGCCAGGTACTGTGGAGAGCCTGCTCTCGCACACGTCCGGCACCGGCGGTGACCGCCGCGCTACTCATATATATAGCATAGTCAACGTCACACGAAGGTATCTATATCAGTCTAAAAATGTAAGCAAATTAAAAAGTCCACACCCACATCAGACGCGACAATTCCCTTCACCGCTCAACTGATTATCCCGAACCAATCAAATTACTTTAACGTCACAGAAGTATGAAGAAGACATGAGCTCTTCCAGCAATTAGCCCCCAGAGAGGGGGTCCACCGAACCACCCCAGAGGGGGTCACAATCCCGCCAAATCATCTTCACCCCGGTTTCCACTGATGAAGATATGTAAATTCGTTGGGATCCGAGATATTTTGTCGTCGACTCGCCGAGGGAGAGCGACCTTTTAGTTTTAGGAACACGTAGTTTGTACAATAGATAGTTTTCGGTAGATCGCTTTTGTTGAGTTTGTAGCTGCGTGTACGAGTAGATGGTGCTCGTGACTTCATTTTAAAGATAAAAACAATTGATAGTCTTTTGTTTTCGTGACGACACAGCCATTTACTGTAGAGGTATAAAAAGGAAAATAACGAAAAGCTGTATATAACTTATCTATACAGAAAGAGAAATAATGTAATCTCCCTGCCCGATGTATAAAGTTGCTCAAGCACTTATGATGGATCTTAGCGATAAGAGCCACTACCACCCTACGTATAACATTAAATGAAAGGGCACAAAGGATATTTGATAAACAAAGTACATCTAGGGTAAGATGAGCTATATGATATTTTTAATTTGACTTTGTGTGGTTGAATGCGCTAGTCTCTGAAACTACTGGACTTGTAAGTAAGAAATTCAGTATAAGATGATCGTATGCATGAAGGATATAAAGCTATATTATATTATGCCAACTAAATTGGATTTCTTCGAGCTCATATAATCTGCTAGCGTTTTTTGTACAACTATAATTCTTCATAAATTAATTTTCAATTCTCGGCCTTTTTTACGAATTCTATCATCCTTTTATAACCACATTCCACAAACATTAACACATATGTATTTATCTACATTCACTATAACACAACGCTTAACCGTCCAGTTTTGTAACTCGCGCGCGTCTATTAATCACATCGCCGCGTCGTTTCAGCTAAGACATCCAATGCTTTGTGTGGGAGGATTATGTCTAGTTAAGATGGGTTCTTAAGCATGAGGGTTTAGGTTAGAAATAGGGTACTTTTAAGGATGAATACAATTTTTCACAGAGATGACCATGTAAAAAGATTTTTTTGGTTTTGTCTGGGTGGTTATGAGGAATGAATGAATTAAAAAGTGTTTGTAAAAGTTTGAAATCACCAAATGAGTGTGGTCAATGACACAATATTAAAACAAATGGCATTGAACTGATACGGAACAACTATGTGGCCTAGATGTGTAACAATTCAAATGATCATTCTCATATTTATCTTTCTTGAAAAGACGTTTTAGGTCCAGGCTTAATTTCTTACATTTCCCTCTCCAGCAATAAGTAGTTTCTTAAACTAAATATTTTTTAAATAATGCATTACATGAGACACACCACTTCTACGATAACTGTTACAAATGGTCCATGAATAGAACCTCAAAGGTAGTCAAAAGCCTATGTTCCCACAATTGTCACCATAAACTGTTGTTTTGACATACAAATGTCTATTCTTCCCATACAATTGTCGATGCTCGCCGTAGCCGCCTACGCTTTGTCTACGACGCTACGGTGCTACGCCGCTACGGATCTCGTAGCAGATGCCTATTGTTTGTAAATCTTGAGGATTTGGGCAAAAGTGGCTGACTGAGGAATATTGTTGCTTACACGAACGTGTAGTTTTAACAGACAGATCCATTTTTGTAACGTGTAATTTTATGCCAGCCAAATATACTTAGACTAATGTGGCCGTGTGTTTTGTATGTCAGTGTATTTTATATTTCATACTTATGCATGCTCGAACTCATGATATTATTTTTTCTGTCATGCAAGTAGCTAAGAGGATCCGGGAACGGAGAATCCTCACAACGTGGTAAACGTCTACATTTTATTATATCTACTAATGCCACTCTTATTTTAACTTCGACACTTCAGAACGTATACCTTCAAAAGTACCCTGGTACAGACGAGCGTGCCAACCGCGGCGTTCGACCCGCCGGCTTACGACATCATCCGAGCACCCACGTAGCGAAGATCATTATCTGCCACGAGAAAGTTGGGAGGAATCTAGTTAGAACCCGTCCCTCCCCGTCCCGCCCCACCCCGCGCCCCCTACAAGCCTTAACTTGTTATAACCAGTTTAAGCCAGTTCAGTTTAGTTGGGTACCTGCGATACAAGGCAAACTCCATGGTTTGTCTTGTGTGTTGATTGTTGGCCAGTCCTTGTTTTGAATGTTTCTGTGTGTGTGGGAGTTTTTAATTGATGGTATTTTGTGTGGAGTTCCTTGGTCTGGTAGTTTCAAACAGGAGTGCGATACGACATTGTTCATCCATGATACAATTATGTTTGGACTAAGACCCTTGAATTGGTTTCGGTGTTCCATCTCAAAGTGTTTTCATATACATATGTACTTACAATCTTCTCAATATACTGCAAAATCAAACACCTTTCTAACCAATGGTATCTTACCTAATATTCCTTGTGCTTACTCCCTGCTTAAACAGCTTGATTCACTAACCGTTAGTCTGCACAACTCTTAGCGTCCTGGAAATGAGACCTCGCAGAAATCATCACACCAATAGAATTATGTAAACTCGTTGATTACTTCACAAAGAGGAAGATAGCATTTTGCTACACGTGTCACTTCATAAAGTTCTCGCATACTTATTATTCTATTGTTATATTCGCCCAAAACCACCGCATTTTATCCGTTTTTTCTACTTATATATATGAGATATCATCAAATGATGTCAGTCTTCAGAAGTTGCAGCATGTGGGATTGCTAGGCTCTTACTAACTAAAACCCACCATGTTCCTTCTTAAACCCTTTATACGCACCAGGACCGTGGTATCTCTTTCGAACAATCTCGCAGCCCCGGAATTTTTCTACACTTCATATTGATATTCGTAATGGTATTCACACAAAATCACAGTTTTGCTTTTGGACCCTTTCAAATACAGAACAGGCCCCAAAAATATAGCTAAAAATCTTAATAAAACAGTCACCTTCACGTTTGAAGGTCACGCTCCGGTCTGGCATATACTCGTAAAATCTTATTTCGCACAATCCGTCTGGCGCGCTTATCTCTCTCGGCTTAACTGTACCTAACTTGAATTATTAACATAATCTGATTAAGCCTTTTGCGTTATCTTAACGCTGGGTTACGAAGGAGCCAAGCAGTTGGGTATGTGCCTAGTTTTTATGTGTGTGTTTGAGTTTATTTAGTACTTTTCAGGGTCTGATGTTTTAGGCTTATTTGCTAGTTTTCGGTTTTCATTCTGAATTTTTAGCAAATATTTAGAAACGAATTCTCAAACCTTGATGAAAAGTAGCTGGAAAATTAGATGTATAGTATAACGGCATTACTTTAAAGTTTCATCACAATCGATTCAGTAATTTATTCACATTAGTTAACCAAAGTAAAGTTCTAAAAATGTCCTAAAAGCCAGACTTAAATAAGTCAAAAAGCTACAAAACCACATTTAAAGTCACGTGTATTGCACATCATAAAATGGTTTTGTTTACAAACATGTACATTCAGGAATTCGCTTATTTTTCCCCGAAACCGAATAATTTGAAAGTGAATGGAGGCCGGTTCGATACGAACGCGCCCCAATACTACGCCAGCGTAAAGAAAAAGACTACGCGGTGACTACGACGTAGCTGACGTCACGCTACGCTACGCTCGTAGCAGATCAATGTTTTATTATGATGCGTCGTGTTTTTGGGTTTTATGGAACAAAATGACTGTATTTTGCCTAGCCTTTTCCGCAATTATGTTGGGGCTGACTTCCAGTCTGACCGGGTGTAGCTGAGTACCAGTGTGTTACATGGTTTGACTGCCTATATGACCTCCTCAACCCAGGCAACTGGGTCAAGCCTTTGGTAAGTAAGACTAGTTGTCAGACTTTTTGGTTTTTGACTACCTTTAACAACTGCCAAAGATGTTCAAATGACAGCCGGCACCCACCAATGTAAAGGTACCTTCCGAAACACGGAAGGAATTCTCATGACAAAATGGTCACTTATCCACGGACCACGAAAATCGTTGCTCAACCTATGACTCGTGATGTCTGTTACTTAGCCCCGAACCTCTTCTCAACAACAAATATTAAACTTCCTAATAATAAAATTCCTTCCCATCATTCGTGAGCAGTTTTCATTAAATCCATCTGCAGATTCCTTGAGAACCGTGCCACGAATACGTCTCCATTATTGCCGGGCTATGCATTCTACCCCACCAGTTTACCAAGACCCCTCGAATGTTCTGCCCCAAGGAACATTAGAAGGGAAGATGAGAGGTCTAAGTAAAGTGGACGAAGGTAAGCTTCGCTTAAGGTATGTGCGGATTAATGAATAATTTAGCTGAAATACAAGACCACAGTCTTGTGTATTAGTTTGGGATTTATTGCGAATGTGGTGCATACTGTTTTCGGTGATATCGGTTTAATAAATTCCTTTTCGTGTGTTTAGGTTTGGAATTGGTAATGGTGTGTGGTGTACAGGTACTTTAAATAAAACAAGCCTTTAATACCTATTAAATATTAAAATATATTAAACTAGCTTTTGCCCGCAACTTCGTTCGCGTGGAATAGTGACTACCAGCAGATTTTTGATTTGACCAATAGATGGCGCTATATGTCCGGAATAATTTTATTTTTATTTTTTTTTTGTAATAAAAACTATCCTATGTCCTTTCTCAAGTTTCAAACTATGTCTGTACCAAATTTCACACAAATCGGTTCAGTAGTTTAGGCGTGAAGAAAAGACAGACAGACAGACAGAAAGACAGACAGACAGACAGATAGACAGACAGAGTTACTTTCGCATTTATAATATTAGTTTGGATAAATAGTCCGACACATTTTTTATTGATTGTATTCTGGCGTTTGACCACTATTTAACATGACACTGAGCACGCTGGTTTATTCATTGTTGACATAAAATCATAAAGTTCTTAATATGTAACCAACTTAATTTGGAATATCATTTACATAATATTTGCAATAAGAAAACAACCTATAAATCCATCAACTTCTCCATGATTTGCATACATGTCTAACTTGCATACTTATTCCAATTTGTAAACGCCAACTTTGCTTCATGAAAAATATGTATTACTAAACAAAGCTGCTCTCTAGTGTGTAACATCATTATATAGACTTACATCGTTCACGCCTGCGTGCGATGCGTGCGACCCGCTTACGTACCACGCTTAGGGTTACATCTTAGTTCAAATGCGTAAATATTCCTTCCATAATTTTTGCTTTTGTTACCGTATAGATTCTATAGATCAAAGAATTGAATGGGTTCTATAAAACTATCTTCTGCCCGCGGTTTCACCTGCGTCCCGAGGTTACTGTTTCTCGTAGGCAAATCCTATGTCTACTTTTTGCTTTCTCGACTTTACAATATACATAGATGAAATAAACAAGTTTATATAAAATTATAGAGATACGATGTATTACTTACGTCGTTCACGCCTCATGACACAGTTGCGTGCGCTGCGTGCGACCTTATTGCGTGTATAGCGTGAACGCATAGGGTTGTCTTAACTCGGCGTATTTTTAACTATAGATACAAATAACTATCGCTTACTGTATGCGCTTGCTTGGGCGTGAGGTGCGTGGGTTGTATCTTTGAGGAGGATTTTAAGTGAGGGGAAAAATGGATCTTATGTGTATATAGTGATGGTGCGTTTTTGGATGTGATAATACATGCTATGTATTTACTACGTTTAATATAATAATATTATTGTTTTAAATATGGTAATAAATATGATGGATGCGAGCTGCCCAAGGACGGGATGGTTGGTGTTCGTTGGCTACGTTCATCAGTGGACTGCAATTGGTAGATGTGATTATAACCATAAAACTGTAAGTTACTTATAACATAAGAAATTTACTTAATAATAATAACATAAGAAACTTACACACACGAATCGTCCGCGACTTGTTTCGCTGAGTGTCACTTAGCCTGTCAATCTCAACCTTACTTCCCATATCATATTAATATCTGCAGTACACACTCCCTTTACATACTTAGTTGCCAATACCTACCACAATAAAGCAAAGCGAGACGCAATAAAACGTCAAGCGCTTTAAGCGCTGCAATAAAATCGAGCGTAAACTTAAATACCTGTAAGCTGAGCGGTTATCGCTCGATCAAGCGATAGTCAAACTACGCATATAAAGGATGTCGCACGCACATAAAGTGCTTATCTGAATACCGCCTTAGGCGCCAAGCCGGAATTTGTGTGGTATTTCGTATAAGCGAACGCGAACTGAAAAGAGTTTTGCGGACACAACTTTGTTTATTGAACTAGAAGATCATCACATATGACTGTATCTTTTACTGCCTCGTTGGTCTAGCTGGCGCAAGCACATCTGTTGAGCACGAGGTCTCGAGTTCGATTTGATTGTCGAGCCGAAATCGTTTTGTGGGTTTTAGAAACTTTCACAAGGTAGCCTGAAACCTGAAAGTTGACAATTGATTCACCCGTGCATGAGAGCACGTTTATGTCAGACCTGTGCCTGATCTCTCTGCGGTTCATGTCGGATTGCCATCCCATCGGATGAGAGTGAAAGAATATATCTGTGTTTGCGCAAATACTAGTGCACTTTAATATATGTCCTGCGCAACTGGTTGATCTCCTTAAACGGAAACAGCCTCCGCCGTGGCGTCAATCGACTAAGACGCCGTTATTAATTAGGTAGGTATATGGATTTTTTATCCAAAGAAGATCTTCATGGTCCCGTTTGAACGTTGTGGAAGAAACATTGAGGCAAGAAGCATATTTGGAAAATGCTTTTCTATAACCGCTCTCCGCTCATAACTTGAAAACGCAAGAAGTAATTTGCACGCGCAATTGTAAAGTATCGTTATGGTGATTACATTGTTACTAATTCCGGCTGTGTATCTAAGTCATTTGGAGTTAGTACCGTCGCCCCAAGCGCCTGAAAGTAACTAAATAGATTATGTTAGGTACTGTTTGAGCTACGTGCCGGATATAATGTTTTGAGTGGGTTTTGTAAGGAAAAGGAGTAGATATGTATATAAATAAATAATAAAATTTATTTATTTCTTTATTGGAGAAAAGGAATAGATATTTATATAAATGGTGGCAAGGAAACGATTGAGTACGTTCGATTAAAATGCAGTTAACTTAAGCGTTAAGCAGGAATTACATTGAAATATTCAGTAAATAGCGTTGAAGACATCAAAAAGTATAAAAAGAAGTCAATTGGGTTGTGTTGATAAAATCATCCCTACTATGTACCAAATTGTTTGTTAAAGTTTCATAAGCATTTGATTATCATAAAGATATTCATTTAAATATCATTAATATTTGATCGGATCCGGTGTTTCTAGTACATTTGATAAAGTCGTCGAGTGATGAAAAATTAATCACATTTAAATACCCAAAGTACCAATAAGTTTAAGGTATCTAAATTTAATATGCTTACATTCAAAAACATACATTTCTAGTACCAACATAAAATACACCAGCTGTAACTTGAAAATGCACTACAAGTACAGACAACATTTGAGCAGCGGGTGCAAGACGATTTGCAGCAGGAAATGAACTCGAACAGAGGAGGGAGGGGCCCTCGGGTCTCTGTCTGTCTTTATGTAGAGTGCACTTATATGTAGTTTACTTATATGACAGAGCTATAGGTACTTCTATACTCCATTTGAGTAGGCACTTATCTTAATGTAAACAATCTTGATAAAACTTTTTATGTAAAAGTCTGTTTAAAAATACTAAGAACCAATGAACATAACTAATAAACAATAATAACAATATTTTTTTTGGTAATCCATAAACAAAGCAAATCAATTTCTTCAGCATGTAAAATGTAAGTTATTAGAGGACTAAAAAAGGTCGAACTTTTAGGGAAATGTTTTATTTACATTAAATTACGTATATTACCTATACTATAAAATTAAAAACCTCCATCTTTAATAATAGCACTTAATTTTCTTTAAAATACATGTAGGCCATTTTCACCTACATTCCATCTTCTTCCACAACACAAAGATCGTACTTCCCTGAATCACGTAATTTCTAAGTACCTAAACATATAGTAAATTACAAATCAAAGCCATGTTTGAGTGCAACGGAACGCTGCACAAACATTTGCTGTAAACGCTAAGTACGTCTCAAATTGTAGACAAATACCGCTTGCATGTTAGTGAAAAGGACTTGTAGAATGGTTTACTTAGTGGGTTTTAAGATGCTGCAGAAAACTATAATGAGGTATAGATTTTAAATTATCGTTACTAATTTATAAGTGCAAGTTACTCTAAATGTCTTTCGAGCTTTCATGATTAAACTACTGGTCCGATTTAAATAATACACAATCTCGAGCCTAAGAAGCCGACCCCAACATAGTCGGGAACAAGTTTCGGAGGATGAAATCTAGAGCCTGAGAAAGTACATAGGCTTTAAGCGATTTTCGGGGAACAGTAACTTTACATGTAATAATGGGTGCAACAAAGAGCAAATGTTTTTGGAAGATCATTTAAAATTGGAACAGCGCGCAAACGGTTGTAGAACTTTTCAATACATCTTGTAACCTGCAAGCTTAAAACCTAATAGATGTTGGGCTCTTTACAAAAAATACGTAACCGTCACAATAAGTTCTAAAACCATTAAAAATATTCTCCCTACATCCAGACAGACCATGAAATTCCCACAGGATGAGATGCGTATAAGAATCCCACGACACTGGTATAAAACACTAAAATGGCTCAGGGTCAAAAAGACCAACAGTTCAAATCTCGCATGTTCGAACAAGGGGATGCTGCATCGAACTTAATGTATGCACACACCTTTCTATTTCACAAACTTATATCCACACTTCAGAAAACAAAAAACATACGAATTTGAACCTTGTACAGTTGTAATAAGGGTGGAGTGTTCTTGCAGGGGTTGTCAGCAGTTAAGTTTGCCTCTTACTCAGCACCCTTAATTTGTCCGGTAATAACCAGTTTCTGCACAATAGTAAGGCCTATTAACATAACTCCTTGACCGGATACAACCGGACACTTATTAATATTTATAATAATGTTCGACTGTTGGATTTTTTGAGTTTATCTCTTAGTTGTTTGAGTGATGCTGGAGAGGTGACATCGTGACTAACATGTTTGGTTTTAACATGTTGCTTAAATACCCTGATATTGGGTAAGTTTTATTTTTCCTTCTTTCAATTATCTGCTTTTTTATCTGTCACTAGCCGTTTTCCCGCGGTTTCACCCGCGTCCCGTGGGAGCTACTGCCCGCACCGGGATAAAATATAGCATCAGTTACTCGCAGACAATATAGCTTTCTAATGATAAAAGAATATTTAAAATCGGTCCAGTAGTTTTTGAGTTTATCCATTACAACCAAACAAACAACTTTGCCTATTTTTTGTAACCCAAAATACTCTTTCTATTCATACTTAATTTCTATAAAATTTGTAAAAACAATAAAGAAAAACTACCAACTAAAAAACTATTGCCGAAAACAACTCCCCAAATTAAAAATACACCAAACCTGCCTGCCCATCTTACCCATCAAATTCTTCGATACGTTTCCCAGCACTAAAGTACCAATAAATCGATATACGACGCGAGCCAGCCGGCTCATCACTAATTTACAATTTTATGGCTTGTGGGATCGTGAGGGGGGGAGGGGGGGCAGGTCGCCACTCCATTAGTGGAGTTTGAACCCCCCGCGCGGACCGGTTAACCCGAAGGGACAGTGGACATAAAAGTGTTAAGTTTTTTTGAAGGATTTTCTTAGTTTTCTCTGAGATCAGGTCGTCTATGTCAGTTTTTTTGTTTCATTTCATAAATTTACCTACTAAAAGTTTAGATGAAATAAGAAGTCGGTAAAAGTAAATGAACAATATTTTTTCTGTTGTTACGTGAGTCTTTTTTTTCCTTTTAGTTCAGATGTAACTTGCTTAATAGATGTATATTCCTTAGAAAGGACAGATTCGATATTTAACATTTAAAGATTGGCTGTGTATTCCTGAAGTAATGCTAGACTCGTGTTTAATCCTTCTATTAGAATACAAGATCTGTCTAAATAAGCAGATTAGATAATAGTGCCTAACATCATTATGAAAAACATTCGCCATCCAACTGAAAGACTTAATTTGAATCAACGCTATTATACAACAATATTCGAAATTCATACTAAAAGCCCTTGTTAATTTGCCCACCGTACAATTTCACGCCTCCCGACAAGAAACGCGTGCAAAGGAGAAAGGACAAAACTGAGACGGGGCAGAGAGGGAGATCTTAAAGATACGTCGCCATGGCAACCCGTAAACACGCACACACTCACAGCTTAACGATAGTTCGCACCCACACAGCAGCGCGCGTAGGTATTAGGAGAATTCGACCCTACCCCGAAGTTTCAGTTATTAAGCAAATGCTTTGTAAACATTCTGGGTGGGCACCTTTACTTTTCGTACTATAAATAGGTTGGGTAGGGCTTACGGCCTCAATTAACTAAATGTATGTAAAGTTGTTTTGTTCAAATCTAGACGGCACATTGAAATTTTATGGTTTGGACTATAGATAGTGTAATCGGTTAGTGGAAAACTTCGTAAAAAAATATTGTGTATTATTTGACTATAGATTCGTATATCTGTAAAATTACATAATTGTTATGTATTGAAGTAAACTTAGAATAATATAAATAACAGCGCTGTATATACAAAGTTCGCAGTTTTAGAATATACATACATATTACGGCAATGGAATAATTATTCGATGAATTCAATCTATTACGCTTTTACATTTTATGTGATAAATTCACCATATAAAAATGATAATTTAAGTAACTACATAAAAATATATAAGCTTTTACCCAAAACACGATCTTGGAAACTAGAAACAAATTGCCATGGCTACCAAGGACTTCGCTTCCACGAAAAGCCCTAAGAACTAATAATGAGTGCACTCAATCATGCTCCTATAAAATACTATGTATTTCCCCTGGTTCTGCCCTACCTGAAGCTACAATTTCGCGATTCTAAGCATAAACCATCCTTTGTTCATCTCCAGATTTAATTTGTCGAACAGAACAGTGTTTGACTGACAGAAAGACAGTTGAATATTCATTATTTGTGTCCAGAAGTAATTACTTCTCGCATTTGGTTAGAATTACCCTACACATATGTTATTCCGACGTATAAGTTGTATTACTGTAAAGTTGTAAAGTTTAAGTGGGAAGGGGCAACCAAAGAAATGACGGAAGGGTTGTGTGAAAGTCGATATGACTTAAGAGAATATCACTTGTGAGATGACGACAAAAGAAAAGTATGATAGAAGAAAACATGCTGCGATCAGGACAAGATTTTGATGATGATTAACGTAAAGTTTTAAAATCATTCACCTCATTTATAAATCTAACGTGAAAACATTCAATCACGTCCATGATATGTGTCAATGGTTCGTGTACATACTGAAACCCTGACACAATCCTATACCAAAAAAACTATAAAACTAAACTATAAAGTAAAGTGATAAACAAAGTGTTTCTTAAACCTGTAGATATTTAGCGAGCGTTGTACATTTATTTGCGCGCGGGAACTGACCGACAATTTGCCGCACCCACTAACGACTTTACTTAGCCAGTTCTGCACTACAACTAATACCTAATGATTAGGTTACACTACTGCTCATACTTTTGATGGAAATACCGGTTAATATTGAAAGCTGTTTGTTGGGAATAGATCTTTTAGGAACAAAGAATTTAGATACTTTTCAGGTCCAGCCTCATCTATTTAAAATATATTGACGTTTAGAGTGTTTTGTAACACATGTGGAGTAGCAGAAATTAATATGTATTTGGTTATTCCTAGAGAAAAATGCAACAGTTTTTTTATACGTTAATTTCTGTTATTTATCTCAACAGGAATTTCGTAATGTACTTGCGTATTAATCAGTAAAATTACGGTGTTATTTTTATCGGTATGTAAACATCATGTTTAACACATAAGTGTTAAAAAGCAATAAGGGCACCAAAAATCAAGGATTATTTTATCGGTTACGATTATTTCAAAAGCCATTTCTATAACCCTATTTATTACATAAGCATATTATAAAACATACACAGAATGCGCTAGGTATAAAAACACAATCTCAACACAACACGTTGGCACAAACCTACCTAATAATCATCAAAACATGTCTCTTCAAGGACTCAACCCCAAACTACCGTCCTCCCTCCCCCTTAATAAGTTCCCATCGACCTGCTGGGGCTTAAGGCTCCTTAAACCCCCTTCCCCCCTAAGACATATTTCATCGGAACTCTTAACTGCGGCCCGAACTTTGGCTAATATTTCACGAGCTGAAGTTACAGGGTTATGTATAAGATAGGTATGTACGTTGTATACGTGGTTTGTATTTGTATTTGTATTTTGGTGTGTAGTGTTTTGTTTTTTTTTGTGTTTGGTTGTCATTTGTTTCGGATGATCCCTGTAATGTGTGATTGTCATCAAATGATTTTAAATGGATAATGAGAATTTACTGAACTGTATATAACTCACTTAAAATGGAAAGATCTCTAGAAAAAACTGTTATTTCTTATAAGTGGTGAGTTTCATGATTGATACCTACAGCTAAACGTGAGTAAACTCAACTATCATAGCATCTCGATATCATTTGCATCTACGTGTATACTTACTTATGTCAAACAAAGGAATCTTATTTACCTGCATGTTATTAATGCTTGGCATCTCCGAGACATGACATCACAAGACACAAAAAAGTTTAGGTACCTACAGCTTCATAATTTCATTTTTAGTTCTCCGCTGTCTTGCCTGACTTGAATAAAACTAGCCAGTTCTGCTTTAGAAGTCTATACATAATCAAACATTTAGTCACTACTTACTTAAAATAATCGATACACTAATAAATATGAATAGGCGTTATACAGGGCGTATCGAAGCCATGCAAGTTTTAATGAGCGCTCTCCTGTGCAAACACCCTGTGTTAGCTTACTTGTACGTTACACACGCACTATTTATTGACGCGGGTTCACTTGCGTTTTATTACTTGAATTTTGTATTTAAGATAAGTCATTTGACCCAAGTTTAGGGGTATTTTCTTAAAAGTGATCATTACACAGACCCACTATAATCTTTTATATTCATATAAAGGAAGATAAAATATAAAGTAATCTAAAATTATTATCATCATCCCTCTGCTCTTATCCCATTTTTATTTGGGATAGACGATGCATGTTTTTTTCTTCCAAGCTCTTCATTTGTCGTCACCAAAATACAATTCAAAATACTTCTGTTTAAAAACATAGTAATGTCTACTCTTTTCATTTCATTTCAGAACTATCCCACAATCTACAGTATTAATAACTTCAAAACAAAATAGGTAACCAAAGCTCACCGAATCGCAATAATTTGCTCCTTCACAACAAAGCCTCTGAAATTTAAACAAACATTGATATACGTACTTACGTATACACTCATACATACTCACGTATACACCCATATAACTACGTATACGTTCATAAAACGCGATAGTTTGTAGGCAGGCCGGGAGGGTAGAATTACCACAAGATTGCGTCCATTCTTTAGGGCTCCCGAGACCCTTAACCCTTAGAAGGCAACGGTCTGAATTTGAAACCTTGCGTGAGATAATTTAATTAATTATTCTGATTTCAAGTGCGTTGTGTTGGGTTGTCAGTTTGGTGAAAGGAGAGATACGGTGAAATTTGAAACTTAACGGTGTGTTCCTTACAAAATTTTCATTTGTAATTTATATTGCATATCAATATAAAGAGGAGAGTTGGTTTTCTTCAACGCGCTAGGCTCAAAAACCACTGATCAGATTTAAAAACTTTTTCTATTATATACCTTTAGCCACTCATAAATTAAAAAAAGAAACTTTCTTTTTCTTTCATTCAACCAATCCGAACGCCTATGTATCGAAACATTCAAGAAAATTTTCCACATTTTTTCACAAGTAGGCCAACAAAAGTTGTGTGGGGTCGGTTGTACCGTCACGGGCGAGTGAAGGTTGGACTCAGGAACACTCAAGGAAATTGGGTCATTTGTCCTTTCTCCCTTTGAACACTTTGTTTATGCAGGATTGGGTTTGGGTAGTCGGAGTGTGATTTGAAAACTGAAACGGCCTTGAATGGGAACGATAAGGACAGGACACGACAGGTTTTGATTTGGATGAAAATTTGAGCGAGTATGAAGAAAGAAATTTGGATTTGTTGAAGAAACTGCAACTGTATTGAAATTGACGTAATTGGATGAATGAAAAACTAAGCAGTCTTAGTCAATGAGAAAGCCAATGGTATTGTTTCATGATTAAAAAACAAAGTTTGGTAGTTTTAACATTTTTTTATAGGCATTGATTTAAACACGAATCACTATCGGCAATCATAATCATAGTTAAGTAGTTAGTAGGACCTGCGTTACATTTTTGCATCGCTTCTTTGTTTAAAGTCTTTACCATCATCTCTATTAAATATAAGCTGTAAGTAACTACAGAAAATCAGTCATACACTCAATATTTTACAGTAACACACGACTAATAGTTTCAATATTAAACTAGAGGTACAAAATCATCCTTACCCGCGCAACTATCGACCCAAACATGGCGAACTCATCTTAACACACACACACACAAAATACATACTCATCATCCAATTTAATAATGTTCTTAGCACCCCCAAGTTTCTGGGGCCCTCGTGATCAGTTCTTACCCCCCGGGGGGTGGGCCCCGCCTTAAAATTGAGCCGGGGGGCCCACCCCTTGATATTAGTTCCCACCGTCAATCTAATCTTAGGGCCCATCTGTGAGGTTGCTTATTTTAATGGCCCAAGGAATTTGCGCGACGTTTTGTATTTCGCAATGGGTTGTACGATTTTGGGACGCATGTCTTTGTGGTTTGGGTGTTTTTTGAATAGGGCAAAATTATACTTGGTCTCTATAATCTAAAAGACGGGCAACAAAAGTACAGTTTTGTTTTTTATCGAAAGTAGAAATAAATGTTATGTGCCAAGTAGATACTTTAGTCAATTGTAACTTATGCCTGCACGTGTAACTATAACTTAGTTAGTTGATTTGGTATATTTACTAACTGTAAACAATTAAAATTATATTCAAAAACTAATGATTTGTACAGAGCAGTAGCTTTAGTAATGAATTGGCAAGAGTTTTTTATACTACATATTTTTAAAGGGTTTAGTGGGCAATGGTGTCAGAAACAGCGGCATCTTACTAGAAGTAAATAGTTTTTGCCATTGTTTTAGTTGTTATTATACTGAAGCAAATAATTACTACTGATAACTTCTTAAAACGATTTAAAAAAATAGATAGAAATGTCTACTTGAGTATATTAGTGCCATACCTATAGGTTATAACACAACGTGAAAGTTTTTGTACTTGCAACTATTATTATACTTCTTTTATTATTTATTAACTTCTAGCCCCGTTCACCCTCGCTATACATAAATAAGTCCAAGTCTTCATGTACTGGCACATAACTAACTTGCTTCATACAAGCTATTATATTCTCACTCGCGGTTACCGTATAGCCAACTATTACTTCACAACTTTCGCTTAGGCTACGACCATACAACCGAATAATATCCACTACTAAAGACATAAAATAAAAAAAGGTTTTCAAGAAAGAGTCTTTATTCCAAAAACAAAATAACAACGATACGGGTCCGAAACTTCCAAATTCAAAACATTTACGAAACACACTTCAATTTAGAGTTGTAAAGAGGCATCTCATCAAGCAACTGAGAAGGTTACGAACAAAAGGCGGGCCCAGTGCGAAATTTAAATCCTACCCGCAGCTGCGGAATAGAACGGACCTTAGAAACAAACAAATCGTCCCTTACCCCCTCCTCCCCACCCCTCGCAGGGCGAAACAGGAATGGCCGCCTTATACGACCACATCTTACAGGCCCCAATTCCTACTTCCTTTCCATTACACAGCCAGCGCTGACTAAACATAATCGCCGAACTTCCTTACGACTCTACCCTTCCGGCCAACTGCTCGCAAAAGTAACACAACCCAAATCAAACTTTAATGCATAACAAACAGAGTCGATTATATTCGAGTCCGTTTAAAATTCGACTATCGATATCGATCGTCCGAATTTGAACTAAGAGTAGTGCGTCTTAGAGGCTATATTCGCGCGCTCGCCTCGCCATTTCCAATTTTCCTCGAACGACCGCTGAAGCACCCGAGTTAAGAACATCCCCGAACAAGTTGTGCTGTTAGCTGGGAACGTTTGAATAGTTTTCGTTGTCGAAACTTGTTCTCTCGGTTGTTTCGGGTGTATTTCTTACACAAAAGATGGGGGCGAGGGGGGGTAGGGTCATGATAAATGGCACAATATTAATACTCGGGCCGGGCGCTGTATAGTTTTATGATCTTGGTTGGGTAGTAATATAAATCTGCTTTTCCGGGCCGGTACTCTTCGCTAATGTTTTAGTTCAGTACCTAGCTATCCCTACTGGAATATTTAAGTGCCTAACAGTTAATAGTTTCTATTATCGTAACGAGTACATGCTCGCTTTATATACTTACTATGATAATAAAGAATATTAGTTGTTTATTACTTTGTTATGATTTTAATGAGGGATATGTTATCTTTGTTGAACAGCTGTTACCCTTATTTACATATTCAGGGCTCTTCTTAGCTAGCGACGTAAATATGAATTCTAAAATTAATTCTTCACCTTCATTCCAGAGCGGCTACAAGTTCACTTTATATGCCATTGAAATTACAGACTAAATAGTTGAATCTTTATTATCTTCAGCCTCATTTTCCCACTGCGGGGCACAAGCATCTGCTCACATAGAGAAGTATGAGCGAAATGACCGGGCTTGTATTATTTATGATTTCAGTATTTAAAGTCCGATTTTCACCTTTACTGAGTCAGTCATCTCATAATCACCGCGCTTGCTCAAGCTTTTAAAGTCTAGTTTTCACCTTTACTTACTCATGTGTGTCCAAGAAACACCTAGAAAGTAATACTTAGGTACATAGACTTTGAAACGGTTAGATATGGTGTGAAGGTTTGCTCACCCTCAGATAACTGTAGCTGTTATACTGATTGATAGCGCCGCCTGACCTACAAACTGACACTAGAACTAGAAGCTCTCTCGATTGACGAGTCTTATCTGTTAGGCTGTTGATTCAATGTAAGAGAAGGGGTAACAAAATGAAAAATCTAAAAGTATATGACATTTCTTTGTTTGGTAGTCTTTAAACGGCGCCTTATGCCTTCTTGTTCTACGTGTGTCTTTGATCATCGGTTGTGTATACAAAACACCAATTTTATCAATATTGAATTGAAAACACAATCTTTAAAAAAGTTTGTTTTTTTTGTTATGCACCTCAACGAAATAAATAAAGTAAATAAGACTGTAAATAATAATCAGTTGGTCAGATTCCATTACAAGACAATTTTTTAACCCAAAAAAATACATGAACTAATCAACATGCTCTAGACATCTTAAAAAAGCTTCTCCTTAAATCTTCCTCTTTCTATTTAACACCCAAAATATCAAAAAAACAGTCTTACTTCCAACAAAACTAGAACTAAAAGCAATCAGACAAAACTTGGTGTTACCCGCCTTATCGCGACTGTAGAACAATATTCATAAAGTGAGCGGCGTCGTCGACTGGATTTTATTACAGGCGCTCCGACCGAGTGGACTGCCGTAAACCATGTAATATAGCGAGAATAAACCACTGGACAGTTGTATGCAACCTTCGGAAACAAGTAGTGCATAGCTGCTGGTACAAATTTCTATAAAAAAACGCGCATGTAAATTATTTTGCGGCGTAATTTACCTACTTCAAAAAAAACCCCCGACCCAAAAAAGTACGCAATAATTATGACAAAAGGTTAAAAACGCTAAACCCTATAAAAAACAAAAAAATAACTTTTAACACTACGTAAACTAAATTTTGTCGTGTCGGGGGACCGCTCTAATTCATTACTTTAGATACGTGTTTTTTTTTAATACGAATGTTGTAATTAGGTAGGTATCATTTGATTTATGTAAGTATTTATGAAGGTAAAAAGCGGTCCCCCGACACGTCAAAATTTAGTTTACGTAGTGTTAAAAGTTATTTTTTTGTTTTTTATAGGGTTTAGCGTTTTTAACCTTTTGTCATAATTATTGCGTACTTTTTTGGGTCGGGGGTTTTTTAAAATTTATAATTTAATTTTATTTCATGCTTTTTAAAGGAGCTCCTTAATTTTTCCTTCTTTCATTTAATTTATTTTATCTTAAGATGGGGTCGCTATATGCGATCTCGGCCAAAGGAAGCTGTTTAACAATCCTCATGACAAACTGGCACTGGGAGAATTGCACAGATTGAGAAACAATAAAGATTAACCTTTGGACATTCTAGATTTTCAGCAAAAATATAAATCGGTTTATCCGTTTCATTCCGGCATTTCGGGGTTTCATCCGCCACATCCCATTTCCAGCATCAGGTTCTCGTCAATCAGAAACATGAAGAGAACTCGTCAAGACAAATTCAACGAGCCCAAACTCGATGGGTTTACTAAAAGGCAGTTCAGGGTTACGTCTCCTACCTTCGTGCATTAACAGCAGACCAGCTCAGCGGTTCCAAAAGACATTAGTGTTTCAAATTTCAGATCCCACATATACTTGCAAGTAAACTGAGCGTGTAACATTCCTATCACATCTAGCAAACGAGCTGATGACCTTGAAGACCTGAACCGATTTCCACCAAACATAGCTAAGAACACTCCCGACTGACATACCTTTTAAACAAAAAAAACCGCATCACAATCGGATCATCCGTTTGGGAGCTACGATGCCACATACACACACACACACACACACACACACACACACACACACACACACAGACACGTCAAACTTATAACACCCCGTCGTTTTTTGCGTCGGGGGTTAAAAAAGAAGGAGGTTCCCAATTTGACTGCGAATACCTAAGTTTTTGTTAGAAATAAACTTTTCGAAGTCAAGCCAAACCAAAAAAAAACTTGAAATTGAACGCTTTCTTTACATTCTATCATGAACTAAATTCTGTTCTTGAATATTTCCTTCAACGTTAAACACAAAAACATAAAGGCGTTTTTAATTTATACAATAACTAGCGACCCGTCCTGGTTTCTCACGGATGCATATACTTTTTTCCACTATTTAATGGATGTTTATTATATAGATAGGTACATGAAATTCCTCTTCGATCACTCTATCTATTAAAAAAAACCTCATCAAAATCCTTACTTTTTTAGATTTAAGCATACATAGGGATATACAGGAGAGAGAAAGTGACCTTTTTTATATTGTGTTATACAATACATAAACATTATCAAAAAAGTGTAACCATTTTGCTTGTTCACTATTTTACGTTACAAACTTACAACTGTACCCAAAGGTTGTCAGCACCCGCTATTGATCGTATTCTCCACGGAAGATCCTGCTCGCTTTCTACTCAACGATTAAGTCTAATTGTGCCTAAATTTATCGTCTACACTCTGCTATTATAGTATGATATCTCTTATTTATCGCACGCAATTTGCTCGCTACAAATATTAAGATTATTTATTGGATAAGTTTGTAATGAACGGGCGACGGTTTGGCTAGTTAGCGAGTTCCTAGATTCGGTGGCTACTCGACATTTAGTTGATATACGAAGTTATTTATTACACAGTAGTACGTATCTTCTGCAGTCTTTTGTTGAGTAAAAGACTTTGCTTGTTTGAGTAACTATACTCATGAAAAACGTTCTTAAACGTATCGTATTAAACTCGTAATATTTTTCTACATGATCTTTCCCAAATCTTCAAATTAATGTCATGAGAAACTATTCAGATGAAATCTGTTAAAATCATTTTTATCCCCCGATATCAATAAAAGAGTAACAGGTTTATAATACAGGTTTTTTAACCCTTCAATACGCACTGGTTGCTGCGATCTCTGGGTCAGAATTTGTCATTAGAGGTCAGCCTAACGGTTAAAATGTTTAATGGTCAATAGGTTCCTACTACATAAAAATATATTAATGACTATTATTTAATGGAAGATTTTTCAATCTCCAGATACCTTTTATCCGAAGAATATGTTTGACGTTTTCACAGCGTCTATCTGTGTAGAAGGTATGATAAATCGTCATATTTATTTCTCAGATAGAAGTTAACTGATGATTGAAAAATCGGCCCTAGATAAATAAATCAATTTAAAATTATGTTCAAGAAAATACTAAAGTTTAATGACATAAACGTTTCCTTTACTCAAATATCTGAGTAAGCATTTCTAACCCTTCACAAGGCTACTGGTTGCTATAATAATAATAATATAATAATAATAATGTCCCAATGGAAAACTACACTACACTTACACCACAACAACAACACAATCACAACTAGACAGATATGCATTAGAAAAGGTATTTACCAAGGAGACTCTCTGAGTCCTCTATGGTTCTGCCTTGCACTGAACCCTTTATCTAACCTACTCCACAATTGTAAAGCCGGATACACTCTAAAACACAGCACCACAGAAGAAACCACAATTTCACACCTTATATATATGGATGACATTAAACTATACAGTAAGACAGAAAAAGACATGAAACACTTAATAGACACTACAACAGAATTCAGTAAAGACATCAATATGGAGTTTGGTTTAGATAAATGTAAAACACTACACATAATCAGAGGAAAAATAAAACCAGGCGACTACACGATTAACACTACAGACACAATTACAGCTATGGAATCTACAGACTTATACAAATACTTAGGATACAAACAACTAAAAGGAATTGATCACACAGCTATTAAGAACACCTTAAACATAGAATATAAGCGGAGAGTGACCGCGATATGTAAAACACAACTCACTGGAAAACACCTAATCAAAGCACTCAACACGTACGCGATACCAATACTAACTTACTCATTTGGAATTATTAAATGGTCTAAAACCGATATTCAACAAATAGAAAGAACCACACGCACCACACTTACTAAACATAACAACCTACACCCTAAATCCGCAATAGAACGACTCACCATCAAACGCCAAAATGGAGGGAGAGGCCTCATAGATATCAACCATCTTTGGCAAAAACAAATTAACAGGCTCAAAACATTTTTCCACACTAAATCACACACCAGTAACATTCACAAAGCCGTAGCTGTAAACGACCACAACTACACTCCACTTATCTTGCACGAACAACCAGACACACAACACAACGACACTAATGACCCACAAACACAAAAGATAGAGGACTGGAAGAAGAAAGTCTTGCACGGAAGGCACCCCCACGACCTGGAACAACCACACATCGACACAATAGCCTCAAATAAATTTCTCAAAATCGGGAACCTATTCCCAGAAACCGAAGGCTTTATCATTGCGATACAAGACCAAATCATCAACACCAAAAACTACAGAAAGTACATTATAAAAGACCCCACAGCCACCAACGACAAATGCCGCAAATGCCACACACAACCAGAAACCATACAACACATCACAGGGGCATGCACAACACTCACACAGACAGACTACACTCACAGACACAACCAGGTTGCAAACATCATTCACCAAAAACTAGCACTCAAACATAAACTCATACAAGACACGAACACACCATACTACAAATATACACCACAAACTATCCTAGAAAACACCACACACAAACTATACTACGACCGCGCTATTCTCACCGACAGGACAGTACACTACAACAGACCAGACATAACACTTCAGGACAAAGTCAACAAAATCACTTACCTCATAGACATAGCAGTACCCAACACCCATAACCTACAAAAAACCATAGGCGAAAAGATCAGCAAATATGAGGAATTAAAAGAAGAAGTCACAAGAATCTGGAGACAAGACAAAGTTTATGTAGTCCCAATAGTTATCTCCACCACGGGTGTTATACCCAATCACCTCCACCATAGCCTCAACCTAATAGACCTTAAAGACTCCACTTATATCCAACTTCAAAAAGCCGCAATCCTCAATACGTGCCGAATAGTGAGAAAGTTCATGCAATTGGACGAGCATGAAATAACACCTCAACACACACAATAACACACTACACGCTGCATTTACTTGGCACCCGCCCGTAAATGCAGTCAAAACTAGCCAAATGGCTAAGAAACAGAAATGTTTACCCCATAATAATAAGCCCCCTAAATCCCTACCTTACGTCCGCGTCGAACATCAGACCACGTGGGGGGCGGACACGTATACTATCGAAACTTATACGGCTAACAAGGCAAAGGTAACCCATTAACATGGAGACTCGTTCTAAAAGAAAACGTATAGGGCCGCTGCCCGGGGGCGATCGCCGGGGCACACCTGGAGCTGACGCTGGGTGTCACAGCATGCGAACCGTCAGCGGTGAGGAGTTGAACAGGCGGGCTCCCACCGACAAAGATACTACAGCCGACAACAGTGACGATGGTGACAGACATACAGACCTTACAGACACTCCAATAGAACCATTTAGTCCTAGTACCATCTCTTACACACCCTCAAGAGCATCCTCACCATCGATACCATCGTCACCTCCCACACACCCATCACCTCCTCATACTAGTATGAGATATTATCCACCACTGCCAGCTTTGAATGTTGCGCGGGGGGCAAGTGCCTTCATGCCCGCGTCCACCAAGGCTGGAAAACCAAGAGTTCGCATGAAATGGAGCAAAGAAGTAAACACCTTTATCATGCGAACTTACCTTTATATCACTAAATTAGAGACAGATTTGACTACCTACAGACAACAATTGCATGAACTTTTTACACGACAGTACCCCGAAATTAGTGTCTCAGAACAACGCATTTCAGATCAAAGAAGAGCAATAGTTAGGAATAAACTTCTATCCCAAGTAGAAATAGATAAACTAAAAGAAGAAGTGCGGCAACAGCTAGAAGATTTAAGTAACAACATTATGACAGAAACACACACGGCAACACAAAACACAACACAAGTACAATCACACTCACCTACTCAATCTCAAACAAACACACAATCTCAACCGTACACTCACACACTACCATACTCACAAGGCACACACACATCCACACAAACTGAAAACATTACCATAACGCTAGAAAACGATATCGAAACACTAGAAAATTTCCATCAAAATCAGTTATCAGACACGTACATCCAAGAAATACACGAAAAACTTAAAACTGCCTTAACACAGTACTCGGGGATGGACCCAGCAGTACGTCCAAAGCTACCTAAACTTAAATACACACCAAAACTGACTCACTTAGTACGTATATTTAACACTATCATACTACACCAATACATAGATGAAAACATGACAATTATAGACGTACATACACTGATATACTGTACAGCGTTAGTCATATCCGAAGAGCTTAATTATAAAATTACACAATACACTGGCAACACAAGACCAAGAACAGTAAATAAACCACCATGGCAACAAAGACTCGAAAGAGATATCGAAAAATTACGAGCCGACTGCGGTAGACTAACGCAATATATAAACAACAATAGATCTAATAGAGTAGTTAAAAGAGTTGAAGCTATTTTCAAGAACATGACAACACACACTAGACACGAGAATGACAACAGAAAGCCTGAAGAGTTCTTAGACACATTAAAACAGAAGCTTGCGCTAAAAGTTCATAGGCTAAGGAGATACAAAAAGGCACAGGAACGCAAACACGATAACACCATGTTTGCTACTAACGAAAAGAACTTCTACAGAAACTTACACAAATCACAAATACACACAACAACTGACATTAACACTAACACACAATTACCAACAACAGAGCAACTAGAATCATTTTGGGCTGGTATTTGGGAAGAAGAGGTTCAACATAACGATAAAGCCAGTTGGATAACTGAGGAAATAACCAAATGGAATACACTAGAAGAAATGGAATTCACAGACATTTCAGAATCAGACATTAATTACACTACAGCAAAATTACACAACTGGAAATCACCTGGTATTGACAAAATACACAATTACTGGTACAAAAAATTTGACTCACTACACAAAATTATCGCAAAAAACTTCACAGATATAGTCCTAGGAAAACAAAACATACCTGATTTCATCGCAACCGGAATAACTTACATGCTACCAAAGGCTCAATACTCACCTCAACCTTCCCAATACAGACCAATCACATGTCTTCCCACAATATACAAAATACTCACCTCCGTACTCACAAATAAAATCAACAAACACATTGAACACCATAACATTATAGCAGAGGAACAGAAAGGGTGTAGAAGAGGCCACATGGGATGTAAGGAACAATTGATTATAGACTCAGTAATACACAAACACGCTACCACCAAGAATAGAAATCTGCACTGTACATACATAGATTACAAAAAAGCTTTTGATAGTATCCCACATACATGGTTAATCCAAATATTACACATTTACAAAATAAACCCTAAAATAATAGACTTCCTCCATCACATCATGGCCCGCTGGAAAACAACATTACACTTACATTACAACAACGACACTATCACAACACGACAAATATCTATTAGAAAAGGTATATATCAGGGCGACTCCCTGAGTCCATTGTGGTTCTGCCTAGCGCTGAACCCCTTGTCCAACCTACTCAACAACTGCCAAGCTGGATACCCTCTAAAACACACCACAATAGACGAAATCACGATATCACACCTCATCTACATGGATGACATTAAACTATACACAAAAACAGAGAGAGACATGAAACAATTAATAGACACCACCACAGAATTCAGTACAGACATCAACATGCAATTTGGACTAGACAAATGCAAAACACTACACATAATTAGGGGCAAAGTAAAACCGGGAGACTACACTGTTAACACTTCAGACACAATTGCAGCTATGGAACCAACAGATCTGTACAAATACCTAGGCTACAAACAACTCAAGGGATTGGACCATACTTCTATTAAAAACACATTAATTACAGAGTATAAACGGAGAGTGACCGCAATATGCAAAAAACAACTCTCTGGAAAACATCTCATCAAAGCGTTAAACACCTATGCAATTCCAATATTGACCTACTCGTTCGGAATTATAAAATGGTCCAAAACTGACATACAACAAATCGAACGAACAACACGCACCACACTCACCAAACACAATAATCTACACCCGAAATCCGCAATAGAGCGACTCACCATCAAACGCCAAAACGGAGGGCGAGGCCTAATAGACATCAACTATCTTTGGCAGAAACAAATTCATAGGCTGAAAACATTCTTCCACACAAAATCACACACCAGTATCATCCATAAATCGGTTACGCTAAATGATCACAACTACACTCCACTCAACTTACACGAACAAACAGACACACAACACAACAACACTACTGACCCACAAACACAAAAAATAGAGGACTGGAAGAAGAAAGTCCTGCACGGACGACACCCACACGACCTGGAACAACCACACATAGACACGATAGCCTCGAATAAATGGCTCAAAATCGGTAACCTGTTCCCAGAAACCGAAGGGTTTATCATAGCAATCCAAGATCAGATTATCAACACTAAAAACTACAGAAAATATATTATCAAAGACCCCACAGCCACTAATGACAAATGCCGCAAATGTCACACACAACCAGAGACCATACAACACATCACAGGGGCATGCACAACACTCACACAGACAGACTACACACACAGACACAACCAGGTCGCAAACATCATCCATCAAAAACTAGCACTCAAACACAAACTCATACAAGACACAAACACACCATACTACAAATATACACCACAAACCATTTTAGAAAACACCACACACAAACTCTACTATGACCGCGCTATTCTCACCGACAGGACAGTACACTACAACAGACCAGACATAACACTTCAGGACAAAGTCAACAAAATCACCTATCTCATAGACATAGCAGTACCCAACACACACAACCTACAAAAAACCATAGGCGAAAAGATCAGCAAATATGAGGAATTAAAAGAAGAAGTCTCAAGAATCTGGAGACAAGATAAAGTCTATGTAGTACCCATTGTCATCTCCACCACGGGTGTTGTACCTAATCACCTCCACCACAGCCTGAAACTAATAAATCTTAAAGATTCCACCTACATTTTACTCCAAAAAGCCGCAATCCTCAACACGTGTCGCATAGTACGAAAGTTCATGCAATTGGATGAACATGGAATAACACCTCACATCAACACCACACAATAAATACACACTACACGCTACATTTACTTGGCACCCGCCCGTAAATGTAGTCAAAACTAGCCAAAAGGCTAAGAAACAGAAATGTTTACCCCAAAATAATAATAATAAATTTTCTTTATTCAGATAACTGAGATCCATACAGTAGTTAGGTACACAAACAATATACTTATAATTAATACACAATAGTAAGCAGGGACTTAGTCCTCTGCACTAATTTCCACATAAGCGGGCAGAATTTTCTTTATTCAGATAACTGAGATCCATACAGTAGTTAGGTACACAAACAATATACTTATAATTAATACACAATAGTAAGCAGGGACTTAGTCCTCTGCACTAATTTCCACATAAGCGGGCAGTCGTGGCTATGACCCCTGGGTCGCGGTTGTGACCCGTGGTCGCGGCTACCCTGCCTTGCTGTTTGATGGTCACTAGCCACGGTATTATGGAAAATATCCTGTTATATGTAAAACTTCAAAAACATTAAGATATGAAGGTTAAGAAAATGGACGACTCAGAATATGAAAAAATCAAAGAAATTAATATGTATTTAAACACATTTTGTAAAAATAAAATAAATAATAGCCGTTACTTTGTACATCCTTTGGAACATTCGTACTACACATGTTTTTACCAATAAGTGCTTATATTTAAATTAATGTTTCAATTGTTATAGGTTGGTAACAGTTCTATCTCCTAATCTTAGTTATATATATTCCTATATATAAGATGACAGAAGTATTCTTCTGAACAAAACATACACACCTTTTACGTGCACAACGTTTACTGAGCACGTAAGTGTATATTGGCGTTCAAGATCAATCGCCCATACAAAAACTCTTAAACTTTTTCATCAATGAATTGTACTATACCCATACATACATTTTTAACCCTTCACGCGCTGGCCGGTTGCTGTGACCCGCGGGTCGCGGCTTTGACCTGGGTCAGCTTGCCTTGACGGTTGACGGACGTTTCTCACGACGTACTATCATGGACAAGTGAATTAAAATACTTTTTTTAGTTGTAATTATGGAAAGACGGATATTAAGGAAAATTCCGTATTTATGATTTACCTAACTAGTGTCAAAATGGAAAATCATACTGTTGTGCTTATGTGTCATGAGTGTGTGTTTTACGAGAAGATGTTTTATACGTAGTTATAGCATTAAACACCAAACAGTTGGATCGGTGATTTTAGATACCTATTACAATAATATGATTCTGTAAGTTACACCGCATAAATATGTCTCCACATGGCACTTTTAGGAATATTTAAGCTGCATAAAGGTATACCTATTCTTTGTTACAAATTAAAGCGTAAATATAAAAATATCATTCATTTTGAAAATAAAACGTCGATAGTTTTTGCAGTTTAATGATTGAAGCTCCACTCTTAATGAAATTCTCAGACCAAATTAATATACACATCTCAACAGATGCAACGTTAATTTAATTCCATATCAAAACCGTTCCCACGAAAACGTAAAGAAAACACGTTTTAACACAGAAAATCTTACTCCACACATACATACTTACATACTTGCTCATCTCCGTGGCCAGTAGTGACCTCGGGTCACGGAGACCCCACATCTCTGCATTTCTCACGACGCCGCAGCATTCAAAGGGTTGATTCTCATACAACCCGTTCTTAAAAACTTTATGGAGATACAGTTTTGAAAATTGAATCTTTTTATACTTCATCTCGTGGGATAAACTGGGAATAAAAAAGTGATAAATTATCTTATTTCAATACCGGCCGTATGTCAGTTCAATACAATTTATACGTTTATAGTAAGAGATCTTGCTTGCCCGCGTTTTTCTTTCAGAGGTTTTTCGCACTACAAACCAATGTTAAGTTTTACTCTTAATTCTCATAACACTTAATTAGAAGGTACTTCTTTCTTAAATATTTTTTCAAAAAGTCATCACTCACTTTGAAAATAAATGAAAAAACTCTAGAGCAGCTACGAACTAAAACAAAAATTAACCAACGCCGTCTTCATTCTCCTTAATAATTATTAGGGTGTTATCTTTAATCCATAGCGGGCAAGGCCAGTGTAGCTAAGTATATGTATATAATTAAATTATACGTGGGTCCACTAAGGCCGATAAGACCATGTGGGCGGTGCGAGGGGGGGGGTACAACGAAATGTTCGCGCAGGGGGTGGGGTGTACGTGAAGACAGCGAACTGAAGACATGCGCGGATTTTTATAGAGCTGTTAGTTGGAAGGTTGTGGTTTCTATTTTAGGTTAGGTTTAGGAACTACTACTATAAATCGTCGTCAAATATCTAGTCAGCAAACTATATATACTATGGCTACATAATACCTAGTATATTTGAAAAAAAAAAAGTTTAAAAATCAATTGAATTATTTTTAAAAAATGACATAGGCTTAGGCCTAATAAGCATGACATAGGTACTTCCCCTTTACTGCGGCAAACTATATTTGAGTTCCAGTTTTATTTCAAGCGTATTAATTTTACTAAACGTGAAAGTTTGTATGTGACACAAAAAAGTGTAAAAAGAGTTATCTCGAGACGCAGGGGAAACCGCAGGCGAAAGGTAGCTTTAACATAGTACTTATGAGGGAACAAACGATAAAAAATAAAATATTCCAATTTTCGGTCGGTCTACTTTTCCCGATTTCACCCAAATCCTCATTCAGACTACATACATGCCTAAAGTATAAACTGAGACACAAACTTATAAATATTCTGTTTTGTTTCAGGTACATAACTTTGACATGTAAAGCATCAAGAAGATTCAAAACACAGCTACCACACATCAACAAAATATGACCAATGTCTTCAACAACTGGACCAAAACCATAAGTACCATACAAGATTAACAAGATGCAACTCTGCAGAAAATCAAAAACCGCGATGTTGGATCCTGGAGTCATTACTACTTCTAAAGGTTTTTAATATTATAATATGGAGACCTTCATCAATCTCAAAAACAACTACGTTTTGAAACATACTAAATATGCTATAATGTTTCACAAACATTAATAATTATCAAAAATTACATTGGCGGTATCACCAACTCCATATATCTCCTCCGTGGTCCGGTCGAGCAGAGTCCGGGCGACTTTCGTTAGGGTGAAAGCAGTTTGAAAGTCGGGTCGGTATTGATCGAGTGTCTTGCCCCCCTGCCCCCCTCACCCTCCGCGACCCGCCTTCACCCCCGCCAGCGTCCATAAGGAGCGCCCAATTCTAAGGATCGTCTTTAATGTAGAATTAAGGGTAGCTATAGTTAGGTATATGTTGTATGAGAGTGGGTATTTACGTGTATGTGTAGTAAGGTTCTTTGGTGATTTTCGTGAAGCCGTTGAATAGAATATGTGGGTAATATGTTTTAGTTTGTTATACATATGTAGTGTTTTAGAGTGAGTAGCGATTATAGTAGAGTTGTAGTGATTATTAAACAACTAGAATTACAGTCAGAATTATTTATGCGTTGAATCCGATCGAAGTTAGGGAAAAACAATGGTATTTTCTTTTAAAAGAGAGAAGTTTAAAACTTTTACTCGAAAACGAATCGAAAACTATTTATTTAGAGGATAGCAGCTAAAGAAAGTTTTTTTTTTTAAGAAAATTTGAGCTAGGTCACAATATTTTTAAATATCTTTTATTTTGTCTTTTAGACTTGAAAAAAAAATGGTCGTAATAAATATTTTTTTGCTTTATAGGTATGCGTAGACGCAATATCACTTTAAAGGTTTCAGTAAAGTTACAAAGACGTGGGCACGTAATTTAGTGAAAAGAAAATTATAGTATCTTTTCATCTGTAGGTAATTAATGTAATAACTTTGTCACCTGTCAAGTATGACCTTGAACCGTATGTTATCTGTTTTTTTTTATGGCTCTGGGTAAGAACTCCATGAATTATTTAAAGAAAAAAAAATAGATTTTACTAATGTTTTGTAATGTAAAATAATCAAAAAAGTATTAAACTAATAACTTTGACCGCTAAAATATTCACTAAATTCTACGTTTTTTTAATATATAAAATGACATCAACGTAGACAATGACTACTTATCATAAATAATGACTGGCAACCCACAGCCATCTTACATTACGGGCAACCCTATTAACTGTGACACCTGAGAGGCAGCCCTAGATCGAGGGATGTCACCCAATACGAAGGCTTATTCTGGTTTATTTTAAACTAGGTTTTTTGTAAAAAAATAATAATTTATGTGCAAGAAAATATTCAAAATAGTAAAGGTACTTCATTTGTCCCTTGTCCGAATGAAGTTCCATAAATATTTCATTATACATAAGTTTCTTTAATTGATAAAAAGATATTCTGTTGTGTAAAACTACAAATATTGAATACTGGCCGCGTAGCGTTCAATATCTGAATGTCAAATAAGATTATTTATGCACCGTTTAGGAAAACTAAGTTTAAAATACGGTAGTTAAAATACGGTAAGTATTTTAAATTCAGTGTCAGTCAGTCAACAAAAGTGTGTTGCAATCTCGAAGTCAGAACCATTATTTTGTAATCGTGAAGCATAGAAGATAATATTCCAACACTATTCCCAATACAAAAAACAACTTCAAAATTAGAACGCAAAAACTACCAACCTTCAACAACAAACAAATAAAAAAAAATCCTAATCGATGAAGCTAACGAGAATACAACCGCTAGCCAGCCAGTACTTTCGTCCGCTCTCGCCTTACATTCTCGACTTGATTAATGTGTGTACCGACCGAGTTAATCACCCACTCGAGATGCCGATGATAACCGCTCGTTTGTGTCAGCTTGTGCTTGAAAAAAGTATAAGATTCTATCTATGGTACTGGTTTCGATTGCTGTTCAAATGTTTGTGTTCTGCGTTTGAAAGGGTGATTTCATTTGAATGTTTTATTGGGGATGCTTTATGTGGTCAGAGAAAAAGTAGGTTGATTGATATCTCTATTCAAAGACAAAATTTATAGAACGCCGATGTAAATTCTGTACAACACTCAAAGCTGTCTTACGGCCAGTTTCTTTATCAAAAGTAAAAGTCAAAGTAATGTCTAAAGTAAAAGTAACATTCAAATTCGTTTTTTCAAGGCTAAAGCGACAGCAAAACTAATAGAAAAAACGAATTTGACCGTTGCTTTTACTTTAGACATTACTTTGGCTTTTACTTTTGATGAAGAAACTGGCTATTAGAAAATCGCCTTCCACAAGACACAATTTGAAATTCAAAGAAAATTTTAGTATTTCTTACAGTCGACATCCTAAGTACTTACCTATCAGATTCAGTATAATATGGGTAACGTGACGAATAAACAAAGAATATACTCCTTAACCCTAGAGAAACACAAACCACTGACAAATCCATTTTCTGCAAGAACCTCTGGCTAAAACCTTTAAACAACAAAATTTCATACCCATCAAAAATGTTTAAATAACATAACGTATCATGTAACAGCAACCCGTCGTCGGAACATGTCCTCAGCAACTCGCAGCACGTCCGTTGTCCGCCATAATTAATGGTACCACGAACTGGCACTAAGAAGTGGCCGGTGGGCGGCGATCGATATAACCCACACTTTAAGGATGCTTCCTTCTAGAGAAGCGCGGTTGTATTGTGTAACTGCGATTGGTAGCAATTGTTTGTCGATCGCTTGAAGAAATTAATATTTTCTTCAATTTCAAACTTGTTACGTAAGTAAAATCCGATATTGGATATTATGTATGTGGTTGGTTCAGCTTTTAAATCGTAAACATTAAGTTTGGTTACAAAATCCAATGCTTTCCGAAAACCTTTAGAATTCCTTCTAGGTTTTAGTAACGTATTGTCATCTTCAATTACAAGACTGCAGATCGCTTCCAAAAAGAGCCTAATAATAGGTACAAACAAACACACAAAAAATAAGCACTTCAATAATTTTCATTACGGAAATTACAAACAAAAAAATAGCGATCGTCGCACAAAAATTGCAAAACGATCGCCGTTCTAAAATACATGCAGACACCAGTTTCGGTTGCGGTACCCCGCGGCCCACCGGGCGTTTCTTCTGGCGTTCCTTACGTACCTCCTACCTCCCGACCAGGGTAACCTGACCTCTGCAACTCCGGCCAAACTTACCGTATTTGTCCACTGTAGGTAGTCATTAGGTTGGTTGGATAGGATGGACTGGCTTCCTTAAATAAGGAATAAAATGCTTACATATTAGGCCATCAGTGCAAATATTTTTAAGAAGTCGCCTAGATCGAACTGGAATTTAGTATCTATCAGTGCCCCACTCCGGCGTCGCGCTAGTATAAAACTTACTTAAATTGCTGAAACCACATTAAAATCCGTAAATTACTTTTTTAATTTATCGCGAAATCAGAATGATGCGAAGATCTTTTTGTAGTACGTAGTGATTTAAAATTCATAACACAAAAGTAAAATCCTTAATAAATAAATAAAGGACTTTTTAATATTCTTTACGGGCCTGGATTTTAGAGGGCTCTAAAATTTCAAAAAAGTTACGTAATGTCATTTCTCCCGCCAAAAGTCGGCCATATTGTCGATGGTCTGCGATGAGCATAAAGCGGCACAAAGGCCAGGTTACACTAGCTGCTCTATGTTCCTTAGTGGGTTGGGGTGTATGTGCTAACTTTAAGACAGTTAGAGGGGTCGCAATCAGAACTAGCGGCGCTTTTCATTAGAACAAACGTTATCTCCATACTCGTACGTGTTTTGTAAAGTATTGTTTTGCACCAGTTTGATCAAATGAATGAGAAATTATTATAAATGGGTACTGACGCAAAAATATTTTGCTAATGCGAATGAAAAAATATTAAATTTTTAAATCAAAATCAATTCCTTTATTTATGATTCTCTGGTCCTTAAAAGTCTTAAATAAAGTATGGTCCCGCCATGATCCGCCATACAGGGCACACAAATTAGAAAATATTCGAAATTAAAATCATCATCGGGCTAGTCTTTTCGGCTTCAGGTCTACCGGTCGTAGCTGAGTATAAGTGCTTTACAAGGAGCGAATTAAAAAATATGAATATGTTTTGAACCACATCTTACTTAGGTACAAAGATGCTTTTGTTACACATATCTTTCACCACATATTTCTACCATAACATCGAAAACAAAAAAAATGTATTAAAAAGCCACTTCAGAACAAAAAATATGTGTAAAACTTCTTAAACCCCATATTCGAGTCACGTGCTGTCGAACCCGTTTATATGTTCCGTGCGAGAATTAAAGAAGTGCAGCGGTGGAGGGTTGAATGCTAATGTGAGCCTTAATCGAGCCGCCATTACCGGGTTTATTAGAAAAAAATATGTCAATTTAATGTGTCTATGGTTAAAGACGGGAATGGTATAAAAGAGATGTTTTAGAATAGTCGAAAATGGATAGGATAGATTTCGCAAAGTAAATGAAAAGAAGTTAAAAGTTAAGAACATATACATATTATTAAGTAGATACATACACATAAAAATGTTGTGTATGTCATGTAGCAAGCATATGAATTTTTACATTCTTAAAATAATACCTCCTATAAAATCGCGGTCCAGACACTGGGATTCTTTTAAATAAAAGAATTCGTAGAACATTTGTAAAAATCCTTTACAAAGCCACGCGAGAAAATTATTTTCATAACAAAAGACATTCCTTTCCTTCTTTGGTTCTTATCCAGGGACATTTACTTACTTTGTTTGTGGTTACAGAAACTTTGTTTTTATGTAAGATATACTTATCGAAATATTAACGCACATTAGAAACATTAATATGCATTGATAACTTATTTTGAAATAAGGATCTATAAGTCAACCGACTTACATGATAAAATAAATTAGGTATTAATCATAATAATATTATATTATTGCTTATGTTAAAAATCCCCTATGTATAAGTAGATATGTATAAGTAACTAGCTTTTGCCCGCGGCTTCGCTCCCGTCAACTGACTTCTCTACTTTACCCTATTTTTTTTTCATAAGAACCTTCTCCTGACAATAACAAACAACAAAATAAGAGTTAGCCAAATTGGTCCAGGCGTGTTGAGTTATGCGCTTACCAACACATTTTGCGATTCATTTTTATATTATAGATTATACATATCTAGAAAATATCGTTCGGAAAATGAGTTTTTCCAATATCGTTCAAACCTAACCTTCTTGCTATATTAAAACTAAAATCTACATTCTAAATCCAAAGAGGTTACCCTAAGTGAAACGTCAATCCAAACAAAAATAACTGGCCACTATGAAAGTAAAAAGTAAAGAATTTAAAGAACGAACCACGAAATGTCTTTTAAAAATAAAAGAGATGTTTACACTGGTCCGTGAGTGAGTCGCTTCACACTACTGAAAAATTATTTTCAACACATTCCTAGCTCAGGGCTGGCAAAACGACATTTTTGGAAAAAGTCTTAAAATTTTGTAGATGGTTCTGATGCATGAATAAGTAAATTGATGGACTATCAAGCAAATTATGTCAAATAATACCTTTAAATTTATAAATTAATATGATGAAACTTCACAAAAGCATTCTGCATAATATCGCAAAAGTTAAAGTGATAAAAATTTTTAACAATATTCCTAAAGATAAAGTGATTTACCAAAAAAAATTTAGCTACAATTTAATAGAAGTCTAGATTGAAATTGAAAGTTGTTTGAGTCTACTTAGTTTACATCGGTGCGTTAAAGCCTAAAATCTAAAGTAATTTGCAAAATTACTTTGCAGTTTTGTACAAGGTTTAAATATCAATTAAGTTCTCTACCAGACCTTTTAATTAACATAGGTATTCGGCTAAGCTTTTAATTTTATTAAAAGACGGGGCCCTCCCCAATCCTCAGTTAAGTATTTATTTGGTTCTAGAAGTCTTTTTGCTTTTAGAATCTTCATTAATTATTTTTATTCTCCATTCTGTAAACTGGTTAAACAGTCGCCATTTAAAAATATCTAAAAATGGTCCTGTTTTTGTCATTCATTTGTCAATGTCAAATTTTAAAAATTCATTTAGGCCTTAACAAACACTTAAGAACGTCAAAAATGTAGATTTCTAAATTGAGAAGATCGGGCAAGAAACTCTTTTTTTTACTTTTTTTGTGAAAAATGTTTTTTACTTTATTCATAAATGGAATAGTGAAGTCTTGGTTTCCGAAGTCAGCCCTAGACCGAGCACGGCGTTTGTTCCTCGAATGCTAAAGTAGCGGAAAAAGATTTGCATAAAATTGTCTTCTTATAAGGTCCGCTCCGGCGGTAATCCTCGCTCACTTTTATTATTATTTTTCTCTCTTATTATTTTCATTCACAATTTTTATCTCAGACTTCGTTTTTTTTCAAATTAGTCTTATATTTACGACGGCTTTAGACGCTCTTTTATTGGATTGAATTTTTAATGCGTTCTTTTTTTGAATGGATCATAATAACGTGTGTTTATTGGTTAATAATACGGTTCTTATTTTAAATTGAGTTCTTCTTTTACTTTTTTTTATTTATGTCGTGGAAGGAACAATGAGGCAGAAAGTATATTTTGCTTGTAATTAAGACTTTTACCCCGTAAGTAAGAAATGTTTACACTTTAGGATTTCACCTTCAATTTATACTGATACTGTGCAAATCCTAAGTGACTTTTATTAAAAAAAAAGTACAAAACTTCAGTTTTATTAACAAGCAAGGGCAATAACCAACACGCGGCGGCAAAGATGAACTCTGCAGAAGTAAATGTGTCCCCCGGCAACAGAGCGGACAGCCACAATTCTAATAAAGAAATTCCGAATTGTCGCGTTGTGACGCAACGCAATAGAAATCTCCAAGTGTCCCGCGCGAAATCGTAAACGGACGACCGGGCTGAATACAAAACAGGCCGGGGTGGGGCTACCCCTGGCCCCACACCCCACCGCGCCCCCCGCACCCCGTCTTCATGCCCTTCTTCCTTAATGTGTAACAAAGACACCCCTCTTACGCTTCAATGTATTTGTGTAGTTTTTACATCTGTGTGAGTGTAGTTTTACGTTCCTTTATGGTATGTACGCGTGTGTTAGTGTGCGTTTCGGTTGTTAGTGTTGCTAGTTTGAAATATTTCATATTAAATTTCAGGCCTCTATCAATATAGGGCGTGTTTGGGTTATCTTTTGTGAGGTATCCGTTATTGTATAGTTTGTAATAACTGTAGATGGACCGTTAAATGTTTATTACCGTCGATAGTGTACTGGACGGAATCAGTTCTCCATTATTCGATATTATTACACTTCATTACTTCCGACGTTTACATACGAAAAACTTTTCCTCGTAATATATTATTAAACTAGAACGGAAAATTACAAGAACTGTTGGAGGTTCCATAGACAGCTCGTTTGTTCGCTATTCGTTATTTAGATTTTTATTTTAATCATAATTCAATCAACGCAAAGCTCCAATAAGATATAAAGGTAGTTTTAAAAAAGTATTCTAACCAGCAACTTCTTATTAGGTTATTTGTAGATAGGTACCAATAGGAACACAGACTAATAATCCCCATTAGACATTAAACGACAAATAAACCAACAAATTGCGTTAAAAATAAATAAGTCAATTCCATTATGAGTTCCCGCGCAAATTGCCACTCGTTAGACACTTAACGATGGCAAAGGAAAATACCCACACAGCCAACGGACTAATGTGAGAAAAAAGTTTAAAGCAAGTGTGAAAACTTCGCGCCAATCGTGGCCGCTACTACTGGATTATTATCACATTAATTAATATTGTGGGATACTCATTTATTTTTTCTTCTTTTAGACTAAATTATACCAAGTTAATGCATTCTTTCCACCAAAACTGTAAGTAATCTATAATTCTAATTCGAAGTTAAAAAACGTGTTGAAGAACGGCCAGGTACTCAATTTCCATTTTTCATTTCGCACCTTTTTGCTGCAAACTTTTTAAATTCTATTCTTCATTGTCAGACAGTATTATATTATTCAAAAGTATCGTTCTTGGAACTGTGTTCTTTGTGGAACGTCTGATTCTAATTGGCAGAGACGTTCCATTTTTAATTTGAAAATAGAATAAAGTTTTGCCTCGGGTATTTTTAAATTGTTCAACTGTCTCTGCGAAGAGGGAATTAAAAATATCTAGAGAAGGGTTTTATAATTATTGCGAGTAATGTGACAGCTGCTGTTTAGGTACCTACTTGTCTTTTAGAATATTCTTGAGGTCCATTTCTATTGTATTTGGTAGATATGATAGACAATAAGTAGTTATACCTATGGTAACAAAACATTTTAACACCATTATTCTTTCATTTCATTTATACAAATGCAACAATTTCTTAAACATACACAAAATAAGCAAAACGAATATAAAATTCTTTTTACCAAAATTTTCCAACACTTACATGATCAGTAGGTATTCATTTACGTTACATCATTTCTTAAACAAACACAAAATAAGCAAAACAAATGTATAAAATTCTATATTTCTTTTTACCAAAATTTTCCAACACTTACAAGATCAGTATTTATTTATGTTGCTTCCCAAAAAAATATTGGTAACCAAGCAACAAAAAATCGTTATAAACACCAATTCCTTTTCCAAAGACAATCTACGTAAAAATACAAAAAATACAAACAGGCGCCCCTCCATCTCAAGTTAGTCTGATTAATGTCGGCCGTCTTCCGACACTGTTGTCATTATGCTAATCACACTCCGCGTTATTTACAAAGGGCTATGCTAATACTTCATTTATTACACCCTTAGAGAATTCTGTTCTAAGATATTAAGTATACTTCGTAATATAAAGTAATAAATTATGCGAATTGTATTTGCAGTTTAGGTATATACTTAATGTGAATATTTTCTTTCTGTCTTCATCGATTTCTCTTGCACCAAAGTTTACTTATTTGATCATTTAATGTGCACACAAAACATTTTGATAAGTACAAGTAAATCGTAGTAATAAATGCACATAAGAGATGGGCACAGGCTATGGGTAAATTACGTGCAAACTTTTCGGAATTTTAACCTCAACTACAACGTTATTTGTTTCTTTCAAATCAAAATCAACTGAAAAAGAACCCGTAGAAAATCATTTGATACAAAAGATCAAAGCTAAACTTTTTACCTCGTTTCTAAGTCCTAATATCAGAATTTTTTATCAACTAAACATTAAGGTACTTTTATTCAAAAATCTTTGAAATGATTGAATAAAATCTGCAGACAAGTACTTCATGTAGACCGATACCTCTACCTCCTACCTATATAAATTATTGCTATGAAGATTTCTCTCCACTTTTCCTTGCTTGACGCTGTTCTGGCCGCCAGCCAGAATCCTCTTCGTATAAAGAAATTTATTGCGCGCTAGAGAAGACTTGGTGACAAAAGTAGCTCATACAATACTTACTTACTATTCTACAGAAGGTATTGAAAGCAATGTGGCTAGTTAAGAACAGAAGTGATCCAAGTAACATTTTTGACAAAATGGAACTAAGTCGATTTTTGGGACTTTTGAGTATGAAGTGAGGTTGTGCAAAAGTTATCCAAGTGCTATTCAGTACTTTTTCAAACAAACTCTTTTATGTTACGTTTCTGTATTTCAACAAATATTTAAATATAAACACAATTATATCAATATTTTTATCAAAATTGCATTTACTAAAGAAAAACAGCTATGTAAGTTTGAGTTATGTTTATATCTATCAAAAAACAAACATATTTTAAATCATGTGCTCAACATAATTATGATATTCATAAAAACGCATTTCTATGAATATCTCAACTTTTAAAAAATGCTACTTGGATTACTTCTGTTCTTACCTAGCCATGTATTATTTATGATTAAGTATGATTTCTGTACCATCTTTTTCACAAACAATACTGACAAAGAATATATTTTTTTAATTCTCTGATATTATACCGCCACCATTAATTGTCTTTTGTACAATTTTTTGAGATGATCGTGCTAAAACATACCATTATTTCGTATGCATTCCTGCATAGCCGTAGCAAATTTTGTACCTATGGAAAATTGTTTTAATAAATAAATTCACAATGTTACCGTTTCACTAGTGAAAACCATGAGCGATTGGCGCCAGGGTATTAGTTTTTATCAGCACACCACCACTAAAGGCTCACTAACTGAAAATTAACGTTAATAAGGGACCAGTAACCGCGTTAGTGTATACCAGGTCAGGGCTGCCCAGATAAAGCCTATATTCTACAAAATTAATTAACTACCACAAAAATTACATTCAAGGGAAATTAACCCCTAATGTCTAGCTAATAAGTGCTAGGATGTTGTTGAGTGATCGCAACTGTAAGGTTGTCGAGGTATTTTGGACTGGGCCGTTCGGTAATTTTCTTTAGAACGCTCCGTTGGCGCGAAAAATTGTGTTTTTCAAAGGAAGAGCAGCTGCCAACACTGTGGAAGATTGACTGCCGTTTGCTTGAAATAGGCTGAAAATTGTGGCTGGTCAGTTTAACTAGAGTTTAAGCTTATTAACGTAATTACTTGCCTACAGCCTTACATGTTTATCAGAGTATCGAAACAGATTGAGACATTCTAATTGTTGACTACCCTGCCTGAAATTCTTATTGGACTTAATAAACAAATAATCTCTTAGCAAATATTAAAATACTTCTGCTAAGCTACGAAAATAGATATCAGATAAAAACTATGTAGCAGTCGTTTCACCTTCGATACCTAAAGGTTGGCATTCCTTAGTCAGCCATAGTCCAAAAGAACAAAATCCTAAACCGTACGTTTTACCCTCAACGGAAACAGAGGTCTTCATTCTATTGAAAGTGAAAACCAAACTTTACTTTTTTCAAATCCATTTTATTTACCACCAAATATTTGCCAATGTTTAACTATTAGTGCTGTCATCTAGTATCGAGTAGCTAACACTAAGTAGTTCGTTCTATTCGGCCGTAGATGTCGCTACCAAAAATTATAGTACGGCTAACCACCGCAAGGAGCGCTACGAGCATTTAACGCCATCTAGTGTCGAATAGATGGGTTAAAATTAACAAAAAGGTTTGCAATTATTTGAATGATTACAATTACCTATTTTATTTCTTTCTATAAATAGTTGGCAATTGATAAAAAAATATGATAGATCTTTTATGATATTTTTATGGTTTGTATGTATAAGTATAAATCTCATGCAATGCATGCGTCTAGAGTGCAACAATAATGTCAAAAGTTTATAGGTATTAACTGTTATCTAAATATCAGATCTAATTAGTTTTGCAAGTAGAAGTATATCAAATGAGAATAACCTACATATTTCTGCCTAGAAACACCACTACTTACATAAAATTACGTATTTTAAAATATTCATGCTTAATCCATAAAACGTATAAATTCGAAATCGTTCTAACAAAATAACTAGCAACATCCATTCACTAATATCTATTGAAACTGGCCACTGAAATATGGAGTGTGCACACAATAGCTTATTAGAATAACAAGCAAACAGACATCGGTCGCAGCTGCTGTACCGGTCTCGGACATCGCCATATAATACTCTGAATAATTTGTAATTAATATTATTTTATCAATTTTCATACAATGAAAGAGGTCGACTTATAAATAAAAAACTTTTTCGTGATCCGATAGTTGTCTATGGATTTGCATGAGACTGGCTGATTTGAATTTTTAATAGGAAGTTGACATTTTACTATTTACCGCTTTTTTATCAATTTTATAATTTTCAATGTTTTGAGAACTCATTTGTTATGTCTAAGTTCAATTTATATTTTTATCTAGTTATACTAAATAGTAGGCACATAGCTAAATATACTTAAACAATCTTGATAGATATAACTTTTTATTTAAGAACTCAGTTTAAAAATAAAATTCTGCAAAAAATCAGTGTAAATGTTAATTGACCAATTGAATCATCTATTTTAAACAGTACTTTATGTGTTTAATACTTAAATACTATGAACCTATCAAGATTGTTTACCAAATGGAGTATGTAGGTTTTATTTACATAAGTAAGTCAATATAAAAAGACGAGAATAAACGTGCTCACCGTCGTCACTTCAGCCTTTCTGCCCTTCACTGACATATTTTCCTTTTACCTGATTACCCGTTATAGAAACAAATACAATCATATCATTTTATTGTCATATTCACACGCTATTATATACTAGCTCTAATATTTATATTTACACTACGTTGTTATATAAAATAAGGAAGATAGTTAAAAAAATCCGTCAAAAAAAATACTGAAAATATTAAGTTTTCTTTGTATTCTATTTCTTTCTGAATGCTCCGAATACACAAAACTCCGACATTTACCTCGTCTACACGCTCAATATGGTTAGTATAAATTACATCATGTACCTAAAGGTGTTGAAAACTTATCAAATTGACATAGCATTTTACACAAATAATCCTTTCTTATTGATTTGTTTACCCTGGTTGAAAAACAATACCTATACCTATTCGTCATGTTTTTGATAGTTACTTGCCTAAGTGAACATTTCCAAATTCATACATTAATCCTACCTTTATAGTAAAAAATAATTATCACAATAATAACTTATCCTCATTGTAATTGTTACTAAACTAAACACGGGACTATTTCGTTGATTCCGCTATTAGTATAAACAGATTCTAAATATACTAATTCGGTAGCAATACGGTTAATTTAGTGGATTACCTAATCAAATTGAAACAATTTATATATAACGAATTAATTACTCCATATTAGATAATTAATTAATCTGTTTGTTGAAAGCAAACGCCAACATGTGTGATTACAAAAAGGCTAAAATCTATGTTCAATGGCTTTTAATGCTATTCAATTCGATGTCAAATCTTTGTGTCACATTTCTTTGTCACAATTTAATATTTATTATAATCGCTACTCATTTATTAATCATTATATTTTTGAAATGATATTGACAGTCTCAATATGTACAAAAGAAAAAATATATTTGGCAACGTTCATATTCAAATTTTAACTTAAGAACAAACTGCGAGAAAAAAGGAATAAGTTTTTAACATCTAAAAACCTGTAAACCTAAATTGAAAGAGTAAATTGGAGTGTAACAGATAAAATATTGTCATTTATATGGCGTTTTGTAGAAGCACAAACACAGAGACTGACACCCTGCCAAAGAATAAAAATCGTATTTGGGTACAATCCAATACAAAACTGTTTTAGACAATAAGTTTTTTTAAGGCAACTCTACCGAGCACTTGAGTTTGAGTACAATCTTGTCTACATTTCACAGTTTTTATCAATACTTTAGATTATAATCAAGGTATTTGTATTAATTAGTTTATTTAGATTGTAAGGTTTGTGATAAATATAACAGGGCATTTGAAGCTTTCTAAAAAGTTTCATAACGATACCAATAGTTTGTATTGTTTTAATTTAGACGTATGTTTATAAAATAAACTTTGATTCTGAAATTGCTTGTTTTATTTGTAAAACCTTTTGACTTGAATTCCCCTTAAAAACCATACCATTTAACTTCGAAAATATCTAAATGAAATGGCCTATAAACGAAATATGACTGTTATCTTATGTTGTCTACTTATTGAATTTAAAAAAATATGTGTACACATATATTCTTCTAGCATCAACACAAAAACACAACACCCCAACAACCTACCAGACGCCCAAAACTTCAATTCACTTCACGAGCAACAAAAACATTTCTAATCCTAACGCCTAACACTTTACCCCACACCAGTACCTGTTGAACGCGCATCTTCTTTTTATTTCCCATACAGCGCTCGCGTACTAAAAATCGAATAAATCAAAATAACCGATCACGGGACAAAAGCTCATTCACGATTTAAAAACCAGTTTTTTTTGTTAATACTCATGAAAACCGCGACGGACGCAGCATCCGTGGCCTCTGTGTATAGATATTCTTTGTGAACACAAAAGACAAAGTACTCGATAGACCGGTTTTTATTTTATTATGTTTTCTGGATCGCTATTTAGGTCACCAACGGCTAGTTTGCTTGTATCCGAATTCAGTTTAGAGAGTATCCCGATACGGGACGTTGATTTTGCTGTGGGATAGACACTAATTTCGTTTTTATTTAAGCCTATGCAAACTTTTTGCAGTGATAAAGTTAAAACTGTCTGTTACCGATATGCAAACTCTTTTCAGTGATGTAGTTAAAATTGTCTATGACCGATCATGAGACTTTTTTTAATTATGATAATTACGCAATCTAACTTGTGTGAAGTTTGTCAAGTGTTAATTAATAAAACAATGAAAAAATATCGCAAAAATAACAAATGATGACCATACAAGGATTAATCAGGTTGGTACTCAAAACTTTTTTGTTTAATTAGGTTTTGTTATCTATTGATTCTCACGAGGTCAATAAAATCCCATCAAAAACATTAAATGTAAAAAAAGCCAATCCTCTACGCAGTTCCTCCACCGTAAAAAGTTTTGAGATCGCATAGAAGCCAAGTCCTGTTCGACTTTAATTGTAATAATAAATCAACATTTTGTGACTATATCAATTAAATAGTGTTGTTCACATTACAATAATATTGACTTGGCCATGAGCACAATAAACTACAAATATAATACGGCATATCTTGGAGAGCTGAAAGTCAAACATGGAGTTTAATATCACAGAATTAAATACATTTAGTTTATTCAATCGTTACTAAATGACAGTCAGTATCATCCATCACTGAACTGCACATGTACTATGGCGGATGTTTAGTCCATGGTGATCTCAAATCCTAAGTCTTTTAAGTCCTTGTCTAAGTTCTTCAGTGCATAATCAGTCCAATCGTAAAATCATGTCCATATAGAATTTATCAATTCAATGGTATTTACACATTATTACAAGGAGCGACTTTTAACTTGTGCTCATGGCCAAGACAATATTATTGTAAAATGAACAAAACTATTTAATTGATATAGTCACAAAATGTTGATTTATTATTACAATTAAAGTCGAACAGGACTTGGCTTCTATGCGATCTCAAAACTTTTTACGGTGGAGGAACTGCGTAGAGGATTGGCTTTTTTTACATTTAATGTTTTTGATGGGATCTAATTTATTTTTTGTAGGTCTCTTTCTTCTCTAAGTATCTCTTTCTTCTATAGTATATAACAAATTAAATTAACTTACATGCAACTAACTAAATATATAACAAACTAAATATGTACACCTAGTTAGCACGTAAACAACATTTTTTTAAAATAAACTAATAATTTTCGAAATTGTCGAATTTTTGAATCAAATATCTTTTAGAACAAAAGAGATTTATTTCAGAGGTAGATGGCGCTATCACATGTAATTATTTGATTATTTTTTTAAGTACTACTTATACTAAGCTATGTAACGAAACCATAGCGCGATTTAGACCAGAACAACGCCATCTATCGAGCGAGCATGCAGTATGTATCGCACTGCATTAATATGAAAGATTTTATCATTGTTCATTTCATTTTAACCTAGCTTTTTTATTCATATGTATGTATATTTAATACATAATAACAATATACCACACTACGTAACAATAAAACAAATAGTACCATTTTGTACATAAATAAATAACAAAGTTATCAATGCAGTCAAAATTCATACACAATGTTCTTGAAAAACCGCAAATATAAATTTGTTTCCTATTTTTTTATTAAGTTTTAAGGTTTTTATAATTTTCCCTTTATATGTAGCTAGTAACCTATCTTGGTGCCAAATTTGAAGGTTCTAAGTTTGCTAGAAGTACCTTAGACTTTTGATGATCGGTCAGTGAGTGAGTCAGTGACAAAATGGTGTAACTTTGATCGCTCATAACTCGTAAACTATTTATTCAAATGTCTTGTAATTTTGAGACTGAGCTTGTTCTAATACTTACTCTTGGTCATCGAAAACCTAAACTCATAGCTTTGATCATATGGAAGTTACAGGGGGCTGAAAAAGCCGCGAAACGCTTCGAGAAAAGATAGTACGGCCGTGCCCGCTTTGCTCGAGTCTTGGCTGGGGCACTGCCGTGCCCTCAGATAACTTTTAGTAATAACCTTACCTATTGCTTGCATTGTAACTAATCGAAAAGAACTTTACGAACAGTTTTCTCGATGTAGTTTAGATACCCCATTAGCACCCGAAATAATGTTAATCATCAGATGAATTTTCACTATCACTCAACACAAGCATAAACAGAATGAATAATGTGTGTGTATGAATGTAGCTTTAAAACAGTGAAATATTTTTTTGAAATCGGTTTAGCAGTTTCAGGGCCTTTTACAAACAAACAAAAAATGTTTCTCTTTATTACCTATATTAGTAGGTACATATTAGTTACGGACATTCACAGACAGAAAACTTATTTTCCTCACCCAAACTTCTTCAACGCCCGCCATTATACCAAAACCAATAATCGACAATAGACTACCAAAAAAAAAAAGTTCAATTCAATAATAAGTACATACCGCATTCGGGTATCGATTTTAAGATCCCCTTGCTCCTATTATTTTTTTTTACATAACAAAGCAAGAAAATATAAAGGAGGAGTTTCACAAGGGCGCGCGCCCCCTCGCTGCGGTGCGCGTGTGTGCGTTGGCGTGTGTGCGAATAGTGCGAGTTGTGTGTGTGTGCAACTTTGAGACGATCGGCGGACTGAAGTGAAATAAGGGGAGTGATTTGTTGAGCGATTGTATGGTTTTGATAGTTTTTAGTAGAAAAGTGGGAGTTTGGAAAAGTTTTGTGTTGAAGTTACAATTTTGACAAGTTAGTATTGCCTAGGAAGCTAAGGGATTATTAGGTACTTTTTTGCTTATCTTATTGTACCTTGCACCTATCGAAAACGCTTTTCATATTACTGTTCAGTAATTTTGGAGCCTTTCACCTGCACACCATAAAGTAGATTTCTATTTGTATAGATGTATTATACTCGGTTCCGCACGCGGCTTCGTCCGCGTCGAGTTATCCTATGTTCTTTCTCAAGGTCAACTATATCTCGGTACCAAATTTTATTAAAATAAGTTTACCTACACATGAAAGCGTAACAGACAGACGATAGCGAGGCGAGGCGAGGCGTATAATATTAGTAGGGATTAGGTATGTAGTTTAAATGGAAATACATAAAGTTCTTTGTAAAGCGTTCTTACAATTTAATTACTACCTAGTTAATGATGGTCCGTGTGGTCGATTATTCATTCATTTTTAAACCTGTAACTTAACAATTTAGCGAACATGTAAATTCCGTAAAAAAATAACGAACATAAAAAAATCCCTTATAAAAAACAAACAATATGCAAATATCAAGGCTCACGTACACTCCTATAAGAAACGAGGGTCCGAAGAAAGCATCTCTTAGCATCTCCCCTCCTTGCACGCACACACGCAAACAACGTTTGTGTATTAAAAAATACGCAACACATACATATCTAGAGCTATCAATAGATTCATTAGACGTATTTCTTTGATACAGCGTGCTTTTAGCAAGCACTTTAACAACCCTATAGATGCCAACGAAAAACAAAAACCACGCGATTTTGAACTCTATTACAAAGAAAATTTGTAATTTTTCAGTGTTGTAACAGTAAATGAATCTTTGCGTAGAAGTAATTGCGTCTTTGCTAGGCCGATTTTTTTTTCTTCACCCCTTTCTGGAAGGGGTCGAAGTGGGTAAATTTGTTTGATGTCTTTCAAGAATGGCAGTTTATTATAAATGTATAGCAAAGCTCAAGGTTCTTGTGCGTTTTTTAGTCAAACAGAGGGTAAAAGAATCGATACTGTATAAAATCTGTGGTGAAATAGCGCTTAGACGTGTTATTGTTTACGTGAAAGTTTTGAGCTTAATATTTTTCAAGCGCGCTAAGCAGACGATGTTTTTTCCGTGGTTAACTTTAATTCGCATAGCTTTTACCATCAAACGTGCATAATTTTGTGATGATTTGAATGTAGGCAGGAAGCACATATCCATATCTAAATAGGCCTATTTCTTTATAGCCTTGCTTACAAGCAACGGCTTGTCAGTCTCGAAATTATACCTTACAACCCAAATTACTTTATGACTCAGATGTTTTCCTTTACATTTCGCCTATGAATATCAATAGCCCTTTTCATCTCAGGAATTTTATACGACATATAAGTACATAAACTAAATAGGATAATAATAAAGGGTGTACTGCATGCCTATTGCTCATAACTGATCGATTTCAATATTAAACCCGGAACCACAACGACGCGGCTTCCAAGGGAGGGAAAGATTAACGATATTGCTTAGCACACATAAATCTCAATATTTACAGTTATGTTAAGTATTTGTGTATATAATTTGATGTATTTGTTACAGTCTGTCGGCTGTAAAGGGGGAAGTTGTGTTTGGATACTTAAGTTTGCCCGATTCCTAGAATCTTCTGCAAGTAATACAAAATGTTTATACAATATACCAAGATGGTTGTCAAACCTTGCTTTAATCTACCATTAGACACAATGTCATATAAGTATTTTCAAAAACACTCCAGGTATAGATTCTGAGCGCTAGTGATAAGGAATTCGATTACAGTTTGTTACACTGAACTGGCCTTATTAGAGTTCAAGAAATTTTGACTTGTTGAATGTTAATTAAAATATTTAAAAATCAAGCAAGGATACCCTTTAGCTACAGATCAATCAGACTCCGCAGATGCTCTTCAAAACAAGTTATTTACAATAAAAACTAGTTCTTCACCCTTTACGAGGCCATTAATAATAATTATTGGTCCATAACGGAGTATAAAGGGCACTGGTCAGGTTGTCCCCCGTGTATCTATCGATGCATATGACGACACGTCGCGCGCACGACTCACCCGCCGCGCTGAGACGACTTACTTGGTCCCTCCGCGCTGTGGCACAAGTTATAAGCAACTAGCGGGCAGTAGCTAAAGGAACAACGTTGTATAGGGCACTGGTCAGGTTGCCGTGTATCTATCGATGCATGTGACGACACGTAACGCACAACTCACCCGCCGCGCTGAGACGACTTACTTGGACCCTCCGCGCTGCGGCACAAGTTATAAGCAACTAGCGGCTAGAAACTACAGGGAGCAACATTGCATAGAAGGCAGTGGTCGCAAAATCTTCACTTAGTTGCTAAAGATCTTTTATAGAAGCGAAGCAATTCATATCTTTTTACATAGTTACACGGGGCAAACGAACAGACGGAAAGGGAAAGCACTAATAACTGATTGAAATTAGTAAGTTACCACCAAATAATAACGCTTAAAAGAAATAATTCCGCTTTTGACTTGTACCACAGCATAAAATATATCTAGTCCACCTACTTGGCAACTGATAAGTGGACAGGAGACCGTGTGGATGCAGGAAACACGTCATATACATACCTATATATAAGTTTATATACATATTTATATCTATGTAGTGCAGCTAAGATGAAACTGGGTATTAATTCCTTAGCGATTAAGATGGAGGATTAAATTGATATGCCCTTTGCAAGATATGATAGGAGTGCTTACGACATGTAGAAAGGTTACGATACCAATACGGCATTATGGCCTAAGTATACACACGTAAATAATTAATAACAAAATTATTATTATTATGAGCTTATCCCTATTTCATTTGACTTTAAATTTTCTTAAAACATTGTCCTCATCTCATTGTCACCATGTCCTATCAATGACAGCCGAATTCCCAGATAGATTTTAGGTTACCGGTGCAACTTTTGAACTTCAACGTACCGTAGGTATGTAGGTAACATAGCAAACTATACTTACAAATCATCTTTAGCCTTTCAAAGTGATGAAGCTATTCTGGGATGGAATAAATAAAAGGTTTGTCGACTATAAAACTATGAATGTATGTAATTTAAGTAAGGATTGTTTAAAGAAAAAATGATGTGTATGTTGTAGGTAAACTTGGGAATAAGCACCCGAAATCTATGTATTAACAAAATCCTGGATATTCCCAAAGCAATCGTCACTCAGTAATGACATTAGGCCGTCAGTGGAATTGCAATTAGCGCCGTGAAGGTGGTAGAGAGCAGCATTTCCGCCGGAAGTGACGCCCTCCGGCCGCGGGGTCCGCCCGCCTAAGATGGTCCGCCCTAGCTCAGTGATTAGATTTATTGCTGAAAGAATTTTCCAGAAATCAGGATTAGAATATTTACAGATAGGTTGACGCATTAACAGTTGATGCTTAAGAGTTTCAAGGTCAGTGATAGAATAGATAGATAGAATATTCTTTATTGTACACTAATAACAAACAGAAGGACATAACAAACTAGTAGTAAACAAGTTCAATAGGCGGTCTTTGGATGGATTCGATGTGTAAAGAAATAGATTATAAAGAATAGGTTATATTCAAGTATGTTTAAAAAAATCTTTGATATGTGACCCGAATACAGTGAAATAGTTATTGATAAAAAATAAATAAGTAAAATCTTTATGTACCTATGTAATTGAGAAGCCTCCGAACAAACCTAGCGTTAATAAAACTCCCCTGAATTAGTACTTAAAAATCAAGTAAAAATTCTCGTTGATCTATCAAAAGTCATTAGATTATTTTTAATCCATTTGTTTTTATAAGCGTTATTGGCATAGACAAATTAATCCCATCAAAAACATTAAATGTAAAGAAAGCCAATCCTCTACGCAGTTCCTCCACCGTAAAAAGTTTTGAGATCGCATAGAAGCCAAGTCCTGTTCAACTTTAATTGTAATAATAAATCAACATTTTGTGACTATATCAATTAAATAGTTTTGTTCACATTACAATAATATTGACTTGGCCATGAGCACAATAAACTACAAATATAATACGGCATATCTTGGAGAGGTGAAAGTCAAACATGGAGTTTAATATCACAGAATTAAATACATTTAGTTTATTCAATCGTTACTAAATGACAGTCAGTATCATCCATCACTGAACTGCACATGTACTATGGCGAATTTTGAGACCATGGTGATCTCAAATTCTAAGTCTTTTAAGTCATTGTCTAAGTTCTTCAGTGCATAATCAGTCCAATCGTAAAATCATGTCCATATAGAATTTATCAATTCAATGGTATTTACACATTATTACAAGGAGCGACTTTTAACTTGTGCTCATGGCCAAGACAATATTATTGTAATATGAACAAAACTATTTAATTGATATAGTCACAAAATGTTGATTTATTATTACAATTAAAGTTGAACAGGACTTGGCTTCTATGCGATCTCAAAACTTTTTACGGTGGAGGAACTGCGTAGAGGATTGGCTTTCTTTACATTTAATGTTTTTGATGGGATCTAATTCATTTTTTGTAGGTCTCTTTCTTCTCTAAGTATCTCTTTCTTCTATAGTATATAACAAATTAAATTAACTTACATGCAACTAACTAAATATATAACAAACTAAATATGTACACCTAAAGTAGCACGTAAACAACATTTATTTAAATAAACTAATAATTTTCGAAATTGACGAATTTTTGAATCAAATATCTTTTAGAACAAAAAAGATTTATTTCAGAGGTAGAGGGCGCTATCACATGTAATTATTTGATTTTCAAGTACTAATTTTTTTAAAGTACTACTTATACTAAGCTATGTAACGAAACCATAGCGCGATTTAGACCAGGACAACGCCATCTATCGAGCGAGCATGCAGTATGTATCGCACTGCATTAATATGAAAGATTTATCATTGTTCATTTCATTTTAACCTAGCTTTTTTATTCATATGTATGTATATTTAATACATAATAACAATATACCACACTACGTAACAATAAAACAAATAGTAACATTTTGTACATAAATAAATAACAAAGTTATCAATGCAGTCAAAATTCATACACAATGTTCTTGAAAAACCGCAAATATAAATTTGTTTCCTATTTTTTTATTAAGTTTTAAGGTTTTTATAATTTTCCCTTTATATGTAGCTAGTAACCTATCTTGGTGCCAAATTTGAAGGTTCTAAGTTTGCTAGAAGTACCTTAGACTTTTGATGATCGGTCAGTGAGTGAGTCAGTGACAAAATGGTGTAACTTTGATCGCTCATAACTCGTAAACTATTAATTCAAATGTCTTGTAATTTTGAGACTGAGCTTGTTCTAATACTTACTCTTGGTCATCGAAAACCTAAACTCATAGCTTTGTTCACATGGAAGTTACAGGGGGCTGAAATAGCCGCGAAACGCTTCGAGAAAAGATGGTACGGCCGTGCCCGCTTTGCTCGAGTCTTGGCTGGGGCACTGCCGTGCCCTCAGATTTGAAATGACTGAAACGTTATGAACTATCTAACTCAGTGGTTCTTAACCGGTGGTCCGCGGACCACTGGTGGTCCCTGGAGGCATTCCAAGTGGTCCGCGAAGCTTAGCTTCGCGACGTTGCTATACGTTATCTTAATTTTTATCGACTTATAATTGCGAGCGGGGGTTTTCACATGGACGTATATCGGGTGTGTCGTACCTAGTCCCCCCATTCATGAAAATGTATGTTTGGGCTACATTTTACGTAATTTTGGTTTTGAGTTTTAAAAAATAATTAAAATTTCGAGCTCACTTCGCTCGCGTATTCAGAAACTGTAAGCCCTTATTTTTGCCTTGTCAGCAAACAAAAAGTTAAGTACGTTTGGGCTAAATTTTACGTAACTGTTTTAACTTCGATAAAAATTTCGCGCTCGCTTCGCTCGCGTATTCAGAAGCTACATATTATGCCCTTATTTTTGCATTTATCAAAACCAACAGACCAAAAATATTTGGTTTAGGCCCCATAAAAATTTCGCGCTCGCTTCGCTCGCGCATTTGGAAACTACATAGGCAAGTTTTTCTTTATTTGCATTTGCTTACATACACAACCGCCGACATGCGTTTAGCTTTGAGTATAATTTTTTTGATAAATAATAAAGGAATGAGTGCTAATTTAGGTAAACCGATGAGGTGGTCCTCGGCAAGACAAACTTTAGTTAAAGTGGTCCCTCATGTCAAAAAGGTTAAGAACCACTGATCTAACTAAACTCTTCCCAGACTTCTGAAGAAACTATTTAAGTACATACTACTTCATATGTATTTCTATGCTAAGTAACATTCTCCTAACATATCTTCTAAAGAGCGATCAGACTACTTGTACTTACAAAGCGACCGGTTTCTACTACGTACACGAACCAACGTGTAAGACAAATTAGTTTGTGTCCACGGGACGGGCGCAGAATAGGTATACCTACTTGTGTCAGACACAGAGATCTGTAGAGCTTCGACTGATATATTTATTGGGACAAAGTTTTTTAACAAGGTTTATGATAGATGTTATAGTAAGTAAATATGAGAACTACTTGTACTTACAAAGCGACTGGCTTCTACCACATATGTCGAACATACGTTTGTGTCCACGGTATATACTTGTGTCAGACACAGAGATGTGAAGAGTCGCTTTGAGTATATAATTTAGTTAATTAGTTCCGACGACTATTAAATAATCTGTGGTTACGAGCTGCAATGTTTGGTTAAAACTGTAAAATTAAATCGGTTCAGTAGATGAAACTTTACCTAATTAAAGTATTAATTATTTCCTTATTTGTATATCTAGAGAAGAACAGCTGTAAATAAAAGTCTTAATTATATTCAACAAACTGAATGTGAAAATCTTTAGTTTTCTAAAAGAATACTTATTGTATTTTCAGTAAAAGGTTGCAAGTTTTCTGCAATTTAGTAATAATATTGTTACTCTCGGGCCCTCCACATCATTTCCTATTTCAGTCGACGCTAATTATCATCAGAGGATCGCTGTAGGGTAAAATGCCGGCCTCACCACGTGACCGGACCTTTTATTAATCCATAAATTATTTATAGTCCGAATTGTCACCCGCCATATGCACGCCTTACAACCAACTTGCGGACACATACAACCTTAACATTACACAATAAGGCACATTTTAGCTTGTTTTAAGAGCATCAGAAGTTGTTTTTTGTACCCGTTCGTAACCTGCCGTCGATAGGTAAATATTTTCAATGTTTGTTTACTTTCAGAGGATTTTTATATGAATGTTATCGGTTAGCGAACCGCTTATTTATAAAGTCGTTGTCAAGGTTAGCTGGTGATGGAAAAACAGAGGCTTACCCTGTTATTTTTACCGACGGTCTGTTGTTGAACTCGTAAACAAACATAGAAATATGACTTAGGTAACAAAACGTTAAGTTTTAGTAGTAGATAGTAAAAAGTTGGATAACTAAACAATAATGAAATCAATAAAACAAATCCATAACGAATCCGAAGCCTACAAATCACATTTTTATTATCTTCAGAACATTAACTTTATAATAATTCCATTTCTAAAATGCTACCGCGGCAACTTACGCCACAAACTTAGGGGGGAAGAATCGGTAAAAAATACAGCCCTATTCGAAATTACGCAATGAAACGTTAGCTGAGCGCGCGCGAATTCGCAAATCGTTGGCCCGAGCACCCTCTCCCCTTCGATATTTGAAAAATACAAAATGGCGTCTCCCCGCGTCTTGTCTTTATCTTTTCCTTATGTAAATGACTTGGAATTATTCGATGTTTAATGAGGTTAAGAACTTTCTAGACGGCGACGGCGCCAAAGCTTGGGGCGCTCGTTATGCGATGCTACCCGCTTCCTGGCTCGCGGACTTTTTTCTCTTTTTTATTGTTACAAATCTTGAGCTCAAAACAATCGCGGAAAAGTCTTTGTGAAAATTTATGGTGATTTATTTTGTGAATACTTGTGCTTACTGTATTGATTTAAATACGTTGTTTTTTTCCGGAGGTAGTGAGATTTATTGAGATGAAAATCTTACATTTTGCTTTCATCTTGATAAGGTGGTTCTATGTCAGTAGTAGTCATAGTTTAGTGTCCTGGCACTAAACTGTGAACAATCGGAAACGACGAAAACATATTTATTAGATATGGAAACATGGCGTTTAATTCTTCATTAAACCATTCATTACCTGCAGAGTGCAGTGAATGAAGAAATAAACGTTACCACACAATTTATCATCAGTTTACAAAAACAAAACTCAACTTACCTAAACCCATAGTTCACCAAGACTTCCTTTCAAACTGGCATGTGTACAAACACAGAAAGCCATAAATTATTTAGTTTTCATACCATAGACACACAATAACAGTCTTACCTCCATGGCGCCTCTTGCGTTGCCAAAATACCCGCGAATTTATCGTGCTAGGAAGTCTTCGCTACTTCCCGCGTCACAATGGCTCATCCGATTCCGGTGCACACTTGAGACTCATTTGTAATAGTAGTTTCCTTATTATTGTTAATATTTAGGTACTTGTACTTATACTTAGTTATTTATACATATGTAGGTATTAGTTTTCTTTGACAACTTACTTGTACTAAGGGTGGGTAGCACTTTGTAACTACAAACGATTGCCGAACCATTTTCAATTGCCAAATCACCGATTTGACCAATGAAAGCCAATTTCAGGGCTGGTTATGGTTTGGATATCATTATATGTAGCTGAATGGTGCAACTCAGACTTAGGGTCAATTCCCACTGAAAGAGCAGCGGCCGTAATCGCAAGGGATTGAGCGCGAGCGCGGCGGGCCGCGCCGCGCTCTTACATTTTCCGTGCTCTTACGGCCGCTGCCGGCCGCTGCCGGCCGCTGCTCTTTCAGTGGGAATTGACCCTAAGGCAATATATATTGGCATACGTACCTATATGTTGAATGAAAAAAACCATTTACGGCTACATTTAGAAAAGCCCCGTATTCACCCGGTTACAGCCCCGTAATAGCCAGTCCCTACATCGGTTGTACGTACTATAACGTACTTACTCCTACATTGTAAGTATTATTAGAACAAGGGTGAGTAAAATCTAAAAAAGGGTAACCTAACGAAAAACAGAATGGGATAAAAATACACCATAAAATGTACTTACCTGCTTTAAAAGGCCTACCTACTCTGAGTACTGAAAGTCAAAGTCAAATCATTTCTTTCATTTAGGCCTTTACAAGCACTTATGAATGACAAAAATGTAAATAAGTTTGATTCTAGTCGCCCATTCCAAAAGTAGCATCCTTTAGAGAAGAACGGGTAAGAAACTCCATGGCTACTGCTTTTAAAAATAGTGTTACAGTATGGTTACCTACAATTAAATATGTATTGATACATACGAAGGCGTACCTATTTCAACTTTTGAATGAAGTCGCCTGGTTAAATAGTTTTGGAAAATGGTAAATAGGGACGAACATTAACATATGTCCTTTCTCAGACCCTAGACTATCAGTAAGTGTAAGTACCGGTTCAGTAGTTTTTGCGCGAAGACGCAACCACGCAGATAGTCACTTTCACATTTATAATAATAAGCGCCTAGGTATAGGCTGTAAATATGCGATTAACAACTTACTAAACACTTTGTAAGCATTGCTTGATGAGCCTTTGTGGCTTACCTAGTTTTAATCAGGAGATTCAAATTATGTATATTACCTATTATTACATATCGTTGAATAGGTACTAATCTCTCACGCGCTCAATCTCATTCACCAATTTGTAAACTTAGAAATATCACAAAGCGAAATAATTCTGAATTTCTAAGGCACTATAAATCGATTGAGAGAATTTTCAAGTAACATCGAAGTCAAATACTTGAAGTTGTAATTTATATCAGTACAAACAGTTTTGTTAAACAATGGCGCATTGTACGTCCAAGACAAACTATAAATCTGTCGAACTGTGAGGCTGAGCAGTATTCAATAATTCGACAAGTTGCCAACTTCCCAAACACCGGACTTACGGACCAAGAAAATATACAACTCGCTTACTGACCAGTTTTTTGAGTGATGGGGGAAGTTTGTTGTCGATATCGATAGTGTCTTATTGATGACCTATTTATTCGATTAAAGGGATTTTAATATTTCGAATGTTGAAAGCAGAGGACTGGGTGTTGGGGTGCATCTTAGAATAGGCCTATACATATACACATATTGATAGATTGAGTTGATTGCTTTATTTATTAAATGTTCGTTACTTGTTTACATTAACTTTATTTACACCTACTCTAGAATAAGTTTAGTTTTTTTTTTTTAATTATCAACCATGAAATATTGACATGGAATTCAAATATCTCACGTGTTCTTCCCCTGCTAACCTCAAAATTTATCGACAACATCGCCGCTTCACGACCACATCACTATAATATCGGGTGCGGTGTTTGCGAGCGGCAAGTCTGAGCATTTAAGCTGAAACAGTAGCTTACTTATTACCTGAGATGGCACAACTTGCTCTAACAGAAGATACGGGACACGATCATAGAGGCGCTACTGAATATTTTCAAAGAAAATCCTGGTAAATATTAATTTTATAGTTTGCCTAAAAGTGCTCTGTATGTACTAAAAGTATTGCTCACTTTTGATCATAATTTTAGTGTTTAATGGGAATAAATAATGTAAAATGCAGTAAATGAATGTGATAGTTATTAAAATAACAAAAATATGTAGATGTTATCGAGTTTTGGATTTAATTTTTATGTACGTTTGTTTTGACTGAAATATTAGTTAATTTTTTCACAGATTTCAATATTTCCGCGTGAAACGAAACAGTAACTTTGTAACATTCCGATTCTACATCAGTTCAAAGGTACTATAACCACAACTGGTTAACATTCACTCTGTACACGCCGCTTATTTCCCCGTAAACACTGACAAAGTGCACTTACCTCTGTATTCACAACACCAGCACAGCACTTAGTAATCCTGGCTCGCGCGGCTCTATCTCCTAAACAATACATCGAAGTATTAATAACTTAAGACTTCGCAACTTAACTACCAGCTGACGCTCTTTCCTTCGTTCCACCTAAATTGTGTTACACTGGCTTCAGTTTGTGGCTTTGCCTGCTTTTAGATAGAGTTTTCTTGAGGTTTTTGATCGGGACACGGGTTTTTTATTGAAATTTTAGATGCGCTGTGCTGTGCCAATGATTTGGTTTCCTTTAGATATTCTGAGAAAACGGCAAGAAAACTTGATCTTTGAAAAATCGTTTCGTTACTTTTATTTTTGAAACGAAGATTCTAACATATTAACGTTTATTTTTGTATATGCTTATTATTTCATCTTTATCTGCACCATAATAAACATTGACAATATAGAACTCTATGCTGGCCATGAAGCTATAATTATGTAAGGATCCGCCTTGCGTCCAAATTCTATGCTCGCGACTAAAAATAGGGAATGCAACTCAGTCTCAGACTTCACTTAAAAGTGATATTTCAATAAAACACATCTCTCGGACATATTGCCATCTGACGTTGAGACTATAATGAAATCTAGACCATAAATCCCTTTAAAACCACATGACAGTCGTTACAGTAACTGCAAACACACGCAATCAGTATTAGGTATTCATGAACAATGCTCCGTATAAATGACCAGTCGATAGGTTCCGAGGGCCGCGGAGATTCCTAATCAAAGATGCGGGTACCTCGAATCTTAGCAAATTGGTGAGGGAGACACCCTTGTTCCATGTAGGGCTGTCTACATGGCATTTGTTGGTTCAATTATTTTATGGTTGAAATTGTTAGGAGATAGTTTTGTTTCAGTTATGTTTTTCAACTTGAAAATTCTGTATTTTTATTTTCAATCAAATGATATATTTTTTTAAATTCTTTGTATCTAAATAAGGTGTAAGTGCCACGCAAACTTTTATGAATAATCATCTCCTGTTGATGGTGGCTTTTAAACTTAGAAGAACAAATAGGAAGAACACAATTCATTCCTATTGGACCTTCCAAATGTATCCTGGTAAGTATTAAGTTATACAGTAACTTATCTTGTAAGATTTTCGATAGTTATAATTTCTTATAGAAGAACACATATGGTGACAAAGTACTATCAATTTCAATTTCATTTAGGTGCCTTTATTCTTATTTTGGTAATTATTTTTCTTGTGGCAACCCTGTATCACGCAAGGAGTCCGGCATAACGTCGTCTTGAGTGGTCACCGGCACCGCTAATGTTGCTCAAAGAGCTTTCAGTCGCATCACTATACATTCATACTCGTGTCCCCTCACTACGCAGCAATTAATTAATTCCACTACGACTTGTTACCAATTGCAGGGGAATTGTTTAATTTTAGTTTAATTTATTTAGAGATTATTGTCGTTACATACAGGTACTTATCAATTTTATCGTTTAGATTTCTACATGTTTATTTTTTTTCTAGTGGCAACCCTGTATCACGCAAGGAGTCCGGTATAACGTCGTCTTGAGTGGTCACCGGCACCGCTAATGTTGCTCAAAGAGCTTTCAGTCGCATCACTATACATTCATATTCGTGTCCCCTCACTACGCAGCAATTAATTAATTCCACTACGACTTGTTACCGAAAGCTGGGGAATTGTTTAATTTCTTTAGTGATTATTGTCGTTATATTGGAAATTATTCTTTTTTTAAATATCAATAGTGTAGAAATTTTCATTTATTTATTTATGAAGAAGTAAATGCTTTCAAATCTTTATATATTATTTACCTTTTTGTAATATTGGAAGTATACAAAAAAAATTCGCCAGGTCTTCTTGTTTATTCTTACCGTTTTCAAAATCAATTGCATGTATCCATATATTTTTATAGGAATGGGTACTTATTTTTATTACTGACTAAAAGAAGTGTTCCAATTTGTATATTTATTTTCAAAATCACCTCAATTTAAACAAACTAAAACTACTTACTGTTTTTTTGCTTTTCAATCTCTTCGCGGAGTTTTGAATTATGTAGTTTAATTATGGTGTCTGAAATAAATATTTAAAAATGTAAATACCTACAAGTTTAATCAATGGACATAAAGAAAGGAGTCTGATATAGTTATACTTACCTAATTGCGAAATGTGTCTTTCTCTTAAAGGATATTTATTTTTGTTCTGAACTGTTGTAACGATTTAGCCAAGTTATAAAAAAAAAAACTGTTGTAACGACCGCATTTTATGTAAGCACCTAAATACACTTAATGAAATTGTAATTTGGGGGTGTACTGATATGCAAGATACATGTCAGAAGTTTCTATAAAAAAACCTTTTATAGGAATTATCCTTGCGAAAAAAAAGTTTTTTTAAAGCCACTACATATTTTTAATGAAATATCTTTGCGCCATCTACAGGAGAATAGCGACACTACATCTTGAGCGCCACCTAGTGTGGGGTAGTGCTAAACATAGCGGTATTAAAACTACGTATCAGTGACCTCCAGTGGGCGATAGAACAATTAAAAATATTAGTAGTGCCTAGTCGCTTTTGAAAAATAAAAGACTTCGGTTTTGTTTGTTATGAATTAATAAGGTTACCAATCTTTTCTTTATTAAATATTTTAATTTAGACTGTAGATATTAGGTATGCCTTCCAAGAGCGAATAAATTATCGGCATTACCTGCTAAAGATGTGTTTAGAAACTAATAAAGAACTAAAAGTAGAGCCAAGCCGACCTCCCGAAGCGCCTGCGTGAAAAAATTATGATGCGCCTCTTTTTTACCCGACAGCGCAATGTGAAGGAGGGTAATATGTTTATCAGCCCGTGTGTGTAAGCATGTGGGTTTATAACTTTTTAATACATACTACATGTTTAGACCAAACGCGTGTATCATTTCGTTGTCGTTTCATTTGTTTTACTTATAGGTAGGGCTGCCATCCGTCCGGGTTTCCCCGGATTTGTCCTCGTTTGGAGGCCGTCCGGGGGCCGTCCGGGCGGGGTTTCAAGAAGTGTCCGGGGAAAACCCGGACACTTTTCATGTAAGAAGGCACATCATTGAATTTAAGTATATATTAATAGTAAATGGATTACAAATTAGGTATTATTAAGTTTTTAAGAAATCGTACTCGTTCGGGGAAAAAATGAGATTTACGCCAAATGTCCGGGTTTTTTGAATGTTTGTCCGGGTTTCGCGAAATTCGAGATGGCAGCCCTACTTATAGGCAATTTTATAGGCGTATAAAATGATACTACATGCAAAGTTCTATACTGAGCAAAGTAACTTACATCAAAATTTTATTATAAAACTCTTTTATAAAAGCACCTCAATACATTATGGCATCGTACAAAAAATCAAATGAACAGAAAAGAAAAGAATTGAAACTTCAACAAGAATGTCATTCAGCAAAGTTGATTTTCTTTTGTAATAAAATTTACTATTTAGACTGGCAGAATTTATTTCAACGTTTTAATAAATAAAAAACAATGTTTAGCAGGAAAGCAATTCCCATGCGAATGGTAAGTGGAAAACAGCACATTTACTTGATAGTATTATTGTGAATAACTGGTACTCAGCTGCATCCGATTACACTGGAAGACGAGGCTAACGTAGTTGGGAAAAAGGGCCGGGAGATGATGATGATTATGTCAGTAACTACTTTTTCACAGTAACGGGTCGATTTGAAAAAATCTCGTAAGTGCTAGAGCAGCCCAATTTAATGGTGAAGACTTGATAAAAAGTAATAGCACAGATTATATAATAGTTAGTAATGGACCTATTACTTTTTATCAAGTTGCTCGAGGTAGTTCCAAACCAAACGACAGCGGTTTTAACTTCAGGAGTGAGCTAGTCTATTAAACGGGATAATTAGATAACTAAGGTACAAATACAGGATACAGGAATTGGATAGCTTTTTATCACGCCTGTAGAAGGAGCAGTAAAATAAAACCTTTATTTCCAGGTCCTTGGGGGGAAGAAGTTAGCATTCGGCTCACCACTTAATAAAACCTACTTGTTGCGACGATGCCATCAGGCTCTTCAGCAACATCAAACTGCGTAAGTTTAGTTTCCTTCTTGGATTACTTCTAAATATCAACACATACTTCGACACACTCAGAGACGTTTAATGGTTACTTAAGCCGTTCCTTAGTGCAGAATTTCTATAAGAATCTGTCACTAAGGAATCATTAAATGTCTCTGAGTACGGGGGACTGTTAGCATCCAGACCTGAAATTATATTTCAGGATATCTTTCGACGCGCGCCATTAAAGCTGATTTAGGCTACAATAATGCTAAAATGTTACCAGAAAAATGTAAATCTAAATCTATGTGAGCTGTGCTTTATCTGCATAGACCTTGCCTACCCTCAAATCAGGTCTAACTTATTTGAGGAAAATAATCAAATCAGCTGGGCCCTTAAATATCCTAGCATATGCTGATGCCACTACTTTTTTCTTCAGGCTAAGGAATTCACCAGCAGTATTCCAGCAGAAATGGAGCCGCAAGGTTCACGTCACACCCGTGCTGTTCGGGGAAGAAACTGTGAACGCGCCTACCTTCCCGGATTCCGTCAGCAGCGGAGATGTCAAGTATACAAGATTTTATTGTAAAATTGTATTCACCATCATCATTTTCATACTTGTTCGTCATCCATCGAAGTTGTTGCTGTCCTTTTCCCAGTACCTACCTACATTACCGACGTACACAACAGCAAAAAATTGGTCATTCTATAAGCCTTTATAAATGTAATAGCTCCCATAAGTCAAGTAAGATTTCCCTAAAGTAGACGTACATAAATGTTTATAAGATAATATAAACATTTATATATAAAAAAAATATATAAATTGCAATGCCTACTTAATTCGCAGTAACGATGTTATATTTGAAATGTCAATTTGTATTTAGAAATAAACACATACATCCGAATTGGTCCCTGCTCTTTTTCTTAGAAGATCATTCTGAAATGGCAAATTGTTTTAAAGGTTAATAAAGAAGGAAGGTGACGCATTAGCTATGGACGAGGTTGTCATGGAGATCGAGACAGACAAGACTGCTTTACCCGTCATGTGCCCTGGACACGGCACGCTCACCAAGCTACTGGTCAAACAGGGACAAAACGTCAAATCTGGAGAACCACTGTTTAAAGTAAGTGTCCTACAATTTAACTGCATATACTGGCGAAATGTTCCGCAGGATGTCACATAATCACGAAATATTCGGTCGTCGACGATATTTGTCAGTTGTTCAGGCTCGCGATTTTCATTTTGAGGTATCCCTGCAAAAGCCAGGCGTTCTCGTAATTTTTATATTTTATTTTATACAACATTTAGTCCCACAGTTCAGTTGAGCGTGGCTACCGACAACTTTTTCACAAATCTCGCGAGACAACAATTCTACTAATTCTATTCCAGGTGAATGTAACCGGCATAGCACCAGTGAAGGCGGCAGCCCCAGCACCTGCAGCGGCTGCTCCTGCGCCGGCCGCAGCCCCGGCCGCCGCCGCCCCGGCTCCCAAGGCACCGGCGGCTGCGCCCGCCCCTTCTGCTGCCGCGCCTACCACCGTCACTACCACGGTCGTCAAGGGCAGCAAAGGACCGGTACTGTCAACCCCACCTGATTATAAAACGTGGTTATAAAAAAGTACCAGGTTTAACAAAGTTAGTAGACTAAACCTATTACTAAAGCGAGTAACACTTAAAACCACGTTTTATAATAAGGTGGCAAAAGTCGATGGACACATCCAAATTTTCAAAGCTGCTGCACTGCCTATAAGTTGAATTCACTTCACATTTTAAAAGTTCAAAGATGAAGACTTTGCAGGTGGTACACTCCAGTGTTAAAATGTTCACGGCACGCAAATGCGCCGTACCTATGTTAAAAAAACGTCTGCCAAAATTCTTTCTCAAATTCATAAACATGTTACTTAGTAATGGAATGGCTTCAATATTGCATGAATATATGCAAGAATCCACTTACAAGGATAACTAGGTTACTTACATACATAACAATAAAATAAATAATGATCCAAAATATTTGCAAGACGGCGGCGGCTCTAAAAGTGTTGGATCCCAGCAAGGCAATATCGGGGACCCGCACGGAGCACCCGGTGCCGATGAACAAGATGAGACTGCGCATTGCCCAGCGACTGAAGGACGCGCAAAACACCACCGCCATGCTTACTACCTTCAACGAATGCGATATGAGGTAAGTACCCAAAAGGAAATGGGGTTGTAGTGACACGAAGTTAAATATTTATATTTTTGGTCCCTTGAAGAGACTTTATTTTTGTACTGATTAGATTTGATGATCGTAACATATACCTACTCTAATAGCGTTCAAATCTTATCCTCTTCAGCCATCATTATTAACATCCTCATCTTGGCTTCCTCGTCCTTCATCCTAATCCATCCATCTTCATCCTCATCACAAATTAGCTGTCATTACGCACACACAGTTCTAGGCGCCGAAATAGCTATGAAATAAAGGATTTCCTCATCGTCGCAAGATTCTTTGCTTACTAATCGTGCACACAAAACTTTCGAAAAGGAAACAACAACAACAACAATTATGTCTTTATATCCAACGCGCATCGTCTATATATTCCTTACATTTTAAACAGTATCTTACAGTTTTGTGGGGCTTAGCTTTAATTCTAGAGTTTCAATTGGTATTAATTATAAATAAAAAAATGTATTGTCCTCAGCAAACTAATGGCGTTCCGCAAGGCGAATTTGAAGACATTTGTCAAGAAGTACGGCGTGAAGCTCTCGTTCATGTCTCCATTCATCAAAGCGGCGGCCAACGCCCTCATCGACCAGCCAGTCATTAATGGAGTCATCATGGACAATGATATCGTCTATAGGTAACTACAAAAAGTTTTTATTTGACCTTTCATCTTACTTAAACTCTGGAAGTTTCTAGATTCTTATTTTGCTCTTGTTGGAATATGGGATTTTTTGTGTCAATGTAGTGAATTCCGAAGTTTCAATTTGAGATTGTATAATTGTATAACGCAAGACCGTTTTGATTGACTCTCTTTAGAGATCCTGAGCTGAGCAGTATAAGGCATCGTTATATTTAAAATTGCAATTGTTCGCAGGGACTACGTCGACATTTCTATTGCAGTAGCAACTCCTCGTGGTCTGGTCGTGCCTATTCTACGCAATGTTGATTCCATGGACTACCCGGCCATCGAGCTAGCCATGAACGAACTGGCTAATAAAGCCAAGAGCGGTAATAATATAAATAAAAACAGACGATTGAGAACCTCCCCCTTTTTGTTGACGTCGATCAAAAAATTGGTAGACTGTTATGAACCTAATTGTGCAATAATATAATTCAAGAGGTAGCGAGAACTTCGGCCATGAAATGTCTTAAATAAAATAACAAATTCAATCTGAACTCTCCCTGGGATCTTTGAACCGGATTGATCTTTTCCTGACCACCGATGATTAATTTTACTTTTCTTAACGAATCCCAAATGAATTTCAGGCAAACTGGTACCAGCCGACATGCAGGGTGGTACGTTCACATTGAGCAACGGAGGCGTCTTCGGGTCACTCCTGTCTATGCCCATCATCAACTTGCCGCAGTCGGCTATCTTGGGCATGCATGCTATCATTCAGAGACCTGTCGCTGTATCTGGCAAGGTGATTTAGTTTTTTTGGCTTTGACTCTAAGCTTGAGGATCCAGTTTTTAGAAGATATATTTTGTTTGGGTTTAGCTGGAATCTGGATATGTAAAGGATCAGTGACTTAAAACTAGTCAAAACTATAAGAAATTAACTCTACATTCAATAATTATTTAAGATTATCGATAATTCCTAATCCTATTTTAATAAAAAACCTACTGCAATCCCGATAAATCAACGTGCTTCGTTCGACTTTCTCTCTTATTTATTTACTAGCTGTTGCCCGCGACTTCGTCTGCGTGGGCAATATAGAATTTCCAATTTCGTTCATTTAATCGATCATTGCTCATCCCCCGTAGGTGATAGCGTGATAATATATAGCCTATGTGTTGAACCGGCCCCCAGGTAATAGTCATACAAAATTTGATTTAAATCCATGCAGTACTTTTTGAGTTTATCTTGGACAAACATACAGACAAACAGATAAACAGACATACAGACAAAAATTCTAAAAACTACATATTTGGATTCAGAATCGATTATGGATCACCCCCCAAGTATTCTTAAAAAAAAATATTCAATGTACAGTTTTGACTTTCCTATCATTTTATTATATGTATAGATATAGATTTATTTGTGATGCCAACGGTTATTACATTACGTATAGGAAAAATCGATAGTAGGTACATACCTACATGCAAAACAGTTATGCGTAACCAATTACAGGCAAACACCACAATGTTCTTAAAAGTAGGTACCCAATATAGGCGAGAAGTACTAAATTCAATTAAAAATAACACGCACATAATGCGACAATCTTATGCATTCTTATGCTTTCATTTTGTTTTCACAGGTTGAAATCAGGCCGATGATGTACCTCGCCTTGACGTACGACCATAGGCTGATCGACGGCCGCGAAGCAGTGCTATTCCTACGCAAAATAAAGTCTGGAGTCGAAGACCCCACATCAATACTTGCTGGCATTTGATTTTACTGCAAATTTATTAGGTAATTCTGTCTACACGGGTCTCTTATTCTTTACTGATTTTTATTTAACGGGTTCTGCACCATTCCTGAGCATCCCTCCGGACCTTTGGTCGTAGTTGAGGAGCCATTGGTCCAAGAACCCATTAAAGCATTTTTCTTCAAATTGAGGAACTACCTTGCGGTGAAAGGTTCTTCCAGGCTGTTAGTATTTCAGATAATGTGCTTGGCCGCGAATTGAAATGCTAAGAGTTAGTAAACTTTTTCGGTATAGAACGTAATAAATACGAAATCAGCCGAATAAGGTATTGTGAAAATTATGAATTGTGATTTTTAATAAATAAATGAATTTCTAATTGCATTTTATTTCTTCATTATAACCCTGACCAAGAGATTGTATCTATGTAGTTGCAAGTTTTGTTACCATTCGTTCAACTGGGGCCCGATTCTCCTAAGTTAATAATGTCAAAATCGAATAGAAATCGAATCAGTTTTAACGGTTTTAACCATATCGGGCATTCTGCTACTAATATAAGGGTGCGTCCACATCTGGCGAATGCGCCGCGAATGCGCAGCACGCGAGCCGATCGCGAGCTGTCCGCGAGCTGCGCGCGTGCAGTCACTGCAATAGTTCGGTGCGCCTCTTTAGCGCAACTCACGCAAGGCTCGTATATCTATATATCTGCGCGCAATCAGTTCTCGCCCTTACAGTTCCGTATATTGGCTCAGTACTATCGAAGATGGCAGACGTCGCGCGCCGCCTGCGCGCCGCTCGCGTGCGGCGCTTAGGTCGCGCGCGAGCTGCGCGCGGGCCAAGCAGAAGCGGCGCACGAACAAAAATGCACGCGCGCAGCTCGCGGACAGCTCGCGATCGGCTCGCGTGCTGCGCATTCGCGGCGCATTCGCCAGATGTGGACGCACCCTTAGATCAATCGTATTCCAACGACATTCGATAGGTTTGCGATTGGTCTGCTATTTTGGTGATTTTGGTCTATACGGTAGTTTGCTCTACAATCATATTGCAATAGTTAATCATTTGCAGACAAAATGATTCATTATTGAATGACAGAAAATGATCAAAACGTTTATTTCAAAGAAAAAATAGCGGAATGCCACATACGTTTCAATCGTAATCGAGTCGGGATTGGATCGCAGTCGAACGTGAATCGTATGTCGCTTAAGTAAAATTAGGAGAATCGTGCGTGGACAGAGGACTGTCCTGGGAAGCCAACAGGGGCACGGGGCTTTGATTGTCATGTGGATTTTTGTCTTGTTGGCTACCTCTTCTAGGGAGTTAGGCTAACCCGGCTAACCACAAACTACGCAAATCTTCACGTCCGCAAGTTCAAGGTACAATTATAGGCCAAGAACACACTGGACAACTTGTTAAAACTGAAAAATACAAGCGATAAAATACAGTCCAGCGAGATACATTTTGAAGATAATCCTCAGAAAAATAAACAATAAGCCGAGAAATTGAGATAGCAGATAATTAAATATACGTATAAGGAGATGACGTTTCTACCATAAGAATTAAGGTAAATAATTATACAATTTTATTTGCTATTCCCAGATTTTTTACATTAGATAACAATTTCTTTATAATTTAACAACTTTAAAATATGCAATTTTGGAACGCATCTTATAAATATAGTTTTGTTTTTATTTGCTGGCAATTTTCAAAATGTAAATGTCAAATGGATTCCATGTCCGTGTATGTATTTTTATTCGGCGCGACAATTGATCAAACTTGTTTTTCTTGTGGTTATCACTTATTTCGGTGTATTAAAATACATACTTCGGGCAGCAAAATTAAATGAAACCCTTATCTGTGTTTATTGTGGCATAATATGTGTTAGTTGTGAAATAATGAGGCGAGGTCATCCAGGCATCGGAGGGTGGCGAAATGAAAATCCAAGGCATTTTAGGCCTAGAGGCAGTGGACCACCAAGATATAGGCCCCCTAGGATCTATCCTCTACTTGAAACCCCCAGGTAAGTCGATACTAATAAGATAAGTCACGTTGTTTGCATTGCATCACTGACGCGCCAATATCTCGTATACTCTGAAACATTAGAAACGTTTATGTATGACTATACGTCAATAATAACGCAAACTTATAGATTTTTATGATTAAACATTTAAATTAATTTATTAGTAAAAGAACCTTTTTCATTATATTTCGTTCTTAGATTTTATACGATTAAATTTCAGATTCCCGCCACCTGGTGCTAGACTGAGCCAAAGAGGTTCACAATCCTACACACCTCATGTCAGCCATCCAGATGACCATGACAGATTAGATCAACATGATAGACACAAATATAGAGATGGGCATCACCAAATTGATCAGAGAATGCTAGAAAGAGGGCACCATCCCCGTTCAAGACAAAATGCCTATCCATATATCGCACAACATCTCAGATCAAAAGATAATAACCTAAGCAGTTCATACAAAGAACCACAAAATTATTATGATGATATGTCAGAGACATGTCATGTTAATAGTATGGGAGATATAGACCATCGTCAAGCTATTCATATACCTCATACACCAGACACATACACTCAGCAACGAATATCTCCTTGGACCAATGTACCGCCTGATTTAAAGAAACATTATTATGAAAATAGAAGTCCCCAAAAACAATATAGACATGAAGCTCTAGAAAAAAATAACAAACCTATTAAAGATTATACTGGTCATAGACCGCCAGCTTCCGATCATTATGGAGGGACATCTGGACCAAGCACTAACAATAATGACACATCATTTAGTCGTTCAGTTGATGATACCGTAGACATAGTGAGGAAAAGACTAATGAATCGTAATGATCCACAGATGTTATCGCAGGACCCATCTGTCCTACAAAGCAGTAGTGAGCAAGAAGTCATTGAGAATGCTAATCAGCACATTCAGCCAGAACAACCAATTAAAAAGAGAACACAGAGACAAAGACACAATGTGAAATCAAATTGTGATAAAATGAAATCAAATATTGTTCACCAACTATTTAAGATGGATAAGGATAGAATGCATAAATTAATGGATGATCCAGGATCATCATCAAAGTTCGAATATGCTATAAGCAGTTTAATAACAGAGTCGCAGAATAGTTTAAACCGCCATTTAAGATCTGTAGCAGAGAAATCCTTGTACAGTTCTAGCACAGACTTCATTCATAATGATAATAACACAATATATGAAGATACATTCATGAAACAGATGCAATGTCTTCTTGATCCTCAAGACACAGTATTGCTTGAAGATATAAAACCTATGGTCATGGCTGAACTAAGCAAAGTATTGCAAATAGCTGAATTTGAGCAAAGGAATGACATGCCTGATGACTATAGCGCCCATTATAATAGAGATGATCAGTCAAATTATCCATATTTTGAGCAATACAACTATGATGAATATCAAGACACATGCTATGAGCCAGATGAGAGTAGGACACAACAAACGAATTATAGCAACCCAAATCTGAAGGATGTAACAGACAGTGCAGCTTCTCAGATCTATAATTTGAAACGTGAACCATATGAGGATGCAATGCCTCTATTTGAGAGACGGAAAACAAAACAAAATGACCCCATTGAGGACAGAAGGCACAGTATAGACAATCAGAGGCAAAGAAAAAGTTTGGAAGAGCCTGTTGAAGAACCTTTCAAAAGTAAAGAAGAACCACTTCCACTGTTTGATACTAACGCTGATAATATCTCTGAAGATGAAGACACATTTGCTGAACTGGACAGGCAGTACCATGTGGCTGTTGACCACAATTTTATAGAAAATGATGATCTCTCAAATAGAGGAACTCCCCCCAATATTGCACCTATTAAACAAGAAGCACCTCAAGATGTAAATAGAAATGACAGGCAAATTCCAATATTTGCCCAGTCACCCTCACAATTATTTCCTGTCAGTAGCTCAGACAATATCCGAGATGTGGCATTACAAATAAAACAAGAAGTGTTGCAATCACTTAGTGTACAAAATGAAGAGAATACACCTTCAAATTCCAATAACTGTGTTCAAATAGAGAAGAATATTAAAGTAAAACAAGAGCATGTGCCTCAATCTAAAGATACTGACAAAGAGACTGAAAAAGCAGGTAGCTCAAATATTATTAAAACTTCGCCATCAAACTCACGAAAACGATCTATTGATCAAAGACCATCTCATCGTAAAGAGAAACGTAAGAAAAGTGAATCCAGACATTCCGACCCAGTCAAACCCACTACAGATAAGAATGCAACTTCTAATACAAATACTGTTTCTAACAAGTCATCAGAAAAGTGCAATGAAGCCCCAAAGCAATATTTTAATATATTTTTACCAAAAGATGACAGCACGAAAGAATCAAAGGATAGTAAAAAAGTTGACTCAACAGATAAAAGTTATTCAGACAAATATGTCAAAAGGAAAGACCCTCCCAAAAAGACAAAAGATAAAGAAACAGAATCAAGCAGAAAGAGACATTCTAGTACATCCAGTCAATCTATGTTAAGTCCAAAAGATAGTATTAATACTGGCAGTCAAAATTCTTTAAAATCAGACTCTAAAACTAAGCTTAAGACTTTTGATATGTTTGTAGAGGTGCCTAAAAAGACGACAGCTGTCCATCAAGCACACAGGAACACTGCTTTAGCTGTGACTCCAACAAAACCTGTGGAGGAAAACAAGGCCAAACAAGTGGCAACTCCTGTGCGATTTAAGCCAGGACAGCTGAAGCATGTGGGTACTCAAGTCATTAGAAGACTCATAGCGAAAGAAACACAAACCTATCAAAGTAATGTATCCACTACTAGATTTACTCAAACAGACAGAAAGAAGTTTGTCTCAAAATTGGTACAAACTCTTCCTGTGGACCTACAAAAACCGAAACCTAGATCAGAAGATGCATTCGAAAGGATGAAAGAAATAGACATGGAAATCCAAGTTTTACTGCAAGAGAAATTCAAACTGTACAGTTCCTTAGAATCCAAAGACACTTGCCCAGGCAGTATGCCTACTTTAGGCATGACTGTACTAAACGTGACACCTGACGAAAGTAAAGATGCGGAAGATGACAATGAAGCGTTACATGACAATATAATGACTGCGGATGCAATCGTAGACGATTTCACTAGCATACCAGTGGAAGAGCTGGAGCAAATAGCTCTCGAATCTGTTGAAGTAAATTGCACTGAAGAAACCAGAGCCGAAAAAAGAAGTTTACGTCAAAAAGTGCTGCAGCAAGAGAGGAAGACTTCCGAGAGTCCCACGTCCAGTAGACGAAGCAATAAAAAAGCTAAACCACCAAACATATCTCTAATAGAACAGATAATAACTGACGACAGACCTCTAGAAGATATTATATCATTAGACGATCTGGAGGAGCCGCAAACTAAAAACAAGAAGAAACCTCATAGAAATCAACCAAAGAAAAAACCGACCAAGAGAGAGAGAACGAAACCTTCCAAGCCTATTGATGTAAGTGCGTTCGGTTTGAAGGACTGCTCAGTGGTTCTCATTCATACTGATGTTAGAAAGTTCATACAGGAAGATTCCCAGTGTGACGATGAATCTGAGCGTGTTTATACACCTGGACCTTCCAGCGTTGAGTTCTCCGAATCTGAACCTGTGTTTAAACAAGAGCCTACAGCAAAACATGAGCGAAATCAAGAAGCAGAGACGGTCAATGATCTCCAATTCGACATGTTAGACGTGTCTGAAGATATAGTGATAGGTGATATCTGTGAAATAAAGAGTAATGAAGATAAGGAGGAAAATGAGAGAGAGACTATAAGCGAGGAGATAATACTGGACAACAGCCAGTCCTCGGCGGACGATGCGTTCGCTGTGGAGGCAGCTCAAGCGGAAAATGAGTGCAAGACATATGACTACTCTACTGATGAGAAATTGCGTAGAGACTCGGTGACTGTCACTGGGAACGCTGATGCAGTACTCGCGATAGAGGTTGGTAGTATACAAATGTTAATTTGAAATTGGAATGTTTGATGCTCTCTAGTCGTTTTTTTTAATTTATCGATCGAAAGTCGATAGTTCGGTCTCATTGTCTGTTGCATTTACTATTTTTTATGCTATTACAGAAATTTTAGTTAGTCCAAAAACAATAGTGGCCTAATAAATCATCTTAGACATTGTAGTTAATCAATATTTAATTAATCCTCTTATTAATATTCTTTAATTCCAGTGCATAGAGAATGAATTCATAGCAGCTTGCTTGGACGGCAATGTGTACCACTTTAGCGGAGATGGGCAGCTACTGAACACATTACGAGGCTCCAACTTAGCGGTGACTTGCCTGACCATTGTGAAGGAGAAATATGGGACCACTGTGTATACCGGCTCACTGGATTCCAGGATACGGTACTACGATCTCGAGGTTTGATATTTTTTTACTTTAGGCTTTATTTATTTGTTTGTGTAACTAGAAATATTTATGCGTTTATGTCAGCGGTTGTAGCGGCTTCTCGGTCGAACTACTTCCCGAACCCTCGCTAAAAATGGCCTGTATATTATTCTAATACGTAGCTTTATTTCTGCCAAGCTTCATCAAAACATGAGGGAGGAACAAACATCCATTTATATAGTTTCGCGTTTGTAATGCAAGTAGGATGTTTGTTAGATAGTATCTTTTTCAATGCGTAACTAAAATAGGTATGCCCAAATGTATGTATGTCATGTTTGCCCAAAACTACCTCCAGATATGATCGGATAAACCAACCGGCCGGTTAATCCAAGTATTTTTTAGAAAAATCATAAACGTCCCTAATTTGAATCTTTTTCGCAGTGATCGATCATTCGAAGATATTTTTACCTATGTTTTTCATTCTTGTTAGTTTGTATTCTAACTCTTTAAAGTTATTTTCATAGACGTTATCTAGATGAGTCAGTGTCCACACATAGATACATTATATCATCATTCTATATACGGTCAGCTATCGTTATAATTTTATAATCATCTGCCAGCAAAAAATACTGACATTGGGTGGTTCTATGTATAAACAATCAATAGGTATTAATTCAATTTCTTTTTATTTTTTTATTCCTTTTCATTAGGCAACTCAGGACCATAGAAATACGATACATAAACAGATAACATTACAATACTCATAAACTAATACATATAAAAATATTTATGTCAATGTATATTTATTTTGGTATACCAAAAGAAATATTTACTCGAATTATTTGAGACTTTTAAAGATCTAAAAACTACGAACAGATTTATCAAATGGAATGACAGCAACATCCGTTCTCGCTAGCAAGTATGCTGATAACATCTCTTGAGCCAAGTTCAAAATAAGTCGGAGCACACATTTTAATATCCTTACAAAGTCATACACTAACACTTTTTAGTATTCCTATTACCCAAACCAGTTAAGGCTGTACTTACAATTTTAATCACATCTATTACTATAAAGCGAAACCTAGTGAGCCTGCTTCTTGACGAAAGTAGGCAGAAAGCCGCTGGCCAAAACTAGAGTAAAAGTATGTTTTAGAGATTGTCCCTTTATCTTTAAGTATTTACTTGCCCTTTTGATTCCCGCAGACCTGAAAAAGAAATGTTTATTTGGTTTCAGACTGGTTTGGAGAAGGGTCCGGAGTGCAATGTGCTCAGTCCCATTCAGACGATGGATCGCGCGTGGGACACTGTTTTCGTGGGCACCAGGACCGGATTTGTTCTGCAGTTTGAATGCAAGGTAAGCTATTTGTATATTTATCTGTCTGTAGATCAAACTGTTTTATTTCGGCTCATAAAGGCCTTAAAAGTCTACAATTCCATGTGAATAATAAATATTCCGATTTTGAAGTAAAAATATTTAACTTTAAGATTACATAAGCTGGCACCATGTAACTATAACAGTAACCGAACTTTAACCTATCATCAAACCACCAATTTGACAAATAGGTGTCAGTTTGTTTTGTGGTTGTAATTATATGGTGCAATCCGACCCAATTCTACCGAATGTGACATCAACCTACATCCAGCCTGACATACATTTTGTATAAAAGGATAACAACTACGCCTAGAAATGTCTATAGCCTTTACTGACCTACTTATTAAATATAACTTTCCTTAATTCCAGAACAACATGCTAATCCCAGTGAGTACAGTGAAGTTTTCCGAACAATCTATCCTGGCCCTCCGAGCAATGAAGGAAGGGCCTCGCAAAGTGCTTCTCGTGGCTGCCCGATCAGAAAATGTCACAGTCAAGGACGCTCAGACTGGGTTACTGTTGAGAACGCTCTCTGGACCTAAGATGACTGTGTATACGTTGCTGTTTGAAGATGGAAAGGTGTTCTGTGGGACCAGCAGTCATCAGATACATGTTTTCGATTATGCTGTAAGTAGAACCTCATAAGATAGTGAATTGGATATTCCAACTTACTTCAAATACTTCAATATAGTAAATCCCAACATGTCTATAAATTCATATTTTTTAGTCCTCAATAGTGTTGTAATTTTGATTGCTGTGTTAATGTGTATTTGTCTGTCTATGGCAATTTAGCTCTTACACAAGTGAACCAATTAGTATGCATTATTACACAAAAGCTGGCATTCAAGTGGTGGTTCTAAGTCATGTTTCATCCAAAAGTTTTAAAAGTTATTTGCCATTTTGTTAAATTCATCCTCATATTTACTTTTTTCTTCAGAGTGGTATGCACACCGGTTGCCACGAGGGCGGTAAGGGCGCGGTGTGCCTGCGGGCGACGGGCGGGCTGCTGTTCGCGGGCTGCTACGACGGCTGCGTGTACGTGTACCGCGAGGGCGAGCCGCGCCCGCTCGCGCAGCTGCGCGGCCCCAGCCTCATGCTGCTGTCCCTCGCTGTAGTAGGGAGTAAGGTAAACACGAAACTTGAACTGTTACTGTTACAGCCTTTTTACTGATTTGCAAAATATTAGGAGCTCAAAGTATTGATCAAGGGCCTTTGTTATTGAAACCTTATTTAACAAACTGTGTGAACCACAGCCTATTAAATAGTGAGTTTTTCAACCACTACGTGGTCACTATAAGGGCTATGTGGCCCTTGATCAATTCCTTGAATCCCAAATATTTTGCAAACAAGCACAAAAAAAACTGTATATAGTCATTTTTTTGAGATACATATAATGATATTTGCGATTGATGATAGGAAAATAAGAGGGTAACATCGCAAAACGATTTGATTTACTAAAATTCCGTTTCTTTTTTTCAGATTATCGCTGGCTATAAAGACAGAAGTTTGTACATATGGAAAATACCATTAAGTATATTACAAGAAATGATTTTATGAATTTCTACATAGGTGTTGTAGATTAAATCTCACGTTTACCTTTAGTTGAATGTATTCCTGATTTGTTTGGGTTAAGTAAATGTGTATATAATAATAAAAGAAGTTTTAACAGTGTAAGTGGTATTATTTATCAATGAGTCCTTTTCTATGTTAAACAGGCTTAGGACCAATTTTGCGGTTTGAACAGTTGGCATATACGATAAGGCGGCCAACCGTCCCGCATTCTGCGGGACCGTCCCGCAATGCTTGACGAAATCCCGTTTTGAAATTATTAGTAAAAAAGTCCCGCAAAACGTTGTATGCGTCCCGCATGTCCCGCATCCCTATTTTTCTACCACACTTCTACACAACACCCACCTGCGCGCACGCTCAACAGTGCAAGAACACAGATTAGGTACCTATAATATAATCTCGTTCTCTTTATTTCTACTGAACTCGTGAGGCCTAATGATTTTGAAAATAAGACATTAGTGCACGCTGTGACACGATATTGATAGGTTAAATTATAGCTTTTTGCTTACGGTTTTTATTTTATCAGTTCCGTCCGATCATTTTTCAATGCCCCTCCCCCCCTTTCACGAAAGGTTAAGTCCCGCATTCAGTTTTCGGAAAGTTGGCCGCCTTAATATACGAAAGAGTCCTAGTCATGCTTTTACGTAAAGGGATAGGTAATATACGTAAATAAATAAAACGTAAAGGGCGTAATTCCTTCGGAAGGTATGCGAACATGGCAAATACCTACAAAGGACTCATCGTGAAAGCTAAAGCGCAATATGCATGGTACGGAGCAGTATAGCTGGAGGCAAAAAGACTCATTAGTAGTCTAGTATGAATAGTCGGTATCATTATCTTTAGTCGACTAAAAACGATCCACTTTCAAATACCTAGTCAGTTTTCTTCAACAACTCGATCCATTCCATCCAAAATATCACTATTCCCTAACAACCTAGCCACAGGTTCAATAATTCTTCAATTTGTTTAAATTATCGTAATAAATATAAATTATATTTTTAAATTATTATTTTCATAATTGATATTTACTAAAAGTTTTGCGTTTTAGTCGATTTATTTGAAATTGCAATTTCTGAACGCAATTTAGTTTCTGCCAAGTGGCACTCCTGTTTAAATTTCTGACTTACGTCAGTGGGTGTTTCGGACGGCGGCCATTATTCTACGTATAATTATTAATTTTTTTGCTGTTTTGTGCTAGAAACAAAGAACATAACTATTTTCGACATATTCTATAATATTATAGTTTTGGAAAAAATACATTTATAGTACAAAATGAATCCAGAATAGTAAGTATTTTTACAATATGTAACATGGCGATTTAGAAACGACGATGGTGCAGAAAACCCATCTTTTTTGCGTGTTCATTGTCTTTGCATGGAATTTGTATCTTGTAACTCTGTACCTATAATATATGAACAAGTTATGGTGACTGTATAGTAAATTAATTTACTACAAGTAGGGTGAGTCATTGTGTATTCGTGGTAGGTAGGTAATATCGAAGTATTTGTGAAAACGTAATCGTATGGATCATGAATGGCGCATTAGTGAGTGCTGATTGTACCAGTTCTCAACTTCCTTGTTCCTCAAAGTGGATGCTTTACGAGCGAGAGTTCTTTGTTAGGTGGAACAAAGCAACGCCTCCTCCCTTCGTTTATCATTTACGTTTATTGATGCGCATCGCTCGTGTTGTCCTTGATCAGCTCGTTACTGGTGCTCGGTACTAACGCTCGGTTTGTGTTCTCTTTCAGCGACTATTTGTTCAAACTACTCCTGATTGGTGACTCTGGTGTTGGCAAGTCATGTCTGCTGCTCCGGTTCGCCGACGACACTTACACAGAGAGCTACATCAGTACTATTGGTGTGGACTTTAAAATTAGGACTGTAGACTTAGATGGCAAGACAATAAAGTTACAAATATGGGACACAGCTGGACAGGAGCGGTTTAGAACAATCACTTCATCATACTACAGAGGAGCGCACGGAATTATCATTGTTTATGATTGCACAGACCAGGTAAGACCCATTAACTCATTACTGGCTATAAATAGTTGTGTGTATGTTATGTATGGAGGGTATTCAACCTTCTTTGTTGATCTGAAGTGAATAAATCAATAGAGGACAAAGAGTAGATAACCTTACATTGTTCTACTGAATATTCATTAATTCATTATCAAATTCAAATAACAAAAATATAATTGATCAACATGACTAATAGAAAAAGTATAACTTGACTACAAAATAAAACTACTCAGCAAAAAAGAGTGCCAAACTCAATTCCAATTAGGTTGTTTTGTTGTGATACTAAAAGAAAAAAAAACATATGCTTTAATTTGTTCCGCAACCTAGAAAGTTAAAGTGAATCTTATCTGAAAGTGAAGTTTGAAAAGTCATACTTATCAAGTTTCAACTTTCAATGTCTGAAATGGAGGCTGTTTTTTATTTGCTTAGCTGAGTTAGTGCAAACATTGTTAATGTTAATCAGCTATTTCCTTATGTAAAATATCCTCAAAGTGATATATTAATTAATTGGCAGCTATTATTCGCTCAGATTGTTGATGTTTTAATTTGATTGGTGGAAACAATATGATCGATAATAAGTTTTTTTTGCAAAAAGTTTGGTTTCTATTTGATTATTTTGGCCTAGAAGCCTTCTATTGTTAGGACTGGATAGATTTAACAACAACCTTCACATAGTTTATGAGTACTACAATATGCTTTTGTTGGAATATCAGTTAAATTGATATTGATAAACACAATTTCAGTATCAATTTATTATAATGAACAACTTTTAGAAGATAGATTAACATATTGTATATTAAAATTACATTTACATTAAAAAATATATAAAAATCTAGCTTAAAGTATTTGCGAGGATGAATAAACATGTTTTCCGAAACTAAACTGCTGGACAGATTAAAATAAAGTTTGTCACACTGATAAAGCACATACTAAATTAAAATACATACATGTTGCTTTTCAAACAAAAAAGGCAATTTATGTTTATTATGGCGTCTACATAAGCAAGAATAATATTGATGTGTATTGAAATGTAGTGTGGGAGTTTACCTCTAAAACACATTTTTAACTAATTTTTTTTACCATGAACAAAAAGTAAAGGGAGGAAAGTCCCCACAATAATTTTCAAAGTAAGATTTGAACTCCCTGACCCTACAGGCAGTCATTTTCACAACTACTGATCACTAGAGCATGCTAATTTTATAATACTGATAAAAGTAACTATTATCAATGTATGCTAATGACCTAAAATACCCAGATTAGCAGTGACTAACGTGTCTGTATTACATTTAGTTATGTTTTACGCGTATTGTGTGAAGGATGGCTTGGTATGCGCCTCCCCCTAAGACACGTTTAGTGTTTTCGACTTGCTAATGATGCGACTTTTGTCAGGGGACAAAAGTTAGTAAAAAAATATAAGGTAGGTACTAAAATCCGAATTGATAACCTCCATTTTGAAAAGTCGTTTAAAATCAGGGAGAATGTATGTTTTTATTTCAGTAATACATTTTTTTAATATCCATAAAATCAATTTCTACATTATTATACAGTGTTATAGGTCGCATAGAGAAGCTAATGACACAATTATTTCATACTTTCATTATTTCATACGGGTTCGATTCCCGGTTCGGTCGACATGTGTGTGATGAGCATGTTTGTTGGCCGTGGTCTGGGTGTTACAATATGTATTTATCAATATGTATATATGTAGCTATATGTAGTTTATCAGTTGTGTTAGCACCCATAACACAAGTTAACTAATAACTTACCATGGGGCTAACCGACCGTGTGTGAAAATGTGTCCAGACATAAAAAAAAAAAAAAAAAAAAAAAAAAAAAAAAATACTGTTTTCATCGTATAAAATCGAGTCTAAAATGTAGTAGTGAAGAGTACGAAGTATAAATAATAAGACAATGTGGTTGTAAAGTTTATATCCAAGAACAGTCATATCATTTATGATGAAAATGTCTCATAAGTTGTGTCATTCAGTGATATCACGAAATGTTGCATTCACGATTTTGCGGGACTTTTATTCGCATACGAACTTTATTCTAAATACTTTTTGCAACTGGTTGATTTGCATCTTAACATAAAAAAAAAACAATGCTATGTCACCTGTTTAGTAATTCACGGCACAGATTGTAAAGTAGGTGTGTAATAAAAAGAAATAGAATGTTATAATGGTTGATATTTCCTGTTTATTGCTGTGACCAATTTACTTACTGCTGAATAAATATCAGTAGTATACTGGATAGTTTGGATTAGAAGCTGTCTCTTCAAATATTTGAAACTTAGGAAAAAGTAGGACTTTTCTATATTAATATTATAAAGCTCTGGAGAAGTTAGTTTGGTTAAACTTGTTAATCTCAGGAGCTATGGGTACATAAAAAAACCACCCATTATGGCGACTTATTATCCGATTAGTTCCCACAGGACGCAAGCAAGCTTAACTTTTAAATTGCTCGAGATATAACTTTGTATAAACACAACATTTATTTATAAACGATGAAATTCACTTTATGGCCATTATAGTTAAGTTTGTGCAAATGAGTTACGACCAGTCACTTGGCGGGCTTCCAAGCTGCCTACTCTCTGCTCACTTGCAATTTGTAAACAATGACGGAGTAATCTAATGATTCAACGGCCTAATAAACTTTTTTTTAGATTAATTTAAACATGATTTGGTGGGCAGATACCTTCGTAAGCATGCGTCATGCGTAATAACCAGTCACAATTTTTTTCTTGTTTGGGGAACTACTTGCTGTAACAAAATAAATAGTAAGCTATGCTTATAGCAATCGTCATCATCAGCCTTAAATTTATTGTCCAACATCAGGGTACAGGATTTTTCTCATGCGGAGGAGTGAGCGTTGATCACGCGAATTGGCGATTTCATATATTTATAGTAAAGTTTCCTCAAAAGGTTTACCTTCATAAAAACCATAGCTACATGAAATTGTGTAAACGGTCCAAAAAATAGTTTAAAAAAAAACTAAAAAACACGCTTTTTATAGAAAAACGAACTAAAAATTAGAAAATAAATTGTAATGGATTTAAATTAAGAAAACAGTGTTAAAAATTTCAATGATATAAATTAATAATAGTGTGAATACAAAAAAATATATTAAATTCTTGACCGTTATTTGAAGCTTACTAGTTTGAGATAGGCACCTACGTGTTTTCCGCTTTTATCTCCGTCCTTTTCTACCCCATATCTTGCATCCCTCTCGCACATCGACCAGTTTCACTCCCCACCAGGCAGGAGGCGACGAGTGTTCTCGGCGGCCACAGTTCGTCATTGGCGTCTTGTTTTCCGCCCGAGAAGGTTGGTCTAACCAACCGCTGTAGTATTTCGTTGAAAAATAAACTCAGTGCTCTCGCAGAACACAGGTGAGTTTATAATATTTTATACAATTTGTTAACGGTTTTACCGTTCGATATTCGATTTTGCGAATATTTTGTAATGTAATGTGTTAATATTTTGTACATCTACCCCTTTTTTGTCACGAGTTTCTTCCGTGTACTTTTTTTTCAGTAATTTGTTTTCAGAATGAGTGACTTATAAAGCAAATACAGATGCGGTAAATAATAAAGCTACCACAGCCCGTGCACGTGACTATGGAAAAGAAAGCAAGCCCGAAGTTCCTAAGGCACCTGTGGCCCTAGTTCAATCCTGCAAGGCGTTCAACGGTTTGACAAAAAAGAATGGTGTGAGGTGCGGTCCAACCAGCATCTCCTTAGTTCGGACTGATCACTACCGCACTTGAAGAGGGCTGATGGTGTCAAGAAAGCTTTTCGGCCTTGAAAGACTTGGTACGCTCCCCTCGGACTACCAGTAAGTCTGTTAGCCACCCCCCATGGGGGTCGGCTCATTATGACGGCGTGTGATGGTTTTCGGCCTTGAAAGACTTGGTACGCTCCCCTCGGACTGCCAGTAAGTCTGTTAGCCACCCCCCGTAGGGGTCGGCTCATTATCTCGGCGTGTGATGCTTTTCGGCCTTGAAAGACTTGGTACGCTCCCCTCGGACTGCCAGTAAGTCTGTTAGCCACCCCCCGTAGGGGTCGGCTCATTATCTCGGCGTGTGATGCTTTTCGGCCTTGAAAGACTTGGTACGCTCCGCCTAGGACTGCCAGTAAGTATGTTAGCCACCCCCCGCAGGGGTTGGCTCATTTTCACGGACCCGCGCAGGGTACCAATCTTGCATGTTGCGAGACGCAGCATCATTACAAAGTGGGGACCAGTAAGTATACTAGCCACCCCCCACAGGGGTCGTTTCATTATCACGGACCCGCGCAGGGTACCAATCTTGCATTTTGCGAGTCGCAGCATCATTACAAAGCAGGGACCAGTAAGTATACTAGCTACCCCCCGCAGGGGTCGGCTCATTATCACGGACCCGCGCAGGGTACCAATCTTGCATTTTGCGAGTCGCAGCATCATTACAAAGCAGGGACCAGTAAGTATACTAGCTACCCCCCGCAGGGGTCGGCTCATTATCACGGACCCTCGCAGGGTACCAATCATGCATGTTGCGGGTCGTACCATCATTGCAATCTACCCTCGCAGGGTGGCTATTTGGATCGACTTTCGAAGAGTCGCCATTATAACCTTCCCTCGAAGGGAAATGGTAATCACACTCACGCTGAATGGCGTGTGACGCAAAACTCTAAAGGCTCCCTTGGGACATCACGAGTAAATTACAATAGGAACCATGTCCAACAGACGAAACAAAGCGTCCAGGACCGCAGGCGGACTTTGATGCGTCCAACAAGGCACGTAAGTTATGACTTTCGAGGCGGGTTGCCTAACATTATATCAAGACCAATGGAAAGAAATGGGAGCTCCGCCTTTCTTGTCAAAAATAATAACTGGGTATCGGATACCATTGGCCAAAAGCCACCTTTGTTAGATAATGCCAGATTTGACCAGAGAGTCCAAAGAGATGGATGTCGTCATATCCCAAATGATAAAACAAAAAGTTCTATTGATAGCTGCAAATTCTGCCAGCTTTCTTTCCAATATGTTTCTTGTGCCCGAAAGGCGACGGAAAGAACCGTCCAATACTCAATCTCAAGGTTCTCAACAAGTTCATAATTACGGAACCCTTCAGTTTAATAAATGTTTTTCGGGTGCTAAAGTTTCTTCAGAAAGACGAATGGCTGTGCAAGTGGATCTCGCCCAGGCTTACTTCTACCTTCCGTTAGCCGAAGGTCACAGACATGTTCTTCGACTAGTATACAGAAGAAGACTGCTTCAGATTACGTGCCTACCATTTGGCTTAAGCACGGCACCCAAGACCTTCGCCACAGTGACCAATTGGGTGGCTCAAACTTTGAAAACTCAAGGGTTACTTATAATTGTGTACCTCGATTTTCTGGTGGCTCACCAAGATATATTCGCCTACTTTGGGATCATTTGCACCACGTTTTGGATGGCAAGTGAATAAATCGCAAGCATTATCAACAAGATAATGACAAAACGCACTACGTGACAAACAGCACGACAAACTTAGAAGACCTGCATAGCTTGATAGGACTTTTAAACTTCGCAAGTTTTTGTTGTCCCATACGGCAGACTGCATTACCGGGCTCTCCTCATTTTCCTCAATGCAGTGTTGAACAGCAATCTATACCTACCCTATTCATGGAACCGTGAGCCAAACGGTGAACAAACCATAAAAAGGGTTCTTATAAGTCACGATTGAAGTAATGATCATATTTTATAAAAATAACTACGAAAGTAATATACTGACAACATTAGAAATTATATTTTAGAACGATGTCTGTGGAACTTATGCAATCTTTTCAAACTTATTTGAAATCAAATATAATAAATGCCGTAAATTGTTTTCTTAATTTTAATTAAATATGTAGTAAATCGTTTACATGTAAAAGGAACCTAGAAGTCTTGACTGTCATACATAGAACCCTACTTAATTGAAGACCACAGATACTAAGAACATTTTACATAAAAATGTGACGTTTTTGTCATCGGTCGGGTCATACCCACCATTTTGAAAAGTGTCATTCTTTGGTTACATTGTGGGCTCACGGCTCGGTGAATGGAGTTATAGCAATGTTGAACCTACCAGCAGATGCCTTAGCAGATCTAAAGTGGTGGCTGGTCAGCTGCCACCAAACCTTGGATATTCATACGTCACTTCCCTGTCACCTTATAACCACGGACGCCTCCGATGTAGGATGGGGGCACAACTGAACGGAACGCCCTAATGGGTTCATGGAACAAGAGAGAAAAAGGCTTTCACTGCGATCTGAAAGAGATGCTTGCAGTATTAACTGGATAATCACGGCGAGTTGCTAAGGAGATCAACAGCCATTTTTCAATGCAAAAATGGGACTGTAGTGTCATATCTAAGAACTCAAGGTGGCACCCGATCAAGGAGCCTACCGAACTTGACGTACAAAGTATTCAGTTATCTCGAGCTGTATCAAATCTATCACGTCGTGAATCATATACCAGCCCTATTCAACAGTCATGCAGACCATCTCTCCCGACACAAACCTCCACCGGAGGGGCATCTTGTATCAGCAGTGGACCTATTTGCCTCAAAGCGAGCCCAGGGATACATAGTTGTGTACTACGTGCCCCTAGATCTGAAGGACCCGAAAGCGGGGTTCCACGATGCCCTTTTTCTCAAGTTTGGACTTACCCGCTAGCATGGGTATTACCGCCACCTTACCTTATACCGTAGGTCCTCAGTCATCTCAATTCAGGAACGGGAGTTAATCTCATAGTAGTTCCTTCGGTGGCACCAGGTATTTTGGCGAGCAGATTTGAAGTCCCGATCCCGTCCCGATGAACCTCGAGCAGAAACCGATAGACACAGCAACGGATACCCCCTGCCAAGGTCAAGGAAATGGGGAGGGGGGGGGGGGAGGGACAAGGAGTCTCTCCGACTGAAGTCTTCTTCAATCCACACGCAAGACTTATCAATCAGCTTGGAGTCGATGGTTAAATTGGGGCGAAAAGTATGAAATTGGATCCTATGAATCCTTGAATCCCTATTTGGACCTATACTTACCCAATTTTTTTGCGGACTTACACATAGTAAATAAACTAGCATACAATACTATTTTATTACACAAGTCGGTTATAGCTACACTATGCAATGCAGAAACCACTGGAGAGCTAGGTTCACACGTTCTAGTCGGACACATTTTAAAATCAATAGCGCTGAGCAAACCTGTTCCCCGGGAAGCCGTCCATCTGGAATATTGACCAATTGGTCAATATTAAAACCTACTTAAGTGCAGTAAACGTAGACAAGAATAATCCTTTTGCAACTTCCAGGCACACTGCTGCTCTTTCTTTTGCTAGCTTGTTTCGGAAAGGCGAGTCCATGATCTTTCCTTGCTTGCAATAGACCCAGAACATTTCAAAAACAACAAAGATAATTTAATCTTATGGCCAGTCTTTGGCTCTAAGACCGACAGTTCTAGTCATAGGCAGTCGGGTTGTTGTTTGATGGATAATCAGGAAAATATAAATCTAAGTCCAGTGTATTGGGTCAGAAAGACTAAAGCCTTGTTAGAAGATAGACGGACATCGGCTAATTCCTTAAATTTATTTATATCCGTTAGAGGCCAACCAAAGGCAGGCACCCGAACGATGATTGCGGGTGGATTAAGACATTGTTAAAAGAGGCAGGAATAACTACAACCCCAGGAAGCTTCCACTCGGCGGTAGCGTCAAAATCTGTGTTGACAATATACCTTTGGACGATATATTAGCCAAGGGTAATTGGCGATCAGGCAATACATTTGCCCATTTTTACAGAAGAGAAAGATACCCACTAAATAGAAGTAGCAAGTTATCTCGATTATTTAATTAATCCAGCTGATTAATGTCTATATTTTTGTTACTATTGTTATTAAGAAGTATCGCAATATTTTTGTTAATTACTATTAGAAAATGAAATCAATTTTGCTTTTGTTCTTGCATCTCTCTTTTAATTTTTATTACTCATCCTCCGAGCCCCTTTCCCAACTATGTTGGGGTCGGCTTCCAGTCTAACAGGATGTAGCTGAGTACCAGTACCAGTTAACTTTTATTACATTAGTATTTCAGGACGCAATACACATACTTACATGTGATTACTCGTGTACCTAAGTACCTATTTACATACACAATTTCATTGTGCTTTTGCTCACATTGGCGTCCACTTCCACCAGGCGATAACAAACACGTCTCAAACTAGTAAGCTTCAAATAACGGTCAAGAATTTAATAGCAGCGTTTTACCTGAAATAAAACGCATATTAAATACTTACCTTATTTGAAGCTTACATTTAAATTTCTGCCTGGTGTTTTCGACTCAATGACGAACTGTGGCCGCCGAGAACACTCGTCGCCTCCTGCCTGGTGGGGAGTGAAACTGGTCGATGTGCGAGAGGGATGCAAGATATGGGGTAGAAAAGGACGGAGATAAAAGCGGAAAACACGTAGGTGCCTATCTCAAACTAGTAAGCTTCAAATAAGGTAAGTATTTAATATGCGTTTTATTTCAGGTAAAACGCTGCTATTTAAAAAAAAGCGTGGGGTGCATGGTGTCAATAGTTCTAAATATTTTATTGACAGATATGAGTACAGTGATTTTCATTTCGATAATATCTTAAAAAGCACCCCACGCTTTTTTTAAATATTTTTTTTTGTATTCACTTTATTATTAATTTATATTCATTGAAATTTTTAACACTGTTTTCTTAATTTAAATCCATTACAATTTATTTTCTAATTTTTAGTTCGTTTTTCTATAAAAAGCGTGTTTTTTAGTTTTTTTTTAAACTATTATTTATTTTCTACTTTTTAGTTTGTTTCAAAACTATTATTTGTTTTGTAGAATTAAAATTCTCTTTAGTAGGTATACAAAAATTTGTCAATATTAGAGAAAACGGCTAAAGATAATTATTGGAAATAAAAATTAACATCGAGTCCTGCCTTATCGACTGTAGAGAAAAATTCTAGAAAATTTTAATTAATTTTCTTACCTTATCGACTATAGATGAAAATTATATAAATTAACAAAAATCATATTTCGCAAATTGAAAAGCCTAGAAGTCGGTGTCTAATGGATGTTACTAAGTTAATTTTGCCACCGACTTCTAGGCCGGTGCACCTAAAATTAGTTTTTTTTTTGCTTTTTAGTGTTTTGCGAAGTCGGTTTAATTTTTTTGTAAAAAGGTTATTTATTTAAAGCTTTTCAGTGATACGAATAGTTGTCACTATCCATACAAGTGGGAAGTTCCCATCTATACAAAGAATATAAGTCCAAACGAGGTATTTTACATGTTCAGTTGTCGAGTTCCCTCGACTTTCTCTGGTCTCCATCATCAGGTCAGCTCCAAACCTTCACTGTTGCATAGGTCTTGTCAATACGAATAATCTAAGCCTAAACACGAGGTAGTTTACATATTCAGTTGTCGAGTTCCCTCGACTTTCTCTGGTCTCCATCATCAGGTCAGCTCCAAACCTTCACTGTTGCATAGGTCTTGTCAATACGAATAATCTAAGCCCAAACACGAGGTAGTTTACATATTCAGTTGTCGAGTTCCCTCGACCCTCTCTGGTCTCCATCATCAGGTCAGCTCCAAATCTTCACAGTTGAATAGTGCTTTTAGGCGTACACCTGAGTGTCAAGTTTTTACCCTATGTATGCCTACAACTTTTGATGGTTGCCCTCGATTTCTCAGGGTTTCCATCATCAGATCCTGACCTGATGACTATGGGACCAACTGCCAGCTATTCCGAGTCGAACAAAAAAAGAATCACGTAAATCGGTCTATAAACCTCGGAGTAATCGATGTGTATGTGTAACCTCCTCCTTTTTGAGAAGTCGGTTAAAAATGGAATAATTTTATCAAATTAGTGTATTGTCATCGGTCCTCAATAAATCTACAAAGTTTAAACGAAATCTGGCCGTTTAAAGTGGGTCAAAATCGCGCCCAAAGAAGTCGGTTACAAACATACAAACATACAGGTGAAGCTAATAAAAAGCGTGTAAAAAGAAGTCACCTAATTGCGTATCTGCGTCTCAAATTGATGTCTTAAAATTCGTTTGATACCAACCTTTTATCTCAATAAACTTTAACAACTTTAACGCTAAAACGTTGTAACCTTTGATCAAAACAAACTCCTGCCAATGAACCATTGCAGTACTATTTCTGTTCTAGATAATTATCTACTCCACATTTCGTAATTGGCCTCATTTTGAAAACGTGCTACGATTTCAGTAAATGCAGGCGCTTTGTTTGTTCTGTTTAAGTGGAAGTGCCAAGCCAAATGTTATGGTCCCGGAAAATTCTTACCGAAATTGAAAAGTCGCAAATAACAGCTATAATGCTTAAGTCAGTAGGAAACTGAGATAAACGAAAATCAAGAGTAAACATGATTTTAGATTTTACTATCCAACCTTAAAAAAAAAACTTGAAACTTCTGAAATATTTTTAAGAAAATATTATGTGGCTGTTACCGAACGCCCGATAAAATCATAAGGTCATTGACACCGTGTCATCTGTAAAATAATTAGCTGTGGTATTTCGCCTGCCTTATAAAGAATGTGACGAACTTAAATTATTTCCATTAAGAATAATCAAATACAATATCCAATAGTTGTACAGTTGCTATTTACGGTTATCGAGATCAGCAATACTTTCACTCTAGTTCAGTGAGAACACCTTTTTAACCCCCGACGCAAAAACGACGGGGTGTTATAAGTTTGACGTGTCTGTGTGTGTGTGTGTGTGTGTGTGTGTGTGTGTGTGTGTGTGTGTGTGTGTGTGTGTGTGTGTGTGTGTGTGTGTGTGTGTATGTGGCATCGTAGCTCCCAAACGGATGATCCGATTGTAATGCGGTTTTTTTTGTTTAAAAGGTATGTCAGTCGGGAGTGTTCTTAGCTATGTTTGGTGGAAATCGGTTCAGGTCTTCAAGGTCATCAGCTCGTTTGCTAGATGTGATAGGAATGTTACACGCTCAGTTTACTTGCAAGTATATGTGGGATCTGAAATTTGAAACATTAATGTCTTTTGGAACCACTGAGCTGGTCTGCTGTTAGGGCACGAAGGTAGGAGACGTAACCCTGAACTGCCTTTTAGTAAACCCATCGAGTTTGGGCTCGTTGAATTTGTCTTGACGAGTTCTCTTCATGTTTCTGATTGACGAGAACCTGATGCTGGAAATGGGATGTGGCGGATGAAACCCTGGAATACCGGAATGAAACGGATAAACCGATTTATTGTTTCTCAAACTGTGCAATTCTCCGAGAGCCAGTTTGTCATGAGGATTATTAAACAGCTTCCTTTGGCCGAGATCGCATATAGCGACCCCATCTTAAGATAAAATAAATTAAATGAAAGAAGGAAAAATTAAGGAGCTCCTTTAAAAAGCATGAAATAAAATTAAATTATAAATTTAAAAAAACCCCCGACCCAAAAAAAGTACGCAATAATTATGACAAAATAAAAAACGCTAAACCCTATAAAAAGCAAAAAATAACTTTAAACACTACGTAAACTAAATTTTGACGTGTCGGGGGACCGCTTTTTACCTTCATAAATACTTACATAAATTAAATGATACCTACCTAATTACAACATTCGTTTAAAAAAAAACACGTATCTAAAGTAATGAATTAGAGCGGTCCCCCGACACGACAAAATTTAGTTTACGTAGTGTTTAAAGTTATTTTTTGCTTTTTATAGGGTTTAGCGTTTTTTATTTTGTCATAATTATTGCGTACTTTTTTTGGGTCGGGGGTTTTTTTAAATTTATAATTTAATTTTGTATCGACACGATAAGCTTAGTGTACACACTAACGCCTTTTTCTTCTGTTTAGCCTTTCTCTAAGAAGGTTGAGGTTAACTTGTAGTCTATGGCTTTTATATTAGAAGTTAATATATCGTGTAGTGTCCTTTGATAATAGTCTAAGCCTGGCATTATAAATTTTATTTCTATATAACGTAAAGTCCTATTCACTTTGTCATTAATTGAAATGTGTCATTAGAGGGAAGGTAATGAGTACAAGCTCTTTCTCGCGGTTTCTCACGTGTTCTAATGAAAATACTTCATTTACGAGGTTATAAACTTCCCGCCGCTTCAAGCTTTCATTTAATTTACTTGTACTTGTATCTTATCATATAACTTTTATGTGTCTCAAATTAACGATCGATTCCTTTACAAGTATTTGCATAACTTAAGCACAATTTTGCATAAATTAAGCACTTTGCTTGTGATGTTTTATCAGCCAATCTTGAGTAATCTTGTTCCTCAGGTAAGACCTTGACCCCAAAAATCTTATGAAAATTTACTTCTTTAAGAACGAATAATTTCGATGAGAAGATATCATTATTTTAAGCTTATTAATCATCAATTAATATAAAAATATGATATGTTAAAGTGACTAAAAGCAGGCCTCTGTCACTCGACGTACTTGCGCGCGATAAATGCCTACCGCTCGCTGGGTTACCGGTAGCCCCACGCGGCTCAGGGCTTTCAATAGTCACACGCGCCGCGCGCGCTCCAATATTATTATTTTTATTTCGTGGCATGTTATGCTGTTGGTTTTTATTAGGTTTTTTAAGCTACCTCACAAACTGATGGATTATTTTGAATTGTGTTGGTTTATATGCGACTATTGTAAGATTTAGAAACATTTTATATGTATGAACTTATCTAGTAATTCTATTTTTTTTTAAATAAATTAATACTTAGGTATCTACTTTATGATTTTAACAACAGAGATCATTAGGTACTTATTTTACTTTAGATACCTACTTAGTTATATGAACTGTATTGTGAGTTTTGTAGCTCAAAACACATCTCGAGTGTAAGTAGGTATAGTTCTCGTCCAACTAAGGGTCAATTCCCACTGAAAGAGCAGCGGCCGGCAGCGGCCGTAATTGCAAGGGATTGAGCGCGAGCGCGGCGGGCCGCGCGGCGCCGCACCGCGCCGCGCTCTTACATTTTCCGTGCTCATACGGTCGCTGCCGGCCGCTGCTCTTTCAGTGGGAATTGACCCTAAATGGTGGCTTGGAAAATTGCATATATCGATGCGCAGAAATAAATTTTGGGTAAGTAGGTATGTATAGTTTTCGTCCAACTAAATGGTGGCTTGGAACATTGCATATATCGCTGAGCAGAAACCTAATTTTGGGTAAGTAGGTATGTATCAGCGGTCAGCGGTGTTGTGCCAGGGGTAATAGGTAAGTATAGAATACTTGCGTGTTCTGTGCTCGAAAAGTAGTTGGGCACCTCCATTGATATTCGGGAAGACAGTTACAAATAAGCGTAACTTTGTTCCCTATTTAATTGTAAGAGGCAACCCTACGCTCGCTGTCGGCACGGTCGCGGTCACTGAACTGTGCGCTATCGCATTGAAATAACAATCGAGCGCTGGAGTTTTTAAGGTTCATTTTCTAACGCAGCTATGAATTTGTAGGTAGTTTGGGAACTTGTAGGTGCTTATAACAGTAGGTATGTACTTTTTTGTATGGAGTGATTTATCTGTTACGTAGTAACTATTATATAATCTGTGCTAAAAGTTCATCCTTGCAGTTTGAGATTTATAACGAGCGCAGTCGTTCAAATGCTTGTACTATAATTAATTCGCTAATGAATAATTGCTGAGCAGACGCGTCTTACAAGGATGGAACAATTTAATAGACTACAGACATATTTACTTGTTTATAATTCCAATACTAGATTTAAAAAATGAACCAATGACTGTGTTTCGGATTGCAATTTAAAATGTAGGTCCAGGCTGTCATTTAACATCCTTGGCAGTCGTTACGGGTAGTCAGAAGCCAGTAAGTCTGACACCAGTCTAACCAAGGGGTACTGGGTTGCCCGGGTAACTGGGTTGAGGAAGTCAGATAGGCCAGTCGCTCCTTGTAAAGCACTGGTAGCTACATCCGGTTAGGCTGGAAGCCGACCCCATCATAGTTGGGAAATAAGGCTCGGAGGATGAGGATGACTTAATAAAAAATAAATAATGTTTTACAAGAAGGCAGATTCGATTATCTATTATAACAAGTATAGATAAGAATCTCAATCGCACATATAAAATCGTAGGTATTTATTACAGAGATATCAATGCTACATTAAATTACGTATTATATTAGTGGGCTGACGTCACTCGAACATCCACGGTCGCTTTTTACCATAATACTTGATTGAGAAATAAAATTCTTGCATGGTTGACTTTAATGTCTTATGGCGAGCGTTAACCTCTTTTGAAGGGAAGTGCAAGCTTTAGCTGGTCATATTCGTCTGGATTTATTTATCTATCGTTACTGATATGTATTACAATGCGTAAGTCTGTGTGGCTGATGCTTGAACTTAGATTCTGAGAAAGGATTTTAGCTGCTTTTTATCCTTGTATGGGAAGTAGATCCCTCAGGATGGGATAAGATTGTAAGTCCGATAGTAAGAATCCTACTTTTGAAGTTTATGAAGATTTCATAGTCATGTATATGATACCATCAATGTAGATCATAAATCCAGATCCCCTAACTTATGACACTCCATCTCTTGGCCACTATTTCTCATTTTTTGAATATCTAGGTCACGAATAAAATTTTAAAAGACATTTGGCATAAAGCCGATACAAGGACATGGAAAGCTTTATACACTTGAAAGCTGATGCGTAGATCTTATTACTTACTACATTTAAGGATATAATAACATGATAAATGGTTTACAACTTCGCATTACTCATTGAACTTGAGACGTATGTCTCATTGTGAACTTTGACTCCTTTGTGACGTCACGACATAGGTACGTGTCTATAGGCTGCGTTTGTCATTGTTTTTATTTTGGCGAACACAAAGAAGATGATGTTATTGTCGGAAATATGGTATTAGATGAATCGAGAAAGCCGCATTTTAACTTTAAGCAATAGCACTGTTAAAGACCTATAAAAATGATTAAAAACCTTTACTTTACTGGCTAGACCAAAACAAATATTGACAAATGTTAAGTCCGCCGTTAAGCACTGGTACTCAGCTACATCCGGTTAGACTGGAGCCGACCCCAACTTAGTTGGGAAAAAGGCTTAGAGGATGGATGGAAGTCCGCCTTTGTACATTGTGTGTGTTACAAGTGTGCAAAATGTAAATAAATATTAAGAAGATAAGATATAGAAAATACAAAAAAAAATACTTTTCAGTTACCAAACAGAATAAATCTTTTAACTATATTAATGCTACTATTGTTTTATTTAGGAACATATCCCTTAGGAAGACCTATCTATTTACTTTCGATGACCCGCACATCTCTAACCCAAGAACCCCTTTAAATTCCAGGATTCATTCAGCAACGTGAAGCAATGGCTGGAGGAGATCGACCGTTACGCGTGCGACAACGTCAACAAGCTACTAGTGGGCAACAAGTGCGATCTGTCCACTAAGAAGGTCGTGGACTACACCACAGCCAACGTGAGTTTGATGTTCAACCTTATTTTACTTTAAATAGCTAGTTGTACAGTTGCAAGGAGTTGGTTTCATAAAGAAAATCCATGGATTCAACCTTATTTGTATCGGAATTGGGTCTTTTAGGGTAACATCGGTGTTATCCTGATGGCAATTTTCCCTGACATTTTGTTTATTGCCAGTTTTTTCAGGAAAAGCTGTCTAATGGTCATTTTTGACTAGGTTCTGAGGATGAAACGGAAAAGCATAAATGTTTTAAGTTATTCTTGAAGATTATTCAAACATTACACGTATTCCTGTAATGTTAGGTTCAAGTAGTAGAGTTTATTATGTATGATGCAATAATATATGGTTTCATACATAGCTCACTAGCTCGCAATTCCACTTATTATGACAAGACACGTTCTTCAGTATAATTCTCAAACCGGTAATAGATTGTTTTGTTTAATTCTTAAAATACATTTACAATTCAGTAAGGTTATGTTTTTATTGCAAAAGCAGAAAAAAGATAGTAGTTAACTTTAAATTCTGCTGTAATTTGAGTAATTAAGTTTTTCACATAACTGTTTGTGTTTGTATTAGAATAATTTCTATAATGAGGGTTTTTGAAATTTTTTCTGCCACCGGGTGGCGCCACGTATTCGTCTGGTCCAAACAGCTGTCAAATAGTATGGAATTGTAGGTGCCGAACTTATTTTTTATTGAAATTCTGTTATATTGGAAGTGTTATTGATTTTATTATGGACTACGGTCAGAATAAGGTTTCCGAACTAAAAATTGAGCTAAGAGAGAAGGTGCAAAAGTCACTGGTACTAAGGAAAAGCTTGTTGAAAAATTTGTTAACACAATATGATTTAGTTTTTTTTATTTACTCAACCGCAATAGTAAAACAATAATGCAGTGCTTTAATTATAAAATAAAAAAAACACTAAAATCGTTCACTATTCATAGTAAAGATAAGCACTTTGACAGTTATTGGACCTGACGACTCGGTGCTGCCACCTCGTGGATTGCCATTTTAGAAAACCCTCATTAAATATACCAAGTACGTGAAGATTATTGCGTCTAATTACGTTGTTATTAGTTACGGACTCGTGCTAAATATTAATATTATTATGTGATAAAACATTGTTTTGAAAGTGATGCTATGCGATCCATTTGTTTGTTATGCAAATCATTATCTGATAGATGTTTAGACGTCGAACACGTGTATTCCAAGTTTATGTTTCTTGTTCGACACAGAATAGTGAGGTACCACCTATGGTATAGACGTGATAATTTGGCGAGATTTTTTGAAATACCTCCTGATACAATAGTTTCGTTCCTGATTCTTCTCGCAATTATTAAAACGACAAAATCTGTAACCATCATCATCATCCCACCCGTTCACTGCTAATCACATTATACCCAAAAAGACAAATTGTAAGCCTGCGCCCAGCTTACCTTGGATAGATCTTAAGACAACCTCATACCTAGTCTAAATTTTCTAATCTTCAAATTCTCTTCACAGCAATACGCAGAACAGCTGGGCATCCCATTCCTGGAGACATCAGCGAAGAACTCAACGAACGTGGAGCAAGCGTTCATGACGATGGCGGCCGAGATCAAGACCCGCGTCGGTCCGCCGTCCACCGGCGCCGCGCCCGTGGGCGGGCAGGTCAAGATCGACCAGGGACACCCCATCGATACCGGCAAGTCTTCTTGCTGCTGAATGCGTCGCCAAGGTGAGTGTTTTTTGATGAGGGGTATTTTTGTGGTGGTATTCCGTTAAATGACTGGGGCTTCTCTAAAAATGTGTCTCAATGTCGATGTATGAAAGTCGAATGATTTTATTATGAAACGGCAGACTAGTTGCAGTTGTGTAATAACAAGGTGTTCTTTCAATCTCCCTTTGTTTACTATGGACGATGTTTCTTCTCTTTCAATCAAAATGCAGTAGGTACTGGGACTGTGGATAATATTTGTATTAAATAGAGAAAAATGCGTCATTTATTCAAAGTTGACACTACCAACTGGCCTTGTAAACTAAATGCCGGATATTATAAAGTGACTGAGCTTAAAGATTAGTCACAATATTGGGTGAACTCTTAAGTATGCAGTATGTGACCGATAAACTATCATAATGCAAATAGCTATATCGGTTTCACTTTGTGGGCGAATCAAACACAGACCAAATTATGAATGAAATATTCAACTTACATCATACACGCGTGTGTGTTTAGCGGATTGATGTATTCTTTATAAAAACGACTCAGAAATATTATTCTCGTAACAAGAAACTGCATTGTAGATCTATTACGACGATAGAAATTGTTATTAAATTGACTTTTGACTTGATATTAAATTCACAGTAGCGTTTCTTAAACGCCGCCCACTTTATTGCCTTTTTAGCGCAGCCATATTTAGAATTGATTCATTGACCTTTTTCAAATGTGTTACATATATTTTTTCTTAACAGTTTTATAGTCATCAGACTTGTAGCAGAGTTAGCTTCCGAGCTGATGTCCTAAGGTTCATATAGAGTCATATAGATTTCTACGGGACTACCTTTTCTTTGTGTTGTTTTATTGTCTTATATTCAATTTGTAATGCATAGGAATATTAAATGTATGTGTTCCGTACTGTCCCCAGGCTGGCGGCGAGACGTACGGAAGCGAGAGTCGCGGCCGCGCCGCCGCCCTACACACAAGAAATGCAATTACCACAAAACGTTTCATGATCGCATCATTATAATTATATAATTATAAATAAATACTATATAGAGCCGCGGCGCCACACCGCCGCGCGTCCTAAGCTAACTTTCTGTTAAGTTGCTATTGTCCGATATCTTGTTAGTTCAAGCAAACAGGTCAAATGGAAGGGTGTATGTTTATACATGTTTATATATAATGAATATTGTAGGTTAATTTTGTGCTGTTTCCAGAATAAGAATTTCGATGCAGGTTACAATAACAGAGAGCCACTTGTAGATCGTATGCGAGGGAAATTAACAAGATTTTTATGGTTATTATTATTATATAAACGTTTTATTTGAAAGCTTAGTATGTATCGTAAGTTGTGGCATCGTGCACTACGTCACTGGGGTCGGTGGCACCACCTGTGTGCCGACGTTTATTTGGCTTTGTTAATAGTGTTGTCACCTAGCTTAAGATAATTTAAGGTCGACTTTAAATTCGTAGGTGTAATGTGAGGTGGTTGGTGCTCCGGCACTTCGCTTGCTCTGTGTCCGATGCTTGCGTGGCGTAGTGACCGATCGTACATAAGTTTTAACTCTCAAGCTGTCCATTACCAAGTGTAGGCTAATTTCCGTTCGATTCCAGCTTGTGTTAAAATTTAATTTCTCATCACTTGAGGTACTAATAATAAACCTTATTGTATGCACTGGGTGTTTATATTATTCATTCTGTATAGCGTATGGCTGATGTTGTATGGGGGCTCTCAATGAATTGATAACGTAATGTTTTGTATCACAAACTACGCCACGAATGAAGTTGATGATTCTAAAGGGGACCATTTTTGTTATTGCGATGTCCGCAATATTAATGCATTTGTCGCTATCATATTGTTGCATTCACTACAGTACCACAGTGCAATCTGAACAAGTTTATTATTGTGTTGGCGAATTATCTACGTATACTGTTTAGAATGTCATCGATCCCCCATACAATATCAGCGTATAGACCACATTGTATTTATTATAATAAAGCGTACTGGGGTTACGCTATATTGAACATTTTGTGTTGATAAAGATATTTAATTGGATCGCAAATTCTAACACAAAATTGTAGATATAGCATATTGGCCTTAGATAATTAGACAGATATAGTAAACTTGTAGCCATCGAAGCGGGATCATAGTATTAATTAAAAGACATATTCATATTATCACTGTCACAGCAATATTGTGATAATTTTAAATTTTTACTAACATCAAATGTTTCAACTATTAGAATAATTTCACTCGTAATATATTCGTCCTATTTTTCACATAAATTGTTAAGCGGATTATGTAAAAGGTGATGTAAACAATTTTAGCTAATATATGAAACATTTGACTATAACATTGAATGCTATAAATTATTTGATTCTATTGTCGATCTATTACTTCGTTCGTCGTTATTTTTGTACTATTATGTCAGAGTTAAGTTTACTTAAATCAAGACCGCTAACCCCCTATAATTCTGTATTGAGGGTTTCTTAGAAATTAAAACAGTATGCTATATGTAAAGATGTTTTATTTTTATTATCCTTTACTCATTACCTTCTCCGATTGTATAAAGTTGTCAGCAACAGCAACGCATCATGTATTCATAGTCATGACACAATCCGTGCAGGTTTAACGGACACTGTAGGAATTCCGGGCAGATCACTGGCAGGCGATCTGTGAATAATAAAGATTTACAATCAACTGTTATTATAAAATTACAAGAAAAAGTGGCACTGTGGCCCTATCAATTGGTAAAGATTTTCTAAAACCTACAAAAGGCACATTTACACAAACTTTCACTCCCAACAGATATTGTACCAATGGCCATTATGAAAAAGTGGTCAGTGAAAGGCCTATTTTGGGTAGGCATGGGTCGCCATTCTCATCCAAGTACATATTTATGTCGACTGGACGTAAGTAGGTATATCATATTTTACAGTAAAATAAAAAGTAGAATACTTGTCACTTACCCATATGGTAAGCGCAGCCGCAACAGTATCCATGTATAACAGCGTCGTCGTCTTCACAACTCTTCTGGGGACAACCGTTGCACCACATGCCTATCCATAGCCATGGCAAATTAACTGAAAATAAATACATTGTGAAAGTGAGTTTGTTAGGGTCAGTTCACACCGAGACGCGACGCGACGCGACGATACTCAAAGAGGCCAATGATTTCGCGCTGCGCCGCACAATGTAATGTGTATCTTTTCGTGTAGTGAATAAAGTATATTCTGAGTCGCTCTGTGAAAAATGTGCGCGCAGCGTCGCGCCGCGTCGCGTCTCGGTGTGAACTGACCCTTACGCTAGAACGGATGAACCGATGGAGACAGGTGGTAAGAATACCCTGGAGCTAAACATAGGCAACTATTTATATGGCTGTGGGACGGAGTACTTATAAGACGCGGACGGAGTTGATGCCGGTCCATATCACGATCCCTGCCATCTTCCACCTTCAATATATGATCATCATCGTCGTCTCCCAAGCTACAGAACATCCTCAGACCTACCGACTGCACATTATTTTGCTTATATGTACTTAGGAAAAATTCAAGCTAATGAACATGAAAAGGGAAGACTTCCGTACGAGCCACAATTAAAACACTTAATACTAAAGAGTTACTCAATGTAGTGAGTCCTTACCTCTGGGAGCTTTCTTGACAGCATCTAGCCCGCTGGCACTGGACGGCAGAAATATACCAGAAACACTAGCACTAACAAAAACTAACACAAAAATTATATAGACACACTTCTTCAGGAACATCTTGGCTATCGCTTAGTTTGACTAACGAGATGTAAAGTAATGGTAACTGCTTTATATATGAGTAATTAGGGAACAAGTAATTTCAACTAATTATAGGTCAATGCCATGAGATAAGATTCTTCTATGAAATGTGACTTACGTATGGTCATTTAATTAGTTATCAGACTTAAGGGTCAACGAAGAACTTTTTCCGTTGCCCAAGAGTGTTTGGTATAATCACACCTCAGCATTCATCGTATTTTGAAGAAAACACCTAAATATGTAAATCCTTCAGTTTTAGATAGACTATAATATCAAGGAAGGCTGCATGCTACATTTTATCCGAATGCACGAAGTAGTTCCCACGGGATGCGGGTGAAATACAAGTAAGATTAACAAAAGTGAAAGCCAATAATAATTACAAAAACGTTTATTAATTACATCGAACACATATAATATATTGTAATACAAATGTAATATTAATTTACAAATAACATGGCGAGTGTTAAGGCGTACACTGTCGTGTCGACAGTAAAATAAACTTAAATAAAAGTGAGATCAAAATCATATCACAGTTTAATATCGAAATAGTGCAATTTCACTTAAAATTATACACAAAATCTTTGGTAAATAACGGAAATCCGTGTAACGTTATACTTAGGTACTATGACTAGTTTAAGTTCCCACTATTTTTCAGCAAAACTATAAGCAGGTACTGCAACTATTCAATTAGATTTACGAAGTGATGTATTATTGCTACCATTAAACGTGAAGGTAACTCTGTCGCGCTTTCAGGCCAAAACAACTGAACCGTTTTCAATGAAGTTAGGCACACTGATAGCTGAGATAGGTACTTTTTGGGATAGGAATTCCCTTGAGACTCAGAGAACAGCTCATACTTTATTTACTTTTATTAAAAGATTGCTATCAGGAAATATATCTTTAGCTCTGGACTTTCATGGTTCTAGAACACAGCCATTTGCTGAAATATGGTGGGAAAATTTCAGCGACATCAAGTACCATCATCATTTAAAATACACGTGCACTGATGATTATGTCCTCATACAGTAGACAATTCTACAATATTTGAAATATTACAAGTTACATCAAAAGATTTCATATAAAAGTCTTGGCACTGTAACCTTAGGTATACATAAACTAGTCTATGTGACTTACGACTATTTTCATAAACCTTGTGTTTTTCTGACTTTTGATTAATAAAATGTGATCAGTACGGTCAGCGTCAAGAGTAGCTGAACAAATCAAAATTTACAAAAGTGCTTAAAAACTTAGTCTTCTTCTTAACGTCCTAAACTTAAGTCAATGAATAACTTGGTTAGTTATCGACGTCACGGTGTTTATCAGTTTTGAAAATCGTCATTTGTTTAGCTGCTTTTCAAGCTGACTACAATTTATCGTATAACTTATTTTGGGTAATACCTATGTACCTACCTAAATCTACATAAAATAAATAAATAGGTGGGTTGACTTGTACATGTAATACTGTTATTAGTATTGCTTTATAAGCTATGGATATATGTAGTAAGCTAACAGATTCGAATCCTACCCTCGTACACTTAATGCAAAAATAGTGACATAAAGCTACTGAGAAAAAAGTATGACTAGTTCTTTTCGATCATTCATTCTATGACGTAGGTACCTTTATTGAAATCAAAGGGACTCACACATAGCTTATTTTGAACTGTATGGTGGAAATTCCTTTCAACCCAATACAAGGACTTAGAATTGTTCGAAAGCAGTCAATCTTTACAAAAAGGCGAAAAATGACCTTATAACTTTAAACTTAAATTCTAAAATGTTGGCACAAAACAGACAACATCTATTTCCACAACGCTAAAGGAAGATTTCAATTTAAGTATACATTTTAAGACTGGCGTAATACTGACTTGTAATAAAATCACATAATAATTATGTACTTAATTAAGCAATTTCTTGCTTCCTATTCTAATAAATAACTTGCGCTCACCTCCGCTCAATTAAAGAACTACTCACTGAACTATAGTAAGAAGGACTAAATAGATAGAGATAAGCTTCCAAAATAAACAGCAGTAACTATTACATTCTCTTAAAAAACAATAACAAAAAAAACCTATTTTGTGCTTTACCATATACACATACAGCTTCAAAAGATTCCAAATATATAATTATGTGCAGTTCGCGCCAAAATTACTTTGCAATTCTGAACTTAGCCATTTAATGAGACAGTTCATCAGGTCATGAGGTCATCAGTTCATGAGGTTCTCAATTCGGATGTTTGTATTTTATTCTTAGAATTGTGAAGGTAGTAGCTGATTTGGCGCAAACTGTAATTTTAACATACATACAATATGTTCTCACTTTATTTATACCTTTTTTCCATTTAAAGCCTGTGATACTCTCAGACAGAGGCTCGCTCGATGAGTTCGGGCGCTAACGCGAGTGATACGCGGCGCCGTAAGCGATGCGGGCGCGGCGCGGGCTGCAGTAGGGCTCCGCCCTCGCACTGCTTGTTGCCGAGGCAGTTGCAGGAACATACCTAGGAATTACAATTATCATCATCCTCCGAGCCTTTTTTCCCAACTATGTTTGGGTCGGCTTCCAGTCTAACCGGATGTAACTGAGTACCAGTGCTTTACAAGGAGCGACTACTCTATCTGACCCCCTCAGTTACCCGGGCAACCCATTACAATTATATAGGTACATAGTGATGATGAGGTTATTCTGTTTCGACAGACGTGAGAAGAATAGAATTTAAAGACATGCCTCCTCAAATAAAAATTAGATGATTTTGTAGCATCTAAGCGAGATGCTCACAAGCATTTTATTCTACGTCGCGTCGATAAATAAGGCTAAGCTTTTGTATTCTTACTAATACTAACTATACAATACTGTAAATGGGAAAGAATTTTATTATTTGTTAGATATGTACATGGTTAAAAGCTGAATCATTTGGGATGTGAATGTGACCGACATTCATAATGATGAAAGGCGCACTTCTAATTAATTAACTGTCCATGGCATTAACTACAAGATTTTCAAGGTATTATGTGGGCCGATCCCGGCGGCACTGCAATGCCGGGCCGACCCGTGACGGGAGTGGAGCGAGCCCCGAACATCCCGTCAGTTTACAAAAATCAGTTTAATATACTGGTCCCTCAGTGAGGGAACTTTCAGATATTAAGCTGAAAAGAACAGATACTACACTTTGATCTTAGCCAAAAGGCCGAGAAGCGATACCGAACTAAAGTGACCGGGGAGGGTCATTCAATCGCGGAGAATCTTAACACCGCGATTCAGAAACGAGCGTGAATTGCACAGTGACATCTAGCGGTACGATTTGGAACTAACATAACCTAAAATTTACTGTACTTACCGATGCCTGATCATCATGAGACCTCTGTCTGCCCATAATGGGATGTTCATCTATTGGGAGAAGAGTTCTAGAACCATCTTTATCTTCCTCGTCACGGGCCGCGTCCTCTGCTTGCCTAGAAAATAAATTTTACAACTATTTAGAAACCTAGTAATAGTTAAGTATTTCTTTGAAATACAATCTATCTTGATTTCTTTTATAGTAATTAATAAATATTATAACATTTTTTTTTTTAATTTAAGTTTTATCTGAACTTACATAGTCATGAATCGTAGAACAAGCAAGTTGATGCTGGCAGCAACTACCGCCAGTCCAAAGAGTATGAACACCAAGCTCAGAGCCACATAACCTGGCTTGCTGGTCAATGCTTGATCATTCTGGAATTTTAAAGTAAAATTAATTAATTTAATTTTAAACTTTCAATAAAGGAGTATATAAGGATGCACATAAAAATGTATTTATAAAGTACATAAGGAAGGTCGTCCAAGGCCGATTTCGGCCACGGCGGTTGTTCTTAAATAAGGAGATCAGCCACATTATATAGCCAGACATATTATAGTGCACAAGCATTTGCGTGGATACAAGTGCACTCTCTATTCCTTCACTCTCTGCTTGCGATGGGACGACAATCCGACACGACCGGAGAGAGATCGGGCGCAGGACCGACATTAACGTGCTCTCCGATGCACGGGTGTGACTAAGGGCTGCTTTGTGAAAGTTTCTCTAAACCCCATGGAAGGCGATTTCGGCCAGACCAAGGAGGCAGTTAATTAAACATTACTTACTTGTAAAGCAACATAATCACCGAAGCCAATGGTAGTGAGTGTAACAAAGCAGTAATAAAAGCTATCGAAGTAGCTCCAGCCTTCGTAGCGCGAGAACACAGCTGCACCTGAAATAAACGTTGCATTTACATTTTTATCAGGCGATTATTAATTTTTAAATTGACTTCACTACAGAAGAGGATTAAGTTTTTCAGTACAACTATTTTCTAAGATAATGTAATGAAAATAGATGCTAGTTTTTAAAGGCTTGTTAAATTGGTGGGTTGGTTCCTGGCTGTAATTTGAACATCTTTGGCAGTCATTACGGGCAGTCAGAAGCCAGAAAATCTGACAACCAGTCTTAATAAGTGGTATCAGGTTGCCCAGGTAGCTGGGTAGAAGAGGTGGGTACGCTAGACTCAGTCGATGTAAAGCACTGGCACTCAGCTGCATCTGGTGAGACTGGAAGCCAACCCTAACATAATTGTAAACGCTAGGCAGATGATGAATTTAGACATTTATTCCCATACCTGTAGTTATAATAATGGATGACAGCATCCCAGTAGCGAACATGAGATTCATCTCAGTAGCTTCTGTGGTGTTACATCGTAGGTAGCACTTAGCTCGTCTTATGACCACTGACGCGAACTTATTCAATCTCTCACCTATACTCTGGAACATAACTAAGCCGAGAGGTATTCCCACCTGGAAAAGACAGACAAAACTTAGTGATTTATTTGGTTTTGAAACTAAGTGATTTGTCTGGTTAAAGGTAAAAAGTAAAAAAAAGTAATCTATTTACTGTAATACACTGTTTCTATTCCAATTGGATAGCTAATAAGTGACCAATACAATTGACTCATTCTTTTTACTGATGTATATTTACATACTTGATACTCTTGTAAGACAATTGGAGAGAGTGAAAGAGAGTTTCATTGATTGTAAAATAATTGAAAAAAAAAAATAGGAATAGGTGTGAATATTCATGTTCTTGCGCTATACATATTTTAAGTTTGAGGTAATTTAGTGGTGTTAATATAGTTAATGTTTACATAGGTATAAAAAACGTTTTTATAATTAATTGAATTTATCTTACCATAGCATAAGCCATGCAAAATGCTTTCCCGCCATAAGTAACAGGAGTAGAGTGCCCATAGCCAATCATAGCCAAGACCACTGTGGCAAAATAGAATGCACCTGCAAACTTCCACTGCGGACCTGCTTTGTGAGGCTTATTCTCTATGATCACTATCTCTATCATGTGGTAGTCCTCTGGTGTTATATTGTATCTGCGAATTAAGCCATTTCTCATATCTGAAAAAAGTTCGGTAGTTATTTAGTTGGTAATTCAGAATTTGAACAGCCTGGTTTTTTTTATATACCTAATCAAATTCTTATTGACTTACATTTTAATACCAAGAAGAGAGGGAAATCTATACAAAGTTGACTGTAAATAATAATATCTTCTTTAGGGCTTTTCTTGCAAAAACATGACTTTTTTGGTATGATACATATACTTCAGCGGTACTAGTAAAAGACTAGCAAGTAACAACATAATCACCAAAAGGCATATTTCATTCTGTTGCTATAATCTGATTCTTATAAGAATAAACTAGTTGGAACGTTTATAATCAGCGTCTGAAGACTTACCGGATAAAACTTCCCATCTCTTACTCTCAGTTTCTGACTCCAAGGCATCAAATACTGCCGCACCGATGAGCAAATACGTAAATGTACACACAACCAGGGATAAAGTGCGGACGTTTTGGCGCTTCATGGTGACCACCACGACCTTCCAACACCCCGAAAAAAAATAATTCGTGTAAATCTCACACCATAATCTGTAACATGAAAAATATCTATGAGAAGTGGATTTAATTATGGGAATAACGTGTCGAATGGCTAAAGCATCGTAAATTGTGATAAATTTGTGCAATTTTAATAGTATTTATAAGATTTAAACTGATATATTGCGTAAAATATGTGCGCACTGCATTATTTAATGTTGACTTACGCCAATTATCTGCTACCTTAGCTATAAAGTTAAAGCTGCTTTTGACCACAATAAAATTATTCATAAATTTTTAAAGGCATTAGAATTGAGATAATTACAAAAATTGCGAGAAAAATGTTTCAGTCAATAAAATTGAATATTGAATGAATGGACAGGCAAGCCAATATGTTGCAGAAGCTGTGTAGGTTTTTTGATATAATACATTTCTTTGTTTGTAAACACGTCTCGAAAACCCATGGTTTTGTAATGGCAATGTATAATGAAATAGTGCGTTCCAATTCCAATGCATTATTTTGCTGTCCGAAAATTCATTACATTTTTAGCATGGCGTTTTTTACATTTATGTTATTTAACAGTAGAATTTAATTATCATAAAAATATTTTAGATAATTCTCTCACAATCTTCTCGATTAATAGAAAAAAAAACTTTTTTATCAGGTATTTTGTAATGAGTTTCCAAAAAATAGCGAAAATGTCCGAGAGAATGTCAATGTCAAAGTGACAAATATTGTCAACGCGACAATTTGACAAATTCCTCGATTTCCTCTCGTGTGGGTTTGTCGGCGAGTGCATGGCACTATTGTCGAAATAAATTCGTTTATTGCCACAAAACTCTACGAACTGCTCCAAAATGAAAATCGCGTGTAATAAATCGAATCCACCATTAGGTAAAACATATCATTCCATACAAATTTCAACGAATTGCATCAGGTGAAAGAGGGCGGCTTAAAATAGCTTTCTTTTGAATTTTACAGGTGGTTTGCTTGCCGTGGAGTTCTACAGGTCAGCAGCGAAAGATGTTCAGGTTGCTTGGGGTGGAGAATCCTCCATAGTGTTGCCAAACTCCTCGAAACCAGTGCCATATGCGACCAGCAATGATTTGATAAGAATCCTGGAGAATGCCTTTAATAAGTCTGCTCAGCCTCTGCAGAAAGTGACAATGAACCACTGGCTTTCGTTCAGCCTTATTCTGGAAGATGAGATCCCCAAGTCCATTGAGTACTTGGACAGGAGCCTTGGTCCGATCACCTATTTGGTTGGTGAAACTTTATCAGTGTCAGATCTGGCAGTATTTAGCGTTTTATTCGGTGAGTCTTATTGCTATCTACATACTTACTAAGTTATCTATAGCTGTCATTCATATCTTATTTATGGTCTCAATAATTTTAACATTATTATTTTTAAAATATTTTTTGGTAACCTTATAATGATAGTTTGACTTAATATTCTATACAGAATAGTAAAAACTGTTCAATATGTTTCAGTGTCTTCAAAATTCAAGGATATTTCAAAGAAGAACCCACCAAAGAACATACTTCGCTGGATGAAGTTGATTGAAGCCCAGCCAAGTGTTGCCAAAGTACTGAAAGAACTGCCTTCTGAAGTGCTAGACAATCTTAACAAGGCTTCTTCAAGGTATACATATAGCAAAGAAAATAATATATTATTCATGGCAATTAACATCTTTTCATTTTCTAACCCCACAATTTTTTTTTCACAATTTATATTCTTTCACTTAAATGCTTACCCGCATCCTTATTTTTCAACTGCAGTTCATTTAAAAATAGAATAGCACAGGCTTTTTTTCTTTTGGCTTTCATACCAGCCTATATATAGGCTGACTGGTGTGCCAGTACGCAATGCTGAAAACCCTTGAGGTTGGTGCAACAAAAATGCCTGCTTCCCACCCCATCCACATTTTATCTCACTTAAATCCTCATTTTAATCAACCTTCTTACTACTTTCTATTAATTTTTTAATGAAGCAAAGCGAATGTCTTTAGTCTTATCATTATTTTACACGAATTCCTCTATCCTTACATAATTCCTGGTAGCAATAAAAAAATAAAGAGACAGAACTTTCCCTTGGCCAAGATAAATCTAAAATGGCCACAATATTAATTTTCAATAAACACATAATGATAATTTTTCAGGAAATCCCCAAGCAATGCTGATGGTGGTTCCGGCAGACAGCAGGAGGGCAAGTTCATTGAACTGCCTCATGCTGAGATGGGCAAAGTGGTGGTGCGTTTCCCCCCTGAGGCTTCAGGGTAAGTTCATATCAAAGTTTTGTCATCAGCCTATTTATTGTACCAGTGCAGGGCTGAGGCCTCTTCTAACACAGAGAAGGAATGGCTTGAAGAAATGAGGTGGATTACCAAATCATGCAGTATGTATTTTTAAATACATAATATTAGTTTGGTAACAAATTATTGCAGAAACATCATTGTACATACATTGCATACATTTTAGTCAAATTGTTGTAATTTATTATGTAAAATATTACCTTTATCTACAAAATAAATCTAGACATTTAACTGCAATAAAATACGAATTTCCTAATTTTTGTGATTTCCAGTTACCTTCACATTGGGCACGCTAAAGCGGCTCTCTTGAACCAGTACTACCAGCTGGCATTCCAGGGCAAGCTCATCATGAGGTTTGATGACACCAACCCTGCTAAGGAGAACGCTGAATTTGAGAAGGTAAACCTTCCTTCTTCTTACTATTCTTTAAAGCATGGTTGTAAAAATATTGATTACCTACAGTGGATATAGGATCTATCGTAACAGGCATGCCCACAACCCTAATTTATTATTTCTGCTTCCTAATGTAGTCCACATAGATTCCCTTAGATACCCCTCTATCCATAGATAGATAGATTATGTACACCAATTAAAAAAACAACAACAAAACACTAATCTACAGATTTAAAAGTCGCCGACACAATGGGCGGTCTTATCGCTAAAAGCGATCTCTTACAGACAAACCTTTGGATGGATTGAGAATAAAAAAGAAATAACTGTATTTACTTATGAACTTCTTTTATGTACTTTGTTGTAAAATCTTTGATGTTGTTACTCTTGGTTCTCTCTTATCTACTTCCTTACTTAGTGCCTATGAACTCCCTTATGTACTCTTTCTGTACACCGTTGTATGAACTTTCCCTATATAGGTAATCCATATTCTCTCAAAACTGAGTTCACTCAACAATTTCTGCCCACAGGTGATATTAGAAGACGTGGAAATGCTAGAGATCAAGCCGGATCTCTTCACGCACACATCACAGTACTTCGACCTGATGCTGGACTACTGCGTCAAGCTCATCAAGGAAGGCAAAGCGTTTGTAGACGACACACCAGCTGAGCAGATGAAGAATGAACGGGAGCAGAAGATTGAGAGCAAGAATAGAAATAATTGTATGTATTGGGCGTGTTTATTCTAAATATTATTATATACTTACATTGGATCATCCATTTTAGAGCTTCGACACACGATTGTTTGTGTCGAAAATCGACGTTTTTTTTTCAGAATGTACCTACATACTACAGTTATAACTAGTTTCGGTCTTATATATATTTTATGGCGTTACTTATAAAGTCTCTGATAGTCTATCAGGAACTTTTCTGATAGATAAACTATAACTTTTGGTTGCATAGGTCTCAGTAGCCAGCGAAAACGGGACTTATTATTCTATTAATAAAGTGTTGAAGTTTTATTGAATTGAAATTGTAGTCGATGTAAATTGTTATTGAGTAATAATCAAAACAATTGCTTGTCACGAGTCACGAATGTTTCGGATATAAATCTAATTTTCAAGGATTTCACAATAGTTTGTCACCCTGAAACAGCCCCGGATCTTCAATTTTTTTTAGGCGGGGCAAAAACTGAAAAATGCCGCCCCGCCTACCTACCTACTTATGTTTATTTTCACCAACGAAAGTAACTTTTTTGGTAGGTAAATAACTTAAAAAAATTGTCCAAATCATTGTAGGCTCAATTTGTTGGCCAGGTTTAAGTTATGAAAGTCGAGACAAATTAATGTAGGCAAAAAGTAAAAAAAAAGCGCTGTTAAGTAACAAGCAGTCGGAACTTTTTTGTTTTTGAGAACTCCATAAATATACTTTTTGGCACATTTGTCTTATAAAAGGTAAGACAGCGTGGATTTGACTATTGCAATGAATAACGCAATGCCTGTATAATATTGCGCGAGCGAAGCGAGCGCGAAATTTTTTGAGCCTACGACACAAAAGTACCTGATTAGGTACATTGTCAAGCAACAAGTAGCCGCAAGCATAGCGAGCGCGAACTTTTTTAAGTTATTTGTTTGAAGACTCACAGGGCCGTCTCTAGCTCTTGTAGCGCCTGGGTGCAATCATCACCCAAGCGCCACCTATGTATTGAAAGATTTTGAGTAGTACATATTGATCGAAGTACTGAGAATAGTGACAAGGAATATAAATAAGAACGTTCGAATAAAAGTCACTTTTTTGGTAGACTCAAACTGTTGTCCAGGTTTAAGTTATGAAAGTCGAGACAGAATAATGCTATTATTGTAAAAATTTGCGCGAGCGAAAGTAGCGCGCAAATTTTTAATTTTGGGACACAAAAAGTTAATAAATTTTAAAAAGCGCTGTAAGTAAAGTAGCAAGCAGTCGGAAGCGCAAACTTTTTTGTTTTTGAGGACTCCATAAATAATATTTTTTGCTACATTTGACTTATAAAAGGTAATACAGCGTGGATTTAAGTCATGAACTTATGAAAGTAATGTATGTATAATATTGCTCGAGCAAATCGAGCGCGAAATTTTTTGAGCCTACGACACAATGATAAGTGACGAAGTACATTGTAAAGCCACGAACTTTTTAAAATTATTTGTTTGAAGACTCACAAATTAAACTGGGAATTATGTACAAATAAAAAGAAGCCGTGATTAGAGCGAGTGCCATTTGTGTTCGTTGATTCGGTGCGTCAATAAAAATGATAAACCATCAGAAAGACAACAACGTCATGTAGCCGCGAGCGTAGCGAGCGAAAATTTTTTCACTTAGGTAGTTGGAGGATGTTTAAAGTGAAAAATAATCAAAATAATCAATCAAACAAAGCGAAGGCGACTTTTTTAGAAACTTTGCTTGTCAGTATCATGATACAATGGAACTTCCTTATCAAACGGGTGTAATTTCATCGAAATTTCCTGGTGATGGGGCGCCCCTGAGACCGAGGCGCCCCCGGGTTATTCGCACACCCTGCACCATAGGTTAAGACGGCCCTGTAGGTAACTATAATGATATTATTAGGATTTAAAATCAGGCAGCCGCCTGATTTTGCCGCCCCCAGAATTTGCCGCCCGGGGCATGGGCCCCGGCTTGCCCCCCCCTAGATCCGGGGCTGCCCTGAAAGATGATGCAATAATGTGTTACACAGAATTATTTAATTTGCACATCTATTACTCTGAACTAGTACAATTTTGTATACTGTTGCATAACAATTTATTGGTGTTAGGATCAATCCCCACTGAAAGAGTAGCGGCCGGCAGCGGCCGGCAGCGGCCGGCAGCGGCCGTAAATGCAAGAGATTGAGCGCGAGCGCGGCGGGCCGCGCGGCGCCGCGCTGGGCCGGGCGTGCTGCTCTCGTACATTGTCCGTGCTCTTACGGCCGCTGCCGGCCGCTGCTCTTTCAGTGGGAATTGACCCTTATACTGTATCACAGATGATTATCATATCACTTTCAGTTAAAGTGAATGTAAATCTCTCTGAATTTTGAAATGACTTGATATGGGTGAAAGTATTACCTACATTACAATTTTTAACTAGGAGCATGAATAAAATTCAATATCAGCATATTTAATTATTGTATAATAAACGGCTTCAGCGTGTTGGTCTCGGCCCCACGGTCGCCTCCCAAAAATCCGGGACTCTATAGTCCCGAGGTCTGGTGGAAACATAATTTTTATTTTTTATTTTCAGCTGTAGAAAAGAACCTGCAGCTATGGGAAGAGATGAAGAAGGCGAGTGACATCGGCGTGCAGTGCTGTGTCCGCGCTAAGATCGACATGCAGTCACCTAACGGGTGCTTACGAGACCCCACCATTTATAGGTGCAAGCCGGAGACGCATCCACGCACTGGGACGCAGTATAAGTATGTAATAATTTTGTTATATTGATATATAAGTTTTAAATGCTTTGCTGGTAGAAATGGTCCTTCTACCTTATATTTTAGTTAAAATGTTCTTCTTTTGATATTTTGATAAATACTGACTATTATAATATTTCTCAGGGTTCATACTATATAAATTCATTTCCATCTTATTTAATTTAACGGGTAAAAAAAACACAAAAACACACTTGCTACAAAATACTTAGGATTTTTGAAAGAATTATGCCGATCTCTGGTGCCGGCAATTTTGAAGGAATTTTATTCAGTTTGTAATTTTTCTTTCTTTCAGAGTATACCCAACATACGACTTCGCGTGTCCCATAGTGGACTCCATAGAGGGTGTCACCCACGTGCTCCGTACGATGGAGTACCACGACCGAGACCCGCAGTTCTACTGGTTCATCGACGCGCTGGGTATTCGCAAGCCTTACATCTGGGAGTATAGCCGGTGAGATTTTGAACTTTAGAGTCCTAAGAATAGGGTTGAAATTGTATATGCTGATTTGTAACTATATGCAAATTGATAAATGATAGAGATATTTATAAATGTTTGCAGATTGAGCATGACAAACACAGTGCTGTCGAAGAGAAAACTCACATGGTTTGTGGAACAAGGATTGGTCGATGGATGGTAAGCATTCAGTACACATTATAAAATTTCTGTTAACGATTTCTTTTCGATTTAAATACGATTCTATTGCGATCAGAGAAGGCTCCAAATCTAAAATACAATTTAATCGGTTCTGTAATTCTGTTACTATATGTTTTAAGGTTTCTATTTTTTGTGTAAGTCATAATTATTTCTCACGTGCCATCGGCATGAGAGTGAAGGAATAGGGAGTGCACCTGTGTCAGCGCAAATGCTCGTGCACTATAATATGTCCTGCGCAGCTGGCTGATCTCCTTACATGAGAACAGCCACCGTAGACGATAATCCGCTAGGAGGACATCATCATCATTATAAAGATGAGGAGTTTGTTTGAGCGCGCTAATCTTAGAAAGTACCGGTTCGATTTGAAAAATTATTTCAGTGTTAGATAGCCCATTTATAGAGGAAGGCTATAGGCTTTTTATCGGATGTTGACGGAAGCTAATCTTTAAACATAATATCCTGTATCTTTGTCCAGGGATGACCCCCGCATGCCGACAGTCCGCGGAGTGCTGCGCCGCGGCATGTCGGTGGAGGGGCTGCGGCAGTTCATCGCGGCGCAGGGCTCCAGCCGCTCCGTCGTCTTCATGGAGTGGGACAAGATATGGGCTATCAACAAGAAGGCAAGTTAATATTATTGCTTTATTTATTGAAGCCTATGTACCTGTGAAGAAGAAACAGTTTGTTTACCAGTTTTTTTCTGTTTTGAAAAAGATTTCTTTTATATAGCTGACGTCTAATATGTTTAGGAATGGAAAATTTGCTTGCATATCTGATGCCTCACGCCATGACAGTGCGTACATATGCATGATGCGCGGTTATTTACAACTTTGGAGGAGCATATTTATTCGACGCGACTGTACGGCAGTTGCGTTGAACTATATTTTTTCTTAAAAATTGACGTTATCCTAAACATAACTAAAACAAAAAAGCATTCAATTTATGAATGATTCGTCCGCAACGAATAATATATGAAATATATTTTTATAGTTTTTAACAAACATTAAACAAAATTTCTAAACTCATTCCAGGTTATAGACCCAATCGCTCCCCGCTACACGGCGCTAGAATCGAACCCAGTTCCAGTGAACCTCAAGGGTCTCTCCGAGAGCACCCTGACCGTAGCCCTGCACCCCAAGAACCCTGATGTGGGCACCAAGTCTGTCTGGGTGTCCAACAGGCTGCTGATAGATCAGGTCGATGCGAAGACATTGAAGGAAGGAGAGAATGCCACGTTTATTAACTACGGGAATATTATGATTGATAAGATTCACAAGTGAGTATTGTATCTTTTTTTTACGTGTACAGTCTAGGGTTGTGTAAGGTTTTGTTGTTGTGTAATGTTCTACAGAAATCAGGTTTAATTATATATTATTCATTTTATTTATATTACTACATATGTATCGTATTTTCCATGTTTCAGATTTTCAAAGAAATGTGTATAAACCATACAATATGGTCCATAATTAGATGTGGAATTGTAGAATTTTTCAGTGCAATTGTTTTTTTATATAACTTTTTTAACTTTTGAGTAGTGACCATTGAATAACGGGTCTTTTTTATAAATTGTGTAATCAGGATCCACTATGCAGATTCTCTTCGTACAATCATGAACAATAATTTACTTTTTTCTCAGAGCTGCAGACGGCACAGTAACCAGCATAGACGCGACCCCCAACCTTGACAACAAGGATTACAAGAAGACTCTCAAGCTGACCTGGCTGGCCGACACACCGAAGTCGCCGACTGTCGAAGTCTATTGCGTGTACTTCGACCATATCATATCGAAGCCTCTGTTGGGTAAAGACGAAGATTTCAAGCAGTATATTGGACATCAGACTAGGGTGAGAATTAAAATTTCTATATTAAAATTACAGTATGGCGGATATGAAATTATAGTTCAGTGGAGGAAAATATTGCAGTTAGTTTTTTTAGTAAAAACAAATAATAAAGGCGAAAGTTCGTGTGTGTGTATGTTTGTTATCTCTTCACACGCAGTGGGCTGGGCTGCCTGGAACTGATGAAACTTGGCAGTAATATAGCTTAAACATCATCAGCATAACATGTAGGCTACTTTTTATCCAGGTGCTTGAAGTTGCTCCCTCGGGAAGTGGAAGTGGAAACCACTAGCAGAAGCTAGTAGTCAATAAACCTACTTAAGTTATATTTATAGTCTATTAAGTCTCGGTATGTATGGTATGTGTGTGAAAAGCAATGAAGATTTGATAAATTCATAATATTTATTGTTTTTTTATTTCCAGTGGGAGATCCCAATGCTAGGCGAGCCGGAACTCCTGAAACTGAAAGTAGGTGATGTCATACAACTGCAGCGCCGCGGCTTCTTCCGCGTCGACGTCGCGCCCGCACCTCCCTCCGCGCACACGAGCAAAGCCACGCCGCTCATACTGTTCCATGTGCCTGACGGACATACTAAGGAGATGCCGGGACAGGTAAGATTACGGTTCAGTTCAAACAGACCGGCTCGGAGAGCATCGGCGCGGATTTTTCTTTTCACACAAACCGGAGCCGATCGGCTGCGCGAGCATTAAAGAGCATCCAAACGGAGCCAAACGTCAAGAAAAAGTACACGGTTGTAGCCGGTCGGCTCCTCTTATTATTTCACACCGAGCGCCTCCGAGCATTCTTAATGACAAAAGCAGTGCACATTACAAAATAAACCTTACTACAAATACCAAGTACTCGATTTTCAAGGTGTTAAGAATCTGCTCTTCTCTCCGAGCCGGTCTGTCTGAACGGACCCTACTTCTATTTACTAGTGTAACCAAGTCGTGGTGGCCTAGTGGGTAAAGCACCCAACCCCTCAAGAATTAATGTGGATTCGATTCCAGGAGTACCAATGCAACTTTTCTAAGTTTGTATGTACTTTCTAAGTATATTTTAGAGACCAATGCTGAATATGAGGTGAGATTTGAAGAAACGTAATTGTATTTTAAGACCTATAATTGCACCCATATTTCAAGCAAATAAATTCTATTATATTCTAACGACTGATAAAAATGTGAAGGAAAACATCTTCAAGAAACCTGGACTATAAAGTCTGAAATCACCAACCCGCATTGAGCAAGCGTGGTGATTAATGCTCAATCCTTCTCCGTGTGAGAGGAGGCCGCAGCCCAGCAGTGGAACGATAAAAAGGCTGTAAACTAGTGAAAACTAATATAGGTATCGTTCGTCTTACACTAAGTTCTTCCGCGTGAATGTAGCTCTCGCACCTCCCTCGCCGCACACGAGCAAAGCGACTGCATTAATTATTTTTTAAAACATATATCACTTTGCGAACTCTTGCATAATTATAAAGCAATGTGTTTACGGAAATTGAGATTAGTGTCAATCGTGACTTCTAGATATTTCATATGGCCAGTTTTTACTTTTTCAATAATTTAGGGCAAGCCCATGCTATGTCAGCATACGTGCTCAAATAAGAAGAAGAAAAGAGAATAAATAAGAAATAAGAAGAGAGAAGTAAGAAAAAAACTCTAGTTTGGAAGTAAGAAAAAAAAACTTAAATAATAACTATGATTTGTTTGAACATTTCGTGCGACTCTTACGAAAATATAACAATCAACTTAAATACTAACTTAAACATTATTAGGAACTGACATAAAAAAAAAAGCAATAGCTGCATTATCGATTGAGCAGTTTTCTGATACTTAAAAGTTTCTTGATGAGAAGTTGTTAAGGAATTCGCTGACGGCAACAAATTGTATTGGCAATCTGTGCCTTGGGTCCAGCTCCAACATTTGTGCCAACAATGCGTGAAGACTTTCCAGTTTATCCAGGTCATTGGTCATCTGCCACCAAGTGCAGCTTTGCTCCCAATCCCTAACGTACGTCGAGAACAATTGTTGGCGCAGCCTGTCGCTTTCTTGGAAAATATGGATCAACACCATGTCCTGGAACAAATATCGCACTAATATTAGAAAGGTGAAAGTTTTTGTGTGTGTTAAGTAATTGAAAGATATCATGACATTTGGTAGTAATATCAGAATATAATAAAAAATCTTACATCATATGCAGGGCCGGTTCTCAGCTTGAAACTTGTCTTGTCAAAGAAACGATGTTTGAATTTTGATTCCTCAACCATTCCGCAGTCGAAGCTGCCTAGCGTGCATAAATGTTGGTATATTATCTCGTTATTGTATATTCCGGAAAACAGGTCAGTATTCGTCGCCATTTTAAACATAATTAATGCTGTCGACCATACGTCAATTCTTTGGTATTCTGGAAAGCCTAGAATAATCTCAGGGGCCCGATAACTACAGGTCCCTGTGCTCGGATAAATTTTAATGCTATCGTAGTAACCGGATCTATCGAAGCCACAGAGTTTCAGTTTGTCATTTGAGCTGTTTAGCAGAATATGTCCTGGTTTTATGTCTGGAAATAAAGATTGCAACAATTAGAATATATTCTTAAAAGTAAGTTTTATCTCAGAGTAGGACATATTTACCCGCATGTACGATGTTGTTGACGGTCAATATGTTCACGGCGTCAACTAACTGCTTGGACAAAATTTGTACTAAATTAATATTAAAGCCTCGTTGGTTCTCTTGAAGTGCTTGGACAAGGTTTTTGGGATAATACTCGGTTAGCAAACAATACTGATTCATCACTTCAAAGGTGCAGATCAAATGCACAACAGGTATATCCATGGGACAGTGTGCTTGTAGTCCAAATAACATATATTCAATTTCTGGTCCAATATTGTGAAATGGTTCCCTGTGAAAAAAAAAAACTGTTAAAACAAAGTTTCCTTGTGTGCGATGCGATAACTTACGATGATCTCAATTATATATTAAATGAATTCTTGATGGATAAAAAAATAGCAATCACGCATAAGTAATTTAGTTGTAAAAAGAAATGTGCGTACCTCATAACTTTAAGGGCGTAAGTGTTACCATTAGTATCGCTGCACTTGTGTATTGCGGAGAATCTTCCGTTCTGAATCGTATGTAACAGCTCAGTTCGAGTATTTAAGTTTTGGCACAGTGCAGTTTCTGCTCTCTTTTTAAATAGATTATCAGTTTTTTTTGCGAGTTTCTTTCCTACATCATCTTTTTTCTGTTTGGCCTCTTCAGCAGTATTTACCTTCGCTTGTTCTTTTTTATTCGAATTAGGCACATTTTCGCCACGTGTAATAACTTCACCAGTTTTATTAGGGACTTTAATTGCGGTACTATTTGCTTTTGATAAATTATTTCCCGCGCTCGGCTTTTGAGTGTCGTTTTTATCCTTTTCTAATGATTTATTTTTGCTATCTGCAATTGCAACTCTTGTTTTAGTGATTTGATCATTATTTGTTTTTCCGACAATGGCAGACTTTGTGCCTGACGGGATTTCTTTATTCGTATTATCGTTTTTCGACAATTCTTCATTTTCAGTATTGGCGTTTTTGGGCTGAATATCATTTTTAACTTCGTCTTGCTTTTGAACTTTCAATGGTGCACTATCATTGGCTTTAGTATCAGTTTTTTTGGGTTCATTTTTCTTTCTGGAATTTGTACCTGACGGGATTTCTTGATTCGTACTCTCCTTTTTCGACAATTCTTCATTTGCAGTATTGGCGTTTTTGGGCTGAATATCATTTTTAACTTCGTCTTGCTTTTGAACTTTCAATGGTGCACTATCATTGGCTTTAGTATTAGTTTCTTTGGGTTCATTTTTATTTTTGGTGTCCTTTTTGTTACTGTTTGTAGAAGCAACGGCTTTATTGACAGTAGAATGTGAGTTATTTGATTCCGATTCACTGCTCACACATGATTTGACGGAGGGGTTTTCAGCTAAATTAATCTTCTTTGTTGCATTAGCTGTTTTTTCAACGGGTTTATTAGTACCGGTTGTCTTTTTTTGTAAGTGTTCTGGCTTATTGGTAACATTTGTTTCTGCTTTGTTTTTCGCTTGTGCATCTTTAATGTTGGAAGGTTCCTTTTTCTCACATTGATTGTTAGTATTTTTTAATTCTTTATTTATTGGTTTTTGTAAAGGATTCACTACTATTTTGGTGGATTTTTTATTCGTGCTAGTTAGCCCTTTATCTTTTATACCGCGATCGTTCGCAGATATTTGTTGATTTGACGTTGGCACATTTTCTGTTGTATTACTTTTAATTTTCTCCCTCTTATCCGAAGCTTTAATGTCTATTTTAGCTATAGTCTTCCCACAACTTTTAGATGATACATCATGCGGGTTTTTTACCGATTCCTTCAGTTTTGCTAATTCTTTAGGCTTGTTACTTTGATTTTGGGTATGTTTTTTTACCATTTGCGGGGTAGATGTCTTTTCTACAAAATTTTTATCATTTTGTATAGCTTTTCCAGTGTTTTTGTTATTATTTTCTGGTGGTTTTACAACAGGATTAGTCTTAATTTCATTTCCTTTGGTTGGAGTTCTTTGGGGTTCTTTAAGTGTTTTTAAATGCATATTACCTTTAGCCTTATTAAAGTTTTCGACAGATTGGCTCAAGTGTTCTGTACCCGCATTGTGGACTCCCCTTTTATTTTCACTTGCTAGAGATTTTGGAAATTGTATTTCTGCTTTTTTAGTAGTTTTACTAACATTATTCTGCGATAATGGATCGGAATTTGACGCTGTTGTAGACTTTTGTACGGTATTATTTTCTGCTGTTTTTGGTATTATTTCTGGGTGTTCTGCGTTTATTTGTTCTACTCGTATGTTTGCATTTAGATCAAGCATTTGGTCAGCGTTATCAGAAGCTTCTTTCTTCATATATTTTTCTGTCAAATTTGGTTCTTCAATGACCTTATTAATGAGGTCTACTTGTCTGTTGTCACTGAACATCTTTGAAAGGGATGTTTCCACGCTCTCGTTGGATTTATACAAAATATCCTTTACCTTGTCAACCGATATATTATTAGCTTCGTTTGGTATTTGCTTCTCACTAGCTTTTCTTTTCTTGCCATTGAACATACTTTCAAGAGATGCTTCAACTGGATCGCTAGAGTTACATACTTGGATATTTTCGGCTTTTATATTTTTATCGGAAGACGATACTTGTGGAGCTGTTACATTAATGTTGGTTACATCGTTAGTAGAACCTCTGAGTTGATCAGTTTCTGCTTGTGTGGAAGACTTTTCCGATGTATTTAATATACAATTTACATCGACTTTGATTTCCGAATCATTTCGCCCGGTCATATTTTCTCGATTTGCATCTCTACAATTGTAAAGGGATTTAGATTTTTTGATGCCACTTGTGCTGGCGCTGCTTTGAGACTTGTTTGTCATTTCTGTAGTTAGCCTTCTTTTAGTAGATCTTGTCAGTAGTTGCAATATTTGATCGACTTTGGATTCACTTTTATTGGATTCAAAATCTTTTGAATTATTTGCCGTTGAAGTATTTTCAGAATCTATATTATCGTCCTCGATTGTTATCACCTCCGAAACAGTGGTTTTGGTTTCGTTGCTTTTATCCACATTTTGATGGACGTCCACTTGGAACCGTTTTATAGTTGATTCGGTTGTTTTACTTGACCTTTGTTTAATATTTTTATTTATACGTGAGCTAGTTTTCATCACTTGTTCTTCCTGGAGGTTTTTCTTGCCACTGGATCTGAAAATAAAAATCATTAATAACACAAATAAATTTCCATTTTAAGTGCGTTTTATAGGCTGCTTCTTACCCGTTCTTAACAAATAAATCTCCATCTTTTGAATTAGAATCCGAATCGATTGAAATAACTTCTTCATAAGACCTTTTGTCTTCCTTTATTTCAATAATTTCCTCTTTATCATCAATGTCCACGCTTTCTACCTCTGTTCCTTCAATGAATTCGTTTTTATGATCATATTCATTTGTCTTATCTTCTATAAGTAACATTGCGTTAGCTGCCGAACTTTGTTCGTTGACGTTTTGCTCTACTTGTATTTGGCCATCATTTAATGAATCAACGATCTCATCTACGTTTATGTCGTCAAGGAAACTTAAATCCTGAGGTGACTCACTAGAATTTCGGTCCTCAGAGTCATCGGAATCTGGACATTCTATATTAATTATTATTAATTTCACCTTCTTTTTCTTAGGTTTATCTACTTTTGATATTTTCGAATCAGCCTTAGCTTCTTGGTTCAGTCTTATTTTCTCCTTTTCTTGGTCAGTTTTAGTGTCTCCAGATTGTTGAGTGGAACTTGTCTCATAATCGCTTTTTGATCTTTTACGAGAAAGTCTAAATCTGAGATCTTCTTCCACGTTAGCAAACCTTTTTTGCGAAAGATTGTTTGTTTGAACAACGCTTTTGATTGGTTTTACTCTATCAATTTTATTCTGGCTAGTGCTGGCAATTTCAGTGTGACGCTCCTTTTTCGTGGTTTCTTTCATAACGACTTCTTTACGTTCAATCACCTTTGTTTTAGTATCTGATTTCGTCTTTGTAATAGTTTCACAAGATTTCGTACTTATTTTCTTTTTATAAACCCGGTCTGGTTTCTTTTTTTCATCGTGCTTAGTTTTATTTTTGTTTTCATCGTCATTATTATCATTCTGACGAATAAATTCCTGAAAATCTTGATACCTTTTCATAGAAATTGGACTTAAATATATTTTACTGTCTTTTGAGCCTGCCGTACGGGTAGCATTAGTTTCGCTTCTCGACTTTTTAAATTCTTCAGACCTACTTCTTTCCAAGTCATGTTTTTTCTTTGATTTATCTAATATTTTATTTCTTATGTTTTTTGAGGTAGTATTTTTTGTAACACCTTCGAGATGTGACTTACTGCGAACAGGTTCTGGCTTGAGACTCTTCGAATGCTCTTTACTGCGTTTCAGCTTTTCACGTTTCTCTTTTGCAGATTTTGCTTTTAACTTCTCGAGGTTCCGTTTCCAAAGTTCTTTGAAACATTTTTTCATTTTCTCCGTCATATCAGATTCGATTTCATCACTTTCTGCAATGTTTTCAACTTTCCTTTTACTCTGAATACTTGAAGGCTTTACCCTTTTTGTTGGTTCTTTATCTATCATTTTGAGCGATTTCGTATTATATTTTTCTGAACTCTTTCGGTAATCAGTTTCCCTGTCACTCATCATTGTATCTGATTCGTAGTAAGTATCTCTTCGTCTTGAATCTCTATATTCGGACGAGGGATGCCCTCGGTCCCATTTCAGTCTGTTGAATCCTGTAAAATCGACTAATCTATTCCGCGACTTATATTGAGCTGTTGTGAACTCTTTAAGTCTTGGGCTCGTATGATATGATGGAACTTCTGGAGATTTTTGTCTTGGTATTCTAACTGGCGAGATCTGAATCTGTAAGAAACATATTTTCGTAAAATAAATGCGCGACACAAACTGAGGTTTAACGGTTCACATTTTTATTATTTTGAGGTACAGAATAACAGAATCTTAAAATGTTAATTCTTTATAATATGAATAATCCTGCTATCGGTTCAATTGCAACAAAATAGTCAATATTAAATGCAATTAACGAATAAGCAGAAGTAATAACAATTTTATTGGTACAAAATTAACCCTTCATAACTGCAGGTAAATACTAAAAATACAATTCCCATTCCGAGATTTAATAGAAACATTAATCAAATTAGTTGCACGCTGCGCAATATATGTTCACAATATATGCTTCGGTTTACATTCACAATAATAATTATGTTGATACCTAATAAGCAAATAATATAGGTAGGTATTCTTAGTGTCAAACAGAACACTGAGCTGGAATTTTTATAAACGCTCAAAGGCCAACTATTTCAAAAGACGACCATTAATGAAATTACTTGTAGCTCTAAAATGAATAAAAAAAAATCCAGAACCGAGGTTGCTCAAAATTGTCTTTTTCAGGAAAATCTTACAGTATACTTTGGCAGGCTTTAAGAACTTTCGTATTATTTAGCAGAGGGAATGTAAAAAAAAATATTATTGTCAAAAGAGTAGATCAGGCACAGATAAGGTACAAGATAAAGTCGCATCAGCCAATTTAAATAAAAAAAAACCGACCAAGTGCGGCTCAGACTCGCGCATGCAGGTTTTCACCATTGTCTATATAAAATATGCAAAAAAAAGTAAAGGAGCCCCATACACAAAACGATTTTTATATTATATACAATAACCTAACACATTTATCTTATTCTAGTTTGGAGTTTGTTGTTATTGTAGTAACAGACGGACGGACGGACGGCTCTCATTGAACATCCATGGCAGTCGTTACGGGTAGTCAGAAGCCAGTAAGTCTGACACCAGTCTAACTAAGGGGTATCGGGTTGCCCGGGTAACTGGGTTGAGGAGGTCAGATAGACAGTCGCTTCTTGTAAAGCCCTGGTACTCGGCTGAATCCGGTTAGACTGGAAGCCGACCCCAACATGATTGAGAAAAAGGCTCGGAAGATGAGACAGACGGACGGACAGACGAACAGCGAAGTCTTGGTTATCAAATCAAATCAAATCAAATCATCTTTATTCTCAGGCATCAAAGGCCCATAGATAAATACCTTAAAACTAGCATACATATGATATACAAAAACTGTTAGTAAATAAAAACTTAAAACTATGTTAGTAGCACGCTTCACTTAAGCACTATGTCACTGTGCGGTCCTGTGGCACTTGTCCGCGGAAGCGACGGAACACCACGTCCTGTGGCCAGAAGTTTTCGTCCAACACGAGGTGCAGGAAACACGTCGGCACTCGCACCACGAACGCCTTGAAGTTGGCGTTATGGCGCGACTCCAGCAGCTGCACTCTCGGGGCGTACTTCAGCTTCTGACGCACGTACTCCACGATGTCCTCCGCCTTAGTGGTGTAGTGTAGGCGGGAGATGTACACCGGGGTGTTCGGCTTGGCGGCACGAATTTTGATGTTTGGCTCAATAGGAGCCGTGCCGCAGGTTATAAGGTCCCGTTTTACCCTTTGGGCAAAGAACTCTAAAAAGCAGGCTGTAGTGTGTGCATATTATTTTCAATAAACCTATTATTGCGTACTCATAAAGCATTTGAGCATTGCGAAGTTGATGTCAGATATTTCCAATTAACTTCGGGAATCGTTCTCGCAAAAATCGATGTCGTTCCGTAGCTAAATTCCGAGCATACGTTCGCACATGTGTCCATGCACCTTCCTCCACCCCGCTAATACCTAAAAGTAGACATATAGACTACGAGGTGTTTTACGCGAACTATACAATGAGGTACTTAGGTCTTTTACAGACAAATCGTAGAAAGCATGCGTAATTTGCCTTTTTTTCTACTATCTGTACCCAAATACACACAGTGAGTTCCTAGTACAAGTTACCCATACAATGCATAAGCAGACATAATATCTCTATTCACAATTCCATATTTCATCAATGGTACAGCAGTTTTATTGTTAAAGCATGTAAAAAAAACCCGTAGGGCCTATGCACACCACGTTTTTTAAACGCGCAAAACGCGCGTCGACGGCGCGTTTAGAAAACGTGGTGTGCATAGGCCCTTACCTACTCACTTTGCAGTTTTTTTTGTTAGGGTTCCGTAGCCAAAATGGCAAAAACGGAACCCTTATAGTTTCGTCATGTCCGTCTGTCCGTCTGTCCGTCTGTCCGTCTGTCCGTCTGTCCGTCTGTCACAGCCGATTTACTCGGAAACTATAAGTACTACAGTGATGAAATTTGATGGGAATATGTGTTGTATGAACCGCTACAAAAATATGATACTAAATAATAAAAAAAAAAAATTGGGGGTGGGGCCCCCCATACATGTAACTGAGGGATGAAATTTTTTTTTTCGATGTACATACCCGTGTGGGGTATCAATGGAAAGGTCTTTTAAAATGATATAAAGTTTTCTAAAAAACATTTTTCTTAAAGTGAACGGTTTTTGAGATATCAGCTCTCAAAGTCGTAAAAAGTATGTCCCCCCCCCTCTATTTTTATAACTACGGGGTATAAAATTCTAAAAAAAATAGAGGTGATGCATGCTAATTAACTCTTTCAACGATTTTTGGTTTGATCAAAGTATCTCTTATAGTTTTTGAGATAGGTTGATTTAACTGTAATTTACGGAACCCTTCGTGCACGAGTCCGACTCGCACTTGGCCGGTTTTTCTTATTTTATTTGTTTTTTTTCTATCCTAATTCGATCATTGGCTAATCTTTATCATTTTAATAGAAGTAAGAAACTATATATTTTTTTTAATTACCTGTGGCGTACCTTTTTTAAATACTAGATCTATAAGGTATGTTAACATCTGTATAATAGGTATTCTGTATGTATATCGTAATATAATGCATACCACAGATAATACTTAGTCTAAATATTTACATTTTACTGGTTAGTATACAAACCTAAATGAATGAGGCTTGCTAGAAAACCTACCCACGTTTATTCGATGTCCCTCCTACATAATTTTAGATAGACTTTCGCCACACCCTGCGACCCTAGCCAGCTACCAGCTAGACAGACAGGCAAACATAGACATGAACTATTGACTACCTACATCTTCTATAATGCAAGTAGGTACTTACCTGGATAGATTTTGTATTGCCTCAGGTTAACCGTGAAAAAATATTCAATTAAGATGATGCACTGACCCTTTATTAAATAAGTACTTACCCAGCTTAGGCACCTACTAATTATATTTAAGTATATTAGATGTTTTACATACGATTGTAATTAACAAATGCGACACTGAAAGATGAGCTTCCGCGCGAGTAAGCACGTTGACGGACGCGGCAAGCGGCGAACACGACGAAACAATATAATAGGTACCCAATGTTCAACTGGCTTGTAAACATGTGAATTTTGTTAAGCTACTTACATTATCTGAAGCCCTGGTACTTTCAATAGCTTTCGGTCTGGGGTTCATATCAACAGATGTCACGTTATCTTTGCACAAAATCGTTTCCTCCGACACAAGGTTACTGTTACAATCCTTTGGATTTGTTTGTTCACAATTAGGTGGGTTTGTAATGGGGTCGCTGGCTTTAACATTTGCCTCAGGGGGCCCGAAAGACACAGTTGGCACAATTACTATATTAGGGCTTACGTACTGTGAGAAATAAGACTCCCTCCTCCACATTATTTACCAATAAGACATGAAATATTCTTATTAGAAAATCGCCAATTTTCTAATAAAGTATTCAATTGACACTTTTTATGACACTAATTGTTTTTTCTGCCTTTTTGCTTTGTTTACATACGGCCAATGCAAGAAGTTATTATTTGATAGAAGATATAGCAGCTATTACAATTCTCGTATACTTATTTGAAGATGATATTAATATTTGTTCACTTTATCAACTGGATTAAAGATAGTTTTTAGTTGGGATTTCTTTTTTAAAGGATGTTAAAAACCTAACCTAAAATGCGCAAGGCGCCGAGCGGGCGAGCCGAGCGCGCGAAACCAGCGACTGACGTATTTGTTTGAGATTGATTTGAGTGAGATATGGAACGCAACGAAATGTCAAATGCAAACGAATGACCGATAGCGAATGACCGGGACTCGGCGAGTGAATTAATAAGGCACGGGATTTGAAAATGTTGTGATTTTTATTTATTTTTGAGCATAATAATGTGTGTTTTGTAACGTTTCGATGATTGTGTAATTAAAACCTATGTATTGGTTATACAGTACAGTACATTGTTATAAATATAATTATGTATGCTCACATAATTAGAAATGAACTGAGCAACTACCTATATCTTTATAATTATACTAGCCGTTTTCCCGCGGTTTCACCCGCGTCCCGTGGGAGCTACTCCCCGCACCGGGATAAAATATAGCCTATGTTACTCGCAGATAGTATAGCTTTCTAATGGTGAAAGAATATTTAAAATCGGTCCTGTAGTTTTTGAGTTTATCCATTACAACCAAACAAACAAACAAAGTTTTCCTCTTTATAATATTAGTATAGATATACGGCCACCATAATTTTTGCTGATATACGCAGCCCATTTCAAATCAACCTCATTAAATTAGGTAGATATTGTCTTGTTTACGATGCATTTTATTGAATGCCACAGAAATAATGAAATGCTTATATAGGTAATTACTAGGTATTGTTACAATCCCACTAATGTTGTAAATACCTACCTACTTAGCTGTTTCGCGCGGTTTCACCCGCGTTCTGAGGAATCTTATTCTTGCAACCGGATTCTATTCTAGATTATAATTTATTTTAATCTACATTAAAAAAAATAAGAGAACTGCTTTTTTCGAAGTCGGTTACCTGTTGTTTAGGAAAATAATAAGTAGGTAGGTAAGTATGTACCTAGTTGGATTGGATTGCATAATTTAGCCTGAACAAAAAATAAATAAATCGGAAACTCACCCAAATCTTCAGAAGACATTTGATTTTGATTGAACATCAAAATCAAATGGTCAATTACACACTACAATAATCTTGGCGACACCTACATATAAAACAAATAAAAAATAAAGGGTTTTGCTTGAGCACTGATTTTGAACACAAATAAAGAGTTCTTATTACATGAACCTTCTCCTAACGTGTTCTAAAACAAACTGAAACTGAATAAGTTTTTTTTGTCCCTATCCTCTCCCTGCCTCTTTTTGCACAAAGGAATTTATTTATGGCCCGTTTTCAATTGTTTTAAGGGTAGTTCGCGGCGACTTCTGTGTAAATGATTACCAGATGTGTTTTATATTGTTAGTCGTGTTATGCTTTAAAGATTGGCATTTTTAGGCTGTTTAGAAGGAAAAAGTATTATCTACTTAGCTATTGTATTTTAATTACTTTTAACGTCTGGCTAATAACATGGGGTTTTAATTGGCTGCTACGATTAGCGGTATTCTATACCTACTAATATAAAAAAGTTGGATAGATACACACTTCCGAAGTAACATAGGTTATATTTTATCCCGGTACGGCAGTAGCTCCCACGGGACCACGGGAAGACGGCTAGTTATTTACATATACAAGTTTTAGGTATACCTACCTCAAATAAATTAGGTCCTGAAATACCTTCTTACCTGCCTTCTAGATACTGCCCGCGACTTCGTCCGCATCCTGAACTAAAACGTGTTTTAAGCGTACCTAACCCACGTAAGAATATAAAAATCACTAGGCCATGTATTAATTGAAATGGACTTAATTCAGAAAATTACCTATTCTTAACGTTTATAGGTAGGTAAAATGCATAGGTGCATTTTTGCTCAAAGTTCGTCGACTTGATTTCTCAATAATTTCGCAGACATTTTTTTGTTTTGTCATGTCATTTGATCGTGTTTTGTTGAGTTTTATTTTTAAGTAAGCATCATATTCTGTAATCGTATGCCTACACAAATGAAAAGAGTATTTTTTCGTCGTGCGGGACGAGAATCAAACTGGCGACCTAAAGCACAAATACCGCTTTGTCACTATTACCTACAGCTTAAAAAAGATGAGTATTTTTGCTTGAAGATGTAACAGATGAATATTTTCTGTACCTACATAATTCAATAAATTGTGTCTAATAATCAGAATAAAATGAGATGAGTATTAAATCATATTCAACTTATTTCTTATCAATATTACATAGCGTTTAAATCAACTTATGTAAAGCTGCGGAACACAACATACAAGAGTTGATACATTCCCTTTCGCCACGCCAAAAGGCGTACAAAAAAAACGTAACGTACGAAACAACTCTTCCTCAAAACTGGTAATACATTGCTGGTTATCATTCATATCCCTACAGTAAGCCTGTTAAAAACGCGCAATGTACAGCGAATAAGCGATTCAGTCGTGACGTCACAATTTTTTAGAAAGTATGTCGACTACACGTTGTTCTTTTAAAATTTAAACCATCAGTATTAAGTTAGTGGTGCATATGTTGACCATATTTTTTTTGTAGTCCTATTGTTTTTTTTTTATATACTAAGACGACTCACTGGCCTATATTTTTGTTAAGTGTTGTGATTGGTTGGCTGTGTTCATTTGTTTATTAGATTTAAGTGTCAAGTGTTGTATATGTGACCACTTATGACTAACATACAGGGTCTTTGAAATCATATGGCGATGGCTGTGGTGTTTTAATGTATGTGATCATTTCTATCTGAGGAATAAAGGTAACATTTTTGACTTAGGCTTTCTTTCTTCGACTTGAAATGTTCCTACAGTTTTTAATTACGTAAATAACTTTGTAAATTCCCATACGTGGCTCCGAAATTATCTCGTTCGATATTTTTGAATAGGTATGCAAAAGCAAAAAGTCTAACTGGAAACAAGATTTTTTTATTGACTCACTGGTATTAGGAATTTCTTAAATTGTCAGCTATGTTAATTTATTTTACTGAAATCACTTTGCTCATTCAACACAAAGTTGTAAATAAAGTACGTTCCAATATTTTTTAGGAACACGTGTACTCCAGTAATATAAAAACTCATTTTATATTTATAAACATTACTATTCATCATCATCATCTCAGCCATAGGATGTCCACTGCTGAACATAGGCCTCCCCCTTAGATTTCCATAGCTAGGTACCGGTTGGATGCGCCCTGCATTCAGCGTCTTCCGGCAACCTTTTTAAGGTCGAACTTTTCTGTCCGGATTTCACGCCAAAACTACTGAACCGATTTAAATAGTAGGTACACAAATACCTAGTCTAGTTTTATCCGGGCGTGCGAAGTAATGCCCTAGGGATGCGAGTAGAACAGGAGAGAACTGTTATTTTTGCAAAAAGAATACATTTATGAAACAAAATGGGTGCTTACACATCCATGTTACTGTCGGCCTATACATACATACATTACTTAAAAGCCTTGTTATAACAATATTTTTTTTTGTTACAGCCTAAACCAGCACCAGCATCTACAGCCAAACAGCCAGCCGCTTCAGCACCAGCGGCTTCCAACGACGCAGCCTCCTTGAATGATCAGATCACGAAGCAAGGAGATCTAGTGAGGTCGCTGAAGGCCGCTAAGGCTGACAAGGCTAAAGTCGACGAGGCGGTCAAGGCCTTGTTGGACCTGAAGGCCAAGTATAAGGCCGCTACAGGACAGGTAAATGAGTACTTTTTATTATTAAAAGGCTACTTTTGTGTGAAGACTGTGCCCACTTTTCTGACAAGGTTCTACATTGAAGAAATGTGTGTCATATGAAAGCTTTCAAAGAGCTCTTTATTTCATTATTTTGTAGTCAAGTCCGATTCCAGTGCAATCATGGTAATTTAGACCATTTTAAATAATTATATTTTTTATATGGGTGGGCAGAGTAAGTCCCATAAGACGCAGTTGATACTCGTGGCGGAAGCTAGTATCTATTAAGTCCTGTCAGAAGAAATTTAATTTCAACTTATTGTATTACCTATATTCTCCTTCTATCCCAGGATTGGAAGCCAGGCGCGGCTCCGGCTCCTGCATCAGCCCCATCCGGTGACGCGGCCTCTTTAGATCAGCAGATTACCAAACAGGGAGACCTCGTGAGGTCGCTGAAGTCCGCCAAGGCCGAAAAGGCTAAAGTCGATGAGGCGGTTAAAGCCTTGTTGGACTTGAAGGCGAAATATAAGGCGGCTACAGGACAGGTTTGTAGCTATATAACTATTGCTAGATGATATGGCGGACTGCGAAAATTATTTTTATTTAATCGAGTAAAAAAAACTGAAGTTACTTGAATTTTTATTGATGAAAATTGGCCGATTTACTTGCACTTACTACACAGGTAAAACGTCACAAAGTTTCTTGCTCACGTGTCATTCAATGGCCCAACAGTATGCTACGAACTTTGATATAATAAAATAGACATAAAAAGATCTCATGGTATTTTCAATACACTTAAATTTTTCTCTCTAGGTAACTCTTTACTCAGATTCCACTATTATTTCAGGACTGGAAACCAGGTGCAACCCCAGCCCCCAAGGCAGCTCCCACTCCTTCAGGAGACGCTTCCTCCATCAACGCCGAGATCACAAAGCAAGGAGATCTAGTGAGGTCGCTGAAGGCCGCTAAGGCTGACAAGGCTAAAGTTGATGAAGCCGTCAAGGCACTGTTGGAGCTGAAGGCCAAGTATAAGGCCGCTACGGGACAGGTAAATAGATACTTTTAGTCTTCAGTCTTTGTATTGTCCCAGTGCAGGGCACAGGCCTCTTCTCATAAAGAGAAAGAACGGGCGTTAATCACTACGCTTCCTCAATGTGAATTTTGCTCAAGATGTTTTCTTTCACATTTACTCAGTAATTAGTGTCGAAAATACATTATATGAAGTACATACATAATTTATAATTTAGAAAAGTTTTCAATTTAGAACTCGCGAACTCGTACTTTAGAGGCAAGTGCTTTTAACATTTAGGCCATCACAAATGAGACTACCTAGAGTTTTGTTGGGAAGACTGAGTTGTCAAAACTCAACATAGACTCCAAACTACTTTTTCTTATTAATTCCACAGAAATCTTTCCTACTTTAACACGCTTATATTAGCTTCACTTGTAACTATGTATGTAAGAAAATCTTGGAATCTTAATTTGACCCACTTCCCGGTCTTTGATTAGGATGAAATTTTGCACACGCTCTGAGTTCTGATGACGATACATGACTAGCGTGTTTTTTAGTTTTTTAAACTATTAATTTTAATATCGAATTCTACATACCCAGGACTGGAAACCAGGAGCGTCTCCAGCCCCCGCCCCAGCACAAACACCAGCGGCTTCCAACGACGCAGCCTCCTTGAACGATCAGATCACGAAGCAAGGAGATCTAGTGAGGTCGCTGAAGGCCGCTAAGGCTGACAAGGCTAAAGTCGACGAGGCAGTCAAGGCACTGTTGGACCTGAAGGCCAAGTATAAGGCGGCTACCGGACAGGTATATTTGATATATAAAAATAAAATTTTATTACACAAATAGTTATGAATAACGATATTGGCACAGTAGGACAACAATGTGGTCTACCCCGCAGATCCGTTTGTAAAATAATAATAATGGTCTCCAGAGTTATTCTCGGCCTCGACAACTATTCTTTCTAATTGTTACGAGTTTTTTTCTTATATAAAAAGTAATTTATAATTAATTTGACATAACAGAAGTTTTATTTTCCAAATATTAATCCAATTAAAAATTCCAACATAATTATCTACCTTTACCATTAAAATGTACTTAACGCCAATTTATTTTCATTTACTGAAATCAATATTATCCACAGGACTGGAAGCCCGGCGCAACACCGGCAGCAACACCGGCGCCTGCGCAACAATCATCTCAACAACAGTCGCAGACGGACGATAACAAGCAGATCGCTGTCTTGTTGACGCAGATCGCGGCGCAGGGAGACAAAGTGCGCAGAATTAAGGCTGAGAAAGCTGAGAAGAGTGTTGTTGATGTTGAGGTTAGTTGTTAAACCTCATTTTCATGGTGGACATTTACATAGTTGTCGGACGAGGATTTGTCATCTGTTTATAGTATACCAATATAATTTAGGACAGACTTTTCAAATACTGCAAACGTTTCTTACGTTTCTTACTTATGTTTCTTATATGTATGATATCATTTCGTTTGTTTATAGGTGAAGAACCTGTTGAATCTCAAAGCGCAGTACAAAGCCATTACTGGTACTGACTGGACGCCCAGCGCAGCACCAGTCAAAGTTGAAACAAAGGTATTTAAAGTACAATATGTTCACATAGCTAATTCTCATTGTTACAACTTTTAAACTTGATCACAAAACATATACGTAGTGGCTTTATTCGCGTCCCTCGAGAACTACTCCACTCACTCCATAAACGAAATGATTGTTCCAAATCAGTCCAGTTGTATCTGGGGTTATCCTCTTCAAAGAAACTGTTCCGCTTTGTTATATGTTTTAGTAAAGATTTACCTCTAATTACTCGTATATTACTTCCTTTATATATTAATTAAAGTAACTAAATCGTTATTTCCTAGGAGTCAAAACCCGCAGCAATGAACGGAGCCAGCGCTAAGGCGACGGAGCTCGGCGCTCAGATCACCAAGCAGGGGGAACTGGTTAGAGAGCTCAAAGGAAAGAAGGCTGACAAGGTATGCACAACATTCCTCAAAGTATATTAATACCTAAATTACATTATTATGGTAGGTAACAATATAATAATGTACCAATTTGGGTAAATTAATAAGCTTATCCTTTTTTAGGGTTCCGTACCCAAAGGGTAAAACGGGACCCTATTGTTTTCGCTCCTCTGTCCTTCCGCCCGTCTGTCACCAGGCTATATCACATGAACCGTGATAGTTAGAGAGTTGAGATTTTCACAGATGATATATTTCTGTTGCCGCTATAACAACAAATAATACTGAAAACTAGAATAAAATACATTACGGGGGGCTCCCATACAACAAACGTGATATTTTTGCTCATTTTCGCTCGATATCCATAAATATATATAAAATATTAGTTTGGATGGTACGGAACCCCAAGCGCGAGTCCAACTCGCACATAGCCGGTTTTCTTGTCTTATTATCCTCTTTTATTCTTGATTGATTATATAATTTAAACGTTATTCTTTCCAGGCCACAGTAGACGCAGAAGTAAAGAAGCTTCTAGAACTAAAAGCGGCGTACCAAGCGGAGACAGGCACTGCGTTCGCGCCGCCCGTACAACCACGCGATCCCAAACCCAAGGAGAAGAAGGATAAACCTAAAGAGGCGAAGAAGGAGGTTAAGAAAGAACAGGTAGGTTAATGTGTGAAAGTAACTGTCTGTGTGTAGAGGTTTCATGCTATAAGTGCTGAATTTTGACAAAATTCTACTTTCTAAAAAGGCTACTTTTTATCAGGGTGCTTTTGGGACGCAGCTGAAACCACAGAAAACAGCTTGTTTAAAAATAAAATCCGACAAGTAAAGAACTAAAAACATAGTCAAATATGTATCTCGTTGCAAATACACCCTATAAATATAAACTTACGACTACATGACAAAACGTAGAGACTTCTCAACACTTTAATCTCCGTATAAACACAAAACAAAAATTAAACGCGGTCAAATTGAAAACCGCTCTTTTTGAAGTCAATAAAAAAATCAATAAGTGCCTTGAATATTTTTAATCTAATCTCCAAAAATAATAAACTCTGTTATTTCTACATTGAACCCATTTATGTTTAGTCTCCGAAGCCAGCGAAGGAGGAATCGTCATCAGGCGTGAAGAAGGTGACCCGCCTCGGACTGGAAGCGAGCAAGGACACCGACCTGCCCGAGTGGTACTCACAAGTTATTACTAAATGTAAGTCAATAGTTTTATTTCTTTAAAGCTGGTGAGCTGTTTTGGTAATCAAAGTGTACAAATTGTCTTCGAAAGCTGCTTTAAATCCTAAAAATAAGAGATAAAATAGTGGATTATCCGCTTATATGTAAGCGCTCTTATTGGTGAGTGTTAGTTAGAAAAAGAGCAACGAGCGTTTTTAAACTAGATTTTCTGCTTTGGTGTTCCAGGCTCTTTTTTTTTCAAAATTGCAGTCCGTATGTGTAAAAGATAGTACTCAATATTGTAATGTGCCAATTACCACAGAGGTACACTACTTTTTTTTATAATAAGAATGTATATAGTTCATGTTTCTCATCGCATATCCCATTTACATACAGTCTAATTATTCTTATATATAATTTATTCAATGTTTTAATTTTCAGCGGAGATGATAGACTACTACGACATATCCGGATGCTATATCCTACGCCCGTGGTCGTACAGCATCTGGGACTGCATCCGCAACTTCCTCAGCGCCGAGTTCAGGAAGCTGGGCGTTAAGGACGGATACTTCCCTATATTTGTGTCTAAGGTACGTTTGTAAGGTTAGACGCAGACCTAGAAGTCGAGCCTAAAGAAGCTTAAAGAAGAAATGTTAAAAGTATAGAAATCTTCATTCTTTCGTCATGAATTACGTAAATCAGGAATCACGCGTGGCCAAATCGCGGCCTGGTATAGTGATAACATAGCTATTTGACTGCCTCGTTGGTCTAGAGGCCGCAAGCGCAACTGCTGTGCACGGTTTTAATAAAAATACCTATCAGCCCGGAGCGACTCATCACCAACTGGAGTCGTATGTTTATCGGATAGCACGCAAATGTCTGTCCGTTTTAGTATTTTGATTTACATATTTTCCTGTTTCTCCAGGCGGCTTTGGAACGCGAAAAGGACCACATCGCGGACTTCGCCCCGGAAGTAGCGTGGGTGACACACTCGGGCTCGTCGGAGCTGGCCGAGCACATCGCCATCCGCCCCACCTCCGAGACCGTCATGTACCCCGCCTACGCCAAGTGGATCCAGAGCCACCGCGACCTGCCCTACAAGCTCAACCAGTGGAATAACGTTGTTGTAAGTGTATCTGTACCACCATAAAGCACCAAGTAGGATATTAAATGCCATGCTTGAAGATGGGCAGCAGCATCTTCGTAGCAAAAAATATCCCAACATGCATGCCCAGCGCGGTAAGTATAGACTCATCTACAAGATTGATCCAGCTTGGGAAATGAACTGCGGTCCAGCAGTGAACATATTTCGGCTGGAAATAATAATAATATATATCTTTTTTTGCTGGCCGAAGGCCTCCCTATTTTGTCTCCACACGTCTCGATCATTCGATTGTTCCCACTAATCGCGATAGTAGGCATCCAGGTCATTCCGTCATCGTTTCCGGGGCCTTCTCTTTCCTTATAATGATAAATTGTTACCGTTAAATTCAAATATTTATCGACAAACGTTAATTGATAAAATGTGATAACGTATATATAAAAAAAAAGAAATCTCTTGAATGTGTTATCACAGAGATGGGAGTTCAAGCAGCCGCAGCCGTTCTTACGTACTCGCGAGTTCCTCTGGCAGGAGGGACACACCGCCTTCCGACTGCAGGAGGAGGCGGCCGAAGAAGTGCTGCAGATATTAGGTAGGCTGAACCGATTTACAGTGGCCTTCTATAACCCATATATCATATACTGGTTTGCGATTACATATTGAATTTGGACATAAGTAAGCTCCATATAAATTAATGTCGAATTCCAATATCTTATTGATAAATAACGGATCGATAGCCTACAGAAATCCGCTGTAAAATGAAAATGGACAAAGGCTTTTTTATGAATTCACCCATGATGTAAATAACGTTCGGTCTTTCGTTCACACTCGCAAGCTTTTTCTGTGTTTTTTATGGTGTGCATATTTTAAAGTTTCTTCACGATTCATTCTCGTCCACTTTGTTGCATATAAACCGAATGAAAGCCATTATATTTACTAATATTTTGTGTACTTTAGATCTATACGCCCGGGTATACGAAGATCTGCTCGCCATCCCGGTGATCCGCGGCCGTAAGACTGAGAAGGAGAAGTTCGCGGGCGGCGACTACACCACCACCGTCGAGGCCTACATACCGGCCAGCGGGAGGGCTATTCAGGTAGGCTTTATATTATTTAGCTTTATTTACAGGTGTAAAAAAGTCATTAAAGCACTATCCTCTCAATCACAAGTGTGTGGATTCGATTCCAGGATATTTATAGTCTAAGTTATTATAATATAAATAAATAACTTATAGTTTTAAGTTAATTTGCTGCGCCCTAACAGGGTAATGTGTACCTAGCATAAGATGCATCTGTATACATTTTGCAATAAATAAATAAATAAAAGTTATATTAACCATGGCCGAGTAAAGATGAAGGAAAACATTTCGCGGAAACTTCGACTTTCAAGTCCGAAATCGCCAATCCGGCTCAACTAAATCGATTAACACACAGTGAGATAATAAAACGACTGATGGTGATTTACAGGTGTAGTGGGAAAAAGATTAGGAACTAAAAAGTTTATGTAGTCTACTTTTGCTTTTATTGTTTATTGAAATGCTGTATTAAAATTCTCCAGCTCAACATTATTCATACTTTTTGTAAAAATATAATGACACAAAAGCTTTAAATTTCGCTAATGTTTGCCCAGGGTGCCACCAGCCACCACTTGGGGCAGAACTTCTCGAAGATGTTCGAGATCGTGTACGACGACCCCGACACGCAGGAGAAGGCGTACGTCTACCAGAACTCTTGGGGTATCACCACTAGGACTATCGGTACGTAACTAAAACAAAACTACTAAAGCCCAGCACTACATTTTGTAGGTACTTTAGCTAATATAATTACAAAATCACCATAGACACAAATCCTACTAATATAACACACAAAACTTCTGGATATATTTTATGAAACTTGTCAGTAATATAGCTTGTATATCAGAATAACAAATAAATAGGCATTTACGCATATTGGCTTATGAGTTATGCGGGAAATAGTTCCCTGGAGACGCGGGTGATACTCCGGGCGGAAGCTAGCTAGTATCCAATGTTGCCAAATACTTTGTTACTCTATTTAGGCAAAATTTCTCATCAATAAAATTTATAAGTATGAATGAAGAGACCTACTTATGTATATAAACTTATATAATTAAAAAATCTTTGTTTCCCAGGTGTAATGGTCCTAGTCCACGGTGACGACAAAGGCCTGGTCCTTCCTCCAAGAGTAGCAGAGATCCAAGCCATAGTAGTACCCTGCGGCATCACCGCCTCAAGTTCCACGGAAGAGAGGAACAAGCTCATGGACTCGTGCAAGGAGCTGGTGAAAGACCTGGTGGCAGCCGGACTGAGGGCTGAAGGAGATTATAGGGATAACTACTCTCCAGGGTGGAAGTTTAACCATTGGGAACTTAAGGTTTGTTGCATTCATTTTGAAAATTGTTGTTTTCTAACGTAACATTACAAAAGTGTTATGAAAAGTAAACCTTTTAGTTCCCCCCGAAAAATAACTGATTTTGATTTGAATTTGGGACAGTAGAGTAAGGCCCGGTTCGACATCATAAACGTCCGTTCTTCTTAAAATAAATATGTAAGTTGTATTAAGAAAACTCACATTTATGATGTCGGTAAACTTGGGCTTATACAGCTGTGTTTTATAATATAACACGTTTTGTTGCACTTTCATTCCATCTTTAATAAACATTCCATGCAAAAATGGTAAAAAAATATTATAAAATATGATAATAACAAATGTTTTACTATATATACCTAATATTAATATTGTCTTCTAACAGGGAGTACCAATCCGCGTAGAACTCGGTCCCAAGGACATGTCCCGCGGCGAGGTGGTGGCGGTGCGGCGCCTCACGGGAGACAAGACCACGCTCAAACGCGCTGACGCCGGCAAACTGCTGCTTGAGATGCTAGAGAAAACTCACCAGGAGATGTTGGCAAAGTAAGTTGTTTTATAACTAGGTTGAGAATGTCAGATAGGCTGTCGCTAGTCGCTACATGTACATTTATACATGGGAAAAAGGTTCGGGGGATAATGATGACATGTCAGTCCCATATGATGCCAATCAAGAGAGCAGAAGTTTTTAAATAACCCATAGGATTTCTCTGCTTTGGAATACTACTGAGTGGATGGAGATGTTTGAACAACGAAATTCTATTGGGTGTCTTGGTGGAATCTGGGTCTAAAACATAGTAAGCCTGAGCTGCTTTCTGTTTGCCACCTTTTTGTAACAATGGATAAGAAGGAAAATCATTAAAGTAGTTGTTTGTTGACTATTCTGTCCGCATTTATCAACTGCAACTGTTTTTTATTTAAGAGCCCAGCTCTTGTTGGTGCAGCTCCTTCCATTTACGCCTATCTAGCACCAATTCCTGAAGTTCCTTATACGTCACTAAACATAAAATTATTTATAGGGCGACCAAAGAGCGCGACGGTAGACTCTCAATGGTGGACAAGTGGGAAGACTTCACGGATGCTTTGGAGCGCAAGCACATCCTACTGGCACCGTTCTGCGGAGAAATCCCTTGCGAAGATAACATCAAGAACGACAGTGCTAGGTAAGTCATTTAAAATTGTAAGAACCGAGTTAAAGACATTAAAGCAACACTAATATTTTAAAGAAGAAAGATGGTATGAATAGGCACAGAAACTTCATGACCAATTTGATAATTCTTCCACATTATCAGAGTTAAATTAGTGCAATAGGCATTAGTTCCCACTAGTATTTAATAAACATCAATAATGTAGGCTTATTGTCACTCATTTCTTTGTGCAGGACTGACGATGACCCAACAACCGAGGTGAAGGCTCCAGCTATGGGTGCCAAGTCCCTATGCGTGCCATTCCAGCAGCCCCGCGCCCTCACTGCAAGCGACAAGTGCATCCACCCAGCTTGCACCAACAAACCCAAATCCATCACACTCTTCGGCAGGAGTTACTAATAAGTTTCAATTAAACAAGCGCAACTTTTATACAAAAATATATAATTTATTATTATCTATGTCTTCGTTTTATTTAAATTTCTCTTTTTTGATTGGTTGGGTTACATTAATATAATTTTCTTGTCAAAAAAATGAGGTAATTACCATTTATTGTCAAAATCATCATCAAATAATATGAAGATATGCATTGAAATACACAAGATACTGAGTAGAACAAGTAAGTCAGGATTAATAGCACACGCCATGTTGCTGTTTAGACTAGCAGAATAGACTTGTTTCCACGTTCTTTTAGGTGCTCAATTAAACTGTCATTGCTCAGCAATCACAACTTTGGGCGCGGAAAACTTATGAAGGCTGTCTTCCAACACTTGTATCCTCCTCTTTTTAGCATTCAATAACTGCACAAACTTTCCATAGAGGCTGGTCTCCAAAGAGGTTTTGATATCTACAAATTTTTCCAATTCAGTTTTGCATTTATGTAGATCTGTCACAATCGCTTCATTCTTTCCATGTAGACGGTCGATTGTACTCCTTAGTTCTTTGTTTTCTTCCAATAGGAAGTCTAGTAGTACGTCTTTTGATTCTGGGCTTGGATCTTGATGAATAGGAACAGAACCATGAACGAGAACCGCTAGACCATGCATAGAGTCTTGAAACCTCTTTTTCCAAGTAAAAGTAGCGGAATTGCTATCCTCATGACTAACAGTAAAATCGTATGTAAATTCACTCGGAATGGACCCCTTCAGACACTTCTTCACTCGTTTATTATATTGTTCTTCTGTTTCTTCAAAGCGTTCTCTATATTTTTTGGCAAATTCATTAGAAAATCTTCCCGACCAAGTCACATCGCCGTCAAATATCTTTATGTGGAACAAATCATTTTGGTTCTGCTTCCAAAGAACTTTTACATACAGAGTTTTTCCTTTAATATCGAATTTTGTGATTGATGTAGTTTTGAATGCATTGTGATCCATTTTTTATTTAAAAAAATGGAACACAATTCCTGAAATTGTTTGCCGATTTTGTTTACAGTTTATTGACATTTGACAATGTCTCTTCCTGACAGATGACAAAAAAACAATTGTCACGACAAAATGTTGGTGTTACCACTTGAAGTCTTATTTCAGGCAGAATGCATTCAAGAGAAGCTTTTGTGAGGAATATTGTTACTTCAGATTTACAAATACTTAGGCGTATTATGCCCTTTGAGGTAGGCGAAGGTGAAAGACTTTCTTAACGTATGCCAAAAAAGTACTAAGCATATGTTATAATGTTATGACTTAACATTATAACATATGCTTAGTACTTTTTTGGCATCCACATTTGGATATAGGAATATCATTATCGAAGTAACTCTCGGACTCGGACTTTGAAGCCTAGTCCGACATCTACGTACAGACACTTGCTTAATTTCTGGAAGGAACATATTTTCTACCTTTAAATGTGCAAAATTAACTTCAGACAGTCAATTGCTATTATGGCTATTTCAATACTGATGAAACTTTTATTGATTCAAGATTATTATCTATAAATATATGATTATGATTTATATGGTTATATCGAGGTTCCCGAATAATTTTAAAATATACTCGTTTTTTCCTCACTAGTAATGATGCATGATGCATTTCGGCAGCATCTTGTAATTTTATTGTATTTTGAACTTCGGTTAGCGACTGACTCACTGAAGTAAATTGTTGTTTCCGATATTTATCGCGAGAGGAGTCATGCTGCGACGATAACAGTGAAATATTAGGTAGTACCTTCATATCAGAGTATATAAAAGGTGTTGTTTACGCAAAAGCCCTATCAGTTCCCAGCCATGATTAAAACAGTTGCCCTATTGTGCCTGGTCGCGACGGCGTCCGCTTTGGGCGGTGAGTTAATTAGTTAAAATAATATGTACCTACTTTTAGTTACATAATTAATTAAACATATTTTTGGTATTCAGATATACGTTTCGTATTATATTTTATATTAGGTATGATATAACACATAAAGTGATATGTTTGATCATGTTTGCAAACAGTAACAACTGGTTTAAATGCAACATTAAAGTTATTGCTCAATTTCATTCGTTGGTAAAGAAAAACAATTCTTTAGTTTTTAATTGTTAGATTATGACATAAGTTAAAAGTTGCATATTTTTAACGATCGGGCTGTTTCCCGCCATTTTACTAGCATGCTGCGGAGAGCATCTACTTCCCATAACCGAAAAATATATCATATCCCATGACAATCAAATATCTGTCTATTGGCAAAATAATGTCTAAAATTAGTTCAGTAACTATCAGCGATTACTTCTTACACGATTCACTAACGCAAAGTTTTTTCTCTTTAAAATAAGTATATAATAGGGGTTAAAGTATGAAATTGCCGATTTGTACTGAAAACCTAAATTGTATTTTTTTTTAATTTTTAACAAACTTATTTAATCAAAATAGTTGCCATTATTATCTATACATTGCGGTCATCTAATAAGAAGGTCATTTATGCCTTTACGATAGAACTCTGAGGATCTAGACTGCACAAACAGTGTGAAAGAATTTTGTTCTGCCTCCTGGGAAGAAACTTCTTGTGACGTAGATAATTGTCCAAATCACAAAAAAAAATGGTCGTCCGTTAGAGCAAGGTCTGGCGAATATGGAGGAAGACGAATAGTTTCCAACTGCAGTTCCTGAAGAGTTAAAACGGTTTATTTTGCTGTATGAGGCCTCGCGTTGTCATGGAGCAATAGCGGTGAAGGTCGATTCATGAGTCGTGGCTGTTTTACTGCTAATTTTTTCAACATTATTCGGTGTTCGGCTGGGTATCTGGGTAGTTTGACTAGGATCGGCGTTCACCGTCTCTCTTAATTTCTCGTTAATCACCTGTCAGGCGGTCTTTCTCATGGCTCGTTCTTCAAGTCGAAGTTTCCACCACGAAAGCGTTTAATCCAAAATCGCACGGCGCGTTCTTTAGCAGACACCTCTTCAAATGCAGCATTGATATTGCGGGCTGTTTCTGCCGTTCAATCCCGCGTCGGAACTCATATTCAAAAATTACTCAAATTTTCGCAGTATCCATCTTTCTTGTTTAAGTTGAATAACAAAAACAATTGAACATCGATAATCAAATGTTTCACATTTTTTAAAAGAAAAACATCACAGAAACCACGTGAAAAAAGTTAAATTCGAAAACCTCAAACCATGAAGACTCTATGGCAATTCAAAAACCTACTAGAATAAAACGGCAATTTCATACTTTAACCCCTAATATCATGCTTCATATAGAAACTAAAAAGTAGTCTAGAAAAATAAAATCGATTGAACTGGCGTTTTTCTGAACCGCTGCAGAAATATAAACATGACTCATAAAAGATTACATACTGTCTATCTCATCTCAAGAGGCAAGATTAGCAAGATAACTGTCGATATATAATCATCATTTCATAATGCAGTTATATGATTCTGTAGCAATGGACATTCCGCACCTAGATTAAAAGTAGCCTTTGTCCTGTCTCAGGCTTTTAATTGCCTGCGTGAAAAAAAATACCTAAATCGGTTCAGTAGTTATGGTGCGAAAGATGGACCGGCAGATACAGTTACTGTAGTAAAATATATTGTTGTCTTATTTTGTGACCCAGGCTCCGAAACTAGTAATCTGATTTGAATAATTCTTCCACGTGTACTTACTAAATTACATTTTCCTGCAATGCGGTATGTCAAACCGCTAGAAATATCATAGAAAAGTAGGCAATTTTATAAGGATAAAAAAAAACTATAAGATATTTTTATATATCTATCTTGATAAGGCACATATCTAAAATCAGTGTTTTGTACTTCTAATGCTTTAATGATAATACGATGTTTTTCAATTAGAAATTAAGCGATTATCGAATAACAAAGTCCTATCGATTAATAGATCATATTCTGATTTTTATCTAGAACAAGATGTTAGGTATTGATTAATGTTGTTTGTTTTCAGGGCCATGGAAGGGAAGCCTGAAGGGTAAGACAAGTTTAGAACGTATTAATCGATACATCGACTTTGGTCAAAAAACCTGATCTGAAAACCTGCACTGCATCCTTGGATGTTTGACAATGTGGTCCACTGAAAACTCCATGCAAAAATTCTCAAGATATCAATTCTACCTACATTTTATTCCATACAACTTATTACTATGCCAAAAACTCATCGAGACTTTACCTACCTTGCCTCGGTTTCACCCGAGTTCCTGAGGAGACTAGCCTAATATGCGTTAACGGCCAAGTTTCATTAAAATCTTTTGAGCCGTTTGCACGTGAGGAAATAGGTAACAAACACACTAATCTCCGCTTTTATAACATCTGCTTGATCTCAGTTTTCTCGAGGGAACGACTACCTATAAGGGTTGGACCACATCTGGCAGCACGGAATCGCCTTTTCCGTCGCCCTTTCTCTTTTTAGAACTGCCATTTGCTAGACCGAGACAGAAAGCATAATGCGATAGCACGCGGCGAAATCCTCAGCTTCACCAGGTCGCAGTATGCTGACGCATACCTATGTTCGCAGCGGCAGCATACTGCAGCATGTGGTAGCATAGGCGGAGCAAATGCCATTCCGTACTGCCAGATGTGGTCCAACCCTTAAACTACCTTCATATTCCAGTGCGATTCGACATAACCCTCTTCGGGATCGGGACCTCAGCGTTCATAGAGCTGCCGCAGTCAGGAACCAAGGCTGTGGCCGCCGGGTGGAAGCAGAAAGAGAGACCTAATGGCCCGGCCGGGTATACTAACCTCGCCATGTGGTGTCCCAAAAACGATTATACCGTATGCGTGCTAATTGACGACACTGATTATATTGCGGGACTGCAAGTTGCGGTACGTACCTATTGTTAGTTATTTAACTAGTTGTTTAGGTATTTAAATCCTAATGTAGGTACTTCTTTGCGGAAGGCCAATCAAACTCTTTGTGCTTTGTCATATCGCGGTAAAAATCATGTGAATCCGAATGGAGTGGATTGAAATCTACCTATAGTTAGAATTAGAGAAATAGAAAGTAAGTAGATAATAATTGACCCTTAATTTAAAATGTAATGAGGTAGGTTCGATCCTGCCCTCTCGGGTAAAGATAGCATGTTGATTGATTGGTTAAGAATACACGTAGGTTAATGAGATCAAATATTTTCGATAATACAACAACAACAGAGTTATTTGTTTCGTTGTAGATACTTACGTATGTATTGCACACGACCTTATATACCTAAGAGCAGTCGTGTGCACACGAATACATTTGATTATGAACTCATACTTGCTTGTGTAATATTATTCAAGTATTTGGCAAAGTCAATATAAATCATTTATTTAATGAAATACATCATTTGACTTTAACTTACCTAATAATATTATCATTATTAAAATTAATACGTCAGTTGCAACTCATGCAACACTAAAGTTAGTATGAAAATACATAGTTTGTAACTGTTCAACTTATTTTACAGTTGAACACCGAGCAATTCTCCAACAACATATATGACTGGACAGCACAGGGCTTCACTTACTGGACCACTGAACTTGATGGATCAGTTAAAAACTACTGGACGACTCAGCAATACTATGTTTCTACTGGTAAGACTCATAACACAGTTTACTTACTAAAAGTAGAATTCTATGAATAGTGTAGATATATTTGACATCATGTTGCTGCCATTCCCACAGTCCCACACAGATTCCGGTCTACCTGCACAAGTGGACCTCCGGTAGACATAGGTACAGTAACGTGTATGGCCGGCATAAGAAATAATTTAATATTTCGACACAAAGTCGGTAGATCTAAATTGCTAAAAATAAATGTACCTACCTACCTACCTACAGAGGATCATAAATCATAATCGGTTATTTTGAACGAAATTTCTTTCCAAAATAACAGTCACAGAAAAATAGACAGTATGGCTTTTAGTGAGGTGCAGGTAACAACCAAGAACTTAATTATCTAACTTATTTAATTAAATTAAAATATGTGTATGTTTGTTGATTTTAAAATAAATGCTCTGTCATCTAAGTAATTGATTATATCATGTTATTTCTGCAGAATTCCTTCAAACTGACGCAGCAGCGCGCATCGCCGCTCGAAACCCGAAGTTGCTACTTCAAGACGAAGCCATCTACGTGTCCGGCTTCAACGGCGAACCCTACAAGATCTCAACTAACGTGTCTGACATTACCAGCGATGAGTCTGACTTTAAAAAAATGGCTTGCATTCCTTGGATGGGTAAGAAAAAGTTATACGAAGATAAAAAGCGCTCGGCAAAAAAATACAGCTTTTACTACATGGCTAGGGAAGCTTGAACAAGTTTGGCAATAGTCAAGGGTAGACAGAAACCAGAAAGGACTGACAAGCAGATTGAGGAAGTCAGATAAGCAGTCTAATGTAAAACACAACTACTCAGCTGCATCTGATTCAGGCTAGTCAGATGATGATGAATACTTTGTATTTTATAATTTTACCTAGCTTCTTACTTCATCTTCAGATTAAAACTAGTTGCAGCTTCGTGGGCAGTGGTTGAAAATACACGTTTTGCTAAGAAATATTTCGTCGGCACAGTTTGATTTCAAAAGTAGGTACCTAAATGCATGATTAATTCCAGGTCAACACTACTACTACAAAATGGACGAGAACTTGGGCTGTGGACCAGGGTCCATGTTCCCCTGGTTCCCACTGGTTGACTCCGACCAGTTGATCGGCGTCGGTTTGTTGACATTCGGCAAACACGCCGTTCCAGAAGGCAATAGGGACTGGTTCGAAACACCCAACAGAGCTGCTGTAGAGGTAATTAATGAATTATTTTATATTTTGAATATTTGTTGGGAATCCAGTTACTGCTACTCAGCTGAATCCAGTTAGACTGAAAACCGACCCCAGCATAGTTGGGAAAAGGCTCGGGAGATGATGATTCAATGGGAATCCAGGGAGGTCTGTGTTCAGCAGTGGCTGTCCTGCGCCTTCAAACTCATTTCAGCGCCTAAAAATATTGTATGTTCCTAAAAAACTTGCAACAAATTTTTTGAAAGTTATTGATATGTTCCTACCTAGACATGGTACACTATTCAGTACTAAAACAAAGATTATTATTGATTCCTACCTAGACTATGAAAATATGCAGTTTAGCGACTGCACACAATGATTCATCTTAAAATAACAAAAGCATTTGGTTGGTAGCATGATTGTAAACCATTTAATCATGTTATTGTTTTATGATTCGTACCTAAAGGTTTAACTGCATAAGCTACCTACATGAATAGATTTAATTTACTGTGTATTTATTTAATTCCAGGCCATAGTACCTCATGGACCTCCGTGCATGTACGACCAAGTTGATAAAGTAGGAGTGGTCACAATGCATACATACTTCATCAAGCATCCATATGCAGTCACATGTGTATTTTAATCAGATACAGATAATATAAAGATTTAAATGCTGTTGTATGCAATCTGTAATTTTAATAAAACCTGTATGTTGTAAGTATATTTTTATTCCTTTGAGTTTACTGTTTTATGTGATGAACATTTCCTGTCATAATTACCTCTCATATAGTTACCGGCACGGATATTGAGCTCTCGACGGAAGAGTGGGGATCGCTTTGCGCACTGTACACATAAGGCAATAAACCAGTAAATCGCTTCTGCGCAGGTAAAGGTCATCGCTCCGTGCCGGTAACTGAATCAAATTTATAGGAATAGTGTAGGTATAGTTCCAAACATGAAAGAGAATCAGTTCAGTAATTTGGTAGCTTTTTGGGTACAAAAAAATAGTACGTATTCATATTTTCAGTGATTAAAACAAAAAAAAATACTATAATACCTATTCATATATTTATTACTAACTGACACCAGTGGGTGCTTTGTGGGAGCGTTTCTTGACTTTCTGCTGTCTTCGTTTGAGATGGCGCTGAATACGTCCAGCTCCTTCCTTCTTGAGCTCTTCATACTGTTTCACTAAAGCTTCCACGCGTTGTTCAGCTGCAGGAATAAATAAGTATTTTACTTAGGTACTGATTTCTGACACATTAGATTTTAAATAAAACTACTTTAACGGATTTTATCAAAAATCAACAAAACTTGTCAGTAATCAACAAAATGTAGGGTAGCTGTTTATAACCAAAATATCAAACAACCAATGCTTTAGTCTGCTATTACGTTTTGGATCAACGTTGGAATTAAATATAACCGCGATAAATTCCGTAAAAAGTAGTTTTATTTAAATATTTTACTTACTATCTGATTGTACTTTAATATTTTTATTTGGCTACGATATTAATGCTATAATTGAAGCAATTTAAAAGACACATTATACACTATGTGTTGTTACATTAATAATTGTTTGGGAAATACAGATTTAGTGATTCAATTTTTAAGTCAATGTTGACATAAACCATGTTTAAGGTGGGCAAAAATAGGGCACGCCACCATCGTGGCGGTAAGTCCCCTCTTTGAGGAGTGGCTCGGGAGGAGTCACGGCGCCCTCACGTACCGCATGACGCAGGTCCTCACCGGACACGGTTGTTTCGGGAGGTACCTGCACCGCATCGGTCGTGAGGAGGCGCCCGGGTGTCACCATTGTGCGGACAGCCCCGAGGACACGGTGGACCACACAGTCCAGGTGTGCCCCGCATGGGTAGGGCACCGCCGGGTCCTCGTCGAGGCTTTGGGCGGCGGCGACCTCTCGCGTCCGGCCCTGGTTCAGGCCATGGTCCAGGGCGAGAGGGAATGGGATGCCGTCGCCTCCTTCTGCGAAGCGGTCATGCTCGAGAAGGAGGAGGCGGAACGCCAGAGAGTTGGCACCTCTCATCCCGGCCGCCGCGCTGGACCAGGTAGACACCATGGGCGCCGGGTGTCGCGAGATGACTCCCGGCCACCGTAGGCGTGGGTCTGTGGGCGGTGAGTTCGGGTGGCTCATCGTCCCTCTGTCTACTTAGACGACAGACCCGTGTCGACGGCGCGCGTTGTTCCACGCGCTCCTCAAAGAGATGTCAGCAACCCCAGCGGGGCCCAGCAGGGCCAAGGTCTGCCGGGGCTGCGGGTTGTTCGAAAGAGATACCGCGGCCCTGGTACATAAAAGGCCTATGATGGAACACGACGATTTTAGTCAGTAAGAATCTGACACTCCCTCACCGCTGCTAACCCAGCGCGGGAGGGGTCATTTGATGATTTTACGTCGCTAAAAAAAAAAAAAAAGGTGGGCAAAAATAAAAGTTAGAAACTTACATTTATTTTTGAAGTGTGGTTGCCTTCCCTCTTTAAACTCTTGCTCAATATGTACTTTATTCTTCTCCATTGCTTCTCTGTCAATCTTACTCTTCTTCGTATGCTTATGTTGATCATTCAACCGTTGAAGTAGTCTCCGTAACTTAATCTGTCTCTCCGGATCTGTAGTCTCCTTCAGTTCAGCTCTAATAGCCTTTATGTCTTTCATACGGATGTCTGATAGGAAATTATAGTTATCGGAGAACTGTTTCTTGTCAAATTCACCACACAGAGGGTCAAATCTGGAAGGGTTTTGGAAGAAAGTTTGGTAAAAGCAAAGTACATCAGTTAGAGACAGTCAGATACTGGACTTAAGACCAGTTCACGGTACACTATTGAGTTCAAATAGAAAAATTAATAGTATAACGAAAGTAATTATTGATTCATTATTACTTTTTCATCAATATGATACATAATACAGTCAAATAACTATTTACTATGAAATATAGTTTTACTTGTAATGAGGAAATCTTATGTAGGAATTAGATCAAGAGACATGATAGCTTTGCCTAGCTATTCAAGCATATAGCTTAAATACAATAATTTTTTACCTTGGATCACGGATCTCCTTTTTCTTAACTGTTGGTATAGCCTGCAACATTCGAACAGGTTTCTTGGAACTCATCTCACGAGGTCTGTTTTTATTTTCTCTTTTGAAAACTTTTGGTCCATCACTCTCTTTCTTCTTGTCAGCCTTACCAAACAGAGCTTCTTTGTATACTTTGGCACCTATTTTTTCTTTTAATTTTTGTAATTCTTCAAATGATAAAGTCGATAGCTGGGATCTTATTTCTGACTGAAAGTTGAAATAATAACATTCTAAGTTAATATGCTTGCTTCACAATCGGAATGAGTATAGCGTAACACTCATGACTGTATGTCATTATTCCTCATATTATGAGGAATCATCTAGCTTACAATGCATGTTTAATTATAAATTTTGTATTCAGTACATCAACAAAATGTGGCGAGTGCGATTTTCGTTTCGTTATCAGTATTAAAATGTTGCTTACCCTTTCCCCATCGTCCTGCTCGTCAACCATAGATTCATTATCTGATTCTTCACTGCTACTCATGTTTAACTTCAATTATTTATTAAAGATTACAGAATCCTTTACAAAACCACCCAATTCAATCAAAACAAAACAATGATTATTTTTTAGGTTAGTTAGAATTGATACGTTTCATTTCACTTTTCACATGTCACATCTGACACTGACAGTTTGACACTTTGACAGATATAGTACTATCGTTCGGAATTCGCTCATGCAGGTACAGTTATGGAACAACCTCACTCACACCAAAATTCTTGCGGTGATAAATAATATGAATTAAATTGATGAACAAATCAATACATCTTCAATACATTCAAATGTATTAAACCTTTTGATTATCAATTTACCTACGTGGTATTATATACCTGTATTCATGCCCCCTATGTACTTCTTTATATACTTAATCTATGTACTCTCTTATGTAATCTCTTATCTACTCCTCTTATGTACTCTCTTATGTACTCCTCTTATGTAATCTCTTATGTACTCCTCTTTTGTAATCTCTTATGTAGGTACTCTCTTATGTACTCTCTTATATAATCTCATATGTACTCCTCTTATGTACTCTCTTATCAACTCGTTTTAACTTTGAAATTAACAGCGGTTGCTCGCGACTTATACGCGTACAATTTTTTTTATCTATACTAATATTATAAATCTAAAGAGTTTGTTTGTTTGAACGTGCTAATCTCAGGAACTGCTGGTCCGATTTGAACTGGAACGGGGTAGGAGAAGTCGTTCAAAACCAGGTAAAACGGGTAACGGCATTGTACTTTCTTCCTAATGTATCTACTCTCCCTGCTGAGTAATAGCAACTGTAGTAAAAGGTTCAGCCTCAATGTCCGCATTGATATAAGCGTATTCGACCCAAGAACCTGAATAGTTATTTTAGGACCCCTAAAAGAAGGGAGAGGTTTTATCCAATCAACAATAAAAAATACGGAATTGTCAATGCTACAATTTCCGAAAAGGTTTTTGACAAAGTTGGTTCACTGTCATCAAAATAATAAAGCTAACAAAACATCAGTCAGCATGGAAAATATCTGGAAAATGTTTCATTAGATCGCGAGTGCGTTGTCCTGGCCCTGCTATACAAAATTATAAAGTAAGAAATGGTAAATTATTACTAATGGATTTAGACGAAGCAATTACCGTGACGAAACTACCAATCCAAGGTGAAATATGCTATCTGATGATAGGGTGGCAGTCTGATTCATTTGAAGTTTATCTTTTCAATAAAGAGAAACTATGGAAGGGGCGGTTTTCGCCGAATCGGCTCTTAGGTTTTAGCAGAAACTTACACATGTCCGAAGTTGCATATTTCGCCGCCGTAAAAAAATGTCTTTCGCAGCCCAGGGACGATTATGTCTACGAATTAAAAAGCGGCTTTTTCTACTGGAAACGTAAAATCCGAGGATCAATTGTCATAGAAGGATTTCTCCCGATGGAATTAGACCCTGCGCCTAAACACGCCCATCCGGATCTGATAGAAGTGTTGATAGCATTAAATAAACACATGAAGCAAAAAGTGCACACCCTCAAATATAGATTCCAGACAATAAAATCTGATTACCAGAAGTGCTTGAGAGACACCGAAGAATTTTTGAACCTTAAAATTGAAATGGAAAAAGCACTCTGTGATAAGTTTTTAAGCTTACTTAGTGTGAAAAAGTCCAAAGTAAACGCCTTAAAATTGAATAAAGCATATTTAAAAGACGACGAAATTATAGATTTGGACATTATAAGTAAAACAGACTAAGTGGTCCTGGTTGATGGTGATCATTTAAAAACTGCGTAATTTAATAAGTCATGTAAACTTATTTATAATATTTATAACAAGACTTGTAAAGAATTGCTTGTATTCGCCAAAATGAAGACTGAAGCGATTTAAGAAAAAAACATATCACCTTTAAAATTCCTCTCTCAGCCTTAAAAAAATACTACAGTAACGAATAAAAAATTATATACTTTCTACTGGCAATGAAAAGGAATCTGAGCGAGGATTTCTGTCAATCCTATTGAACTAGTAACATTTGGACCCCTTCGCAATGGCCAAGAAAAATAATCAAGTGTATTAAAATTGTCTAAAAATATGCACGGGAAAAACACTTTATGGTCAGTGAGACATAAAGCTATTTATATTGTGAGACATTCAGTAATAAAGCGTTTACAAGGACATTGTTTCCGAGTAATTCAACACGAACTTTTTATTTCGTTACTTATGTTTAATCCTATTCATCATCCCCCGAGCCTTTTCCCAACTAAGTTGGGGTCGGTTTCCAGTCTAACCGGATGTAGCTGGGTGCCAGTGCTTTACAAGGAGCGACTGCCCTATCTGACCCCCTCAACCCAGTTACCCGGGCAACCCAATACCCTTCGTTAGACTTATGTCAGACTTACTGTCTTCTGACTACCCGTAACGACTGCCAAGGATGTTCAATGACAGCTGGGACCTACAGTTTAACGTGCCATCCGAAACACAGTCATTGGTGTCTAAGATATACTAGAAAGTACATACAAACTTAGAAAAGTTGCATGGGTACTTGCCTGACTTGAAATCGAACCATGTTTAATCCTATTAAAGTAGTCAATCTCATTGTTCTTCCTTCTTTCTACTAGTTCTTGGTAGTTTTGCTTTAGTAGGTACGTCTACCTAACTATGTACTAAGCTTTCTTTAGTAGTTACAATATACATATTAGGATAAGGTATAAGAAGTTCTTTTTGACAGTAATTCATTTTGGTTGTTTTTACAATTTCGTCCTTTATGTTGAAGTGGAATCCAGAAGTACTTGACAACACTTGGGTTTTCAAGACTTTACAACTAGTGTGGGGCAAGGAGTTCAAAGCAGGAGTGGTCTTCGATTCGATTGGTTGAGATTGCTAAATATTCAGCTAGCTATCATATAAACAGAAAACACTGACAAGATACGAGGGTACAGCCTTTAAGATATAGACTGTACAAAATATTCAGTTTGGTATAGGTTTATAAGGCCACGTTATCCAGTTTTTTGTAAGTACAGGCAACAATCTAATGGGCACCTTTATCCAGGTTGGAGATTCGAAACACTTCTTCGAAAAGAAGTACCTAGTTTAAGAGAAGTAGCTAGTTTCTTAAGGTCTGCCAAAAGTCTTAACTGCAACTACAGTAAAAAACAACAACATTTGGAAACAACATGTTTAATCTTCGAAAATATGCCAAACTGAGACATTATAATCTGCAGCTTAAAAGTCTGATTTTGATGGATTAACCTTCGAAGACACAAAGAGCTTGTCTGGGGGTTTCGATGAAATAAACGTGCATGGTGACTACGCCGGGGTTTTCTGCTAACTCGTAGAAACATTCCGGGCCTTTTGGTACGATGATCTGAAAATAAACATAAGCAATGGTCATATCAGGATACCCTAGAACAAATATAAAGAGATTCTCAGCCGTGATTTGCAAAATATTTTGCGGTTAGACTGACTACACGCAGGTGAGTTCTAGTACATTCATAGTCATTGCCCAGGTGTAGTATGAACGCTATATTAAGTTACAGGGATATGAAGGATATTTAACTCGAAAGACTATATTTGAAGAGATTCTAATTTTCATGCTATACTAGTCATTTCACTCGATTTTTTTTTTGCTTACCTTAACAGCTGCTACTCCAGGACTTTCGAAATAATTGAAATTGTCGGGTCTGACGTCGTATTTGCCGATAAAGTTGAAGCCAATGCCCATCACTACTCCGTTGTAGGAAAGTGGGAACCAGGGGAACAGCCTTCCTTCAGCGCACTCCAAGCTTGTGGTCATGTTGTAGTAGAAATGGTGACCTGAATTTCATATAAATACATCAGTAGTTCAATCGTGTTTTCACAAAAATAGCAGCAGAAAGAAGGCAACATACAACAGCTTAAGAATGACTATTTTGTCCAGCTTCGGACTTCTCTCGGCTGTGACGACGCTCACCACATTACAATGGGTTTATAAACTTAACACTCACCCATATAGATCATGCAGGCTTGTTCTGTGAAACCACTGACACTCGTATCAGCAAGTACGGTAGGGTCGGAGGAAATAGTGTACAATTCTCCGTTGAAACCAGTCACTACCATGGAACCACCCTGGATCAACGTCTCAGTATTTCTTGAAGAGTTGCGAGCTGTTGCGTCAGTCGCAAGATAATCTGAAGAAAAATACAATATATGTTAGTCTTGCCTTGTTTATTTAGGTTACTTTCTGTGTTATGATTCTATGTACATCCTTTTTGAACTATGGATCTCCTTCCTGAACTTGGATGAAACGTGCTTTTCAGGCCCTACGATTATCTGCATTTTTAAATCCGTTTAGTTGTATTATCGTGAAAGCACGACAGACAGACAGAATTATTTTCGATGACCTGAGGCCCTAAGATGTAATTGATGTCTAAAGTTAAACAGATACAAAAGACTCGACTTACCAGCAGTGGAAAAGTATGCTCTGATGGTCCAATAATCTCTTGATGTGCCATTTGACAATGTAGTGGTCCAGCTTGTGAATCCTTGATTTTCGAAATCGTATACCGCATCGCTGATTTGTTCTTGGTCCAGCTGTAAATAAAAAAGTGTTTTGAAATTATCATTTCTGGAACATCAGTATAAATTATCAATAAAATGAAACAATATATGTGTACCTAAATACATATTTATGCCAAGCTTTGAAATGAGTATAGATACGCCAATCTAGTTAGGATTCATCTGATGAAATACCTAGAAGACAATAAATGTTGTGTTTTTCTTCTTTCGATAACGGATCCCTACAGAACCCTTAAGAAAAGTCCAATAGTCCAATAAACAAATAATACATACACCAATTTGGAATGCAGCAATCTGGTAGTTGTCATCGTAGTATAAGTTGAGGGTGTTGTCATCAGCGGGGCCATACAAGACCAGGTTCTCATAGCCACTTGGGAGGGTAGGGCCGGTCTTCTGCACCCAGTTTTTGGCAATCGCTTCCCATATAGTAAGTGGCATCTCGACGAAAGATGAGGAACCGAAGCCGAACGGGTTCAAGTCAAACCTCACTGAAAAACAATTATAGAAAGTTATATAGATATAAAAGATATAGTGATAGAAAGTTGTGATTCCTTAGCTACTCTAACAGTTAAGGCTGCCCGCGTCCGATAAATCGGTGACCAATTTTTTGTACGAGAAAAATAGGACACACTGACAGCAATAGGGCAACGCATACGTTCTACAAAAAGACAGAAAATCCTAGTGAGATAGTCCTGCAAAAAATTGGCACGATTATCTGTCTTACAAAAAGTGTCATGTGGGAAGCCTTTAACCGGATCGGAAATAAAGTTTAGAAGTGATTGACTACACCCTAGTTTCGGACATCGTCCCATATAAGAAAGGTATACCTACTAAGTCACTTGTTTTGGGTTTAGGGTAGTCAGCGGCAGTGAACTTAATATATCTACAAGATTACTAGGTAGTGCTGATCTATAGGTCGAACCCAAAATAGACCACATTTAAGGCAGTCTTACAAACTAAGACCTAGAAGTAGGCCTAGTAAAAAACAAGTAAAAGGAATGTCTCAAGATGAAGTACTAGAAAAATATACAAAGGATTCATCACTTACCCCTCATATTGGCTGTGAAAGCTGCAACAAATAAATACTGCATTAGTTTTAGACATAGGAACTATTTTCGCACATCCATAGGCACATATTATTTTTCTCGTTTGTTCTAATAATACTAGATGTTTTCCCGCAGTTTTACCCGCCCTGAGCGAACTTTGTCCCGTAACGGGATAAAATACAGCATATGTTACTCGGGATTAATCTAGCTTTCTAACAGTGATATAATTTTTCAAATCGCACAAGTAGTTTCGGAGCAATTATATGGTACAAAAAATATTTCTTCTTTATTGGATTAGTATGGAAATAAAGAAATATAAGTAGGATTGGAATACTCACCACCGAAGGCGGGTGCAGCCACGAGGCATAGTAGAGCGATTGTCCGGATCATGGTGGAAACTGGAAACTGTGTACTGATGGTGTGTTACAAGCCGTTTATATACACGCGATGTGGCTTCAGGCACCGTTCAGCCGTTGTTTGAACAAAGCGTATGCAAATGCGGTATGGGTTCTTCATATACTCAAAATTTTATTTTCTTATATCGGACAGTTTTTCAAGTAAGTACCAACGGAACTTTTTTAAGTTATATACTTATGTCCCTTTGTACTGGTGGGTGTTTCTTGGAACCCAATTATGAATTATGAGTGGCGAAAGAAAAAATGTTGAGGAAACTTGGACTGAATCGCCTATCCTCCTTGAGAAGCACGCTCATCTTATCTGTATGCGAAGTGTCCTGTGCCATGATTAGGCGTTACTTGTAATTCGACGTATATCCGTAAGGATCTCATCGAAGGGTCCCAGAGCAAGATGCGTACCCCAGGCACCACTGGATCCTGTTAAATAAGCACGTTTAGAGAAATCTGTAAATAATTAAATGTCCAATTTTGGAGATAACAAATGGTTCAAATAACTCGAAAATTACTGAGCTTCGCCGGGGTTCTTCGATAGGGGTGGGATAGTGTGTAGCCTAATTTGTCACTCTGTGGAAATACAAGATTGCTTGACTTTGTGTACCTACCCTGGACAGAGTACCTATCCCAAAACTGGTTATTTTTTTCAAAGTTAACCTGATTTTTGACACCGACGACGCATGTAGATATTTAAAATATGTACCTAATTCAGATTTTGAATCAATACTAAATAGTTGCGATTATGTATCACTAGCTGGTGCCCGCGACTTCGTCTGCGCAGGTTTAGTATTTCGAACAATATGTTTACAAATTGTAGCCTATGTGTTATTCTGATGTATAAGCTATATTATTGTAAAGTTTCATTAAAATCCATTCAGTAGTTTTTGCGTGAAAGAGTAACAAACATCCATACATCCATACATCCATACATACAAACTTTCGCGTTTATAATATGAGTAGGATTGTTTATCACTAATTTAGAATTTAATGTAAACAAGTTTGTCTTCCAGGACCCTTTCTTTCAGGAAATATAAAAAAAGCAAATTACCATGATGAGATCATCGACATATTCTTAGGACCCCAAAATAGGCAGAAAACACCTAAGTACACATGAGAAAAATATCAAATTTTCCTCTTACGTTATTTGCACAATTGTCGAAATCGAAAAAGTAAAGAAACAATTAAATTAACATTAATTAAGTCAGTTTTTATGTGATATTTTTTTGAAATTGAAAGCACGTATAGGTACCTATTTTGTCTGTTCATGCTGTTTTGTTTTATATGCTCCACCTGAGTAAATAATGTACGCTTAATTATTAAAATACGGACATTGAGATGATATTTGTTCTGCGAATTTCAGAAAAAGTCGGTTAGTGCGAAACGTGAACCAATTCGAGGCTGACGTCTCTTTAGACACGGGGACTTCTACTTAAAAATAGTTTTAATAATTATTATGTAGTCGTCTATGATCTAGATAACATAAGTACTTGAGTATTATAGTTCTAGATCCAAGATTTAAACGGTTGCCGGTAAGCGGGTGAGACGCAGCTTTGTGAAGCATCCAGTAAAATAATAATAAATCCGTGCCTAAATAATGTTAATCGCTTTTATTCTTATATAGATTCGAAATAAAATTGTAAGTAAAAAGTTTCAGAAAAGCTCGCGTTTTTGTAATTTTATCGAAGAAGACATTTCCATTTTCCATCTTGATATTTTTTACGCAATAAAGCAAATAAAAATATTTCTTGGTCAGGAAATGACCAAGGTATTGTTGCATAATGTTTTCTGGCTTGTCCAGTTAATACTAAAAATCCTTTTATGACCTATGATTGAAAGATAAAATAGGCCATGGATGCTGTCTGGCTGAATCCAGTTTGTCCAATAGCCGACCTCAGCCTAGTTACGAGTAGACATAGAGGATGATCTAAGAAAGAGTAGATCTATGAACCTATATTTTCATAAATATCCTAAAGTGACACGTTTTAGGCGCCACCTGGACGATAAATTAATAATAATGAAAAGGCAGGAAACAGCTACAGCTTATCGGCCTTTCCCAATATTCTATCACATCCTCAAAGCCTTTTTCCCAACTATGTTGGGGTTGGCTTCCAGTCTAACCGGATATAGCTGGGTACCAGTGCTTTACAAGGAGCGACTGCCCCATCTGACCCCCTCAACCCAGGTACCCGGGCAACCCAATACCTCTTGGTTAGACTGGTGTCAGACTTACTGGCTTCTGACTACCCGTAACGACTGCCAATGATGTTCAATGACAGCCGGGACCTGCGGTTTAACGTGCCATCCGAAACACAGCCATTGGTCTCCAAGATATACTTCGATCCCAATATTCCATCTACATGTGGAATTGTTTACTGGAGATAGAATATTGACATTAGCCCAATACGAATAATGTCAAATTCCTGATACTGAACGGATAATTAGAATATGAATATTAAAGTTTTCTTATTGTATTTGTAACAGAATAAAATAGCTGAACTTAAAATAGAACGCCACAAAGGATTGCAGTTTTATCATAGAAGGTAGGTATACTTATAATCCAAAGTCTGTGTACTTTATTTTTTAACGCAACGGATGTCGCAGGCAATCATCGTATAACAACCGAGCATAGATGCAGTAAACCCACTTTAGAATTTCTATGGTTTTTCGTTTTTCCCTTTGTCTTCAGTCCAGTCCATTCAACTTGTACCGTATCATTGAAACTACGTTTAACCAAAAAAAACCTATAAGTACCTGAACATAGGCTAGTAGGTATAGATAAGTACCGTAAAAGTCTTTTATTTATTTTATTTAATTTTTTATTTCTAAATCCTGACCTTATCTACATAGTTTCTATTGATACCTCCATTAGACTGTGGACACATATGGTTTCTTCCAAATAACAAAAGAAATAGAATCTCATTAATTAATTATTAAGTAGGTACTTCTTCTTTTGTGAGGAAAGTGACTTGCTTGTTTTACATGTTGTATATATCAGAATTTGGGACAAACAATACATACAAATTCGCCATGCCAAATCACCGTGAAAGCTATGTTAACCGTATTAAAATGATCAATAATTCATGGCCATTCACCATCTTTTATTATTCTCTGCACTATCTGCCTCTTCTCACTTCAAACAGAGAAGGACTGGGCTGTAATCACCACGTCTGTTTAAATGTGGGTTCATGATTTGACTCTTCGTCATCACAACTCAAAACGTCCACTGATGGACAAAGGCTGGGCTGGGCATGCGCTTGCGTGGCTGTACAAGATGTATGTGGTAAAGACGTGGAATCTAGAGAGAATACATAGGTACATTAATTCTATTAAAAAAATATATATATATTTATTTCCAAAAAGTTGATTTAGATAGACACTTTGGTATGCAGATAAAACCGCAAGTCTAAATTCTGCAAATATGAGAAAATCGATTTGGAAATACCTATGGAGAACAAAATGAAGATGAAGAGTTTACCATTCAAGAACTCAAAACGGCCGAAAAATGTGGTCTTTAAAAAAAGTCCTGCGAAAAAATCGGTACAAAGTCTACTAGAGCAGTCCGGAATATAAACTAAGTAGACAAACTCGGTTAGTTTTTTTTCTAACGTTTCCTGTATAACCAGTATTCTAACGCTATTTATTTACTAACCTACTGATGTAAGTTTGTTACGCTAATCTTGTGTATCACGACCAATTGTACTGGAGGCATCAGTAACACAACACTGGTGTTCGCGTTCACACGGAACTATCGATATTTCGCTAAGTTTAAACATTTTTTATCGATAAAATGAATTGTGTTATTGTGATTCTGTCTATCGTTGCTACGGTCTGTGGTATGTATTTTTAGAGTACAGTTTGGAAATATACATATTTGAATGCAATTTTTTTGATAGGAATATATAGGATTGGTCTCTTAAATAAAGATACTCTGATTTTGTTGTTTAAATAATGGTTTCTATTTAGTCGTTAATGACACTCATAGTCTATCGGGGACGTTAGAGCGGGTTGTTCTCGGTGCGACCAAAATATATTTTCGATGACGAAAATATGTATTGTGATAGTAATAAAAACTTTCACGTTCATATAGAGGAATGTACCTATGAAGTGCAGTACTAAATATTTTACCTGCCTATATTAGTCAAAGATAAATAGACCTATAACAATCAATACATGAGTAAACAAAAGTAAAAACACCAACAGTACATAGGTTTAATTCAGTTTCTTAGAATTCAGAATTGATAAGAAAATAAAAACCTACTTTTTATCCGGGTGTTCAAATCAGTTCCCTCGGGATGTTTTAAAAAATCAGAGCGTACTTGTACGTACTGGTATCTAAGAACATTTAAGATGTTTTGCATAGTTTTTTCTTTAGATGTTTTCCTTAACCGTTACTTAGCAATCCCATAATCATCTACATAATTGAAATGCATTAGTCTGAATGATTAATCATCTTAATCATCTATTTATTACATTCTTGACTCTAGACTAACGAACCGAGATTTTTTATTGCTAGTGGATAAAAACTATAGATTAAAATAAAACATAACCGTTATTATTTATTTACCCGATTACAGTTGCCTTTCTCGTTTTGGCTCAAACTAATTGATTGCAATTTTTTTTCTACAATTCTGTAGTATCTGCTAAGGTTAAGTAAATATTAACATTTTCATGTATCCTGTTCCAGGTATCCAATATGACGGTCTCAGAGGTATGATCTTACCTACTTATTTTTTTCATGAAACTTCCGATCCCACCAATTGACGTTTACATTCTTTAAAGAAACCTAGGCTAGTAGTCTTCAACTCTTGATTGAAGCTAGTTGATCAACTGTTGAGAATAAAATTAACCTCTGGGTTCGATTCCCAAGCAGTGAAATTGTTCACTTCTATGAAGTAAAAATTAAGATTAGGATAAGCGACAGTTTCGCTCGAAATTAATGTCTATTAAAAATATCTTAAGATCATAGAAAAAAGATACAATAAAACCTTATTTACCTATGTATCACCTGTTGCTCAAAAAGTGCTTCAATATACCCTTCTTAACGAAATATATTCACCTGTATCCCCAGTCAAGTTCGGTTGGACGGACGCCCTAGCGGACATGGAGTACTTCTTCAAGATCCCCCGCACCATCGCCGAGGTGGAGAACGAGGGTTGGCTGCGGACGGAGAGGCCACCAGGTCCACTGCCAGAGCTTAGGATGTACTGTCCTCCTGGGAGGGGGGTCTGCCCTCTGTATGATACGGCCGGCTTTGTGGCTGGGCTTATGGTTGCAGTGAGTAGAATTTTGATATAAACCCTAAAATCGACAGAAGTCTTTCAAATATAACTTTGGTGCGCCGAAGTTGGCTGCAGGGACTTTATGACAGTTGAATCAAAATTTACCAAAAAAAACATCAGAGCGAACACCTTGAGTTTTTTACCACCAATGCATGTCTTGGCCGTAATTAATTTTAAATTAAAGATTTTTTATTCTTCTACATTTATGGAGTAGGTATGTTGTCTTGTATGTAAGTACATACATAATTTGTTTACGGTTTACTACATACTTTATAAGCGAAGCTTCATTCATGTAAACCTGACAATGAAACGAATCAATCAGTCGACCCCATTATGCCGTTGCCAGAATTGCGACAATCATCACATACACAGCATGCTTTGTCAAAATGCTTGAAGTAGATCCACCCGAACGACGTGAAACAGCTATCGCATAGTATCATCACTACATGTATAAAACAAAGTAGCTTTTTCTGTCCCTATACCCCTATGTCCCTTTGTACGCTTAAATCTTCAAAACTACGCAACCGATTATCATTCGGTTTTCTCTAATAGATAGAGTGGTTGAAGAGGTAGGTTTGTATGTATAATAACATCCAATTAATTGTGAGGAAATACTGACATCCCGTGCAAAGCCGGGGCGGGTAGCTAGTTGCACATTTTTTTTCCTCCATGAACCATAACAGGTTAAACTTAAGCTAATACGATATATAGGACACTGTAATACCTAGAATACAGGACGTTAGCGTAATGCTGCCCAAAGTAATTTGGAAAAAATCGTGGACTAAATGTAGTATACCATATACAGTAGGTAAATAATGTATGAACGAGTACATACATTTGGTGCATGGTCCCGCAAATCTCTTCCTGATTGCTGTCCACAACGCTCGGCCAATTCAAGCTGGTGACGCGACGTGCGTTTATCTAATTTATTTGAATGAACAAGATCAATCGGAGGGTCGGGGACCCACGCTTACAATGTAACTACGTAATCCCAGTGAGAATGGTGTTCTGGAAGGTTTTACACTTGGAAATGGGGATTTTTATGATGAAATAGCTGGAGGTTTTGCCTTAAATGCAGTAGATGGATATTGCTGAGAAGTTTGTACAAATCCTACCCTGTTCTGGGTTAGCAGTTAGCAGAGCGCAGTTTGGTGGAATTGTTAAATTGTGTTCAGCTTGATTTGATCTTTGGTACATTATATGTAAGATGATATTTGATTTAATTTATTACAGAAGTACCTTTAGTACAATTTTAGGAAAGAACAGAAAGTATATTTAAAAATGTCTCAGTTAATTTATTGTTATGTCGATATATTCATGGATGTCAACCATCAGACTCTCTAACTCTCGTTTTCACGGTTGTTTTCTGGTAAAGGAGCATAGTCAGAAAATATAGTCATTCTACCGTAATCGAGCCATCCAATTTGTTAAACGGCAAGCATTAAGGTAACCTCAGATAATGTCATGATTACCTTAAATGGGTCACCTGCAAGTCACCTGTTTGAAGATTGAGCACGCGCATGTGACGTCACGGCTTAAAACATTCAAGATCACGGCGCATGCGTAGTAAAGTATGAAACGACCGGTGCAATCGTTTATAGACAGTTTACGTAACTATGTTTTCTATTGTTTTATTTCATTACTTATTAGGTTCACCCGCAGTATGTATCATATATGGACAATCCACATAACACAAAATCTATACTAATGTTTATGCCAAATTAATTACTGTACTTGTAAATTATTTTGACATGTTTACATACGAGTACCTGAGTAATCATGACAAGATTCTAAGTAAAAACAACTTCTGTGGTATGCATTAGTGAAATAAATTCATTCACACGCTGAAGAATTTGATTTTGTATATCTTGAAATATAAACATTGATCATTTTTATTCGAACACCAGGAAGGAGGATTTTACAATGTTATTCAATATGTTTTAGATTCCAGTGGAAGACTTCGTGTCGGTGGTGAAGCCTGAGAAGAAGTTCATCAAATGGTCAGCACCAGCTGCTGAAGGAGAACCAGCTAAGGACTACTGGACCGCCACGCAATACTTTGTCTCTGAAGGTAAGTGGCAAACAGAAAAAACGAAGGCTCACGAAGATCACATTTTTTGTAACAAATTAATATTAGGTACACGTAATAATGGTTAGTAGCCATTTATCAAACATGCAGTCGAAACAGGAAAGATGGTAGATGAATTTTGCCCAAGGCTCCAATCAGGGTTTCCACAGGTTGATGACCAGGTTATATGGAACACGTTGGGGATGACTGTAGGCGATAAAGTCAGTGTTCCCTCCTGTTTTGCCATGTACTCACAATTATTGTCATCTTCCTCTTGAGGAATTACTCTGACTCACTGATTTAAAAAATCCCTTTATCAGGAAACTTAAGACTTATAGCAGTAAATGCAATTAACTTGATATTGGACACAGGTCGAATATGAGCGCCATACTGAGACGAAGGTTCTTGTTCTCAATAAAGTGATGGCCGCTAAAATGTAACTGATACGTGTCCATTGTCTTCCAAAGCCATTAGGTTCAGAACAGAAATCTCGAGACAATTTTTATCTAGGTAGGCTTATGAACAATACGTTCATTTATTACTTGGTTTTATTGGATTTAAATATAAAATTAATAACGTGTTTGGTTTATTAATATTTAATATGATTAATTTTAAATAAATTAGAACTCGGGATTTATCAACTCATTAAAATAAATGCATTGTATATCATGTAATATTTTCATCCTGAAAATGTTAATCATTAGCGTGCTAATGATTTCAGCTAACATAATGTAAAATATATACCTATCCATACATATGGGAACCCTGTTTCATCTGATAATATGGATAGAGGATATAAAAGGATCGACACAATTCGTGTAACGTAATTCCTGATCTTAACACTGATACTCTAGTAATACATCAATAATCCATGTTTAATGGACACCTGTTGCTATTAAGTAATGTTATTAGCAAGGATCAGTGTAAGTAGTTTTGATTAGGAAGATTTTATGAACCCATTAATGATTAAACAAAATATGCACCTTCAATGAGAAAAAAAGTGATGTTGTAACAGATTGAGATACTCCCGAAAACGAAATTACTGAAAGTTTGCTTAAACGAAAACAGCAAATCGCTTGAAATCTTGAAGAGCTAGTGTTCTTTTTATATAGTTTTTTTTACTCGAAAAGTGTTGACATTGTTGATGAACCAATAAATAAATAACTAGGTGTTTCATTAAGTGGAGGGCCTAAGACAAATAAATATATGATTGCAGATTATGTATTTTCCTTAGAATCTCTGAAGGCCGGGGCGGGCCCACAAGTGGAGAATGGAGCGACATTGCAAGATGGCGGAGTGTGGGTAGCGGGCCATGATTTACGACTGATGAGGATACCCAGCACTGAAGCAGAGCTCAACAGTACCACCTTCAAGAAACAGAACTGCATTCCTAACATGGGTAATTCCAATATTTCCTTCAAGGTAACACAGCTAGGAAAATCTTAAATATTGCCCTTGCCTATTACCGGATCTTAAGTTGGGCCCAAGGTAATGCCTTGAGGTAAACCACAAATATTCAATATTTCTTACTGTTTGGTTCTACAGTAAATGATAAGGTAAGCTTCAAATAAACAGAACAGTTTTATAAACCTATAAAAGTACCTTTCAATGTCACAACCTCCATACTTCTTAAGGTGATAAGGATATGAACGGTGTCGAAGGCCATAGCCAGATCTTTCCAAATAAAGTTGTTTACTAACATTTACTTTGAAATGTTTAAAGGTACCCATTATTACTACAACATGACTCGTGATCTGAACTGTGAGGAGTTGCTTCCATGGTTTGCGCTGACCACACAGGGGGATCTGGTCGGCACTGGGTTCCAAGTGATTGGTAAAGTGACTAAACGAAAGCAGAGGGAGTGGTTCGAGTCTATACCGAACCCTAAGCAGAGTATTCAGGTAATGAACAATTACTTTAATCATCAAACATTTTAGAAGATAGAATGCAGTACAGTGATGCTACTTAACATCACGGCTTAGACAAGCAAATAAATGGTATCCAATGTCAAAGGAGGCTCATGCATATTTACATGATCATTTACAGATCAATTTACAATTCCGTCATGAATACATGGAATTAAATACCAATAATACAGACAGACATTAAAGTTCATAAGATAATATTGTTCATTTCCAGGTGACGATTCCCTTCGCACCAGACTGTTTGGGTGATTGGGGTGAGAAGTACGGAGTCATATCGATGCACATCTACTTCGTCAACGACCCCTGGAATATTCAGTGCAAGTAAGTTAAATCGTAGAATCCATATCAATACGTTTTAGTGTGTTTGTTATGTTATGAAATATTCACAGAGTTATAAATAACTGAAAATATGTGCATGATCGTTCATAGTATTGTATTCTTGCAAAGAGTCTACTTATTGCACCCGGGTAAAAAGTAATGTTCCAAGTTGCAACCCTTGCGTGCTAGTTAAGGATTCGAACCGCCACGCATTGACTACAAGTTACAACACAATTTGGCGGAATCTCGCTATAAGAATGGGCACGATTGTCTCTAACATACATTAAAAGGCTTGTTAGTCAATGATTCAATATTGTAACGTTCCTAATGCTGAAATCGAAGCTCTAATAAAATCTTCACATTTCCAGGTCTGGTGACTCCATCAAGCCAGCCCCGGCAATAGACAGGCTGCTTCTCAATGGATACAGATACGCTAACCAGATATCAGACGAAGTCTATAAGTTATTTAGTGGATAAACTTATACCTGTAATAGTTTTAAGATGTCATAGAATTGGGGATTTGACACCACTATTCAAATGATAGGTTTGTCTTCATGATTCAAATGGGCTGTGTCAATGCAACAATTGCATATTGAATAAGAACTGAATTTTACAGTTTCAGCAAAACCATAATTGAAATAACGGTAATTGGTGTCAACTGCCCAATTATGATTTACTTCATATTTAAGAATGGTTTGGACAAAACAAAGAGATTATGATTCGAAAATGCAATTTTATTGATTTACGATTGTATATTTATTTATTTAAAGGTAGCGTTTAAGGAAAATCTTATTTGTACATTGATTGGCAATTTGGCTGAGATCCTACAAGACAAGAATATATGAAAATTATTAAACAAACGAAGTGGTTTTTATTTACTTCTTTTAACGTAGCTTTAATTTAATGACGACATTAAGCCGTTTGAAGCTTGGCTTGAGTGGAGTGATACTTTATTTCAGTCAATGGTAAGTTCAACCCCAGGAGCTCTTTATATTCGCTATTTCTCTTAATTACTGTGAAATTACTTTTCTTTATAAGAAAACGTTGCCACAAATTAAACTTCCACGATACAACATAAACTCCCAGGACGCGTTGCACCATTTAACAGTATCTAACGATATCGAAACCATAGCAGTCCATGAAGTTGCTGCCCATTGGTCAAATCGGCGAATTCATGGGTGCTTATGGTTTGCTTATATACTCTAGGTAAATGGAAAAACCGACCATACAACAAGATATGATATCTTAGAGGCTTTTACAAACTTCACTTGTTTCTGGTGGTAAACGAACCTTTGATAAGAGTGCCGACACTTTGGTAGCGTAGTGAAGCAGCATAAGCAGAAAGTACCAAAAACTAATTTGCAACACATCTAATAAGATGTTAAATCCAGCAAAGTACATAAAGAATATTAAAATAGATTGAAACTCAAACAGAAAGTGGGACGCTGCGTTGGTTGACAAAACAAAATTAATTTCAAGCAGGCTTTACAGCCGCCATTAAAAGTTACGCGAACGTAAAACGGAATACTTTGTTAATGTCAAAGTTGAATTATAGTAAAACTTGGTGTTTTGGGGAAGGAACCAATTCGTGATGAGTCTTAATATGTAACTAAGTACTGAGGTATCTAAACAAGTAAGCATCAGGTACAAGAATAACAATGTCCCTTATGTATAATTGAAGATATGTATGTAGTTACTGAAGTCCTAATGTTGTCTTTCAAGTAGTTGATTTGCTCTATATAGGAAACTCATTAGATAGCCACAAGTTTGCATATAGCAAGTTGTAGATAATAAGAAAACGGGGTATGAGACTAGTAACAGTTAGATACATAAAGTTGTGGACAATGGACATCTACATTATCTATGTAAATTCTTCAGGAAGCAGACCTCACTAGCAGCATCAATATTAGAAAGATCCTTAGCTAATTTCTATCAACTATTGATATTTATCAGTCATCGACTGAGAGGACTGAAAACTTGTAAAATACAAAAAATAAATTAAAGAAATACCTACCTCGAATATTTTCGCATACTTATTACTCCAAAATTCCTAAAATGTCTCCGGTCTGTTGCTCTCAGAATATTAAACGGTCAAATATATAATTTCTGTAGGTATTTCATTAATTTTATTTCTGCTATCCGGAGCGCCTACTGAAAAGCATTGGCAACGCATAAATCGTCGTATAAAATCTTCGGCGCCGGCCAGCCGTTGTCATTTTAACGTCCTGATAATATAACCTACACTAAAATGTAATTGATTTAATTGTAATTTGTGATGCTGGAATTTTCTTGTATTGCCAATAGTTAACCTTATTTGGTTGAAATGAAAGATTCTTTATGGAATGTCTGTGCAGTCTGCTTTTCTTATTATTCATGTATCACATCCTAAAAAAAGAAAGGAAAATATCTACACGCAAATTAAATAGATAAGTCGTGACCCTACAGCAAAGGTAGCGGGCATATGACTAGTGACCTCTAAGACCGAGAAATCTGTCTATGCTGTAGTACATAATATTGCCCAGGTTGCTGATGTTGATGAAGCCAAGTTCCTTGGTTAGGTCGAGCCACAAAAAACTTAGGGTAGGTACATACCTACACGGGTGTAATCACAGCATGTAGGAAATATTTGTCTAACCCTTGCTATCTAAGCGCCAAAGGCGACAATTTATCTTGTCCTTCACGACCTACTTGGGGTCTTTGAAAAAGTGATGCAGAAAAAGTTGCTATAGTTTCAGTAGTAGGGAAGTATACCAAATTCGTTCCATTTCTCTTCCGTAATCTAAATCATTTGAATACAGATGTATTAAAGAATTGTTTCTATCTTACCTAACGTCTATTATTTTCGGATTATAAACCCCAGCTTACTATCCGGAACAAAATAATCTTGCATGTCCTTAAATTCGTCATAATGATGCGATCAACATATGAAGCGAACTGTGGCGTAGTTGAATATTTGTTCTCGGTTACATAACTCAAGTTTTGTGTTGAAAGAATTTTGGGTGGCATGACTCAATAAAATGTTTATGCAATGAGGAACGTACTTGCTTCTGCGAAGTTGAAGATGCATTTGAAAATTTTATTGTCATCTTTATTGCAAGGCGTTAGAGTGTAGATGGTGTTATAAAGGTGTTAGGAGTAAGTTTGTTTTAGAACAAAATAAAAGTAATGCAATGCTATTATTCTATACGGTTGGGTATATCATATCCGGTGACTGCCTTTGGGAATTATTCCTAAACCGTGATGGGATTATGAAATGTATCGGTACTAACAGTTTGTCCGGTTTCTTAACATTTGTTTGTTTTGGGTAGGTACAGGAGGATTGATGTATTTGTCAATGTTTTCTTTAAGGGGAGTTGCTTTAAGAATTTGCCACTTAAACATCCTATTTCAAATTGCTTGAACAAACAGGCACCTTCATTTATTTCTATTCGCCGTCAACAAAAAGCAGACGTTTTTGCTGAAAACTTCCTTTTAAAACCAAAATACTAAACACATGACAAATAGAATTACTACAAACAAATTCTAGATTAGGCAACAAAACGTCTATTATACTTCGAAGGTTGTCAGACGGATAAATTCCTTCCAGTTCCTCTGAATCACCAGGTGTTTGGGAATGCCCGCGACGTCGTCCATTTGGCACAAGGCTAATAGTCGTGACACGGATAGCTATCCAACGTGCTTACCCATTGTTGCTTAAGTGGCTAAGTTTAATGGCTTTGGTTATTTCAAAAAGGTTTATGCTGATTGTTTTCTTGGAATTCCCATTTGGTAAGGATTGTTAGGGGTTTATAAACATGTAGAAATTTGCCCCTATTTACAACTTACTGCTCAGAAAAAGTTTAAATTATCCCAACATGTGTGTGGGGTTTGGTCATAGATTTATTTTGAAGTGATAGCGGGATTTTCTTTTATATAAGGTTGTCCCTCGTTGCATAGAAATTAAAGTAAATAACGTAAGTATATGAAGGTTTATCCCCAATCTATTTCTTTTCAATTTGGAGATCATGCGGCGTAAAAGAATTTCAAGCATATTCAGCTGTGCTATTAAAATATTGCTCGTAATGAGTAAATCTGGGTAACTAATCGATATTTCCGCCGTTTCACATTCAGGAATATTTATTATTGAAGATTAATATCGGCCAGATTAAGGCCAGCAGCTGCAGGAACCTATCTATCATCATCAGGGTATTTAACATTTTTTACAGCGGGATTCCCGAGTAGTGTTTGGCCTTTCAAGTATTGTGATTGCGAAGTCAGGCAAATACTAATGTAATTTTTGTAAGTCACAATATGTACTTTCTTAGTTTGAATGTACATCTTGCATCAGAGAGCACATAAATGTCGGTCCTGTGCCTGATCTCTCTCCGGTCGTGTCGGATAGCTGTCCCATCCGTGAAGGTATATTGAGTGCACCTGTGTAATCGGCTAGGAGGACATCATCATCATCTACATCTTTAGACACGAATGGTTAAGTAAAGATAAAGGAAAAACAACTTGAGCGAAAGTCAAATTTGAAATCTAAAATCGCCAATCCACCTTCTACAAGTGTGATGACCTGTGCCCTGCATTTGGACAGTAAAAAGATTAATGGTAATGATTCCCTTGCCTATAAAATGATGCAAATAAATCACAATGTAGATCCAGAGATTTGTAACATAACAACCGGTTTGTGTAACATTTGTAAATGACAACAAACAAGTGTGCTAATCGTCCTATTGATTGAGAACAAACAATAATTATTGAGCTTGTCTATTTGTAATCGCCCATTCACAATGATTGCATTTGTCTGTTGTTGATTTAGCTGTGGAGTGTGCAATTGACTGTTCCTGAGTTATGTCATGGTGGAGGTAGACGTTGTGTTGATACTGGGCTAAGGTGCCTACTTGACTTGCGATTTTGTGTGAGATCTGATCCTAACTTGCGCAGGTACTACACAATAATCCTTCACTAAGGAACTCAATTACAGCAAGATATTTCAAGAATTTCTTACGGGAACATGAAAAAAGTACTGACTGGAGTCATAAGCTCCCATTCTACTTTCTAATATTATAAAATGCGAAAAACGACTGACCCAATTTAAATGAAATAGGTAGTTCTCAGATAATGTATAAACCTGAGAAAGGACATAGGCTAGTTTATCCGGGTGCGAGAAATAGTTATGTTTCGTCGTGGCGTGGGTGGAAACGCGAGGTAGATCTAGTAGCAAATCAATAGCAATTTAAAGTTTCTGCATACTTTAGACAGGTGATGTGAAAATTGGCTATGGTATTACGCGACATCCAATGAACAGAAGCTATCTATCTATAGCTAATACATCTGCACATTTGACACTAATGTAAGTAATGTCTACAGAAACAAAAACCCCAAATAACACGTGATCCAAGGCTCAAGGCACTTGTGCACACATCGGCAAACGTCTGCCCAAACGGGGCCATTATCATAGCTCATAGAACTGATGATGCGGGCCAAATGAAGGTTTTATGTATTTAACGCTAAATATATTGAGCGATCTGAGTACCACACTGCAGACTAAATAGTCGGCCGACAGTTGTCATTTTTATTAGAAACTAAAAGTACATTGTAATATTATTTTGTTTCTGTAAGCACTACGTATTTTTCTGATGTTTTGGTGCTCCCCACTTGCAGTGCAAAACATGGAAACACAGGGCGACACGACCTATGCAACTGACTCTGTGGACGGCAGAGTTTCCAAAATTTGTTCCTGGAAACATTCAAGTGATGTTTCAAAAACTGTGTACCCGAAACATTGTTGCTCAATGAATATGTGGCTTTAAAGAAAATCTTGATTTCAATCAAAGTTTTCATTGGGTCTGACACGGCTCATTACCTGAACTCCGTAATGTGGGTACTACCATCTTTAAACTGCTTTATGAGCCCAAACCAACTATCGGCCGACTAAAAGTTTGCAGTGTGGTACTCTTATACTTACCTATTTACTTCAGCCGGTAAAAGCTTGTGTTCACAGCTGTTTTTGTAAAGGTCGGTGTTTGTGGCGTATTGTCTATGGTAAGCTGAAAGGTTCTGTGGGCGTTTATAAATCATGGTATTGTTAGCCGCCCTTTTGGGTTCTGAAAGGAAATTAATTTATGGTTTAAACAACATCGTGAATTAATTAGATTTGGATAATACTTAATGGGAAAATGTCAAGTATAAAAAATATCGGCAAACTGGGTACTGGATTTTTTTCTCTCCATCTTAAACGTTAAAACCATTTTAGTCCGTGAGAAAGGTCTTTCTAAGTCTTTTCTTATTCCTTAAAAAACATAGATTAATGCGTCCAGTAGCCTACTGTGTGTTTTTCAGTAGGTACTTACGGCACGATAGACAGAGTAACTTTCTCACTATACTTAAATGAGGATTATCTTCCGTATTCATATCAATAACCTAAGCTGCCTTTGATGTTTATAGGCTATCATTACGTTAAAATAAAATACTCATAACCCATTTACATCAAATAAGACGCCATCTTGAAATCCCATAGACCACGCATCATAATATTCATAATTGCCTAAACCCTGATTACCGTTTACAACAGACTTGTGAACCTCAGTTCCGCAGTAAGCTTACTCAAAAGGGGACCATGGGGGAACTATAAATAGGTAAATGGGTTATGTAATTACCAGGTACGCTCAATAGGGGATGAGTCGACACTAAGGGGTTGAGTCCGACCTTACGCAAATATTGTCCGCTTAGGGTTGCCAGAGAGAAATGATTTTGAGGAATTATTGTGGTAAATGGAGACTTCAAAAATACTTTTGGATGTTTTATGATTTGAATACGTCATACGTTCGTACGTCACATTCTTGAAATCAATTTTAGTGGTGCGCAGTTAATTTCAGAATATTCTTTCTTCGCAGCGACTTGAAATACCTTTGTAAACTACAAATTCATGATGAAGAGTAAGTACAAATAAAAATAAACAGTTGAAACTTATGTAAGTTTTATCATACATTTTTGAATGTTATTGAGCTCTATCTATATTTCGTCGTTATCAAGTACTCGAATTTTCAACTTTTAAAGGTTTTTTCATACTTAGAAGTAAAGCACCAATAAAAAATGAATTTCCACAGTCCCACGTTGGGCGCCAACCTTAAACTCGTGTTTACGACCATAAGTTACTTATACTCCACATATATTAGGCCTACTTTGTGCTGCTTAAATATTAAACATGTCCAGAGTTTACTTAACTATTAAACTGACAGGTGTAAACTGGGAGTGCTAGGCCAATGAAACCCTTATGGATTTAATAGGTACCTTTACTTTCTATATAGCCTTATTATGTAAACTTGTGAAGGCTTTTAGGAATATGTTTTGTAAAATAAACCTCTACAGTGAATTTAGTTACATTTTTGGCCTAAACAAATAAGGTTAAGACAGTTTAAATATGGAATTGTCCTACATAAAACTATTTTCTCGTTTACCAGCCAGCATTATTTAGGCAAAAGTATCCAACCTTCTTATATCATTCATGACTCGACTCTCACACAATATTTCATAGCTACGTCTACTCTAACAGGAGCACTAAATTACGTATATTGAGACAAGACCAATGCCATTACAGATAAAAGCTGAAATTGCCTCATGTAGCCTTAATTACACCACTACCTACTTATTCTCTTGAAACTGGAGCTACACCGCTTTGTTGGCAGAAATAAGTAGGGCTGTTACTAACCTGGATAGATTCTTTTAATGGGAATTTTACTATATGTATCTATTACCATATTATGTGTGGGAAATGCTTTGTATATTAACGGATAAATAGCCTATATATATATAGCTTACTTATATTTATATATATTGCTTATATATATAGAGATATACATAGATATATAGGCCTATATATATATAGCTTTCCTCAATAAATGGGCTATCTATCAATGAAATATTTTTTAAATCGGTCCAGTAGTTGCGGTTAACGCATTCAAACAAACAAACAAACTCTTCAGAGTTTTAATATGTAATCAGAGTAGATTTGAAATGTTGAATCCTACATCTTTGTGGAGTCTAAGTTTCAAGTCATTTTTCTCAGGTTTAGAATAGTTTAGATATCAGGAGTAAAGTGACTGAAATATGGAGGTAAGCATTGAAGAAAGACTATCACTTATCTATTCATAGAGTTATCCGGCCAAAGTAGCCTACCTACTTTATAGACTCGCATAACTGTTGCTTATCTTTAAATCTTCTTTGATAAGACAAACCTGCCTGATAACAATTAACTCCCCAAAAAATAGCCTTCAGTTTCCTTTAATCAATAAGTAACTAGTATTTGGCTACGTAGAAGGTCGTTGAGGCGTTCCATCACGACTGTCAGTCTACTCGATAAGATAGAACAACTTCCGATACACTTACAAGTTTCACGGCTAGAAGTTGGTGATAGTATTTATTTATTTATTTTTTTTTTTTATTTATTTATTTATTATATATCACAAATGTAGCCTTATCTTATGTGCTAAGCCCCACAAAACCGTTGTAATGGTTTGACTGTGGGGTCAGTGAGTATCCTTGATAACAATTTTTACTTATAACTAAATACTATATAGATAATTTCACTTGCAATTACATATACATATAAATCTTAAATAATTTCTAAATAATATAATTTTAATTTACGCTTGAATCTTTTTATATTAGTTTCACTCCTTATGTCTGCCGGCAGACTATTTAATAGATAAGGTATTCTCTTTTTTAATGTTCTGTCACCAAAGTAGTTGGTGACAGAACAAGGTTTTACGAAGAAAAGGGTCAGTTTTGCAAAATTACGAAAAGGGTCACTGTGGATGGATGAGAAATTATGTTGTGGTAAGAAAAAATATAGAAAGTCGTGGTTAAGAGATCATGTAGGGCTATGTTTGTTGGTCTTTACAAGAAAGAATAAAAAAGATTCTGATTCTATAGATCAGTCAAACAGCAATATAGTCAATTTATATGAAAAATTGATTGAACAACTGAAATTAGACCAATTGGGTTGACGTACATTTATATTTTTCATACACATATTTTAAATAATACTTGGGGAAGGCTATGACAATTGCATGATTAAACAAAAATACAAAAGTGTAGACCCGTCTTTAAGTAACCTACGATATAAAGCACGTGTCCCTACAAATTGGGTCCCAAGTAACACGTCTATATAAAAACGTCACTCGGGGCAGTAGATATCTCGACTCGACACATCGGTGCGCCTGCGACGTTGAGTGATCGCGAGCGTCTTGCGATGTTACACGATTACACCATCCGTCATCAATCTCGCGTCGAGACGAGTGCTATCGATTACTGGGGAACTTACTATCAGTTGCCACTCGATTTTGTGATCAAGAATCGGGAAATTGGGAAAATGTGTGAATATAATACCTAAATGTTGTTAAATGGTATTTTTATAAAAACAATAGCTGGATAAGGCTAGAAAGACGACGGAATGAGAAAAAAAAATACAGAAGTGTCTTCAAATAAAATACCCTTACCTACGATATAAAGCACGGGTCCCTACAAATTGGGTCGTCTATATAAAAACGTCATTCGTCACAGAAGATATCTCGACCCGACACATCGGTGCGCCTGCGACGTTGAGTGATCGCGAGCGTCTTGCGATGTTACACGATTACACCATCCGTCATCAATCTCGCGTCCTCGAGACGAGTGCTATCGATTACTGTGGAACTTACTATTAGTTACCACTCGATTTTGTGATCGAGAATCGGGAAAAATCGGAAAAAAGAAAATTGAACTCACATTTCTTGGAATAATACAGCAAATTAAATAAATAAATTGAGGAATTAGATCAAACTACAATACGCTACGAGCATGTCAATATGTGTAAGTATGAATTTCAGCAAATTATTCCGTCAAAACGACTGCTATTGAGTTTGATTGCAAAACTGTATTTTTTCGTGAAATTAATAATCGATTCTAACAATCTGTGATTGGATCAATTACCTAACTTATTATCATCAATGTTGGGTGGTTATTAGAATGATAGATATCTAATTGTGAAAGTTGATTAGCTATACAACTGCTATTAAAAGGTACCAAAAAGATGGAAGGTTTTTATACTTTGAACAAAAGGTGAATGTCCTAAGATAGAACCATAACGACACCAAAATACATAATGTGACCATTATGAGACACTATTGACTGTTTCAGATGGCACGTTAAACATCCTTGGCAGTCGTTACGGGTAGTCAGAAGCCAGTAAGTCTGTCACCAGTCTAACCAAGGGGTATCAGGTTGCCCGGGTAACGGTGGTTGAGGAGGTCAGATAGGCAGTCGCTTCTTGTAAAGCACTGCTACTCAGCTGAATCCGGTTAGACTGGAAGCCGACCCCAACATGATTGAGAAAAGGCTCGGAGGATGATGAGCTATTTTACTTAGACAATATTGCTCTTTTTAGTTTAAAAACTTCGAACACAGCTCAAACGTGACTATCATCTACCTGAATAATGATAATTTGTGATAATTTATGCGACACATCTGGGTTGAGGTCAAATAATTATAATGGCTTGCAACGGATGGCTTGTACTTCTATAGAAAATGACAAATGGAAATACCAGAATTTGAATGCCATTTCGCATATACGATTATCCTCACATCATTGAGAAAGTAATATGTATCATTAAGGCGTAAGAGTGTGAGAGTATGTGCTTGTTATTTTTTGACCCTCAAATAGCTGAACGGATTTTCTTGAAACTTGGCTTACAAATCAATACAGCTATCTAAGTTAATTCTCATCCGAGAGTGGCAAATAGTCATTGGAAACGGGTGAAATCGCCGGCGGGAGCTTGTTCAGAAATAAAATCGGATTTTCTTTCGAAGTCCTTACGAGAAAACGTGTCGAAGTTGGGGAAAATAAGGTTGTAGTTTAGTCGTATTATAGCAATCTCGTTACCTCTACATCTGAGGAAGATAAATGAGTTCACTACTTAAAGAATTATACCCACTGGAGACGCCTTTGCCGTGGCTTCCCCTCTGCCCAAGGTACAAGAATACCGCTCATACGCCTATGTACATGTGAGCGTTCGAGTATGAAATGCGTTGGACGGAAAATCGCTAATTAACGCCACAAAATAAATACTCATTTTGAGTAACACTACGGTAAGTAGGTACGGGTAACCACCTTGGAAGAGGCCTTTGTCCAGCAGTAAACTTTTTTTTCTTACGCCTGCGACAACCATCGAGAATACTATCACTGTGTAAGCTATTTACTGCGTCCGCACTTCCCTCGCAGAAATTTGTAGTTTCCAAAAGATTTGTGCTCATAGCAGTTCCAGTTGGTTCCCAGCTCTAAGATTCGACAGATTACGGAGCGGACGGTACAGCTCTGCAGACACTTTTGTTACTCAAATAGTATTTTATTACGAGGATCGAGTTGATCGCCAATCTTAGACACTTTATTGAGAGATTTCTAGACGAACACAATGCTCCTTTTTTGGCGGTTTTATCAATACGTGACTCATTTGTTAAAGGATTTTGTGGGTTTCAGGATGAAGTATGTTTGGCTGTGATAGTACCGGTGGTACGTTTGTCATTGTATCCGTTTGTAATGCGTAGGATTAAAGGATTCATAAGAAAGGTTCTGCGGATGACTTTAGGGTGAAGAGCAAGATCAAAAAGAATATAATGGATTATGTGGAGGATGACGATGTATTGAACCGGTATAATTCTATAGTACGTGAGAAGAATCACTTCATGTGTGAAATGAGATACACCTTATTTTGTAGGGTTATCACCAAATGGAGTCTTCTGCAGCTTTAAGTAGTATCAGATTTCACTGTCTAAAACTTTGTTTTGTGCTTAAACCTACCTTCTTTCTTCTGAAGCACTTCATTATGACTATTTTGCATAATCCCGCAGTTCCGATAGAACAAAAAGACCCCGATAAGAGCCTAGTTTTTAACCCATTTAATAACGGGGATACATTACTAACGGATCAAGTAATTAAAGAACAAGACTAACAATAATGAAGAGTCAATAAACCAAGTTATTCTCAGTACGAATGACAATAGATAGAAGGTAATTTATATACGTAGTGGCGCAAAAAGTCACATAATCTATACTTTTATAATAAAGAGGAAACATTTTTATGTTTGTTTGTACCAGGCTCCGAAAATACTGAACTGATTTGGGAAATACTTTCACTGTTGGAAAGCTACACTCTTCCCGAGTAATGTATGCTATATTTTATCCCTGGAAGGGGAGTAGTTCCCACGGGACGCGAGTGAAACCGCGGGAAATCAGCTATATATTATGTCGAGCTAGTGCTGTAATTGTTTAAGTCGATACTAGTGCAGTGCAGGCGTTAAGCATTGTTATCGAGACTGTTGGTTTCTCACGCGTGATTGTTCAGCTCATATTTGATTCGAGAGCGGTTGGTCTAATTTAAAGGTGGCAGCGATTACAGAAATTCATTTGTTTTCACTTAGTATACGTATTAAACAAATGAATTTCCCTACATATGGTGTAGTAGGAACTGAAAAGGTCATTGGTGCGATGGTCAAAAGAATCTCCTTATTTATGAGTCTATCAATGCTACTTATGAATACTTAGTTATGAGCAATAAATAAAAAAGGTTAACTGATCATAAAGCTACTTGTTTGCAAGACAAATCCTAGCCCATATTAATAAATAATAGTATATACAGGTACGATGTCTTTAGTTCTACCCAACGTTTCAAAACCTTTAAAGCTTAGCCTTTCAATTAATTTATTATGAAATGAGACGCAACCTTTGCTTTGATAAAAAAAATATTTTACTTTTTACATACACTAAGTTAATAACTAGTTAAACCGCGACATCTTTCACTTCACACCACTGTCGACACTGACCTCATTTCGCGGCACGCCGGACACAACAAAACAAAAATTCACAACCGGATTTTAACACATTCTCGCAAGCACTCTGACCTCCGGATTTTCACCAATAAACACTGTCATACGCACTGCCGTATACATTACTCATATAGTTTCTAATGACGTAGGAATCGTGATAAATCTTGCGTAAAACGGACCTATATCAATTGTCTAGCCTTCGGAATTTGACGATTGAATTTGAAGATTTGGTTTCTATAGTAATAAAGCCTGTTTTGACGTGAGGTTCATATTTGAGTTGCAATAGTTTTTAATACCACAAAGAACAAGTCTGTATCCGTGGTTTGTTTATATTTGCAGTTTGTCAACTTTGTTTCATCATCATCAGCCTTTTTTATCGTCCCTTGGCTAAGTTCAGGCCTCCTCTCACATGGAGAAGGATTGAGCGTTATTCAAAGCAATTCACCTACATAGATTGGAATATTTGGAAATTGGAACATAACACGTATGAGTGATATCGACAGATTTATCTCATAGTTCAAGATATCTTTGTCTAAGTAGTAGATCATAGAGGAATATTAGTCTAAGCTTGGAATAATCGTCTACTATCTGACAAGCACAAACAATTGGCGGGCTTTATCGATGTTCTATTGTGAGGCAGGTTGACAGATGAGGCTTACGGCTCGCTATCGTACACCGATACATATTGTTTGCCAATGTTATTAATAGATGCAATGAGGTATATTAATCTGGATTGTATTGTTGGGTAATTATAACAATTTACTAAGTTTTTTTTAATACAATAAGTTAAGGGTTCTCTGTGTACCTGTTTCTATCTTTATGGTAAGAGCGACTATTTTGTTTCATATATTTAATCGACCCTTGTGTTTGTTAATTATTCACCTATCGATATGATTGAAATGTTGGTTTTTCTATAAGCCCATTCAAGTTTTTGTTTGGACATGAACTCCTATCTTAGCTCAGGAATTGCTATTCCGACTTGAAAAATCTTTCAGTGTTTGATAGCACATGTATCAATCAAGGGACGCTTTAGACTACTTTTTATCCAGGTAGGTACATGAAATACTTCCCTCGCAACGTCATCAGAATCGTTCGCAGAATCCAGTAACTTAATAAAGGCAAGTCAAGCCACCTAGTACCTGAGTATTTGACAGGTGTAATTAACGGTACTAGTAAAATTAAGCGCCTTGTTACCGCGAAGCCGGATTTATTACGTGTGATTACGAAATACCTAAGCGCGTATAATTCCGGGAACATTAATTTTGTAGGTAATTCTGTAATAGAAACTGAAATGTAATTTTCCTAGTAGGTAGGTACTGTATGTTTATGTTAAGGTTTCTGAAAATTAAAAATTGGTTAAAATATCGGTTTGTGGACGGGTGGTTATCTCTTATATCTTAAAAAGTTTCTTCGCGTTTCGGAAAATAACTACTTTAAATTGGTGGGTCTCGGCTGTCATTTGATCATCTTTTTCTTTGGTTAGGCTAGATTCGGCTAGGAGCCTACTCCGACATAGTTAGGAAAGGGATAGGAAGATGATCATATTATATTCAGCTAACAACAGACAGACACAAGTAAACTGCAACCGTTTCTTTTTCGAATATTTTCTTACAATGCAATTATGCTTCTTAGCGGTGTGCATGTCAATTCAATTTGCATTAAGAACTCACTAATTATTCAATTAAGATGCAGTGATAAATTGTAGTCTTATGCCTGTGCATATCAGCCATCGATCTTGACTTTTTTGTCCAAGGATCACGCGCCAAACTTGTTTTGTAAAAGTGACTATAGCATGCATTTATTGCCGAGCCAAAATGAGTGTTTGGATGATTTTTCCGACTTCAGGGAATAAAATGTTCCAAATTCTAAAGTTGAGAGTGTCCAAAAATAATGTCAAGTTCTTAGAAGCTGTACTATTAATTAATAATTATATTTTACGACGACCTGGACCAAGGTTTAAGCATAGAATAGAATAACCAAGATTCTTTGAGGCATTTTTGGACCTTACAAATTATTTATCTCTGTATGCATCAAAGAAAATGCAACTCCTTTAGGTAACCGCAACGTTTCAGGGGCTTTAACGCCAAAATAAAAAAAATATCCTGAATCCATTCGAATAAGAGTTTTTACTCGAGCAAATGTGTCCAGTACTCCAGTGGGCAACAACCCTAACATCACACGTAACATTATGCCACCACTATCGCGTGGTCACCGCGATTATAGTAACTAAGTATTCTTACAACACGAAAACCTTCACTCAGACTCAAGTGAGAAAATGTAAAAGTTAACTTTCTTATTTAGGCATTAATATCTACATACAATAATATATAAGGTGGCTGTAATTGTACGTTTGAGTGTAAGAAAAATATAGGTACTTGTTAAATAACTCTGTAATAGGTGGTATTGAAACTACTGAACTGGTTCTTGAAAGTTTCATGGTGTAAGTAAACAAGCTGGAGTATTTTGATAGTAGGTATTTTGTCAATTATTGTTGTTTTCTAAATTTGTATGTACTTAGAGGTGGATGGATACAAACTACCTATGTGCCAAGGTATTATGTCAAGTCAAGCAGTATTATACAAAGTTAAACGAAGAGTACCTAGGTAAAAGATAAGTCTTGGAGAAGGCAATTTGATCATTATTTTTACACAGTTGTACTTAAAAAAACCTTGTTAGGTAAATACAAACATCCGAATTGGGAACCTCCTAATTTCCTTTTCGAGAAATAGCTAGATTAATGTAGGTAAAGCTAAACTTTCATAGCAATAAAGCTAATGTAAACAGCCTACCTAGTAATTGCATGTTGTAAGTAATAACTTTTATATAAGGCTGTAAAAGTCGTCATTTTATCAATTAAGTAATTGCCTGTATTCTTCGTTGTTTTAGACTAGAAGTTACAACCAAGTAACTTAGGTAAAATCCTAGGGTGACAGCAAAAAAATATTTTTTTATCTATTCTTCCAATGCTTTTTAAATTATAACTTACTAGCTTTCCGCCCGCGGCTTCGCCCGCGTGGGTATATTTCAGTTATATCGCGTTTCCAAGAGAATTCTTCAAAAGTCCGGGATAAGAATTATCCTATGTTCATTCTCAAGGTCAACTTTATCTCTGTACCAAACTTGATTGAAATCAGTTCAGTGGTTTAGAGACAGTGTTACTTTCGCATTTATAATATTGTTCAGGTACAGGTTCTCCTGATGTTTTATAAATCTTACAATTTGCACTTCCTTGGTCAGCTTTCAGGTCACATCCATCATCAGGAATTCTTAATCGCGACTGTGCAGTCGGCAGACGAGGCTGAAACACGGTATATGTATGTACATATATTATATGCTTATTTAATAAAGTAGGTAATACAAATATTTACATGAATGGACATTCATTAATAAACAAAGTAAGTACATTACTGCGTTCTGGGAAAAACAGTCAGAGAATATATTTATAGAATAAATGTTGTCCAATATAAATATTAATAAATTGATCAAAGGGAATTATTGCAATTCCACTTAATACCGGATTGGCGATATTTCTCGCTCAGTGTGCTTACAAAATGATAAATAAATGTTCTACTAAATAAAATGCTTATTTTAAAACGTTACATACAGATTAAATGTTTTCTGCAAATAACGTATTTATTTTCACTGAACTTTTCAGAATCGCTTTCATATTAAAATTAACCGTTTTATTACATTTACTTTACGTGAACTATTTTTTTAAATGACTTCCCAAAATGGAGGAAATTTTCAATTCAGTTGTGTTTATAATAGTCATAAATCCCAAAAAGAAAATACAAACACCCGAATTGAGAACCTCCTCCTTTTTTAGAAGTCAGTCAAAAATGTAGTTGGTTAGCGTCATACTTATAAAAAATAATTGCAGTGTTTACATAATGTTTAAGTAAGGTCACATTTAGAATAATTTGTGTGTCAATTATGCCTTGTTTCTCACAATAAGCAATTAAGTTCACAATAAGTAATTATGTGAGACGGATGTTCTGTTTTCGGTAACCCCCATTTTTTGCGACTTATTTTTTTTGGGATTAAGTTATTATTAGGTACAATTGTTTAGTATATATTTTGAATTAGATTATCATTTGTTAGTCATCATCAGCATGTGCCTAGTTTTTTCCCATCGAATGTTGGGGTCGGCTTCCAACCTAACCAGATGCAGCTGAATACCAGTGTTTTACATGTAGCGACTGCCTACCTGACCTCTTCATTTTTATAATTACAGTAGGTACCTACATACCTATAAATAGTATAAAAAAACTAGCCTCCGCTAGCGGCTTCGCCCGCGTCAAGTTCGGTTATATCGCGTTCCCAAAGGAACCCTTAAAAAGTCCGGGATAAAAACTATCCTATGTTCTTTCTCAAGGTCAACTCTATGTCCGTACCAAATTTCATTAAAATCAGTTTAGTGGTTTAGACGTGAAAGCGTAACAGACAGACACACAGAGTTACTTTCGCATTTATTCATATATATAAAAATGTATTGTATTATTTCTTTCTTCAGGACTCAATTAATCAATTCCACCGTATCAATACAATTCATTCATTGTCGAACAATATAAATCAACTCTGGCTTGTTCACAGGACAATTTGGTAACAAATAACGTCCAATCGAGGGAGATCAAATTAAGTTGAACGAATTGGTGTGTCCACAACGCTGGGGAGGGGGGAGACCCCCTCTTTTGCTCGATAGTCTTGTAGATCTATCAAGTCTAGATAGTCTTGCTATTCGTCTAGGATGTCTTGATACTGACTGGTTTTGTCTGAAGAAAACTGAAAACTTTCGGTTCTGTTAAAACTGTAAAGTTTAAGGCTAGATTTTTATGAAGCCATGAATGAAAGTAGTGAAAAATCAAGTTAGAAGAAAATATATTTTCATTTGTGAACCTAAGCATTCAATCATAAAATGATATTGACCATAAAATTTATGTAAATATTTCAAACTTTAAATAAATGTAACAATTTCTTTAGAGATATGTAAAAAAGGAATCAATTTAAGCATGCGAAATCATCCTGCAAACATCAATAAGTAGTACCTAAATACAATTTTAGTAAAAAACTTGTATCGACAGCTAAATACATTTCCAAAACAAAATACTTAAGTTTTAAGATCGCTTTTTTACGGCTATAACCATTTGGCACTACCACGACCTCTGATTGCTGTTGGCAGCCTACATGGCAATCATGGCAGCTCACATGCCTTCTCGTTTCAATTCCTGGCTCCTGTGATGTCATCCAGTATACTACCTATAGGAAAAAAAAAAAAAAAAATAGGAAAAAACCTCTTTTGTAACCTAGAGGCTCCAAAGAGGTAGACCACCGAAGCGCTGAGATTTAGATACATTCTTTTGACTGGCCACAGCAGACCATAGACAGAGAAAGGGGAGTGACTTAGGGAGAAGCCTTTGCCCAGCACTGGGACAATATAGGCTCCGAAACTTTGAACCGATTTGAAAAATTCTTTCACTGTTGAAAAGTTTGACTATCCTCGAGTAACATAGGCTTTAGTTTATCCAGGTATAGGAAATAGTTTCCTCGGGACGCAGCTGAAACCACAAGCAACAGATAGTCAGTAATAAACTAGCGAGATAGGAAATTACGCTGAAAGGGCTTTGAGACTCAGATGTCTAGTAGATTAATGGCCGCCCAAAGGGATTGAGGGATTGAGCATCGATTGTTCTAGAATGCATTTATTACTTAAAATTGGACTGTCCTGGTTGAGATACGTAAATGTTTTGTTCGTATTTTTTTTATTAAGTATATTTATGTAGATAAAATCAATAAATAAAAAATATTAATTAAATAAGTTGAAATTACAAAAATAAAAAGAAAACCGACTTTTCTAAGACCTTCCCCTGAGTCTGAAAATTACTATGCTAAAAACCGCATCAAAATCAGTTCAGCTAAACATGTAATGTCTAATCGCGCACATACTTATGTATGTACTTGCATACTGGTGAAACTGAGAATCTCGTTTTTTAAATCGGATGAAAATAGAAAGATACAGGACAAAATAATCAAAGATGAAGTAAATAATACACGACAAGGTAAAGCCCAGAGGACCCTGTTCATAAGGATTGATTAGATACTTCATTCTTCTAGAAACAAATAAGGATTACCTCTGAAATATCTACCTACTCAATCAAAGTTGATAACATTTGACATGACACCCTTTTATAGGCCGTCAGTATCGAGATTATATTAAGGACTATCTAGCTAGCGGTTGCCCGCGGATCCACCCGCGTCCTGAGAGAACTATTTCTCGCACCCGGTTAAAAGTAGCCCGTTTTCATTCTCATGCTCCAGTCTAGACTATGAGTGTGTTCAGTGGTTTTGGCGAGAAAGCCAGACATACGGACAGAATTAATTCTGCAATTACAATATTAGTAAGTAACCACAGCAATTTCGCCCAGCTATGTCTCATGTAATACCTATTGGTCCCACAAGAATTACATATATTGAATACGGCTCAGAGAAAGCTGTCATAAATTCACAATACGTCTTAGAGACCTTAAAACCACAATAGCAACCGCTGCCATATTGCGAAGTTATTAGGCATTCCATTTATGGCGCTACAATCGCAATACCCAAAGGCTTAGGCGTTCAAACACGCGTGACATTTGCAGATGCTATCAAATGTCAAACGATAGAGATTAGAATTGCCAAAGAGACACGGAATTAGTGCAATTGTAATTTTTAACAGGAGTGTAATGAAGTGTGAATATAAATCTACCGCGGTAGATAATAATGAGCTAATATGTTTTCTCTTTAATGAGGCATAACAGTTGTTATGGCTAGACCGTTGTTCATTAGATGATTTCGCGGTCGATATAGCAAACAATTGGAAGTTTTCTCAACGTTGACGTGACGAGATGCTATTGCTATCTTTTATGATTGTAGCGACATGAATGAACAATGTCAATGTTTTCTTATATTACGACGCGGAATAATGTTATAGAAAAGTGTCACTTAAGATCTAAGTTATATCTATAGATCGTGCTAAATAATTTTCATATAAAGGAATCAAGTGGCTAACTTCAGAAGTTAGCCACTTGATTCCTTGCACGAGAAGTTTTGCTTGTCTAAGGTTGGAACATAAGACATCTTAGCATGTGTGGCGCCTCAAATGGCTAATTTCAGAAATGCAAAGTTATGTGGCCCGTAATGCAAGTTCTTACTAATAAAACAAAGTGTTGATATTCCACAATTCGATACTATATAAAATTGTCTATTAGGTATAGTGAACTATGTAGAATGTAACACAAACTTGAAGAAGACTCAATAACGTCGTCGAAGTCTGAAGGGGTTGTTTATCTTCCAAACTAGGTATAATTACTACGACAGTCAACAAAGAGACTGACAGTGCCTTCAAATTACAGAAGTTACAAACTAAAGATATCAATATGTAGGTGGTACGTTCCTTCATATAAAAAGTTTATTCATCTTCGTTTAAACGGAATAATTAAGTTAAGAAAAAAAGATAAGTTAAATAAGATTCAGAGAAGAGACATTTCAATTAATGAAAGAATAACTAGTGATAATGTCGCCTGTTTCATTAAAAAAAATCGTAATTAAAGTATCATGAACAAGAATACCAGAAGACAAATGAACAAGAATCCAGAAAAGATTTTTCGGAATCCGAAAAAGAAGAAAGAAATAATAATCCTAACTAATATTATAAATGTGAAAGTAACTCTGTCTGTCTGTCTTTTCTTCACGCCTAAACTACTGAACCGATTTGTGTGAAATTTGGTACAGACATAGTTTGGAACTTGAGAAAGGACATAGGATAGTTTTTATTTAAAAAAAAAATAAAAATAAAAAATTTTATTCCGGACATATAGCGCCATCTATTGGTCAAACCAAAAATATGCCGGAAGTCACTATATCATGCGAACGAAGTCGCGGGCAAAAGCTAGTTACAAAATAAAAAGAACCATTCAAAACTTAATGCTTTTTAACCCGTAACACTAAGAAACAAAAACATTTCTTTGTTCTAAAATGTTTTTAAAGTAATAACGAAGCTCCAATTTAGCAGAAAACAATCTTCAGCAATTTGAAGAAAATTGCATCTCGTCAGGACTTTTAAAAAGCTTTTAAGGTTCTAATGGGACTTTACATGATGTGCACTTTCTGCAACTCCATTCTTATAGAAAAGTAATCAATAATATAATAATTTTCTTGTGCAATAAAAACTATAAAGTAGATGATTTCTCAGTACGTATAATCAATTGAAGAGATTATTATGTCCTTGGTCATTTGTATGTTTATGTATGTCTGTGGTTTGTTCTCGATTTAAAGTTTAACTTCAAAATGTTCCTCTCTTTATAAAATCGTACGAATGCTCATCTTAAAAAGATTCTTGCAGCGATGTAATATTCATTGATAGTGTGCCAGCAGGTCCAAGAACTCGCTTTCGTTGTGATAATAAAACTCGTCTCATGCATGCAGATGCAGAACTGATCTCTTTGAGCACGACGGCCGTACGAGCAATTTTGATTGCGCTTTGCCCCACTTCTACTCCATTCTTGCCAAATAAAGTTTATTCTGCCAACTGTACTCCATCTAACGGATCATCTCTCTTCTGTATAAATTAATTAGCTTATATTACTTAAGTTTTAAGAACACAAGCAAGTTAAAACGAACTTGTCAAAACTATTCCGGTGCAGCGGCCATGTTTATGAGTGGCTGCCAACTTTTAATTTACACTTTCGTATAATTTATGATGCTCTCCGTTGGCACGTCGAGTTTTTTCTTCTTCATGTTCCAGTAACTTAAATATTAAATGTTTGATGAAAGATAAATTGGCACCCACAACTTAGGACCTATAAAGAATTTTTTTTATGACACCAAAATCAATTGGAAGGCACCTCAACATGTTTTCGCCGAAATCTCGTTTAGGCATCCTTCCATATTTAATCGCATACTCTTCAAGTTGCCCCAACCTCGTCAGCCGGAGGCGCGTCGCTTTGAACTTTTTCTTTTCGATAACAGATTTGGCGCCTCCAAAACCGGTTGTTTCACTTTCCATGGCTGCATGTCCATCGAGCGATGCAGACAAGCGAATCATCTCAACGAATGAGTCAGAACGATCAATTTTTTGGGTGCTTTCTCCCACACCTGCCCGAAAGGGGCACGGATCACGGATACGAACACTTTCCACTGAGGGGAAATGGGAGCAGCGTTTTGCATGGCCTTGATTCGAGAAGGCGAGCGCCGGTGCCGCTTCGCTCCGCCAGCACGCGATCAGTCTTTGTCGGGCGTTCGTACACAGTATACGCGTCGAGCGAAACTTGGTTCGGCGAGAGCGATCGGCGCGAGTGTCACAGTGCTACAAGTGACCAAACAAAGTGAACGCAGTGATTTTACCATTCGAAGGATACCCACGAGCAAATCTGGAGCGATACGTTAACTTTAGGAGGTGTGTTCCATTCAGTTTTATTGTTTATTAGATTCGCACGCGAGACTCCAATGTTTATGTTTGTTTTGTGAATGAGCGTCGCGTCCATTGAGCTATTGGATGATATTTTATGGGTCCACAGGGTTTCTTGTTCTGTGGGCATAACTTGGTTACGATTGTAACTCACGCGTATCGCAAAAAATGTGAAAGTAATTTGACGTGTGGCCCGCGTAAGATAGTGTGCGCCAACTTTATCGCGATGGAGTCACGCTTGTCTGATGCCTGCTTATTTATTGTTTAGTCCATCCATCCATCAAATAACTGAGAATGAAATTTATTTTCGACATTTTCTATTGTATTTTTTGTCAGTGAATGCTATTGTAGTAATACTTTTCTTTTGTTCAAGTTCCATTTGTATTCAACCGAATTTGCATGCAAACTATAATACCTTAGCTTGATAAAGATATAACTTGAATTATTCATGACGTTAATCATTTAGGGAATATCGTGATCACGAAAAAACTCCAGTGGGGAGAAATTCTCAGCGATAATGAATTTAGAAAGGTAATTAAGTAGCTACGATTAATTCCAGCCTAGCACCGCAAGATACGAACCTTCGGTTTCAGAATTTGATAGATTACAGATACCTACATCTTATTATAGCATCTACATAGACAACTCATGTAATGAAAGTAGGTTGTATAGCTACAAATATAAAGAAAGTAATTTTGAGTCTACAGCTGTTTGTAAGTTGATAAAGTTACAGTAGGCCATTAGTTCATTATGAATTAGCTAATTAAAATCTACCACTAAATGCACTGCAGCCTAATGGCACTGCACTGTGCTCACACTTTGCAAATTCGACATACCTATTAGGTACTTAACATGTAAGTAAACTTTTGTCGTTTTTGTTGTATTTTTGAAACCAGAGGTCTATAAAAAAGACGGTTAATGTCATACCATAAGTTTTCGTTTAATTCCTAACACACTTGTAACACAATCTAGGCCAATCTCAATATATGGCTACGAGTATTAAGTATCATTAAATATTTAGAGCCTATCTAGTAAAGAACATTGATTTCAGTTAAACCACACATGACTAAATACCCAGTTACTAAGGCTAAATTCTCTATTAACTTTATCGATACCTATATCATTACTTATTCAAACAAGAAAACTAAATATTCAACCGAAAAAATATATCAATAAATATATTTTGGACTGCTTTCAACCACATAAGTAACTACTTAAAGATGGAAGTAGCATATTGATTTTATCTAAAAGAAAGATGCTACCTTTGTTCCAACATAAACTGAACTCCAAAAGAAATATAGCTATAAATAAAACCTTCTTTGATTCAGTTCATTCAATAGGATAAAATAATGGCAAGGAATCTGCGAAATTGATAAAGGAACCGAATTTGTATCACGCCAACAAATCAGGTGAACTTTGATATTTTCAGGAGTAAGATATCTTTTTATAATATTAGGAAAACCTTGAAGAAATTTGTTAGATATGCGAAATGCGTAAGCGTTTTACTTTTTCCTGTAACTATTTATGACAAATTAAATGTCATGGACGAGAATCAGAAACAATTCTAAATTAAAACGAAATTGATGAGAAATATTCAAAAGACGACTTTAGGATTTTATCTTTGTTTTGCTTAAATTAAAATTACTTGTAGAGAGTTAACATCAAAATCCCATCAGTACTAATATAATAATCACCAATGGATTGGTTATTGAAATAATTTAATTTGGTACAATCATGCAGAAAATAATTTTAGAAGCGAAACGAGATAGGTACAAAACATACGATATTATTTTCATTAAGGAACCAAATGAACGAATGGTTCCCACTCATTTACATGATAAACAAGCACAATAAACAAAAGATACAAGTAAGGACATTTGACGAGATGCCATGAAATATAATGGCATCAGAAGAAATTAAATTATGATTCTCTTTTGTTTATACGAAGCTTCGTACCAACGAATAACACATTTATAAGTGTGTGTTATTAAGGCGGGATTCCACCCGCACATTTGAGTAGAATTATTCTAACTATCATGTATTAAAAACAATGCTAAATATCTACCAGTGTTGAAATGATTGGTGCTAAAAAATCTGGTGCTGTAAGTGCTTTCGGCAATTTCGCCAAAATTTTCCAAATGTACGCCTGCAATTTGCTACTGTATGCTAGAGCGAGTAGATCAGAAAAAAACATTCGTTTTGTATACTGTGCGTCAGACTGTTACACATCGGTGGAATGTCGCCTTTACATTACAGCCTATGTGGGACAAATAAAATAGGTCTAATAGAGTTTCTGCGTAATTGCGTTTTATCAAAATTGTACGAGATGCTTTTCATGGGCGATCGAATTTATCGTCTAATTGTGGTAATTAATGTATATTTGGCGTAGGCGACATGAATTATAGATTTCAATTTTCCTTTTACTAAATTTGCTCCAAGTTTAGAGGTCCCAAAATTCAGAGGGATCCTAAAATAGTAGCCGAAAACAAAAGACTAGTTTAAACTAGACTAAAGTTCTGCAATACACTAACAAATATTGCTATATACTTCGTTATGTTTAGAACTGGCCGTAGCCGATCAAATTATCGCAATAGCTAATTACTTTACACCGTACGCCACGAGAATATTGTAAACACAACCAACTAGTCTAATTGCCTATCCTTAATTGCCCGGAGCCATTTTGGCGCGAAATCTACACTAAAATAGCAATACAATTTTTTTTCCATCGACAATCTCAGCTTTATAGGCACTGTTATTGCCAAATTTAATTAAAGAGTCCCATTTACATTTGAAGACGAGCTGTATAGATTTCGAAATGAGGTCAACAGTTCAATTAGTTATTTTGAATTGGGACCTCCTATTTAGATTGGGTTAATTGAAGCACTCGAGAAGATAGATTTATCAATGAATAATTTTATGATAGGATTCTCGATACCATTTACGAGAACCGTTTGGCTATGGTTTTCGAAGACAAGCTACAATATTTTGCAGATTACAATATACCAGATTCAAATATTTTCACAAATAATAAAGACATTTCAAATGTTGTGATAAACTATGTTGTAAGCCTACACAAAGCTAAAGAAACCTTACAAGAAACATGTAAATCAGCCACCTTGGGGGGAAATTTGAACCAAGGAAATAAGGTTAAAGCCGTAACTAACCTATATTGTGAGTCAAACATGGTTTGTGACGTCACTTGCGTGCGTTTGTGACGCCACTATTGGACAAATCGTTCGAATTGGTCACATGAAATCAAACTGTGACAGTTTATATTATGATCGGGTACACTGTTAAGAACTGTTATTACGAAGTTCTAGCAACTCATAGTTGTGACTACTGAAGAGGTTTTTCATAAATCCTCGTTTGGTGGCACCCCAGCTAAGTGCATTAAACTTACTTTACGCTCAAATTCTTACCTACTTGAAACTCCAAAATTTTAAAATGAAATGTGTTTTCTACTCTATGAAAGGTAAATATTTTGAAGCATCTTATAAGCTACGTGTATATGCCAAAACTACAGCTGAGACAAAGTCTGTATCGATATTATTTACTATCTACAATTCAATTACAGTTCTGTCTTCTCCTATCCCCTTCAAATAACTTTGAATTGTCATAGACATATGACCGAAATTATTAGGACTCGCTAGCATGTTTTGGCATTGATTAATTGCCGAAATATGGAACTAATGCTAAGAACAGCAGTTATGAGAACCCTTTGAGAATGAAACAAGATTGACTTGAGTGTTCTCAGCACATCGATAAAGCGTAGGTTGCATCAAATCCATTCATCTATCAAATCGGCAATTTGACAGCTGGTTATGGTTTGGTTATCGACTTATCGTTATAGGTACATGGTGCATTCCTTCCATGGTTCATCTCTGAACAATACGTACCTATATCTTAGTTTTTCTGTATCAAATACAAAGTCAAAATAGTGACGTAAATAATATCTTAGGAAAGGAAACTAGCAATACCTACCTCTTCAATTTATCACTGCGCCGTCAGTTTTCTTTCCTGGCAATTTCTCTTTAACAACACGAAACTTTCTACGTACCTTTACAATCATCTGGTGATTTATTATCTAAGTATCTCTTTTCATCACATATATCTTGTAATTACTCATTGTGCCCCACCATTTAATCTTTTCAATTCTATTCACGTATTCAAATGAATTTTGCGGCCAAAACCCGCCATTTACAAGCATTTTTTAATTCAGAGATACATATCAGTGACAGACAAACAAGACCAGAGACAAAAATAAATTGGCCTTTTGGACAGGCGCTGCTTTAAAAAATAAACGTCACCTGTAGGTACGTCAAATTCTGTACATTGACGTATAGTTCCATTTTTCGTCACAGGTCAAGTAAAACTGGTTGGTCATACAAAGGCATTGTTGACTTTGTTTTTCGCCTGAATCCGAGTTTTTCTTTTATCTGTGTGAAGGGTTGAAAGGGTGTTACAATGGGACGCCGCGAGCGCACATTGCACCCTTTCTAGTTCACGGGTTCTTCAAACTAGAAAATTGTAAGGCTGTTGTTTTTTTGCTTGACTTAAGATGTCCTTGTTATGAAGATTCTTTGTTTGTAGTGACTAACTTTTAGTTACAGCTTTGATTTGGACTATGTAAACAGATGTCTGTAGTCTCAGTGTTTTGTTTGTCTGTTGGGCGATTACTCATATGTAACTAAGCAGCCTTCTATTTATAAATATAATTATTATCAAACAGTATTAGGTAGCTATACTAAAACACGGTTTCACAAGCGTCTATATTTCTCAGTATCTAAATAAATAGTCCTTTACTTTGATTTCTAATTAACAAACGTATGTAATGTGCACAGCTTTTCCGAGAAAGACATATCATAATCATTTGACGACCTCGATGGCGCAATAGTCACCAAGCCGGACTGCCGAACCTGAGGTCCCGGGTTCGATTCCCGGTTCGGTCGACATTTGTGTGATGAGCATGCTTGTTGGCCGTGGTCTGGGTGTTACGATATGTATTTATAAATATGTATATGTGTAGCTATATGTAGTTTATCAGTTGTGTTAGCACCCATAACACAAGTTAATTAATAACTTACCATGGGGCTAACCGACCGTGTGTGAAAAGGTGTCCCGACATTATAAAAGCAACTTATAATGACTAAAAAGACGAAGTAGAAATTCTTGAATACAACTTTTAATTATCACTATTCATTCGTTTCTAATAATAATTCCAATAATTTCCAATCTCAAACGGAGATTTGCATTGAGCAAAAATGATTGAAAAAGAAATCTACTCGTTTGCAATATCTCTATGTATTCTAAGAAAAGAGAAATCGGATCTTAATTTATCGCACTATAATACCCACGTAAGTAAAACTTAGAAGGGTTGTTCGTTCACAAATGGGGTGAAAAGTGCCCCGTCAGGGGACTGAAGGTACCCATGTCCGTAGAAGCGAGGCGGGGTTAGAAATATCATGCACAGGTTAGATATATTCTCTTGTAAACAGTTGTGAAGCTACGTTCGTAAAAATGTGACCCACACACGTATGTGCATCGACGAGCTTTTATCGGCGCTATCGGTGCTGTCAGTACCGAGAGTCGTGCATCGAGCACAAGCGTGTGTGAGTGACATTAATACGAACGTTAGTAGGTACGTAGCTTTACAACTGTTTAGAAGAGAATATATGTAAACTGTGTAATCATGTTTGGTTGATTTCATACCTTATATATGAGCGTAAGGTAAATCTTATGTTGTGTTTTGTTTTACTCAAGGTTCTTCGCTTTTCTTTTGTTTTAAGAGAGATTTGGATTCCTGTGATGGACAGTTTTGACGAATGGTTGTTTCACGTGTGGTAGATATTTTGCAAAGTCATGTTTATATAATGTTGTATTCATGATTAGTATTCATATTTATTCTTGTCTAAACTCTTACGTTTCTATCAATGACTTAAAATATGACGTAAGTTACACAAGCTTTTCTAAATGAATAATTCCAAACCAATTAAGTCTTTAAAAGCAGTAGAAAGCTTAAAAAGTCTGTCACTAAAATAACTTCGTTCACTTTTCATAAACATTTTTCTTTTAACACGCCACTTCCTGAGTTGGCGCGTTTTCATTAATGGAGAAAAAAATAAATATTTTATTTAGGTATATTGTTTGTGACTGAAGAATGTAAACAATAATAAAACCTAGTATTTACTGAAACCAAATAGGTATATCGGTGGCTTGTTACTGCTATCAAATTAATTGTAAACATACCGCCGGAATTCGGAGTCAAACAGCGATATTTTGTATAAGTCATGGTACCTGTACATGGTACATGTAATATTGAATAATAAATAATTTCAATGTACTCTGTTATAGTGGTTTCAGTTGTGTCAACAAAGGTATTTGATACGTAGGTAAACAGTTGAATGACACAATTTGGTGGATAGAAAGTCAATTGATGATCCCTGATTTGTCATTGAGTGGCGTTTAATTGATATGTTACTGATACATGTCGTCAATGCATTGCGAAACTTTTCAAGTCATGAGAGATAGAGTTTTTCTCACTTTTTAGTCTACTAGAAGACTTCAAATAACTCACAGGAACTTTGAAAGTAAACTGTTTTATAGTTAGTAATTAAAATGTAGGTACGGTAACGGATATGAAAGTACAAAATATGATTGAAAACAACGCAGAAGTTAAGTTACAAACAAGCAAAGGCTAGATAAGTCGCTGTACCGAGGCATATATAGATAGGTATGTGTACCTACAGAGACAAGCTAAATAACACAAGTAATGACCTAATTGTAACACCCAAATCCAATCATTCTCGTATTGACTCACCCATCAACAAACAAACACTTGTATAATCTAAAACAAAGACAGCACACACAGCTACTTATCTCAGAACGTGTGGTTAGTTATTAAACTGAGCGGTTAAACAAACGATCAGCATAACAATGCTATGTCCCATTGTAGTCCCGTTTTGGTCGCGTGGGACGAACCCACGGTCCCGGCCGCCATTTTGAAACCTTGCCAGATTCTATACGATCATTGTGTAAGTTAGGCGGTTAATAAGTCGAAGTAATGTGTAATAGTTGTATGTATAATGAAATAAATTCCTACGCCTCGTCTGTGTAACTCAAAAACTGCTCGTAGGATTTTGAGGCAGTTTTCAACAAGAGTTGGTACCTATCATACTTGGGAAAATTTGAGTATCCCTATAAAAAGCTTCACTGGCCAGTAGTTTCACTGGCATCCTTTAAAAAACAAGAAATTTTTAAATCAGCCCCGTAGTTCTTGAGAGTACCTATCATCGCGTTCAAAAAACAAACCAACATAGAAACTCTTCAGCTTAAGTAATAATATTAGCATAGACGGCTCATTTCAAACTAAAATACTGAAATTGACGGGTTTCAATTGGTTAGGCTTTATTGTGATTCTCTTTCAATATCAAGTTACTCTTGTGAATGTTGTTAGAACGCTTTTCAGACGGACATATTTGAGACTTCTTGAAAACCTTATTTTTTTCTCAGGTTTTCTAGCCATTCGATACTTATGAAAACACAAATTAAAGATGAACCTACTTATGACACCGCGTGAGTTGCGAGAATGGTTCTACAAAACTAAAGTTTATTTTCTATAAACTTGCCAAGAAGAAGAATGGCATTTTACAAGAACAATCTAAATCATTAAAATTAATTGAATCGGTACCGCAAAAAGCCTCCATTAAGACCTATTTAAAACCCATATTTCCAAGTGAAACATAGGTACAGATTTTCCGAATAAAACCTTTTTCTCCGTTGTAAGCACCTCTCGGCCACAAAGGCTTGGTTGCAGTGACAGGGCACACAAGACACTCTCTGTATGTCTATGTATGTATGTGTGTGTGTGTGTGTATGACACTGTCACCTCGGTGACGTCACAGGAAGGTGCTTTTAGAGTACACTTGCGAGCCGTGAATGAGGGTCAGTTATGAAACTCTTTGTTATGAGAACTGTAGACATGAACTTTGCTAACTAAAGAACAAAGTTTTATTTGTATTTCGTTTTATCCCAGAACGTATGTAGAACTTCCGAATTTGTCCTAAAATATAACGCATTTGTAATTTTGTGAAGAAAATTCTGTGCTACTTGATGTGAATTATATTTGTTTTTTTACTAGTTTCCGCCCGCCAGCGGTTTTGCCCACAGTCGTGAGGACTACTGATAGTAGCCTATAGGTTATAATATCGACTGTGTTTTCACTCATGTTATGAATACACTAAGCTTATAATAGTAGGTACATAAAGGTGTAAAGATGTCTCAGATTTTATGCACTCTAGTGTATTAAATTTTTGTGTTGTTAATAAATCTGTGTTGTGAAATTTACGGTTTTATCATAAAATCTTAACATTAATTAATGTCCGACCGAACTTTCGGTTTCGGTTTCGGTTTCGGCCGAGTTTCGGCCAAAAATCAAGTTTCGGCTGCAGTTTCGGTTTCGGCCAAAATCGGCCGAAACTTTTGCCGAAACCGAAACTTATCTCGCAAGGCCACGCACGTTCGCCTAACTTCGTTTTCCGCGGCAAAGCTGTGTCGTAAGCCGTCGGCTCTGTTCGGGAATCATCGTGTGCCGTTCGGATAGCTCCGTAGTCATGCAATAAAACTTAGTCAGTGCATGTGCGTCCGACGGAAACATTATTTGGAGGTTATGTTTTGATGGAACTGATAACATGTAAGTTTTTGTTTTGTTTCTGTACTTGAATGATTTATATAGTTAACTAGCCGTTTTCCCGCGGTTTCACCCGCGTCCCGTGGTAACTACTGCCCGTACCGGGATAAAATATAGCCTATGTTACTTTTGGATAATATAGCTTTCGAATGGTGAAAGAATTTTTAAAAACTGTCCAGTAGTTTTTGAGCCTATTCATTACAACCAAACAAACAAACAAAGTTTTTCTCTTTATAATATTAGTATAGATTAAATATTGAGTCTGTTTTGTTGTTATTAACAAATGAAGTCACATGTAAAAAAGAAATTGTACCTAAGTAAATAAAAAATGTGAAGTGTTTAATTTCATAAATTACGTTTTATAGGTAATCTTATTCGAGATTTGTTTTTCATTCCGATGACCTATTATTTGATTATATTGTCAACTGAAAAACATTTTGCTATGAGAACTGTGAAAAAGTATTAAAAATTTTATTAAGATTGTTTAATATTGTATTAAATAAATGATTACAATATAACAAACTGAATTAATGTACTGTGTTCCACTTCATGCCCTAATTAATGCAAAATAATGGTAAAAAACACAAAATTTCAGTATTTTAAGAAATTTTATACTTGACCATGTGAGTTTCGGTTTCGGTTTCGGTTTCGGCCGAAACTGAAGCCACGGCCGAACATTCGGTTTCGGTTTCGGTTTCGGCCGGAAAACCAGTTTCGGTCGGACACTAACATTAATACGGTCTTTAAATTCGAGATAATATTTATAGGCTGTAAACATAACACCCGCATGCTTATATGACATTTTAAAATGTTTATGGTAATGGGACTTCATAGATTATGACTGATTTATGTCCAAACAAGTATATAGTACCTACTTTAATTTATAATTATCTATGTAGGTAAGTTTATCCTTTTTGACTTTGTTGTACAGTCAGCTTCAAAAGTAGCTGAACAAATCTAAAATCTCAAAATTGCTAAACACCGTGTCGACAATAACTTGCCAAACTATCATCTCTTTTGAAGGTTACGATATCAAGTAACTTTTGGCGTTTGTGTTGTTAAGAAATTATAACCCTTTTCGCTGCAACACACCTTAGAAAATTATGATTTGTTCACCAACTTTTAACGCTGACCGTGCCTAGGCCTTAAAACATTCACACATAAATTTTAAAATAAAAACCTTGGTAAGCACTCGAATACTCGAGTTCCGAATAAACTGAATCGACTATTGAATACTGGAAAAGTGAAATTAAATAACGTTTTTTTTTCATAAAGGAAAGGTTCATGAATTTTCAGGAGTGCAATTCGTAATAGCTTTTCCACATACACACGTATATTTTTGTAGGTACCGTACATTTATGAATTTGTACCTACTTTATAAGCCTCTTTATTTGTAAAAGCAATTAAGAAAATCGGCTAAGCCCTCGCATGTTTAATTACCAACAATTTAATGATTAATTTACCAATTTCTATTTAAAGAAGGATTGAAACACATCTTAATTACGTCGATCGAAGGCTACAGCCGTCCTTGGCAAGATTTCAAGGCGTTATTCAATCCTTTAATTTAATATTCTCAAACGTTCGGCTTAATTAATAGGGTAGGTCTTTAATCGATTTCAAAGAGTACCAAGTTTCAAAAGCATACTAGAGACTAAAGAGTGGGCCGACAGTGGCCTGATTATTGGAAAAAAAGTTGGTGGTATATAGCCCATCTTATTATACTCTTTTGGTTTTGAAACTAAACTTGCGTAGTTTATAATAATTCATTATAAACGCAACAATCAAATATAACTGAAAGTATACCAAAGCCTAAAAGCCTTTATTATATATTTTTTTAAAAAATTCATTTATTCTGGTCTGAACCTTTAAAGAATTAATAGAATAAAACCCGAGTAGGTCGCAAGGCCGAACAAAAAGGCAAAGATGTTGTCTAAATATAAAAGACTTTGTCTTGGGACTAAACTTTTGCAGCTCAGACAATCCAAAGCTCTGATTATCTGATAAAACCTGTTGCGTAAATAAACAAGGATTTAAAAAAATACCAGGGTTTGTAAAGCCAGAAAAATAAAAGGCGGAAAGCCTGTGGAAGAGAATTGAATTACCAAATTGAAAGCATAAAATCTGATTTGAATGGAATGGAAGCCGCTCTTGAGTAGCGGGTGGTTTAACTTGCAACCTTAATTGTCATCATCCTCCTCCTCCGAGCCTTTTTCCCAACTATGTTGGGGTCGGCTTCCAGTCTAACCAGATTTAGCTGAGTACCAGTGCTTTGCAAGGAGCGACTGCTCTATCTGACCTTCCCAACCGAGTTACCCAGGCAACCCAATGCCCCTTGGTTAGACTGGTGTCAGACTTACTGGCTTCTGACTACCCGTAACGACTGCCAAGGATGTTCAATGACAGCCTTAATCATCATCATCCGCTTTTTTATCGTCCCACTGCTGGGCACAGGCCTCCTCTCACACGGAGAAGGATTGAGCGTTATTGACCACGCTTGCTCAATGCGGGTTGGTACCCTTAACAGTTGACTTTAAATCATTATGTTGTAAGCTCGAAATTAAATAAGATGTTGATAAGTTAACTTAATCAAAGCCCCGTTTTAAACTGTTTAAGATTCAGCAGCAAATTGCCTTAACTGCCAATTTGTTCTCGTTAAAAGTTTTGTATCTTTAACAATTGCTTCGACAGGCGTTTAGGAAAGTTACCTAATTGTTTAAACACCTTTGATTTAGTTTTGTTTCTATTAACTATATACTTACACTAGCTAATTAGGAACAACTCCGCGCACTCGGGTAAAAGCTAGCTTACAGCTTTCCTCGATGAATGGAGTACTATCTATCTTAAATCAAAATATTTTTACGAATCAGTTCTGTAGTTCCGACATGAAAACAAAATCTTCAGTTTTGTGACATTTATAGGCAAAAATTTTTAATGATATTAATAGGCTTATAAATGGTATGAAATATAACGGAAAGGCTAAGTAATCTCCCATCTCACACATATTAAAGTTGCGTACATTTTCAGGATTGTAATAAAGTACTTCCGAAAATATAACACGGATGTTCAGGATTCATACGCTACGCCATTTTATATTACACACACCGACTTTATTGCGATTGGAAATGAAATGTATTTGGAGTTATGTATACATACGTAGGTATATATTTACTTACCTAAGTACAATTCTGCTGTTCCAATATGTGCAATACATATACAGCAGTATATTGAGACGAAATACAATTAGGTAGGTACGTGTTTGTATATACTCATGTATATTGTAAGTACATCCTAGTTCCCACTATAAACAAAATTTTGTATTTATGAATGTTTGTTCCTCATATAGATTTTGGTGAAAGTTATGAGTATGACACTTACTGAAGCAAAGAAAAGGATATCCACAAAATGATTTTTTTGTGAGTATTTGTAAAGAACTAGGTAGGAATAACTACTTTGTGAATTAAAATTGTACCTTTCCTAAGTACATGAATTCTATGAAGAACTAAATAAGTAAATACTCACAAAACAAGCAAGAAAATAACTTCAAAGTTTGTTTGAGCAAATCCAACGCATTGAACTTAGAGGAAGAGACGTAAAGCAAACTGAAAGATAAATCTAAGCTTCAAACTTTATATTGAGTTTTGTATTTCTAGATATTTCTGAAAAGCTGCTCTGTTTATAATAAATACCCAGTTAAATGACAAGCTTATTTTACATTGAGTTAGGTAGTACGAGCAAACACACAGTTGACACATTAATTTAAACTTTACAAGCAAACAAAACACTAATGATTTAAATTCCAACAAACAAACAATAATCCCACACAAGGTCAATGTCCAAGCCGATATAAATTAAATTCACAGCACAAAATCACGAGACTTTCACATAAAAGTGTTAAAAAACTTTAAATTACTTAACAAACGACCGTTAGAATAAAACCTCATTAGAGTCGATCGATGAAGGCGAATGTCGCGTGTTATTTGACCATCAAGCAGCTTCAGCGCAATCAAGCAATACCCATTGATTTACAGCGAAGACTTAACCCGTTACGACGGATTGGAAGCGTAAAATAGGCATGGTGAATAAAAAAAGTAATTTAAATAATTAGTCCGTCTTTTAGATAATCCTAAAATAATGGACACGTATTTTTTCTTTTCCCTCACAAAAAAAATATAATGAAAATACAACACGACTGAATTTTGTGTTACGTCACTTTTGAGAACAAATTTTCAATAGACGTGACGTCACAATCTTTGTTGCGTCTTATAAATCTTAGTAATTATTTAATATTTTGTTAAAATAAAAAAGTACGTGTCCAGTATTTTTCTGAATCACTGTTTTTTAAACCCTGTCATCACGCCTATTCTACTCAAATGATGTAAAAATCAATTGTCTATTACGATGAAAGTGGACGAGCGAACGAGCGCACGGAATGAAGTGTTTCTTTTCTTTCTCCGCATACTTCAAACGAGTAAGCAGTAATTGAAATTATATTTATTGCTGTTAATTATATCTGATTCACGAAACGCCCGCGGTTTTGTTGCAAGACTGGCACGTTACACATTTTGTCATCGTAACTTTCTATCTTCGAAATTTGAAATCTAGATACGTCACTCATGTTTCGCGCTCAAAATTCATCTGTCATGATTAAAACTTAAAAAATATGGCGTAAAATTGCAAAACACAGCATAATGACATTTCAGAAATTAAACTAGATTCTTTATGCATAATTTTGTTGAAGAACAACAAGGCTTACAAGTAAGCATGCCTAATCATACAAGAGAAAAGCTGACATAAAAGTTCACCTCGCCATTAAAAATTAGTGTAGCTTTAAGACAAAGATAAAAACAGACAGCTGCAACATAAGGTTTAAAATAAATAAAATGTAGTAGGACCCAAACATGGCATGTTTTTCTCAAAATAGAAAAAACAAAATGTACGTAGGTAGAAATTCAAAACTGCTGAAGCAGATAGACATTACTTTTACGGCGCCAATAACAACGATAACTAGTATTTTCAACCAAAACACGAAAAAATCGGCCATGTGCTAGTCGGACTTGAGCACGAAGGGTTCCGTTAGATTATATTATATAAAAAAAATCACGTTTGTTGTTTAGGAGCCCTTGAGATATTTATTTTATTCTTATTTTCAGTAGATATTTGTTGTTATAGCGGCAATAATAAATTATACATCATCTGTGAAAATTTCAACTGTCTGCCTATCACGGTAATTGAGATATGTACATCCTGTTGACAGATAGAACGACAGACGGACGGCGAAGTCGATAGGCACTCGTTTTTCCCTTTGGTTACGGAATCCTAAAACAAGAATATGATAGTCTTCTGCAATAAATGAGCATACAAAGTTTAAAGCGTTTATCTCATTAGACCAACAAGTAGGTACTTGGTTCTTGACATAAGCACGTTCATCCAAACGAACAGTATAGTCTCACTCGCACGTAGTACAGAAATCTTTACCAATTGCATTACCAAACCTTTTGCAATTAGGTATAATATTTGAACAAGTAGTTCGACTGCAGATTGCGAACCAAATAACCCTTGACTTTTCACGAACATTTTCAAACAGCCACATAAAATTCGATTCGCAAAAACTTCGCCGTCGTACAAATTTTAATAACACACATACCGTGACATGACTCTCACATACTCGTAGTTTCAGAGTGCTTTGTAACTGTGTCACACGGCTTTAATCTCAGCAATTATGACTGGTGGGACACCTTTGACTGGAATCTTGCCATTTTTATTTTGCATTTTACCGTACTCTCTAACTATTATTTCACTATCTTTTCACTAAAGAGTCTGCAAAGGAATGGAAGGCAATGTAAGGAAAATTTTGGTGTTCTAAAAACAAAAATATGACAGCTGTCAATAATCTGTCAAAAAACAAGTCTTCTTTACTTTATTCTCCAACCATAGACCAGCTATCTATACAAGCTTCTTGTATGTGAACTACTTGGGGGGCCCATCGCGTGACTGCTCAGTATAAGCCTACATTATGGCCGTGGAAACTTACTCAAGACGCCATCCCGCCTTGTCACAAAACTTTTCGATGGAATTTCCGCCTTGGTTTTGATATTGCGTGGGTTTTGTGGAATTTAAGTAATTACTTATGCCCCTTGTACCCATGTGTTTTTAGTTTTTTCGTAACTTCTTCCGGAAAAAAACCAAAAAACTTCCCACCAAAAATGTCTCAAGTTGGGGTCATTCATTACTTCTCTAGATTACAATTCCTCCATTATTCAGCCTCCCAGTGACCTCTATTAACAATTAATGGTGTGGCCCATCGTAAACCTTAAAATTGAACCCATTACTTGGTAAATGCGGTTTAAGTGTCGACCAAGCTATCTTCGACTACAACACTGCTGATGCAAAAGGGTTCACAAATAGTTTGTCTCAGTTACTAAGATTTATTGCTAATTAGGGGCCTTAATTAAAAGTTATATGGAGTTTTGTAAGCGTCCTCAGAAAATTACTTACAAAAGGGTACTTATGGGGGAAGTTGGGTCATGTGTGATTTATCAAAGGAAATTATTTCTTGTAAGTATTTCTATTTATTAATAACATTTTATAAATAACGAAATAGTTAATAGTTCCAAACGACATATTAATTAATTCGAAATTCGTGATAAATTAGGAACTAAAACCGCGCTAGAATTTCTCTTTGCACACAAATCTACTAATGTTAATCCTAAAATTACTAACAAACATTGATTTCAACGCCAAACACACGCAAAACTAATACATAACTACATATAATAACTATATGTAGTAGGAACTCAAATGCGATCCATTTTCGCCCGCCTAATGTTGTGGAAAGCGATCCACAGACTATCTTTTATAAGTACACCAACGCATAAACCTTTAATAGTCTGTGGCAATTAATAATTTTCTGCGAACAATCGGCCATTCTCCTTGCTCCATTATGTAGACACTATCAAGGTAAGACGCCATTATATCGTCACAAATATACGTATTGTAATAAACATACTTTTTTATAAATTAAAATAAGCCTAAATATAGATATTAAAAATACCAAAAACTAAATCTGAACTAAAAAGCGCTTCAAAAAATTGGTCCCCATTGATTAATATTAAAATCTCCAATAAAAACAAAATACTTTGATGAGTAATTTGTGAACTCAGAAACTTTACATTACGTTCATTTTAAAATACTCAAAAAGAACTTCATCCGACTGATTGAAAGACTTTTTACCATTAAAACATTCGCTTCATATAAGCTTCATACGCTATCATATTACATATATTTGAAGTTAAAATAAATATATCCCTGAAATGACTGAAATAATAAAGGGATTCCCGTTTCTAGCTGAACGAGCGTGTTCATGGGTATTTGGATATTTGGTGGAAATAGTTTCAGATGAAACGAATCGAATTTAAAGGTTCATTGGCTCCTTTCATTTATAATCTTTGGAAACATTTTAGCTACTTATTCATTCTATCCTTTGTGCGAATTTTCGATACCAACTAATATATGGATAACCCATGAAAATAGTTTTTCGCCCCGGTTTTCATATCGAATTAACTCATCAAGTACAGAAATACTACGCATTCAATTTTAGTTATCGTTTTTACGGAGAGATTGCGAAGTGATATCATGATAAATTAATTGTCGCAGTTCGAGTGCAATGAAAATCAGTAAATGGGTTTCCGGATAAAACTTTACCCATTCGCAGAAAAATATACGTAAGATCATAATCCCATTAGACACAAATGAATCTCTCTCAAACCTTTGTTTTATTTTTTCAAATTAACTTTGAAATAAAATAATTCCTATTTCCTAGAAACTTACGACAGCTATATAAAATAGAATCCTTTATGCCTTTATGTTTTCAAAATCTGCAAAGAAGACATTCACAAGACATTCCGACGCAGAAAAATTTAATTACACTGCTAAAAATGTTTTCAAATTCTTCGTTTAGGAATCTCAAAATCCGGCGAAGCCTGAAAGTTTTACTTTGAGGTTTGGAGACGTAACTAGGGTAAGATGCATCTCTGTCACACAACAGTGAAGTGACGATAGTGAAACTGAGATGGAAGTAAATATTAACTGAAATACGTGCTTAGTTTCTTCTATTTATCTCAGCTTGAGAATACTAACGAGACTATTGTTAAAAGCGGTTAAGAGATGAATATTTCTTGAAGAGTGACAGCTAAAATATGTTCTTAAGTTATGTTTTGTAAGTGCACATCAATACTATTTGCTAGTGATTGTCAAGAGACACACCGATCAGGTGCTCAGAAATCGCTCATAAATCTAGGTATAAGTAGGTACTTACCTCTGTGTAAACCTATGCCTCTGCCCAACCCTTGGGGAAAAAACAGGCTTAATTATATGTAATATTAACACACATTTAACTTCCCTATTTACACAGCAAACAGTCCCAACTTCATACAAAATAATTAACAGAAACGAAAAATACGTTCCCACGGCCACAAAGCGCTGTTTTCCAAGCTTATTTTTCATAACATGCCAACTTTTATGACAGTTTCGCAACAACCTTTAATCATTTGACGTTGGAAACTAGAGTCAACTTGGAACTCCGCACGGGTTTTACCTACCTAAGAACATTTCACCAACCGGAAAGGTCATTGCCTCTACGAGGCTTATGCTTGTTTTTGACAATTTTGCGATGTGATCAAAAATGAAATCAAAATCAGGCTGAAACTCAGCACTTCTTGAACTTGAAAAAATACGCAACTAAAGACATACCCCAAAACGACCACTCTTCATCACTTCCTACGTGATATTGCAGTCTGTTTGGTTTAAAGAACCATTTCTTATACAATGGTTGGTTGGAAGTATAAGTTATCAAACAATTATTCGTTGCTTAACCTCGCCCTCGCGTATCTACATTTTTGCTCAAAAAATGTGCTCTTGCCGATTCCTGTTGGTTAACCCCTCCAAGGTTTTTACGTAGCTTTAATCAGACGCATGTCCGCCAGAGGAATCCTGGAACTCGTTTACGATTCCCCGATGATTTCGGAGCGAACATCCCGGAATTATTCGGAACCTGTTGAACGGTTTAATTAACCTGTCGATGTGGATTTCGGAGGTGAAGTTCGATCGATGGCTAGTAATGAGAGGGTATTGCAAACATGAATTTGTGTTTCCAATGTTCTTACTAATTCCTCTATAGGTAGGTATGGACAAAACTTGTTTACTTCTGTTTCTACACTTTCAGAGATCATGCTTTAAGAGATTGTGACAGAGAAATGACTAAGTGTGTGCTTGTGTAAAAATAAAATATTAAAACTTCACACAAATGTACAACAAAACTTTAATACTAAACTGAAAATCAAAAGTAATTTATCTACGAATGCTCGAAATTGGACTTACATCCTTTTTGCATGAAGCACAATCATACCCATCTTGTCTTGATTAATGAAAGTACATTGTAATATGAAGGATAAATGAACGTTAAGCCAATTATTAATGCAACCCGTGTAACTCACGAGGAAACATATACATAACATTCGTAAATTATGATTCGCCTACGCCATCTTGTTTTTTCATAAAGAGAACGAAAAGTTCATAACGTTTATTGAAAAATGACTTTTGATCCAAAATGAAATTAGATTGTTTCTTCAAATGAGTCGAAATTAGATAATAAACTTTATTTTTTTATTTTATTTCTATGACAAGGCGCATGAACTGTAATGAGAAAAGTTTTCGTGTAGCAATGGAAATAAACAAGCATTATATTTCTGTAGTTACATTACTTTTACGAGTATGAAATCGGGGTAAATTGACTGGTTTTCATTTTGCCAGTCATCGTAGAACATAACCTAGCATAACAAAGGAAAGTGTAGTGGTAGCTACATGTGTGTGTGCGTTTATAAATATAGTATGTATCGAACTGTGTTTTAGTTGTGTGCGTTTGAAAAATGAGCCAAATACCGGTGACCTTGCAGCGTGTAACTCAATGCTAGTGAAACGCTAACTTTAGTCGGTTAATCCTTTTTGAACAAAGTTAAGTGTTGAGCAGTAAATGCAAGGATTGTATAATAGTTTTGCTCAATCCTTCTTTGTGTGAAAGGAGGCATGTGCCTAACATTGGCACTATACAAAAGATGATGACAATAGTTAAAATCTCTTCTTTATAAACTAGCTGCTCTCAAGGGAACTACTCCCTACTACTCGGTAAAAAGTAACCTAGTCCTGTCTCAGGTTTTATGTAATTCAGCAGTTTTTAGCGTGAATGCGCGACGGACAAACACTTTCGCATTTGTAGCATTAGCAAGGACACAAATGAGTAAAACCTTCCGAATGAAAGTAAGAAACACACCCCAACAAACCATTCATTAACCATTTTCCCAATTAAACCTTTTCTACAAACAATTTGACATTTAAAATTCAAAGCTTATTGTCATTCATAATGAGTAATATCCTAAACAACAGTTGTAATTAAGTTGTATGGAATGGACTAATCAAACCAGTGTATTGTCACGTCGTCAGTGAAGTGTAAACGGGTCAGATTCGCGCACCAATGCCTCGTGTATTTTAAGCTTGTTTAGACAAATGTGGGGTAACTTGTAGGCTTATGTTTGTATGTAAATATTTGCAGTTTTTTGATTGTAGGAATAATAAATATATATAGTAGAAATACATAATAAAGAGGATTTTTTTTGTTTGTATCGCAAAGTCTCCGAAACTACAGAAGCGATTAGAAAAATTCTTTCACTGTTGGAAAGCTACACTCTACCCGGGTAATACATTCTATATTTTCTCGGCACGCGAGAGAAACCGCGGAGAAACGGCTAGTTATATATGTTTGTAGTTTTTGATTGCAGGAAGAATAAACTAATAAATAATAATATTTAATTGGATTGGTACTTCCACTCGCGATTTGGTTCGTCACGTGAGAAATATTTCGCGCTTCCGGACGAAAGTAGCCTGTAACATTCTCCGTTAGGTACCTTAATGTTTTTTTTTGTAACACAGCAGTAGTTCCTAATTAAACAATAAAAGAATTCAAGTAGATACATGTTTTCTAGTGTATCAGTACCTGCTATGATTTTAGTTTAATCAAATAAGGAATTAAGAAAAAAATAAAGACAGCAAAAAAGAGAAACCTTCATACACATATTATTTCCTTAAAGAACTACAAACACAGCTGGTTATATACTGAAAAACTAGCCATCTAATTAAAACTTAGTAACTATCTACTAGTAATTATCTACCCATACTATTTAATCATTTTTTCCTGAAGCCAGTTGCTCCGTCAGTTTCAAAAGGACTTCTCTCCGTTAATTCGACCGAAAGAAGCTTAATTAGAAAAGAACATGGAAGGAGTTTTAAATATGTTTTTTACTAATGTGTAACTGAATAATTATACTAAGGTCTGAAAAATGCTTTCATAATCGTAGTTTTGTAAGACAGATGATTTATCAATAAAGAAATTACATTTTGATACAAATAGGTACCTACTGGCCAATCTAAAATTATGCCTAAACGGTTTCGATAAATGGAGTGCAGGGTTAAGCTTTTTCAAAGGGTTCAATGAGTATATAGGCAATAGAGATTAGATAGGCAGGCTGGTTTTCAGTCTAACATTATTAAGCTGAACTCAAACCTACCTTTATTAAAAAATGCCTATAATTAATTCGAAAAAAAAAGTCCTAGGATTTTTCTTTTTAGGAAAACAGAGAAAAGTTTGTTATACATTTAGGTATGCTAAGTAAGGAGTATTCGTAAGTTTCTTTTAAATACCGTTTACTGCTAGAAAAACAATCTGCTAAGTGAAAAGCTTGCAAATGGTTCAGTTTAATAAAAAAAAGCAATGTTTGTTCAGGGCGCGAATGCAAAAAGGTTGAGATGATTCTGTTTGGGCTTTTGACCTTTTTGGATGGAAAAAAGTTTTTTGTTGAATATGAAAATGGTCAGCTTATCTTTCCTTTACACGAATGGTAAAAAATATAGGTATTAATTTCAGTGTCAAAGATGATGGCTTTAAAAATAAAACAAGAAGAATGTTTCTGGCTTTGTAAATATTTAGTTCAATCCTTTTTATTAATAAATTGGTTAAAACATCTAAGCCGATTCGAATGAAGTTACAAGAGGTTGATGGATACTGCTTAGGTACGGCGAAATTACCATCTAGATTACCAAATATTACCAAATAGATAATACCTAAACTAAGATATTTTCTTAGAAAACAAAAAAGAAAACTTATTCTAGCTAGCGGTAACCCCAAACAATAATATGATCGACATAATAGAAAGTAAATAAACTTACACATACTGAAACGAAGAAGGGTTTTCAATAAAAATGTCACGCCCCACAAACAATGACTGAATGTGAATTGAACCTTTATTGACAAGCATTATGGATAAGACAATAGAGGTTGTATGCCTAGAGAATATTGTTTATGACAGGACCGAGTTTAGTGGTGAACCTTTGGCACTACATTCAAACTCTTCTTCTTTGGATGTCTTTATTTTTGTATTGTAACATTAAATTATCTTCGAGAACTGTTGAAAAATACGCGCAGTTATTAATCAACCTAGATATATTTTAATTTCATGTCAATCTGTTCTCCTGTATGTATACTTACGCGTAATAGATAGAAAGAGATATTTTTCTGTACATTTCTTTCACCACACATACACCGTACATTTCACAAATTGTCATAATATTTATCTACTTATTGCTGTTTTCCAATGTAAACTATTCCTCAAAAGAAAAGATCCAACCAATCAAATGGCCTCAAATCTATTAGACACGCATGACAAGATACACTTGAATACCGTTCTAGAATACGTAAGGCAACGGCTTTCATACATTCAGCCAGTGACACGTAGGTTCGTATCTACCTGAATGAATAAGATACAGGCTGGAAAACATGACAACTTGGCCAAAAAAATATTTCTTACGTTCTTTTTTTATGTAATGGCATCCAAAGGTCAACAGTCTACCTTTTTAGGAGATACTGTTTTTAATTTTGACATAAAAATAAAATGCTAAAGCTTATGAGTCATAGTGTCAGCTTTATTAATAAAGTGCATTGGTATTTAAAATCTTGTTTTCTCGTACATTCACACAGATACGTATTCGAGTGATATTTAGTAACCGGTCCTTGCTTCCGCTTGGCCTACTGACCGTGGCTTGTTATTAAGTTATCTCCTACCTGTTTTAAATGGAGTTAATTCACTGGATTAGCCTGCTCTGTGGCTGAGGTTTCTTTACATGATCGGCTGCTGTTTTACGGTCGGACGCGATTTGTTTGTGGTTTTAATGGGATTAAAGCCTACATTTGGGATTCTGTAACAAATTACTTGGGTACATTTTCCTTTTCCCGTTGTGAATTAATTTCTTTAAAGTAACGATCCCGAAGATCCCTATATGTTTTTGGTTTCTTTATTTTTACACTTTTAGTTAGACATTATGAATTTCATAAAACTTGAAACAGTCTGAAATACTGGCATAAGTAAAACAAAAGGCAATCAAAGCCACAACCAATCGAATTCTAAATAACTTTTTGAAAATCGAACCGAAAAACTGTATTCAAATATGGACGTATGATAAATAAGTAATTTGCCAAAACACAAGGCGACCAGACGAACCCACTTATATGCTAATTTTATATAACACAATGTTACAATCCAATTCAAGAATGGATATTATTCACGATTTGTGCAAAAGATTTCCCAAAAGATTTTTCCTTGTAAAAAAAGAAACGGGGAAAAGATACGTGAATATTTCAATGGAAAGTTAGGTTGTGTATCGATAATGTATTCATTGGCGGTCTTCCAAAGCGTTCCCGGCCATTGTCCACTGTCATACATCCATATGTCTGTAAGATATGTTTTACATTTACGTTCAATCCTAATATTCTATCTATCTGTTATTTCCTTTGCTAAAGATAGGAATTTGTCCCTAAGCTATCATTGAACATCCTTGGCAGTCATTACGGGTAGTCAGAAGCCAGTAAGTCTGACACTAGTCTAGCGAAGGGGTATTGGCTTGCCCGGGTAACTGGGTTGAAGAGGTCAAACAGGGCAGTCGCTCCTTGTAAAGCACTGCTACCCAGCTACATCCGGTGAGACTGGAAGCCGACCCCAACATAGTTGCGAAAAAGGCTCGGAGGATGATGGAGATTTGACCTTACTTGTATGGGGCTAATGTCAAAATTCTGCCTCTAGTAACCAAATCGACAGATGGATGTTATATTGGGACGACCGTTAGTAGGAATAGCTTGAGAAATGCGGATTCATGTTTCTACTTTTTCATGCGAGCAATATTTTTACCGAAATGCTTCTGTTTTCTACAACATACAAAATAACTTAATTTTGTTTGTACAATTATGATAAAATGGTAACATTTCGTTATAAACTTTAATTACGGCCATTCAAAGTTAAATAACGACGAGCAGCCTCGTAAAAAGTTATGGTTTAAGCCGTATATCATAAAATTATTTTCAAATGAGTTCGTTAAATGACCAGCGAGTCCTAGATTAGAAAAAAAACCTTGTAAAGAGATTAGTAAATTGTACTAAATAAACATGAGTAAAAATGTGTGGGGTCAGCACTAAGAGCTTTTATCAACTGGATAAGCTTTTGCTGTGCCTTATTTCCCTCTGCCAAGGGTACTCTTATCGTTTGTCAAATGTCAAATTCTTGTATATCATGCGCATACATAGGTGTGATGTATTTGAAAAATCAAAAGAATATTTGTTGCGTTAATCGCAAAGAGTTATGAGCTCATGACGGTTTCTGCTGTTTCAATGCTCTAAGCATCAACAGAATTTATACAATGAAATATTACGACCATCCTTTATCCCAAGGTTGACTACGCGTAAAATGCTTTTTTGTACACAATTTGTTGAACACGTGTTTAATCCGGCTCGTGGTAAATATGCAAAATATGTGAAAAATGCTTAACACATTTATCTTTCTTAAGCTAACTAGGATTGTGCACAGTCAAAGTGTTCTTAGCTTGGACGTCCCTGGAGCAAACTTTCAGAGCTAGGCATAGGCATAAAAAATGTTTTAGATGTATTTTTCATTTTATAAGTATTCAAATTTACAGCCCCAGTCGTGGGATCAACTTTAAAGAACATCACTTCACCTAAGAAGAAATACAAATATACAAGCACCCTTTTCTCTAAGTCTGAATAACTTTGAAGTGTTGTAAAATGGACCCTGACTATCAATGTTTTACGTGGAAAAAGCACCGCCCGAACTTTACAACCAAACCTTTGGATTATTCTGAAGAATTTATTTACAAAAAAAAAAACAACATTTGGTTAAAAATTCAAACCACTCGGCCGAACCTCCAAACAAATAATTCATCTCGCTTTTGCAGCTGTTTTTTAATCAAACATTGAGTGGAAAAACCTCACTCAAAGTACAATTGTCGTAACCATGGGTTGTTCACCGAAAAGGCGAAAACCATATCAGTTTTTGTTGTTGTTAAAAATGCAGCTCAGTACCCTGAGAGCGTTGACATAGTAAAAATTTATACGTCGACCCGATTGTTAAAATGCTCTAGAGCAGTCTTTTATCTCCTTCGTGCATGTACTGCATATTTTATATTTTTAGTGCTGTTTTCATGACAGACGCATAGCAATGCATAAAACTTGCGCTCTTCATGCTAAATACCTCTTTTGAATTTTCCCATTCATCGCCGTCCATTGCCAAATTGGGGACAAAAGGCAGGCTTGTGTGTAGGTATTCAGTGAGCAGATTCGTCCCGACTAAATACATAAAATGGGGTTGACCGCTGAATTGGGTATGTTAAAACGTATGAGCAACCTAATTTAGTAATATGCAATTGGTAAAAAACGTTCTTCTTTCTCTGAAGCATGTCTGAATAACATTGATTAAGAAAGGTAGACTGGGCCATTTTGTGTTGGCTGAAAGTTGCCATTTCTAACTAAAGAGTTCATAAGTGTTGTTAGAACAGTTACTCCCAGGTAGTCATTTATAAATAGATCAAACAATAGGATAGGACAGGAAATAGATGAAGGAAGAGAGATGAAAAATATTTTTACAGTCTTTTCAAAACACGCTCGCTCTGCGTCACTAATATACCTATGTAGTTACAAAAAGGCTGAGTAAGACGTTTGCAAAGATATGGATACTTTGTATTCCTCTTTCAAACACCTTTTCATATAAAACTTCATAGTAGTGAACACTCCTAAATATTCATAGTGAGGAGTTTCCAGCCATTTCCAGCCAGGCACTACTCCATCGTGCAGTTCTCAGCTTGCAACGATCTCACGAGGAACTTCTTGGCATAATGTTGCAATAAGACGAGATAGCTTTTGTTTTAATAAAGTTGTTGAATTCTGATGAATTGAAAGTTTTATGTACTTAAATAGAAACTTTGTGAAGTTGTTAGGTGTTATTCTTGAGAAAATGCATTATTTAGAAATAGCTAGGTCAAAATCATGATTCCGTGTAAGTTGCAATGATATCAAAACGTAAAGTATGTAACCATAGAGGTTTGATACTCTATCTCACAATTAAATAATTCAAGATTTCAAAGTACCTACCTATTTACAGAAATTGAAATCAATTTAAAAGTAGCGTTTCATATTTAAAAAGAAAATTGCTCGGCAGCAATTTAGAATTGATGCAGTTCTATTTTATTTAGCGGCAGTAATTAAATTTCACTAGTGCTATAAAGCCGCCATTTTGAATGGGTTTAATTAAAAACTCGTCCAGCCAATCATAGAGCAGTTCTATAAAATGCTTTGTAGGTGTCAGAAAATAGAAGATATGAAAAATATTCCAATTGAATTGCATTGTTTAGGAAAATTGCGATTTTGTAAAATTCAAAGCATTTTCATCGTATTGTTTTTGAAAGGAAATCCTAAAAAGGAGTAGATTCTCAACTCGGTGGTTATTGTTTTGTTTTTTTCTATGTTTCGTCGGCCGCGCATTGAAATCTAATCATAGACATCCGTGCATAACTCCGTTGTTTTTTAAAACTACATAGATTCTCCTCACTAACGGAATAGAATTGTTGTAGTAGCCATGAATTTTGATGTTTTGTCTGGTAAATATTTACTGTACGTTGGCCAAAGAATTGGCGTCAAATTTTAACAATGTTGTTCCATTAGTTGTCTGTGCAGAAAGCAGAAAACTGTAAATCATTCATATAACTGCAATGCAGTATTATTTCACACCAAGTGTACTTACCTACAAACTGTAAGGTGTCGTCCGCAAACTAGAGGCATTTTAGTATTATGAAGTTTGGCGTAGTTTCGTAAATAACCACTTTGGTTTAAAACTTTTATTTTAGCGCTAGCCTGCAATAATGTTGCACCATTCCTTTTTTCAGCGTAAAAAAGTGTACGTAGTTTTAGTAAATGCATGTTTGGGCAACACTAAACTTTTTGGATAGCCGAATGTCTGACTTTCTGTTTTCTGATGTTAGGCATATTATGTCCAAATAACGTCTGTAATGTATCACAAAACATATTCTTTACTTATTAGGGAAAAACAATTATTGGATTTTTCACAAGTCCTGCTTTACACAGTTCAATCTATTGGTGAGATAAAGCAGAGCAAAAATGAATAAAATACTGCTATCGGTCTATAAGTAGGTACTGTAGATATACTAAAGCCATAAACAGCATCTTTAATATCCGCTGCGGCAAACTGCATTGAAACTGAATTTTAATAATATCTTTAACAAACTATTTTAAAAGTTATTTGTTAGTTGTATGTTGTATATATATTTATTATTAAGTTATTGTAAAAAGTTATTTGTAAATAAATATTTGCACTTGTTAAAAAAAAAAAAAAAAAAAAAAAAATTTAAAAGAAACCTCTTTTGATGCGGTAAGTCCCCGAGGAGCTGTTGTTGGAAAAACAAACTGTGGAGCTCCTCTGAAAAATAAGAAATACAAACTGTCCCATTTTTCTCTATTGCTAAACAAATATGGTGGCTATTGTAATGGAATTCAGAATATAAACACAAAATTGTAATATTTTTCTATTGCCAGCTTTAAAAAAAGCTCCAATATTTTTATTTTAAAGGTACCTACTAATTATCTATTTTATGTTAAAATTCTTTTTAATATTTTAGTTTACAATAGTTATGCGTCTATGATCTTTGTTTATGCCTATTACTTAAACTGATCTGACTTTTACCAAAGAAAACCATTTGCTCTTAATGAAACGTATCTCAGAGAAACAATAAAATCCTAGCCTTCTCAGTTCTCCGCCATCTCAGAACAATAAATAAGATAACATGACAAAGTTGACGTAACGAAGAAATACATTATTAACCGCCGTTACATAAGTATAAAACAAAAGCTAACAGAACAATAGAATAACATGTAACTTACTGAAAGATACTTATACTTAAATCAGTATGGATGAGAACAATAAACAATCAATAGTCAAAGATTATGATACAGAAGATTATTCTAGATGTTCTACACAGTTCCATCTATCCCCGTTAGAACTTGGTACCTAACTCTACTCACCAGGATAAAAAGTTGCCTGATCCTTTCCCAGGCTTTAGATTTTCTGTGTATCATCGGTTCAGAAATGGTGTAAAACCATGACAGGCAGTTACTTTCGCATTTATAATTTAGGTAAAGATATGGTGATTTCCCGTGACTTTTGGGAAATCTAACGTTTGAATACTTGTATGTAAAAAAAAAAACAGAGCATAATTTCTTTTAGCATTAAAACTATGACTTTCAAGATATTCCTTGTCTTTGTAAAATACCGGAGGTATGGACAAGGAGAAATTCCTTTGTGGTCGCCACGGGACGCTTACAGAATACCTGACGTTCCGAATACTGCAACAAGAATTTGTTTTATTGAAACTTTTGCTTAAAATAGAATAAAAATGCATGAGAATAAAAGGAATAAGAGCAGAAAATTTTGCCGTTTGAAAATGCGAACAAAAAGTACAATACTAACTTGAAATATATTTTTTTACTGAAAAAAAAGCAATTTAAAGGAACAATCTTACTATAATTTTCACGATCACCATAAAACAAATAAAGCCTACACAACAATAAATTACCTCAGTATCTCGTCAACGGCATCCGCGTGACCAAACGGTATAAGTCAAAAACTGCAGATTTTGAAATTAGCGGATCGCGTGCGACCAACGAGGCGTGAAGTTAACCCTGTTACCCACCAGTTTCTGCAGTTCCGAGGCACCGTGGTAACGGGGCGGTCCACTGTTCTAGTACCCGTGTGTTGTGGTACAAAGTAAACGATTTGCTTTATCGCTTGATAGAACGTTCCAGAATGTTACATGCTTTTATAGTTGAGAGTTTTTGAATGTTGGTAGTGCATTCAAAGTGTCAAAGTTTTATGCTGATTATCAAAAATAGTCACACAAAATTCATTATTTCATTGTTCAAAACATCGGTATCCAAAGTAGGTAGCAATAGGTCCAATCCAAAGGATTACTTTTAATGTATTTTAGGTACAAATTCATATTCAATGGTTAATTACTTAGGTATATTATGCTAAGTTTTCACACCTCCGCACCCTTATCATATATCCCCACATTATTTATAACCATATCACATCTACAAACACAGGTTAATAAACGCCTAAAGTATAAAACTCGTGCCAACCGTTAACGGGATGTCTCGATGCAGCTCGCAGTTTGCAATAACCACACAAAATCGTGCTTGCAACGATGCAGCCGAATGCAATGCAAGCGACCGGCAATGCATTTACATCTGTTGCCGTTATTTATCCTAATATACGAATAATACTGACGTTTGTTTGAACTTAGCTCTAGAAGTTTGTATCCTAGAGGTAGTTCCCTACTAGATCGGGAACTAGTTTTATCTAGGAAATTGCTAGGGTTTACTTAAAACATCATTCTTGTGACTGAGGTACGTAGTATTTTTATACCAAGCAAAAAAATCACAAATTGGCCAATGGCGGATAAAACAGGAGCCTGAATCAGTTTTTTAGATCTCTTTGTAAAACTATTTCCTGGTTATACATGGGAGGTGTACATAGGCGAACTTCTGTTGAAATAAGTATTTTTATTGTTCCAAGCACCAGGAAGTAAAATATGGCTTTTTATACTTGTCTAAAACAAAAAGTGACATAGGTACTTGACGAACAATCAACCTATTTTTGTATGTCGCAATAAAACATTCCAAACAACAAAGGGCTAAACCCGTTAAACAATAACACCAAAAGCCGTGTCATACACTCTCTAATTACTATAAAAGAGATTAAACACACAGATAAATAATCAACTAACGTTTTTCACCCGCCATTTTATCACTTAATTACGGAACAAAAACGGAAACACCGCACTATTTGCTAAAAGCACAATGATTAATTACTGTAATCCGAGCCTTTTATTAAAATAATGAAATTAAAACTAGTGTCATGCTATACCGGTATTAATTAAACAATGGACTGGTAAGTAGGCTGCGGCATCCGCTATGTGTCCCGAAATTGCATTAAAACTGTTTTATTACATGACAATTTCTTCACGCGTTGTTGCTCGTATCCTGAGAGAGAAAATATGCAGGTATACCCGGATAATATGTACCTAAGCTATGCCACTCCCCAAATCTCCAACTTTTCCCATACAAATTTTAATTTAAATCAGTACAAACCATTTGCCGTGAAAGCAGCATAAACGTATACCTACTCAAAGGACACACAACGCGATTTTCATTCGGTAATGCCTAAGTATAGTAGGTTAATGACGTCATAAACTTTCACATTTGTGGTCCCTTCTGTTTTTGGTAGCGAGTCTTTGTTCGTAAAACCAAAATCCTTTTAGGTGTACAGGTAGTTTCTGAGAATTGAATGTAGGTTAAATCGACATTTATGCTGCAACACTAACGTGAAACTGTGCAGTCTATTTTTAGCCTGTACAAAAAATATTTTTATAGGATTTTACGTATTAATGTCCAAATCCTTGGAATATAATTCAGATTATATCATACAAGTTTTAAAACCCAAACCATGAAAATCAACTCATTTTATTATTTGTAAATTCAGTCACGCTTTACCACCAGACTGTCAGTTAGGTTAGGTTAGTGCCGTTGCAACACCCAGTTTTAGGCCACCTGATAATCTATCACCCAAAATAATCCAAAGTATTAGACGTCAACAGTAGCTTCTACAGAAAATTCTTCGCAAACACAAGTCCCACAACGAACACGAGGTGAAATCAGTTTTTGCACTACGATTAACAAGTGAATTTCCCATCAAATAGATCCGTGTGTAGGTCACTGAACGCAACGCTTGTAACGGATCCACGGTAACCGCACTCCGTTGCAATCTGCAGTGAGCCAACTAAGGGCAAATGGCGAATGAACTTGTTCAATAAAACTTAATCTATATCGCTGTATTGGTCTCGTTTTCATGTACTGACGATGTTACTTTGTAATACAGGATAGAGCTTAGAGGTTAGTTGATGTTTCTTTGTAATACAGGATAGAGAATAGAGGATATAGTCTTTGGGATAGTGAGGCCGTGGTTTTGAGTAAATGCAGTTTTTGGTGCAGTTAAAATGAGGTTGTATTACTTCTGAGTACTGTTAGGGTGAAAGCTAAATAGCTGTGTTCTTAAAAAAGTGCTTTTCATGGAATAACGTTTATAAAATGGAACTAAGTACTGCAGTTTTGCTAAATTGAGATATGTGAGATCTTGCCAGATTGAGTCAGCATTTTAATTGATTATAACTCAATACAACTTTCACAGACATTATTAAACTAATTACCGCAACTCTAAGTCTTCATTGAAGATTTACCGTTTCATTAAACCAAGACCGAATCTGACATTTAAATTGATTCCCCTTGTTACAAACTACTTATAAGTTCGAGACCTCAACTTCCAAAGTCTTTGATCCCTAACCTGGATTTCTAGAAGATTCTTTATTCAGAAAATCGCACGTAATTCCCAAAGTCCGTAACGGTGAGCTGTATAAAGTCAGGAGGAAGTTACGCGTTCATAAAATCCCTGGGGCAAAGCCGCCATGAATAGCTAGCGAGTTATGTTTACGACACAATATGGACACACGTTGCGTCTCCGTGAAATCCTTCGACATATTTATGTGTAGTAACCGAGGTATTTGTGAACGAAATGGTTAATTCATAACTGTTTGGTCGTAGACTAAATCAAAGCTTGTGAGATACTTGTTTTTGGATTTGTTGTTGAATTTGGTTGTTCTGTTTTTTATACATATATGTAGATGACGTGACGTTGAGTCCAAAATAAGAAGACTATATTTGTTTAAAATATTAACGAAGATGTTTTACGTCATTTTGGGAGAACTAGTTTCCTAGAAAATGCATGCGGATTATAACATCTACACATAAACGTACTTTTATCAACATAATCTCACAAGAAAACAGCAACAAAATCAATTAAATGTAACAGTTCACTAAAGAGTTTGTAGAACAAGATAAACTGGCAACACCGTCTCTATTTATGCAGTAATGCGCTGTTTAAACCCAGCGCGTTATTGCCGTACGTGACTGCTGGCAACACTAGCACTGTTTATTGGCCGGAGGTGTTGTGGGACTAACGATATTGGATACATAATGATTAAAGCGGATCTACGCTGCTTGTGTTTAAACGGTTTTCTTTCTTTTGATGTTCTTTTTATGGGATACTATAGAAGTGTGCTTGATAGTTTAATTCAATGTCGGTAACTACTGCTGCGGAGGTAGGTGAAAGAGGTGTTTTATAATGAGGTTTTGGGTGATAAATATCATTCAATGCTTTCTTTCGAAACATACTTAGTTGTTACTATTTAATACATGGATGATTTCTTCACTATATTCAGCGATGCAAAACTGTTGTCGCTTAAGTTTTCTTTCTAATAAACGGAAACTATTTACACAATTATTTTTAATCATACATTTTCATTCCAATTAAAAATATTAATTGCGAAACTAGTTAACTCGCGAATCGTGATCAAATTATACTTCTTCTCCTGCCCTGTTCCCAAATATTACTTGGGGTCGGCGCAATATGTCATTTTCTTCCATTTTCCCCTGTCACTCGCCATACTGACACTCACTCCCTTCCTATTCATATCATCTTTCAGGCAATCCATCCATCTTTTCTTAGGTCTTCCTCTTCCTCTCCATCCATCTACATTCATACTTAGCACACACTTTGTTGCATGCGTATCATCCCTCCTCATTACATGTCCATACCACGACAATCTTCTACTTCTCATCTTTTCTGTAACTGGCGCTACTTTCAGACAAATCATTCGTGATCAAATTATACAATAACTATAAATATCGAACAAAAATTTGAAATTTCATACTTGTGCCACTTTCCAAGTGTGACGTCAGACGGAAAACGGATATCCTATATGGGCGTTCAGTTGTCGATTCTTACACAATGTTAGAACACCTACGTCTTATTGAGTTACCTCCATTTTCTTTCGTATCATCATTTTTCTATCGGAATAGAGGAAAAATTCGTGCAGATATTCTATGAATGTAAATTGAAAGAACATGTGAACGAAATGTGTTATTCTGTTACATTGAAGAATATTATGGGCATGTACCTAGGTATCGTAAAAATATTAATAACGAAGGTGTCTATTTAGCTTCTTGCCGGTTCTTCTCCATGAGAACTATTACTTGAAACCGCGCTTCCAGCTTGACGTTTTAAAAGAGTTTCTATAGGATTATTTTAAGATTTTTTTTTTTAATTTAGCCTTATTTATAAGCAGTCCACAGGATTACAGAGACCCAGAGACTAAAAAGATATATAAGCTCATACGATGATTAACATAGAGGTATGTATGTAATCGTATAAAATATGTATGTAACATTTTCATGTTAATGACATCACCACTAAATCATACCTACTTATGATCATTTTGTCATTTGTAAACGTAAAGAATACTTAATCAGTCAAGTTCAATGAGCCGTCCAAAAAAATACTAACAAAAAAATTCGTGTTTATTTTGTAAGCTTTTGTACATATTTAAGAAAACATGAAAAACATAATGTATGATTAATTAAATAATCGTTGTCAATATTATTTTTGGAGTTCAACGGACGTTATTAATCACAGTTTTGAATCTGTTTATTTTGACTGTCAAAATATTGATGGCTTTGTGAGTTTTATGTACGTTGGCAATATTTATTCTATTACAAATGTTTAGATAAAATAATTGCGCTGTATTTTAAACCTAGAATACCACCCGGTGAATTGTGAAATAGAGACACATTAAATTACAATTTATTAAAATTATTGACAAACCACACATATTTTTTAAAAAGTAAGTCGTTTCTAAAAATAAATAAGAGCTGGTATATTTTTTAAGTACGTAATGAGTATGTTTTAATTTACCAACATTACTTACATATTTTATTCTCCCACTTCAAAACACGCTACTCTCAATACCACACAATCTAAAGCCTTTGTAATTGCTCTGACATTGTAACACAAGTACAAAACACGAATAAGTATAATAAACATTAAGTTATTTAGGTCTTTAGAAAGGTGTAGACCTGTTAACATTAATTACGATTATCTGGACTGCAGGGTGAAAGTAGTTAACTGACCTTCCTAAACATGCTTCCTATTGTGAAAGCCTGGCTTTAATTCAGACAAAAAAAGGCTTCCAAAAAGGAGTATACATACACACGTCAGCATGAGGAAAAGAAGTTTCAATAGCAATTCGAGATTCAAAAAGTTTCTTTTTTTTGTAACGCAAGGAGTTCAAATAACTCCACTGCTTTCAACTTGCTCCTAGATGGTAAATTGAGACTGTATACCAAAATACTAGACGTATTACATCATGATTACGTCAGTATAACGTGGTATATCATAACTTAACTTTATGATTACGTTGTGTTGACTCATCAGTGACAAATTCAAAACAGAACACCCATCTTAAGAGCCTAGCTACTTCAAGCTATATTTTTATCCTCACCAATATAACTAAATTCAAATAATACCAATAGTTTAAGAAAATAACGTTAAACATTTACTAGAAAAGACTTCAAACGCTGCGCAAACGCAGACGCGAGTAATTGCGAACTCTCTCTAACAGCGCGGTTTCACTCGGCCGGCATGTCGCATGCCGGAGTGAAAGTGCCTCGGACATGACGATTAGTATGGATTACATGTCATTTATCATCGCTAATTAGTAATGTGATGATGATAGGATAGTTTGTGAAGCTTCCGTAATTTTCAGTAGGGGTTAGTTGAGGTTAATTTCAATTTCTTTTAGCTATAAGGGTGATATCTTGGGTTTGAGGGGTTTTTCTAGATGTTTCTATAAGATAATGTATGTAAGTAAAAGTGGTGTCTTGATTGCCAGTTGCTATGCAATTTCCATGGCTGGTATGACAGTCGAGAGGTAATTGTTTTCGCTAAGTAGTCAGTATTTCTAGAGTTTAGTTGTAAATTTTTGAAAGTAGCACAAGTATACTTACACCCAAAAGTATTTTTTTCTCATTTAAAGTAGGTACCTATTATATAATTTAAATTAAGTAATAGCAGTTCATTAAAAAATTACGACTGAAAAATTAAAGATGTCCAGTTTGAGTTTACATCTGTGTCACGCTTTCATTTTATAATGGCGTACATAAACATATGCTATTGGAAATACATGGTATAAAAATTATGAACACGTACGTAAATAGGTACTTATTTCTTCAATAATAATTTACCATGCTTTTTTTACACTGAGTAAAATAAGGACAGCCTTATTTAATTTACTTGATGCAACTGAAATTGATAAAAGTCAATGACCTTCTTAATTTTAAGTCAACACTTTTGAGGTTTAAACTTACTCTAAAGGCCGGTTTACATTTTGCGAAGTGTGAAGTGATAAGTGTTAAGCGTTAACTTTACGCGATAAGTCTCAAGTGTTAAGTAGTCTTTTCCATTTCCGTTTACACAGTGTTTAGGAAGAAGCTCATAGTGGTACTGTGCGTTGTGCATAGTGTCTCTAGAAATGGAAGATGAACAGCGCCTAATATTGAGACAAATAATTAAGGAGATTGTATCTGTTGTGGTATCTGATATAGAAAATGAACTCAATTTTGAAATCGGGAATTCCCATCGCTTCACTCAGTTTCAATAGGGCCGCATCTCTCAACTGTTTGTTTTTAAATTCTGCGCACTTAACATTGTATAGGCATTCAAACTTTATGTATTCTTGTACGAATTATAAAGTATGTTGTTCCGTCCACTTCATTTTCGCTTTGAACTTGACACTGCGCACTTAACACACACGTATTTACACACTGATTAGTACAGGCAAATTGCGAGAGAGGGTAGTAGAAAAGTTGAGAGGGGGTAGTCACTTAACAACAAAAATAGACCTTGATTCTATTCACTCGCACTAATCAATAAGTACTAATCGCACGTATCACTTAACACTAATCACTTTACGCTTCCGTTCACACCTTGATTACTAAACACCTGTACTAATCACCTGCAGTGTTAACTTAACAAAGTGTAAACCGGGCATAATACATGAAATATAGATTGACCCTATCTTAAGTTAGCATATAGTTATTAAGTAAGTACGTAAGTTGCGGTTAATCCGAGGCCAAAATAAGCCGCATTAAACCAACTTAGCTGCAGTTAACAGGCTAGAACAATCCATTATAGGTACGTCAAAAGGCCTGGTAGCGCAAGGTACGGTGCCAAAATATAGCCACAGGTAAAATATGAAACACCTCACTGCGTGATCATTACTCGGGGTTGCCAGACCAATGTGTTCGTAGACGTGAAATATGACTTTTGTAACATAGTTTCTATTAAGAATGTTATACGATATTCAAGAAAAATGGTTTGTAATAGCCACGAAAGAAGCTTTTATATGATGTGAGGTATATTTTGGAAAAGAAATGGGTCCAAATGTTATTACATCAATTTATTACAATCACATAGGAACGTAACAGTTTTTTTGTAAGATGGTTTATCATCATGACCCCTTCAAGTTTGGGTGTAGCGGGAGAGTGTCAGACTTTTCCTGACTAAAACCTACCTTTGTTCTTTTTGAAGCCATTTCTTCTTTCTCCTGCCCTGTTCTCAATTTTACTTGGGGTCGGCGCAATATGTCATTTTCTTCCATCCCATTCCCCTGTCACTCGTCATACTGACACTCACTCCTTTTCTATTAATATCATCTTTTTGAAGCCCTTTATGTACCAGTAACTGTTATTTCGAACAATCACATACCCTAAAATGGTTGTCTCTCTAGTGAACATAAAACAAAATTAGTACACTGATCTAGTACTACTGTATAGTACCTATATTTAGTATATTGGAAAAAGTGTGCCAACCCAAGAGCAGATATATCCAATTAGATTGGATTAGATTGGCTGTACTTCAGTGCTACTAATGTAGTAATTCCACTAGTGCGGATACGGCTCACTGTTCCCTCGTAACAAATGGTGGAAACCACTTCGTAACATTATCTTTTTTCTTATTACTTAGTGCAGTTTTTCCTGGGAAAATATATGTTGAAATCACTGCTTATTATAAAACAAAGTCTGTCGCGAGTTCACAATACACTGAAAAACATTTTGACGGGTTTTCATTAATGTAAATAAAAATTCCCGCTTAAGCTTATTTGTTGCTTAACAAGTAGGTAATAAGCTAAAAACAAGCATAAAATCTGCATTTAAAACCTAATAACAATGTACTGCCAATAATAACCAATCAATACACAAAACTCCGACCAATCTTTTTCTAAAAAAACAAATGATTAAAACCAAAACATCTGGCCAAAGCCGAACTCCAATTAACAAGCTCTCAAATACTTTGCACTTTCCCCCGAAACTTTAAAGCGGGCCGTTCAGGAAACAGGAACCATTAATGTAAATAAGGCAATCCGCCTAATGGATGGCAAATCGCTCCAGTTATCTTAAACAGATCGGTTGTTAAGCTCCCGATGTTGGGAGAAATCGTTTTACATTCTGGCATTATTTATTCGGGGTAGAAGCTTGGGCTTGTAAGATTTTTTAGTAGGGAGTAAGAAAAAATTGTATTGATTTATGATTTAAGAATTCGGTCTCTTTGCTTAGAATTTTACGAAAAAATAGATCTTTAAAACCAGTAAAGAATAGTCAGGGCTGCGGGATGAGTTTACCACGGCCCGGGTACATAAAGCCTTAAGAAGGAACATAGTGGGTTTTAGTCAGTAAGAATCTTACACTCCCTCACGCTACACCCACAATGGGAATAGATAGCTCAACTTGCTACTTACACTTAACTAACTAATAACAGTTTATTAGTTATTCTACTTATCTGAGATCTATCGTGCAGCAGAACCCTTAATTTCCACATTACTATGGTAATTAGCTTCCGCATTGTACCGCGTTCACGACAAAACTTCCTGTTTGATAAATATGCAAAATTATCATCGTGGCAACCCTGGCTGTAACAATTAAAGAGTATCTATTCATTCGTGAAATTGCCATGAAGTATTTAATGTGATATTTAGTGAGTACAATTTGTAAATTATGTCAAAATGTCCTGTTAACTTGTTGGTTTAATCCAGATAAGAAAATAGACTTTGCGAAATGGGTGTACTTTGTACTTTTATTTTAATCTTCTTACTTAATCATTGTTAGTTATGAATTTATTCTTTCTATTCGTAAATGGATAACTTTGGGGATTATCAGACTTTAACAGATGGATATAATCATTAACTTTTTCATGACTTTCTTGAATGAAAGATAGATTAGCAAAAGAGGTACCTAATAAAAAAAGTCACGCCATTTTTTACAAAGAAATTCTAAATTGTGATATTTAGTTATGAAACGTAATTAAAGTATCATATTTATATACTCTTTGTATGTACCCAGGTACAAAAGGTCAGCGTTAGCCTTTTTAATGTCCCACTGCAGGGCCAAGACTCCAAGTACAAGGCATGACAAGGGCAAGTACAGAGAAGGAATGAGTTAATCATAGGCGGTATGATAGAATTAGAATAGATATCAAAGCATAGAGCATATAGCCTATATTCATAGAATGTAACATAGGTAAGTACATAATTTGTACACAAAGCGAATTAATCACACACAGTGGAAGTAAGTTGGGGAAACTGCAGCCGTCTTCCGTGACACGAGATACATTGGGATGTTACGTGTAACACACATACTTCCGACACGGTTTTACTTGTTCTCTCATATATTTACTTCATTTTCTTCATAATTCCATATTTGTAGGAAGTCAAGCTTTATAGCTAGCGAGAAAGTTGCTTTTTGTCTTCGCCAATCGATGATTTATTGATCATTGTACAAAAAGTAATGGCGGTAAGTTACGTTTTATGGTTTTAGAAAAGGCATGTAAGAATTAAAAGACATTTCCTAGGAAAAAATAATGTAATTAAAATAATACTGACATCTGTCTTTAGTTTTACAGAACATAGTCATGAGGTTCGCTTGATTGAAATAATATGATTGTAAGCCATGTACAATTTGCAATACGGGTAAGCATGTTTTATCAAAACTATTCAAAACCCAGTGAAATATTGGTCTTGAATGTCGACACATTGGTTTAGCCGACAGAGTTTGTAAACCGCTGATTTGCGGTCATCCAACTACACAGCACAAATGTAGGTGCTTTATGCAGTTTGAAACTCCTATGTAAAATAAAATAAGTAAATATTTAAACATGTTTATTGAATAATAAATATTTATACACGTTAGCTGGATTACTCATTGAATAAACTGTTCTATGATAGTTCTAAGTCTCAGTAGCCACCCGTATAATAATCTCATCACCGCGTCCATAAAAAAGGATCTTATCGAAGTCATTTTCGTCTGAAAAAGAAAAAACTTTCAGCGAGAAATGCCAGAAAATAATTTACTCTTCAAATCTTCAAGTTAAACCGACCCAAAGTACTTTGGGTCGACATTTTTCAAGTTTTTATAGTTCACCGCGTATCCAAAGTTTAGTGAGCATTTAAATTGATAGATCGTTTCAACTCCGATACCCATTGCCGTGGAAATTGCTTAAGTCAGCACATTAACTGAAGATATTAAAGAGCTTACCGATATTAAGAGGGATTTCATGAATTTATCAAGATTTGCGGTTCAATAATTTTGAAGTGCGGTAAATCTTGTAGTTCTTAAGTATCTTTTTAATAGTGATCATTCGATAGGCATCTTTTCCGAGTTCGTCTTTTGATTGCGTGTGTGGCCTTCGTAGTTCTCAATTTAAGGACCAGAACATACACTAGTTTTACAAAAACGCTCTTCAGCGAGGAGCATAAAAAATATCCATTGGAAAAACAAATAGCGGAAAGAACTATGGCGGATTTTTTTTTTTATACGGGTCTTCCATTTACAAAAGAAAACAACTTTATTCGCTAACATACTACCAGATCTATCCGTACCCAAAAAGTTTAATTTCACACGCCAAATTCACTAAACTAAGCTACTATGACTAATGAGGCGTCAACATTAACACTTCTATTATGACAACAATTATTCCATTACACGAACATCAATAACAATCAAGCTATCGACACAAATGCAGTAATTGTAGACTTATTATGTCATTATTGACAGCTCGGTAATGAAGTCACTCAGTGAAATCGAGAAAGCAGGCATCAATGACCTGAGGCTTGTTTTGTCTGTCTGTCACGCGCGGCTTTCGCGTTCGTGCGAGCAGCCCTTGATCGCACTATGAAATGTCAGTGATTTGAATTTTTATTATTTGGAACGTGTCGTCTGAAAGAACTTTTCTACAGTTTTAGAAACCTAACTTTATTCTTAAATGCTATTTTTAGCTACTGAAATGTGCACAAATAGCCGACTTCAATAGCACAATTGACTGACCACGTCAATCGTCGTGATTTGTGTAAAGAATCCAAAACAATTCGCGCGTAAGAAAATATACCTACCTATTGTGTTATGTAACTCGGCGTAGCCAATTTTCCTTCAATGTAAACCTCAAAAGCCCCCGAGAGAATGGACTGTGACAAGACTGATTGACAGACAAATACTGAATTGATTCCATTGCCAACAAGTTTGAAACGACAGCGGCAAAATAAAATTGCTCGTTATAAAAAAATTGCTAACTGAAAACGAAAATGTAACCATAAAAAATGCCTAATTTTTTCGACATGAACTGTCAAAATGTAAAAGTAAGACAAAAACGATCGCACCTTCTATTGTTAATCTTTGATTAACATAACAAAAGTTAAATTAGATAGATGTTCTAAATCTTTTCGTGTCGTAAGTATTTAAATGAGGTGTCCATGATAGTACATTGTTACAATACATACAATGTGTGCCAAAATCGTGAGTGACACATTCAAATTTTACTTTCTACATAGTGATTGCTTTATTTATGATAATTAACAACTGCATGCAAGAACCTACATGTAATGTAGGCATATTCCACATACATACTTATTAAAATATTTGACTCTTGCAACACTGTATTTTTGGAGATGCTTGCTAAATGGGGGTCAATTACTCATTAACAAAGTTGACACTTGTGTTGCGCTAAGATAAATCGCAAAAAGTAAGCTGATTAATTTGTCTCCCTGGTATATTATTCTCTAATTTCATTTCCCAATTGCATTTTTTTATTATTATAATAAACAGTATCGGTAAAAAACTCCAATCGATCTTATTCTTTGGCGCTACGCAGGCTTTTTACGCTAATAGAAGATAGGTAGGTATCTTGCCAAGAAACACAGACTTTTAGCGTGATTCTATAGAACAAAAGATTTTTTTATGTTACGTTCCATCAAACATAAAACAGCCGCCGTCAATGTTTTGCCAAGCTTTTATGTTATTAAATGAATAAAAAGTATTTTCCTTCTTGTATCAGCAGAGTTCATTTACTTTACACGCTTTTTATCTTGTTTACTAGAACAACATAAAACATTCACATGGTGCCTAACATTTTATTTCCTAAGAGAACCTAAGATTTGCCAGCATCTGGCAAGGCCTTAATATCTCTAACGCACAGCTTGATTTAATTCACCAGGTTCGTAAAAGATTTTTCCTGAAACGAAAACGGGGTCCCTAAGGATATAGAACAGGGGCAAAGAAGCTGAAAGACCTAGATTTTCCTATACAAAATGCCTCTTTAAGTCACAAAGACCGTCCTCAAATGATAGATACATTAATGTCTCGAGGGATTGTGCAAGGATCCATCACGGGTCGCATGTAGATTCTGTAGCGTCACATAATATAAGCCTAGATTAACAAAGACGGGTAATATAGCTAAGTAACTAGTTTGCGTAAGCTTCCTACAACATATTACCAATACCTACGTACCTAGGTGTATGGATTGAGGTTAATATCTGCTTATGTACGATATTTATTAAACTACTTATACGTAGTGCATTAAAGATATTCTGCAATGTAGAGGTTTCCGCGTATAGGAGACAGGGCACAGTGAGTAGTGAATACAGAGCAAAGCCTTTTTCAATAGAAAATCTAAAAAGTCGTTCACCTTACAACAACAAATATTTTTCAAGCAAAAATAATAACAAAAGTAGGCAAAATAAACACGAAGAGAAACCTCTCATAGCCATGCCAATCTGTCACCATTTGAATACCTAAGTTAAATTCACTTTCTATATTAACATTGTGTTTTATATTATATTGAATCCAACACGTGTGTGCTTGAATTAATTTAATTGTACAATTCCATGCTTTTATCGATATGAATTTTCCGATGTTAGCAATATAAATGGAGAATGAAATAATTGAATTGGATGCATCCCGGTGTATTCTCGATCAATTACATTAATTGAATCGAGAGTAGTCTACACCTATAATTCCCTTGTTTTATCGTCATGAATAATGGATCTTCGTAAATATGTAATCATCTCTATCATAAAGTCTTTTAATAGGTGTTAATTGTAGATAATCAGAGCTCGCAAATCTCTCGCTTGCTATCAGACAATTGCTAATTGTTTACAAAACAACTACTCAATCGCCGATATAAAAACAATGGATTTACTCAATGCTGAATAGATTATGTCATGAACTGATAAATAGTGGACAGTGGACCGGTTTATTATGTTAGTTGCAACTGACACTAATGAAGGTGGTACTTAGTGATGATGGTTGCATAAAGACTGACCTAGTTACGGATAATTTGTAACATTTTGAGTATTATGACAATATTTGCATAGTTGTCGTTATGAATGTGGTATAAAAAAATATAATTTATAGTTTTTGTTATTATAGCTAGGCCGCATTACGGAATAATGACATTAAGAAACATGACTAGGCTGTATCGTCTGCCTGTCTTTTGCTACAATAAATGACACGCCATTGTTTATTTTTCTACTTTCATTCTGGTTTCGTTCGTTTGGTTACACAAAGCTGGACTCCGATTTACTTTAATAATTAGATCTACATTTATAATGTTTCGAAAATCCAGCAGTAACTTCATTGCACTTGGGTCGGTAAGTCGTGTTTCAATTTTGTTCTAACACCGGTCGTCAGTGGGTCGTCTTAGGGATTCAATTTATTCCTATAATTTCGATTTTATGGTATAGTTAATTTAATGTAAATAAGTACATAGATAGATGCCTAATTTCGATTCAATATATATTTATATAAGTGGGCAAAGTAAGTAAGTCATAAAAATGAGATTTATGCGGACGATCTCTCAAAGTTTGATTTACATTCCTAACTCGATCAATACCAACAGAGTTATCAAAAAGGAAGAAAACTTTGAGCGTCTCGAATCAATGTTCCAAAGCTATCAAATTTTGCTACAAGCTAACCCTTTGCGAACTTACTTTCTCAATCGAGCTCTTGTCGATTTTTACGAGAACATTGACTTTAAACTTTTACTATTCCTCTGTTTGTATCAACGCAAAGGAATTTGATCTTTATGACCGAAATTTCACACGAGTTTTCACACATTTTCCTCTGATTTGCGTAAATGCGATTCGTTTTGACGATTCTGACCTCCTCGCTCTTCTCTCAATATCTTTTTTAATGACGCCCGCTATGATTCTGTTGTCCTTTGTAATGCAAATAAGATATTAAAATTGAATGGCGAAAACATTTTCTTCTTCAATTTAATAAAACCGAATTTCATTCTAACTTAGAATGATTATTTATAAATGTTGATAATAAGAGCCTTTATAACTCCTGTTACGAAATTAACTTTTTCCAAAAGCAGCGGAATACACCCACGTTCTAATTTTAACAAATTAAACTCAAGTCTCACTTCCTACGCGCGTACAAGTGGTCCAATTTTACCGCAAATTTCTCTAGAATCGTTTAAAAATAACATAAAAAAGATTAGATGCACCACAATGCATAGCCGTCTGGTCGCCTTTCACCGCGAGTTGCGTCACGAAGACACGTCATGAGTTCACTCACTCCTAACTTACGACATCCCTGGCTTGTTGGCGACGTGACCGAAGCACGGAGTAAGGAAAGATGAGCGGAGATGCCATACATAATGCAGGTAGGTCAGGCGCCTTCGTCTAGGTCGAATTCGTACGGTAATCTATCTAAAACGATCAGTTGAACTAATGAGGCTTTCGGTTTCTTTGAAACATCTGTCAATGATTTTTGATATTACAAAAATGATCGGGTCCAAAGACGGCGTATAGGTGCTATAATACAGTGGCGAATACAGTAACGTTCCACGTCCTGCTCACGTGAATTTTACCACACTACTTTCTTAGGCGATTTTCCGTTATGGCACCTCTGCTAGCCATTTTGTTCTCCATGGACCGAAGATATGAAGGAACGTGGCGTAAGATCCCACGTCTCTGATACCGTATGACGTAGATATTTTCCCCAGACGAATCTAAAGCGAACAAACTTTGCAGTGTTAAGTTGTGTTGCCACAATAAAGTGGATGAGTTGACTTTAAAGAGCTATTTCTTGGATAGGATTTTATCTTTTCTTCATAAATGGAGTTAGGCGTTGTTATCGTAGAATATTGAAAGAGCATTACACTTATTTTGCTCATTTATTTGAAAACACTGCAGTATCCTATTTTTTTAAGTAACACCTTCAAGTTTTGAATCTCGTACCATTCGATCAAGCTTCTATATTTTCAGCAACAATCCTAAAATGATGCCACTAATCCTACGTTACTAAACTAAAATTTTGTTAACTTTGACAATAATATTGTTATTGGTACTCATATTATTAAGTTAGTTACCATTCGATATTTTCTTCAAAAGCCTGTTTTGGAAGTTACCGATAAGTTTGCATTCGGCGCCTCACACAAGTGAGTTCAGAAACGCTTTGCCGAAACTTCGGTCATACGACTCCAAACTACGCCGGAACTAATCCTACGTATTCTATTTGACTAACATTGAAACTGGGGGAGGTTTATTCAATAAACAGTTTCGGTAACTATTGATAACTAGGCATTGAATTTAAAACTATTATTGCGAAACCAATAATGCATAGTATCGATTTTAAGGATGGTACACGGTTTAATTGATCGATATCGATGTTTTAGGTAAAAAAAAAATCTTACAAAACAATACCTTAGCCATGGTACCGTTCTCTATTCTATTTTTGTATATGGCAATCCATGTCGATGTCAACTTCACCAACAATGAGCGGTCGTGCTTTTAGTAGAAAGAGATGCAATGTCACAGAACTAAGTTCGTTGACCGGCAAACGTTAAACTAAAATCGGAGAAAGTAATCGCTAATTAGCATGCAGTCGATGGGCTCGGCTGTTACATCACTTCCTAACTTCAACAAATAGAAACGAATACAATAGGAACTTCAAGTATTTAAAGGTTTTAAGTGTAATTATAAAAGAACATTAAAATAAATTCTGAACGCATCGGTTGCGCGGGAAAGCCCAGTGTACGTAACCGCGAAGTGGCGCGAGGACGCATGCGCGTGCGTTTGAATTCCGAACCGTAGACTTGATACGCGTCATAAATCGTCTGGTTTTTGATATAACTTGGACTAATAAATCTTTATTATAACAATTATTCTTCCCCTTTTCATTCAGTGTCATTAATCTTTAGGTACGTAGTAATTGCGAAAAGCAATTGCTAAGGAAACTCGCAACAATTTTCACGCCTTGTTTCCTGGTTGTTTACCTCCATCTTGAATATAAAAAGTAAATGATTAATTATCTGTTAAGGGTTTGTAATTTATTAAATGCAAACAATCGAGATCCAGTATCACCTGAATACTTTACGTCTGCGATTTCAAGGCTTTCCCTCGTCATAATGTCTTAATAACTGTAATTATATTCTTTAAAGGTCTTAAGAAAAATCTGTAGGGTCTAAATAATACTATTCAGTAGGTACGAGAAGCATTTTCTCGTCTATACCTTCTCCGTCGTCTTTTAATCAACCTTCTCCAACTTAGTTACATAAATTCGTCAATCCAAACTTCCAGCGTAAATTAATATCACAAAGGCGAAACTTTCAAGAATTCCCCAACAAACTATTGTCAATTGTCATTCGATAACTAAAGGCGATGTGTAACGACTTGTCTAATTATCATTTAACAATGGTGTCGAATAAATTTGAGCGGCAAGGCCGGGCCCATGTTTGTTCAACTTGAACAATTTGTATGAGTCACAGCACTAAGACTCAGATGCAAGAATACTAAATAAAAATGCTATGGAGACCTCCCTTACATACTTATACGTGATCAGATAAAGAAATCGTCTTGACAATGATATATTGTATTCATTGAGTTTGACTGTAGGCCGTCATTTGTTTTGATTATAAGGAAAAACAATGAGATATCAATTCTGTTTTTAATCACAGCTTGGATGCTTGTGTTAAGTCTACAAACCTGAGTTCTTTGGTACCTTGATCTAGTTGTTGAATGACAGTCCTTGCATTCCCGTCCATACGCGGAATGTGATTTACCTACCTTTCTTTAAATGTTATCCATACTTCCACATTGATGACAATTAACTAATAAGAATGTATTTTTGTTGACAGCGTTCGCGTGTGTGATGCAGCGATGTCGGTGGCGGTGAGGGCGGCGCTCCTCTGCGCTTGCGCACTGTTGCTGCAGCAAGGTAAAAAATCATCCATTTTTAACTTAAAAACCACCTAAAGAGCTACTACTTATTCTTAATCGTTCTCTTTGGGATGGGAGCAAAAATACGACGACACAAAGTTAGTTTTTTTTTTAATGCACATGCGCAAAACGAAACGCCATTCTCTAAAAGAGGCAGTTTCAATTAAATTACCTGATATCTCAATTAACTCACCATCATGGCCAAGACTGCAATAACTTTTCCACTTAAATCTAAAAAACGCAGCGAGGATCATTAAGTTATCATTAATATTGCTAGCGGCTATAAATAAACAGTTACTGCATTAATTAATTATCCAAGTTAATTAAAGCTATCAGGCATTTTATTCACAGTTGCTTACCTATCGGAGCTGTAATAGCGTTCGATCCTTATCGCGTTAGTTGCGCCAATATTCTGCCCTAGATTTCTCAAGTCTACGCCGCATGGAAGGTGCACTAATACTATACCTACACAGAATACTAAAGCACTTATTTTTATTGCTTGCATTGGCTTTAGTATTGAGATAATTGAAAAACAAAGTACCTAATTGAAAACTGCGGGTTAATGAGTATTGTTTTGAACCATAGATAGCCTTTGCTGTCATGTTCCCGTAGAAATAGGGCTCTGCAAATGTTATGGCAAACTATCTAACTTTAAAGGCATCCAAGTATAATAGTCTCTATTTGATCGAAAACATAAAAGTAAATACCTAAGTAAAGCAATGTTTCATAATAAGAACAATTTTCTTTTAACCCAACTTGCTTTAGATATAAATTTTATTCAAATCTTGTCTTGTCGTCTTTCGCAGCAAGCGCGGAGCTCAGAGGGAGGTGTCCGGCGCAAGAAAGCGCGTGCCCTGCGCGTGCGACGCCGTGCACCACGGACGATGAGTGCGGAGAGAAAATATGCTGTTCCACGACCTGTGGTCGCGCCTGTGTCGACCCACTTTTCACTGGTAAATTGTAGTTTAATCGGTATTAATGGAAGCTAGTAGAAGTTGTTGATAAAGCAGCTCTTAGTAGTCCGTGAAGAAGAAATAATATATGGATGCAAAAACTTACCTAATTCCAAGATCATTATGTATAACAGAAAATGAAATTAGGCAGCTATCACTAAATATGCAAAAACAAATCTTCAATGCGATAGCTATGTATATGTAGCAAACAAGAAACATGGTAGGAAGTGATAATTCACCTAACAATTAATACACCCTGTTACACTTAACTTTCTCGGTTCAAAACTTTACGGAGGTCATAAGTTCCTTAACTCTCTACATAGTACCTAAGGTTTACCAAGTGATAGCGCCCTAAGGCTCTTATGGGAATATACAAACATGAGCCAGATAATTTTGACACACCATAATATAAACTCCTGTCTTTAGGTCCTCCTTTTCTGTGGCGAATATTATGTAACACTACATGAATATTACCTCACCATCATTACATATACATACCATACCTATACATTTACCATACATACCTTGCTGCACTGTCAAAATTAACACCTCATCATCTGCCTAGCTGTTTCCCTAACTCCTGTTATTTTCTCCAGGATGTGAGAACGTGAAGCTATCAGCAGAGCGGATATCCCGTGCCTTAGCCGCGGACAACACCCGTGGTGGTCGGGGCAAGCTGCCGGCCATGAGAACTCCTCGGTGCAGGTTCACGGACGGAGAGTTTGAGGAGATCCAGTGTGACAACGAAATCGTTAGCACGTGTTGGTGTGTTGATGCTGCTGGGTTTGAGGTGAGAATAGAGAATAGAGATAGAATCCTATAGCATCAGTTTTTAGTCTTTTGAGAAATTAATATAATTAACAATCTTTTGAATTTATGAACCATTTAATAAGTAAAATACTGATTTTAATATTACAACACTAACATGAAGGGTCATTGGTCTAATGATGAAATATACTTAGGAACACTACTTATGAAAACTCGAGTAACTAATCTAGAATCTTCATCTAGGAAGGAGGAAATAGTAGAAAGGCAAACCAGTAACAACAGATAAACTTAATCTTGACGTTATACATTTTTTCGCAGTTACCAGGAACCAGAGCACCCGCAGCGGCCCTAGTCAACTGCTCCCGAATAGATCCTTGCGCTGCACACACCTGCAGAATGTTGTGTCCTCTTGGCTTCGAACTCGACCAGCGAGGGTGTCCGCTCTGCAAGTGCAGGGACCCTTGCTCCTCTGTCACCTGTCCTGGACAACTGTCGTGTCAGTTAGAAGAGGCGCCGTGTTTGAAACCCCCGTGTCCTCCAGTGCCTACCTGTAAGTAACTGCATGCTATGATTCCGTATTGTGTATTAAAGCCCAATATCAGCGTATTTTTTAAGTTACAATGTCAATTTTTCGACCAATAAATGAAAAAATGCACTTCCGAAATTGCAAATCATTCATTAAACAAGACGTTTCGATATCAATTCAAGTATTTGCATAAAAAATACCACGGTTACATAACAAGGATGCTTATTATTTATACGGACGACGTTATGCTAAATACCTAGCCAATGAAACATAACATAACGTCAGAATTATGAATAACAATCAACTTCGCAGGCAATATTGCACGCATTACAGCAGATATGCAAATGCAAGTCTTTGTTATGACTGAATAATAACCTTGATTTTCAGGTAAACGCGGTCGCAGTTTAAAGAACATCTGCCCAGTTGGAGAGCCTCTGTTGATCTCGGAGACTAGTAGACCGTTCTTGTGTGGAACTGATCCTGGGAAACCAAACTGTCCACCTTTGTACAGGTGTCTTGTTGAATCAGGTATGAGGTACATTTTCGCATGAATGATCCTGCTTCAAAAATCCTGTGACTTAATGAGTGAAGTCTACATGGGTTTTTTTTCATTTCCAGGAAATGACTACGGAGTTTGCTGTCCAGCGTCTTTAGAACTGCAAAAAGCAGGAACTTGCCCCGCTCTAAATAACGTGGAGGAATGTGGATCACCTTGTACCCACGACTTGGAATGCCCCTCAATGCAGAAGTGCTGTGACAATAGTGAATGTGGCAAGCATTGCATTCTGCCACATAACGTGACAATGTGCTCTCAGCAGAAGATGTTGGCGGAATTACTGGTTGTTAGCGAAAAGGAGGGAAGAGGTTATGTACCCCAGTGTGGTGAAGATGGATCCTTTGTATCTAGGCAGTGCTCTAGGAATGGATTAGTTTGCTGGTTCGTATTATTTTTTCATTCTTTAAAGATTGCCAAATTATGGAACATATACTGTTACTAAGAGATGCTTATGAAAATTGTGGGGTTTAATATACGTTTTTGCTTTCTTTCAGGTGTGTTGATTCAGAAGGCAACAAACTCCGAGGTTCCATGGGTCCTTCGTCATCAGTGAAATGCTCCTCAACACCACTACCAGCTCGAAGTGGTGCCCGTAGTTTAGAGTCCTGTGCCCGAGCGCTATGTGCCGCAGTTTGTGAATACGGATATAAGACCGGGGCTGATGGATGTCCTACTTGTGAATGTGATGACCCTTGTGCAGGCTACCCTTGTCCTGAAGGCGAAGAGTGTATTAGAGTTAGAGACGCTCAGTGCTCCGGAGATCTTTGTACAGGATACCCAGTGTGTAAGTAGTTGTATTTTTTCTTTTACAGATAAAATATTCTGACAGTCATAATCTGGGTTTCAATCCTCAAAGTAACTAAGCAACATTTATTATGAGCTTTTTCAAACGGAAGACTGTGCTCATCTGTAAATTTTCGACATCATAAGTTAAATATAATTTATACCTTGCACCTCAGGTCGTCCAAAAGTATCATACGAGAACCCTTGCGAGGTCGGTGCTCCGGCAACCGATAGTAACGGCGTCCCAGAGACCTGTGGTGCTGATGCGGACTGTCCTGACAACCATGCGTGCACCAGGTCCAAGAGAAGTGGCACCGCCGTATGCTGCCCAGACCCTCATTATTTCGATAATGTCACTGAATCTGATGTTATGGAGGTACGTGTCGTATTATCTGTAGGTAGTTTTTAAATCCACTTTGTCATAAGAGGATCATAACTGGAGTTAATTGTGAAAACTGAGCTTGTTGGAAATCTTTGCCTTGGGAGGGTAAGGATTACTTGGGTACATGAAGACGTTTTCCTAGCAAGCGTTGATAACCGATGAAAACTTTTGTCTGTCATCTGTAAAAAGCAAGTCACTTTAGGTAGTCTTGGTAAGCAAAACTTAGCAACAACACGTCAACTATATTACTGCAACGATTAAATGACGTACAAAATCTTCTACCTTTATTTTAATTTGTCTTCTAGATAAACTTCGAGTCATGCGGTGTGGAAGCAGAAGCAGTATGTGGTCTGAACTCCACCATGTCCTGTCCTGAAGGCGACTGCGACAGCGACATGGTGTGCTGTACAACTGCTACCTGTGGCCCAGTGTGTGTCGACCCTGCGAAGATGAAACTACAGACTGATAGAGTTGATGATACTCCTACGAGTGAGTGTTATTGTATTTATTTATTTAACAGTTTATGTACACAGTAACACGCACAAGAACAAACAAGAAGAAAAATAGAATAGATAGTACAAAAGCACAGCTTATTTCATGAGAAATCTCTTCCAGCAGGCCCGTTGTATGAGTAATGTAAGAATCTGAGTAACTTTGCTTTGCTTGGTATTCTTAGAAGTTATAGAAATCATCTTCAAACATGCATGAATGGCTATTAAAACATACAGATTACCCAGTATCAGTAGGTATTCCTAAATCACTTGTATGGCGACAAGCATTCAAGAGATGGAACATCAAAACTAAATTAAATCTAAGTAAGTAAAGTAAAGAGGCGACTTAAGTATTCGAAGGCAACTCAAGATAAAAAATACTTAATCTACTACTCCACATACATTTACATTTTCACTAAAAATAAAAGTAAGTACCTTTACAAAATTCTTCATCATCTTACTCCCAGTGTGCGAATACCTCCGCGATTTCGACGAGAAGATGGAAGGAACTGTCGACGGCATGAAGCTAGCCCTTCCGGCCCCGACCTGCAAGTCCGACGGCTCGTTCACCTCGCAGCAGTGCGCTAATGGCAGATGCTGGTGCGTCGATAGCTTCGGCACGGAGATACCTGAGACTAGTACGAGGAATGCTTCCGCTGTGGATTGTGATATGTGAGTTATTTTGACCCATCTTTTCTAACATATTGTGATACATACCTACCTTTGTGTTTTTATATTTTTGGATAAGATGATTCGCAAATTTTTGCTAAATGAGTAGGTAAAATAAAATATCAACAAATGGCGGAGATGCCGTAGTGGCACTGTTGGCATGCCTACAACCTTAATAGACTGGTGACGTCAAGGTTATTTCTTCTTTTAAATACTTCACTGTACTTCCCCTATATACTTCTTCTAAGGACCCACTTGTGTATTACCCCTACGTACTATCTGATTCTTCCTTATGTATAATATTAAGTTATATCCTTCCTTATACACTACCTACACCTATGTAATCCTTTATTTACTTCCCCTATGTACCTACCCACTTATTTACTGCCTTTATGAACTCTCCGTATACATTCACTTATTCCCCCCACGTACTCCCTTATGAACTCGTCAACAATTTCTCTTCTTCTCTCCCCAGGGTCCGCAGCAACCTCTCCTGCCTCGAACTAACATGCCGCATGGGCTGCGACTACGGCTTCGAGCTGAACTCCCAGCGCTGCCCCACGTGCCGCTGCCGCGACCCTTGCGCCGGTGTGACGTGTCCTGCAGGCCGCGCCTGTGCTACTGTTGACGTGGCTTGTGATGCAGATTATTGTCCGCCGGTGCCTGCTTGTGAGTTTATCTTTTGTTTGAAGTTAAGTGTAAGACGAGTATTCTCTGAATGGAAAGACACACGACTACACAGTAAACACACAATTACATGATAGAAGATACAGTATAAGAATATAGATAAGATACATAAGGATACTCAAAATTGGTTCTAATGGTTTAAAGGAAAAATTCTTTGTTGTTGAAAAACAATGTAACTTCTTCGTTTGAACCTGTTCATTTTGCGACAAAAAAGACGAGAGTATTTCAAAATTGTTCTCTCCCAGTGTGTCTGTTGAGTCCAAATGTTTTTTCTTTGTTTTCTCAATAGACATCTTATATCTAAACTACGTCCCCATTCTTATATAAAACTGAGGTACTCAACGATGTATTCCAGGTCTGCCAAAGAAACCAGGTCAATGCCCCTACTTAGTGCCTTCCAACGGTGCTTGCGAGTGGTCGTGCCGGACGGACGCGGAGTGTGGGCCCACGGAGCGCTGCTGCGCCACCGGCTGCGGAACTGCCTGCACGCAGGCCGTGCATCAGACTGCTTGCCAACAGAGAAGGTATGGGATATAACTATTAACTCTCACTGCACGTTACGCTACTATGTTGTCTGTTTGTCGTGGAAATGAGACAATATTTATTTTTATATAGAAAGTTTGGTACACCCTCATAAAAAGTGGGCGATTTCGAAAGTTTGGATGGAGGCCTATGACAGAAGACTGACAACTAAAGGGCCGTAATGGATGGATGCATAGATTCAACGCTGAAGTTTTGCACGGTTATCGAAAGTTGAAAAGTCCTGTGCCTTCACTTAGGTTGCCTTTGTTTCGATAGCTCTGCCGGAGCCATGAGAAGAGATTCGTTTGACAACACTTCTTTTGATAGATGTTGTTGTTATTTAATTCTTATATTTCTTGTCCACAGAGCACTAGCTCTCCACACAGCGGCTGAAACTGGCAATCCACCAGCTTGGACCTGGGTACCAAAGTGCAAGGAGGATGGAGCTTACGAGACTGTGCAGTGCAGGGGATCCGACAAAGCTTGCTGGTGTGTCGACGCTGCGGGTAATGAGGTTAGTACCACTTGACGAACCATGCTAATGCTGGGATGAAGAACAAAAGTGTTCGTCACTGACCTCTATGTGTAAATATAGAGGTCAGTGGTGTTCGTACAATACACTGGTACAATACAACACCGTGATAGAAATAAACCGGCCAAGTGCGAGTCGGACTCGCGCACCGAGGGTTCCGTACAAATCCTGTATAGATAAAAAGTGAGTCTCGTCATCTCGTGCCAACCGTTCAGTTTAGAACAATCATAGTTATGGTAATTTCGTGAGAGTCAAAATAGTTAATATTTTTTATTTTATAATATAACTAAAATAGTAGGCCAGTACCTTGTAAAAGTTATTTTATTAAAGTTATTTATATACAACATTTTATAGTCATCATTCAGAAATCTGATTTAAAATAACTAATTATGTCTTAAAGGTCATTGGGCATATCTGACCCGCTTTGTAAAAAGTGACGGACATGAATCAAAGTAGTTTTAAATCGTGGAGAATGGTATGACGTTTCTTTGAATATAAATATTTTATTAAAATTCCTTGGAGACTAGTCCAGGATCGTTTGAAAAATATAAAAGACAAGCAGATTCAGAGGATTGTAGAGGTTGCAATGCTAGTTTTTATTGTTAAAGACTTTTCATAAAGAAGGAAGATGCCAATTCGGATGACCAGGATCTGATGAGGATCTGGAAACCCTGAGATATCGAGGGCAACTCTTAAAATTGTAAGCACGCATCGAATCAAAACCAGACATGTGACTGTATTTTTGAGGGTACTGGTAAACAGTAAAGGCTTGGAGCTGATTTGATTATGGAGACTACAGAGAGTCGAGGGAACTCCTGAACGGTATGTTGCAACTACCACGTGTTTGGGCTTATTTTATTCGTATTGGCGAAGACTTTCCACATAGATAGGTTTGACTGCCATTGTGGGATCGATAGCAAAGATCAGATATAGTTATGGGAACTCTTTTACAATTTATAACGTAACCTTGTGAGGGAGCTTATTTTATTTTAGGTGATGAGAATTCACTACTAACTTGGGTTAAAGCAGCCATTGCAGGAAGGGGATCTTTTATTTTTGAGGGATTAATCACCTAACGAGCCCCAGTTTCATGTTTTTTTCGAAACTGCCTGACGACTTGTAACTGTCTAATAGGGTATTACATGCATTTTTGAAATATATCTTAAATAAATTCTTTAGTCTTGATATATCTCTAAAAAATTAAAAAAAAAAATTTTCTCACGTTATGTACGAATATAAATTAATTGTTTTATCATAATTTCAAATTTCGCGCGTATTTCGCGAAAACGCGGCACACAACGGACGCCATGATTGTTTTTTGGTTATGACGTCATTACGCTACTACAGCTGTCAGTAATACATATTTTGATAGGGTCATTTCGCCTGTTGGCGACCATTTAGTGCAGTTGGCAAGTTTGACGGCGATAATAAAAATGCTCCAGCACTCATTTCCATGTCAAATTTGTGTAATGTATTCCTTATATACTCTATTTTAAGATTAACTTTCAGTTGTATAAGAAATATCTTACGTTTTCTATTTAAATCGATAATTATTATTAGTATTAGCGGTAATGACTTTTCGTTTGATTAGTGTGTTAATTGACTTGTTTTCGAGGATTTTTAAAAGGAGATCGGCAAAATGGACGCGAACTGGGCTATGGACGCGAACAGGCGAAATGACCCTATGTATTGAAAATTTTAACTGACACTACCGTAATGACGTCATTAGCATGGCGGCGACATTTCGTAGTGTTCAAAGACAGATAAAAAAACCTAAAAACTTTAAACTGCAATAAAAAATATATTTATGTACCTTACGAAGTGAAACTAACATTTCCCGATTGCTTTTCCTCTAAACAATCATTGTAATTCACTTTTAATTTTTTTCTCATCTAGACTAAAATACCCTATTGTAACAACGACTGCTAGAGAGTAGGATTCGGGGCTGCTGGCTTTACGTTTCTAGAGCCCTGACAAAAGTGTAATTCTGTCCCTCTCTTTGTTTTATAAAGTCGGCTTTATTTTATTTTGTAGCATTTTACAAACAAATCCAAATCCAAACATATAAAAAAGCAACAAGAAAACAAAAGCAAGAAAGAAATTGAAAAGATGTTAGGTGCATCGGTCTAGAAGTCGGTGTCTAGAGGATGTATCTATATTTATTTAACCAGTTTTTTTTGTAAAAAGTTTTTATTTTTAACTTTTGTGAAAAGTTCTCGTCAATACGAATAATATAAGCCTAAACACGACGTAACTAAAACATGCCGTGGAGGAGAACTCTCGACTTTCTCACGTCTCCATCATCAGGTAAGCTCTAAACCTTCACTGTTTGATAGTTTCACCAGACATACATCTGAGAATCAAGTTTTAATCCTATGCATGCCTACAATTTCTGATAGTTG